>OY728165.1:79672484-82215818 GCA_963277665.1 Viscum album | reverse complement strand
TAAAATGAAAATTATTCTTCAATGGTTACAATGGGGAAATGAATCATATTGAGTTTATGGAGATGGTAATCTGTACGCCCGCACGAGCAACAATATAATTATATTGATGGTAAAATCTTAAGTAATTGTATGATATATCATATATAAAGAATAATTAACTTTTTATATTATTTTTAAAATCAATTATACTCATTATTATACCCATTCAAATAATTAAGATTTGAATAACAGACTACACCACGATGTGGAGACGGTAAGACATACGTACGCACGTATGGTGATGTTTACATTCATAAGATGGATAGAATAATGAATATGATTGTACTATATTTATAATAATATCATAGTATGTATATGTTACTGGAGTTATTATTTTAGTCTGTAAACAACAATGAAAGAGGATGTGGAAGAAGAAAAGAACATTGAAAGAGGAGATAAAATTATTACCTCATCTTCAGGTGCTTCCATTTGATTTGATCAAAATAGATCCTTGGGAGGGATTTATGATCAATGTAAGGTCTCTAGATTAATGTGAGGGTATTTAGGAGGATATTTGAGCTGGTTTTAGTTGAACCAAATGGATTTGGACCTATGATTTTGAGAGAATTGGAAGTAACCTTTAATGAGAGAGGTGAGGTTCATTTTAGGAAAAGCTTGAAATATTATTTTATTATAAAATCAATTTGTGCTCTCTAATGGCTCCAAAAGGATTTCTTTCTAGGATAATGTGGGGATGGTTTGGAAACCTCTCAACCAATAAGTTTTAATTAATTATTGGTCACCATATTAACCGTATCATTTAGATTTAACTCTTTGTTAAATAGTTTAACTTTTACAATGTCTTCTTGTATTTATATATTACATGGTTAATAAACATACTATAAAAGGAAAAGAGAATATAAATTGGTTAATTGATGAGATATATATCATTTTATATTTCATTTGTCCAAACATTAAATTTTATGAATATTATATCATTTTATAATATAGTATTTGTCATAAAAACTCATTTAGGTCAATTTTGACACTATTTAGTATTTGGTTTTTGTGAAAGTCAAAAAACACGATTACATAGGAAAAATAAATTAAATCAACCATAAAAAGTCATATTAACCTATAAAATTAGTTTACTGAATTAAAATTCTCAATTTAAATTTATTTTCATATTTATAATATCAATTATTTAATTTTTTTATTAATAAAGTAATTACTGCATCATCATTGTGTCATATACAAATTTCATTATTTAATGTCTAAAATTTATAAATAAAATAACATGATGTTGGAAATAGTTTTATCTTTATAATTCATATTTATTGTCGAACTTTTATTCTGTATAATACTATAGTAAAATTTATTAGTTATTAAAATTTGAATTTGAAACTTTTAACTCTTCTAAAAATAAAATAATAATAAATGTCATAATCTAATCCAAGTGGATCAAAGAGGATCATATTATATTACTAAGGTTGATTTTGGTCGAAAATATCTTATTCAATAGAATTAGGACATGTGTTAGGGTAATTATAACATCATTTTTACCTTTAATTACACTATTTTCTTTTAATTGAGATCTATAAAATTCAAAAGTTACTATTCACAAGAAAATAAATTTCATCCTATCAATCCAATTTTAATTACTGATGTCAACAGTGTCTTTCATATTTTTGAAATTAAATTCATAGAAATGTTGAAATTCCATTTTATGAAAATTTGCCAATGTACCTAGAAGGTGGGTAAAAGACATTAAAAAGTTCAATAAAATTTTGGAAATATAATTTTACTATAAAATGACTCTAATTAATTACAATAAACATATATAGGCATTATGTATCTATTTTTACTTAATTTTTTTTAATTTAAATAAGAAATTATTTAAATAAAATGTCGATTTTAAACAATAATGCAGTGTTTTACACTATTCATCAAAAATGGAAAGTTTTTAGAAAAATACAAAAAGCTCACCCTATACTAATTTTGATATTCCAAATCCAAAAATAAAGTTCATATTGAAATATAAAATTTATAAAATTTCATAAAGTGGGTATTACAATAAATAATGGCTAGTTTGATTGTTCGTGGTGTGCTAGAACTCATTGTTGCGTACAACACATGTTTTTGCATTATTCAAAGAGAAGTGTACCATGGAAGCTTGAGGTGTTTCATTATATCCGTCAAATATTTTTTCTTCAAAATTTCTGGAATATTACTACATAAAAAAATTCATGTGGTTCTTCATCATAAGATTTTCAAGTTCCCATGTTGCCTCTTCAATTTTATGGGTTCTCCATAGAAGTTTCACCATACGAGTCGTCTGATTTCTCATCACATTTTCTTCTAGTATCAAGAATCCTGATAGTCTCTTCATAATAAGATAGATCAGGTTCTAGTTCTATTTCTTCATAGGTTATTACATGCGTTGGGTCAGGCATGTGGATTCTCAACCGTGATAGGTGGAACACATCATGAAATTGTAAGAGACGCGGTGACATTGCGAAACGGTAAGTTACCACTCCAATTCGTTGTAGAATTTCGAAAGGTCTGATGTACCTGAGACTCAATTTACCCTTCTTATTTAATTGTAAAACACCCTTCCATAGAGATAACTTTAAAAAAACATGATCTATTATTTGAAATTCCAAATCATTTCTTCAGTTATCAGCATAGATCTTTTGCCTACTTTGAGGTGATTTTATGTGGGTTTGGACAATCACAACCTTCTCCATTGTTTCCTCAACAAGTTCTCGGCCTATGAGTTTTCTTTCACCGACATCATCCCAACAGTGTTTGTGTGAAATTTCTATTTCCATATAACCCTTCATATTGTTCCTTATGAATACTTGAATGGAATCTATTATTATAAGAAAATTCTAACACAGGTAAATATTGATCCCACATACCATGAATATAAATTGAGAAAGATATCAACATGTATTATAAGGTTTGAATAGTCCATTTCTGATTGTCCATTAGTTTGAGGGTGGTAGGAAGTGATCAAATCAAGTTCAGTGTCTAGGGATTTCAAAATACTTTTCAAGGATCATGATGTGAAACAGGGATCACGACCAGAAAAAATCGATAGGGGTACTCCATGAAGTTGTACAACTTCAACAATATATTGTTTTCCTAAATGTTAAAATGGTAAATCTTCTCCTATAGAAAATAATGTGTTGACTTGGTAAGACGATCTACAATATACCATACTATATCATTCCTTCTAAGAGTCTTTGGTATCCCCATGAAAAACTCTAGCGTAATATCATCCCATTTCCACTATGGTGTGGGTAGATGTTTCATAAATCTCCTTGGATGTTGTCTTCCAGCCATCACTTGTTGACAAACAATACATCTTGACACATAATAAGCAATATCCCTCTTCATTTTTTCCCACAAAAAATATTTCCTCAAATATCTATACATATAAGTGCTACCAGGGTGTATAGAGAAATTTAATCTATGATAATCATCCAACAATACATTTTTTAGATCAGGTATGTGAGGAACAAAAAATATCTTCCAAAATTTAAAAAATCCATCTTCTTATAGGAATTAAATCAATCTCCCATCATTCACAGCTTTAATTTTCTTTTGAAATTCTGCATCATCAGTCCGATAACTATTTATATTTTCTAGTAAAGATGGTTTGGAAACCATTTGAAAAAGTAATTATGTTTCACCTTCTATGATTATTTCCATAACCATCTTTACTAGATCCATGAACATAGGATTCCTTTCGACTCTAATCTTGTTCAAAACTCCATGATCCATTATGCTCAAACCATCTGCCACCTTATTTTTCATCCCCGTGTTGTAGTTTATAGTGCAATCATAATCTCTGAGTAGTTCAAGACATCTCTTTTGCCTCATGTTGTGTTCTTTCTGTGAGAAAATATAATTCAAAATCTTGTGATTAGTATATATCTCAAATTTCTTACCATATAGATAGTTTCTCAATATCTCCAATGCAAATATTACAACTTCTAACTCAACATCATGATTGGAATAGATTTTTTTCATGAATATTTAAATATAGTGATGCATAGGAAATAACTCTATCATTCGTTATAAGGACACTGCCAAATCCTTTCTTTGAAGCATCCCTATAAATAATAAACCCATCATTCCCCGATGGTAGAGTCAAGATAGGAGCATTGCCAAATATTTTCTTCAATTCTTCAATAAATTCTTCCCACTATTTGTTTCACAAAAATTTAACCCCTTTACGTGTCAGCTTGGTTAATGGGTTAGCCAATTGGGATAAAGTCTCGATGAAAGGCCGATAATAACCTTCTAAACCTATAAAACTATATACCTTAGTTATAATTGTTGGTGCATGCCATTCTTGGATTGCCATGGTATTTGAAAGATCGACCGAGATTCCATCCATAGAGACAATAAAGTCAAGAAATAAAATATCCTAAAACCAAAATTCACACTTACTAAACTTCCAATATAATTCATTTCATCTAATATTCTTTATAAAAATGCACAAGTGAATTTCATGATCTTTGTAGATTTTAGAGTATACGAAGATATTATACATAAAAATCACTAAAAATGCATCAAGATATTATTTGAAAACTCTATTCTTCAGATCCATGAAGACTGAGGGTGCATTAGTCAGTCCAAAAGGCATTACTATAAACTCGTAATGCCTATACCTGGTATGAAATGCTGTCTTCAGAATGTCTTCCTTCTTTATGCACAACTGATGATATCCAGATCAATGGTCAATATTTGAAAAAAATTGAGCTCCATGATGTTTATGGAATAAATCATCAATATGAGGTTGGGGATACTTGTTCTATATTATTATAGAATTGATCTCCCAATATTCAATTCCCAACCTCATAGATCAATCATTCTTCGTAAAAAATGAACAAGGGATCCACATGGAGAAGCACTAGGGAGAAAAAATCCTTTATTACTCAATTACACTTTTTGTTTCTTTAGATCCAATAATTATATAGTGGCCATTATATAAGGGGTATTTGATATAGGACTTGAACCAAAAATTAAATCATTGAAAAATTCAATTTCTCATTCTGGAGGATGTCTAGGTAAATCCTCCGGAAACACCTCAACATATTTTTGAACCATAGGTATGTCCTCTATTTTAACATCCCTTTCCAAACCCATAGTTATTTCAATCTCTTCCTCCCCAATAATTTAATTTAGTAGTTCTACTGGTGTTATATCTAGATAAGAATCTAATTGTAACATTACTACTGTAAATATAATTTATTCCTTTTCATCATCAAAAATTGTATCCTCCTTCTTCTAAAAATAAATTTTCGTATCATGGTCCAAAATCCAATCCATTTTGAGGATTATATCAAACTGAATCTTGGGTATAACGATTATATATACAAATAAATCATGTTTATATTCCCTAAAGGGAACTAATTCACAAAACAATTTTGCAATGATACTTCGCATAATATTTTTGACTGAAAACTCCCTTGTTAAATCAAATAGGAAATATCTAATTTTCATAGAAAACATGGAAGATATGAAACAATATGATGATCCCGAATCAAATAAATCATTGGTTAAATTTTAGGAAACCATTAAAGTACCTTCCACCACCCCATTAAAAGATTCAACCTCAGTAGTAGTGATCACATAATCTTGGCCTTTCTCCCTTAGTATTTTCGGAGGTGATTTTCCTTGGTGCTTAGGACATTCATTTTCATAATGCCCCATTTCTGAAAAATTGTAGCATTCCACATTGAAAAACTATTTTCCCCTTGAAATCACATGTTTTGTGGCCTTTTTCCCCACACTTTTAACAAACTTCCATTCCCTTCCGGCAAGTATCGGTGTGTTTCTTCTGACATTTACTATAGGATGGAAATTCAGATTTTTCATTATTCCCCTTATTTCTATTTACAAAGTGTTTAGGATATCGTATTTTCTCCTAATTTTCTTTGAAGTCATAAGACTTAGAGAATTCATTTTCTATCTTGATAGAACATGAGACTATATCTTCATATAATGAGAAGAATTGTGAGACTAATGCTCGATGGAGAAATGGTTTTAACCCATCAAATAATTTCACAATCTTACGCTTTAGGTTACATATATAATTTTCTGCAAGCCTTGCTATCCATGAAAAGTTAGCCTCAAAATTTTCAACATTCTTATCCTTCTTTTTCCTTAGACTCAGAAATTACCTTTCCATATCCACTTGATGGTAATGAGAAAAGTATTTTTCAAATAAAAGATTTTTAAACTCCCTACATTCCATATTTGATACTTATTTCATCCTCCTTTGTGCTTGGAATTAGTGGCCACCATTGATCCACATCTCTTATGAGGGGATAAACTGCAATGACCAGTTTTTACCTTTAGCTACACCCCAAATCATTAAATATTTTTTTTAAAGAACATATCCATTTTTTATCTAGAAATGGACATGTAGTCCCATTGAATTTTTGTGGTTGTTTCCTCTTGAAGCGGTCTAACATCAATTCTCCGTGTTGTGGATCAGGGTTCTCAATATAGGTAAGGTTATTATTCATAAACTGAGTGATTATTCCTAGTATTGTTATAAACTATTAAGCAACAGTTTCATCACCATCTCCACTATAATTATCTTGATTAGGGGAAAACCTGACAAGGATTAAGTGTGTTGATACAGTTTCTATTTCTTCCACTAGGCTCCATTTCTAAATAATGGAATACACTAGATTAGTTTATAAATCACAATGCATAATTCAAAATTAGTATAATATGTAACATAAATTGAACCATTTATGCATATAATCCATAACCATAAAAACATGTTTTATTTGAGGAATTATTTACTCATAAATTCTTCATAATGGATTGTAAAGAAAATGTGAATTATCCTATGCATATCCCTCGGGAGTGTCGTAACCAGGAGTGATGTAAGGCCCATTGTCGTGTACCATGATACCCCAAATCCTTTCCGAAACTCCATGTAAGGGTTTTCACTCTTAGGTAAATTTGTAACAGAGCCGCCTCTACCTGCTTGTATCTAGAAAGGGATGTATTTCTTGGAAAACTCAAAAAATCTCTACATTACAAAATATCTAAGAATTTCTTCTATAATAATCCCCAATTTTTATCTTCGGGTAATGTACTCTAATAAGCGTTTTTTTAATCTATTTTGCTAGTTTTTTTACTAAATTTTCTTTGATACCAACGGTAACACCCTGAACCTGGTTACCCATAGTCTGTGCATTATTATATAACATTAGCATGATCAAAAGTGATCAATTTCCGAAAGACCGATCAGTTTAGTAGCCTTGGAAATACTAGATACATTCATAAGTTATACATTACATTATGGAATTAAAAAAAATTCTGTCTCCTACGAACACAAATATATACCATACCCTATCCCTATAGTTCAATCATAATATACTTATTCGCATCCTAGAAAAAATAAAACATAATAAAGTGGTGAGCACATATGCTATGTAAGGATAACAAGATAGCACAAATTTGTATAAATAAGAATAAACATTGAAGGCAATGTATAAGAATAAAACAAAATCCTTTTAAAATTTAACTTCAAAAAAATATAGAAAAGATATATAAAATAATTCTATTTACTTATTCACATGGATATTGTACTAGTTGAATAATCTCATGTAATATCAATACCTAATTTCATAATGATAGAATGCACAATTCGAACCATCACAAACACATAGTCAAGGCCTCATTCCAAGACTAAAAATAAGATTTTATCAATGCCTTGTGCAAAGACACTATTTTTTCTCATGAGACCTACTGATTCATTGAGAAGATATAGTGGGCTCCACCCATCACTTACTCAGTCCAATTAATTCATCTTAGGAAAATGTTGAAACATAACATAAACATTCTTATTAAAACTAGCAATTTTTTTTAATAATTTAACCACAAACCATGAATGGTATAGAAACAACACATCCATAGTCAAACAAATCACAAAACCTTCAATAAAATATGGAAGATTTTATCATAATAAATCAAATTCAAACAAGTGTAAAATTCACCAAAGGATTTTGACATAGATGAAATCGAAACTATTTCAGAGAAATATATTGTTCTATTTTGAAATAATTTAAAAGTCACGTAATTATACAATAAAAAATTTATTTGGTTAATATTATTATAATAATTTAAGGGAAGTATAATAGGTTTTATAAGGGTGGAAAATAGATGCTCCCACAATATAAGTTAAAAAACATCTTACCTTATTTTGTCGAAAAGGTCATAAAATACCTTGTTTGGAAAAAGACGGAAATATTTATATCAAAAAAATTATACAAAGTCAAAAAAGGTTATAAATTACATTAAACCATTTTATATGAAATATTAAAAAAATTTAAATAAATTATTAAGAAACATGGATGTGGATGATAAAGAAGTCCCCATAAGTCCTTACATATAAACAACCTGAGACAAGTAAAGAGATTATAAAACTAACCATTACCTTGTACTTTTCCTTAGTCAAGAGTATATTATCTTCTTGTATAATAGTTAAATCATTGTTATTAAATTATAGAATAACCACATACCTAAATATGATATCATATATTATCTTATAATATTGATTTGTTAATAATATTTCAGTAGTATCATTGTTTTGGTTGTTAACAGATTCATTTTCTGTTATATGTTTTATTACATAAGTTGTGTTTGTTATGGATAGAATGTATTTTATTCACATAAGGAATGATATTAATTTCTTAAACATTATTTATAATCAAAAAATTAATATTATTCTTGAATGTTTATGATGGGGAAATGAATTTTATCACGTTCGTGGAGACGGTAATCCGTACGTACACACTAGCGACAATATCTTTATATTAATAGTAAAATTGTATGTAATTGGATGGTAAATCATACATACAGAATCATTAACATGTTATATTTATTATTAAAATCAATTATTCTCATTATTATACCAATACAAATAATTAATGGTTGAAAAAAAAACTACACCATGACGTGGAGACGGTATGCCGTACATACACACGTTTGGTGAATTTTTCATTCATAGGATGGATAGAATAATTAATATGGTTGTACCATTTTTATAATAACATCATATTATTTATAAGGAACTTGATTTATTGTTTTGGTATTGAAACAATAAATAAAGAGGAAGTGGATGAAAAAAAGATCTTTGAAAGAGTTGATGAAATTATAATCTCTTCTTCAAATGCTTCATTTTGATTTTATAAAAAGGGATCCATATGATGGTTTTATGATAAAAGTGGGGCCTCTATATTTTTTTGGGGCTAGTTGGGAGAATACTTGTGAAGGGGTTGGAAAAGCCAAATGGCATAGGTGGTCTGGTTTTGAGTGAAGGGGAAGTACCCTTTTATAAGAGAGGTGAGGGTCACTTTAGGAAAAGATTGAAATATTTTTTAGTATAAAATCATTTTCGATTTCTAATGGATAAATAAAATTTATTTTAAGGATAAGCTGTAGATGGGTCTAAAACCTCACAACCAATAGATTTTATATTGGTTTAGGTCACCATATTAACCTTATCGTTTAGATTTTACTCTTTGTTAAATAGTTTAACTTTTACAATGTTTTCTTGTATTTTTATATTACTTGGTTAACAAACTTACTATAAAATTCCAAGAGAATCTCATGTTGTTCTTAATGAAATATCTATCATCATATTCATTCTTTGGAAGAACCTTATATTTTTAGTAATATTATATCATTTAATAATTTAGTATTTTTTTAAAACTCATTTATGTCAATTTTGACATTATTTAGTATATAGTCTTTGTGAATGTCAACAAAAAACCAATTACTTAGAAAAAATTAATTTAAATCTACCCTAAAATGTCATATTAACCAATAAAATTCTTGGAATGAATCAAAAGTCTCTATTAATATTTATTTTGATATTTATAATATCAATTTTTTAATCTTTTATTAGTAAGGTAATTACCATATCATCATTGTGTCATATATAAATTTAATTATTTAATTTCTAAAAATTATAAATAAAATACCATGATGTAGGAAATTTTTTTAGATTTCTAATTAATATTTATAGATGAAATTATTTTATGTATAACCCAATATAAAAAAATGGTTATTTAAATTTGAATTTAACATTTTTAACACTTCTTTAAATAAAATAATAATAAATGTCATAATATAATACAAGTTCATCAAAGAGGATAATATATTATTCCTTAGTATTATTTTTGTTGAAAAACACTTATCCAATAGAATTTGGACATGTGTTAGGGTAATCATAACATCATGATTACCTTTAATTACCCTATTTACTAATAACTGTGGTAAATAAAATTCAAAAGTTGTTATTCACCCAATATTTTTTTCATCCTATTGACCAAATTTTACATACTGATGTCAACCATTACCTTTTTAGGTTTTAAATTTAATTAACAGAAGTGGTAAAATTATGTTTTATGCACATTTTCTAGCGTGCCTTGAAGGTGGGTAAAAGATGATAAAAAGTTCAATAAAATTTTATACATCTAATTTTATTATAAAATGAATTAAATGAATTAGATTTAACTAATATTGGTATTATGTATCTCTTTTTACTTAAAATAATTTTCAATAAAAAATGATTATTTAAATAAAAATTCAGTTTTAAACAATAACGTTGTGTTTTTCACTATTCATAAAAAATTGAATGTTTTCAGAAAAATTCAAAGAATTCACCCTAAGCTAATTTGGATATTCCAAATCCAAAAATGAAGTCCATTTTGAAAAAATAAAATTTATAAAATTTTAAAAATTTGGTATTACTATTCATAATGGCTAGTTTGATTGGTCATGGTATACAGGAACTCGATGTTGCATAGAACACAAGCTATTGCATTATTAAAAGAGAAGCGTACCATGGATGATTGGGGGGTTACATTGTACATGAGTCAGTACCTGATATTTTTCTTCCAACTCATGTGAATCTTGAACCTATGGGGCATAATCCTAGCCCTCAGTGGTCTCAACCTGTTTGAGCTTCTATAAAACCTGACGACTACCTAACTGGAAATCCATTTGTGCCCATTTAGGTGGAATCCCTATAAATATCAATGTAATGTTTAGAAAACCCATATAAAATAAATATAACATATATAGTAAAATTTATAATAGGAAGAAATTTATCACTACCCTTACACTCCCCCTCACATAAATGTCCCTTGATATCTGGCCTCTTGGACCCTTACCTACCCGTAACAGAGAAATGTATCAAAAATGCCTTGGGCCACACCTTTCTCGGCAAACCACCTCGCCTCAGTCCTGTTGCCTCACTTCCCAAAAGGGTGACCAACATTACCCTATATATCATCCTTTCTCGACCTTCTATAATAGAGTCCCATATATATATATAATATAAAAATAGATATAATGGGGTCCCCTTTTTGAGGTTGGTTGAGTAAAATTCTACAAAAGAGAGGCTAGGAAAGAAAACACTACAATGCTTCTTTTTTTGAAACTTTTAATATACTGACCCAAATTTTCACAATCTAGGTCTCGAATGACAATGATATGCATCTTATATCACATACACATGCCCATATATGAATAAAAAAATTCTAATATACATAATCAATAAAAATAGACACCACTTTCCATACTAGGTTAAGGGTCCCATAACAAAATAGACGAAATTTAACATCCAGGTGCAGCACTTGAGGTGGAAAATATATCAAAAAGAAAAAGAGAAAAGTATAACATCAGTTCCAACCCCTAGAAAATTGTTCTATCACCCACCAAAAATATCTTAACACAAGATCTTAACCTAGTTATGAAAACATGATAATCTTCATTCTTCCATAGCCCAAATAGTAAGATTAAAAAAGAATATGAGTCACATTTCATACCATTTGTAGTACCCATTCCCTAATTTCCCCACAAAAAGTTCAATGGGTTGAGTACCACTTGGATTTAAGAATGACTCTATAAACTACAAAGGATTCCGAATAGAAGAGATGGTATAAATTGGTGATATTGACGAGACTATACAATCTGTTGATAATATAAAAATAGACTATATAAATGTGAAGCCGTGGAAAAGAAATATCAACACACACTAGACTGGTAACCTTCCCATGGTGGAAGCCCGAAAAATTATAATAGTAATAATAATAAGAAATAATTAAAAATAAACCATTTGACAAAATAAATATCACAACATACTGTTAATAGATTTTGAAATAGAACATGCATACATGATAGGTCATACATATCAGCAAACATACGGGTCTCCAAAGGATGAACTTAGTATATATATATAAGAGCATGATGATAACCAAATAATAAAAAAGATAACTAAAGCTAAATAAAGAATCAATCGTTCCTTACCATCCATCCCATGTTAAATATCCTAACATAATGGTCCACCTCTAGAGCATGAACCTTTACCTAAATCACACAAACATGAAATCTACACCTCTCTTGAAGGCCCCATGTAGGGTGTGATAAAGAATCTAATTAGGCAATCACCAATGTGTGACTATCCTAGAATTGTGAGTAAGAAGGTGAATGATAAAAATAAATATGGGAAAATACTTTATTTAACG
This sequence comes from Viscum album, assembly GCA_963277665.1. NCBI lineage: Eukaryota > Viridiplantae > Streptophyta > Magnoliopsida > Santalales > Viscaceae > Viscum > Viscum album. The sequence goes on along the minus strand of OY728165.1, from coordinate 82,203,267 downwards.
ATCAAAAACATCTCTAGTGCTCAACATGAACCAGGAAGCTATCAACTACATTGAAAAATTCAAGAATACTCTAGAGGAGATGATCCATAACATCTTCCAAAGGATTCCACTTTATGTAAATCCAACCAAGTTAACCCTTAGGTTCCACCTCTAATAAAATACATGATACAATATTCCAACTGACACCACATGTACAGGTCAAGTCACCGACATCCTGAAAGAACGGTCTAGAAGTAAGAATCTGGTCCCTCATACCTCTACTTGATAACACCTTCTGGATCTAAGGCCAACATCCAAATGCACAATGATATCTATCCTACAAGTAATAACACTGTTATCTCAATAAATGGAATCCTGAGGAATGGATATATCCATCCTCCCAAAATGGTCATAGCCCAACAGTCTCAAGAACGGTGAGTCATAGCCCCCAACCAATAGTCTCAAAACTGTCAACCAATGGATCCTCACCATCTCCATGGATTTATTTGGTAATCTCCTTAATCAAATATCCATGTGCCACAACTACCATAGGCCTCTACCTACATGAGGGGTTTATACCTCCTAATCATATGCGACATCCTATGCGAACACGACTATAAATGGATAATTTTCCAACACTGGTTAAGGGAAATCAACAATTTAATTCCTAATCCAATCCAATCAATCAACTCATTCCCTTGTTAATGCATCACCCATCCTTTGGAAAACATTATATGATCATTACAGGGGACTCACCCATAACCTGATGACTTCATCACCCCTCATGATCAAATTTACTCAAAGAAGATACCCAAATATTTCTCAATCCTTGGGTTGAGAACTTCATGTTCCCATGGAACTCACAACCAAATCATATATATATATATATATATATGTGTGTGTGTGTGTGTGTGTGTGTTTGTATAAATAAATTCAATTTAAATAAATGAAACTCCCTTTAATAAACTGTGTAAGGATCAAATCCACTCTTAAGGATAAAACCATTTGTAAACATGTATGAGAATGGAAATAGGAATCTCACATGGTTAATAAAATTAATTAATGGAAAAGGATTAAATTTATAGAGTCGTGTTTGGTCAACACAACAGCGCAATCAATGATGAACCAAAAAACACTCATGAAATCACAACGTAATGTGGGTACCAACAACTTCATATTGGTATAAACCAATAAATCCAATATTAGATTCTAACTCGAGTTTCCTTATAAGAAATCATCATTTTATATGGATATTTTGACAGTTGGATAAAACCCCTCACACAGATTTTGTGCACCATATGTTGAGAGAAAAGAAAAATAGTAACAATAGTAATTAGTGGATTACTAATACTAATCCAATGGCAAAGATGCATCAAATAATAGATTTTGGATAGAGATTATAGAAAAAAATATATAAGAACTAGAGAAGGTGTATTCTCCTCTAATACGCTTAGCTGAGGGAGGATGAAAGATATGGAAAATAGGTTTCTAGATTAATGGAAAAAATATTCTATTTGGACTTTTAATGGTCCACATTGTCACCTCAAACAACTTTTCAAACTGTACAGAAATAGTGCAGATAGTTATATTAAATATCTATATCTCCTACGGTATTCTATAAAAGTTAATAAAAATAATGTTGAACACGTGTGTAATCACTTGTTAAGGGGCACTAAGTGTGCGATTTACACACAATTTTCTAAAACCATGCGCAAAACCTGAAGATCCCTCTATAAAAATAACATTATAGGTTCACACATTATTTTTTAACATCTCTTGAAATATTTAAAAAACCATTCTCAGTTCTTTTATAGGGAATAAATTCTCTCTTTAGTGACCTCATGGGTTTTCCATACCATACGCCTCAGTCTACACACTTCGAAAACATGGTTTTGTGGCCTCTGACGGACCTGCAATCCAACAGGCCATATTAACAGTCATCATGAATTAATACATAACTAAAAACAACTAATTGGGTTATGTAAACTCTCATAATTACATTTAGTTGAATGGGAAAGAAGTTGTAAATCCCACAAAACACCAAAAATTCCAAACATTCAAGGAATTAAACTCACTCCAAAAACATAGGACATTATAATTTGATTCAAATTAAAACCATTATTGCTTTGGGAAATTTTGATTCATAACCCAAATGAAAGAAATAAATTAAAATAAATATTTTAATATCATTTACATTAGAATATCCATGAATGAAAATATCAAAGGGGTGGTAGAAAGGCCTAAAAACATATAGGTGTATAACCGAACATATTTCTTAAAGAATACAATTTGAGAAAATAAACACTTAACCCTTTGATAACATTCGAATAAAAAACCATTAGATGAAAAAAATTTAATTTTCACTCTATATACCTTGAATTTATATGGATAAAAGGTATATATTGTAAAATTATAAGTATATACAACTCACAAAAAGAAATAGTTTCATAATATAAAAAATATCTTAGTAAAACAAACTTCAGATGACAAACTACTACAACATTAAGAAATTTTTATTCTAAATTTATAGGAATATTAGAAATCATATGATTATATAAATACATTTATCTAAATAATGGATTATTCCAAAACTAATTTTTGGGTTTTGTATACACCATAGAAATAAGAAATTGGTTGATAATATTAAAGAATATCTCAATGAAATGAAATTGAGATGATACCAATTCCATATATCTGATATGGTTCATAAGTGTTATAAAATACTATTTAATAAATTCATATTAAATAATATTTTATATCAATATCATATTCATAAATATAATATCATATATGATCCCATTATATAATTATAACTCTAATCGATTAAATATTTTCTTCTAATGTAGTCATTTAGGGTGTTAATTGCTTCATTTATCATGTATGTTTTTGTTTAATAGATGAGATATAAGAAAATTGATTGTGGTTCCACTATATTAATAATTTTAATCATAATTTACAATTCATATATATTCATTATATACATATTTATAACCGTTTATATTAAGAGGTGATGAAAAATAAATTAGATAAATTCATGGAGATGGTAATCCTTACGTACACATGAGTGATGTTTCCACCATTTGATGGATGGAAAAAATAATAGTAAATAATAATTCTCCTTAAAAAATAATTATATAATTATAAATTTTATAAATTTTATTTCTATTTATTCTTATTATTATCCAATTAAATCATTAATGATAATCAAATCACATCTCTTCAGGGGTGAGGTAGTATACACGTACACAAAAGAAAAAAATAACATTTTTTAATGAATTGGATGCTAAGAAGGAATATAAGATATTATAATTATAGAATCATTAAAAAGTTATTAATATCATACATAAATATTATATCCTTTATTATAACCACCTATGAAATATGTTTATGAAAAATGAATTCTATCGATATGTGGAGGCGGTTGTCCACATGTACGCATAGAAGATACTTTTATTTACCATTAGATGGATAATAGGTGGAAAATGGATATTCCATAATAGTAATGACATATCCGTATATATATGTAACTGAATTATTCATGTTATTTGGATTAAAAATTGGTATTTGTGGTTTAATAAAACACAAAATTAATGGACTTTGATAATATTTATACATCTTCTTTGAGAGATTCCCTTTGTATTAAATCTTATGCCTTGATGGATAAGTGTTAACAGAACACATGAAGATCGAGGATGGAGGGAAGGTATGTAGGATGGTTTTAGAGTAGGTATTGGATAATATAGAAGGATCAAATGGTGTGAATAATGTAGGAGTGGAGGTTCCATTTTTAAAGTGAGGGGGGGGGACACACATGGAATTTCATAAAATATTTGAAAAATATTTCTTATATTTCATGGTAATGTTTCTCTAAATAGAAAATGATTTGATTTTAAGATAATAAATGTATAAAATATCATTATACAATAATAATTTTATAGGTGTTTGTGTGGAAATACTATACCTGTCTCTTGGTTTCACCACCTGATAAATCCTTTTGGAACATATAAATGGAAGATGAATGAGATATCCCTCAAAACCATATTTATAAATTATATATTTCTAATATTTATGTTAAATGTAATGAAAATTATGATTTTGAGGCATTATGTTATATTATTTTAGTTTTAATACATCCCGAAACCATCACCCATGTATGCTATCATTAAATGAAATCAGTTCACATTTAGATGAAATGTTTGGGAGTAAATAAATTTAATGTTTTCATTTTGAAAATGGTATTTATTTATAAGTTATAATTCCTGAATAAATTTGAGATGATGGGTAATCCTTATAAATTATTAATTATACAGCAATACAATTGTTGTATTGTGGTTGATTGAGGTCCTAAAATTGGGCCTAAACTCCCAGAGATCTATAACTATGTTTCTTCTCTTTCCTTTTCATAAAGATATATGTTGGGGGATAAATGAGAATCATGATTGTATGAAATTTGATTATATTTAGACCATGGATATACCATATATGTGGGATAATGTTTCCCCTCAATGAACTTCCTCAATCCCTTTTAATGGGGTCTTAAGATATTGCAGATGTTATTTTGTGTACATTACATTTATTTACAGTAGTTCTTTATTTCATTATTTTATTCACAATTTCATATTTTCTTTCCTGAGAGATCATAAAATTGAGTGTAAATCACTTCTTATTGATATGATATTTTTTATTAGACTCATTTGAGAACTATCAATGTAATCAAAGTGATCCATGTTTAATATTATAAAATTATGTGGGAAATAAAAAATAAACTATAAAAATTGAGCATGGTTTAGTTTTTTGTAAATTTAATTTTAGAATTAGTCTACTCCTCCTTAGCTGGGATACACAAATTCATCCATGGAATTTCCCTAATAAAGTAGTGGAGTCTAAGGGTAACCATACGATTACCCTCACACATAGTGGTCTATATATGTACTTTATCTCCTTACCATTATAGAGATTATTCCACATAAGGTTCATTGAAACTTTCCACTAAATGAAGTACGGGTTTCATAAAGTTGAATTTGATTCTAAATTGTCTCCATTAAGTAAGATATGAGATTATACTTATAGGACACTGTTACACTGAAGAACTTTCTATTTCAAAACATCGCAAGTAACTACGTAAGGGTCCTACCATTTTACCATTATTTTGGCATAAGGAAATTAATTTAAGCCTTTAGGTAGATTTTCTACATAAGGGTAAGTGCTACACTACATAAGGGTAGCCTTAGAAATACCTTTATTTAATGTAAGGAATTTTCTGGCTACTATTATATTGAAGATCTTCATAAAGGACAACGATAAAATTAACATTGTGAAATAGTTATGTAAGACTCTTGTAAAGTTAAAAGTCTTTACCTATAAGAAATTGATTCTAGACAATACACATAAGGGTATAAGGCTTTACCCCTGCAAAAGAATACCCCTATGCATAAGGGTAATTATAATTGTTTTGAAATTGAAAAAAATGTTTTTAACGTTAAAAATGAATTTAGTGGTTTATAAAATGTATATAAAAGAATAATAAAGGTACTTGAGAATATTTAAATTTTAATGTATTTCCAACTAAATTAATTAACTATTAAGGATTTATAATTTATTAAATAATCTTTAGGAAACTATAATTTTTTCCATATATAAAATGTCAATACTTAAATACCTCTAACACAATTTTATTAGACAACTTCTGATCTATAAATAAAAGTTTTTACTTATAAATCATAATTTACAATCTATAAATGGTTGTAGATTTAGAAATAAAGAGAAAATATAAAATGTTTATATTTTAGTTCTGAATTGTTCATAATAAATTATTTTGAATTTCTTAACATAAAATATGCCTTATTTCAATATTATTCAATCCTCCTGAAAACTGTTTAGATGATTTATTCAATCAGTGAATAAATAATAATTATATATTATATATTTAGAGCATGTAAAATATTTAGAGAATATAAATTGGTTATAAATTATTTATAATTTATATAATATCATATATATGAAATTTAAATTCCCTAAAATTTTCAATAAAAAATAGTTTATATTGAAATGAATATAAAATGCTTATATTCAAAATAATGGAATGTACATAATATTAAATAGGAAAATTATAAAAATGTTTATAATTAACTTTTATTTTTGAATTTATACTAAATATTTATCTCAGGTTGAATAATGTTAATTATTAATTTTATTTAATTATTATTCCCTTATATATTCATGTTTAGTAAATTTTTAAGGAAATGTGAATATTTTGTATGATTTAGTTTAAAATATAAAACTACTCAAATGTTATAACCTTTAATTAAATATTAGGATTGAATAAAAAATTAATTTAGTTTATAGTCTACAGTGACATTAGTCTACAATTGAAGTTATTAGCTTGAATTTTGTTTTTGAATATAGTTGTTACAAATTACGCGTGACAGATATATTGAATTTTATTCTCCCTTGAGTAATGTGTTAGTTGGTAGAGAGGCCTGGGTAAGACTACCTACCAACTTGGAGGATTATTCATTCTATAGGCCAGTGAATAAAGTTGTCTATATTATACTCATGGCTTATGCATGTGCACATAAATATTCATTTACATGATGTGTTCAATTTCATTATACATATGATGCATATAGACATGTAGGAATATATTTGACATTTATTTCAAGATAATTATTGAAAACTTATGGGGTTATAAAATGTGTTACACATAAATATGGTTTGAACATATTGATTTGGTAGAGGTAATGGGATAAAAAACTGCATTACTAGAATAATTCTCACATAAAAAGAAATAACAAGGAAAAGATAGTGAGATTAAAATCTCGTAAAAATACTAAGTGTGATATTCCTTCCTAAGTTGAACTTTTTAAGACCCTAATAATTAGAATGTGTATTGTAGATCATAGCATGAGTACCCCAAAATTATATTCATTATGAAAGAATGTTGTAAGTGGATTTTGATTATTTTGTGGGTAATATTGAGCTCAGCATGAGTATGTCCTTTATTGGATTAATCATGGAATTTGTTTTGGGTTAAACTATTTAGGAAACCCTAATTGCTCGAATACATGTGTAATAGAGTTGACTATATCCTTATAATGAATTGATAAAGGAGTATTCTACACAACTATTTGAGATTCATATATGATATTATTGTCAATTACTGTCTACCTAATATAGTAATGGCTTATTTTCATGAAAATTGGTGCATGTCAATGTATAATATAGATAGTTTCCTAATAATAGACATGATTGATTTTTGAAAACCTCTCATTATTTTTGTATCATAAAATTTATTAGAGGTCCATATTTAATTTTTAATAAGTCATGATACTCATCAAATTAAAGATTTCATTTTAGAAAATGTTATTATCATCATCAATCAAAACATTGTAATAAATTCTTAAAAATAATAAACCTAATGTATAATACTACATATAATAGTAACTGAAGATAAATTATTAAGAATGATTTGTTATCAAACAATATTTTATATGGAAAATTTTATATTTCAAAATAATTCCTTCCTTAGTAACTATTTGTTATAATTTTCTACTAGTGGATCAAGATGATTATGGAATAATATAATTATCCATTTATGGTTTCAAAGGAATTAGATAAAAAATGAAAATAGTAATATTATTCTCCCATCGTATACTCCATATGTATATGCATATTGATTATTTAAAGAATTTTATTCACACATACTCAATATTAATAGGTTGATCAAATGATATTCAGTACGATTTAAAATATTGATTACTTGAAGAGAGTAATGGTTTCCTTAAAACATCATTGGTTGTAGAAATAAATTCTATTATTCTAAGAGATATATGATTTCAACTCTATGTTTTACAATGGGTTATAAATATAGAGATGCATTGATTATGAATATAATTGTATCATTAATTCTATTTTCATGTAATATGGAAAATGATGTATTCCATTGATAAATTGGATACATTAAGCATGGATAAACATACCATTGTATTTTTATTTTAACTCATTTATTTGTAAATATCATGAAGATAATTGTTGATTAATAAAATCAGATATGATATTTTTGATACACATATTTATGATTTTTTAGTTTTATAAAAAACTCTAAAGAGAGTATTCAAATGAATTATTCACGATAGAGAATTTATCCAAATTTCATCGTTATAAATTTTCTAAAAGATTTATTGAATTAAAAAAAATTCATCCAATATTCTCAATGTTTGGGAATATATATGTACCAAAAATGTGATATGTTGGTTATAAAGTATTGTATTTATAGTACAAGTAGGTTAAATTTTAAATCTGAAGAACAAATGTTGGGTAAAAAGTTCAAAAAAATTTCTTCTAGAAGACAATAAAGTTCATTAAAACCTAGGGTAGTGAGGAAGTAATATTAATAAATAAAAATGATTGGATTATCTAAGATATACATAAAATTGTTTGTGAAACTCCATGGAATTTCAATGTCTGTACAATTGTTATGGAAAATAATTCATCGATTCTGAAAGATATGTCATAATGAATGTATGTTTTATATTGTTTTTAAAATATATATGAGTTTTAAATCAAGGGAAAAATTTATTTATCATGTATTTTATATTCATAAGATGATGTAAATAGTTACTATATCAAGGAGTTGAATGTACAAGATTTTTTCATGATTAAATTTTCTAAGTAAATGCTGTGTATCTTTATCTCATTTATTTTTTGTGTCAAGAGATGTTTTTTGAGAAAAAAGTTTTGTTGTGAAAAAGTAAGAGGTATGTCCCAAAAATTTATATAACATTTATTTATAAGAAGATTATGATAAATGCATTTATGAAAAAAAAATGGATAAAATATATGGGAATTTGTTCAATTCACCATTGTTGGTGTATTTTAATAATGATTTATTTTCAAATGAAAATGATCCAAACACATGGAGTACTATATTTTATATGGAAGAAATAGTTTATTTGTTAAATATGCATTAAAAAATAAATAAACATCATTTCATAAAAAAAAAGGTTTTTTGTTTTCAAAAAGATATTGTGAAAAGAATATTACTAATAAGTAGTTAGTGGGAGATTGTTTTAACATATAAAAGTTTAAAATTAACAAATAAAGGTTAAAATAAATCATAAGTTAATGTGATTTACACTTAGTATTTTATTTATTTGTATATGTGGTGGTAAATAGATAGGTAAAGTGTTTTATTTTGATACCATATTAGGTGGATATCACTACTACACCACTCTAAGATTAATGTATTTTATATCGATATCTTAATAGAGTTTAGGATGTGTGATGATAAATAAAAATGTAAAGAGTTACATTTAGTTATCCTAAAAATTAAAGACTCTATTTCTTAAAGTACTGTACTAGTAAAAATTAAAAGTGAATTATACTTGGTATCCTGAAGTATTTTATTGTATGGTAGTAAAGAGAAATATAAAGAGATAAATTGGTTACCATAATAAAGGAGCATTTACATAAATCTAGGAAGGTTTTTGGAGGAATGAAAAAAATACTGTAAGTAATTATATTATTTAAAGGAAAATATTTTTTGAATAACACTATAAGGATGATGATGGTGAAATTTAAATGAGTTACACGTATGAAAAAATTAAAAAAAACATTTCATGTTTTGATGTTAAGATAATTAAATATCTTTACAAGTTGAATAGGTTAAAATATGATTCCTAAATCTCTCCATTATAAAAATTGGATTTCTTGATATACAACTCTCACTAATGTGTTTAGTGGGAGAGTATTATATGATGGTCATATAGAGATGTATCATGGATTAAATATGTTGTAATCTGTTAATAAAACCTAGGAAGTATAGAGATTATAAGGATGATCTAGATGTTTATCTTATATGATATTACAAATCGGTAATTATGTTGGGTTTATTAAATACTCTTAAAGAGATTAAAGATATTAAAATATATGAAATTAAAATGTAACCACAATTATATCTTTCCTACACATTGGAAACATAAATGTTTATATAGAGAAATATTTGATGAAGTGTAATGATCACTGACCACTCAAATTAAGACATTGATTTTGTCCCTATATAATTATTTAATTGAGTATTATTATTTATGATGAAATTATAAGGATTTAATGATTATTTATCTTTTATAGAGAAATAATATATGCTCATAATTCATAAATTAAAGAATATGATTCTTTGTGTCCACTGGATAACCCACTAATTATACGAAATGAAGTGTCCTACATGGATGTATTTCATATACTAGTGGTGTATTGTTCATATTCAAGTCCCTACTACATGAGTATTTATGAATACCTATCTTATGAACCTTCATGATTTGATATCCTACTTATATAGGTCTACATATAGACTTAGTTTATATAGCAGTTGTTTTCAATGTTGTAGATCATGTCATTAGTTGGAGATTAACCAATATGTGATTTATGATCCTGTATGATGAGTATGAAATCAGGGCCTCCGATTGAGATATACCATGGCAGTCTGTGGCCACACATAGATATTACATATCTATATAGATAATGGAAGGCTTATATGATTATCAATAAGGATGAATTATGTGTGAATTATTCATTAGTATGATTAGTCTATAATAAAATATTGATGAAAAAAATGATTTGTCAATATGGGATTGACATGTTTTTTATCTGATGGTACTTCAATATAAATGAAAAATTAAATATGATAATTAATGTTTGAATATTACACAAACTTGTGGAAGCTTGTATAGAGATAAATTTGTTTCTGGGAGATCAAGCTAGATCCCTTTATATCTTAAGTAACATTGATGTTTTTCTAGAGGAATTTATTTTCATACAAATATATATATATATAGTAATTCATATTTGTTTTTAACACTATAAATTTCCATGAGGTAATAGTAACACCCTGATATTTTAAAATAACATTGTGTTTGATAGTGTATACAACATGCAACATCGAGTTTTAAGTTAACCACGATATAATATTGAAGTATTATTATATAATCGTTATAAACTAGCAGTAATGGAAAAATTATCTATACTAACGGTTTGGAACCATTGGTATAGGTCCCCAAACCACTGGTATAGCCTATATCAATGGGTTGGTAAGCTGTTGGGTGATTTGGCATGGGGAAAGACCTTTCCTAACGGTTTGGAGAAAACCATTGGGAATGACATATCCCAATAGTTTTTAAACTTTTGGTAAAGGTATTTCCCAACAGTTTTTCAAATTGTTGGGATAGGTCTTCCCCAACGTTTTGGGGAAACCATTGGGAAAGGTAAATATATAAAAACTTTTCATTGTAGATTTGAACTCACAACCTCTATGTTATATATCAATGACTTTACCACTCTCTTAGAGTTTCATTTGTGAATAAGTTTGGATATTATATATATAATTTATATATTTATTTAATTAATGATATTTGATAAATGTATTAAAAAAAGGATACCTATCCCAACGATTCACAAATCCATTGGGATTGGTACCCACTCTTTTAAAACAGTTTGGAAAAACCATTGGGAAAAGTGGCCTCAATGTGGGATTTTCCGAACGGTTTGGCCAAACCATTTGTAAATCCAAACCCTTTCCCAACAGTTCGGCCAAACCATTGGGAAAAGCAGCCTCAAAGTGGGACTTTACCAATAGTTTGGCCAAACCATTTGGAAAGAAATAGCCTTTCCCAATGGTTTGGCCAAACCATTGGGAAAAGTGTCCTCAAAGTGGGGTTTTCCCAATGGTTTTTTAAAACTGTTGGGAAATCTACTCCCTTTCCCAATGGTTTTGGAAAACCATTGGGAAATGTGGCCTCAAAGTGGTATTTTCCCAATGGGTTGGACAAATCATTGGGAAAATGATACCCTTTCCCCACGGTTTTGGAAAACTGTTGGGAAAAGTGGCCTAAATGTGGGGTTTTCCAAACAGTTTGGCCAAATCATTGCGAAAGGGGACCTATACCAACAGTTTTTACAAACCATTGGTATAAATACATTGGTATAGGTCAGATTTCTAGTAGTTTAGTGATTAGTTTTTCATAAAATTAACATTTATAATAATATTATGAAATTACTTATTAAGGTTTTATATAATTTATTTGTAAATAACTACTTAATTCTCAATATAATATTTTTATCTTTGAAAAATAATTTTTTTTCAAAAATATTTGAAATTCTCATTTTATTTTTGGGAGTTAGAATTAATTTATAAAAAATTTATAAATGTTATATTATAATTATAATATCATTTTTTAAATAAGAATATCGAAATGGTATTATGGTGAAATTTTAGAATTTTTTCAAAAGAGCAGATTTTTAGTTAAAGAGATAAATACCATGTTTTCTAAAGGTGTCATTTATTAAAAATAAATTTAGTAATATAAATTTTCCATTATTTTATTGAAGTAAAATTAGTATTATTTATTTATATTTCGTCTAATTAATTAAATTTTAATCATGTTTATACATTATTTTGGTAAAAGTATATTTTTTGTCTTCAGAACATACATTTATGAAAATTGTTTTTCAGTTTATAATGTCCATACAATTTAATTAATTAAAATAACCACCAATAAGGGATTATTTAAATGAATTATATATATATTATTTCTAAAAATATAATTTTAATCCCTATGATGATGATTTATATTTATATAGTTTGTGTGAGATCATTTTATACTTAAAAAAATACATTTCCTGAAAAACCTTTATTCAACATGTTTTGTAGGTTAATTTATAAATTAATTTATACCTATTATATGAAATGAATTTAAAAAAGTGTATTAGAAATTTTGAATCATAATAATTAATATCATATAATAAATAAACTTGTTTCTTGGTCAATATGATTTGTAAATACAGTAATTTTGTTTCCATGATTATGGTTAAAACTGGGCTTTTCACTTTAAATATGCTTGTGTCAAAATTTTTTGAACAAACACATAGGATATTCATATTGTAAATATGATTTGATATTACGAATAAACCAAATTATCTACGTAGGACTATTATATTTTAGACAAAAATAATAAGTTTTCTAGGTTTGAAAAACTAATTACCACGGTAAAAATTTAAATGTAAATACTATGTAATGATTGAGGTCAAAGAGTGAGAGTGACATACCATTATAGAGTAGTTTTGGGTTTTGAAAAAAAAGTCACTCCTTGCCAATTATAAATGGGAACCAACTTATCTTAGTTATTCACACATCTTAATACATTATTCCTAATAATACCCGACCATAATATCTTCCAAAAATTCATATACACATTATCGGGATTCTATTATTTACAAAAGAACAACCCTAGTGTCCTTAATAAGCAATCTAAAAATGTTTTTTCAATGTGAAGTTAATCATATTCACTAGGATCCTATTTTCGACTTATTCCTCTTCTAACATCAATAATGTCTTAATAATTCCGAAATAATATCAACAATATCTCCCATATTCTGATATTTTTATGTTGATATCATATTATTTACTCATTTAATTCTCCATTAGATGAGAAACATAGCCACCACATGTGTTCATGTAGGACCACCTACTCACAAACCAATGTAATTTGTTTTCCATCACTAAATCACAAGGATAGTAATAATGATGGATATAATGAATATATATGATAAATATGGCTTGATATTAATTGAAAAAAACTAATAAATATTCAAATTAATTTCCCTTTTAACCATTGGGGTAATTCTATCATCACTTGATTAAACATACGACCTACCATCCCCCTGGAAAGGTATCATTCATTTTCAATGTACAACTTTAAATAATGGTTTTAAAAATGTATTCAGTGAATAAATATGATAATTATAAAATTAATTCCATTATTTGTATGGTGGGTCTATATCTTATTCTCAAAAATTATAACATCCATAATAAACATGCATGAGGAAAAAGTAGTCATCACCCAAAACAATGGATGTAAGGAAGTATTATTAATGAACGGTTGAAAATATTTTACAATATTGTCATACATGATATTATAAATATATTTATTGTTTGGGGATAAATTAATAAAATGTTTGAAACTATTTTTTAGGGGGATAAATTGTGTTCAACTAATGGGAAATGTGAGGTAAGGTAATTTCTCTCAATTTTCCTTCATTGAGGTATATGTTAATTTATGTACATAATATTTTTTTATATGGGGAATATACCAACCCCTTAACATTTAATATCATAAAAACATAATCATTAATGTAATTTTGTATTTTAATTTTAATTATCTCATTAATTTGATTTAACTTGAATGTTTCATATTTGAAGGGATTCTTAAAAATGAATTTAATTTAATTAGGTTATATTACTTCTTCATTATCTTTCATATTCCTAGTTTATGTTTGGAATGACTTTTTAATATTTGTGGTTTTATTTACAGTTATTTTTTATGAATTTACATTTGATTCACATAATAAATTCACTGATTAATTCTAACATCAATTTCATGATCTCTATATGATATTTCATCTGAATTTCCAATCTATTAGGGAATATTTGAAATTAGATACCTATTTATTTTTAAGAGGTGTATATTATTCCAATTTTATATTTTATATCATGAATATATTTTTATAAATGGTATTAAATTTTCCATTATAATTTATTTCATTCATAGTGGTTATGATTCAAATGTTACTGAAGTAGTGATGGGTTTTGATTCAATTTCGTTTTAATTAAGATTTTTATGATTTAATACCCATTGAGTGAAATTATTTAATAACATTATAATAGACCCCTTAATTTTCTGGTCATATGGTTATTAATTTATTTTTTCATGTAATAGTACCATTTTATAGTATTTGGTACTTAAAATTATTGAATTTTGTTAAGAAAATATGATATTATTAACCTCTTCAGTGAAAAATCTTTTCCCTCCCAAAACATGTTTTTGAAAAATGTTTTGATGAATATTTTTAATATTACTCCACTAGTGTTTTAATTAAATTTTACTCATGATTTTATTTTAAGTACTATTTTAAAAATAATAGTTTTTTCATTTTATAAATAAGCTACATATTGTGTTTTTTGCTGAAAATGTGAAGGAATATTTGTTTTACTGGACTCTACATAATCATTATTTCCTTCCATAATGACCAATAACATATTTTAGGATTCCATTACAAATTTATATTATTATTTTTAATGGAAAAGGGTTTCTTAATATTATTGAAATTTTTAGTTTTATAAGTCATTTTCAAATTGAATATCATATTTTCCTCAATGATGTTTTAATATAATTTTTATGCTACTACTATTTTTCAATGATGAAAATCCTTTATTATATATTTACTCCATTGGGGATATATTTTAATTATTCCATTCTTAATATTTCTTTTGATGGCTTATGATTAGATTAAATATGGTAATTATTTACATTATCTTTCTTTATTAATTTTTTATTCAATAAAGTTACCTTGAAATATTCACGTTTTTTAATATTGTACATTACATTTCTCAAAAATATCCATATTATTTATCATGGGCTTGCTTATCTCTTAAACTGTATATCATATCTACACATGGTTTTCTACGTTGAATGTTATTTGATTGATTTGGGAAATATTGATATTCCATATTTATTTATTCAATTCTTTTTCTTGATAAGGAATAATATTCATGAATTAAATTGATCATTAAATATATGAGGAATGTGTTAGAAATTCAATTATGGGTAGGGCCTGAAATTATAAAACCTTTCCATGTATCAATAACTCAGATGAGACAAAATAATAAGCTGACATTAAAAGGGTATTTTAATGTTGTTATAAACTATCATGGAGAAGGTCATTAAAGAAATATATATCATGATTTCAAAGTTATTGATGTCCAAAATAAACCAATTACTTAATTCATAATCCAGTTATTATTATCCATTGGATTTCTCCACTAATATTATCCATGGATTAGCTTCACGATCATTTTATTAATTATATGGATTAATTTTATAATCATTTATAATTAATTATTATTCATGATCAATTTTTTAATTATATTAAATTTATTTTTAGCTATTTTAATTTAAATATTGTAAATTGCTTATAGATTCATGATTTATTGCACTATATTTAAACCTTATTGAGGATTTGAGCTCACCATTATTTTGTTTCTTTTACTGTGATATGAATAAGGAAACTATCAAACCCCAATACATTTCAATATTTTCCTTTTATAATAAATATAATTTTGTTTTTTGAATTCTTTATATATAATATTAAGCTTATGCAACATACGACACTGAATTAACTTGTGTTACAAGTGAGACCAAGTTTTACAATATTTTAATAGTGAAGATATTTTAAAACTAAATTTTGACACCTTTATGAATATTATATTTTAAAATAATTATCATTTTTTAATTCATAATTTTGGAATAAACGTAGGGTGAATTTTATGGATTTTTCTAAGAAACAACATTTTATTGATGAATGTATGAAATTCTTGCCATTTAGATAAAAAAATCCTCTTCATTTAAATAATTAATAATGATGAATTATATTTTAGAATTAGTTTAGAGTCACATTAGATAAATTATATATATATTTAGAAAATTAGGTTTATTATAATAATTTTACATTGAAAATGAATATAAAAAACTTAATAAACTTTTGAAGGTTTTTCTACTATAAAAACATGTCATTTCGCCGTGTTTACAGATTAGCATTAATTTAAATTTTTCAAATTATGTGATTTGAATTTTGAAAACCCAAAAAACATGGATGTAATTAGTATGATATTTTTTCTAATAATAAGAACATAATTTTTTAGAATAATGATTTGTGAATATGATTAAAATTAATTATGATGATTATGTTATGATTAATCATACTAAGGGTCTAAATCATAATATTATGGACCAATATGAATTGGAAACATATCCAAAATCCATTATCTAACAATAATTATACAATATAACCAATGGGTTCTAAAATTTTGGGTTATTAGGATATTATTAAATGGAATTTCCCACTATAAAAAGGTATGGAAAGAGAGAAAAATGGAACTTTCCTTACCTTTAACATTTATAAAACATTGAGATATTTAAAAAACATTACATTTTCAGTTATATTAATGATTTTGAAATATATATGGGGGTTTTTCCATAATAAATTATCAATAAAATTTTGATATTGTTTAGGTACATAAAATGTTTAAGAAATGTCAATATCATGATTATTTAGATAATAATTAACTAAAAGAAATGATACTGTAAATATTAAAAGTGAAGTTTATTGATTGCATTATTTTAATTATTTATTTTTTTAGATTAATATATCATATTGAAAACCTGTAAACCTAATATATCAGAATTCTAATATAATATTTATATTTTAAAATTAACTTTAAATAAATAATGTTGAAAATTACATTATTGTAATTTTATTAAAAATGAATCTTATAAAATGATTTAAAATTAATAAAAATAAAATATTCTTAAAATGACTTTTAAGAGATAATATAAATGAAATATGTTTTATTAATATACTAATTAATCTTTTATAATTAACATATTGGCTCATATTATGTAAGTACATTGTTAACACATCCCATGTTCAAGGAGTGTTTTAGCACGTCACATGCGTTTGTTTTAAATATAATTTACCAAAGGAGGGATTTTAATTTTATAAATTATATACCATGTTAATAATTTAATGGATCTATATTTTCTAATATATCTCACTTAAATTTAGTCTTAATATTTAAATCAATTATATTTGAAAACTAGATGATTTATAAAAATCAAAATGATAAAATTGGGGAATCATAGAAATAAAGGAACAAAATAATTAAATTGAACATATTTTTGTGTGTATGTGGTTTTTATCGACAATAATTCTCCTTTAATACCATATTTTTCCATTTTTGGGTCAGTTTTGGTTATATTGACCCCCCGCCCCAATAGTGAATATCTTTTCGTGCTTACAAAAGATCTAGTCCCCCACTACTATAAAAAGAAAAGCATACTACCCCTTCCTCAAACCTCTCAATCCACAATGGATAATCAATACTCAATCCAAATAGTCTTCAAAACTCCATTCCTTATACCCAGAATCCTCCCTTTTGGTAGAAATCAATTCTAGGATGATTTTGATACAAAAGAAAAGATGTTACTCAATTAAGAGGTTACACCTTCTCTCAAACTCTCAAGTTTCATTTCCCTTCTCCACTCCCTATATTATTATTAATCTATGATTTCAAAAACTACTATTATCATTAATATACTTTTATGTTTTTATGTTAATTATTGTACAAAAATTTAATGAAACTGTAACACCCGAGACTTTTATGTTATAAAATCATCAAAGGAATCTTTTTCTACACAACACTTGCTTGGCTTGCTTTACACGCAATCACGACCTTCCTCGATAGCTTGCGTCGTACGCAATACCGAGTTTCACTAAACAACAATATGCTATTAAAACTTGCAGTTATGAATAGTAATAACCACTTTTTGAAATTTTATAAATTTTATTTTTCAAAATGGACTTCATTTTTGGACTCAGAATATCGAAATTAGCCTAGGGTGAAATTTTGGTATTTTTCTGAAAACTTTCAATTTTTGATGAATAGTGAAACCACTAAGTGGTAGGTCAAAAACTGAATTTTGCATAAAACATAATTTTACCGCTTCTGTGAATGGAATTTCGAAAATCTGACAGACACGGTTGATATCATTAAGTAAAATGTGGTTCAATGAGATAAAAATAATTTTTTGGTGAATAGTAACTTTTTACTTTTTTTTTCCGCGGTTAATAGTAAATAGGGTAACTAAGGGTAAATATGATATTAATATTACCCTAACACATGTCCTAATTCTATTGGACAAGTGTAATTCGACCAAAAACAATCTTAGGAATAAAATATGACCATTTAGGCCCACTTGGATTAGATTAGGACATTTATTATTAATTTATTTAAAGAAGGGTTAAAATAGTTAAAATCAAAGTTTAATAAGTAAATCATTTTTAATATGAGGTTATACATAAGATAAATTCGACTATAAATATTCATTAGAAAGCTAAAACGATTTCCTACATAATGGTATTTTATTTGTAATTTTTAGACATTAAATAATTTAATTTATTTATGACACAATGATGATGCAGTAATTATTTTATTAATGAAATATTGACATAATTGATGTTATAAACACCAAAATAAATGTAATTTGAGACTTTTTATGAATTACACTAATTTTCTAGGTTACTATGATATATTAATGTTGATTTAATCAACTTGGTTCCAACATATAATTCTATTATGACTTTCACAAAAATCATATATCAAATAGTGTCAAAATTGACACAAAATAGTTTTTAAATAAAATATTATATTATTAATTTTTATTTTATTCTTAAAAATCTAAGGTTCGGCAAAATGACTTGGATAAGGATATATATATTAATAATAAACAATTTGGGGTTCGTTTGGCATGTTATAGTAAGTGTATTAACCATATAGTGAAAAAAAACAAAAAGACACGGTAAAAGTTAAATTAATTAACTTAGAGTTAAATCTAATTGATAAGGTTAAAATAATACCCTAAACTTGTCTAAATCCTATTGGTTGATAAGATTTCGACCCATCCCCACTTTAGCTTCGAAATAAGACCCTTTGGAACCATTATAAACCGATTTTGACTTTAATATAAAATAATATTTTGAGATATTCCTAAGGTGCCCCTCTCCTCCCTTATAAAAGGGCACCTCCTCCCCCTCCTCCTCACACCAATTTGAGCACTCAAGCTCGGCCGACCCCTGCCATTTTCTCCTCTCCACTTCCCTAGAATAATCCTAGAGGTCCTGGTCTTCTCCAAAGACCAATCTTAGTTCCTTAAGTGGAGGATTCAAAGAGGCGTTCCAAAGAAGAGGTAATATCCATTACCGATCTTTTCAATTTCTTTCTTCTTCAACTTCTTCTTCTTTAGTTGTTTCATGATAAAGTAATAACATCAGTATTACTTACATACTGATATGTTATTATAATTATGAAACAACCCTAATTCACCTTCTATCCATCCTACGGAAAAATGAAATCACCGCGCGTGCGTACGTACGGAATACCGTCTCCACGCCGTGGTGTAATCTATTTTTCCACCATCACCTTACAAGGATGGGTATAATGGTGTAATGAGTAACTATATATGATTATTATGAAGTAATATTGATACTGAAATAATATATATATATACTCCAATACAATTCCACGATCATAGGAACGATATCATCACTTGTGCGTACGTACGGAATACCGTCTCCACGATGTGATGCGACTCGTTCTACATGATCTTCATTTCATAATGATTATATAAATGAATTGAATGAATGAATATGGTATATACTACACTAATACCATTCTGTAAATGAATTATCTATAACCTAAAGATAAGAATAAGAATTTATTCGACAAAACACGCATAAGAACAAAAAGTTATAAAGACCCGAGTAACAAGTAACAATGAAATATTACTAACAAGAAGCTAATAATATGACCATATATGATATCATATCAATATGTATGATTCTGGAATAAGTCAATAACATTATTTAAACCATTATACAGGTGCTTCGGACACGAACAAAGCAAATCGGACCTAAGGTAAGGGAAATATCACAATCTCATTTTTATCCGAGATTGTTTATTCGTAAGTATTTACTGGGGTGTATTTTATCATCCACATCCATGTTTCATCAATATCCACCTAAAATTGTTTAAATCCATTTTTACCCTTCGGTGAGTTTTTAGTAATATGTATGAAAGGAATATTTTGTCGTACGAGGTACTTTTTGACTTTTCCGACAAAAGTACGAAGAATGTTTTTTTAACTTATACGGCATGAATGGATTTTTAAAACATTAAATCCAAGAAGCTTACTTTACAAGTTTTCAAGTTTATTTTTAATCAAATTATTTTATTTTAAAGTCGTATGACATGTTATGGAAGGAAAAATGTTTTTGAAGAAGAAAGGATATTTTCCTCAAGAATGGAGTTCAAGTGTTTTATCAAAATTAATTTCCATCTAAGATAATAAAGGGTTATGTTATTACATTGATTTGATCATGTTGTGATGGAATTATTTTTATAAATTCCTTTATCTTATATGAATTGATTTATGATGTCATGATGTTTCAAGAATCCCATTTTTGTTACATGTGTTATGCGATGATGTATGTTTTATGATTATGTGGCACACATAAGAAAGGATTCATTATAAGATGGTTGGACCTATATCTCCCTCCAATGCATTGGGTAAAGATTTTATATCTCATGAGATAGACATGGCTGGAACGGAAGGTTATTTCGGTTCAGTGATACAGGACTGAAACGAGGAGTGAACTCGGTTCAGAAAGGGACTTTGTCCACTAAGATAGTCTTGGCAATGAGTCATGACTAACAAGAAATGATTTTCCATGATTATGTGTGCATGCCACAAAGTTTCGAGTTTTATGTTATGATTATGGGGATCTCATTTTCACTTCTATGATTTATTCCATGTTAAGATATTATGATCTGTTTTGCAGGTTTTGATTTTCATAAAGATATGATATGATTTTTATTTCCTTTATTTGCCCTTGCTGAGCATTTGAGCTCACCCTTTTATGTTTTCTTTTCCCCAGGTCAGGAAGATGGATATTAAGTAGAATATGCTAAAAGGGACCCTAGATATGATGAAATAAATGAGAGACACTGTAGAAGATTTATGAACCAGTTGTTTATGTTTCCCAGTTTCTAAAGACACTATACCTATACGGTCCTTTGTGGTTTTGTCATATGTTGTAATAAGTGTGCTTCAATTTCGAAGTATTAACAATGTATGTAAAGTATGGGTCGTTATAGTTGGTATCAGAGGAAAGGTATAGTCAACCTTTGGAAACTAGGATGTGAAAGCCTTAGTAAGAACCCTAAGGATAAGTCTAAGCATAGAACACCATCTTAGTGTTTTAGAAATGGCCTTGAATACCCTAGGATAAGACCTTAAGCATGAAAATTTTATTCTTGAATTATGTGGTTTTCCTATTATAATTACTGTTGCTCACACTATTCTTCTTGGTTTTAGTCAATGGCTGGAACCCGAAGGAACCGTGTTAATGCCGAATGCGATGGGAAATGCAATGGTTGTCCCCCTGAGCAACCAAACGATATGGGAGCTGGAATGCAAAATCTTGTAGCCATGCTCACACAACTTTCTCAAGCTATGAATCATGCAGGATTTCCAAACGAGCAAAGGAGGGAGCAACATTCTGTTGAATCCTTCATGAGGCAGCGTCCACCTTCTTTCAGTGGGTCTACTGATCCATTAGTTGCTGAACAATGGATTAGTACTACTGAAAAGATATTTTCAGTTCTTCAATGTTCTGAACATGATAAAGTCATCCTAGCAGTGTATTGTTTGGAAGGAGATGCTGATCAATGGTGGAATCTTATTAAGAATACGAGGAAAAGGGATGAAATTGAGTCTATGGAATGGGACGAGTTCAAGAACTTATTTTTCAATAAGTACATCCCTCGTATTCTCCGAACAAAGATGGAGAAAGAGTTTCTTGAACTGAAGCAAAGGGATGATGAATCTGTTGGTACCTATGAAGCAAATTTTACAAGACTTGCAAGGTACGCTTATGGTTTTATTATCCAACCTGAGAGTAAGATCGATCGATTCTTTAGTGGCTTAAAACCAAGTCTTCGAAGGGCGTTAGCCATAAGGGACTTCAATAGCTACGAGGAAATCGTTCGATGTGCTCTCAAAGTCGAGATGGAGATTGGAGTAACCCATCAGTCACCTGGGTTTGATAAGAAGAGGAAGATGGAATTCAAAGGAAACTCTAAAGAGCACACTGAAAAGAAGATGAACATTCCCTTATGCTCATAGTGTGGAAAGAAACATGGAGGGAGTTTTCTTAAAGGGACAAGGAAATGTTTTAAATGTGGAAAGGAAGGTCATCGGGCATTTGAATGCCGTGATAATGGGAAGAAGAAGTCTAATGACGCAAATAATGGAAGGGATACACAGAATGAACCTACTACACTTCAATGTTTCAAGTGCAAGGAGATGGGGCATTATGCCAATCAATGCCCAAATCCAAGGGTTGATGATGATGGTCGACGTCAACAAACTCTTAAGGCTAAAGACAAAGGAAAGTCACATGCAATTTCTCTCAGCGATGTGGAGTACGATAACGATGTGGTGAAAGGTACACTTACCATCCACTCTAAAGTAGCAAATGTTTTATTTGATTCTGGATCCACCCACTCTTTTATTTCTGAAGACTTTTCTAAGGGTATAACCGTATTACCTCAACAATTAGATGTTGAGTTAGCTGTGACAACACATAATGGCACATCAATCGCATCAAAAGTTTATAATTCTTCTCCGATCGAAGTTTGTGGGAAAGTGCTTCCTGCAAATCTTGTGATCCTTCCTTTAGTGGAATTTGATGTGATTCTTGGCATGGATTGGCTTTCTCTACATGGAGCTCATATCGATTGCCAAAGAAGGGAAGTCACATTTCATATTCCAGATCAATCTACGATCGTCTATCAATGCAAGGATGAACATAACCTTCCAGTGGAAATTTCTTCCATCTTATGGGTATTGATTCCACTAAATGAAGGTTATTTATCTCAAATGGTTGGTGAGAAACTCACGATTAAGAATATGCCCATTGTATGGGAGTTTGATGATGTCTTTCTAGAGGAATTGTCGGGTCTTCCACCAAATCGTGAAGTTGAGTTTTCAATAGAACTCGTACCGGGCGCTTTCCCAATTTCAAAGACACCTTATAGAATGGCCCCAATTGAGTTGCCGGAATTGAAGAAGCAACTCCAAGAGAATCTTGATAAGGGATTCATACGCCCTAGTGCGTCACCTTGGGGAGCACCTGTTCTATTTGTTAAGAAGAAAGATGGATCAATGAGACTCTGCATTGATTATCGAGAACTTAACAAGATCACTATCAAGAACAAATATCTTCTCCCACGCATTGATGACTTATTTGACCAACTACGCGGAGCTCAATACTTTTCCAAGATTGATCTTCGTTCAGGGTATCATCAATTAAGGGTCAAAAGGGAGGATATACCAAAGACGGCTTTCCGTACAAGGTATGGACACTATGAATTTATAGTGATGCCATTTGGTCTTACTAATGCCCCTGCTATCTTCATGGATCTAATGAATAGAGTCTTTAGAGACTATCTTGATCAATTTGTGGTAGTCTTTATAGATGATATTCTTGTCTATTCAAAGAGCAAGGAAGAGCATGAAGATCACTTGAGAATTATATTGAAGACCCTGAGAAAGGAGAAGCTTTATGCCAAATTTACCAAGTGTGAATTTTGGCTTCAAAAAGTTGCATTTTTGGGTCATATAATCTCAAAAGAGGGGATATCTGTGGATCCATCAAAAACAGAGGTTATCGAAAGATGGTCAAGACCAACAACAGTAACTGAGATCTGAAGTTTTCTTGGTTTGGATGGATATTATCGACGTTTTGTAAAAGATTTTTCACGATTATCTAATCCAATCACCAAGTTGACTCGGAAGGGAGTTAAGTTTGTCTGGACAGAGGAATGTGAAGAGAATTTCAAGGAGTTGAAAAGAAGGTTATCCAGTGCACCTGTGCTCACACTGCCTTGTAGTGGAGAAAGGTTTGTGATCTATAGTGATGCATCCAAGAAGGGATTGTGGTGTGTTCTTATGCAAAATGATATGGTGATAGATTATGCCTCACGACAGTTGAAAATCCATGAGCAAAATTACCCAACACATGATTTGGAGTTGGCTGCGGTAATCTTTGCATTAAAGATTTGGAAGCATTACCTTTATGGTGAAAGGTGTGATATTTATACTGATCATAAAAGTTTAAAGTATATTTTCACACAAAAGGAGCTGAATATGCGTCAAAGAAGATGGTTGGAGCTGATTAAGGATTATGACTGCTCAATCCATTACCACCCTGGGAAAGCAAACAAGGTTGCAGATGCATTAAGTCGACAAGACCATGCTAGTTTATCCATTATGAGGATCACAAAAGATCCAATATTTATGGATTTACAAAGTATGGATCTTGGAATTATAATGGAAGTGGAAAAATCTTATCTTTCTCAAATGAATGTTCAACCATCTATACATGTGAAGATTAAAGAGGCACAGAAAGAAGATGTTGAGTTACAAAAGAAGGTGAGAAATGTTCCTGAATTCAACCTTGATTGTGATGGGATAATAAAGTTCAAGAATCGGGTTTGTGTTCCTTCCATCCCCGAATTGAAGAAGGAGCTGCTGGATGAGGCTCATAGTTCTTCATTCTCTATTCATCCTGGAAGCACGAAGATGTATAGGGACATGAAAGAGTACTTCTGGTGGGATGGCATGAAAAGAGATGTTACTGAATATGTCTCTCGATGCTTGGTTTGTCAACAAGTTAAAGCTGAGAGACAGAAGTCTAAGGGGATGTTACAACCATTACCCATACCCGAATGGAAATGGGAAAACATCACTATGGACTTTGTCACAGGACTTCCTAAAACATCCAAAGGAAATAATGCTATTTGGGTCATAGTTGATCGTCTTACAATGTCTGCACACTTCATTCATATTAGAGAGGATTTCTCTCTAGATCAGATTGCCAGGATATATGTTAAGCAAGTGGTAAGATTTCATGGAGTACCACTTTATATTATATCTGATCGAGATCTGAGATTTACCTCGAAGTTCTGGCGAAGTCTTCAGCATACTCTGGATACAGAGTTGAGTTTCAGCACTACTTATCATCCCCAGACAGACGGTCAGTCTGAGAGAACAATTCAAACCCTAGAAGATATGTTGAGAGCTTGCTCTATGGATTTCAAAGGAGGTTGGGATCAACACATACCTTTGGTAGAATTTTCTTATAATAATAGCTTTCACTCCAGTATTCAGATGGCTCCTTATGAAGCTCTCTATGGAAAGAAATGCAGGACTCCAACTTGCTGGGATGAAGTTGGGGAAAGAAAGCTATTAGGACCTGATCTCGTTGATGAAATGGCGGAAAAGGTCAGATCTATTCAACAACACATAAGAGCAGCTCAGAGTCGACAGAAAAGTTATGCCGACAACCGAAGAAAAGACCTAGAGTTTGAAGTGGGCGATAAAGTGTTCTTACGAATATCTCCCTGGAAGAGGGTTATGAGATTTGGAAAGAAGGGGAAGTTGAGCCCTAGATATATCGGTTCTTTTGAAATACTGGATCGTGTTGGGAAGGTAGCTTACCGATTGGCACTTCCACCGAATCTCTCTCAAGTTCACGATGTGTTCCATGTATCTCTCCTGAGAAAGTACATACCAGATCCTTCACATGTACTCAGCTCAGAAGTTGTACCGCTGAAGCAAGATCTTTCTTATGAAGAACAGCCGATAGAGATTCTGGATCGTAGCGAAAAAGTCCTACGAAACAAGACCACTCGCTTGGTGAAAGTTTTATGGAGAAACCACCAACTTGAAGAAGCTACATGGGAGCTTGAGGATATGATGAGGGAGAAGTATCCTCATCTGTTTGTTGCAAAGTGACGAATTTCGAGGGCGAATTTTTTTTTTAAGGGGGGTAGAATGTAACACCCGAGACTTTTATGTTATATAAATCATCAAAGGAATCTTTTTCTACACAACACTTGCTTGGCTTGCTTTACACGCAATCGCGACCTTCCTCGATAGCTTGCGTCGTACGCAATACCGAGTTTCACTAAACAACAATATGCTATTAAAAATAGCCGTTATGAATAGTAATAACCACTTTTTGAAATTTTATATATTTTATTTTTCAAAATGGACTTCATTTTTGGACTCAGAATATCGAAATTAGCCTAGGGTGAAATTTTGGTATTTTTCTGAAAACTTTCAATTTTTGATGAATAGTGAAACCACTAAGTGGTAGGTTAAAAACTGAATTTTGCATAAAACTTAATTTTACCACTTCTGTGAATGGAATTTCGAAAATCTGACAGACATGGTTAATATCAGTAAGTAAAATGTGGTTCAATGAGATAAAAATAATTTTTTGGTGAATAGTAACTTTTTACTATTTTTACCGCGGTTAATAGTAAATAGGGTAACTAAGGGTAAATATGATATTAATATTACCCTAACACATGTCCTGATTCTATTGGACAAGTGTAATTCGACCAAAAACAATCTTAGGAATAAAATATGACCATTTAGGCCCACTTGGATTAGATTAGGACATTTATTATTAATTTATTTAAAGAAGGGTTAAAATAGTTAATATCAATGTTTAATAAGTAAATCATTTTTAATATGGGGTTATACATAATATAAATTCGACTATAAATATTCATTAGAAATCTAAAAAGATTTCCTACATAATGGTATTTTATTTGTAATTTTTAGACATTAAATAATTTAATTTATTTATGACACAATGATGATGCAGTAATTATCTTATTAATGAAATATTGACATAATTGATGTTATAAACACCAAAATAAATGTAATTTGAGACTTTTTATGAATTCCACTAATTTTATAGGTTACTATGATATATTAATGTTGATTTAATCAACTTGGTTAGAACATATAATTCTGTTATGACTTTCACAAAAATCATATATCAAATAGTGTCAAAATTGACACAAAATAGTTTTTAAATAAAAGATTATATTATTAATTGTTATTTTATTCCTAAAAATCTAAGGTTCGGCCAAATGACTTGGATAAGGATATATATATTAATAATAACCAATTTGGGGTTCTTTTGGCATGTTATAGTAAGTGTATTAACCATATAGTGAAAGAAAACAAAAAGACACGGTAAAAGTTAAATTAATTAACTTAGAGTTAAATCTAATTGATAAGGTTAAAATAATACCCTAAAGTTGTCTAAATCCTATTGGTTGATAAGATTTCGACCCATCCCCACTTTAGCTTCGAAATAAGACCCTTTGGAACCATTATAAACCGATATTGACTTTAATATAAAATAATATTTTGAGATATTCCTAAGGTGCCCCTCTCCTCCCTTATAAAAGGGCACCTCCTCCCCCTCCTCCTCACACCAATTTGAGCACTCAAGCTCGGCCAACCCCTGCCATTTTCTCCTCTCCACTTCCCTAGAATAATCCTAGAGGTCCGGGTCTTCTCCAAAGACCAATCTTAGTTCCTTAAGTGGAGGATTCAAAGAGGCGTTCCAAAGAAGAGGTAATATCCATTACCGATCTTTTCAATTTCTTTCTTCTTCAACTTCTTCTTCTTTAGTTGTTTCATGATAAAGTAATAACATAAGTATTACTTACATACTGATATGTTATTATAAATATGAAACAACCCTAATTCACCTTCTATCCATCCTACGGAAAAATGAAATCACCGCGCGTGCGTACGTACGGAATACCGTCTCCACGCCGTGGTGTAATCTATTTTTCCACCATCACCTTACAAGGATGGGTATAATGGTGTAATGAGTAACTATATATGATTATTATGAAGTAATATTGATACTGAAATAATATATATATATATACTCCAATACAATTCCACGATCATAGGAACGATATCATCACTCGTGCGTACGTACGGAATACCGTCTCCACGATGTGATGCGACTCGTTCTACATGATCTTCATTTCATAATGATTATATAAATGAATCGAATGAATGAATATGGTATATACTACACTAATACCATTCTGTAAATGAATTATCTATAACCTAAAGATAAGAATAAGAATTTATTCGACAAAACGCGCATAAGAACAAAAAGTTATAAAGACCCGAGTAACAAGTAACAATGAAATATTACTAACAAGAAGCTAATAATATGACCATATATGATATCTTATCAATATGTATGATTCTGGAATATGTCAATAACATTATTTAAACCATTATACAGGAGCTTCGGACACGAACAAAGAAAATCACACCTAAGGTAAGGGAAATATCACAATCTCATTTTTATCCGAGATTGTTTATTCGTAAGTATTTACTGGGGTGTATTTTATCATCCACATCCATGTTTCATCAATATCCACCTAAAATTGTTTAAATCCATTTTTACCATTCGGTGAGTTTTTAGTAATATGTATGAAAGGAATCTTTTGTCGTACGAGGTACTTTTTGACTTTTCCGACAAAAGTACGAAGAATGTTTTTTTTAACTTATACGGCATGAATGGATTTTTAAAACATTAAATCCAAGAAGCTTCCTTTACAAGTTTTCAAGTTTATTTTTAATCAACTTCTTTTATTTTAAAGTCGTATGACATGTTATGAAAGGAAAAATGTTTTTGAAGAAGAAAGGATATTTTCCTCAAGAATGGAGTTCAAGTGTTTTATCAAAATTATTTTTCATCTAAGATAATAAAGGGTTCTGTTATTACATTGATTTGATCATGTTGTGATGGAATTATTTTTATAAATTCCTTTATCTTATATGAATTGATTTATGATGTCATGATGTTTCAAGAATCCCATTTTTGTTACATGTGTTATGCGATGATGTATGTTTTATGATTATGTGGCACACATAAGAAAGGATTCATTATAAGATGGGTGGGACCTATATCTCCCTCCAATGCATTGGGTAAAGATTTTATATCTCATGAGATAGACATGGCTGGAACGGAAGGTTATTTCGGTTCAGTGATACAGGACTGAAACGAGGAGTGAACTCGGTTCAGAAAGGGACTTTGTCCACTAAGATAGTCTTGGCAATGAGTCATGACTAACAAGAAATGATTTTCCATGATTATGTGTGCATGCCACAAAGTTTCAAGTTTTATGTTATGATTATGGGGATCTCATTTTCACTTCTATGATTTATTCCATGTTAAGATATTATGATCTCTTTTGCAGGTTTTGATTTTCATAAAGATATGATATGATTTTTATTTCCTTTATTTTCCCTTGCTGAGTATTTGAGCTCACCCTTTTATGTTTTCTTTTCCCCAGGTCAGGAAGATGGATATTAAGTAGAATATGCTAAAAGGGACCCTAGATATGATGAAATAAATGGGAGACACTGTAGAAGATTTATGAACCAGTTGTTTATGTTTCCCAGTTTCTAAAGACACTATACCTATACGGTCCTTTGTGGTTTTGTCATATGTTGTAATAAGTGTGCTACAATTTCGAAGTATTAACAATGTATGTAAAGTATGGGTCGTTATAGAAACCTTCATCTAATTGGTAACAAAAATAATATTTCTGTGTATGATGAATTATTGCCTCACAAAACGTTGATTTTTCAGCATTCCCCTATAACCACTCATGTTCGCCATTATGATGGAAAATATATTTATATATAATATATATCATTTATAATGTCTTTATGCTCATATAATCTGTATTTATAACATACCATTATTCTTCCATCATATGTAAATATGATAATTTTGTTTGAGGAAGCATGGACTCGCGCTCCCTCAAAGTGATATGAATTATTCATGACATACATGGAATGTATAAAGGTTGGTTATAATAAAACTATGAAACATAAATAAAAATACATATGATAAGAGAAATTATAATATACATATGTATAACTTATTTTTAATTTATTTAATTCAATAAATAAATGAATGTAGTGTCCTGCATACCTACGCCCTACCATCTCCATGAACGATGAACTTTATTTCTAATTTCCTAATGCGATTGAATAATTTAAATACATATTTATTTAATATATATGATTATTTAGTTATGGAATACATTCTATTTATGATTAAACCATTATATATTTGATAAGAACAATAAGTAACAAGTCAAAAATGTACATCTGAAAACTAGGAAATTAACACCCAAAACTATTAAAATAATAAACGAGTGTTAGAAAATAGGTAATAAAATATTTTCATAAGTTATTATATGATATTATAATTTTTTTTGGTTCTATTATTAGTTAGTAACATATTTTAAACCGCTATAAAAGAGGCTAAATACCACACAATAAACTGGAAGGATAGATTAAGGGTTTTGGTCTCAATTTTTGTTCCATTTCAACTTACTTTTCATATTCACAAATTCACTTTTATTTGGAATATATACTTCCTATTTACATGTTATATCAGGAATCCAATTATTCTCAGGATATTATAAGTTTCATTTTGTTAAGGAGGAATTATGATTTAAAATTTTCAATGTGGTGTGGGACACATTGGAATTCTTAAATATTATTTTTCATCAAGAATCATTTAATGTCAAACTACCTTGTTGTACTTAACCTCCTCTTAGGTATTATTGATAAATAAATATAATTTGATAAATATTGATATTTTATAAGTCACATTATTTATTTGATATATGGTTAATTATTTGGACATGAAATACAAGAGTTATGGACCATTTAAGGAAATCCCTACAAGATGGAAGTACTGCAAAAATGGTATATATCATCCCTCAAAATGGGATTTAACTCTGCTAAAAAACTGAAGTAAATCTCAGTGCTAATATCGGGGGTCCCTTTTATCAGTGCTCCAAAAAGCACTGATAAAAGCCCAAAAAATAAAAAAATAAAATTAAATCATGTGAGGAGTGATTTTATCAGTGCTTGACACCCCCTTTATTAGTGCTATGAGATCTCCCACATGCTTACCTTCCTGCACATCCACATACGCACGTGCACCACCTTCGCTTCCTTCAGAGCTTGAACCCCCAACCTCCCACCTTTCACGGATGCACCTTTACCACTAAGCCATTTCGTTTTGTTCTCTATTTATTGATATATATATATAGTTATATTTATTCAAATATTGATATATATTCATATTAATATAAATATATTTATTCATATATTAGTATATATATATTCATTTGTGTATTAATATATTTATATAGATATTTTTAGTTATAATTTTTTATACGCATATTTATTTGTATATTAATATATACTTATAAGATTAGTTTTAAATACATTTATTAATAAAATATCTTTTTTAGGTGTGTTTATAAATAAATAAATAAATAAATACATTTATATATATATATACAAGACACACACACAGACACAAATATAATTACGAATAAATATATAAATATAAATATATATATATGTGTGTATTTGAAAATCCATAGAATGTTAAAACGACCATAACTTATAAGATTAGTTTTAAATAAATTTATGAAAAAATATTTTTTTGATGTGTGTTTATATGTAAATAAATAAATACATACATATATACAACAGACAGACACAAACACTGACACATATATATATTTACGAATAAATAAATATATATGTGTATTTGAAAATCCACAGAATGTTAAAATGACCATAACATATATTATAGAACCCCGTTTCAACACCACAACCTGTCAAATAAAAGAAAATGGAACAATATTCGATATGATATGTTGTATAGGCCTAACATACATCCATATCAGATGTTATACTTGTTTAAATGTTAACAAATCGGGGTGTCCTGACTAAAAACTCTATTTTGGAGGCCTTTTGGGCCTTTTGGCCTCAATAAATGTGACAAAGGATACTCCTGGGTCACAAACGCATAGAGCTTATCACATGATTCGATTTGATATGTTGTAGAACTCAAATAGACACCTGGATCAAAAGTTATGGCCGTTTGAAGTTTGAGTTGCATTTTCAACTTATTTTAGATATATTATTTATTGTTTTGATTTTTTGTGACATTAAATTGTTATAAAATGATTTTAATCGATAATAATTTTCAAATTATGAATTAATAATATTTTATGAAAATATTTTAATTCCATTTTCACTAAATTTATTATATATCAAATGTAATAGTCTATTTATACATATATTAAACATATTTAAAAAATATATATTATATTTATATATGAATAAATATACTTATATAACAATATAATATTTTTCATTAAAATTTATTTTTTTGAAACATAAAATTAATCAGTGATAGGGAAAAGTGTCGATAAATACCCACTTTATCAGCGCTACTAAAAGAAGCACTGATAAAGGGGTCCCCTTTAACATCGTTAAAAAAGAGCTGATAAGGGGGGGGGGGGATTTATCATTGCTAAAAAAAGCGCAGATAGAGGGGGCCTTTATCAGCGCTTTTTTTTGTAATGATAAAAGCGCCCCTTTATCCGGGATTTTTTTAGCGCTGATAAAAGCATTGCACATCCATTTCCCATTTTTTAGTTGTGTGGGATCAGTGAATTATATCCCCTCAATGGATCAGTAATCTCCTAAGGCAAATTTGTTTGAAAAATAATTTAAAAATTATTTTTATGGTAAAGGTATCTTGTGCATGGGAAACATGATGTATGAAAAATAAGAATTTCCATTATTGATAATTCTATTATTATTTATCCAAGAGATTTAGCATCGACCTATCAAGGGATGAGTTTTATTTTATGTTCATTGATTTAATGGCATGGGTTTCTAGTTTCTTACATTGATATATTGACATTTCCATATCTAGTTATTGAATGGATTGTGTTATTGATTATTTAACATTCTATGTGAGTTTTCTTACATTGATTAATTATTACTTCTTATTTACCTACCCTAACTAAGCATTTTTACTCAACCTTATTATGTTTATTTCCCTATGTTAGAAGAATAAATATTTGAAAAGGCATTCAATGATGCAATATATTTCATTTTATTATTTCCCATGATATTATATCGTACATCCCAATGTATTATGGGTATAATGTATATAATATATCTTTCCAAGAATACTAAACTGAATGGTCCTTTGATATTTATTTCCTTGAAGTAATTTAAATATAATGTAATAATGCACCGACTATTTTCATCTCAGGCTGGGGATTTACAGAAACATTAAATGATTTTATGGATGTAGAATATTTAATTTGACTATTTAATTAATTATGTTTTCAAATGTTATGTGAGATTCAAGTATTTATCTAGTTTATGAAGACTAATAAACTATTCATTACTTTAGGATGATATCTCCTGTATCTTATACCAAAGTATTAAAGTAACCATTTGCTTTAGATGAATGGGGTTGGGGTCTTTACAGTTGATATCAGAGTATGTTTAGTTAAATAATTGGGAAATAGATTTATTAAAAACTAAATTAGAAGATATATCCCTATGAATTACATTGAGGATAATCATTAGTGTAGGATAACATCATAAGTTTTCGGTAAGGTTGAAATTATGTGGTTTCCCAGGAAATACATATATATATGGATACTATAAGAAGATGTGACTCTAGAATAGTATTAACTAGGGATGATAACTATGAGAAGGATACTTTGTGATTTTACTCCAATGTCACATGGTTCGTGAGAATGATCCTTAATATG
This sequence comes from Viscum album, assembly GCA_963277665.1. Lineage (NCBI taxonomy): Eukaryota > Viridiplantae > Streptophyta > Magnoliopsida > Santalales > Viscaceae > Viscum > Viscum album. The sequence goes on along the minus strand of OY728165.1, from coordinate 82,169,042 downwards.
CACCCACTTTGAAACTTTCTTGAGATTTGGTGGGGTTAATTTACATTTGTTTTTGAAACCATCAAGAAGGAATTGAATAGATTATGACAATGAGTGAACTGGGTCAAACCTAAGGTGTATTATGTTGAAAATAATATTCTATGATTTAAAGATCCTATAAATAATTATATTTCCCCCCTATGTTTAATGTTGTCGACTCTATGATTTTCAGTTTTAGTTAATGGATGGAATCCATATGAATCATGTTAACATTAAATATGATAGATAGTGTGATGCTTATAGGAATTCAAATGGGATGGTTTCTTAAGTGAATGATAATGTGGTTATTCATTATAAGTTGTTGAGATTTATTATTAACAACATAAAACATAGCTAACTCTCAAAATTTCAAAATTAGAGAAGGATGGATTCTGTGAAGAGCTCAATTGGTTGAGACCATGGAGTAAATAATTCTCGTTTTCGTTAATGTCAGAAATGTGGAATACATCACCAAGGATAATATACCAAAGGAATGGGAAAAAATTTTATTTGTGGAAAATAATGGCATATAGAATTGAATTGTAGAGGAAAAATGAGGATTTCAATAGAAAATAATACATTTCATTATAAAGATCCATTTATAGTTCCTGCACTTGAATGTGGGGAACCTAAGAATTATCTGAGTCCATGACCCATTTTAAAAGTTAAATTCTAGACCTGGTAAGGACTGGTATTGAAATAATGGGTTTAAGTGTTTATGATTTTATATTAAATAAATATATCATATATGTTTTTTTAATCAATGATATGTACTTATTAGAATCATGAAACATCATGGTATTATATTATTTTTTTGTAGTCATATATTTCCTCATAAAAGATATACTAAACAATTAAGGATAAAATCATAAGCATATGAGATTAAGGTTGATCATAAGATAAAATTCATAGATATATCTTTTCTTGTCTTATGAGAAAGGATTTTCATGTGATTAATTGAATTTTGGGAGATTTTTTTTGTTTGAGGTATATGTGGCCCTTAGGTTCAACAACAAATGTTATTTGAGTTAGAATTATATCATTACATGTTTAAAGGTATTGGTAACCTTTAGGGTTTTTATGATACTTGATGTTAATGTAGTAATAGTCAATTCCAATTATTTGATTCAGTGGAAAATAATAACTTTTATATAAAAACTTGTTAAAAAGTGACTTGATGAATAACTTTATTTTTGAGGATGTTATTTTTATTTTTAGGGAACATAATTTTAATTATATTAATGTGGTTTTATATTAAGGACAAACCATATACTAGGAGGCACCATATTTCATCCTGTACGGCTGTCGAGCACAAGCCCACAACCAAAGGTGGATAACGGTGAAACACCCACAACTAGACTACATGGTGTACTATTTAGTATGAAATTTTTTTAAAAAAGTTATTTTACTGATAGATACTTGTGGAATGAATTTATTTGATTTTTTGTGGTATTATTATGGTTTTAGAGATTAACGTATTTTATTGGTCAACCTATTATAAATTTTTTTGGTTTCTTAAATATTTATAAATAGCTGGAAGGAATTTTCACTCTATTATGGATAATATTATTTTAATGTAATAAATTTTTGTGCTTGTGGAATGAATAAAAAATCATCTAGCACATTAATTTTATATATTAATAGAAGCTGTGTGAATTGATTGATACAATATAAAAGTATAAAATCATGACTATGAAATATAAATCTATTAACTATTTATATTTCATTATTTTATTCATCTAGATGGTATTGGAATTTTTTATCCCTAGGAAAAGGATCTTTTAAGATGTTTTTTTCCTGTTAATTTCATTTATGATAAATCGATCTTATTTTTCACACCACAAAAATTTATGGTTTTGTGGTCATTAAAATTTTATTGATCATTATGTTTCATTTGATCAATTTTCTCAATAAATCTTCATAATTATTAATGATTTTCTACCATTTACATGTTATCAATTCCCAGTAAATTGTTCTTACATAGAAACCTATTTATGTGTCATTTTAGACGTCCTTTGTAATTCCCATTCTCCCTTATCATGTTAATGTTTGGTTACAATTTTTAAAATGTGAGTTTATTAATAAATATTTTAAAACATAAAATTTTGATTTATGATTTAAATATAAAATTTCATTGGGTTATATTATTGAAGTTGGGGATAATGAAACCCCTTGAGGGTTTGAAAAAGGAAATTTTGTTGAATAACATATACGACACACACCACAGAGTTTTAAGAAAACAATGATATACTATTAAAATATTGTTATGTAGATATTATAAACTACAATTTAAGTTGGTGGGAAAGAATATTTTTTACCAAATTAGAGAAATATGTATAATTATTTTATATAATTTATTTATAGATATCTACTTAATTCTCAATAGAATTATTTTATTCTTTAAAAATACATTTTTTAATAATAGTATAATTATGAATTATGTGTTTTGGAATTATTATTAGTTAATAAAAATTTTGAAAATTTTATTTTACGTAAATAATATCATTTTTTAATTTAATTAATTAAATTTTTTTATGGGGGAAATTTTGTATTTTTCTAAAAAGGGTGAATTTTTGTGAATAGTGAAAAAGGCATCTTTTAGTAATAATTTAATTTATTTTAAAAAATTCAAGTAATATAAAATTAACATTAAAATTTAAATGTAATATAAGTATATTTAGTTATCTATAATCTAATTAATTACATTTTTTTATGATTATATTGGATTTTTGTATATGTTTATTTTTAGGTTCAAAAACAAATTTTTTATGAAAATTATTTTTATATGAGGAATGTTCACCCATTTTAATTTATTAAAAAAAACCAAAAATAAGGAAAATTTTAAAATAAATATATATATTATATATATAAAAATATGAATTTAAATTTATATAATGATGATCATTAGTTATATAGTTGATGTAAAATAATATTATTCTTAAAAAAGGAATTTCCCAAAAATTTATTTTCAACACGTTTGGTGGTTTATTATTAAATTATATTATTCCAAATATAATAATTGAATTTAATAAAATGGTATCCTTATTTATAATAATTATAAATAATATTATACAATGTATTCAACTTAATTTTTGGTCAAAATGATTATTTAATATAGTAAAATTTATTTTCCGCAATTAGAGTTAAAATGGGGTGGTTTGCGTTACATGAGACTGTGTTAGAATTAATTTACCACCCATAGAGTTTTTTTAAAAACTTTTATCTCATATTATTTATAATTGATTCAATAATATCTGATAAAGATCACATTATATGTGTATTATAGGATAAATTACCATGATTAAAAACTAATTACCATAGTGTAAAATAAAATTTGAAAAGTAGGTAACCATAGATTATAAGAGAATAACATTTTCTTGATGGAGGTGTGGATAGAAACTAAATTCCATAAAATATTTTATTGGTTAATTTTGGATTCACTTTTTTTTGAGATTATCAACACATTATTGAATAGTTTGGGGTATTCAAAAAAATTCTACTCCCCAGTTATAAAAGGTATCCAATATCCTTATTTATTCACACCTCTCATGCCATTTATCAAGGAAAACCCATGAAAAAAATATCTAAGTAAATTAGTATCTAAATTATATAGCCTTTTGTTTTTCTTAATGACTATCCCCGGGGTCCATAACAATATATCCAAATGAATTTTTTTATGAGCGAAGGTAACCTTCTTCACTTAGATCTTCGTTTTTATACTCTTCCTCTTACAAAATTAATTACATCTTTAAAATTCCAATATAATAACAAAATTTTACCCCATATAATTATATTTAATTATGTTTACTTAATAATATTCATCCATATCCTTCTCCATCAAATAGATTTCTAATCCATCGCTCGTGTGTACTAAAGGCTACTGCCTCATGAACTGATGCATTTTTTCCATCACTAACTCACATGGATATCCATAATGATGAAAATACTAAATATACATTAATTATGAAATTATATTAATAATATAAAATTAATTCCTCTTCCAATTCTGTACAATTTTATTTGTTTGGGTAATGATATCGCCGCTCATGCGTACATACGACAGACTATCACCCCCAAATGATGTGATTAAATTTCCATGCAAAACATTAAGGAATGGTTCTAAAAAGGCATCCAATTAATAAATATGTAATTTTAAAAAATAAATATATTAATTATAAGAAATATATATATCTTATTCATAAGAACCATCCCTTATTTGATAAATCCTTCATGAGAAAACACAGTAGTTATAACCTGAAATAATGGAAATAAAGAAATATTATTAATTAATGGGTGAGAATATGTTATTAGAGGATAACATATGATATAATTAATATAAATACGGGTTTTCTATAAATTAATATCATGATTAAAACCATTATACAAGAGGATAAATCATGTTCAACTGAATGAAAATGTTAGGTAATGGACTTCAACTGGATTCCACTTAATTGAAGTATTTTTTAATGTTATGAATATAGTTTACATAGTGTGTTTGAATACCATATTATGTATAATATAATAATACCTCTATAATTAATCTTCTTTTAGGATCTAATTAGAGTTATTTCATCCAAGAGTATAGGATTTTAATGTTTCCATGTTGTAATGAATCGCATAACTCGAATTCTATTCATTGATTTAGATTACTTATTAATTGTCTTTGTCATTCTAAGATAATGTTTAAAATAATTTTTTTATTTATTCAGATTTATAATTGATATAGATAATCTATCAATGTTTTTTAATAAAAATTTGTTGATTTTTTTATCATCCCTCTATGAGTGTTTAAATTCATATTTTCACCTGATTAAATTTTATAAAATTGTTTAAAAAGAATTTGTTGACATTTTATGGAAATGGTACATGATAGAACTATCCCAACTCAACTAGACAAGCCATTCATGTTGGACCATCATAGTGAGGTATAATAATGATATTAGTTATGAGTCTTGAATTTTCAAAAAACAAGGAAAATAATCAGAGTAAAAAATTAGAAACAAAGGAGATACAAATAGATCCATAAAAATAAATTTAATAGGGTAATCTAGAGAAGTATTAATGAGGAAAGACTAAAATATTCCTTGTAGAAAACCCCCACCTCCAATTCGACCAAAACTAAATAAATAAATAACATGAGAAACCATGATTCTATATTATTCCCTTCCCAATATGTATATCCTTAAATAAAACCATTATAATATTACAAATTTAATAAATAGGGTGTCAGCATGAATCACGATATTGTACCTCCACAGATTCTATAAAAAGTATAATATCAATTGCACAACCATTCTTGTTTTTAAACCAAAATAGTTTTATAAATCAAATTTAAAAATATAGTCTACTTTTAGAACATTTTTCATTTTTTTTCATAAAATAATTTCATATTTATATATTAAAAATTAATACATTTTATAAGTGATAAAAAAACTATGTGGATATATACATTAAGAGGAATGTTGGTACACACATATCAATGAAATTACCTTTCATATAATTTTCTGTGGTACAACCATATTTAAAATCATGTGAGCAACATTCGATGATAAAAACCCCTCAAACTATAATTAAGTCACAAATGAAAAAGCACCTCATAATTATTCAAATCATATGTATGTATAAATAGACATCAAAGAGTCAAAAAATGCATAACATTGGTACCAACCAATATCGAGTCCAACCATAGTCTATCAATGTTCCAAAGGTTACCTCCAAGTGGTTCGACAATCACTACAGCTACCCATGTCTATTCCATGAAACAACAAAAGTTCCCAATGTGCTAATTTTCAAAATTGATATCAAAATCATTTTCACTATTTAAAAAACAATTTCAAACAAAATCCAATTCACCTCAATGTTTGTAAAACCATTTAAGAACACCTGGTGGGTGAAAACCAGTTTTTAAATAAAAATACATTTAATTAGTTTTCCATTACAACAAAAAAATTAATACTATAAATCTCATCAATTCTATAAAGGACACAAAGTTTTTTTACCAGAACAATTATAAATTTATAAAATTAGACCTTTTTATTGGAACATGTTCCTCAAAATTATATAAACCTAGATACCTTCAATAACGGGGATTAAAAATGAATAGTTCTTCATTTTGAAGATAATAAACACCATGAAATAAAAAATTATCTGGTCACGAATATGAATCATATCAGCAGCCAAATCCGCTATTATGACTAATGAAGTGAAAAAAATGGAAAACATAACCAAAAAAGAAAAATGAAAAAAACAAAATTTTTGATGACCAAATGATAATTATGGAAGGGGATAAGATCTCTAAAATCAACTAAAATCACAAAGGGTGAGCTCTAGGTTTTGATAGGGAAGGCTACAGTTAGAATGAAATAAAAGAAAGTCACGCAACACCCAAAAATACACATATTATGAGTCATACATGGTATGTAATCCAATTAAACGGCATTTAATCCATGGAATCCAAAGAAAATGAAAAAAATCCTTTCCTTTTATCAAAAAAATGATTTTATTCATTATACAAAGTGAACTTATTTTCATGACACAGAAACCATTCATTCCTTGAACTAGATTCATGAAATATTCTCAGATACCATTACTTGATGTCTAATCCCATTTCACATTGTGTAATATCCCTACAAATTTCAGAAAACCTATATTTGAACAGAAAATATTTGTTAACCTGGGATGTTCTCCGAACTTGGGAAGGACCCCTCAATGTTATTAACAACATTATACCAATACTCCATTAATTCAAACAATCATACCTATAAAAAATTATGACCCTTTTTCTATAAAATCCACTTTATCCCCACGAATCCAAAAAACAATCTCAAATAATGCGGATAAACAAAGCATGAACAAGGGTATACTAGAAAAGTGGAATGGGATGTAGAATGATCCCAACTATACAAGATTTATATCCACATAAAGTTATAAAGGCTTGTGTTTCTAAAATAGTAAAGGCTATTGTTTCCTCAGCAATAATTTCCTCTACTATGTCCCATTGCAATCCTATCAACACAACTACAGTACTCATACTATAGGAATCATTTTACTAAGCAGCACCTCTTCTCCACGGTCTGTAATCCGAACGGTATGTTCAACCAATGTTTTTTCAATATCAAGAACATTATCCTCCATTATAATCATATGGGAATGATTCAGTATCTATCCCTTAAAATGGGGAACAGGAAAAATTTCATGGTTGTAAGTTAGAGATTAGGCTACGTATAATCAATAGGGAACCTTCCCCCATTGTCCAATGATCTCAATGGGCCCCACAAACCACATGACCAAATTATCCTACATTCTCTAATGATGATGTTCCAAGAAAGTTGAAATGATGAGAAATACCCAATTAATATCCTCAAACTACATTAGTCGTTGATGATGGGGAATAGAAGATTTATTATGACTTTCTTCCATATTTAATTACTTTTGGTTCAACTAAACACTCTTTGTCTTCTGTTGAACTTGACTCGACCAATCCAAGGACCTCTCTCCAAAATAATCCAAGAACAAGAGAGATCTAAATAGCTACCCAAAAAAATATTAATGGATCCATATTAATCAAGGTCTAATAAGTATTGTAAAAATAGATCCCTACCAATGGAAAATTATCCACTCAAGAACAATTGAAATCAAGCACACAAACACAATTCATATCCTCAAGAAAAAAGATAGCCATATCTACCTATCCATCCATCAATGAATGATAAGATGTTCTAAATTTCAATTGTGTACCCATATCATACTGTACAAATTTCAAAAACTTGGATTTAAATCTATAGTCTCTATTAGATACAACAACTGAGGGCACTCCATGAAGCCTTACAATCTCTCATAAGTACAAGTACCCAACTCACTGAGCCTTTTTCACCTCCTTAATAGATTGGAAATTCATTGATTTCATGAGTAGATAAATGATCACCCAGATCCAATCCTTCACATTATATGTCCATGGTAAACAGACAATGAAATTTATTGAAATATCATCCCACATAAATGATGGAATGGGTGAGGTTTACAACATACTCGTAGGTCACTCGTGTTCCGCCATAATTCATTTAAAAGTAGGACACCATGGAACAAAACCAGAAATTAACCACTTCAACCCTATCCACCTATATTGACCTCTTAATTCATGATATATCATGGTGCACCTAGGGCGTACAAACTATCATGACTGGTTTCCACTATCCATGAAGTCTTTTTTTTATTGAAAAAACCATCCTATTTCGGATTCACAAAGCTCACTTAAGAGACTAAGGCCATTCATGTGAGGTCTCCCCATCATAAATGCTTTCACTAAAGAATTTTCATGTAGTTTATATCACCTACTATATCAATACTCTCCCTTCAGATGAAATGTCCACTTTCACCAAGGTCAAGAACACCTTTTCACCATCCTCTTCGACTACCAATATTATTTTAGCAAACAAAAACAAAAAAGAACACTCTTAAATCAATTTCTTCCTAGCCTATGTCCCTAATTTTCTAATAAACTCATATGAAAAGACATTCAGTTTTCCAATATTTTATGAAATAAAAAAAACAAAATTTTAATGATAGTCCACCCAACATCTCTGTCGTAGGTTCATATTCAACTTATTAATAAGTTACTTTTGGCTCTTATGATCTGAATAAATTATAAAATACTCCCTAATGAGGTAGTGTCACTATGTTTTGAGTGCTTGAATAACCCCTGAAAACTCAATATTATGGATATGTTATTTTTTATCATAGGGGGAATAAATTTAGAGAGATCCATAAGAAAACACCTCTCTCCCCTACTTCAATAAGCATCCAAAACTCATACAAGAATCATCAAAGAATAATGCATAACCTGAACCAGGTTCCAGAAGAATCAAAACATAGAAATAGTTGAACCCAATTTCATTTCACCACAAGAACTCTAATAGTTTTCATTCTACTCAATATTTACACCCTAACAGTTTAAATTTATCATTATAGATAAAATATTGGAGAAGTACTGACAAAAACACTTGTAATAAACACCCAACCCCAAGAAGTTTCATTTATAAAACTCATTTCAAGGAATCATTGAATGCATAAATTCCTATAACATTTTTGGACCCATTAAGAATACCCTATTAGGTATCACATTCCTTTGAAAGTTTTCTTTTTAGATCTAAAACTCACATTTGTAATGCTTCCCATATAGATAATTTCGCTTCAATGTTCTAAGAATGTCATTCAAATGGTCTATGTGTTCCTCCATTGACCAAGAGTTAACCAGTATATCATCCAAAATCATTTTATGTAATGAGTCAAAGAACTGAAGAATGATATAGTTTACAATGGATATCAATAACACAAGATAATTAGTGAGACTAACTTGCATAACCAGAAACTTGAAATCCCAATATCAACTCCTAAAAACTATCTTTAGTATATCCTCTACTGAAACACTCAATTGATGGAACCATAAATTCATGTTAATCTTTTAAAACCAACATTAACCACTAATATTGTCTAAATTTCATCAATCCTTGTTAAAGGATAATTTTTCTTATTGGTCACCCACTTCAACATTCGATAATGCATGAAAATTTTGAGAATTCTGTCTGCCTTGTTAGAAAAGATCACAGGAATATCTCATAGGGAGATTGTAGGATGAATAAATACCTAAGACATTATATTTGAAATAATGTCCATTTATTCCACTAACCTAGTAGGATCCTTACAGTGAAAGGGAATAGAAATGGGCATTGTACCAGAGAGAGAATCTATAGTAAAATAAACCTCTCTTTGGGGTTGTAAACCAGCCATATCATCCGAAAATACCTTGCCATATGAAATCACACCATCATAAAGTTTACCATGATAAAATCAGTCATCCACATCAAGAAACATCTCTAAAAACTGGAATTAGAAACCCCCCCCCAAAGGAATAGCATTCCTTTACCTTCCCAATCTATGGTCCCACTCACCCTAAGAAACATGAGTAACCCCATTGACATATAAAAACTATACCCAATGGTGATAGAAATCTATTAGGTCATCATCACCGATCATCCAAATCATGCCAATGATGAAGTTGAAAATTTCAATATTGAGCACTTAAAGACCCACTCTTAATTAATGATGGCTATCATCACTCGATAGTAGGGAAACGTGAAAACTCTTCGGGAACTCTTTCACAAATGTGTGGAAAGATCCAACAAGTATGACATAATTTCTGAATGTAATTAAAAAATGTAAAATTAATTTGAAGATATAATAGAATTATTAGAACCTATATAAAAAAGTATGCAATATAGAAGTTGAAATAAAATCTATACCTCTTATAATAGTTGGCCTTGCATTAGATTCATCTTGTACAAATACAACTACATAAACTGGTCCATTCTCAACTCCTCCCTAATATTTTCTAGTCAGATGAACATCCAACTCAACACGAGGATAAGAACCACTATCCTCAAAATCATTGGTATGAACCTGTGATCCCTTTTTGAGGGTGGATTAATCCTTACTACCCCATGATTTGTTGTCTGAAAAGTATTTTAGATGGATAGATCATCCACAATGATTAAAAGTATTGGGATCCTCCCCACCGTTTGTATTGATTTGATCTGAACATCCAAAAAAGTTGTATAAAAACATATTATACCATAATTAATCCCCTAAAATTGGTCATAATGTGAAATGACCAATCTTATATTCCCTTTTATGGCCAAAATATGGATCCTGGTTAATACGAAAACAAACTAAAGCTTCACCCAAACCAATATATTCACATATTTTGGCCTCATCCAAAGCCTCCATGATGGTTAGAAGACACATTAGAATCTAAATTGACTAAATATCCAACCTCAATCCAAACAAAAAGCATGGATCCTTTAGTTACTATTTAGTTAAAATATTATTGGATAGATGCGACAACATATTAAAATGGGTGGAATAATCAAGAATGATAAGATACCCCTACTCCATAGACAAAACATCCTTCGTATTCATCACATATAACATCTTAGGGTAAAACTGGTGATTAAATATTTTCATGAAATAAGCTTAGGTAAGAACCTCATAGAACTTTGCATGCATAATGGAGTTCCACTATCTCTTTCCCATACCTTGATCACGTTTGTAGAAAACCCCACCTTAGATTCTTAAGTATTCCTCATGATGTTGAAGATTTTATCATTCTACTAAAACCAATCTTTGAATTCCAGGGGTCTCTTGTCTCTTTGATAGGATGTGTCTTAGTGAATTCTAATCCATGATCCAACACATATCTTTTGTTCATGACATGCACCTAACCCAAGGTCTGAATTGTGTAGATTATTGTTTTTATCAATGTTTAATTCAATTTAATATTCACCTAAGAATCATGTCTCGTAGCTTCCTATCTTAGATTTGGATGAGCTCTTCTCAGAGGTAGTTTTTTATAAAGACAGGAAAATAACTAATTTTATCATGAGAAACTTTTGATATCTCAACACAACCTTGATAATTAAAATTAATTCATTAAAGAAAGAATAATTATAATAAAATACAAATTCTACCATTGAAGGACATTACGTAGAAAAGAATATGTCAATATAAATTAAATTCCAATACAATTAATTAAAATGTACTCAACCTCCATGTGTCAGACATGGAAAATTTCTTTATCCACCTATGGTAACATGGATACAATCATGGAAGTGAGGGAACCATGACCATTTTCCACACATACTATTTGAAATCTGATGATCCTAAATCTCATCAACCTAAGGCATAAAACCAAACATAGGTAGTGTTATAACCAATTAGAATAAGCACCCCTCTAATACCAAATTGAAATAAATTAACCCAAGTCAAGTAGAAATCCACCAATTTAGTCCTATCATGGTGATGTAAAACAAGGATGATGGTTAAAATTCTTTTTTTGTAAGAAAAATACTTACAATTAGATTAAAAAGAATAAATAATAGTTATACAACTTGATCACTAAAAACTAAACCAGATATGATAAACCAAAGAAGTATTAATCAAGAAATAATAAGTCTCCATGTGGCCAATCATTGCCTCTAAATCAACAAAATCAAAGGAAGATATTCAAGAGAAGACAACATGATAGAATATATCCTTCCATTTATCTACATCCTAAAATAAAATATCTACACACTCCTAATGAAAAAAGTACTGTGTGAGCATAAACCTCAGCTGGGTATCACCATAGTGCCTATATAAGTTCTAAAATCATGAATACAATAGAAATAGCATTGAAAACAAAAACAGTTCTACAAATCATTTTCATTAATCCAATAAATTTGTAAATAATTTGTTTCCATAAGTTTTTATAAAATCTATTCATATTTAAAAATAAGAAATATGAAAAGTAAAAATGATAAAAAGGGATTCTAATGCATACATCATGTGATAAAAATTTAAATACATATCTTGAAAATAACCTATCACGTGATGCTATATAAAAATTTAACTATGAACAACAATGCATTGTGAAAACCCATCATGAAATAAATAAATCACTAATTAAAAAACAACATTTATTGCGCATTAGCCTATGGGAATTTTTACTAGGAATAAAGTATCATAAAAAATAATAACATTTTTACCAACTGATATCAATTCCTTATATATTCCATCGTTATTCCAAATTTTTCCTCCTAGTGGTTCCACTCTCACTAAGGATACCAATTTCTATTTCTAGAGACACCAAGGTTTCCCAATGTGCCAATTGTAAAATTTTATATCAAACCATGATCACAATTTATAAAACATTTTCAATTCCTTGCTAATAAAATTTGGTGTTTGAAACCCCAATTCCATATCAAAAAAAAACACATGTATTAAAACAAACACTTTGTGTGAGAAAACCAATTTTTAAGGAAAAACCTTTTAAAAACATTTAATTTTTATTTAAAGACATTGAAAATATAAATAAAATTAATTATTTGAAAAAAACGATTTTTAGAAGTGGAATTAATAATTAATTGAAATAAATTTTTTGGTAGAAACATCTAACTCAAAATCAAATAATCCTAGACACCTTTTGAAATAGGGATTGGAAGCTAAGAGATTGGCCTTCGAAAGATAGGGCATGCCAAGAAAATAAAAATTATCTATTAAAAAATCTATTTGATCATGAATTTGAAGCATAAACACAACCAACACCACTTGAAAGACCAATGATAATAAAACAATGAATTAACACTTACCCAAAGAGGCATATCACAACTACCTTTATGATCAATCACTAAACGAGCGATCTGGAATTTAAAAAGATCTCCAAAATCACCCAAAATATAATAGGGAGAGATATTGGTCCCAAGAGGGAAGGATGTGGGAGGAATGAAATAAAAACCAATTTGGAGGTACCCTAAAATACAAATCATGTGAGACTAACATGAAATTTAAAAAATGTACACATCGAGTAATCTATGGAATCCAAAAAAAACTGAAAAACATGATGCTCATTATTAAAAACCCAATTTTTATCCATTACACATTATGAAATTGTTTTCAAGACTTGTAAACCATTCACAACCAGAACCAGATTAAAAACATCTTTCTGGTGACCACTTCTCAATATGTAATCCCATTATATTGAGTTTAATCTCCTAGTAGACTAGAGAAAACATGGTGTTCAATATAAAACCAAAAAATCATTTAAGGAATTATCTAAAATAGAGGAGATATCCTCTAAAATTGAGGACATGTTGAAAAAATAGCACACTTATAACTAATATCTTTTAATTAAAACAAACATACATCCATGACCATTAGGCTATTTTCACAAGAAATGGTTCACTACTCCATAGAAGATGAGAAACACAACCAAACAAGGAAGATAAAAAAGGTCTGGACAAGGGTGTACCTGAAAAGAGTAGCATGATATTATTGTACATATATAATTTTTATAGAAAATGTGTAGGGAATATTTATGAAAACATAATAAACATTAACTTAATCTTCCTTGATAATGAAAAATCAATGATTTTAATCATCCATTAAAATATTATAATGATATTTTTAAATAAAATAATTTTCCTAATATTCTATAAATTTTTATTTTAAAAGAAACGTTCAATGTAAAAAAAATATTTTCTTAAACAATTGTTTTATAATAATTTTATGGTATTTCTATTCATAGACAAAAACAACAACACATTATTTTACTTAAAATACAATGGGTATATGATTTAATGGTAACATCCTTCTACTTTCTATATACTATTTATGATTAGTTTAACCAGCGAATGTTTTGACATTCAATTTATTGACTAATTTTGAAATCATATAATTCCACTTGAATAATTTTTTTAATTATAATAATTGTATATTACATTTCTAATAGATATTAAATTTATTTATCATTTATATTCTTATTAAATAAATATTATGTTATTTATACATTTAGTATTTTACATTGAAAGTAATTTTTTTTATTGGGGAATTATTGACTTTCCGAATTCCTTATCAATATTTTTATTTGTTGATAAGGAAAATAATTTATAATTTATATTTTTCATCTGATATAAGAGTAATGCTTTGGACATGGAGTTATAGGTGGGTCCCATAATTATATTTCCCTTAAGTGCATTGACGTGTCTCATGAAAAAAATCAACCATTTGGCATCAAATAGGTATTTATCCACTAATTTAAACTCTCTTGGAGAAATTTCATAATGGTATAGATATCATAATGGTTGATATCATGACCTGAAATATTAATATTTTCCTTTACTGTGAATTTTTTATTATTATTGATAAGATTACTACACTTATATTATCCAGGGTTTAGTTTCAAGATCATGATATTATTTATACGGAATTATTTGATCACCATTTATTCCTTCAATGTTATTCTTCATGCTTAATGAATTGATTACATGGAATGTGTTTTTAGTTTTTACACCACCATATCGTTTATTCTTTATTTATTCATGATAGTTTCCACTATACGTAACCTTTACCGATCATTTCAGCTCCCACTTATATTTTACCTTTCCCTAGGATATGAAGACAGAATCTTTAAAGGAGTTCATGGATTTAAAATATTTACCTCCAAATGGTTATAATTTATTTTTTGAAATATTAGTGGGATTCATGTATGTATCTAGTTTACCAAGAATACAAAAACTATTTGGTCCTTCAGGATGTGATCACTTGAATTTTATGCAAAATTTGTAAAGTAACCACTGACTCTAAGTTACTGGGGTATGGGTCATTATAGTCCAAAATTATGGTTGACTGATTGGGGATTTATTTTAATGTATAGTGATACTATTTACATATTTTAGAGATAATCCAAAAGTGTTTTTTATGGGTGGTCATGAGAAATATCATTGGATTTGATAAAAGTTTAAGTTAATGACATCCTTCCACAAGTGTATAGGAATATATCCAAAAGAGTTTTGGATATGGTTAAAAAAGTTATTTCATATGATATTATATAAGTTGAAATGACACAATATCTATTATGATTTAGTGTAATTTGGAGATTTAAGGATATATATTCACAATCTAAAATTATATATGATATATTTATGGGGTTTATATTATATTTCCTTAAAATTATGATTTTTAATAATTTGGTTATATTATTTCCTATGTGGACACATAGACCATTCACCCATTTAAGATATAATTAAATGAAAAATGTTTTGTATTTAGATGAATCATTTGGTAATAAAAGAATATTATGCACTACTTTTGGAAATTGTTTTTATTAATACATTTTATTTCATGAATAAATGAGATAACCATAAGAGTTTTTTTTTCAGGATTATATGTTATATAGCCATATAATGGTTGTAATGTGGTGGATTGAGATCCTTACAATTATCCAAAACTCCTCGAGACCTATTGAAGAAATTATTATCCATAATATGAATTCTCATATTATATAACATCTTGGGATAAAGGAGAATATTTCATATATTACATATGTTACAGTTTGACCTGTGGATTTACCATAGAGGTGTGATGCTTTTTCCACTTAGTGATCAGTATCAAACATATATGATAATGTTTGAAAATATTGTTTTTGATCTTCTATGTATGTTATTATTATTTAAAATATTTCATCATTTATTTTATAATGTATCATATTTTCTATTTTGGTATATCATATGAAATGGGTTCAAATCTCTTCCTCTTCAACTAATAATTGTCATTAGACTATAGGAAAACTCTTTTGAAATAAAAGTGTCTTATCATTACTACTTAATGTGTCAAAATAATTATATTAAACCAACTAAATTATATTAATTATTTGGAATCAAAATATGGAATCTAATTTAAAATATTTAATTTATATAAGTGTTGGAATTTAACTGTAAATACGGGTGTATTCTATAAACCAAACATGTTTTAGAAAAAAGAATTTTTAATCATAAAACATTATTTACTTCAATTTCATTTTTTTAGAAAATAAAAAATGAATGTGAAAATATATGGTTGAATATATAATTTATATTTTTCATTAAAAACAAAAATACACATTTATTTATTTATTTTAATAATATAGTAACACATTTCAGGTAGAAAAATAAATTTTAAAGAAAACAGTTTTTATGACTAAAAAAACTAATACCAAAATAATGTATAATGATGAATAAAATATAATTAATTAGATTATTTATAATTAAAATTTACTTATTTTAACTCAATATTTTATTTATCACATAATTTTTCATTTACATGAATTGAAATATCCCTTTTTTACATAAATCGGTATTTTTACTATTTAATGGAAAATAAATCTTTTTTGGAACATTCAAAAAATTTACCCTATGATAATATTAAGATGATCATTTTAAAAAAATATTAATTTACTTAAATAAAATTTCTCAAAATGTTATATATTAAATATAATGTTTATGCACAAAATTTAATGATGTTAATGTTTGAATTTTTTTTAGTATAATAAGACATTACTGAAAATTGACTATTCATTACAAGTTAGTTAATAATTTTCCACTATTTAAACCTTTATAAATTTTTTTGATAATGAATTTATTATTATTGATAACAATAAATATTGAGACGAGTTTATAATGGTTTACTGTATTATGGTTTATAAAGACTCAAGTTTTCTTAGAAGGAATGACTTCAAATACTAACCAATTATTTAAAGAAAAATAATATATCCTAAAATCATTGGGTGTTGAAAAATTAGAAAGTGTTCTCAAAATTCATTGTGATAATGAAATTTTTACTTTCCATTATAAATATATATGAAACCCTGATGTTTCGGGATTATAGATATCTCATATGATTTTATTATATAACAGGTAGCCAATGGAGTCATCAAGATGGAATTTATCTATACTTGAGTTTATTTTGATGAATATTTTACTAAGAATATCACTATGGAAATATTTGAGCTCTTGTTGATGAATAGGAATATTCACACCCAACATCATTAAAAGATTTTATGAGGACCCCCCAATGACTATTGGTTTACATTTTCTAAGGTAGAGAAATAGGTGAACATATATTTGTTTGAGTGATATTCATTTCTACCCTTACCCATTATAAATTTGGGGCTCGAATTATTGTTTTTTTGTTTTTTTAATTAGTGAGTGTGTGAATTCATGTAGAGAGAATATTATCAGTTGGAAATAAATGTTTCTAGATATTGGGTAAGTGTGTATATTCGTGGGTTCGTGACAAATAAAAATGGTGTTGTTGATGTTTCCTTAGAATTGTTGATGGATATATTTTTATTCTTAACTATTTTTTATGGTATAAAGTAAATTTTGGAGAGCTTCATTTTTTTAGATGTAGGGATATGTATTTGAGTTCATTAAAGAATTTATAAAATTTATTGAGTGATGTATTTAATTATTTGGGCTTCATATGATATAAAATAAATATTTTTATTGGGGGATATTTTGTAAGATATATTTCATTTTATAAGAAAACCATCATCTTATAAGATAAAAATTCGTATATAATAAAATTATCCAATAAGATACATGATCCATCTGATAGATAATATAATTAAATGATTGTTAGAGATCCTATGATAAAATTATGTAAAAAAATACAGCTTTTTCTGACTAAAAATTATTTTATGATGCCTCATCCCCCATAATAGAAGACATGTGTGAAGTAAAATATTGTTAGTTACCATTATCATATGTTGGAGGGTTGATAAATTAATAATTTTTTATGATATAAAATTTTAATACACATAATATCTCATGAAAACTTATCAATACATCGTATGAAGGATATCATGATCTTCAGAATGATGAACTCAGAAATATTGGTGGAATAAATCATCAGGAAATATATATTAATTAAAATTATGATCATATGTTTTAATTAATTATTTGAAAACCATAATACTTTATAAGGATTGTGATTGACGTTTATTTTTCATCCTAAAATCAGAAGTGATACTATGGGATTAGATGAGTGTTCCATTCCATAGAAAAATGTGTGACATCAAAGTGCCACAAAATTGTGGATGGAATGTGAAATATTTTTTATATCATGGAGGATTTTTAGGAGATGTTTTTCAATGATTCTTATAAATTTTACTATAATATTTTGACTCAAATCAAATAAAAAATATCAATCAACTTTTTTTGAGATTTTTAATAAAATATATTAAATCATTCATGGTTGATTAGATATAAAATTAAATCAATGCTGTTGAACATGGAATTTTCTACACTCAAACATCATGGATAATTTTAATAGTAATTACTTAAATATTTTTGAAGTATTTCGTTATGTATAAAATCTAAAGATGAAGAGAATGAAGTGGAATGAGAAATCATAAAAGGACTCGGCACTCTATTATATCAAAGGGAGATTAAGTGAGTAATATGTACCTATGATGCATTCTTATATCAAAGGAGGTGAAGGAAAGAAGTTCTTATTTTGTTTTACTCTAGAAAATTATACTAATGAAAAAAGAGACTATTCATGTGTACGTATGGTCCATTTCACAACAATATCATGTTTAATTATTTTGAGGCGAATAGGATTTTTATGATACTATTTAGAAAACATATTACCTCTAAAATTAATCATAAAATATGATCTCAAATTTGTTACAAATTCATTTAAGAGTATTATGAAGATATGGATTATACATAATTGAGAGAATAATTTCATAAATAACTCGTTGTTTTTCATGATTAGACCCAAATCGAGGATCAAGTCTTAACTACCCCAATACCACCTCTATATGGCAAGGGTGACGACAATCACCTAAAGGTATATCCCAAATGTGAGCCCTTTTCCTTATGTACAAATATATACCCACCCAACCTTCTGAATAATGAAGTTTAGTAGAGTCATAATAAAAAGGTACAACTACTTGAATATGAACAAATCATGAAAAAACTCTAGGGTGTAGAAGAAAATGACAATGAGAATGAAAAATTAAAAGGAAAAAAGACACACTCAACTAGAAATATGTCCCAAACTGAAAACAAATTAGAATATCAAATTATGAATAGATCTCATATCCTCATCTCCAATCTTCTACCACCTTATATAGTCCAATGCACCATGTATCCGTAATCTCCTTTATAGTCACTACTGACCTTTCCTTCGTCTACATAAGATATAACACATGAAGTAAAATACCAATTAGTGGTGATTATATACATACTTAGTAGGACCCCAAAAAAATCATATGGGGGAGAATTATGACAC
Source organism: Viscum album (assembly GCA_963277665.1). Lineage (NCBI taxonomy): Eukaryota > Viridiplantae > Streptophyta > Magnoliopsida > Santalales > Viscaceae > Viscum > Viscum album. The sequence continues at coordinate 82,149,377 of OY728165.1, read as the reverse complement.
ACCATAGAAATAAATTGACAAACGAAACCAAAACCCAAATTAAGAGAGTAAAAAAATACAACGATATGGGTAAAAATATATACATAAATACATATACATATATATAAACAAAACAATGAATCCCAAACAAAAGATAAGGATATCTCTATATAATATCTCATCCTAATAAAATAGTTTTCATTAGTAGTAGAAGTATATCTATGATGGTCAAAATATCACGTGTCTAATAAAATAAGTAATATGGTGGAGGCCCAAGCCCTTCCATTATGGTAAATAGTTGAGGGATCATAACCTCCATGTTGAGGACCCAATCCCATGTACATTTGGGGGTGGGTCTCTCTCTTGTTAGAAGGAACCATTTACTAACAAATGGGGAGGTTGAACTCGGTAAGTAGTGGAATCATGCCTGAATCATTTAGGGGGTTCCACTCAGGTGTCAAGAAGACCATCACCATATCCAATATAATGATTCCACTTGATAGGCTGAGGAACCACAAACTAATTTGTTATGGGGTTCCACTCTAGTGTTAAGAGAACCGACACCCTATTCAAATGGTGGCTCAACTCGGTATGTCGAGGAACCATACCCTGATCTGTCAAGGGGTTCCACTCTGGTGTCACAATGACATGTGGATTATTTGATAGGGGTTCCACATTATAGTTTAAGTATCCACACTCATATACATTACGGGGGTTCCACTATGGTGGCATGAAGGCCAATTACCTATCTAATAGTGGGGTTACACTCAATAGTTCAAGGACCAACACCCCGATTTATTAGTGGGGTTCTACCCTACATTAACTAGAACCTATGCCGTATCCTAATTGGGGTAACACATAGTATGTAGATGGCCCACTACCAGATCCATATGGGGGGTTCAACATTATAGGTTACCAGTTATCCTCTTCATAGTCACTTCCATCACCGAGTTCCACCGAAAAAAGTACCACACATGAAACAACTCACATCATACCTAAAAGGCCACTATAGAGGCCAACATGATGTTCTATATAGAAAGCCACTCATTATATCCTACTCTTGGGACCAAAATGAGTCTAATAAAGGATATATAATAGTTATAGGTTTACTATAAATTTAATAAGGAGTACATGGAGTGTGAGGGGTCCCAAATTGCGTATGTTCCTCCTCTATCTCATGGGTGTGTCCCTAGAGTTGAATGGATCAATAACTATGTATCACTAAATTACATGTAGGGAGTCTACATTGAATTCCCAAGCCAATTGGGGTCCCTAATCATGAACTTTTTCCATGACCATGTACTTCAATACACGCCATGTTCTTAGTCACGTCAGAGTACATCGGTACATTGAGTGTCCTTGGTCGTGTCCTTCTGCACTATGTCTTAAACGTGCATTCTTCCATAAATAATATCCACTATGAGAGGGATACATGGAATGTAGGTGGGTTATAAATTGTCCCATGATTATATTTTTTTCCTAAATCATAGCTTCTATAGAATAGGGTTCACACTCCATGAGTTATTACTATGTAAATAGCATGTACTTGAGATTATTTCATAAGATTGTACTTATTCCCTATGAACATGATCTGGTGTTTCCTCCTCAGAATCACACTATTTTATCTTCCCAAAAAAGGTTGATCTAACGCTATCTTGTGTATTTCATCCATACAATGGAAAAAAATTTAATCTTGATCTTTTCTGAGTGAAAAATTATGAACTCCATCATGCTTCCTTGACACACCACCACTATTCTTGATTTTGACCATCAAGTGGATATCAAACATCCTGAAAAACCCTCTATTTCATCCAAAATTTAGTAATAAAATTTTATTATGATATTCTTCCATGAATCTTGGTGTTCGATTTTGCTTGGTACCGTCCAAAAACATCGAAACAAATCCTCATAGGAAAATCCACGAAGAATGTGAAAAATCAGGGGAGAAAAGCCCAAGAAAAATCATCTAACATTAATTGGATAAGTGTGTCATAAAAAGGAATACATTTTCGAGATATAGGTTTATAAATAATAAAAAATGAAATTAAATTTATTCTTCTGCGCTTTCCATGTTTGAAATAGTTCATATCAAAGGAGAAGAATTGATCAACATCAATAAATTTAATCAAAAATGGTGTAAACCAGGAATTGATGCTTTATACCTAGTTTCTAGACTATTTTTCAAGGAATAAAATTATAACCATTTATTTTGAGGATGTTTATTCATTTTATGGGTCTTGATATTTCATGTTCAAGAGTCTAATATTCGTTATATTTGATTCTCCAACATATAAAGATGAAGAACTCTCTCGATATTTCAAAGGATTACACAAATAACCCTATAGTATTTTTTAATATAGTATTATTTATAGAAATTATATTATTATAAATTAAGTGAAATAAAAAAAAATTATTTTTATTTTAACTAAACACATCATCCAATGGTCACTATTTCTAAACACCCTGCACCGACCTATTTTAGGATGCTCCTTGGGAAAAACTGATTATAGACACAAATGTTATCTCAATTTTTTGATCCAATATTTCATTTAAGTGTCATAAAATTTTACATAATAAATTTCACACACATAATAGAAAATATAGATAATATGTTTTATAAAATTAATTTAGAGTGCATCGAGCATTGGAATTGAACACACTCTTATCACCTAGTTCAATATATATATATATATATATATATTCAAATTCCTTAAAAGGAATAAAAGTGTCTCTACATCATTTTCTTCTTCAATATATTCATCCCAAGATATAAAAACGACTCAACAATATCATGATACTAAGCCAAAATTTGGTAATACCACTCTAAGAAACTCTCATGAACGTTCATGCACTTCCATAACATATAAAAAAATGGAATGGTCCATCCATGAGGGTCCTCTCATATCAATCATTTATCACCCCCAGGTGATCCACAACAACAGATCTATCCATGGTGTCCATCTCACCCTAGTTAGTATGTTCATGGTGTCATTCTTGTATCTCCTAAGCTGCAACACATAAAAGACATTGCAGACCTTCTATAGTTTTGGGGTAGGGTGAGGCACTAAGAATCATTCCTGACCAACTAAATGATCTCAAACAATCAGATGAAACTCAAGGATAACTTTAATACCTAGTAGAATCTTTTAAATCCCCAAAGTGGGGATACTGTCAGTAAAACATAATATCCATTCTTGAACTCCAAGAACCTACAATGGCGATATAGGTAATATTTATGCCTTCTCTAAGCCATCCTCATCCACTAATGGATGAAACAGACCCTCTTCGTCCCTAATTCAACTAACTCTAGACCCATGATGGATGTCTCTCTAATCTATTTCTATTATAAGAGGTTCATTTAGGTTATCTTGTACATGGACATGAAAGGAGACATTATGATCATTGATTGTTATCTATAATTTTATGAAAACTACACCAGGAGAAAGTGATCCTCCCATATCTGACCAATTTCTAATATACATGCCCTCATCATATTCTACAACAACTAGATAGTGTGCTCAGTCTTCCCATATGTATGGGGTGGAAGGATGTACTAATCCTCACATAGGATATTAATGCCTCATGTAGGCATCTCTAAAATCGTGATGTGAACCATGCATCATGGTCATAGAAAATGTTACAGGGAATCACATAATGGAAATTAATCTCCCATACACAGATCTACCCCGAAATCACCACTAAAATATGCTCCCTAATAATAAAGAAGTGAACCAACTTTGTGACTTAGTCAACTATCACACACAAGGGGTCGTGGTCCTTCCCTGTCAGTAGAATCCATACCATAGAGTCCATTAATTTCATTTCCCTCATCAACATTTTGATCTATAGGGATTGAAAAAAACCTACAAGAACAAGGTTGTTATCCATCACCTAATTACAAGTGAGGCACTGTGATATGAACTCAGCCACCCTCCATCTTCATCTATCCCACTAAAACTACCACTGATTATACTTGTACGTATTCTTCACACCGAGATGTAAAACAAGAGAGATATGTGAATCTCCCACATTAACTCCTCTGATATTAGGACTGGGGACACCATCCATCCTTGAAAACAAATTCATTCATTCATTCCTTCAAAAAAATGGCTAATCTCCTATGTATATTTGGTCACACAAGGCCTCATAGTCGATATATCCCAACTGGGACTCTCTCACATGATAAAAGAGTGGAGGATTCAACACCGTCAAATGAAGAAAAAAATTCACCCTTCTTCTCCACTTGAGTTAGCTATGAGGAATCCAACTTGTAACATCCCAGATCTAGGTGCCACTCAACTGGTGCCCCATTCCTAGTTTCCAGATGGCCCCAAGCACATTTCCCCAAACACGAGAAGCTACAGAATAGTAGTGAGGACCTAGAGTATTATAATTATTGAAATTATTCCCTCATTGGAAGAGTGTAACACAATGGAATAATAATATAAAATTGAAGAAGTAGTAAACAATATACAACTTGAATAAACAGTGGAAAATGATAAGATAAATAACCAATTATCATTCCATACAAAAGATGATGCATCTTGTCAGATGTTCTTGGAAACCAGCCAAATAATTACACTACAGTAGCACACAATATATGTATAAAAATAACCAAAGTAATGAAAATATACTAAGAAGAGTTTCTAGAATCTTCTTGGTCCCATGTTCTCCAACTCCTAAGCAGCACATCAAGTACCTGTTATAGGGCACTGTCCTTGATCAACACCTATAATCATTTAATCTTCTTGGGCCCAAAGGATGACCCAAATAGGTTGTGACACTAAATCCAAGTAGGAAACCACCAAGGGTCTATTCCAATCTATTAGTGAATATATATAACAAGCCCATTATAATAGTGAAATCATTAAATAATAGTTACTCAATAGTAACCACAACAAATGTCTCAAAATACAACGGTAAACAATTATACGTGAAGACCGAATCCAAGATTGTGCTTTGGATGCAATGACACATCATAATCCATCCATTCCATTATTCAAGTTCTGTGAATTATATAAGGTATCGAGGTCCGTACAAGGCCTGATGAGCCCATATATAAATGTAACTGTCAACTAGTGACATAATGATAATTTAATAATTTTTCAACAGATCCCAGTATGGGTATCCCCCAATGGATCTGTGGTTCACTCAACATTTTAAAATAAGAATTAATGAGACCAACCACACTATCTATGGATTGCTCAAAGTCTTTACATTAGTAAACTATTGATCAAAACCATTATTTTTTCACAAAGACAACGGTTCAACCAAGATATATAATGTGAAATTAGTCACAATAGCCCAACCTTGTCTTTTTTATTGAGACTATGGCTCTCCCAATACAAATTACCTTTTTTATCATTTAATTAAATTTCACATTCCATATCAAATGAAACACATGTGAATTAAACTATCACATGGATTTAACATAAACAAATCATGTGGGAAAAGTTTACATAATAACCAACAAATGAAAATTAAACTATTACAAGGCCAAACAAGGATAACCCACATGGGAAAAACACACAAAAAGAAAATTATGCAATTTAATCAATTAAAAAGGATTAACACAACAAATATGTCACATGGGGAATTTATATAATGAGAAATACATTTCTAAAAACCTATGAATGAAAATTTATGTCAAGCCTCATAACCATTCTTGGCCACACAACCATCAAAGGGAAATGCACCCATTGGGTGGCCCTAACTCAAGGTTCATAGCCCTAAACATTCTTTAAAATCTTATAGGCAATTATCTAATCATAAATAAGAAAAAAAATTTCATTACTCAAACAGGAGACACCCTAAAAGTGGTCACCTGACACTAAGACATATATAAACATCAAGACAATTCATGAATGTCACAAAACCACCTACCTCATCATTGTACGCCTCTCCTCATCTAGCGTTGGGATTTGATTCTCCCTAGAATGGAGGAGATCTACCTAACGTGTATAACATTTTGACCTTAAATAACTTCATTGAGAGATGAAATATATAAGAAAGGCTCAATATAAATCAAGATGTCACCGAGGGTAATCCAATGAATCTGGTGATATTTAAATCAAAGATCATACAATGATTCGAGAGCCAAACTCTCATTCCAATTTTTTGGGCATTCTACACATCGAAGGTGATTTGTTTCCGTCATTCTAAAAAATGACATACTTACCAACTTCTTAATGAAATAAAAAAGTAATCAACAAGTACATGAAATTACATGTCATGTCCGTACAGTTTTCTAGCCTAACTGTTAAGTGGTCATGTGATGATATTACATGGCATGTAGCCTTAAATACACAACAGGTACCTATATGTACTCATTTTGTAGTTCCCAATCATATTTTTTAACAGAACTAAACCCAGCCCCTCAAATAATTTCCCCCCATTTTCTTAAGTACAAAAATAAATGGAAATATCTATACCTCAATGGAACAACTAGGTTTTTACAAAACTCCCCCTTAATGCAATTCTCCCCTAAACTACCCTTTAATGGGTGGTAAGGAAATATATAGGAACAAATTTGAACAAATTAATCATACGTCAACCTACCTATCTTAAGTGTCGTCCTTCACTCAGTTGTGCTTCCATAGAACTCATACAATTGGAATAGATTGGACACATAGAACCTTTGTGCTATGATCCAAAATATGAATGAGATGCTCTGCAATGGAAGCAAATTCTGGAAATTCCACTTCATCGAGGTGAATGGTGCAAGACAGTTCTAGGAAGTAACATCACAAATGATAAACATGGAATACATTGTGCATAGCCATGTACCTATAAGGTAATTGAAATTGATAGGAATCCATTTGGACCTTCTCTATAATATCAAACAGACTGATATATCAGGGTAAAATCTTACCCTTTCTACTAATTCTCTTGTGTCACAACCACAATGTAACATGCAAGAGTACTCGATCCCTGAAGTAGATCTCTAGAGGTCTTCTGTGGTGATCAATGTAGTATTTTTAATGAGACTTCACAGTAACCATCCACTTCTTTATCAACTAGACCAGCTCAGAAGACTCCAGCACGAGACATGGTTCCAGTAAAGACGCCTCACCCACTTCCAGCCAGTATATGGGTTATCATCATGGCATACCATAAAAATCCTCATAAGTTATCATATTCATAGTTTCTAGGTCTGTATTATTGGTGTTAATTTCAAAATTGGGAATATCCTTCTTCCAAGATCCCCCAATGTCGTGGACGCATGCTTGTAGCATGTCCTCTAACACCTGTATCATACGCTCTGACCGACCATCAGTGTGAGGGTGGTATGCTATGATCAGAAGCACATGTGTACCCATTGCCCTCTAAGAAATATGGAAAAAATGAGATATAAACCAGGAATCCCCATATGAAATGATGGAATGAGTGACCCGATAAAGTGAAACCAAATCATGAATATAAAGCTTCCCAAGTTCATCTACACTGAAGGACTCCTTTATCAGCAATATGTGAGTGACTTTTGTATGTCTGTCAACCACCACCCACACTGCATCATTACCTCGGTGAGACCTCAGTAAACCCATCCCAAAATCTATCATGAAGTAATCACATTTACACTTTGAAATATGTATCTTCTATAAAAGCTTAGTTGGCCAATGATTTTCTTCCTTCATCTACTGACAGGTGGAACATATCATAACAAAAACAGACACTCTCTCTTCAAAATTAGACACCAATACTGATGATGAAAGTCGTGATACATCATGGTAACTCCAAGATGCACTACCCAAGTTGAACAGTGAAACTCCTATGTCAACTGCTCAAGTATGTCCACTGAAACCCAAACATGTCCATGGATCCACAATATCTCATCATCACCTACCATCCAACCATGAGGGAGATCCTCACATACTATGGTCTTCTGAAGGACTAGGCCCCCTGAATTTGATAGCTATCTCATCCTAACTCTATCTAGGATGGTAAAAGTCATATCTAATGATGAATGGAATGTTTATCCTTGACTGCCGTGCACATCCAAATTTATCTCAGAGATCAAATCCAAAAGTTTCCACTCGATTCTAGCCTCCTCCACTACCTGTATCTGAGTCCTGTTTCTCAGTTCATCATACACTGCATTGAATTTTCTAGTCCTATACGAATGATTGACATTAATGAATGGAGCTATTACCCCCAACTTCTCCACCTCACATTTAGTTCATGTCTAGTAAAGGTGTACTTGATACTTTTGTGGTTTGTGTACCCCATAAAATTCTCTCACAACAAGTAATGTATCCAAAAAATTAAGGCATTAACAATAGTGGCTAACTATAGATCATGCATCAGGTAGTTTCACTCATGTGGCTTCAACTGGTAATATTCGTACACAGTGACTCATTCCCCCCTACATAAGCACCGCCCCTAGCCTGATACCTAGTGCATCACAACAGAATGTGGAACTTCGATCATGCACCATTAAAATTAGTATCAGTACTAGCATTAATCTCCCTTTCATATATTGAAAGGTTGTCTCACAAGAATATGGTCATACATACATCACACCCTTCTTTTTAAATCATTTCATCAGAAATACTATGCTTGAGAAGACCTATATGAAATGGTTGTAGTAACCATCCATCCTTAGAAAACTACACACCACAAGGACTTTTTTGGTCATCTCCTAGGTCACTACTGATCTCACCATCAATGTTTCCACTGATACTCATGTATCTGAGATGATGTGTCCCATGAAATGAATCTGATCCATCCAGTAGTGTAACATTGAGAGTTGAGCATATAAATGATACTCTCTCAGTCTACTCAAAATGATATCAAGATGTGTGGCACGGTCTTATTAGTTATGAGATTATACCAAGGTATCATCCACAAAAACCACCACAAAAAAATCTAGTTAAGGATGGAACAATCGGTTCATTAGGGCCATTAAAACTACTAGCGCATCTGTGATAATAAATTACATAACAACATACTCGCACAAACCATAACTACTACGAAACATGGTATGGGGTTTTGGGGGATATCAAAGACGTACCAAGTGATATCCCGACCTTATGTAAATTTTAGAGAACACCCTTCTCCTCGAATATAGTCAAATAGGTCATCTATCTGTGGCATGGGATATCTATTTTTAACCATCATATAGTTCAATTTATGATAGTCCACACATATCCTTAGGGTATCTTCCACCTTCCTTGCAAAAAATGACCGGTGAAGCCCACATAGATGTAATGGGCCATATGAAACCCTTAGCCTTCTAATCCTCTATATTCCTTTTGATCATTTGAAACTCTATTATATCCATCCTACAAGGAGTAATGGATACTTGTGTAGCTCCTGGCACTAGCTCGACCACGAAATCCACCTCTCCCTCTGGTGGTAACCCTAAAAGTTTTTCCAGGAATACATCTCTATAATGATCAACCACTAGAAAGAAATGTATCTGATGTGTTCCATGGTCATCCAATTATAAACTGAAAATATGTTCTTTCATCTCACTCAACCCATGATGCTCGGGTCTAACTCGACATGCCTAGACATCCTACTCTACCTTTTATAGAAATAATCCCCCTCTTGGTGATATAAAACACACCCTATAGTGATAGAAATAAGAAAAGGATTAAAAAATACTAACCATTCTATTCTGAGTACGGAATCAAATCCTTTCATCTCTTAGACAAATAGATCCCAAATAAAATGTTACCCACCAATCTAAATGGGGCACTACTTTCACTATCAAACACCTATTGTTCTAATCCCTAACACAGTGTCTAGTTTCCTGATGTTGTAAAAAGTAAAAACAAGAAACCCTAGGATCTCCACAGTGGGAACATATATGAATGTATGTGTTGTTCAAAATCTAAAATAGAGGTTAATTTAATAGTACCTATGGTATTAGAATTCTTGAGATCCTGCTCATGCCGGGTCTATTACACTACATAAGTATGGCATGTACCGCTACCCTAAGACACTACTTGGCTACCCTTAGCTGACTCGCCATGCTATTGCTAAGATACTGGGGTCTGGCTACCATGGTCACGACCACTACCTCGGCATGAATGGCCTAATACATTCTAGTTCCCTGAATGGTGATAAGTTGTAGAACCTACACTTGAAGGTGTATTTGGGGCAGACCCTCTCTCATTAGATGTTGGTGGAAATGTCCTGCAAAAAACACTGTAAGGGGAATATCTTTCCAATAACTCGAAACTCTACTAGGTATATTGGGAACTAAGCTCTAATATTCCCTGTTATTATGATCTATAAACACCTCACCTAGATTCCATAAGACACTTTATCTGTACTAGAATCGATTCGTGTATGCTCCATATGAATATTCCTACTACCAGTCAAAACAATACATGATCTCGGTGCAAAAAACCCGTAGATTGTGCTGCCAGATTCCCTCTAATTTCACTTGTTAATCCACAATTGGTTTACTTTAGGAGATACTGTAGTCATACGGAAGATATTCACCTATGTGTAAGTGTTATACATGATAAAATCCTTGAACCACCTAGCCTTTGATAGACCGTCACCCTTCAGAAAAGGTGTGAAGCACTAGAGATCAGTAAAGAGGTAAAAGTAATCAATATTTGATCGAGTTTCCTACTCTAGATGCATAAAATCTTTGGCTTTTTGTCCCTTAGATTCTTGATATAGAATCAGTCATGAAATAATCTCTGAAAATATCACCATGCCATGTCTCACTAATGCTCTGTCGGTGTGGTATCATCCCACCACCTATTTGAAGAATCACACATCATATAAGTTACGAGCTTGACCATCCTCACATGAGGCATCTCAAGATTATCTAAGATTGATAAAATGAACTCTATCCATGACTCTATACCTTGTGCCCAACCTAACCTAGAAAACATGGGTAGATACTGCTAATTTAACACTCTGATCTGTTATGCTATAGACGTGGTAGGCTGTGGTGATCCCTGAAATGTTTTCATGAACCTCATAAACCCTTCATGGAAAAGTGAATCAACACCTATGTCCGATATGAGATATGGTTCCACATATATCATGACTATAGGTTCCACTAATTTCCCATGTCCTACCACCATTGGCATATGATCTTCTCCACCCTCCTGGCGTAGTACTGGAGGTCTTCGCCGTGACATTTCTCTGTTGATTCCAGCACACACACCTCTGTATAAGCTTATTTATAACGGTTTACAATTCAAGATTGAAAGAACTAAATAGGAGAACAAAATACTCAAAATCTAACAAAATATGATTACATGGTGTGTAGGAACCATACACAACATGTACATTTAAGCGCTTACATGGTCGTGTACTCTTGTCAGCGTTATCATGTAAACACTCTAGGTACATGGAATGTCATCCCGACACACAACGTGTCCAATTAAATTCTCAAATGGGAATGTAAATCCACCTTTTTGGTAATGTAATTCCCTATTTTTGGTCATGTAAATGTCCAAGGTACACGGTGTGTCAGGATGACACCCAACATGTACTCCAATATTCCCTATTCGCCGTGTACTTTTACATGGCCAGAGCTACATGGTTTTGCCTATGTAAAACAAAACAGGGGGTACACAAGGTACATAGATTTATCTAATAAAAACATAAAAAAACTTGCATTCTTCCACACAGTCTGTGACACGAGCATCTACAACTTTTTGTCTACTCTATATAGACAATTTTTACTTATGAAATTTTCTTTTCTTCCTGAACAGAAGAACACATGGGGTGTGATCATAGGACCACACACTGTATTGTATGGATTCCAGATAGTAATCCTTAGAAAAATCCCCCGAACCCAAGGTTTTGTTACAAAATAAGGAAATAGTGATCTATATTCTGATATGCGGTGGCCCATAATCCCTACGAATCAATTCTTGGAATCACATATAGAAAATGACAACAAAATCTATATCCCATGGCTAAAATGTGATCAACCAAATTCCATTGTAAGAGGGCCCATAATTCTAAGGGATCAGTTTTTAACATCCATCCAATTCAACCAAAAAACATACCAATAAACATATTGCAATAGTAGTCATGTACATCAAAGTACCAATCGTAACTACATGCATGTCTTTCACGACAATCTATCACAATAACATCCAATCAGTAATGATCTCTAATTTCCATGGAATGAATGCATGTCATGTGATTTATATCAATTCCATATATGATTCATGAGATGGAATGCCATCATCTCATTTGGTTTCAAAAAAATATAACCGCAATGATATCAATAATAACAGCACAAAACAGGTTTGTCACCCAACAGTGAAATCAAATCAACCATAATAAGTCAAAACAAAAAAATTACAGTTTTATTCTGGGTAATTTGGATTTTACCTGTACATGGGGTAGATACAACCAGGAACTACTAATTACCAAATTACATTTCCTTGGTATTGTCACTAAATAGTAAAGAAAACGAGGAAAGAAATCCTCTCATACCACTTTGTAACATCCTGGATCTGGGTGCCACTCAACTGGTTCCCCATAACCATTTGGCCACATGGCCTCAAGTGAATTTCCCAAAATGCCATAGGTTACCTACTAGCAGTGAGGGACTAGTGTGTTAAAGTGGGGATATTATTCCCTCCTTGGTAGTGTGTAATATAGAGGAATACTAATATATTATTTTGGAAGCAGAAAACAACATACAACTGGAATAAACAACAGAATACTGATAAGATAAATTACCAAGAATATTTCCACACAAAAGATGATGTAGAATGTCATGTGATCTAGAAATGTATCCAAACAAGTACACTGTATTAGAATAAAATATATGTCTCAAAATTACAAAATAAACTAAAAGGTATTAGGAAGCATCGCAAGCTTTGGCTCGGTCCCATGCTCTTCGACTCCAAAGCAGCACATGAAGAACCTGTAGCAAGGTGCTTTCCCTGATCAACACATGCAATCATATAATCTATTTGGTCCCAAAGCATAACCAAATAGGGTGTGCGACTAAATACCATTATTAAAATAGTAATGGTATTTTAAAAATCCATCAATGAGTATATATAACTGGTAGTGTACAATAGTTAATGCAGTAAACAATAGGTACTCATAAGTAATCATACCATATGTCTCAGAAGACATTGGTAAATAGGTATAAGTGAAGACCGAATCCAATCCTATTCTCTGACATGGAAGACGCATCATAAGTCTTCAATTAATTTATTCTTGTTTTGTGAATTATATATGGGATTGAGGTCTAGCCAAGGCTGGGCGACCCATATCAAAAAATTAATCGTTAACTCAGGACATAATAATCATTTAATCATTTTCAATAGAGACCATCTTGGGTATCTCTCAATTGATCTGAGGTTTTCTCAACATTTTAAAATACTACTAAATGATCCTGACCAACCCATCCAAGGATCGCTCATGAACTTTACATAATTAACCTCTAGATCTTGTCCACTATCCTTCAACAAATACAATATTTCATACAGGTTATATAATATGAAATTAGTCATATGATCATGAATATGTATTTTTACAGAGACTATCTCTCACCCACTGATAATTACCTCTTTCTATAATTTAATTAAATTTATCATTCCATCTCTGAAGCTACACATGTGAATTAAACTATCACAAGTATTTAACATAAAAAAATCATGTGGGAAAAGTTTAAATAATAACTAACATATGTAAATTAAACAGTTACATGTCCAAACAAGGATAACTACTGTGGAAAACACATAACAAGACTATTAAGAAATTTAAACAATTAAAAAATTACTAAAACAAAAATTATCTCATTTAGGAAATTCTAATAATGTGAAATACATTTTTAACAACCCATGATTGGGAATTTATGTCAAGACTCATAGGAATTCATGGCCACACGCCCATCTAATGGAAATTCCCCCATGAGGTGGCCTTAACTCAAGGTTCACAACCCTAAACATGCTGTCAAATCATCTAAACAATTACCTATTCATCAATAGGAAATAAGAAGATTCATTATTCAATCAAGTGAAACCCTAAAAGTGGGATCACGACAATCTGGAATATAAAAACATCAATACAATTTGTGAAAGGAAAAAAACGGCATACCATGTCATAGTACAACTCACCTTTTCCAGCATCGAGCTTTGATTCATAATAGAATGAAGTAGATAAAAAAAGGTATAAACATTCGACCATAAATAAAATCTATGATAGAAGAAATCAAGAATAAAGGATCAAGAGAAATCCAGAATCACCAAGGGGAATCCAATGAATTAGACGGTGTTCGATTCAAATATCGGATGACGAATCCGATGACAAAACCTAGTTTGGATTTTATAGGAATTCCATACATCGAAGGTGATTCATTTCTGTCCATAAAGAACAAATGATGTACTTCCCGACTGATTGATCAATTGAAAAAAGTACACGGTGTGTACATGATATTGCATGCTCTGTCCATACATTTTTCTGGCCTGACCTTTTCGTGGCTGTGTACTGGGATTACGTGGAATTTAGCCTTCAATAAAATATATGTTCATATATGTACATAGTGGGTAGTTTCCAGTCACATCGTGTAACATTCCTGAAATTATCTCTTGAACCACTATAAACCATTTTCATAAGTATAAAGTGAAAAGGAATGATCCCAACATCAAAGAAATAATCGGGTTCTTACACAAATGCTCATAATAGTTTTTCACCAAGCGAGATTGGGACTTCCATCTAAGGGAATCATCTACCACATTTCTCTTCCCAGGAATATAGACAATCTGTAAGTCATAGTCCCGTAGGAACTCTAAATAGTTCCACTCCCAGAGGTTTACGTCTCTTTGTGTGAAGACGCACATGAGACTCTAATGGGGTCAGTAAACCATAAAGATTACTCCTATAAGCCAGTTCCTCCCCATCATTAGGGTGAAGACTACCACTACCAACACTATGTCACGATTCACATAGTTCTTCTCACAGTGTCCTAATGACCTCAACAAATATATGATAACTACCTATTGGTAAATCAACACACAACTAATTCAATCTCATATAGAATCATGAAAAATAATATAATCCAAGACCTTCTCTATGTAACACACCAAGATTATATGAGATATGTTTTTTATTTGATTTATTTTTTTGTACTCTATATCAAGATTAGCCTGCACTATACAAAAACACCATATTAGCTTGTAATATAAGCAACCCTGGTCTTTTCTTGTGTTACGAAAAATTTCAAGTTCTTTTTTAGAAATAATTTCATGAAACACTAAGTATAGATTTTGTTCATTTTATAAATGAAATGTGTTTAGATTATGTTATATGAAACACCAATGGAATCTTCCACTAACTGTAACACTGACTTGTCTTTAATTAAACACATGAGCGTTCTTCCTCGATAGCTTGTGTTGTACGCAATACTATGTTTCACAAAGCAATGATATATTATTAAAATATTATTATTTAATGGGATATAAACTAGACATTATGAATAGTATTTACCAAATTTTGAATTTTATATAACACTAAAACTCATATTATGTATTTTCTAGAACATGATATAAGAACATATTCATTTTTCTGAAAAAAGAAGTTTTTTTAAAAAAATGCAGTTTGCCGCCTTTTGATGGAACACCAATTTTAAATATTGTTTTTAAAAAAGTTATGTATTATATTTGAAAAAATAATTCTAATCTTTGGAAATAGGACATGAAAATTTACTTTGGTCGAATTTTTGGTAATTTTCTAACAAAATTCATATTTTAATGAATAATAATAAAATACTGCATTTTTATTCAAAACTGTCTATTCATATAATTTATTTATATAGTTATATTTTATTTTTAATTGGTTATAAAGTGTAATTGAACTATGTTTTTATAATATAATCCAATTTTGATAATTTTTTGTAATTTACAATTACTATTGGACATAAACACATGTAAATCGTTTTATAATTTTTACTTCTTAAAAACTTGCTTTCTGGTTTTGACAACGAGAATTAATTTTGAATTTATTTTTTTTACAATTATGTGTTTTTAATTTAGAAATATGGAATTCATATTTTGAATCATATGGTCCAAATTATGTAAATAGGTCTCTTTTATTTTTTTACACTAGGAATAGTAACTACGATAATTTTTATTTACCACCGTTAAAGGTAAATCAGGTAAATTAGTGTAACAAATAATATGATAAGGACAATAAAATTCTCTTACCTCCTACCAAAATTCTATTGGATGAATTAATATTAAAACCTTATAATATTAATTTTTTAAACATAGTTAGTTAATGGACACTTGAAAATGAAAATGACATAGATATTAATAAAACCAACGAACGTGAAAAAATTTCAAACTCAAATTTCAAATAAATATAATAATTTTAATATTGAGATAACCAGGTTTTATATTAAAAAATAAATATTATATGTAAATATAAAATAATTATATACATCGTGGTAATTTATTTTTAATTTTTAGGAAATATATAATTACCTTAAAGTCTTATACTTTGATGATGTAACGATTAATTAACTGATGTGAAATCAACAAAAATTTTTTTATTAAAAATATAATAACCATAAAAAGTCCAAAAAACATGAAAAATTTTTATTTTTGAAGTATATCTAGAATATAATCATCCTAGGGTAACTATAGAGTTTATTTGGAGCCTTACAGAATATATTATTACATTTATATTATTTTATTTAATGTAATGTTAATGTTGTCACATTATACATTAACAAGTATAAAATTTTTAATGTTTGATTTTATAGAATATAAATTATAATACATTTAATATCATAAAATATATTAAATTTATATTCATCATATTATTTTATTTTTATTTTTTACTCAAAAATAAGTATATTAAATAATTACAGAAAATCACTATAGTAATTATTTTATTAATGGAGCTACCAAATAAATGTTATTAACCATATTGAAATAAATATATTCTGGGTAATTATTATGTAAAATAAATTTTCAAGATAAAATTGACCTCATTTTAATATAATAAAATATTTTTTTAGATGTTAACATTTTATATTCATATTTTTATAAATCAATAAATTGAAGACTATCAAAATTAACACTATTGATTGTTTATCAAAATATTGTGTTATTAAATTATTTGAAAATCATAAAACATTTTTAAAAATATATAATAATTATTATATGGTATTAAATGTTCATATTGTTCTATTTATGATCTAGTTAACCTCATATAGGTGTATATTTTATCCTTTTTATATTGAAATATTTGTTACCATAGTTAAAATGAAAGAGAATAAATAAGTGTTAAATTGAAAAGATAAGGTAATAATGGAGATATAAACTTGTCTAAAATTTATTATTTGATGATATTAAATCCCCATATCTTCTCATATTCTATATTGAGAAATTTATTAGGTTTTTGAGTGGGGTTTTATTTTATTAAAAATTAATATTTTTGAGGGTTCCAAAAGTGCCCCTCACCTCATTTATAAAAGGGAAACTCCTCCCTCATTTCTCCACAACACTTTATGCCTTCATATTTGGACATCCTCTAAACATTTCTCTTCTGAACTTCCCTAGTTAAATTTTAGAGTATCTTGTCCTCTCAAAAGACCAAATCTAGTTCCATTAAGATGAGATCTGAAGAGAGCCTGTCAAAAAAGAGCTAATCTCCTCTACAAAGTCTTTCACAAATCATTCTACTTATAATTCTACTTCATGAGTTGTTTTATTATAAAATAATAACTTAGTAGCACTTATATACTGATTACTTATTATAAATATGATACAACCATATTCATCTTTCTATCCATCATAAGAAAGATGAAATCACCACTCGTGCATAGGTACGACTTACCATCTCCACACCGTGGTGTAATATGTTTTTCACCACCACCTTACATGGATGCGTATAAAAATGGATTTAATAACTAAATATTATTATTATAAAATTATATTGATTCTGAAATATAGTAAACCATTCAAATCAACACCATTCAAAAACTTATGAGAATGATATCGTCGCTTGTGCGTACGTACAACCAACCGTCTCCATGATGCGATGTGATTCGTTCTACATGATAACCACTCAAGAATAATTATATAAATATACATAATGAATAAATACTGTTTTTATTGTGTTAATATAATTGTATAATTATATAATTATGACCTAACAAGTATAACCATAACTTATTTGACAGAACATGCATACGATGATAAAGTAGTTAATACCCAAATAACTAGTAACATTGAGTTTTTACAAACAAATAAGGTGAATATGACTCTATATGATAACCATGATTTTGGAATATGTTAATTACATTATCTAAATCATTATATAGTAGTTTTGGACATGTTGAAATCATATCAGACCAAGGGTAATGGATAACTTTTGAAATCTCATTTTTAACCGAGATAGTTTATTCGTAAGTATTTACTAGGGTATATTTATCATCCACTTCCATGTGTCCTAAATGTGTATTCCAAAATATTATTAATATCATTCTATAATTATTTAAATTCCATTTTACTCATTTTTAAAATTATTACAAAATGGTAGGAATGGAATCTTTCTTTATTTCTGGTACGAGGTACTTTATGACTTTTCTAGAAAAATACGAGAAAAATGTTTTTTAAACTTATATGGAATTATCTGATTTTTTATGTATTCATAATGCCTATTTTAGATGAATATTATTTTACATGATTTCATTTTTATTTTTTAAAATATTATTTTCTTTTAAACTTGATTGGAATTTTGAGAAAAGAAAACGTTTTTGAAGAAGAAATGATATTTTCCTCAATAATTAATTTCAAGTATTTTATCAAAGTTATTTTCCATCCAAGATGATGATTTTTAAATAGGGTTATGTTTCCATCCTTATTATTACTATGGTTTTTTGGAGTTAATGTCATAATGATATTTTATGTGGATCAAGATATGATGTAATTATTTTTAAGAATCCCAATTTATTTCATGGGTTATGCTAGTATGAATGATTTATGTTTTTGTGTCACATGTAAGAATGATTTCATTATGAGATGGGTGAGACCTTTATCTATCTCCAATTAATTGGGTAAATATTTATATTTCATGAGATAAATATGGATGGAACATCATGTAATTATGGTTTAGTAATACAGGGCTGGAATGAAAAGTAAATCCAGTTCTGTAATGCATGGAAGGAACTACATCCAAACCCGGTTCAGTATGTAACACCCCGACCCCAGTGACCTAGAGTCAGTGCATTATTACATAACATTGGCATGATCACAAGAATGATCAAGTCTCGAAAGATCAATTAGTTTAGTATCCTTGGAAACACTAGATACATTCATAAAGTTTTACATTACATCATAAAAAACATCTTATCTTCATATCCCCTCATAGTAACCCTGCAGGTCATTCATAAATTACTTCTTCATAATCCTGGAAAAATAAAACATTGAAAGGGGTAAGCTTAGATTCTCAGTAAGGATAACATTATAGCAGAAGCTTTCATAGATAAGCATAAACACTTAAGGCAATTTATAACTAAAACAAAATCCTTTTAAACGTGAACTTCAGCATAAAATAGCAATGATAAAAATGAAATAATGACATTTACATATTCACATGGATATTCTACTAGTCGAATGATCACATGCAATATCAATAACCACTTTCATAATGATGGAATGCATAATGCCAGACTATCATAACTACATAGCCAAGGCCTCATGCCAAGACTACAAATAAGATTTTTCCAAGGCCTTAGGCCAAGACACTAGTTTGTCTTATTAGACCTACCGATGCATCGAGGATCTATAGCAGGATCCACCCGTATTTTATTAAGTCCAATGCATTCCTCATATGAACACGTTTAAACATAACATAAACATTCGTATTAAAACTAGTATACGAAATGTCAATACTTTAACCACAAACCATGAATGGTATAAAAATAGCACATCCACAGTCAAACATAACTCATTAGATACAATATGGAAGATTGTATTGTATCAAATTACCCTCAATGAAGAATAGATAATCATCAAAACTATTTTGAGATAAATATCCCCCTTTTTCTTGAAATCATTTAAAAGTCACACTATTTGTCAAGAAACCATTTAAAAATATATTTTTGAATCAAAGTGTCCCATACCACTTTGAAAATTTTAAAAGGAGTTTTAATTTTTAAACTTTAATTTCCATATAAATAAATCTTTGCAACAATATTTTAAAACATAGACATTAATGAGCAAGATTTAGAAGAATAAGTATTTAAAACATTTAAAAAATGGTATTTTAGTTAGAGTTTCTAACCAAAAGAGAGACACTTGAATAAAACTAATTGAGGTAGTCAAAACATTGTAATATCCTGAGAATAAAGAAATTCATGATATACTATGTCAAAGAACATTATATACACCACATAAAAGTGATTTGGTGTATAACAACGAAGAAGTCTCAATGGAATGTAAATTGAGATGAAATATCTCATAAAGTCCGTATCCTTAGGTTAAGGATAAATCAACGACATTGTTATGAGTGACAATTATAAATAAACTAAATATGATTGGATATTTAGTGACAAACAATCAAAGGACATTCACACATAATCTTGTAAAAACAACCCCAATGAATTGGATGTTTAACTCAACAAATGGAGAATGAGTTAAAATTACTCTTATCAAATTCATATCGTTGACTTGAGAAATTATCAATGGAGTGATTATGTGTATCAAAAGTATATCCATAGGAATGGGAGTGGAAATTATGACATAATCAAATGAATAGTGATTCCACACATAATCTTGGAGTAATATAATCAATGAAATATGTGTAAAGCCAAATGAGTGGAAATTGAAATTTCAAATTCCCTTATCGATTAGGTAACATACGAAACATACACCCATGAAAGAAGGATCATAACATGATGATGTATATATCCATAAATTAAATAATGTTACACAATTAATACAATCACGGGAAGTACACACACCACATGCAATAAATAAGTGGTGAACAATGGAATTCTCACAGAATTAAAAGTGAGATAAGAAACCCATTACTTTGTACTTTTTTCCTTGGTCGATGGTAAGTTAACCTCTTGTATAATGGTGAAATATATTTTATTGAATTATACAAGAATCATTAACAATAATATGATATCATATATGATCTTTTAACGTTGATTTCTTAATAATATCTTAGTATTATCGTCATTTCGGGTGTTAACTTACTCGTTTTACATTATATTCTTTGTTACGTAAGCCGTGTTTATTATGGATAGGTTGTCTATTATTAATATATAGAATTATATCAAGTCCTTATAATTTTTTTTTAAATCCTAAAATAATAATTATACATGAATGTATACGATGGAGAATGAATCTCATCGCTTTTGTGGAGACGGTAGTACGTACGTACGCACGGATGCTACTTGAATTTAATTTATCATTTTAAAAGGAATAAAAACCAAATGATTCATAGGTATATAATTATTACAGTATAATATAATACTATATATTTGTTACTTATGTTCATTAACACCATCCTTTATACGTTCCATGTATGGTATTAACGACTCATCTCACTTTTAGGGGGCGGTAGTCTGCACTTCCTCAAATGAAATTATCGTATATATATACAACATGAAACGAATAATGGTATGATATAAAATAAAATTACAGAATATTATATATAAAATAAATATCATTAATATCATATTTAATTATAGTTACATCATAATGGCCACTATGATAGGTGGGGAGAGATAATTGAACAATTATCGCTTCGTGAGGCGTTTGGTTGCCATCCACAGAAACATTAGGTTCATCACACATTATATGGATGTGTGTGTAAGTGTAGTTATAATAATTCTAATAACAATATCCTAGTATATTTATGATACTGGTTTTGTTACAAAAGAAAATAATAATAAGAGTTTAGGGGTTGGAGATGTAAAATTAAAGAAAAGAAGCTAAGAGAAATCGTTACCTTTAATTTGGGTAACTCAATTTGGTTTGAACCAAAAATGACTCTTGAAGTGAATTATGACAATGTTAAGGCTTATAAAATGAGTATAGGTATGTAGGTAGCTTAATTGGGAAGATGTTGGACGAGTCAAAAGGCTTTAGAGGTGTGAGAAAATGGTTAGAAGTGGTGTCCTTTTATAAGGGGGAGGAGGGGCTCTTTAGGAAAAGCTAGAAATATTATTTTATAATAAATTCATATTCGGTGTCTAATAGCTCCAAAGTATATTATTTAAAGGTTAAGGTGGGGATGGGTCAAAAAAAACTCAACCAATATAATTTAGACAGGTTTGGGTCATTATATTAACCTTATCTTTTAGTTTTAACTCTTAGTTAATTAGTTTAACATTTACCTTATCACTTTGTATTTTTATATTATATAGTTAATAAACTTACCAAATACATCCAAGAGACCCCAAAGTGGTCCATTAATTATACACCTATCATTATATAAGTCTTTCGGCCGAACCATAGATTTTTAAGAATTTAATATCAATTAATAATATAATATTTGTTTTAAAAACCCTTTTATGTCAATTTTGACACTATTCTATAGTTGATTTATGTGAAACTCATAACAGAATGATTACTTCGAAAAAAATTAATTAAATAAATAATAATATGTCATATTAACCTTTAAAATTAGTGTAATTCATTAAATGTCTCCAATTATATTTATTTGGGTATTTATAATATCAATTATTTTAATTTTTAACTATTCTGGTAATTACTGCATCATCATTGTGTCCTAAATAAATTAAATTATTTAATGTCTAAAAATTATAAATAAAATATAATTATGTAGGAAATTGTTTTAGCTTTCTATTGAATATTTTTAGTCTAATATCAAACATATATAACCCTATGTAAAAATTGTTTTTTTAAAAGATATATGCTTGTGTCATTTTTGTATTCATTTTAACTAAATTAAAATAAAGTGTCCCTATCACCTACAAGTGGATCCATGGGATCCCAAAATAGACCCAGAGATGCCCATGGTCGGACATGTATTCACCAATAAGGTTACGACACATTTTAGGGTAATTTAGTATTATTATAATATTATTTTTTTAACCCTTATTTACCAGATTTACCCTTAACCATGATAAATAAAATATTTACCGCAGTAATTATTCAAAATGTCTAAAAATAAAATTTACACATATACACAATTTGAACATACTGATTCCAAATATGGAATCCATTTTTCCAAATTCAAAACACATAAGTGGCAGAAATTAATTTAATATTAATTCTCGTTGTTAAAACAAAAAGCGTGTTTTTAAGAGATAAAAACTATCAAAAGATTGACACTGGTTTATGTCCGGTTTTATTGTAAAATTATGTAAAATGACCCACATAGTATTACATGGTAAAAATATATCTAAATATAATTTAAAACCACTCAAATTCATAATTAATCAATAATAATTATTTTGATTAAAAATGTTGTTTTTAATTAAAATTTAGTAATTTTCACTATTCATCAAAATATTAAAGTTATCCAAAAAGTACCAAAATTTCACCCTAGGCTAATTTCGTTATTTAGAATCCAAAAATGAAGTCTATTTTACCAAATTAAAAACATCATAGTTGCATTTATTAATTTAAAATTAAATCCCGCTTTCAAAACCAAAAGGCGCATTTTTGAGAAATAAAAACTATCAAAAGTTTGACACTTGTTTATATCCAATTTCAAGGTGAATTTACTTAAAATGACCATAATTGGATTAAATAGTAAAAATATAATCTATTTATACCTCCAAACCCTTAAAATGTATAATTTATCAATATAAATTATTTTGATT
This sequence comes from Viscum album, assembly GCA_963277665.1. Taxonomy (NCBI): domain Eukaryota; kingdom Viridiplantae; phylum Streptophyta; class Magnoliopsida; order Santalales; family Viscaceae; genus Viscum; species Viscum album. The sequence goes on along the minus strand of OY728165.1, from coordinate 82,125,640 downwards.
AAAAAAGTTGTTTTCAGATAAAATACAGTATTTTTCACTATTCACCCAAATAAGAAAGTTATCAGAAAGACACCATAACATTATTGAAACTAAATTCTTATGTCCCGATTATAAAGAAGAATTTTATTTTTTCACATTGATTATATAAAAGTTTCAAATATTGGATATAAATAGGCTTCGCCATTAAAAGGTGGTAAAATTTCATTTTTTGGAAAATGCTTCTTTTATCTGAAAAAAATGAATTTGTTCATAAATCATGTCTTAGAAACTCATTATATGGATTACAATTGTAACACCCCAAGATTTTATAGTGTGTTATTTCTTCAAAATAATTCAATAACTTTCAATACACGCAACACCAAGTTCAATCGCACCATGACTTACCAAACAAGCTGTTCAAAAGAGGTTATGAATAGTGTTAACTAAATTTTAAACATTATATAATCCTTATAATTTTAGAATCCATATTATGAGTTTCTTAGACATAATGTAAGAACAAATTCATTTTCAGTATTGCAATTTTACCAAATTTTAATAGTGAACCCTTTTTAGTATACTATATTTTAAACTTTTTTACTAAATGGGGACATCAAAAATTTAAAATAAAACATCACAAGCTTCCACGGCACGCTAGCGTGTGTTGTACGCAACCTCGAGTTCTAACACACACCACAACTAATTAAACTAGCCATTGTGAATAGTAATACCTACTTTTTGAAATCATATATATTTTATATTTCAAAATGGACTTCATTTTTGGATTCGGAATATCGAAATTAGCCTAGGGTTAAATTTTGGTACTTTTCGGATAACTTTTATATTTTGATGAATAGTGAAAATTACTAAATTTTAATTAAAAACAACTTTTTAAATAAAAATAATTAATATCGATAAATTATGAATTTTAGTGGTTTTAAAGTATATTTAGAATATATTTTTACCATTTAATTTAATTTTTGTCATTGGACATAATTTCACAATTAAATCAGACATAAACAAGTGTCAATCTTTTGATAGTTATTATCTCTTAAAAACACGCTTTTTATTTTAACAACGGGAATTAATTTTAAATTAATTTATGCCACTTCTGTGTTTTGAATTTAGAAAAATGGATTACATATTTGGAATCAGGATGTCCAAATTATGTAAATAGGTATCTTTTATTTTTACACATTTTGAATAATTACTGCGGTAAATATTTTATTTACAATGGTTAAAGGGTAAATCCGGTAAATAAGGGTTAACAAATAATATTATAATAATACAAAATTACCCTAAAACGTGTCCTAACCTTATTGGTGTACACATACCCGACCATGGGCATCCTTGGGTCGATTTGGGGACCCCTTGGAGCCACTTGTACGTGGTAGGGACACATTATATTAATAAAGTTAAAATAAAAATAAAAATGGCATTAGCTTACATCTTTTAGAAGAACAATTTTTAAATAGGGTTATACATGTTGGATTTTCGATTATAAATATTCATTAGAAATATAAAAAGATTTCCTACATAATGATATTTTATTTATAATTTTTAGACATCAAATAATTTAAATTATTAATGACACAATAATGATGCAATGTTTACCTCATTAATAAATCATTTAAATAAATAAGATTATAATGATTAAAATATTATCTAAAACCTGTCCAATTCTTATTGGTTGATTTTATTTAGAATATGAGTCATCTTATCTTCTACCTCAATGATTTTTGGACCATTATAAACCGAATATAATTATATTATAAAGTAATACTTTCACTCTTTCCTAAAGAGCCCCTCCTCTCCCTTATAAAAATAAGACCACTTCTACTCATTCCTCACACCTCTCAAGCCACTTGGATCGTCCAAACTCTACCCAAATAATCTCCCCACATCCCTGTCCTCCTCCTTGAAGCTTCCCCTTAGGCAGAAAGCTTTTCAAGAAGTCCTTTGGTTCCAACCAAAGTGAGTTACCTAAATTAAAGGTAACGATATCTCTTAAATTATTTTCATTTATTTTCCTTCTCCAACCCCCAAACTCTTTTTATTTTCTTTATTTTGTAACAAATGAAGTATCCTCAATATACTAGGATGTTTTTATAAGAAGTATTCTAACTACACATACACACACCTCCATCTAATGGATGATGAACATAATGTTTCTGTGAATGGAAAACTAACGCCTCACGAAACGATGATTGTTCAAATACATCTTACCGCCTCTCATGGTGGCCATTATGATGGCACTGCAATTAAGTGTGATATTAATGATACATATTTTATATATAATCTTCTGTAATTCCATTTTATTTCATACCATTATTCGTTTCATGTTGTATATATATACGATAATTTCATTTGATGAAGTGCGGACTACCGCCCCCTTAAAATGATATGACTCGTTCATACCACACATGGAACATATAAAGAATGGTGTTAATGAACATAAGTAACATATATAAAATATAATATTATACTTGAATAATAATATACCTTTGTATCATTTTTATTCAATTCTTTTAAAATGAAAAATTAAATGGAAGTAGGGTTCGTGCGTACGTACGGACTACCGTCTCCACGAACGCGATGAGATTCATTGTCCATCATATCCATTCAAGTATAATTATAATTTGAAGATTTAAAAATAGTATCTAAGGACTTGATATCATTCTGGATATGAATAATATACATCCCATTAATAACGAATATGGATCACATAACAAAGAATATAAAGTAAAATGAACCCGTTAACACCCGAAATGACGATAATTCTAAGATATTATTAACAAATCAATTTTAAAAGATCATATATGATATCACATTACAGTAAATGATTATTGTATTATTCAATAACAATTATTTGACCATTATACAGGAGGTAAACCTACCATCGACCAAGGAAAAAGTACAAAGTAAGGGATTTTGTAATCTCACTTTTAATTCCGTGAGAATTCCATTGATCACCACTTAATTATTGCATGTGGTGTATGTGTACTGCCCATGATTGTATTCATTGTGTTATATACTTTTATTTATGGGTATTTACATCATCATGGTACGATACTTCTTTCATGGGTGTATGTTTCTTAAGTTACCTAATCAATAAGGGAATTTGAGATTTCAATTTCCACTCATTTGGCTTTACGCATATTTCATTGATTATATTACCCCAAGATTATGTGTGGAATCACTATTCATTTGATTATGTCATAATTTCCACTCCCCTTCCTGTGGATATAAGTTTGATACACATAATCACTCCATTGATAATTCTCAAGTCATTGATATGAATTTGATAAGAGTAATTTTAACTCATTCTCCATTTGTTGAGTTAAACATCCAATTCGTTGGTATTGTTTTTACAAGAATATGTGTGAATATCCTTTGATTGATTTACACTGAATATCCAATCATATTTAGTGTATTTATATTTGTCACACATAATTATGTCATTGATTTATCCTTAACCTAATGATACAACCTTTATGAGAGATTTCATCTCAATTTACATTCCATTGAGACTTCTTTGATGATATACACCAAATCACTTTTATGTGGTGTATATAATGTACTTTGACATAGTATATCATGAATTCCTTTATTCTCATGATATTACAATGTTTTGATTACCTCAATTATTTGTATTCAAGTGTCTCTCTTTTGGTTAGAAACTCTAACCAAAATACCATTTTAAAATGTTTTAAAGAATTATTCTTCTATATCTTGCTCATTAATGTCCATGTTTTAAAAATGGTTTTAAGGATTTATTTATATGGACATTAAAGTTTTAAAATTAAAACTCCTTTTAAAAGTTTCAAAGTGGTATGGGACACTTTGATTCAAAAAAATCTATTTTTAAATGGCTTCTTGACAAATAGTGTGACTTTTAAATGATTTCAAGAAAAGGGGGATATTTCCCTCAAATAGTTTTGATGATTATTTTCATCTATGTCAACATCCTTCATTATTCATGATTGAGGTTAATGTGATACAATACAATCTTCCATATTGTATCAAATGAGTTATGTTTGACTGTGGATGTTCTATTTTTATACCATTCATGGTTTGTGGTTAAAGTATTGACATTTCATATGCTAGTTTTAATACGAATGTTTATGTTATGTTTAAACCTTTTCATATGGGAATGCATTGGACTTAATATGTGACGGGTGGAGCCCGGTATAGCTCCTCGATGCACCGGTAGGTCTCATGAGACAAACTAGTGTCTTGGCACAAGGCCTTGGCAAAATCTTATTTGTAGTCTTGGCACAAGGCCTTGGCTATGTGGTTATGATAGTCTGGCATTATGCATTCCATCATTATGAAAGTGGTTATTGATATTGCATGTGATCATTCGACTAGTAGAATATCCATGTGAGTAAGTAAATGGCATTATTTCATTCTACCTTTTCCATTTTATGCTGAAGTTCAAATTTAAAAGGCTTTTGTTTTAGTTATAAATTGCCTTAAGTGTTTATGCTTATTTATGAAAGCTTCTGCTATAATGTTATCCTTACTGAGAATCCGAGCTCACACCATTCAATGTTTTATTTTTCCCAGGATTATGAAGAAGTAATTTATGAATGACCTTCAGGGGTAGTATGAGGGGATATGAAGACAAGATGTTTTTTTATGATGTAATGTAAAAATTTAAGGATGTATCTAGTTATTCCAAGGCTACTAAACTAATCGGTCTTTCGAGACTTGATCTTTATCGTGATCATGCCAATGTTATGTAATAATGCACCGACTCTAGGTAATTATGGTCGGGGCGTTACAGTTGGTATCAGAGGAAGTTTAGTACAAACCTTGGTAGCTATATTTAGATAAACTCTGATTAGAGCACGTAGACCTAAGATGAAGTTTGAGGATTAATATAAAAGAACTTCCTAGAATTTTGTTATTGTAGAGATTTTGTGAGTTTTCCGAGCAATACATCCCTGTCTGGATACGAGCAGGTAGAGGCGGCTCTGGCACAGATGTACCTAGGGGTAAAACCCGAAAACACCGCTTTGAGCTAGACTCGAACAGGAACTGGTGCACGACAACGGGCCTTGCTGCACTCTTGGTTACGACACTCCCGGGGGATATGCTTAGGATAATTTACATTTTTTTTACAAACCGATTTAAGTAATATATACATAAGATGAGAGTAAATGACCTTGGTTAATCCTAATATGTTTCAAATTGAGAATATGGTGACATTTTAATCTCTAAATGATTTTACGACTACTATTACTCACACAATGCTTTCTGGTCTTAGTCAATGGCTGGATTCCAAGGAAGTCATAGTGACTTTGAGAATGATGTACAAGGTGGGAACGGTGGTGGAAATGACCAACAAAATGGAATGTTGATAGGCGTAAAAGATATCGTCTTTATGCCAAATAAGTTTTCCAAAAATATGATCAACAACATATATATTAACCAACTCCCAGACTCAACAAGGAAGAGAAAGGTGATAAATGATGAGATCTCCAGCAATAGAGACCATGGAGAAAAGAAACCTCAATTTTCATCATGCAGGAAATGTGGAAAGAGACACCCAGGAAAGTGTCTCAATGGGACAATGAAATGTTTTACGTGCGGGAAGGAAGGACATAAATTGAAGAATTGCCGAAGAAAAATGAAGAGTACTATGGAAGAAGATAAAAATGGTCCCAAGAGTCCATTTACAGTCATTTGCCGCAAATGTAGGGGACCTGGCCATTACCCGAGTGAATGTCCTATTCTATAGGATATTTTCTTGGTCAAAGAAGAAGCTATGTGGAAATAAATGGGTTGAGAAAAATTTAAAAAGTATTAGCACTCCTTGTTGATGGGTTTACTTTGGAATAATTTTCTATTGTATTTGTAACCCCACAGTTTGCCATGTGAGAATGATATTTGAGGAAAAATTGTCTCTTCTCTTTTGGATATAGGTATAAATAACCATTTGGTTTTATATGATCATTGGGGTTTGAGAAAATGATAAGTTATTATAATTTGGGATGAAAATTCAAAGTATGATATAAAATTTGTGGTTAAATTATGTTATTTTGAGGAATTTATCTCATTTTGGTAATATTATAAAATATTGTTTTTGAAAAAGGACAACACGTAGACCGTGTGACAACCCGTCGCGTCAGACAAAGCTGTGGGAATCAAACCCACAACCAAAGTGAGATTGGGATTTATCGCCTACCACTGGACTACGTGAAGTCCCTGGTTAGTGTGACTATTTTTTTTTGTTAAAAGATTTTATTGATCAATAATAAGATGATTTGGGTTCTTATGTCTTATCAAATTAATACCCTTGGTATAGGAAAATGATTTGGTGATTAAGTGATAAATGTTATTTTGGAAGATGTTCGTTTTGTTAGGAACACTATATGCCCAAGGAAAATAGAATACAATGAGGTTTCATTTGTAGAGTAATGGTGGATTTTTATCTACGTTTTTATTGTTGATTTATAGTGATTTGGGTTATTTATGGAAATGATTAACCTATAACAGAGAATATGTGATGATGTTAATTACTTTTAAGTATGTGACTTTAAGAGTATTTGATGTCATTTGGAGATACAAAGTAACATGGGAGACTACATAATCAAATTCTTCTATGTTTTGGGTTTCAATATTAGTTTGGATTATATTAAAGGATTTTAAGGACAATTCGTTATTGAATGGTATCTATTTAACTTTGGGGGTATTGTTGGTTTAATTTTAGAAATTAAGATTAGTGCATATTTATCTCAATTAATATCCTTTTGGGGGATCATTAGATCATTCACTAACCATTTTGGTTTTGATTAATCTTCAAAGACAATGTAAATATATGGTTTATCCTACATGGATCATGTGATTCTATAGAAGTTTATTCTAGCTCTTCCAGTGTGACCAAGTCTTCTTGAATACTCATCGTTTAAAAAAAATTGAGTTAGTGGTGGAAATTTATTAATGAATGAAAATCTACTTAAAATTTAAGTATATCTCATAATGTTCTTAGTCAATATCATAAATGAATTCCTCTTCCTTATGTAATGTAACTTTAAAAAAAATGTTGTCCTAGATGGTACATTAAATCATCACTAATTTATGGCTTTGGGATTGTTGGCCTTTTCATAGCCATGTTCTCTACCACTCTCCATCAGATAATTGATGGTTAGATTTCTCTTCCATATCCATATTTTCATACATGGAACCCTAGTATGTGTTATTTTCGGTAATCTTCATACTTTCCACTCTTTATTTTAAATAGAGGCCTCATTAATTCATTTTTCGATGTGGGATTTCAACTAAGATATTTTGAAACGTCAAAAATATGTTATCCCAATACCCTATATTTTGTTGAACCAATGGTACTTCAAATCATCATAGATTGATGAGATTAAGGACCTCAATTTTATATATGTTTGTGATTGATGACCACAATCTCTACCTATAAATATTTACGTCTTTCCTCCAATTATATGTCTCTTATTGCCACCAATATTCTCCTAATAGAGATAATAATTTGGTGGTGATCCTTTCATTTTTCTTTTCCTCATATTAACACTAAATTTTAGTAACCCAATTTCCGATGTGGGTTTTCCCACAAAGATATTTTCTATTTTCAACCTTTTATTTTCAAAGAACAATTTCAAATTGCGAGGACGCAATTTATTGATGGAGGGGAGAATGTAACACACCAAGATTTTATAGTGTGTTATTTCTTCAAAATAATTCAATAACTTTCACTACACGCAACACCAAGTTCAATCGCACCATGACTTACCAAACAAGCTGTTCAAAAGAGGTTATGAATAGTGTTAACTAAATTTTAAACTTTATATAATCCTTATAATTTTAGAATCCATATTATGAGTTTCTTAGACATAATGTAAGAACAAATTCATTTTCAGTATTGCAATTTTACCAAATTTTAATAGTGAACCCTTTTTAGAATAATATATTTTAAACTTTTTGACTAAATGGGGACATCAAAAATTTAAAATAAAACATCCCAAGCTTCCACGGCATGCTAGCGTGTGTTGTACGCAACCTCGAGTTCTAACACACACCACAACTAATTAAACTAGCCGTTGTGAATAGTAATACCTACTTTTTGAAATCATATATATTTTATATTTCAAAATGGACTTCATTTTTGGATTCGGAATATCGAAATTAGCCTAGGGTGAAATTTTGGTACTTTTCGGATAACTTTTATATTTTGATGAATAGTGAAAATTACTAAATTTTAATTAAAAACAACTTTTTTAATCAAAATAATTAATATTGATAAATTATGAATTTGAGTGGTTTTAAAGTATATTTAGAATATATTTTTACCATTTAATTTAATGTTTGTCATTGGACATAATTTCACAATTAAATCAGACATAAACAAGTGTCAATCTTTTGATAGTTATTATCTCTTAAAAACACGCTTTTTATTTTAACAACGGGAATTAATTTTAAATTAATTTATGCCACTTCTGTGTTTTGAATTTGGGAAAATGGATTACATATTTGGAGTCAGGATTTCCAAATTATGTAAATAGGTAACTTTTATTTTTACACATTTTGAATAATTACTGCGGTAAATATTTTATTTACAATGGTTAAAGGGTAAATCCGGTAAATAAGGGTTAAAAAATAATATCATAATAATACCAAATTATCCTAAAACGTGTCCTAACCTTATTGGTGGACACCTACCCGACCATGGGCATCCTTGGGTCGATTTGGGGACCCCTTAGAGCCACTTGTATGTGGTAGGGACACATTATATTAATAAAGTTAAAATAAAAATAAAAATGGCATAAGCTTACATCTTTTAGAAGAACAATTTTTACATAGGGTTATACATGTTGGATTTTTGATTTTAAATTTTCATTAGAAATCTAAAAAGATTTCATACATAATGATATTTTATTTATAATTTTTAGACATCAAATAATTTAAATTATTAATGACACAATAATGATTCAATGTTTACCTCATTAATAAATCATTTAAATATATAAGATTATAATGATTAAAATATTATCTAAAACCTGTCCAATTCTTATTGGTTGATGTTATTTAGAATATGAGTTATCTTATCTTCGACCTCAATTATTTTTGGACCATTATAAACCGAATATAATTATATTATAAAGTAATAATTTCACTCTTTCCTAAAGAGCCCCTCCTCTCCCTTATAAAAAAGAGACCACTTCTACTCATTCCTCACACCTCTCAAGCCACCTGGCTCGTCCAAACTCTTCCCAAATAAGCTCCCCACATCCCTCTCCTCCTCCTTGAAGCTTCCCCTTGGGAAGAAAGTAGTTCAATAAGTCCTTTGGTTCCAACCAAAGTGAGTTACCTAAATTAAAGGTAACGATTTCTCTTAAATTATTTTCATTTATTTTGCTTCTCCAACCCCCAAACTCTTTTTATTTTCTTTCTTTTGTAAAAAAAAAGTATCCTCAATATAATAGTTTGTTTTTATAAGATTTATTCTAACTACACATACACACACCTCCATCTAATAGATGATGTACATAATGTTTCTGTGAATGGAAAACTAACACCTCACGAAACGATGATTGTTCAAATACATCTTACCGCCTCTCATGGTGGCCATTATGATGGAACTGTAATTAAGTGTGATATTAATGATACATATTTTATATATAAGCTTCTGTAATTCCATTTTATTTCAAACTATTGTTCATTTCATGTTGTATATATATACGATAATTTCATTTGAGGAAGTGCGGACTGCCGCCCCCTTAAAATGATATGACTCGTTCATACCACACATGGAACGTATAAAGAATGGTGTTAATGAACATAAGTAACATATATAAAATATAATATTATACTGGAATAATAATATACCTATGTATCATTTTTATTCAATTCTTTTAAAATGAAAAATTAAATGGAAGTAGCGTTCGTGCGTACGTACAGACTACCGTCTCCACGAACGCGATGAGATTCATTGTACATCATATCCATTCAAGTATAATTATAATTTGATGATTTAAAAATAGTATCTAAGGAATTGATATCATTCTGGATATGAATAATATACATCCCATTAATAACGAATATGGCTCACATAACAAAGAATATAAAGTAAAATGAACCCGTTAACACCCGAAATGACGATAATTCTAAGATATTATTAACAAATCAATGTTAAAAGATCATATATGATATCACATTAAAGTAAATGATTCTTTTATTATTCAATAACAATTATTTGACCATTATACAGGAGGTAAACCTACCATCGACCAAGGAAAAAGTACAAAGTAAGGGATTTTCTTATGTCACTTTTAATTCCGTGAGAATTCCATTGATCACCACTTAATTATTGCATGTGGTGTATGTGTACTGACCATGATTGTATTCATTGTGTTATATACTTTTATTTATGGGTATTTAAATCATCATGGTATGATACTTCTTTCATGGGTGTATGTTTCTTAAGTTACCTAATCAATAAGGGAATTTGAGATTTCAATTTCCACTCATTTGGCTTTACGCATATTTCATTGATTATATTACCCCAAGATTATGTGTGGAATCAATATTCATTTGATTATGTCATAATTTCCACTCCCCTTCCTGTGGATATAAGTTTGATACACATAATCACTCCATTGATAATTCTCAAGTCATTGATATGAATTTGATAAGAGTAATTTTAACTCATTCTCCATTTGTGGAGTTAAACATCCAATTCGTTGGTATTGCTTTTACAAGAATATGTGTGAATAACCTTTGATTGATTTACACTGAATATCCAATAATATTTAGTGTATTTATATTTTTCACACATAATTATGTCGTTGATTTATCCTTAACCTAAGGATACAACCTTTGTGAGAGATTTCATCTCAATTTACATTCCATTGAGACTTCTTTGATGATATACACCAAATCACTTTTATGTGGTGTATATAATGTACTTTGAGATAGTATATCATGAATTCCTTTATTCTCATGATATTACAATGTTTTGATTACCTCAATTATTTGTATTCAAGTGTCTCTCTTTTGGTTATAAAATCTAACCAAAATATCATTTTAAAATGTTTTAAAGACTTATTCTTCTATATCTTGCTCATTAATGTCCATGTTTTAAAAATGGTTTTAAGGATTTATTTATATGGACATTAAAGTTTTAAAATTAAAACTCCTTTTAAATGTTTAAAAGTGGTATGGGACACTTTGATTCAAAAAAATCTATTTTTAAATGGCTTCTTGACAAATAGTGTGACTTTTAAATGATTTCAAGAAAAGGGGGATATTTCCCTCAAATAGTTTTGATGATTATTTTCATCTATGTCAACATCCTTCATTATTCATGATTGAGGTTAATGTGATACAATACAATCTTCCATATTGTATCAAATGAGTTAGGTTTGACTGTGGATGTTCTATTTTTATACCATTCCTGGTTTGTGGTTAAAGTATTGACATTTCGTATGCTAGTTTTAATACGAATGTTTATGTTATGTTTAAACCTTTTCATATGGGAATGCATTGGACTTAATATGTGACGGGTGGAGCCCACTATAGCTCCTCGATGCATCGGTAGGTCTCATGAGACAAACTAGTGTCTTGGCACAAGGCCTTGGAAAAATCTTATTTGTAGTCTTGGCACGAGGCCTTGGCTATGTGGTTATGATAGTCTGGCATTATGCATTCCATCATTATGAAAGTGGTTATTGATATTTCATGTGATCATTCGACTAGTAGAATATCCATGTGAGTAAGTAAGTGGCATTATTTCATTCTACCTTTGCCATTTTATGCTGAAGTTCAAATTTAAAAGGCTTTTGTTTTAGTTATAAACTGCCTTAAGTGTTTATGTTTATTTATGAAAGCTTCTGCTATAATGTTATCCTTACTGAGCATCCGAGATTACCCCTTTCAATGTTTTATTTTTCCCAGGATTATGAAGAAGTAATTTATGAATGACCTGCAGGGGTAGTATGAGGGGATATTAAGACAAGATGTTTTTTTTATGATGTAATGTAAAAATTTATGGATGTATCTAGTTATTCCAAGGCTACTAAACTAATCGGTCTTTCGAGACTTGATATTTCTCGTGATCATGCAAATGTTATGTAATAATGCACCGACTCTAGGTAATTAGGGTCAGGGCGTTACAACAATTATAAGGATAACATAATATTTAAAATTCAGTTAATACTATTCATAACCTTTTTTGATCGACTAGTTTTGTAAGTCGTGGTGCGCTTGAACTCAGTGTTGCGTACAACACGTGCTATTGTATTATTGAAAGAGAAGTGTACCTTGGAAGATTGGGGTGTTACATTCTCCCCTCCTTCAATAAATTGCGTCCTCACAATTTTTTTAAAATTGTGCTTGGGAATATAATGGAAAGTCCCACATCGGAAAAAGAGTCAATAAAACTATCACATTAAAAGAAAGAAAGAGAGGTATAAAGGTCAACCAAGATAACCCATATTCGGATTCCATGTAGGAAAACATGGATATGGATGATAAACTAAGTGTCCTGTTTTGATGGAGAGGGATAGAAATCATGATCAGGTGAAAGTTAACAATAAGAAAACCACATACTTCTGTTTGGACAAATGGTTATTAGTCTCCTAGTAGGAAAGTAAACGGACAAAATTATTTGTTTTACGTTACATTACATAAGGATGAGGAATTAATTTATGATATTGAATAAGAATATAAAGATATAAACTTACTTTTTAAGTACAGTTTAATTCTTTAATAAATTTCCACCACTAACTCATTTTTTTTAAATGATGAGTATTCAAGAAGACTTGGTCACACTGGAAGAGCTAGAATAAACATCTATAGAATCACATGATCCATGTAGGATAAACTATATATTTACATTGCCTTTAGAGATTAATCAAAACCAAAATGGTTAGTACAAGATCTAATGATCCCCCAAAAGGATATTCCTTGAGAGAAATAAACACTAATCTTAATTTCTAAAATAAAACCAACAATACCCCAAAGTTAAATAAATACCATTCAATAATCAATTGTCCTTAACAACCTTCAGCATAATCCAAACTAATATTGAAACCCAAAACATAGAAGAATTTGATTTTATAGTCTCCCATGTTAAATTGTATCTCCAAATGACATCAAATACTCTTAAATTCACATACTTAAAAGTAATTAGCCTCATCACATATTCTCAATTATAGGTTAATCATTTCTATAGATAACCCAAATCACTATAAATCCACAATAAAAATGTAGATAATAATCTACCATTACTCCAAAAATGAAACCCCATAGTATTATATTTTCCTTGGGCATATAGTGTTCACAACAAAGCGAACATCTTCCAAAATAACATTTATCACTTAATCACCAAATCAATTTCCTATACCAAGGGTATTAATTTGATAAGACATAAGAACCCAAATAAACTTATTATTGATCAATAGAATAATTTAACTAAAAATAATTAGTCACACTATCCAGGGACTTCACGTAGTCCAGTGGTAGGCGATAAATCTCAATCGCACTTTAGTTGTGGGTTTGATTCCCACAGCTTTGTCCAAAGAGACAGGTTGTCACATGGTCTACATGTTGTCCTTTTTCAAAAACTATATTTAATAACATTGCCAAAATGAGATAAATTCCTCAAAATACCATAACATAAATTTAACCACAAATGTTATATCCTACCATGAATTTTCATCCCAAATTATAATAACTTATAATTCTCTCAAACCCCAATGATCATATAAAACCAAATTGTTATTTATAACTATATCCACAAGATAAGAGATAATTCTTCCTCAAATATCACTCTCACATGGCAATCGTTGGGGTTACAAATACAAGAGAAAATTATTCCAATGTAACCCCATCAATAAGGAGCACTAATACTTTTTAAACATTTCTCTAAGCATTTATTTCCACATAGCTTCTTCTTTGACCAAGAAAATATTCTATAGAATAGGGCATTCACTCGGGTAAAGGCCAGGTCCCCTACATTTACGGAAAATTACTGTAAATGGATTCTTGGGACCATTTTTATCTTCTTCCATATTACTCTTCATTTTTCTTCGACAGTTCTTCACTTTATGCCCTTCCTTCCCGCACGTAAAGCATTTCTTTGTCCCATTGAGACACTTTCCTAGGTGTCTCCTTCCACATTTCCTGCATGGTGGAAATAGAGAATTCCTTTCTCCACAGTCTCCGCTACTGGAGCTCTTATCATTCATCACCTTTCTCTTCTTTGTTGAGTATGGGAATTGGTTAATATATATTATTGATCATATTTTTGGAAAATTGATTTGGAATAAAGACGATATCTTTTACACCTATCAACATTCCATTTTTTTGCTCGTTTCCACCACCGTTCCCACCTTGTACATCATTCTCAAAGTCACTATGACTTCCTTGGAATCCAGCCATTGACTAAAACCAGAAAGCATTGTGTGAGTAATAGTAGTCATACAATCATTTAGAGATTAACATGTCACCATATTCTCAATTTGAAACACATTAGGATTAACCAAGGTAATTTACTCTCATCTTATATATGTAATACCTTAAATTGGTTTGTAATGAAAATGTAAATTATCCTAAGCATATCCCCCGGGAGTGTCGTAACCAAGAGTGCTGTAAGGCCCGTTTTCATACACCAGTTCCCGTTCGAGTCTAGCTCAAAGCAGTGTTTTCGGGTTTTACCCCCAGGTACATCTGTGCCAGAGCTGCCTCTACCTGCTCGTATCCAGACAGGGATGTATTGCTCAGAAAACTCACAAAATCTCTACAATACCAAAATTCTAGGATGTTCTTCTATAATAATCCTCAAAGTTTATCTTCGGTCTACGTGCTCTAATCAGAGTTTATCTAAATCTAGCTTCCAAGGTTTGTACTAAACTTCCTCTAATACCAACTGTAACGCCCTGACCCTAGTGATCTAGATTCAGTGCATTATTACATAACATTGGCATGATCACAAGAAAGGTCAAGTCTCAAAAGACCGATTAGTTTATTATCCTTGGAAACACTAGATAGATTCATAAAGTTTTACATTACATCATAAAAAAACATCTTGTCTTCATATCCCCTCATACTAACCCTGCATGTCATTCATAAATTACTTCTTCATAATCCTGGAAAAATAAAACATTGAAATGGGTGAGCTCAGATTCTCAGTACGAATAACATTATAGCAGAAGCTTTCATAGATAAACATTAACACTTAAGTCAACTTATAACTAAAACAAAAGCCTTTTAAACTTGAACTTCAGCATAAAATGGCAAAGATAAAAATGAAATAATACCATTTACTTATTCACAGGGATGTTTTTCTAGTCGAATGATCACATGAAATATCAATAAAAACTTTCATAATGATGGAATTCATAATGCCAGAATATCATAACCACATATCCAAGGCCTCGTGCCAAGACTACAAATAAGATTTTGTCAAGGCCTTGTGCCAAGACACTAGTTTGTCTCATGAGACCTACCGATGCATCGAGGAGCTATAGCGGGCTCCACCCGTCACTTATTAAGTCCAATGCATTCCTCATATGAACAGGTTTAAACATAACATAAACATTGGTATTTAAAACTAGCATACAAAATGTCAATACTTTAACCACAAACCATGAATGGTATAAAAATAGCACATCCATAGTCAAACATAACTCATTCGATACAATATGGAAGATTGTATTGTATCACAATAAACTCAATCATGAATAGATAATCATCAAAACTATTTTGAGAGAAATATCCCCCTTTTTCATGAAATCATTTAAAAGTCACACTATTTGCCAAGAAGCCATTTAAAAATAGATTTTTCAATCAAAGTGTCCCATACCACTTTGAAACTTTTAAAAGGAGTTTTAATTTTAAAACTTTAATTTCCATATAAATAAATCTTTAAAACGATTTTTAAAACATGGACATTAATGAGCAAGATTTAGAAGAATAAGTCTTTAAAACATTTAAAAAAATGGTATTTTAGTTAGAGTTTCTATCCAAAAGAGAGACACTTGAATAAAACTAATTGATGTAATCAAAACATTGTAATATCATGAGAATAAATGAATTCATGATATACTATGTCAAATTACATTATATACACCACATAAAATTGATTTAGTGTATAACAAAAAATAAGTATCAATGGAATGTAAATTGAGATAAAATCTCTCATAAAGGTCGTATCCTTAGGTTAAGGATAAATCAACGACATAGTTATGTGTGACAAATATAAATAAACTACATATGATTGGATATTTAGTGTAAAACAATCAAAGGACATTCACACATAATCTTGTAAAAACAACAATAATGAATTGAATGTTTTACTCAACAAATGGAGAATGAGTTAAAATTACTCTTATCAAATTCATATCGACGACTTGAGAAATTATCAATGGAGTGATTATGTGTATCAAAAGTATATCCAAGGAAGGGGAGTGCAAATTATGACATAATAAAATGAATAGTGATTCGACACATAATCTTGGAGTAATATAATCAATGAAATATGTGAAAATCCAAATGAGTGGAAATTGAAATTTCGAATTCCCTTATCGATTAGGTAACTAACGAAACATACACCCATGAAAGAAGGATCTTACCATGATGATGTATATATACATAAATTAAAGTATATTACACAATGAATACAATCATGGGCAGTACACACAGCACATGCAATAAATAAGTGGTGAACAATGGAATTCTCACAGAATTGAAAGTGAGATAAGAAACTCATTACTTTGTACTTTTTTACTTGGTAGATGGTAGGTTAACCTCCTGTATAATGGTGAAATAATTGTTATTGAATTATACAAGAATCGTTTACATTAATATGATATCATATATGATCTTTTAACATTGATTTGTTAATAGTATCTTAGTATTATCTTCATTTCGGGTGTTAACTTACTCGTTTTCCTTTATATTCTTTGTTACGTAAGCCGTGTCTATTATGGATAGGTTGTATCTTATTCATATAAAGAATTATATCAAGTCCTTATACATTATTTTTAAATAATAAAATGATAATTATACATGAATGGATACGATGGAGAATGAATCTCATCGCTTTTGTGGAGACGGTAGTCCGTACGTACGCACGGATGCTACTTGCATTTCATTTTTCATTTTCAAAGGAATAAAAACCAAATGATACATAGGTATATAATTATTAAAGTATAATATAATATCATATATGTGTTACTTAAGTTCATTAACACCATCCTTTATACGTTCCATGTATGGTATTATTGAGTCATATCACTTTTAGTGGGCGGTAGTCCACACTTCCACAAATGAAATTATCGTATATATATACAACATGAAACGAATAATGGTATGATATAAAATGGAATTACATAAGATTATATATAAAATAAATATCATTAATATCATATTTAATTATAGTTCCATCATAATGGCTACTATGAGAGGTGGTAGGAGATAATTGAACAATCATCGCTTCATGAGGGGTTTGGTTTCCATCCACAGAAACATTATGTTCATCACCCATTAGATGGATGTGTGTGTAAGTGTAGTTATAATACATATAATAACAATATACTAGTATATTTAGGATACTGGTTTTGTTACAAAATAAAATAGTAAGAAGAGTTTAGGGGTGGAGAAGTAAAATAAAAGAAAAGAAGCTAAGAGAAATCATTACCTTAAATTTGGGTAACTCCCTTTGGTTTGAACCAAAAAGGACACTTGAAGTTCATTATGCCTAAGGTAAGGCTTCTAAAATGAGGATAGGGATGTAGGGAGATTAATTGGGCAGAGTTTGGACGAGCCAAAAGGCTTGAGAGGTGTGAGGAATTGGTTTGAAGTGGTGTCCTTTTATAAGGGGGAGGAGGGGCTCTTTAGGAAAAGCTAGAAATATTATTTTATAATAAATACATAATAGGTTTATAATAGCTCCAAAGTTTATTATTTAATGGTTAAGGTGGGTATGGGTCTAAAACCACTCAACCAATATAATTTAAACTGGTTTGGGTCATTATATTAACCTTATCTATTAGTTTTAACTCTTAGTTAATTAGTTTAACATTTACCTTATCACTTTGTATTTTTATATTATGTAGTTACTAAACTTACCAAATACATTTAAGAGACCCCCAAGTGGTCCATTAATGATACACCTATCATGATATAAGTCTTTTGGACGAACCTTAGATTTTTATGAATTTAATATCAATTAATAATATAATATTTGTTTTGAAAACTCTTTTATGTCAATTTTGACACAATTCAATAGTTGATTTTTTTGAAACTCATAACAGAATGATTACTTCGAAAAAAATTAATTAAATCAATCCTAATATGTCATATTAACCAATAAAATTAGTGTAATTCATTAAAAGTCTCCAATTATATTTATTTGGGTATTTATAATATCAATTATTTTAATTGTTCACTATTATGGTAATTACTGCATCATCATTGTGCCATAAATAAATTAACTTATTTAATGTCTAAAAATTATAAATAAAATATCATTATGTATTAAATATTTTTATCTTTCTAATGAATATTTTTAGTCGAATATCCAACATATATAACCCTATGTAAAAATTGTTTTTTCTAAAAGATATATGCTTGTGTCATTTTTGTATTCATTTTAACTTAATTAAAATAAAGTGTCTCTATCACCTACAAGTGGCTCCATGGGGTCCCAAAATCGACCCAAAGATGCCCATGGTCGGATATATATTCACCAATAAGTTTAGGACATGTTTTAGGGTAATTTAGTATTATTATAATATTTTTGTTTTAACCCTTATTTACAGGATTTTACCTTAACCATGGTAAATAAAATATTTACCGCAGTAATTATTCAAAATGTCTAAAAATAAAAGTTACCCATTTAAAAAATTTGAACATATTGATTTCAAATATGTAATCCATTTTTCCAAATTCAAAACACAGATGTGGCAGAAATTAATTTAATATTAATTCCCATTGTTAAAACAAAAAGCGTGTTTTTAAGAGATAAAAACTATCAAAAGATTGACACTGGTTTATGTCCGGTTTTATTTTAAAATTATGTAAAATGACCGACATTTTATTACATGGTAAAACTATATTATAAATATAATTTAAAACCACTCAAATTAATAATTAGACAATATTAATTATTTCGATTAAAAAAGTTATTTTTAATTAAAATTTAGTAATTTTCACTATTCATCAAAATATAAAAGTTATCCGAAAAGTACAAAAATTTCACCCTAGGATAATTTCGTTATTTAGAATCCAAAAATGAAGTCTATTTTACAAAATTAAAAACATAAAAGTTGCATTTATTAATTTAAAATTAATTCCAGCCTTTGAATCCAAAAGGCGCATTTTTAAGAAATAATAGCTGTCAAAAGTTTGACACTTGTTTATGTCCAATTTCAAGGTGAAATTAAATAAAATGACCCTCATTGGATTAAATTTTAAAAATATAATCTATTTATACTTCCAAACCCTTAAAATTTATAATTTAAGAATATAAATTATTTTGATTAAAAAAGTTTTTTTCAGATAAAATATAGTATTTTTCACTATTCACCCAAATATGAAAGTTATCAGAAAGAAAACAAAACATTATTGAAACTAAATTCTTATGTCCCGATTATAAAGAAGAATTTGATTTTTTCACATTGAATATATAAAAGTTTCAAATATTGGATCTAAATAGGCTTCGCCATTAAAAGGCGGTAAAATTTCATTTTTTTAAAAATACTTATTTTATCTGAAAAAATGAATTTGTTCATAAATCATGTCTTAGAAACTCATAATATGGATTAAAATTATAAGGATAACATAATATTTAAAACTCAGTTAATACTATTCATAACCTTTTTTTGATCTACTAGTTTGGTAAGTCGTGGTGCGCTTGAACTCAATGTTGCGTACAACACATGCTATTGTATTATTCAAAGAGAAGTGTACCGTGGAAGATTGGGGTGTTACACAGTAAAGGACTTTTTCCACTATGATGGGCTTGGATGCAATGAATATGATACTGTGGAAATAAAATTATTAGATTATATTTTTTCCATAATTACATGTTTTATTCAGATTTGTTTTTGTCATGGTTACTGTCCCTTTATGATCTATGCCTTACGAACTCGCAAGGATTTTTTCATGACTCATGATTTTGATATTTAAACTTTATTTTCATGTGTTTACATTCTTATTCTTATGGATTGTTTTATGTTCTCAATTTTTACCTTTACTCTGAATTTGAGATCACCATTTTTATGTTTTATTTTTCCTAGGATATGAAGAAAGGTTTTTTGTAGGATAACAAAAGGGGAAGATCTTTGTGGAAGATGTTGAAGATATTTGCACAAGTTATAAAATTGTGTTTCATGTTTCCAAGGATACTAATCTTATAAGTTATTTGGTTGTCTGTTTATGTCATGTATTAATTATTATAAAAAATTAATGTAATTTCCTTGAACGTGAATCTTGGTTCTTTAGTATTGGTATCAGAGTGAAGGTTTGGTCAACCCTTGGAAACTACGATGAAAAATATTAGTGATATCCCTAGAGAAATTTCAATGGTTTTCCAGGAATATTCCTAAGGTTAAGTATAACTATAGGTTGTATTCCATGAATTATGGTAATGATCATGAATAACCTAGTATTAAACCTATGATTCTAGAGACTGAAATTACCCCCATTGGTTATGTTTTTTTACGAGTATGATTTCTCTCTCTCACACTATTTTTTTTGACTTTTAGACTATGGATGGATCCCAAAGGAACTGTGTTAAGGATAAATTCAATGAATAATACAATTATTATAATCCAGAAAAATTATATGTTATAAGAGGGGGAATTATAAATCTTATTTCTCTACTTAGATAAGATATGAAGCATTATGGACTTCCAAATGAGTAGGTAGCAACATTCTATTGAGTCCTTCACGAGGAAAAGTCCACCTTATTTAAGTGGTTCCTCTGATAAACTTTTTACTAAACAATGGATTAGTACCATTGAAAAGAAATTTTCAATCCTTTGATGTTCCGAACATGAAAAAGTCATTTTGGAAGTATATCTTTAGAAGGTGAATCATACCAACGGTGGAATCTAATTAAGAATACAAGGCTGCAAGAAGAAACTGAATTCATGGAATGGGATGAGTTCAAGAACTTGTATTTAATTAAGAACCACCATCATATTCTTCGAAGAATAATGGAAAATGTTTTCATTGAGGATAAGAAAATGGATAATGAATCTATTGGTACATAGAAGTAAAAATTCAAAAGGCATGCAATGTATGTTAATGGATTTATCATCCAACCTTAAAGTAAATTTGATCAATTCTTCAATGCCTTAAAACCAAGTATTGGATGGTCATTAGTTGTAAGAGACTTTAGTAGATCTGATGAGATTGTGTGCTGCAATATCTAGGTAGAACTATAAAATATTGTTACATATCCATATAATTGTTTTGACAATAAACGAAAGATGGATATCAATGGAAAATCTAAAAACAGCAGTCAAAAGAAGTTGAATGATTCCTTATGCTCCATGTGTGGAATGAAACATGGTGGATATTGTCTTAAATAGACTGACAAATGATTCAAGTGTAAAAAAGAAGTTCAATGCGAAGTTGAGTGCCTAAGTAATGCAAAAAAGGTTTATAATGATTTAAATAGAGAAAATACTATAGAGAAGACACCACTAACACATTAATGATACAGTTGAAAGGATATGAGGAATTATGATGACCAATTCCCTAATCCAATGGTTAATGATGATCGACATCATAGACCTATTAAGTAAAAAGGCAATGTGAAGTCACATGCAATATGCATTGGAGATTTTGAGTTTGACATTGAAGTTGATGAATGATTAAGTGTTTATGTAATCATATTCTAAAATTATTTTATGGAATATAATTTTTAGTATTATGGAATATTAGAATATTTATAAATTGGTCCACTATGTCTTTCTACAGTTATATGGTACCGATAACCATAAAAATTGATTGAAATATTTTTATTAAGTACATGATATGTGCATAATGCGGGGACAAGGAGATAATGATATGTTTGATAGTATTAATGAGCTCATTATTGATATGAGGAAAGAAGGACATCATGGTTTGAGTACATAAAATTTTTGGTATTTTTGGGGTTTGGAATGATTTAATTTTGATAGAACTAATGTTTTCACTATGGTTATATTTTAATTAAAGTTATTATTATGTTTTATGAGAATACATGATTATGAAATTTCCATGTATGTAATGTGTCAACCATGAACTCCCAGGTGAGATATGGGAGGCAAATGATAAGTTGATTTAGTTACCCTCTTTCTAATGTTTTATATTTTCAGTTTTTATAAGGATTATAATGTTATCTATTTATGGATATTATAAGTTATATTCCTATATATGTTTGTTAGATTAATGTATTATCTCAGAATATGTTGACTTATGCATATTCAATATCCTGTTAAATCCATTTTGTTGAGACAGATGGAATGATCGATCATTCTATTATATGATCTACTAACACTCAATGAATGAAAAATTCATCTTCATTTCATTTAATAAGAGATAAAGTAGAAATTTTTTAGGGAACAACCAATAGTGAGATTGTACTAAAATCAAGGAAGTATTTCTCCTCATAAAAAAATTCATCATCTTTAAGAAATGTATCTTGAAACAAAAAATGTTATCCTAGTAACTTCTTATCCGAAGAATCAGATGGTCCCTAAAATGATCTTAGAATTATTGATTTCCATTAGTGAACTTTTTGAAAACTATATTCTCTATCACTATCCATTAGAACTTGATATTTAGATTTCTCTTCCATATTCATGTTTTCACTTCCCACCTATGTTCTTATATGTGGAAACCATGTGATGAGTTATTTTGGGTAACCTTTATATTTCTAACTTTCCTTCTTAAAATTAAGTTTTAATATCCCTTAATATGATGTGGGATTTCCATGAAATAAACATTCAAGTAGTAAACCATTTACATCCCCGATGAATTTTGAGGGATAATTTCATTTTAAGGGGGTATCTTGTAACACCCTGAGATTTTATGATATAAATTCTTTTTAATTTCATTGATGTCATGTGTTTTATGCAACACAGAGATTTTCATGTGATATATGCAACAATGCCTTAGCGTTCAGTATACACAACACCATTCTTGTTTTGTGTTACACACAATTTCATGTTTTTTTGATAGAATAATTTCTTGCAACACTGAGTATATATTTTGTTCAATGAATAAAAGAAAAATGTTTTGATTTTGTTATACGCAACCCCAATGCAATCTTTTCACTACATGTAACTCTGACTTCACTTGCATTACACACAAGAGCAACCTTCCTCGATAAATTGAAATGTACGCAATACAGTGTTTCACGAAACAAAGATATATTATTAAAATATTATGTTTTAATGGGATATAAACTAGCTGTTTTGAAAATTATGAATCAAAATTTGAATTTTATATAAAATAAAAATTATCTTATATATTTTCTAGAACATTATATAATAGAAAATTTAATTACTCTGGTAAAAGAATTATTTTTTAAAAAAAATATAGTTTTGCCACATTTTGAAGGCGTACCCATTTTAAATCTATTTTTTAACAATTTTATATATTATATTATTCAAAATAATAATCTTATTTGGTAGGAAGACATCAAAAATTACATTAGTTGATTTTTTTGTATTTTTATAACAAAATTTAAATATTAATGAATCATTCAAAAAAATTAATTTTAATTCATGATTATTCATCTAATTTATTTATATAGTTATATTACCTTTTTTGTTGGTTATAAAGTGTAATTAAACTATGTTTTTATCCTTTAATTCAATGTTGTTCATTGGATGTAATATCACATTTAAATTGGACTTAAACACATGTAAATCTTTTGATAGTTTTTATCTTTTAAGACCCTTCATTCTGGTTTTGGCAATAAGAAATATTTTTAAATTCTTTTCTGCCCATTATGTGTATTGAATTTATAATCATAGATTCCATATTATGAATTTTAAGTTCCAAATTTTATAAGTAGGTCCCTTATATTTTTTTATAATAGGAATAATAACTATGGTAATTTTTATTTACCATAGTTAAAGGTAAATTAGGTAAATTAGTGTCACAAATAATATGATAGGAACAATAATCATACCTTAAACCATCCAAAAATCCATTAGATTTATCAAAATTATACCCTTATAATATTTGGTTTGAAACATAGTCATTTATTGGCCACTTGATAATGAAAATGACATAGATATTAGTAAAACCAATGAAAGTGACAAAATTTCAAACTCACATATCATATAAGTATAATAATTTTAATCTTTAGATAACCGGGTTTTATCTTCAAAAAAAATATTACATTTAAATATAAAATAATTAAATGCATCATGTTAATTTATTTTTAATTTTTAGGAAATAAATAATTTTCTTAATGTCTTATACTTTGATGATGTAAAAATTAATTAATTTATGAGAAATCGATAATTTTTTTATTAAAATACTAATAACCATTAAATGTCTCAAACATATGACTAAATATTACAGGTCGATTATATATCAACCATAATCATCCAGGGGTCATGATAGAGTCTATTTGGATCCTTATATAATAGATTATGACATTTATATTATTTTATTTAATGTAATGTTACAATTTCCACATTCATACTTTAACAAGTATATCATTTTTAATGTTTCATTTTATAGCAGATATATTCTAATACATATATTCCTATGAAATATATTAATTTAATATTCATCATTGTATTTTATTTCTATTTTTTACTCAAAAAAATAAATCTATTAAATAATTTCCCAAAATCATCTTTGTAATTATTTTATTAATGGAGATATCAAATAAATGTTATTAACAATTGTAAAAAAAATATATTTTTAGGATAATTAATATGTACAATGAATTTTCATGATAACCTTGATATCATATGAATATAATAAAATAGTTTGTTTGAAGTTTACTTTTTTATCCTTAAATTTCTAAAAATCAATAAATTGAATAGTTTCAAAATCGACACTATTGATTGTTTATCAAAATAGTATTTTATTAAAATATTTAAAAACAATAAAAGATTTTAAAAAATATAGAATAATTATTCTATGTTTAAAAATTTCATAAATTATTTATTTATGATCTAACTGACATCAAATAAGTGAATATTTTACCCTTTTTATATTGAAATATTTGTTACCCTTGTCAAAATGAAAGATAATAACTAAGTGTTAAATTGAAACGATAATATTTGAATGGACATAGAAACTTGTATAAAATTTAGTGGTCTATGATATTACAACACTATCAAATTTCATATTATAAATGGTTACATTTTTGAGGTTTTCTAGTGGGGTTTGATTTTATTATAAATTAATATTTTTGAGGTTTCCAAAAGTTCCCCTCACCTAAATTATAAAAGGGATCTTCTTCCATCATTTCTCTACAAATAATTAATACTTAATGATCATTCAGACCCTTGATATTTCTCTTATAAACTTCTCTAGTTACATTTTATAGGCTCTACTCTTCTCAAAATACCAACTCTAGTTCCATTTAGAGGATATCTACACAGAGCACATAAAAAAATAGGTAATATCCACTACCGGTTCTTTCATATTTTTTTTCTACTTATACTTATAAATCATGAGTTTTTTCATTATATAATAATAAAACTAGTAGAAAATATATACTAATATGTTATTATAATTATTAAACAACCATATTCAACTTTCTATCAATCCAATGAAAGATAAAATCAACACACGTGTGTACGTACGACTTATTGTTTCCACACTGTGGTGTAATCTTTTTTCACCACCACCATACATGGATGGGTATAAAAAAGGATTTAATAACTATATATTAATATTATAAAATTAAATTTATTGTGAAATAGAGTACACCATGAAAATCAGTATCATTAAACAATTATTGGAATGATATCGTCGCTCGTGCGTACGTATGATTTACTGTCTTCACAATGCGATGTGATTCATTCTATATGATACCCACTCAATTGTTATTGTATAAATTTTTATAATGAATACATATGGTATTTCATATAATAATACCCCTTTATAATGATATTAATATGAACTCAGAAGTAGAACCAAAACTAATTTGACAAAACATGCATACGATCATAAAGTAGTTAAAACCCGAATAACAAGTAATAATGAATTGATACAATGAATAGAAGTATAATATGACCACATATGATGATTATTATTCTATAATATGTAAATAAAATTATATATATCATTACATAGTAGGTTCAAACATATAAGAAGCATATCAGACCCTAGGTAAGGGATAACTATGAAAATATCATTTTTATCTGAGATTGTTTATTTGTAAGTATTTATTGGTGTATATTTATCATCCACATCCTTGGGTCCAAAATATGTTTATCAAAATGTTATTTATATTTATCTTTAAATTTTTAA
Organism: Viscum album; assembly: GCA_963277665.1. Lineage (NCBI taxonomy): Eukaryota > Viridiplantae > Streptophyta > Magnoliopsida > Santalales > Viscaceae > Viscum > Viscum album. The sequence continues at coordinate 82,099,189 of OY728165.1, read as the reverse complement.
AGTCATTTTTACACATTGGTAAATATTTACTAAATGGTATTAATGTATTCTTTAGTCATTTTCGGTATAATGTACTTTTTGACTTTTCCAGCAAAAGTACGAGAATAATTTATTTTTAGATTATTTGAAATGATCTTATTTTTTTCCTTCATAACAACTTATTTCTATGAAACATCCTTCAAATGATTTAAAGTTTATTTTAAGATAAATTCTATGCTTTTAAACTTGAGTGAAATTTTGAGAAAAGAAAACATTTTTGAAGATGAAAGGATATTTTCATCTAGAATTAATTTCAATAGTTTTATCAAAATTAATTTATATCTAAGATGATGAATTTTAAATAGGGTTATGTTTCTATCCATATTATTACTATTATTTGATAGTTTTAATTTTAGAATGATATTTTATGTGGATTATGATATGAGAGAGAGATGTTTAAGGGCACCATTTTATTTCTTGGGTTATGCTATGATGAATGATTTATGTTTTCATAGCACATTTAAGAATGATTTCATTATGATATGGAGAAGACCTATATATACCTCAAATTTATTGGGTAAATATTTTTAAATCATGATATAAGCATGGAAGGAATAGAAAGTAAATTCGATTTAGTAATACATGGATGGAATGAAAAGTAAATTTGGTTTAGTAATACATGCTAGGAATGGAATTTAATCCCAATTAAGTAATGAAATTTGTCAATTACGATAATCCTGGTAGAAATTCATTGGCTTCTATGGAAATCATATTTTGAGCTTAATTGTTTACCAAAATCCCATATTTTATGCCAATGCTGTATTATCAAGGTTAATGTTCCTTTATGACATATTCCATACAAACTGCCATGGTTTATTTAATGCCTCATGATTTTGATATTTATAGATTATGTTCATGTTATTACATTATTATTCTTGTGGTTTGTTTTATGTTCTCAATGTTTACCCTTAATGAGCATTTGAGATGACCATTTTTATGTTATCTATTTTCTAGGATATAAAGAAAGGTTTTTGGTAGGATAACAAAAGGGGAAGATATTTATGGAAGATGTTGAAGATCTTTCAAAAATTTAGAAAATTATGTTTCATGTTTCCAAAGACACTAAACTAATACAGTCATTGGGCTTATGTTTTTGTCATGTATTAAGTATTACTTAAATGTAATTAAATTTCCTTGTACGTCATGCGTGGGTCATTAGACTCTGGTTGTCTCAAAATATTAGCACTTATCTACCTCAGCCTTAAAATCTCAAAGTCCCTCTCACACAACCCAGTCTATGTAAATGGATTAAATTACCATGTTAGGACTGTCAAAGCAGACGAAATCTTGGGGAATCTTAAAAAAAATATCAGACAGTTCCCACCAATGATAAGAAAACTCTACACATCTGACACACTCTTGGGTGGCTCCCATGAAATCGCTACATTAGTATTTGCTCGGTCCATGGCTAAGACATGCTCATAAAAAATTACCCTATTAAGAGAAACTCATTAATATAGAACTATCACTTATAGAGCATACCATAGGGATATTTCTATCGAATAAAATATAAGAGCATCCTCAATTTCTATACATGCTTCCCCTATGACATAGAGTATATGAGTATGAATTTGATGAAGAAAACCAAACACTGGACCATGTATGTTTGGAAAAACCTTTTCTTCAAATACATAAACATTGTAGGGGCATTGATCACACCAAAGGGCATCACCGCAAACTCTTAGTGACCTTAGAAAAATCAAAATTCAGTGATTGGAATATCAACCTCATGAAACCTAATCTAGTGGTAGTTGGACACATGATCGATCATTATGAAATAGATCACACCTCCAAAATAGTTAAATAGCTCAATAATTCTTGAAAAGGGGTACTTTTTATTTAGTATTTGTTGTTCCAACTGATGATAATCCAGGAATATTTTCAAGTTTATGGATTTTTTTTTCACGAACAACCCTGGATCTGCCCAAGGGTACACATTGGGCCAAATAAAGGCCATTTATCGAAGGTCCTACAACTAAAGAAAACTCCATGAGCATGGAACATTCCAAGTGATGTACCCAAAATATATCATTGTGGTCGTAGAATGAAATACAATATAGAATTCTATCTCCCATATCTTTGGTAGTCCCAAAACATTCTCATGTATGACATACCTATTTTCCTCCATGACTGAAGGAATATATATGTCAAAAGATCTTAGTTCACTAAGGGATATGACCAACAATTTATGGTTTATAGGATGCAACCTTTTTCTTGATGAACCCACAAATCCCACCATGTGATCTATTTCACCCATAAACAAAAATTGTATCTCATTATTGTGAAGGCTTTAGAGTCATCTATGGTGATTGTAAATCTGGTCTTGAATTATTGAAAACGAATGCATAACCTGGATGAAGTCACAAGGTTACATTTTAATGAAAATACATTCAATGTGAACCTCTCTCTATATAGAAATAGCTTTCACTATCAAGAAATAAATGATATAGAAAACAAACATGTATAGAAACTTTGAGACAAAGCTTGTGGGATAACACCTTAATTGGGTGCTCTAGGTGGACTACCTAAAGTATATATATGAATCAATGAATGAAATATATGTTTACTAAAAATTCTTAAATAGTATAGTAATAATATATCATTCCTATAATCATATCATGTTCTGCTAAATCATAATCCCCCATAGCCTGCACTTGTGTACAGCCCCAACCACCAGCTCTCTAAGCCTAGCATGGGCCGCCTGGTGGTGGTGGTGGAAGGATATCATAGTGACGTCCACCATCCACAAATCCTCCTCCAGAAGTTCTACCTTATCCTCTTATAGAAGTATTTCTTATGGTCCTACCTTCCCTCTCTTGGGATATTCATGATCATGATGATGTCTCAAACGTGGTAGTGCATCTACAATATTCATGTGATTCTCTTCAAGTCTCATCCGAAAATCATGTGTTATTTGAATTCTCCCATAAAAATCATAGCACAACCCATTAATGGGAAGCCTTAGTCGTATTTGTTTCCCATGGCCCCATTCTTGAGTCTGATCATGAGGATGTCACCAGCATCACGATCATATCAATCAATTCCTTTATGAGGAAATAGATGAATCAAATCTATAATGATCAGCCACAACTCATACTACATGGATTCACTCTAAATGTAAAATATGTATAACTATTGGAAAATCGGAAACCTTGACAAAAGAGTGGATTAAATAGGGCATCATGCTAGCATAGATCTTTCTAAAGAGTCCTTACTCAAACTTCTATGATCAGATGTAGCAATCTCAGATCATGTCGATAGAGTACCTCATAAGGTCTGTGAACCTTAAGGTATATTCTTCCATATTCATCGCTCTATATTGAAACACCAGAATATCCTGAAACCAATGTGAGTGCATGAAAGAGAGATAGTGCTCCTCATGAAAAAGATAATAGATTTTTTTCCATGAGTGTTTGGAATCATCAAGCATATGTTAAATAAGACTCCACTGGCACCCCAATTCTCCATGGAAAGGGATACCTTTCTATAAAACCACATGATAATTCAGTTTACAAATGAGCATGAAAATACAGACCATCGACTCTAGACACTCCTCCAATGCATTGGGATCTGTTTCATCATGGAACCTCAGAAAGATCTAGGTGATATAACTCACAGAGTCTGCTAAACTTTTGAACATACTCGACCTTCTCTACTAGTATGAAATGCTTCTCAACATGTGGGGGTGCTTCTAATTATCCACCTAGAGGAAGGATCTTGCAGGTTGGTCCCTTAATTGGTGTCTCATCGTACATCATATCATCTTCAAAATCTCTAACTGGTATCTTGGATAGATTTCATCATGGATGAATCTAGAAAATTAAATTAATATATATATAATAGAGAGATGACTCAATAAGGAAAAATAAATAATCAAACCTATTTAATTCCTTAACCATTTATCCCTACAACCAATGTGTCGGTATGTGGAGTTGACAAGAAGGTTGTTAAGGACCTAATTAGTGTACACATCAACCACTTCTACCAACACTAGTTTCTCTAGCCTGAGTGCTGCACTTGAAATACATTGAAACTATTTCAAAAAATGACAACAAAAACCTCACAATGGGGCTATTCCAAACAACATTCCATGTATAATAATACCTATAATACCAATCTTCCATGACACGAACCTAACCAAGGCTTGTGCCACAACTACCACAAGCCTGCCTATATTTTCCAGGGTGTGATGACAAGTGCTGAATGGAATATACTAAATGGGCGGAATTTTATTAATAATACTGTATGCACACACCCAACCATCTCAATGATGAAGTTAATAAGAATAACAGTAAAAAGATGTAATAGTTCTGATATAAACAAAACATACTAAACCTCGAGGGTGTACAACAGTATGAAAGTACAAAAATAAAAGTAAAGGGAAAAAATACACACCCATATAGAATGATGTCCCAACCTAAAAAAATGGAAGGTAGATGTGTTGGGAGATCCCAACTCTAGATCTCAAAGATCCGACCACCATACGTTGTCCAATTCACCATATATCCCTAAACCCTTATTCAGTCACCTATATCCTTTCCATTTTCTATATAAGACACAACACATGTGGGTAAATCCTATGTAGGGGTGAGTATATAAATAATAAGTAGTATTCACAAATAGAAAAGGGGGTGAAGATAGATACAAAATATGAATAAATAGATAAAAAATAGCTCAACCCAACGAAATTGAGAAATAAAATCCAATAAAATGGACACAAATATATATATATATATATATATATATATATATGATCAAACCAAAGAAATCCAAATTTGATAAAAGATAATTTCCATACTATTGTCCATCCCAAGAAAATAGTGTCCATCATTTCTGAAATCCTATCAACGATTCCCAGCATCTGGTGTATTTGACCAAATACGTAAATGGTTAATGTCAAAAACATCGCTACTATTCTTCACATTCAAGAGGGAATAATATTCAAGTCAAGGACCCTCACACTAGTATGTTAGGGGGTTCAATTATGGTGTGACAAAAACACATTCCCAATACAATAGGGGGTTCCACTTAGTAGGTTGAGGACTCACACCCAGATACATCTGTGGGTTCCACTTGACTGTCATGAGAACTTATGCCTTATCTGATAGGGGGTTCTATATGGTGGGCTGAGGAGCTCTCACCTTATATTTGAGTGGATCCACTCTACTATCATGAGGACCCACGCTCTATTAAATATGAGGTTTCCACTTAGTAGTTTTAGGATCTTTGTGCTTATCTAAAAAGTCCCCAACCCTAATAACTCAGATCCAGTTCCCAACTTTATTACTTTTTCATAGATAAATGATTATAATATAAAATAACTAGTTAAATTAGTTTTTTTGAAAATATATTAAAAACATGAACCTTACATTACTATTATAATATCAATACTACAACATATAGAATCCTTTGAACACAATGATTCTCCTTTATTAACTATATATATCTATTATAATATATATTTTTGCATCTTGGGAAATTAAAACATCAGAAAGTGGTGAGATCAGATTCTTAGTAAGGGTAAAAAAATATAATGTAAGCAATCATAAATAAGCACAAACTTTTATAAGACGTTTTATAACTCAAACATAATTCTTTTAAACAGAATCTTTAAAAAAATATGGAAAGAATAAATAAAATAATTCCATTAAACATTCTCATGGATATTATAATAGTTGAATGATCAAATATAATATTAATAACTAATATCATAATGACAGAATGCATAATGGAAGACTTCATAAACATACCTTCAAGGCTTTGACCAAGACCCAATAACTAAATGGTAGATAACCAAACAAGTATATGTTTTCAGAAAAATCGGTACATCGAGGGGCTATAGTAGGACCCACGTAGAACTTACTATGTCCTATACATTAATCATATGAAAAGGTCGAAACATAACAATCAAAAACCATCATATTAAAACTAGTACATAAAATGTCAATACACTTACCATAAAACACAAATGGTATCAAAATAGCATATCCATAGTCCAAAATATCATAAAATAATTCAATATGATATGGTAGATGGTATCTTAAAAGAGAAACCGCAATTAAGCATAATATCCAACAAAGGATGCTAACATAGATAAAAGTTATCTAATAAAACAACTAAAATATTATTATGAAAAAACCATTTTTTTATTGAAATTATTTCAAAAGGGGTGATAAATTTTAAAAGATTTTTTTTAATTAAACTAATCTTGTAAGCTTGAAAAAGAAGAATTTCTCATGCCATATAAGATAAAAAAACTCTACTTCTGTATTTTGTCAAAAATTTCATAAAGTACCTCATTTGGAAAATGAAAAAAATATTCATTTCAAAAAAATTTATAAATAGTAAAACATATGTAAAAATCACTTTAAACAATTGAAGAATAATAATAAGAATATTTTGAAATATATTTATAAGATAAATGTAAATAGATAATAAATATTTCCCTGAAACTACTTATGTATAAACAATCATGGATAATAATGAGATTGCACAATTAACATTTACCCCATACTTTCATTTAGTTGTATATGTATAAAAATAATTTATAATGGTTAAAGAATGTAATTAAGTTATAATAAAACCATATATATATTATTTTAAATCTTATAAGATCTTGTTATATTGTTTTGTTAACAATATATCCTTATTACCATTGTTTCAGGTGTTAGTTGTTTCATTTTCTTGTGTTTGTTTTGTCATGTAAGTATTGTTTCCTTTTCATAGGATATATTATAATCTTATAAACCATGATACTATGTTCATAAATATTGTATTCACTCATCCTAAAGTTGTTTATAATCATTCCTGAATGGTTTACATGGATAATGAATGTCACTGCATCCTGGAGATGGTATGTCGTACGTGCACACAAGCAACAATATCATTACCTTAATGGTATAGTGGTACGAAATAAGAATAAATATTAATTATAAATAACCAATATAATTTCATATTTATTATTTATAGTAGTTATATTTATAATTTTACCCATCAAAATAAATTGGTGATGAAAAATATGTTACACCACATCATGGAGACGATAAATCGTACATACACACACATAGGGATATTGAATTTTTAGGATGGATAAAAGGAATAATATGGTTGTAAAATAATAATAATAAAATTTAACATTATATATGATATTTTAATTATTTTTTTATAAATAAAAGATTCCTGAAGAGGTAGAAGAAGAAATAATTTTGTAGGAGTCGGTAAAGACGATTACCTCTTCTTTAGCGGACATCATTTGGATCTCCTCTTAGGGGTACTGGGATTGGTAATTTGAGAAGTAGAGAATGTCTAGGATGTGGGTAGAAAATTTCAGAGGGGAAATATGTAGGGGTTGTTCAAACAAGATGTATTATAGTGGTGTGAGGATGTGACTAAGGAGGTTAATTTTTACAAGAGAGGGGAGGAGAACTCTTGAAATCATTTAAACAATTAAATTAATATAAATTGATTTTTGATTTAAAATATCACTAATAGGAGTTATTTGGAAGATAAGATGAGGAGAGGATGATATCATCATATAATTTTTTTATATATGTTTAGTTCAATGTATTAATCTTATCCTTTTGATTTAACCATTAGTTATACTATTTGACTCTTACCATGATTACATAGATTTTTAATCTTTGGGGTTAATAGAGTTACTACAAAATGATAAAAAAACTGCCAGTGGATATTTTATAAAATAATTAATCTTGTTATAGTTTGTTGGATAAATTTTAAATGTTTATAATATTTATATATTTTAATAAAATATTATTTATTTTAATGTACTGTTTTTGTAAATTTTGATTCTATTAATTATTTTTCTTTTTAAAAATATTCATGAAATATGATAACGTCGAACCAATACTTTTAATGTTTCACTAAAATTACTAAGGTATCTATATAATTTTATTTAAGTCATTAATTACTTAACATTAAAATTATTTTAATTTATTTAATATCATTTAATATATATTTCATTTAATTAAACTATTACTACTTCATTTTTATGAATTCCATTAATTATGTTATTTCTCCAACAAAAATTAATATTAAATTATCATGATAAAGATAAATTTCTTTTATTTTAAATAAATAATTAAATTCTAATTTAGGTTTTGTATAACCATGTATTAAAAATTTAATACCTATAAAAAATATGTTTTTTTCAATTTTAACTTAACTTTAAATATAATATTTAAAGTAAAATATTCGTACTACATAAAAAGGTTAACATTTCATCCAATGGTTTACATTGGTCGAAATACACTTATCCAATGAAATAAGAACAACTGTTTTGGTAGTTTTATAATATTATAAAATTATATTTTCCTTTAATAACTATATTTATCATTAATCATGGTATTTTTTTTCTAAAGTTACTATTCATAATATACAAAAAATTAAGTTAGATCTATTAGACTCTAAATATCATATTTATTACAGCTATATAAATCCAATTTTCCAAATTCAATTCACAGAATTTTTTAATTAAGTTTAACACTAATCCCGAAGATGTGGTGAGAAGGTGGGAAAAAGAGATGTTTGAAAATTCAAGGAGTTCTTATATGTAATTTAAATATAAAATTTATTCTAATGACTTACATTGGATTTATATGTTTATTATTTATTTATTTTGAATGAAAAAATAAATTTAAAATAAATTTAATTAAAAAAACAAATTTTAAATATAATGAATATTTTTGACTTATAATCAAAAAAATAGAACCTGTCCAAAAAATACAGGAAATTTACCCTAAGCTAATTTTTATATTCTGAATTAAAAAATGATGCATGTTTTGAGAAATAAAATTTTTAGGATTTTCAATATTTATTTTTGAAATAGGTGTGTCATTAAACGGTGGTAAAAATTATCTTAAAACATTGTTTTTGTGCATAAAATCATTTTTGTTATTATTTAATTATCTAATAAGAATTAGATGGAATATATGTTATATTCCTAACATGGTTAATAATATTCATAAGTTATATTTAAATGGATCGGTAAAAAGAATGTGGATCACTCAAACTCTATGTTGTGGGTATTGTAAGCTATAATGAAAAATTAAACTTATTCTAAAAATAAAACATGGTAAATTTAAAGGGTGATGCATTCTTCACTCTAAAAAAACTTCTTCCTTGATATTTTATTTGTGTGACCTTATAAAAAATATGTGGGTATTCCTTCTTCATATAGACCTCTTTTTCCCATGTTGCATCTTAGATTTTTTGATTTTTCTAGAGCACCCTTACTAGTTATGTCATTTGATTTCTCAACACTTTTTCACTGTTCTCAAGAATTTGGATGGTTTATTCACATTATGAAAGGTCAGGTTCCAAAAATATTGAATAATTAGTGAGCACATGAATTGGTCCATTCATGTACTTACTCAATAGAGATATATGAAACACATCATACAATTTTGAGAGATTTAGTGGAATTTCCAAATGGTAAAAAAGAACTCCAATGCCTTCAAGAATTTCAAAGGGTCTGATGAAACTATGATTGAGTTTCATATCCTTACTTGCTCTTGTAGCACCCTTTCATATAGATATATTTCTGATTACATGATCTCTCAATTGAAATTCCAAATCCTTCCTTTGATTATTAGCAATAAATGTTCATCATAATTTGAGATACATTAGTGTGATCCTGAATAGACTTTACCTTCTATGTAAGAAAACTCTACCAAAGGTATGTACATATGCCACATACCATGAAAGCAAAGTGACCACAACCTCAACATTTCTTCCATTGTTTGAATTGTTTCTTTTACATGTCCATCAGTTTAAGGATGCTTGGTTGTTCTCAAATGAAGATTAGTGTCAAGAGACTTCTGAAGGCTTTTATTGAATTTTAATGTAAAACATGGATCACTATTAGAAACAATAAATAGATGTGCACCATGAAGCCTTAAAAAATCATCAATATAGATCCTTCCCATGTGATAGGTATTCTCTTATATGAAAAATGTACATATTTGGTTAGGAGATCGACAATAACCCATATTGCATCCTTCTTCTTTAGAGTTATTGGTTTTCCCATGGAAAAGTAGATAGTAATTTCATCCCAATTCTGCATAGGTATAAGAAGAGGTTGTATGACTCCTTAAGGATGCATCCCTAGAACATTCACTTTTTAATAAACCAAACATATGAACACATAATCAGTAATTTATATCTTCATGATATCCCACCAAAAATGATCCCTCAAGTCTCTATTCATCTTTGTGCTACCAGGATGTAATGATATATTTGTGCTTTGAGGATCATCTAACAATTATCTTTTTTGATCAGTTATAGATGTTACACAAATCCCATTTCCAAATTTTTGAATATAATAATCACAAACCATGTTAGCTAATTTTCTTTTATATTCATGTATTGAATCTTCATCTGAAATTATTCATCTTCAGATTGATAATATTTATATTTTATAATAAATATTGTTTTTAAATCATTTGAAAGATGGTTGATGTCTCACCTTCCTTTGAAATTACCATATCCATCTGTACTAGTTCCTTGAACATCAGATCCCTCTAAATAATCATTAACTCTAGAACTCCATGACCATTCCTACTCAATAGATATTCTACGTTATCTTCCTTCCCTAGGTGGTAGGGTATAGAGAAATCATAATCCTTGATTAGGTCGTTCAATCACCTTTGTCTAATGTTGATCACTTTCTATGAGAAGATGTATTTCAGAATTCCATTTTCCATATATATCTCACAAAATTCACCATAGATATAGTTTAGCCATATATTTAGAGAAAATATTACCACTAATGACAAATTATCATGAGTTGGATATTTCTATTCATGAGTTTTTAACTTCCTTGATACCTATGAAATATTCATATCATTATTAATAAATAAAAAAGAAGGTGATTTATTTAATGAATCACTATAAATCATAAATTCATAATTTTAATTTGGTAAAGTATTGATAGGAGCATTGGATAATCATCTCATAAATTATTCAAAATAATATTCACATTATTTGATCGATATACATTTAACCCATTTGTGTGTGTGCTTGGGTAATGGGTTAGCCAGTCAGGAAACATTCATAATGAAATGCATATATTAACCTACAAAACCAATAAAACCGTTTAGATCAATTATTCTAATTGGTGAAAAAAATTCTTGGATTGCATTTGTATTTTCAGAATCAAAAAATATTCTATCCTAGAATAAAATACGGACAAGGAAAGAAATTTTTAGATGTAAAAATTCAAAATTTCAAAATTTACCATATAAGTCTTCCCTTGTGGGAATCTCAAGGATGATCCATAGGTAATTCTCATAGTAACTATAACTTTTTCAATACACATCAATATCATCATTAAATACCACAGAAAGATAATCTTGATATTCCTTGGATACTCATCTCCTTAGATCCAAAAAAATGGTTCTTAGTGAATCCAAATGGAATTACTATAAATTTGTAATGTTAAAACATCATCTGAAAAGATTTCTGCAGAATATATTCATTATTCGCTCCTTATTGATGATATCCAGAGTGAAGGTAAATCTTTTGAAATAATTGAGCTCTAGGAAGGTGATCAAATAAATCATCAACACAAGGAAGAAGATAGTTGTTTTTTATTTTAGTACCAATGGTTTCCCTTTAATCAACAAACAACGACATGGATCCATTTCTCTTCATGACAAACAGAACATGCCCCCCCATGGAGAAACACATAAGAGAATAAATCCCATTTTACGAACTTTTCAAGTTGTTTATTTAAATCCACTACTTACACTATTGAAAATCTCTAGAGATTATTTTATATTGGTCTTATAACAAAGACTAAATCAATAGAAATATAAACATCACACTATGGGGGGGGTCTCCTAATAATTAATCAAGAAATACATCACTGTATTCATTTACAATGGTTATATCCATCATTTAATGATTATATTATTCATCCATATATGGTTTTTATGATACCCCTCCATGAATTTCATTCAGCAAAGCTTCTGGGGGTGGATCTAGATTAGAATCATGTGATGTTGATTTTACTTTAATGATAATATATTATTCTTCTTCATCACATATCATAATTTCCTTCTTCATCCAATAAATTTTTACAGTATATTTTTATAGACAATCCATGCTAAAGAATATATCAATTTCAATCATATTTGTGATAACAAGGTCATAAAATAAATTACATTCATGTGTCCTAAAGGGGATTTCTAGACATATCTTATTTTGCAACGAGACCACCCATATGATTTTTAACAGTAAACTCCTTTTTCAAATCAAAAGAGAAATGTATAATTTTCATTGAAAATTGCGAAGATATAATAGAATTAGATGATCTAGAGTAATATAAACCATTAGATGTGTTTGAGTAAAGGATTAATATATGTGACAATACATCATTATAAACATCAAACATTGCAGTTGTGATTGTACAGTCCAGTCTGATCTCCCTTGGCATTATTTTGGGGAATGTTTCCTTGACGCATGAGATAATCATTTGCATAATTTCCTATTTCATTACCGTTACATAATTGAACATTTGTAGATTATTTATTTCCCTTATAATCACTGTCTTAGTTTCCCTTTTCTCCAAATTTATAACAAACTCCCACTCCCTTTAGAAAATTACCTGGGTGTTTCTCAACACAATTATTGGCAGATAAAAAGTTAACTTTTCTATTCTTCCCCTTTTCCATATTTCCATATTTCCATTTTTAGTATTTTCAGAAGCCCTATTCTTATATTTCATTACTTTACATTCATAAGACAAAAAAATTCCTTCTCAGTCTTAACACCACATGATACATTATCTTAACATGATGGAAAATTTTGGGAGACCAGTGCCTATCAAAGAAATGGTCATAACCCATAAAAAATCCATCAATCTTGATCTTTGGATCACATACGTAATATGAATCATTCCATGATAAACTTATCAGATTTTCTTCAATCTTTTCAATATTTTCATCCTCCTTTTTCTTCTGACATTGAAATTTCCCCTCCATATCTTATCACTTTTCACAAGGAATGTTTTATTTCAAAAATGTTTCACTAAATTCCCTCTATCTCATGTTTTCAAATTCTTTCACTGCCTTTTTTGTTTGAGTAAGTGATCTCCATTGATCCACATATCTTGAAAGGCAATGCATTACTATGACGACCTTCTCCCTTTCATTACTTCCTCTAGTAAGAAATATATTTTGCAAACGAACTTATCAATTGTTTGACTACAAATGGATTTGGTGTCCAATTGAATGTTAGAGGTTTTTGTCTCATGAATAGGTCTATCATTGTTTCTCCACATGGTGTATTGAGATTATCTCTATGTAAAGTTGTTTTTCATAATCTAAGTAAACTATCCAAATTTAGTTTTAAATTTCTCTACAATAGTTGTAGCTCTAGCTCCAACATCATTTTGTTTAATAGGAGAAAAATCCCTATATGGATAAGGTGTGATAATACTGTTTCCATAAAATCCACTAGGAACCATTTATATAAAATGGAACTCACTAGATTAACATATTAATTATAATGAAAAATTATAGACTAGTAAAATACATTACATAAATTGAAATTTTTTTATATTTAACCTCATAATCATAAAATTTGTTTATTTGGGGACATATTTACTTTAAAATCCTTCATAATGGAATGTAAAGAAGATTTGAATTATTCTAAACATATACAAGGAGTAAAAAACCAGGTGCGCAGTATAGTCTATTGTTGTGTACCATGGTACATCGAGTCAGGAACGATACACCTTGACGGAGTTGTTTCTTTTAGGTATATCTATTCCAGAACCAATTTAGCTTTTATTATCCATAAATTTATGTATTTCTAGGAATACCAATATAATCTATAATTTACTAAAATTCTAGGATGTTCTTCTATTCTTATTCCCAAATTCTATCTTAGGGTAATGTTCCCTTATAATTTTTTTCTACATATAGTTTCCAAGGTTTCGACTAATCTCACTCTAATACTAATAGTAATGAACCCAACCCCAGTAACCTAAACCTGGGGCGTCATTTTAGTTAATTATAATAGATACATGATTCTAATGAAAAATAATCGATTAGTTAACAATTTTTTAAAATTGATTACATGCATTAACATTAAAATAAAATTCAGAAATATATGATACAACATATATAATCCATTAAACATAATGATTATCCTAGAATAACCCTCTATATCAGTCACAATAATATCTTCACATCCTAGGAAAATTAAACATAAGAAATGGGTGATCTTAGATTCTTATTAATAGTATATAATATAGTAGAATCTGTCATATATAAGAATAAAATTTTATGGAAATGTGTAAAACTAGAAAATATGCATTTTAGACATAATATTTGGCATAATATGGAATGAATAAGTCAAATAATTCTCATATAAATAGTCACAAGGATATTTTACTTGTTGAATAATCACATGTAATATTAGTAACTAATCTCACAATAAGGCAATGCATAATGTCAGACATCATAAACATGATTCCATGTCTTTGGGCAAGTCATTATAAATAAAAAGGTAAAAACCCATAATAGTTTGCCTCCTTCAACCTACCGTTGCATCGAGGGGATCTAGTGGGCCCCACCCATAAATTAATATGTCTAATGAATTACACATATGAAAAGGGAGAACATTACCAACATAATCCTTTATATTAAAACTATAGTAATAAATGTCAATACAATAACTATAAACCATGTATGGTATCAAAGTACAACATCTACAGTCAAGAATATCATAAGACATTCATTAAAATATGGAATATGGTATTTTAACAGACCAACCTAAATTTTTCATAATATCCAACAAAGGATACTGACATAGATGAAAGTAGCCTAACAAAATTATTAAAAACTTCTAATGGGAAACACACTTTTTATATTGAAATATTATTAAACGGAATGTGAAATATTAAAAGAAAAGATTTTTAGGGAAAAGAATATTTTATGCTTGTAACAAAAGCTTTTCCATGCCCCATATGTTCGAAAAATATCATTCCTTCTATATTTTTTAGAAAAGGTCATAAATTAACTTTATAGAAATTGACAATAATATCCCTTTCAAAATATTTTATAAAAACATGGCTAAAAATAAATATTAAAAATTTAAATATAATTGTAAGAATATTTTTAGATAATTTTTTATTATTCATGGACATGTATGATAAATATGTCCTAGAAAATACTTATATACAAATAATATTCGATAATAATGAGATTGAAAAATTAACCCTTTCCTCATTCATTACTTTAGTTGAGGGTGTGTTAATATAAAATACAATGTTTTATGAATATTATTAAATTATACCAGAACCAAATCCATATAAATGATGTTATATAAGAATATGTTATATCATTTTGTTAATAATATTTCCACATTACCACTGTTTCATATATTACTATTTCATTTTCTTATATTTGTTTTTTTGTATAAGCATTTTTTATTATGAATAGGATATATTATTATCATATTCAGAATGGTATTATGTTCACAAATATTATATTCCCAAATTCTTTACATTTTTATATTCCTCATTTAATGGTTAAAGTGGATAATGATTCTCATCGCATCGTGGATATAGTAGGCCATTTGCATGCACAAGCAATAATATCATTACATAAATGGTAAAGTGGAAATGAAATGGATTGTATAAAGAATCGAAATAATAATTTATTTGTTATTTATATCTATTATATTCATCATTATACCAATAAAAATAATATTGTGGTGAAAATAAAATTACACCATTGTTGGAGATGGTAAATCGTACATACATACGCACGATGATATTTTTTTCATTGGATGGATAAAAGGAGGAATGTGGTTATACCATAATCAAAATAACATCTAATCATAAAGATTAATCTAGATTTATGATTTTATATTTTAATCAATGCATGATGTTTAATAAGAAGAGGAAATAATTTTAAATGAGTTGATATAGGCGATTGCATTATCTTTAGAGAACCACTCTTGGATCTCCTCTAAGGTACATTGTGGTCTGTATTTTGAGAATATAAAACCTAATAGATGTGGATAGCGATGTTTATAAGGTAAATGGGTAAATGTTGGTAGATAAATATGTCCCAAATTGGTGTCAGGAAGTGAGGGTGAGATTCCTTTTTGTAAGAGGGGGGAGAGGTACTCTTGGAATCCATTAAAATATTAAATTAATATAAATTTATTTTCAATTTCAAATAGATAAAAAGTGAGTTATTTTAAATATAATAGTTTTAATGGTATATATCCTATTATAGAATGAATTTTATACCTATTTAGGTTAAAAAATTATCCCTATATTTTGGATTTAAACCTTAGCTAAACCCTTAACTCTTACCTTCACAACATGGATTTTTACTCTTTAGGGTTAATATAATTACTATAAAAGGACAAACAAACAAAAAAGGGATCATTTATGAAATATTAAACCTTATTATAATTATTTTGTCTAATTTTATATTTTTATTAATTTAATTTAATTTAATAAGGAATTATTTATTTCAAAGTAGCATTTATGTCAATTATGATATAATTCATTATTTTCCTTTTTAAAAATATCCAATAAATTTTATAACTATGAATATAAATATTTAATATATAATTAACAAGTATACATTATCTATAAAATAATTTTATGTCGTTAATTATGTCAAATTATATTTATTTTAATATTTTTAATATAATTTATTTTATATGTCTATTAATAAAATAATTTTGGCTTCACTATTAGAAAAAACATTAATTAAATTATTTATTCTCTAAAAAGTACAAATAAATTATCACGAGGAATAAAATTTTATTATATTCCAAATCAATACTTATAATCTATTTTATATTTTTTAAAACATTGTATAAAAAATTTAATACATATTTAAAAACATGAGTATACCTATTTGAACATATATTTAGAAAAAATATTATTAATGTCATATTCATACCTAATTGGCATAAATAAAATATAGATTCATAATAATAATTATTATTTTATAAATACATATATCCAATAAAATTGGGACAATTTTTATCTAAATTTTATAATATTATAATATGTTTTGTACTTTTAATTACCTGATTTATCCTTAATGGTGGTAATTTTTTTTTCTAAAGTTACAATTCATAGTAAGAATTTCTTTTAACCTATTAGACACTAAATTTAATTATTATTAAAAATATTTATCTTTATTTTTCCAAATAGAATTAATATTATAGGATAAATTAATTTTAATACTAATCCCACAAATGTGGCGAGAAGGCAGGTAAAAGAGATATTAAAAAGAACAATGATTTTTTATATGTAATTTTAACATAAAAATGATTAAAATGAAATAAGTTATATTAATATATGTATTTATGAACATTTTTGACTTTTAAATCAATTTAATAAATTTTAAAATGCATTTTCAATTTTTAACTATAATGCAAAATTTTTCAGTATTCATCAAAAAAAATGTAACCTCTAAGAGAAATACCATAAATTAAACCAAAAAAATTTGATGTTCTAAATTCAAAAATGACGTCTATTTTTCAAATTAAAATTTATATGATTTTTATTTTTTTAAATAAAATAAGTGTGCAATTATTAGTTGGTAAAAATTCCATTTAAAGAAAATGTAGTTTGAATGTGTAAAACCATATTTTTTCTTACATAACTGTCTAAAATAATTATATAGAATTTATATATAAATTTCATAATGTGGTCAATAATATTCAGAAAGAATATTTAAATGGCGAGGATAAAAGATTGTAGTGTGGTTTAACATGGTGTTGCATGCATTGTATGTTACCAAATAATTAAATTCATTTTAAAATGAAACTATTGTAAAATTTTGTGGTATAACATGAATGATCATAAGGGTTACACTATAGTGTCATGATGAATCATTCCCATTCTGATAGAGGGGTTTCACTTTGTTGATCGAGGACCCATGCCCTAATCCATTAGGGGGGCACCACTCTGGTGTCACGAGGACCCACACCTTAATAGATAGAGGGTTACATTCAGTATGTCGAGGTCCCATGCCATGATCCACCACAGAGCTTCCACTATAGAGTTATTAAGACCCACTTCCTATTTGATATGGGTTACACATAATAGATAGAGTCCTCATTCCTTAATCCATCTGGGGGTTCCCCTCTATAGGTCACTAGTGATCCCCTAGCTGATTATTGTCTTCATGGGGAACTACCTAAATATGATTCATGCCTACAAAATATCACAAAGTACCAAATTGTTGTCATTCTATAGTATCCATTGTTGAGTATATTGTGAAATCATTGATCTCTAAGTGACCACACATTCACCTCCTCGATTGAGGGAGAATATTGAAGAAGTGAAGGTAAAGCCTTGAGTGGGAAATGGAGACAAAAAGGATTCTTAACCACTAAGATCGTACATTACCTAAATCTATAGAAAAAAGGTATATTATACATGAATGTGAAATGTTATGGGTTTAACTTTATATTTATCCTAAAATAACAGTCTTGAGTTACTTACTCAGGATCATGAGTTTTAGATTTCATAATAGAGAAGAACGAGGTCAAAACATAAAATATTAAAAATTATGAAAATGAGAGGAAGAATTAGAGTAAAATATATTAAAAATGAATAATATTATTAAAAATAATGTAAACTAAGAAAATATAAAAAATGGGCCCATATAATTACTAATATTTTGAGGATAAGGGACACATTTTTATAGGAAAAAGTGTTGACCGTTTTTTCTCCCTAATATTCCTGGAAAGGTTTTTATGTGGTAAACCCATTTAAATAATGAATTTCAAGAATTAATATTCTAGAATGTTTTTCTATAACATCTTGTACATTTTAACCCAAAGAATTAGACTCCTACTATATTTTTATAAGGTGTTATATTCCATTTACATCGAGACTTTATTATATCCAAGAAGAATAATTTATTTTCACATATTTGATTTCAAATTCATTTACAGCCTCAATATTAGAATATTCAAGTGGGACCATTGTTATGAATGTTGGTACCTCGAATATGTTTTTTTAACATTGTCTAATTTCAGCACTGATTGTTCACACATATACAAGATATAGTGCCATCATAAAAAAAATCAAAATCAGAACATATATTTTGAAGCGTGACTTGTGCACTTCTTCTGGGTCTTCAAATGATGGATTAAGATTTGGGTACCAAATAATGAAATTAAGATTAAGATTTATTTAAGCATAAAAATATAAATTTCATAAACCAAATCAGTTTATAAAAGTTATGAGTTAAATAAATAAAAATTTAAAGTCATTGAATTCCAAAATTAATCCATTTTTTCAATTAATCACAAAATGATTCTACAAAAATTATTTAATTTTAAATTAAAATGTCACAATTTTGTGGTTAAAAAATTTGAAATGTGATTAAAAAAATGAATCAAAATTGAGAATGTAACAAATATTTCTTAGTCAATGAATACATTTTGGGTTTTCTATGGTGAGAAACAATGAATTATCAAAATAAACTAGTGAATATGTGTATACAGAGTTTTAAATAATTTAAACTGTTGGGGAAGAATTGATCATACTAAGTCAATTAAAAGAATAATAGATTAATTCTGTAATTGAAATTTCATACTAGGATTTTTTTTATCATGCTCCAACGATGTACATGATCACTAATGATTTGAAGGAATTCATTGTTTTTGATGATTCCCGATCTTTCCCAATCTAGAGTCTCACAATCATTAGATTTGATTCGACAATAAAAGGAGAGGAAGAACACTCTCGATCCTTCTAGTTTTTATGTGGTTAACAATTGTGGATTTACTATATTGATGTATATATTGGGATTCGATTAGGTTATTTTAACTAAAATAAATAAATTTGATGATTTGTTTTAAATAAACACACTATCCAACACCCAACATTTCTGAATGTCCCACATAGACGACATTTAGGTCATTCCTAGGGTAAAAATTCTTTTCCTGACTCAACATATCTCACTGATTTCTGATATGTGATTTCCTTTAATAGTTATCCCATTTTGTTTAAGAAACATAAGACACATAATATAAGATATATTTAATATTTTTATTAAAATTAATTATGATCACACCAAGAATTTGAGTTGCATGTTGTCTCATGACTTGGCTCTTGAAATATACAAAAATATATTTCAAAATATTACATGGGAAAAGACTAGTTCTCCACATGGGTCTCATCCAAATATTACCACACTATTTCTGGGAGAAGTGGATTATACCAGGTCATATAGAGACGTGGTTAATTCATACGGGAACCCTAAGTGTTGATTTAGGTATTTTAATCATTGAAAATTATACTTATAATAAAATACATGAAAAAACGAGGATGATTAGGGAAAGCAGTGAAATCTCACATCATGGATGAACCATATAGAAATTCCATATGTGATGCCACAACTATATATTTCTTTCTTATAGTAAAGGAATAGAATATTGAGAGAGAATCATTAAAATAACCTATTATAGGGATTAAATTATAAATTATGAATATGTAAAATAAATTTATACCATGGATTTTACCCTATCAATAGTACCATAGCAGGATATGATCTATTTTTAAATAATAATAACAATAAAATTTTTATTTTAAAGTGACATGTAATTTTTAAATTTCATTTATTAAATAAATATATAATTATTTAAATGAAATTAAAATACATAAAAAAATTCACCACTCTCAATTAATAAGATTTTTTATTTTAGGTTATTAGTAATGATTGTAACTCCCTGACCCCAATTACCTAGAGTCAGTGCATTATTACACAGCATTGGCAAGATCACAAAAGATCAAATCTCAAAAGACCGATTAGTTTAGTACCCTTGGAATCACTAGATATATTAATAAGTCTTACATTACATCAAAAAATGAAAACTACAACAACATAGTCCCCATAGTCCACACTTATATCCTATCATACTATCCCTACAGGTTATTCAAAAAATAGTTCTTCACATACTGGGAAAAATAAAACATAGAAAGGGTGAGCTCAGATACAAAGTAAGGATAACAATATAGCAGAAACATTCATAAATATGCATAAACATTTAAGGAAATTTATAACTAAAACAAAAGACTTTTAAACTTAAACTTTAGTATAATATGGCAGAAATAAAATGAAATAATTCCATTTACTTATTCACATGGATATTCTACTAGTCGAATAATCACATGCAATATCAAATACCACTTCCATAATGATGGAATGCACAATTCCAGACTATCATAACCACATATTCAAGGCCTTATGCCAAGTATACAAATAAGATTTTGTCAAGGCCCTGTTCCAAGACACTAGTTTGTCTAATGAGACCTACTAATGCATTGAGGAGCTATAGCGGGCTCCACCCATCACTTATTAAGTCTAATGCATTCCTCATATGAATATGTTTAAACATTACATAAACATTCATATTAAAACTAGCATACGAAATGTCAATAATTTCTCCATAAAACATTAATGGTATAAAATTAACACATCCATAGTCAAAAATATCACAAAACATTCAATAAAATATGGAAGTTTTGTATCATAATAAATAAACATCAAATAATCATAAAATCCATCAAAGGATGTTGACATAGATGAAATCAAAACTATTCGAGAGAAATATCTATTTTTTTAAATCATTTAAAAGTAACATAATAATAAAATTAAACAGTTATTTTAAAAATATTCTTATAATATTATAAGGTAAGCTTCAATGATTTTATAACGGTGAAAAATAGCCACACCCACTGTATAATTTAAAATGACATTCATACTATAATTTTGTCAAAAAGGTTAAAAAGGACCTGGTTTGGAAAACGACAGAACGATTCCTTTATAAAAATCTTATAAAAAGTCAACAATCATATAAATTAATTTAATTCATAGTCTATAAAATAGTAATAATGATATGAAATACATTTTTAAGAAATATGGATGTGGATGATAATGAGGCCCCAGTAAATAATTAGGTGTAAACAACCTCGGATAATGAAGAGATTGTGAAATAAACCCTTACCTTGTACTTTTACTGGATAAGGTAAGGTTAACCTCATGTATAATGGTGAAATAATTGTTATTAAATTATACAAGAATCATATACATTAATATGATATCATATATGATCTTTCAACATTGATTTGTTAATAATGTCTTAATATTATCGTCGTTTCGGGTGTTAAAGGATTCGTTTTGCTTTATATTTTTTGTTATGTGAGCCATATTTGTTATGTATGGGATGTATATTATTCATATCTAGAATGATATCATGTCTCTAAAAATTGTTTTTAATAATCAAATTATATTTATTCTTGAATGGATATGATGGGGAATGAATCTCATCGCGTTTGTGGAGACGGTAATCCGTACGTACGCACGAGCGGCAATATCATTCTTTTGATATTAAAATAATAGATAATTGATTGTTATATCATATATAAAGAATCATTACATGTTATATTTATTATTTACATCAATTACATATCATTATAATACTCATCCAAATAATAATGTTTTGAATAACAATTACACCATGACGTGGCCCAGAGGACGCGATGCCGCTCGCTGAAGTCATTGCAGGAGAATGGAAGAAAAACCGTAGCACCGCAGATCAGGGAATCACTGATGCTAGGTCTTTTGCTAAAGTAGTTGCGGGTAGATTCCCCCACTAAAAACTGAAGACCTCCAATATCATTGCTTAAAAAATGTATCAGCATAGAGGTTTATCAACGATTTCATTTTCAAAAGATGAGGTACTCAATCATTCCTCTGATATTCGCTTTGAGCTTGTTGTATGTTTTTTCAGGAATTGTCCCTCGCTTCTATTTCTGCACAAAACAGTGTAAAACATCGGTTTCATTAATTTTCATATTGGCTTGATGAATTCAATGCATGTTTTATTTCATTTTTCTTCAGAAAACGTCTATAATATTTTCAGGACTCGGGGCTCTTGATCCTTCGGAGGGTCGTATATGAAAGTTTTCAAGTGGTCTCCGGACTTCGACATTGGTACTGAACCTCCTATTTCTCTTATCTAGATTGGGTTCCCAAGTTTACCCTTGCATCTTTCCAAATAGTGTGCTCTATTTGCAATTTCTAATCTAATTGGAATTCCAATTACACTTGACTCAGCCACCTTGAATCTATCTCGGCCTTCAATAACTAAGATTTTCACTGAATTTGATATCTAGTGTGAACTGCCTACTCTTTTCTGGATTCAAAATGTATATTCTGGTTTAATTTAGGATGTTGTTTTTGAGAATGTTCCAACTTACTGTAAATGCTGTTATAGAATTGGTCATTTGATGACTGACTGTGAGCCTCAAAAACATGAACCTCATCCACCTCGTTCCAGGCTCATTTGGGTGGAAAGGATTGCTTCCAATAATGATCAAACAATAATCACTACTGCTAACACACCACACCCAAACCCCATTGATATACCTAAGCCTCCAACTAGGACTTTGTCCTCTAAGGGCACTCTATACAACCAGGAAGATAGGAAAGACACCCCTTTTGAAAATGGTGAGCATTCTGATAAAGAAAATACAGGTCTCATTCATCCTTCAAAAAATCCCAATAACCATAATATGCTACTTTGACCTCTGATTGAGGAACATGAGAAGTACCTTGAAGCCAATGAATCTCAAAATAAGGATAAAAATGATGCTTTTGATACTGAAAGCTCTTCTCAGGAGGCTGATGATCAGCCTAGTCAGATTGTAGGAACCTATTTAAGTTCAAGAGCTAGAAAAGGAAAAAACCCATGGCTGATGCTCATGGATTCATCTCCCCCAATCCTAGAAAAACTAGAAAGCGTAGAGAATATTCCTAGATGGAAAGAACAATTGTTACAATGTCTTTGTCTCATGACAAGATGGAAAATTATGATCCTCCAGTGCCCCTATTACTGGATGATGTCACTTCACATCCCATAACTGTAGAACAATCAGCTTCTTCCTGTCAGTCATATGAATCAGATTGCTCCGAGAGTGATCCTGAAAATTACCTTTCCTATAGGGATGCCTTCCAAATTGATAAGAATTTGGATATCTCTGAGTAACTCGGAGCTTGGATGGATGATAATGACGAACATGAATTCCTAAAATACAAGAATGGGGAAATGACAGCTAATAACTATTAACATCTCTGGAAGATAATGTTCCATATACTGTTGGATGAATTTAAAAGGAATCCCCATTTTGATTTAAATGTTATTTGTTGGGAATAATAGCTGGTTGCAAACAATTATTTATGATTTGATGTTCTGAATTTGACTTGCATCGATATTTCTTGGACTTTGAGGACTCTTTTCAGTTCTTATCTCCATTTTGAATGCATGTCATGGAAAATTGTATTCATGGATTTCTCTTTGTCGGTTTCCTTTGGTCTGCCATTTATCAGACTTACCAGGTGCTCTCAAGGACATATAGAGCATTAATATTTTTCTCACTGCTGGATGTGTGGTTCAACAACATGATGTAGATTCTTTTTGACTCCTCAGGTCTGATCTACATGGTTGGCTGGTAGTTTATTCGTTCTAGAGATTTTTGTCCTTATCATCTTGTGGATTAATAAACACTGCACTTCTTTAGACTCTCAGTTTATACTGCTCTTGTGTAGGGAACATATTCACAAGTTTCATTTCTGATGTGGGGTGCGATGGTGGTCATTATTGACAGTAGTTTTTCTGTGTTTTGATGGAGTTTCCAGAACCACTTTTTTGTTCCACTGGTTTGATGTGGTCAGCAGTACAGTTTGAGCTTGGATAGTCTCTTTATAGAAAAGTAGAATATTCTAATGAAATAAAGAGCAGGTCTGGAAAGTACTTTTTTTCTCTTCTATTATTTATTTTCTAACCTGTTTGTCTCTACAACTTAGTGATGGTGTAAGAATATTACACCTTGTGTTTCCATTGTAACATTTTGTTTTAATAAATTCCCGAGGCATTGACTAATTTTCAGATCATGTCACATTGCTAAAAAAAATTACACCACGACGTGGAGACGGTAAGCCGTACGTACGCACGTATGGTGACATGTAATTCAAAGGATGGATAGAATAATAAATATGGTTGTACCATATTTATAATAACATCATAGTATATAGATTATATGGGAGTTATTATTTTATAATGGAAATACCAAAGAAAGAAGAAGTTGAAGAAGAAAGGAACTTGAAAGATGGTGGTGAAAACATTACCTCTTCTTCGGGTTCCTCCTTTTTATTAGAGTAAAAGGGCTCCTTAGGATGGATTTCTGATAAAACTAAGGACTATAGGTTTAAGTGAGGTATGTTGAGAGAATATTTGGTCTAGGGTTGGCCGAGCCAAAAGGCTCTGAATGTGTGAATTAGAGAGAAGGTGGAGTGCCCTTTTATAAGAGGGGTGAGGAGCACCTTTGGAAAAGGTAGAAATATTATTTTATAATAAATTCATATTCAGTTTCTAATTACTCAAAAGTTGTTTATTTAAAGGTTAAGGTAAGGATGGGACTAAATCCTTTCAACCAGTAGATTTTATACAGGTTTGGGTCACTAAATTAACTTAATCATTTATATTTAACTCTTAGTTAAATAGTTTGACATTGACCATGTCTCCTGGGATTTTTATATTATATGGTTAATAGACATACCATATACATCCAAGTGAACCCCAAGTGGTTCATTAATGATATAAATATCATTATATATGTATCTTGGACAAACCTTATATTTTTAGGAATTTAATATCAATTAATAATATAATATTGGTTTTCATAACACTTTTATGTCAATTTTGAAACTATTTGGTATTTGATTTTTTTGAAAATCATAACAGAGTTATTACTTCAAAAAAACATAATTAAATTAATAATAACATGTCATATTGACATATAAAATTATTGGAATTCATAAAAAGGCTCAAATTTTATTTATTTGGATATTTATAATATCAATTATTTTAATATTTCATTAATTAGGTAATTATTGCATCACCATTGTGTCATAGATAAATTAACTTATTTAATGTATAAAAATTATTAACAAAATACCATAATGTAGGAAATATTTTTTTATTTATAATTAATATTTTCAATTGAATTTATCTTATGTATAACCCTATATTAAAAATGGTTTAGTAATTAAACATTGATTTTATCTCTTTTAATTCTTCTTTGAATTAAATAATAATAAATGTCCTAATCTAATCCAAGTGGACCTAAATGATAATATTTTATTCATAAGGTTGTTTTTGGTCAAGATACATATTTCCAATATAATTAGGACATGTGTATAACGACCCATACTTTACATACATTGTTACTACTTCAAAATTGAAGCACACTTATTACAACATATGACAAAACCACAAAGGACCGTATAGGTATAGTGTCTTTAGAAACTGGGAAACATAAACAACTGGTTTATAAATCTTCTACAGTGTCTCCTATTTATTTCATCATATCTAGGGTCCCTTTTAGCATATTCTACTTAATATCCATCTTCCTGACCTGGGGAAAAGAAAACATAAAAGGGTGAGCTCAAATGCTCAGCAAGGGCAAATAAAGGAAATAAAAATCATATCATATCTTTTTGAAAATCAAAACCTGCAAAAGAGATCATAATATCTTATCATGGAATAATTCATAGAAGTGAAAATGAGATCCCCATAATCATAACATAAAACTTGAAACTTTGTGGCATGCACACATAATCATGGAAATCATTTGTTGTTAGTCATGACTCATTGCCAAAACTATCTTAGTGGACAAAGTCCCTTTCTGAACCGAGTTCACTCCTCGTTTCAGTCCTGTATCACTGAACCAAAATAACCTTCCGTTCCAGCCATGTCTATCTCATGAGATATAAAATCCTTACCCAATGCATTGGAGGGAGATATAGGTCCCACCCGTCTTATAATGAATCCTTTCTTATGTGTTCCACATAATCATAAAACATACATCATCGCATAACACATGTAACAAAAATGGGATTCTTGAAACATCATGACATCATAAATCAATTCATATAAGATAAAGGAATTCATAAAAATAATTCCATCACAACATGATCAAATCAATGTAATAATAGGGATAAAAACAGAACCCTTTATTATCTTAGATGGAAAATAATTTTGATAAAACACTTGAACTCCATTATTGAGGAAAATATCATTTCTTCTTCAAAAACATTTTTCCTTTCATAACATGTCATATAACTTTAAAATAAAAGAAGTTGATTAAAAATAAACTTGAGAACTTGTAAAGGAAGCTTCTTGGAAATAATGTTTTAAAAATCTATTCATGCCGTATAAGTTAAAAAAAACATTCTTCGTACTTTTGTCGGAAAAGTCAAAAAGTACCTCGTACGACAAAAGATTCCTTTCATACATATTACTAAAAACTCACCAAAGGGTAAAAATGGATTTAAACAATTGTAGGTGGATGGAAATAATATTACATTTTGATGAAACATGGATGTGGATGATAAAATACACCCCAGTAAATACTTACGAATAAACAATCTCAGATAAAAATGAGATTGTGATATTTCCCTTACCTTAGGTCCGATTTGCTTTTTTCGTGTCCGAAGCTCCTGTATAATGGTTTAAATAATGTTATTGACTTATTCCAGAATCATACATATTGATATGATATCATATATGGTCATATTATTAGCTTCTTGTTAGTAATATTTCATTGTTACTTGTTACTCGGGTCTTTATAACTTTTTGTTCTTATGCGTGTTTTGTGGAATAAATTCTTATTCTTATCTTTAGGTTATAGATAATTCATTTACAGAATGGTATTAGTGTAGTATATACCATATTCATTCATTCAATTCATTTATATAATCATTATGAAATGAAGATCATGTAGAACGAGTCGCATCACATCGTGGAGACGGTATTCCGTACGTACGCACGAGTGATGATATCGTTCCTATGATCGTGGAATTGTATTGGAGTATATATATATTATTTCAGTATCAATATTACTTCATAATAATCATATATAGTTACTCATTACACCATTATACCCATCCTTGTAAGGTGATGGTGGAAAATAGATTACACCACGGCGTGGAGATGGTATTCCGTACGTACGCACGCGCGGTGATTTCATTTTTCCATAGAATGGATAGAAGGTGAATTAGGGTTGTTTCATATTTATAATAACATATCAGTATGTAAGTAATACTGATGTTATTACATTATCATGAAACAACTAAAGAAGAAGAAGTTGAATAAGAAAGAAATTGAAAAGATCGGTAATGGATATTACCTCTTCTTTGGAACGCCTCTTTGAATCCTCCACTTAAGGAACTAAGATTGGTCTTTGGAGAGGACCAGGACCTCTAGGATTATTCTAGGTAAGTGGAGAGGAGAACATGGCAGGGGTTGGCCGAGCTTGAGTTCTCAATTTGGTGTGAGGAGGAGGGGGAGGAGGTGCCCTTTTATAAGGGAGGAGAGGGGCACCTTAGGAATATCTCAAAATATTATTTTATATTAAAGTCAAAATCGGTTTATAATGGTTCCAAAGGGTCTTATTTCGAAGACAAGGTGGGGATGGGTCGAAATCCTATCAACCAATAGGATTTAGACATGTTTAGGGTATTATTTTAACCTTATCAATTAGATTTAACTCTAAGTTAAATAATTTAACTTTTACCGTGTCTTTTTGTTTTCTTTCACTATATGGTTAATACACTTACTATAACATGCCAAACGAACCCCAAATTGTTTATTATTAATATATATATCCTTATCTATGTCATTTGGCCGAACCTTAGATTTTTAGGAATAAAATAACAATTAATAATATAATATTTGATTTAAAAACTATTTTGTGTCAATTTTGACACTATTTGATATATGATTTTTTGTGAAAGTCATAACAGAATTATATGTTCGAACCAAGTTGATTAAATCAACATTAATATATCATAGTAACCTAGAAAATTAGTGGAATTCATAAAAAGTCTTAAATTACATTTATTTTGGTATTTATATTATCAATTATGTCAATATTTCATTAATAAGATAATTACTGCACCATCTTTGTTTCATAAATAAATTAAATTATTTGATGTCTAAAAATTACAAATAAAATACCATTATGTAGGAAATCTTTTTAGCTTTCTAATGAATATTTATAGTCGAGTTTATCTTATGTATAACCCCATATTAAAAATGATTTACTTATTAAACTTTGATTTATAACCATTTTAACCCTTCTTTAAATAAATTAATAATAAATGTCCTAATCTAATCCAAGTGGGCCTAAATGGTCATATTTTATTCCTAAGTTTGTTTTTGGTCGAATTACACTTGTCCAATAGAATTATGACATGTGTTTGGGTAATATTGATATCATATTTACCCTTAGTTACCCTATTTACTATTAACCGCGGTAAAAATAGTAAAAAGTTACTATTCACCAAAAAATTATTTTCATCTCATTGAACCACATTTTAGTCCTTGATATTAACCGTGTCTGTCGGATTTTTGAAATTCCATTCACAGAAGCGGTAAAATTAAGTTTTATGCAAAATTCAGTTTTTAACCTACCACTTAGTGGTTTCACTATTTATCAAAAATTGAAAGTTTTCAGAAAAATACCAAAATTTCACCCTAGGCTAATTTCGATATTCTGAGTCCAAAAATGAAGTCCATTTTGAAAAATAAAATTTATAAAATTTATAAAATTGGTTATTACTATTCATAACGGCTAGTTTCAATAGCATATTGTTGTTTAGTGAAACTCGGTATTGCGTACGACGCAAGCTATCGAGGAAGGTAGCGATTGCGTGCAAAGCAAGCCAAGCAAGTGTTGTGTAGAAAAAGATTTCTTTGATGATTTATATAACGTAAAAGTCTCGGGTGTTACATTCTACCCCCCTTAAAAATAATTTCGCCCTCGAAATTCGTCACTTTGCAACAAACAGATGAGGATACTTCTCCCTCATCATATCCTCAAGCTCCCATGTAGCTTCTTCAAGTTGGTGGTTTCTCCATAAAACTTTCACCAAGCGAGTGGTCTTGTTTCGTAGGACTTTTTCGCTACGATCTAGAATCTCTATCGGCTGTTCTTCATAAGAAAGATCTTGCTTTAGCGGTACAACTTCTGAGCTGAGTACATGTGAAGGATCTGGTATGTACTTTCTCAGGAGAGATACATGGAACACATCGTGAACTTGAGAGAGATTTGGTGGAAGCGCCAATCGGTAAGCTACCTTCCCAACACGATCCAGTATTTCGAAAGGACCGATATATCTAGGGCTCAACTTCCCCTTCTTTCCAAATCTCATAACCCTCTTCCAGGGAGATATTCGTAAGAACACTTTATCACCCACTTCAAACTCTAGGTCTTTTCTTCGGTTGTCGGCATAACTTTTCTGTCGAATCTGAGCTGCTCTTATGTGTTGTTGAATAGATTTGACCTTTTCTGCCATTTCATCAACGAGATCAGGTCCTAATAGCTTTCTTTCCCCAACTTCATCCCAGCAAGTTGGAGTCCTGCATTTCTTTCCATAGAGAGCTTCATAAGGAGCCATCTGAATACTGGAGTGAAAGCTATAATTATAAGAAAATTCTACCAAAGGTAGGTGTTGATCCCAACCTCCTTTGAAATCCATAGAGCAAGCTCTCAACATATCTTCTAGGGTTTGAATTGTTCTCTCAGACTGACCGTCTGTCTGGGGATGATAAGCAGTGCTGAAACTCAACTCTGTATCCAGAGTATGCTGAAGACTTCGCCAGAACTTCGAGGTAAATCTCGGATCCCGATCAGATATAATAGAAAGTGGTACTCCATGCAATCTAACCACTTCCTTTACATATATCCTGGCAAGCTGATCTAGAGAGAAATCCTCTCTAATAGGAATGAAGTGTGCATACTTTGTAAGACGATCAACTATGACCCAGATAGCATTATTGCCTTTGGATGTTTTAGTAAGTCCTGTGACAAAGTCCATAGTGATGTTTTCCCATTTCCATTCGGGTATGGGTAATGGTTGTAACATCCCCTTAGACTTTTGTCTCTCAGCTTTAACTTGTTGACAAACCAAGCATCGAGAGACTTATTCAGCAACATCTCTTTTCATGCCATCCCACCAGAAGTACTCTTTCAGGTCCCTATACATCTTCGTGCTTCCAGGATGAATATAGAATGAAGAACTATGAGCCTCATCCAGCAGCTCCTTCTTTAATTCGGGGATGGGAGGAACACAAACCCGATTCCTGAACTTTATTATCCCATCACAATCAAGGTTGAATTCAGGAACATTTCTCACCTTCTTTTGTAACTCGGCATCTTCTTTCTGTGCCTCTTTAATCTTCACATGTATAGATGGTTGAACATTCATTTGAGAAAGATAAGATTTTTCCCCTTCCATTATAATTCCAAGATCCATCCTTTGTAAATCCATAAATATTGGATCTTTTGTGATCCTCATCATGGATAAACTAGCATGGTCTTGTCGACTTAATGCATCTGCCACCTTGTTTGCTTTCCCAGGGTGGTAATGGATTGAGCAGTCATAATCCTTAATCAGCCCCAACCATCTTCTTTGACGCATATTCAACTCCTTTTGTGTGAAAATATACTTTAAACTTTTGTGGTCAGTATAAATATCACACCTTTCACCATAAAGGTAATGCCTCCAAATTTTTAATGCAAAGATTACCGCAGCCAACTCCAAATCATGTGTTGGGTAATTTTGCTCATGGATTTTCAACTGTCGTGAGGCATAAGCTATCACCATATCATTTTGCATAAGAACACACCCCAATCCCTTCTTGGATGCATCACTGTAGATCACAAACCTTTCTCCACTACAAGGCAGTGTGAGCACAGGTGCACTGGATAACCTTCTTTTCAACTCCTTGAAATTCTCTTCACATTCCTCGGTCCAGACAAACTTAACTCCTTTCCGAGTCAACTTGGTGAGTGGATTAGATAATCGTGAAAAATCTTTTACAAAACGTCGATAATATCCAGCCAAACCAAGAAAACTTCGGATCTCAGTTTCTGTTGTTGGTCTTGACCATCTTTCAATAACCTCTGTTTTTGCTGGATCCACAGATATCCCCTCTTTTGAGATTATATGACCCAAAAATGCAACTTTTTGAAGCCAAAATTCACACTTGGTAAATTTGGCATAAATATTCTCCTTTCTCAGGGTCTTCAATATAATTCTCAAGTGATCTTCATGCTCTTCCTTGCTCTTTGAATAGACAAGAATATCGTCTATAAAGACTACCACAAATTGATCAAGATAGTCTCTAAAGACTCTATTCATTAGATCCATGAAGATAGAAGGGGCATTAGTAAGACCAAATGGCATCACTATAAATTCATAGTGTCCATACCTTGTACGGAAAGTCGTCTTTGGTATATCCTCCCTTATGACCCTTAATTGATGATACCCTGAACGAAGATCAATCTTGGAAAAGTATTGAGCTCCGCGTAGTTGGTCAAATAAGTCATCAATGCGTGGGAGAGGATATTTGTTCTTGATAGTGATCTTGTTAAGTTCTCGATAATCAATGCAGAGTCTCATTGATCCATCTTTCTTTTTAACAAATAGAACAGGTGCTCCCCAAGGTGACGCACTAGGGCGTATGAATCCCTTATCAAGATTCTCTTGGAGTTGCTTCTTCAATTCCTGCAACTCAATTGGGGCCATTCTATAAGGTGTCTTTGAAATAGGCAAAGCACCCGGTACGAGTTCTATTGAAAACTCAACCTCACGATTTGGTGAAAGACCCGGCAATTCCTCCGGAAAGACATCATCAAACTCCCGTACAATGGGCATATTCTTAATCGTGAGTTTCTCACCAACCATTTGAGATAAATAACCTTCATTTAGTGGAATCAATACCCATAAGATGGAAGAAATTTCCACTGGAAGGTTATGTTCATCCTTGCATTGATAGACGATCGTAGATTGATCTGGAATATGAAATGTGACTTCCCTTCTTTGGCAATCGATATGAGCTCCATGTAGAGAAAGCCAATCCATGCCAAGAATCACATCAAATTCCACTAAAGGAAGGATCACAAGATTTGCAGGAATCACTTTCCCACAAACTTCGATCGGAGAAGAATTATAAACTTTTGATGCGATTGATGTGCCATTATGTGTTGTCACAGCTAACTCAACATCTAATTGTTGAGGTAATACGGTTATACCCTTAGAAAAGTCTTCAGAAATAAAAGAGTGGGTGGATCCAGAATCAAATAAAACATTTGCTACTTTAGAGTGGATGGTAAGTGTACCTTTCACCACATCGTTATCGTACTCCACATCGCTGAGAGAAATTGCATGTGACTTTCCTTTGTCTTTAGCCTTAAGAGTTTGTTGACGTCGACCATCATCATCAACCCTTGGATTTGGGCATTGATTGGCATAATGCCCCATCTCCTTGCACTTGAAACATTGAAGTGTAGTAGGTTCATTCTGTGTATCCCTTCCATTATTTGCGTCATTAGACTTCTTCTTCCCATTATCACGGCATTCAAATGCCCGATGACCATCCTTTCCACATTTAAAACATTTACTTGTCCCTTTAAGACAACTCCCTCCATGTTTCTTTCCACACTTTGAGCATAAGGGAAAGTTCATCTTCTTTTCCGTGTGCTCTTTAGATTTTTCTTTGAATTCCATCTTCCTCTTCTTATCAAACCCATGTGACTGATGGGTTACTCCAATCTCCATCTCGACTTTGAGAGCACATCGAACGATTTCCTCGTATCTATTGAAGTCCCTTATGGCTAACGCCCTTTGAAGACTTGGTTTTAAGCCACTAAAGAATCGATCGATCTTACTCTCAGGTTGGATAATAATACCAGAAGCGTACCTTGCAAGTCTTGTAAAATTTGCTTCATAGGTACTAACAGATTCATCATCCCTTTGCTTCAGTTCAAGGAACTCTTTCTCCATCTTTGTTCGGAGAATACGAGGGAAGTACTTATTGAAAAATAAGTTCTTGAACTCGTCCCATTCCATAGACTCAATTTCATCCCTTTGCCTTGTATTCTTAACAAGATTCCACCATTTATCCGCATCTCCTTCCAAACGATACACTGCTAGGATGACTTTATCATGCTCAGAACATTGAAGAACTGAAAATATCTTTTCAGTAGTACTAATCCATTGTTCAGCAACTAATGGATCAGTAGAACCGCTGAAAGAAGGTGGACGCTGCCTCATGAAGGATTCAACAGAATGTTGCTCCCTCCTTTGTTCGTTTGGAAATCCTGCATGATTCATAGCTTGAGAAAGTTGTGTGAGCATGGCTACAAGATTTTTCATTCCAGCTCCCATATCGTTTGGTTGCTCAGGGGAACAATCATTGCATTGCCCATCGCATTCCGCATTAACACGGTTCCTTCGGGTTCCAGCCATTGACTAAAACCAAGAAGAATAGTGTGAGCAACACTAATTATACTTTAAATCCTATGAAGATCATGAAAATCACCTATAGACTATTCTGAAAACTCTTTGAAGAAATGAATTATATGGGGAGTTTATCAACTATAATTTTGGGCTTCAATCAGTTTCGTTTGTGGCCACATTTTCTCTAAGAATGTAATATCTGTAGATCACTTGAAGACAATGGATGTTCAAGAATGGCCTACTCCAATGAACATAACTGAGGTACATTGTTTTATTGGTTTAGCAGGTTATTATAGGTGTTTCATTCAGAACATCTCCCATTTAGCCAATCCAATGACCAAGCCTATATGAAAAGGGGTTACGTTCATATGGAGAAAGGAATGTAAATGATGTTTTAATGATTTTAAGTGAAGATTAGTGAATTCTCTGATCTTGAATCTACTATTAAGGAATGTAGGATTTGAGATTTTAGGGATGCATCAAAGAAAGGACGTGTTTGTGTCCTTATGAATTATGATTGAGTGATTGCTTATGCATCTAGGTAGTTATAATTTCATTAAAAATACTATCCATCTCTTGATATTGAGTTAGAAGCGGTAATATTTTATCTAAATATTTTTAGACATTACCTCTACTGTGAAAAATGTAAGATATATATAGATCATAAGAGTTCGAAATATATCTTATTATAGAATGAAATCAACATGATACAAAGGATATGGGTGGTGACACTCAAGTATTATTATTGAAAAATACAATACCATATAGGGATGGCTAACAATGTGGATGACACTTTGAGTATAAAGGACCAAAAAATTACGAACACGATGAGTATAGAATGTGATACTTTGTTAAAGGATCTAGTAATGATGGATATGAGAATTATCCAGGAAGGTAAAACATCACAACTTTTTCAAATGGTTTCCAAAACTTCTTTAATTTAATGGATAAAAAGATCTCTGGCTGATGAAAAAGATTTTCAAAGGAAAATTAAAGGTGTAAATGATGGGAAGTTGATTGAATTTGTATATGAAAGTGGAATTTTGAAATCTGGGAAGAGGATTTGTGTTATTGCTATTCCAAATCTAAAGAGTGAAATATTGGATAATGCTCATAGCTCTAATTTTTCTATACACCCTGGTAGCACAAACATGTATAGAGATCTAAAGGAACATTTTTTGTGGGAAAACGTGAAAGGGGAGATTACTGATTATATTTTGAGATATTTTGTTTGTAAATTGATAATGTATGGAAGAAAACATCATATAGGAGTCATGAAACCACTTCCTATTATTATGTGGAAATGGGATGATAACACATTAAACTTTTTCATGGAGATACCAAAGACTCCATGAAAGATTGATATGATATGGGTCATTTTTGACCATATTACAAAATAAACAAATTGTTTTCTATAAGAGAATATTTACCATGTGAAGATTTAACAAGACTATATATTAATGATGTTATAAGAATTCATGGTGTAAACTTATCAATTTTTTCTGATCGTGATCCCCATTATACATCACAATTTATGGAAATTCATCAAAAGTCCCTAGATACTGAACTTTGTCTGAGCACTCCCAACCACCCAGAAACTAATAGTTAGTCAGAACAGAGTATTCCAACAATGGAATGCATGTTGAGGTCTATTTCACTTGACTTACAAGGTATGTGGGATCATTATTTACCTCTCGTAGATTTTTTCTATAACAATAGATTCCATTCAAGTATTCAGATGGCACCATATGAAGTGTTAAATGGAATGTGATGTTGTACACCAACGTTCTGGGATGATGTTGGTGAAAGAAAGATCATAGGCTTAGAAAATGTTGTGGAAACAACGAAAAATGTGATGATTATCCAAACCCATATCCAAATATCTCAATATAGGAAAAAAAATTATGTTTGTAACCGATGGATGGATTTGGAATTTCATGATGGAGAACATGCTTTCATAATGGTGTCTCCATTAGAGGATATTATACAATTCAAAAAGATGGAGAAATTAAGTCCTAGGTATATCAGTACTTTTGAAATTATCTAATTAATTGGAATCGTAGAATACCATTTGGAAATGCCTCAATTTCTTTCCAAAGTTCACAATGTGTTCCACATATCAATGTTATGGAAATACATGCCACACCCAACACATGTACTCACCTATGATGAAATAGAGCATGATCCCGATCTATCTTATTATGAAGAGCCTATCAAAATTCCTGATAACAGAGAAAAAGTATTGAGAAATAAAATGACTTATTTGGAAAAGGATCTTTCAAGGAACTATAAGATGGGGGGAGCAACATGGGATCCTTAAGAGCTTATGTTGAAGACATACCTAAATATTTTTAGGTAACATTTTGTGAATTTCGAGGATGAAATTTCTATATGGAGTGGAGAATATAACGACCCAATATTTGTTAATGGAAATTCATTTCTTATAAATAAATCTTAATCACATGAAATCACAACATAATGACCATTCAACCTATGTTTGTCACTTTTGTGATGTGAATTTTGAAAATCTGACATACATGGTTGTGATCGGTAATTTATTTGGAGTCTAATAAAAAAATCATATTTTTTTAATAGTAACATACTTTTATGAAGAGTAACATAACCATTATGAATAGTGATATACCCTAATTAATTGTAACCTTACCTATGATAGTATATATATAACATTCTAGAGGAAGTATGATGTACATTTGATTTGGAATAAGTAAATAAATTTTTTAAAACTCTTTTAATCCCACTTGATTTGAACTCACATTCATTTATTACTGTTATTGGTCATGGAATCATCACTATTTATTATCTTGAGAAAAATTAATAAACTAATCATTAAAAAAATTATGAAAACCCTTCTCTCCTCTACTATAAAAACCTGCATCACTCCCTCTTCTCTTCACTCCTCTAGGCCTTGAAGATACTCAATGTTCTACCCAAATACCCTTCCCTAGTCACTCCCCACATCCAGGATGTTGATGTTCTTTCCAAAAAACCCAAATAACATCCCTTAAGGTTGTTCTCAAGGAGTTTATTTCAAGATGTAAACACCCATCTTTTTCATTTATTTTCATTTCAATTTATCTTCTTTTGTTATCCTCTCCCAACATCCTCTGAAAAAAATGACCATGATAAATACATTATCATTTATATAATGAAATTTTATCACGTTAATGGATGTACCATCAACAATAATCTTACTCTCTCCCTTTTATTTTGAAAAGTAAATCAATGTCCACGAGTTTCCAAATTATAACCTTCATGGACGGCGAAGTTAAATTTATCAATTTCTTCTTCATTATAGGTCATGAATCCATATTAATGGTTGAACTAGACTATAATATATGTATTATAAATGATGTAAACAGAATTATGATTAACTAAATAAATGTATAATATGTTCGTAATTATGTTATTAATGAGCATAATTTCATATTCTAGTACCTTAAGTTCAACATGGGAACACATTAAGACTTAAGGTAAGGGTTTTCTCACCCAAACCATCATTTTCATTTGGGTTACTTTTATTCTCTAATTACCTCAATGAAATTCTTTTAAATTATAATGTAATCCTCATAAGATATGTTTTCGTGTTCTATATATGTTTACTAACCAGAACCCTTTATAGTTGTAGGGATAGTTACACATTTTAAAAGGAATTTCAAAATTGATTCCAAAATACATTCCCAGTTCAAGGGAATTTCTCAAATTCATACCTATTTTTAAGGGAAATCTATAATATGTTTTTTTTCAAAACCATAATATTTATAAAATCACTCATTTTATTATGAAAATACTATCTTAATTCACTTCTAGTTTTATACAAATGTTTTTCCCAAAGAACTCATCATTTCAAAATAAAAGAGTATTTATCTCAAGAATTACTTAATGATTTTACAAGAGTATTTTGGTCTGATTCAACACTCTTGTTAATTTTTATTTATTATTTGGTTTAATCATTTATGATTTCGTATACAATATTTGATTTAATGGTTTATGAATAATTTTATTGTGGATGATCTATCCTAAAACCATTCACCATATTACTCGGAATGGTTAGTGTTTTATGATTGGGGAGAGTTAGTTACATTTCATATGATAGTTTCAATATGAATGTATATGTTGTTTATGATTATCCCCACTCATATGAGGAATGTATTTGACTTATAATTTGATTGGTGAGGTCCTCTATATCCCCTTGATGAATCGGTAGGTCTAATGAGACAAATATAAGTGGAATTGGCTGAGGACTTTTCCTATTTGATATATGGTTTTGGTCGAGGCCTTAATCATTTTTAGATGTCTTGGATGAGTTACTGAAAAAATGATTCCGAATATCCAGAATATGCACTTACATTTTAATGAAGCTAGTAATTGA
This sequence comes from Viscum album, assembly GCA_963277665.1. NCBI lineage: Eukaryota > Viridiplantae > Streptophyta > Magnoliopsida > Santalales > Viscaceae > Viscum > Viscum album. The sequence continues at coordinate 82,060,375 of OY728165.1, read as the reverse complement.
AGGTTCTTGTGGTTATTCGAATAGTCTAATATGCATGATTATGTTTTATTGTGGTATTACTAACTCATCCCAGATTCCTACCATAATGTGTTGAATTTTATTATTTATAGAGGAATTTCTTTTCAATTATTCACATTTGTTAATGTTTATTTTTATGTTATCTTCTTCTATATTTTTTACTCTTATTGTGCATTTGAGCTCACCACTTTCTTATGTTTCATTTTCCTAGGATATGAAAAAGTTTGTTATGAGTGACATTCAGGCATAATCTTGGAGGCTTGGATGTTACTAATGTAATAAATTAGTGTTGTAATTCCAATCGTGATGTATTTTTAAACTTGTATATGTATCTTGTTTCAAAAATATACTAAACTACTTGGTCCTTCAAGATACATATTCCTTGTTTATATTCCAATGTAATAAAATAAGGCACCAACTCTGGGCAAGTGGGGTTGGGTCCTTACAACCTATTTTCTCATTAAAATTATACTATGACTGTATCCATGGATGTGTTCCGTAATACCATGTCATGGTCATCCAATTTTCCCACTCTAACCATGGACTTCCATGGTAAGTCTCAAATTTCCATACAATTTTCCTCCCTTATCCCTAATCCTCCATGAAATGACTAAAATGTGGTTGTTTACAAACCATTCCATAATTATTGTATGCTTGGAACATTGAAATTTCTACCTTTCTCAATATTGATAGAGATTTATCACAATTCCATCATTGATCACAAAATCTATGTTAGCAAGTTAAGTCATTTATATTATACTGTGACATTAAACCAATCCAAAATAGAAGAAATAAACTCTATGTTTCACCCTTCAATTAAAATATCCAACCACCATGGAATCAACAAAAAAGAACATCCCAATCTCACAATGTCATAATTTATTCTTGAACAAATTATGGTTTATCTGAAAATCAAAAAACTCAACCCATTAAACCAAAAACAACTTCTAAATTTTTTCAAGTTCATATAAAACCTCAAATATACTATATAGTAGACTATGAATGTCCTAGCCTATTCATTCATCACAAATGTACCACCACCTCATAGTATACAATCATAGTCTCTATATCTCAAAATCAAATAATCCAATGTCACCAAGGTTAAATTAATTCTACTTAGATTAGTATCATTAATGGGTAAAAATACTCCCTTCTGAATACCTCATCTTTATCCACCATAGGGATTATAAAAAAGGATTGATTCCCCTAAATCTCACCATTATCAATAATCAAAACATATCTTTGGATATCTAACTCCTCTTAATTGAGGATAAAATAGTGGCACACCCCTAAAAAATTTGAATCCCAATCATTAATTATGTATAATTGAAACTATCCAAAGGCCTATGGAGAAAAGGATCATCCATTTCTCATTAAACATGAAGGTATACCTTCCTTCCCAGAGTAATCCCATGTCCCGATCACATATCATGTGTTATTAATAAACTAATATAACATTGTAATCAGAAAATCACTCCAAGAATTAAATGTTAAAATATATTCCTAGAAATGATCACAATATCAAAGGTAGATTCCAAAGTCATATAAATAACCTATCTTAAAAAATCAATTAATATATCATATCCTAGTCTAACCAACCCATTTTAAAAGATGTTATAGGACCCCGGGACACCTTGAGAGGGGAGGGGTGAATCAGGGTGACAAATTTTTCTTTTAATGTGATGGATCTTGTTCCCATGTTGGTAGGAACTTGTTAAACCTGTATGATAAATATGATCAGAATGCCAACGTTCACATGCATAGAGATGAGACTACACTTTTTTACTTGGTTCACCACTAAGGGCTACGTCCAAGGAGAATACAATGACAGGTTTTCGGTCATACCAAATTCCAGTAAACTTCACTAGGTGTGGATTACAAAGGTTTGAGAATAGTCACTCTATACCAGGCTCACTACCATTAAAAATGTTCAGGGATAGCTCACTACATCTGTCGAGTCACTCCCATTGACTCCCCCTGGCTCACTACCTTTGGTGAAGTCCCATTCAGTTTATAGATGTGAAGGTCTCTTCATCTTCGCTAATGAATATATCCTTTTTTGTATGTAAATTCTCTATGGAATTGTAAATCTCACCCATACACTAATCTCACTTTGCACCAAAGGTATCGGGCAATCTTCTAGATTTGGTGTAGCTCAAAAAATACCGGTGTGCTTCAACAACACCTGTATCTCTTCTCCATGCTGGTGCGCAAGTTTCAAAGACGACGCACAAGTCCACCTCAACCAAATGCGCGAATCTCACTTATTCAACACCAAACTTGCGCGACTCACCCTCTTTTACGCCCAAACCAATTTTGGTGCGCAACTATGAATTTTCGTGCTTCTTCAAATCCTGGAATGAATGTATCACTAAACCACCTGCGCGACACTTTCTTCACCAACTCCAAACATTGATTACTCAACCCCTTTCTCACCCAAAAAACCTTGGACGTGCAACAAAAAACTGTCACGTAACATCAACTTGTGCGACCCACCATCACTTGCTCGACCACAACACCTGCGCGACGAGAGCTCTGATTTTCTCTAAGTATGAACTTTGTGCAAAATTATGAGGGGTTGACCTCTATTTATAGGCCTTTGGATACCCTACACGACGGCACACAAGTTTCGACGTGCATGTCTCTGTCGCGCATGTCACTTGCGCACCCTAAAATAAAACATGGGCGCCCTTCTCCCTTTTCCATATTTTAATGTTTTGATCTTTAAAAACAAAAGGCAAACAAGTTTCCTCTCCTTCAAGTCAATGAAGCGCAAGTATCTTTTCCAAAAAACACTTTTCTCCATTTTTTGATTTTTATGCCCAAAAAATTGGCATGCACTAGAAAACAGTGCCACCATCAATACTATTATCTGATTGGTCTGTATGATCACATTGCTGGAACATATTCTGAAATTCCACTAAGGATTTTCAACAAACACAAACCATGCACCAATTCATTCTTATAATGACCATGGTTTCAATATATGTTTCATTACATACATAGCTTTTATACTCTCATGAATCCTCATGAAATAAAATATAGCATACAAGGAATCCTTGATCAGTAATATTAAACAATAATACATAGGTTAAAAAAGGTAGTACACATACCAGAATAATCCAATAAATCCATTAATCCAACTAAGTACAATTTAATTTTATTAAAATTCTTGATGAATAAATATTTTAAAAACAATTTGAATAGTAAAAACATACCAACATACCCACACTTGGAAATTGGCCACAATTTCTAAATAAAATCTCTTTTAAAAAACACATACTTTTTTTGAGAATCTAATTTAGGACCAATATTTTAAAAATTATTTTTTAAAGACATCCTTTTAGAATTATTTTGTAATCCATCCACTTTAAATATAATTTTAAAGGTAAATCATTTTCTATAAAAATATTCATTACTTAAAAATCCATTTATAAATAAATTTCAAATGGGTTAACTTATTTAATTTATAAAATAACTGAAACCATAATGAAATCAATAAAATATTCCACTGACACCCATTAGAATACGACATTATAGAAAACCCATTTCGAATGACAAACATTCCTTGGTGACTATTTGGAAAACACGATATCATCCCATTTATAGAACAAAGTAATGATATAAAAACATACCATATATATTAATAATTACAATTACAATGGCATTAAATTCTAGTATAAAAGTATACACAAGCCACGAAATGACTATTCTTAATATTTTAGGCACGATAACTTGGTTATAAAGAAATTTATGTTATGCAATATCCTGACAACCTTTGTTAACTCTAATGAGAATATTAATCATTGATAACCATCATAATTTAATAAGAAAATAAATTTTCATACAAATCCTTATTTGGGATAACCAACACCAAACTCTTTGAGAAACATTAAAAAACTAAAACCAAGAAAAAATTGGTGTTGTACACTTCTGATGCATATCCAAGTATATAATATAAAAATATTAAATATTAAACATGAATTAATAATTATTTTCATCTAATATAATTGAAAAATAATAAAATTATCATTGGGATACATACTACAATTAATATGGAGAGGGTTGATAAGAGTCCATCATTTTATACCTCCATTAGAAACTTCACAAGAAAGATGCATCACATTATGATATTCCATTGTAGTTTGGTGAACATTCCCACCAAATACAATAGTGGGATTCACTAATTTAATTAATAATTAATTTTTAAGAAGAATGAGAATAAAGGGTAGGGGGATGTCTCAACTCAAAGAAAGGAAATGATCTTAAGAAACCTATATCAATGGGGGACAAACGTGGAGGATGAGTTGAAAATTTAGAATATCCTACCATATCCCCAAGTTGAAACAATAGGTGCACACCAAATAGGGTTCCTAAATAGGGTTGGGGATCTCTCTATGCCATTGTTTTTTAAAAAAGAAACTAGGGTCCATCATGTACTTGGTGTATGATCACTCAACAATTGGTAAAAAAACCGTTGATAAATCCACTAGTTGGTCTAGTATGTATCCAACGGTTCTTGAATAGGTATTAAATAGAATTTCAAACCACCAAAAGCTTATTAATAAACATCAAAAACCAAAAAAAACATCATGAGATTTATGTAAACATATTTCCCATTTTGAAACATTTAATTATACATTACAAATTTGTCACCGTAGTTTCAAGTAAGTAACCCATTATTTATGTTTCTAATTATATAAATTGTCAGGGTAATGATTGGGAGGTGTTGGATATATTTTGAATTTTTTTTGGGTATTTTATAAAGGTGAACGTTTGCTTCAAGGTTATTTGAACCCATGCACAGTGCGACAATGAGAATTGGTTAGGGACATAGTAAAAGAGTAGAATTTGGACAAACTATTTGCCCTCCCAATAGAAACCATGAAAAGAGGGAAAGTGGGATTTTTTATAGTTGGAACATGGTTTATAAGCTATGTGATCCAACCATGAATGGTTCTTACATGGGATAGAATCTTTCACATGGATAGCACATAGTTTTCTTAACTATGCGACTAACCATGCACGTTCTAAAAACTAGATCTCAAAAAGGTCGATCTAGGTAGGGATCTTTTATTGAAACCTTATTTTTAATAAAAATATACTTTAGATCTATAATTATTCCTCATAAAGGAAAATTAGGCTTCTCCCATCTATCCAGAGGATATCTGAAGGCTTCTATTGGTTCATTGAGGCCAGATTCCAATGGTAACAAATCGTTATTGGCGGGTTTCCTGGTATTTTTTGGATTTACTAATCCTAATATCTCTGTTTCATATATATACATCCATATTGTTTTTCTATAAGGTAGTGGATTACAAATATGATGATATTTGTCTTTGTTTTTGTTAGACGAACATATCTAAGTCCTGTTTTAAGATATTTTACCCGGTTTCATGGATTTTTTTCAGGTTTTTTACCGTTTTCCCCAAATTGCTGAAGTAGATAAATTCCTTATCAACTCCTATATTGAATTATTTTGGGATTTATTTAAAATGGGATTTTTTACTTTAATTTTTGTGAAATTGTAATGCAAAAAATGGTATAAACCTCTTTAGTGATGATTTTTAGAGATTCTATAAATTAAATAATTGTTGTGAGAAAAATAATTTTTATTTGATTTATAAATGATGATTATAAAAAGATTTGTTTGGTTTGATTTATGAAAAAGTTATTATGGAATTTATTTCAATAAAAATGTCGTATAATTGAAATGGGTTTTGCACATTTGGGTTTGGAATGGTTGGTGTGGGTTCATGATCGTTGTCATAGATATGGGCATGAAGTACACCCATAAAATGGTTGGGAAATATTTGGTCATGAAGTACCCCCTTAAAAATGGTATAATAGATGATGTCTTAGAGAATGAATGACTAACCACTTCAGAGTACAATAAGTTCCATGGTTAGATATCATGTCATGCCGAAAGGACTAGGTTATGAAAAAATGGAGTCTGTGGAATGGTTTTACTGAATTGATTAGTTTCATTACTTGGAACAGGATATTGTTATTTGAAAACTACTTGTTTATGTAACATATTAATATTTATATATAAAATGTTTATATTTTTTTTATATAAAATCTATCATATAAATTTTATAACATGTTCTATAATAGTGGCCTGAGTGGGGTTATCATTTGAGGAAACCATGTTGAGCTTCATTACTCACCCCAACATTGGAACTTTGGTGCTTTTGTAGATGTTATTTATCTGTACATGGGAGAAGGTAAAGTATAACAATTATCTACTAGATCAATGGGATACATGGGCTGTTTGTTGATATATGTTACGGATATTATTGGTGACTTAGTGTTATATGGTTTTGTTTGAGATTTTTTGTGTTTGTCTTCCATTTTATAGTTGGAAATTTTTTAGTTTTATGCTTCAGATTTCTTTGTTTCTGGTTTTGATAATAATGAAATGTTTATTTTTCATTTATTATTATCATGCATCATTTAGTAGTTTATTTGGTTGTCGATGTATTATTGGTTGATTTATATTCATAGGTAAAATTATCTCCCAATTGTTAATGAACCCATTGTCTTTTATATTATCCCTTTGGAGAATTGAGGTTGTCACATAAGGCCATGCAATTTCATTATGACATATCTATCCAATGAGGAGTTTTGGGTCGTTACACATTTTAGCAGTCTTGTTTATTCTAAATATCTTGTCAAACAAGTTTTCATCTATTATGTCTATATGAGAGTTCATATTCATTCTGGTATATTCTTAATGTCAGCTTGGTAGATGGGAGAAATATTGTTAGGAAATTAAATTCATATTATATAAATACATAGGAAACATTTTATAATAAACTTAATGTTACCATGTAGTTGAGTACATAAATGTTTCTGAGATACATATAGTTTTTTGGAATCTCATTTTCATGGGTTTAGGCAATGAGAAGATTCTGAGATGCATTATAGAAATGACTACCCACCAGGAGTATATATCTAATTTTGTGTAATTATTTGAGGAAATTTATTGATTTTTAGAAAATGTTAAAGCTGTTTTAAAATGAAATATTCTGAAACGGGGCATCGTTATTGTATTTTGAAAACTGATTGATTTTAAAAAGAATATTTTTATTTTTCAATAAAATGTGTGAATATGGAAATGATTGATTTTTTAAATCATATTGGTGATTGAATGATGTGCTAGAATTTGTAATTTTACGCCCTCAATTGATAGATAGTGAGACATATGAATGTTTTTATGTTTAAAGAAAATGTTATGTGGTGGGCATCACAGATACCAACCAGAATATGCCTATGAGAAGGTTGTTCACCTGAGCCACATGTGAACCAATATCTAATCCAATGTATTTTCTAATCAGTTTTGGACACATATAGTAGGAATATAAGGGTTGGGAAACCAAATTGTATCATTCAATCCAATTATAGAATCACAATACACCCATATTTCAAGGTGATTATAAACCATAAATGTAGTAGTTTTGGTAGATTAGGATGAATCGTATCATCAATTTCATCAGCACCCCATATGATCTAAATGTGAAGATGGAATCTTATATAATTGAAGATATGGATATTGAGTATCTGGATATAGATGATTAGGATATGTTATACCACAAAACTTCTTGAGAGGATTTTTAGGAATTGTTTATAAAAAATTATATCATCATTAGATTAGAATTTTGAGAACAACGAAAATATTTATCCTGAAGAGGGAAAATATTTCTATCATGGTGTATGTTGATAAATTTATGAATTTAGTTTACCTTAAACATGATGTTTTCACTTGTGTGTCCTTGAAAGCATGCATAATTGAATTTGGGATGAGCCAGGAGATTCAATCAAATATTACAATGCAATGAATAACAAAATGTACAAAGATGGTGATTAGAGTGACGGTGGAAGAAAATGAGATACTGGGAGATATTGGTGGAAGAAGTATGTTGATACCTATTGGAAATGTTTGGATCTTCAATGTTGGGAGAAATAAGAAGAGGAACACAAATTTCCAAGGTGGTATCAAGAATAAAAATCACACTTTTGGATATGTAAACCTTCCTCCATGACCAAAGATCAATGTGTGATATTTCCAATGTGGTTCAATTGACCACATAAAATGAGAGGTTATAACCCAACCTTGATCATGAATCAATTCTAATTAGAAGGAGAAACTTCATAATAACTGTCATAGAGCTATGTGGTCGAGTGTTTGGGAATATCCTAGGTGTCATGAGAGTCATATGTTTCTATGGGACAAGAGTTGAGTAATGAATCTTGTTAGAAGAATTGAGATAGTCCTAATGAATATAGTAATTCCGTGGCTTATCCCCAAGAAAAATATCAATAGTGAAATTGAGAACAATGTGTGGCAAATAAGAAATTATTTTCTTCTTTGAAGGTTATTGTGGATGCTCATCCTACACCCTCTATGGTATAAGGTACAATTCTTTGGAATTATACCCTTATGAAATATTTTTTTATATGGTTGAATCCCATTTCATTATTACATCTCATTATGCTATTTTTCTAGGTCTAAATGTTGAGATGAAGACTTCTATGGTAAATCATCAATCTTCACTTGGTCAAAGAGAATGTCATGCTTTTATGTGTACAGTATGTTTTAAAACTATTAATGGACCCAATATTATATAGTAATTCTATAAGATTGATATATATTTCTATGATATAGTCTTAGGTATTACTTAGTTGAATTTTTTTAAGGCTCACATCAACTATTATACTTGAATGGTCAGTTTCACAACTGAAGGTAGTGTTGAGAATATCTTATGAGGAGACTAGAAAGGAAAGGCTGAAATAATGTTCTGGTAGAAACTAGTAGTTGGAATGATCTCATACCATTTGGAAAATTTAATTTGGAATCAATCGAAGAGATAGACGATAACCCTTTTTTCTGTAGTGTTTGGTCAATTTCAAGATGTATTTAATGAGAATATCTCAAGGATTCCACTAATGAGAGAAGTTGTGTTTACGATTGATCTCATTTTTAGAGAAAGTATTAATTAACTTTTGTCGTATCAAATGGAAATAAAATAATTAAGGTATATGAATGTGCTATTGGGAGAGATGGTGAAAATAGGTTTCATTTGGCTGAGCGCAAATCCATGGGTAACAGCAGTCTGGTTTGTTAAAAAGGTGGATTGATCTCTATTGTTGTGTGTGTATTTTTTATAATCTTAAAAATGTTATGATATAGAATCGATATACACATCCATGCATTTATAATATATTTTGCCATGTTAGGGGAGCTCATATGTTCTCCAAAATTTACATGTGATATGAATATCAACAATTGTGTGTTTGGAAGGAGGATACTCCAAAAACACATTTCCTAAGTAGATGTGGTCATTAGGAATATTTGGTAAAGCCTTTCAATCATACCAATGCACCATTGGAAATTTCGGAATTGATGAATCACATATTTTTGTGATATCTATATTATTTGGTGGTGGTGTTTCTGGATGACATATTTGTGAAATAAAGGACAATGGCTGAGCATTAGTGACACTTAGTGATATTGTTGGGAATTTGGAGGAATAATCATTTGTGTGAAATATTATCAAAGTGTATTTTTTTGATATAATATGTTCATCCCCATGGCCATGTAATAACTGAAATACGTGTTTATATGGATCTAATAATGATATAAGATGTTACATATTGGAAACCGTCAAAGAATGTTTTTGAGACACCCATATTCATTGGCATAGCTATTTTTTATCAACTTATTGTTAATTATTTTTCAAGAATATATTTGATATGAAAGCATAGATAAATAATACTAGTCCACTAAAAAGATAATCTAGATTCTATATATATTTTTTGAAGAATAATGTCTTCTTTACATCAACACCAATCTATATTTTTTCCCAAATCGGGATGAGGTTACATGATTTTTTGTAATGCATCATGATATAGGGTTGGATGCCTTCTCATATAAGTATATCATGTTTTTTATTATGGTTCAAGGATGTTGTGAGTTTATGAGATGAATTACCCAACTCATGAATTGTATTTAGATTTCATAATCTAGGATTGGAAGATATATAATCATTACCTATTTGGTGATAAATTTACCATGATTACAGATCATAATAGGTAGAAAAATATTTTCTCAGTAAGGGATTTCAATCTGAGACAAATAATATGGTGGGAGTAGCACCAAATTTTGGACTTTGACTTGATGTATACAACAAGAAAGGGAAATTCAATGGATGATGCATTATGTATAATTCTGTACGGTCAAATGGAAAATAAATCATTAGATGAGTGGAAGTAGATGTTGGTCCATGTCGGCATGCACATAGAATGTGAAGACCAAGGTGAAGATGAGTCAATATTTCCTTATTAATTTATTACATATTTGGTAAATATAGATAAATAAGCACACAAATCTATTGCAAAATGAATTTTTATGAGGTTGAAACAAAATGGTGGGGAGATCATTGAGGGATGGAGGCCAGATGAGAGCTTAGTGTTTTGATTAAAAAATAAATTGGTCACACCTATTACTTCTAAGGAAAATAGTATTCATACATACCACCATTTGAGAAGGTCTTCTCATCCTGTAATAATATATATATATATATAAGGCATTGAAGGAATTTTTTGGTGGTCCCACATGAAAAGAAAGGTAGATAATTTTTTTTTAAGATAATTAATTTTTCCTCATCTTAAGGAAGATCATCCGGATCAGCTGGTATGCTAATCTATTTACCTATTCCAGATTTGAATGGGGAGAAGCTAGTCATGGATGTTTTAACAGTTCTCCCAAAAAATGGTTTAGAAACAAGATTTCATGTGGGTGATAGTGGACGAGATCAACAAGTCCACTCATTTCAACCATATTCCTGAATCTCATATGGTGGATGGCTTGATAAAAATATATATCTAAGACACGGTGAAAAGGAATAGGTTACTAATTTCAATATTAAATAGATATTTGAGGGTTACATTGTGTATCTAAATATCCTTATAGATATCATTTGAAAAATAGTTTACTATGAGTCCCTCTTATCATCCTCCGATAGATGGTGAATCTGAATGGAAGATACAAGCATTAGAAGACATGTTGCAGTCCTGTTTAGTAGATTCTGGCAGCTCTTGGGAATAAAAAGTGCCATTATTGGAGTTATTATATAACAATATTTATCATTCCTTGGTATATAAGACTTTTTTTTGAATCCTTTTATGAGTTTTCTTGCCATTATCTACATTTTTTGGTGGAAATTTGTGATACCTAAAGGGTTGGTCTGAAAGATGTCTAAGAAACTATGTCAATAATTCATTTGATCCGAAACTAGATGGCGACGACTCAAATTCATTAGAAATGATATGTAGATCATCATTTATAGCGGTTTTTATTCAGGGTTATTGATCATGAAAATATTAAGGATCTATAAAATGATTTTACATTCTTGTTTTGGGAAACAGTTCAAGTTATCTCCCCACTAAACATGTCTATTTGAGATAGTTGAACATGTTTTTGATGTGGAATATCATTTAGAATTTCCAAAATAGTTTATAACTTTGTATAATTTGTTTCAAGTATCTAAGTTGAAAAAAGCATCAACACGATAATGACCATGTGATTCTATGGGATCATGCTGACCTAGAGCCAGATTCTTTGTTGGTTCACAAGTCAGTATAGATTGTGGATAGACAAGAGAAATTATTTCAAGGAAAAATATTCAGTCATGTATGAGTTTTGTAAAAAAAATGGTCAAATTATTGAAGATACTTTGGAATGGAAGTAGGAAATTAAATAGAAATGGATGAAAATATTTTACGTAAGTAATGTTTTTATACAATCCATAGATTGAAATACTAATGGTGGGGAGAATATAGCAGAAACTATTTCATGTATGTAACCCTTTATTTATTATTATTATGTATAAAGAAAGGTTTGGTTGATGTTTTGGGGGAGGCTTAGAGAATTTTGGAATCTTTTGTGACTTTTCTAAAGGTACATGGTAGGTGAACGGTTAGAGGAAACCTTAAAACTTCTTCAGGAAACCGTGCACAATGAGATATGGGTCTCTAGGTTGGATTGGTGTTAATGAGCATAGATTGGAAAAATATTGCGGCCACCCAATAGAATAAGTGAAAAATAGTACAATGGGATTTGGCAGGGTTTTTCCTAGTTAGGAAACTATGTGATCCAACCATGTAAGGATCCTTCATGGGATAGAATTTGGTGAATGGTTAGTGTACGATTCTCGTAATAGTGCGACTAATCATGCACAATTTGATAACTAAATCAACAAGAAGCGAATCTACATTGGGATTATTTTTTAACCATTTATTTTCACCAAACTGACCCTAACATGGTAATTCTTCATCTCAATGGGAAATTATTATTCTTCCTTATATCCAATGGTTATATGAAGGCTTCTCTTGGAGTATTGAAGCCAAATTCTCATGGTAAGTCATCATTCATGGTGTTTTCCCTTATGTTTTATTTGATCCACATCCCCTATCTCTTAGTTTTAGAGATCTACTTCCAATGTGGATATATCTAAGGTAGATAATTCCAAATTTGATCATATTTGGATTTTTTGTTGTTTGGGAAGATATATAAGAATGATTCTGGATATTCGACTCGATTTCATGGATGTCTTTCATGCCATTTAACGTTTTCGCCAAATTTTTGACGTAGGTCTATTCACTGTAGACTCTTTTATTTATAAAATGATGGTTATACATAAAATTATAAATTTTATTGAAAATTTCTTATAAATTATTGTGAAAACCATGGTAGAAACACTCTTTATTGATTGTTTTGAGTTTTTGGGAAATTGAGGTATTGTTGTGAAATATTATTTAGGGTTGATTTTAAAGTAATGATTTCAAAAGTGGTTGTTTGAATTGATATATAGAAAAGGATTTATTGAATTATTTTAAATGAATAATTTTTTTGAAATGGGGTTTTCACACATGGTTTTGGAATGGGGTTAGATTTTTTTTCATCTATTCATGTGTGTTGGGATGGATAAAGGTGTGACGTACCCCCATTAAAAGGTTAGAAAAAATATGGGCTTGATGTAACCCCATAAAAATGGATCACTATGTGATAAATTAGTTATAGGATGAATGCATCCTCATGAGTAAAGGTAGGATTATAGTTTAATGCATGTTTGGATGTGTATTTATGTGGGAAGGATTAGGTTATACAAAAATAGAATTTTTGGAATGTTTTTAGAGAATTGCATAGTTGATTTCCTTGGAACATGATATTGTTTTATGAAAACATTATTGTTATGGAACTTGTTTATATTTTGGTATAAATAGTTTATAAATTATTTTACATGAACTATTTTATATAAATTATCTGACACATTCTATCTTAGTTGAATGAATATAGAATTAATTTGGGGAAAGGCTACATAGTTTCATTACTCAACCCTACATCAGCACATTGTTACTTTTTAATACTTCTGTAACATCCCGGTTGGAGGAGATTCCCAAAGGTGACTCGTACATGGTTGGTCACATAGCCTCAAGTTCATTTCCATGAATGCTAGAGGCTTTCGACTATTGGTAAGGGACTTTGGTGTGATAGTGGGGAAACTATGCTCTCATTAGAAGAGTAACACAATGGAAGTAAAACCGATCAAAATAGTATAAGCAATAAAACATGCAATAGGTAAACATTATATGTAATGAAAAACTGGAGAAAACACACACAAACACACACACACACACACACATATATATGATGCATGATAAAAATTTCTAGAAAATAATCTAAACAAGTAACAATGTTGAAATTCAATATGAAACCAAAGTACAAAAGGAAATAGATAAACATATCCACAGCATAACCAACCTACGCTTGGTCTCGTGCTTCCCAGCTCCATAGAAATCAAGTACGTGATTTGAAATGGATCATTCCCTTATCGATACCTACAATAATATAATCTATTTGGTCCCGAAAGCATGAACGAAACAGTGTTTGAGACAAATCCCAGTAGGCAACCACCCAATGATCTGTGCCGAACAGTCATTCAATATATATGGCAGGCAATAAACAAAATGAAGTAGTAAACAAGGAAGAAAACATAGTAACAATCCTACAATTCAATTGCATTTATTTTCATATATCATGTAAGTAGATAAACAAAATTAGGTCACCCTCTGGGATGTACTCACAATGTAAACTCTCTAGTTCATCGAAACAAACACAATAAACCTTATGGGAAGTACACACAGTCTATCCCCTCTTGTTTATCTTCAACTAAGACACTCTGTGGAAGTACTCACTGTAAATTTCCTATGTGGTCTCATATCGGTAACTAATAGGCACACTGAGGAAGCACCCAACGTCCAATTCCCCATGTGGCCCTAATCGAGGACACTACATGCACTTTGAGGGAGAAAAAAATCTACCCCCCTATGGTCTCGAAACATAACAGCAAATAGACACTCTGGAGAAGCCCTCAATGTCAATTTTTTCTATGGTCTACTACACCAGGTTCCCACAACCCTATGTTTGTCGATTGAGAAAAAACAAAACATGGTAGCCAAAGTAAACCTCAAGAACTATTTGGAAAAACAATCAATAGTATATCATATCATGTCAGATAATAATCACCCTATCATAACAATACTAGGCATGGAACGCAAGCAACAACCTAATATAAAAATATAAACCAAATTGTCAAAACAAGAAAACATGGGAAAAATGTCCATAACATAACAAGGAGAAATCTATTCTCAAACAATTACCCTCTATAATTTCAAACTAGGCATAACAGGCAAACAAAAAGGGATAAAACCATAAACACACAATACCTTGAATGAGGTAATTGGCAGTTTTTTACATAAAACTCAATGAGTAACTATGAAAAGGCACAAATCACCTACATTGACATTGTGAGATCAATATACATGAACCTCAGGCCTTGAATCTCCCTATAACGCTGTAGATCTATAAAAACACATATGACGTTCAATCCTAAATGTCTTGCGGAAGAGGATAAATCAAGATATGATGTTCAAAAAGAAAGGAGAACTCACCCATGCGATTCCAACGTGATCAACGACGGTCAAATCAGAGAACGTATGGAAACTTGGTGGCTCTGAGGTGATTTACAGACGTACAGATGTTATTGGATAAGACGAGCAATGAAAAAGATGGTTATGTCCATCAGACATGACACTCGGTCAATATAATGAAAAAAGTACATAGCGTGTTCTTTAAATGTACATGGAGTATACATGCCTTTTCCAGCCTCCTCTTTAAGAAGTCTGTAGTTCACTACACACATCCATGTGCTCGTCCATTACACAACCCACACATGGTCACTAGCATCAACCGGGTACACGGCGTGTACTCCTGAAATTTCCAGAAACTCATATTTTCTCTAAAAAACAACCAAAAAAGAAAAAATACCTGAAAAGAATATCTATATTCTTACAAACTTCCCCCCATAATGAAATTTGTCACTAAATTTCCCTAGCAAGGTGGCGTAGAAGAAAAAACTTGAAAAATCTCTGGACACTACGATTGTACATCAACCTCCCTCTCCCAGGTCACGTCATGTACTCGCCTGTACTACAATAGCAATCAAACCAGAGGAATAGACCATCCATAGAGAACCTTCTCACTACGATCAACAATTCGGATGGGACGCTCCTTGAACGAGGCATCCACCGTGAGCTCAACCTCATCAGGTTGGAAAACATGAGACAGGTCTAAGAAGAAATGTCAAAGCTAAGAAACGTAAAAAACATCATGCATATCCCGGTACTAATTATTTAAATGCAACCGATTGGAAACTAGGACGACTCTATCCAAAACATCAAATGGCCCAACATACATCGGAAAAAGATTACCCCATCTCATAATCCTTTTGTGTCCGTACCTCGGTGTGACATGTAGGAAAACCTGATCCCCGAAATCAAACTCTAGAGGTCATCTCCATCGTTCAGCATTAGTCTTCTGTCATGACCATGCAGTAGTCATCCTCTCCAGAATCAACTCTATCTACTCAGTGGACTTCGGGACAAGGAGAGGTCCCAACACAGTAGCCTCTCCTGCCTCCAGCTAAAAGAACGGTGATCAGAATGGCCTACCATACAAATCCTCAAAAGTTGAAATCTGAATAGTTTCCTGAAAACTATTATTGTTGTAAAACACCATAAGAGGTATTTTATTCTCCCCTGAACCTCTTAATTCTAGGATTATTTCCTGATGAATGTCCTCAAGCACCTTAATCGTAAGCTCAGAATGACCATCTGTTAATGAATGTTAAGCTGTACTCAAAAGCACCTGTGTACCCAAAGTGCTCTGAAGTCCCTTCCAGAAAAGAGAAGTAAAACATTCATCCTTGTGTGACTCAATGGAGTGTGGAAATCCATGTAAATGTAATATATCTAAGATGTACAAAATTCACAGATCATCCACACTGAAGGTCTCCTTGATCAGCAAGAAGTGAGAATCTATTGTGAGTCTATCAATGACAACCCAAATTGCATCATTTCCACGAGACGACCTTAGTAAAACTATCATGAAGTCCATCATGACATCGTTCCACTTCCACTTAAGAATGTGTAACTATTTTTATATACCTGCTGGTCGCGGATGATCTTCCTTCACCTTCTCACAAGTTGAACACCTCAAGATAAAACTAGAAACATCTCCCTTCATACCTGGACACCAATACAGACGATGCAGATCTCGATACATCTTGGTGACATTAGGATGAGCTAGAAAAACTGAGGAATGAACAACTTGCATCATCTCCTCACATATGTCTACTAGAATCCACATGCCTCCATGAAAAAACAAGATCTCATACTCTCCTACTATCCATCCATGAATAGGTTCCTCTCCTAAAACACTCTCACATAGGACTAGGCCTTCAAAATCTGATAACTGATTCATTCACACTCAATCAAGTCGAGTAAATATAACAACCACATAAGAATGAAACATTTTCCCTGGTCTGTCGTGCATCTCCAAATGCATCTCAAAGTATAGATCCATATGTTTCGACTCACTGCTCGCCTTCTGAACTACTTGTATATGAGTCCTTCTGCTCAATGCATCTGCCACAACATTGCCTTTACCTGGTGTGTTGGCAAGCTCAATGTCAAAAGGCTGAAGGTACTCAACCCACCTTCACTATCTCAAATTCAGATCACGATGAGTGAAGATATAATTGAGGCTCTTGTGGTTGGTTAAAACCACAAAATTCTCTCCTAGAAGATAGTGTCTCAAATATCGTAAATCAATAAAAACTGCAGCTAGAATTAGATTGTGTGTTCGGTAATTCCTCTCATGTGGCCACAACTGTCGATAACTGAACACAATGACACCTTCTCCCTGCATAAGCACTGCTCCAATCCTAATACTTGATCCATCTTAGTGTAAAATATAGTATTTTACTGGCTCTGGAAATACTAGTATCAACGTTGAAAGTAAACCATCCTTTCAGCTCCTGAAAGGCTGACTCATAAGAATCTGACCACAAGTAGTTCATACCCTTCTTAATTAGTCCCATATGTAGAACTTACTAGCATGAAAATTCATGTATAAAACACTTATTGTAACCAACCAACCCATGAAAACAATGTACCTCAATGACATTCTATGACTTCTCTTAGAGAACCACTTCTCTCTCTTTCTCTAGGTCTATTGATTCTCCTATCTCTAAGATAACATGACTCTATAAGTGAACTTGGTCCATCAAAATGTGGCATTTTGAGAGAATAACATATAACTAATGATCTATAAGTGTACTCAAAATGATATCAAGATGTGTGGCATGGTCTTGTCGAGTGTGAGAGTACACTAAGATCTCATTCACGATGACTACCATGAAAGAATACATGTATGGATAGAAAACTCGGTTCATTAGTGCTATGAAAACTACATGCATGTTCATGAGACCAAAGTGCATAACCACAAACTTGTATAGACCATACCTGCTCTGAAATGTCGTTAGAGGTACATCTGAGGGTCTATCACCAACTAATGGTAACTAGACCTCAAGTTAATCTTCAAGAACACCTAGGCTCCTTAAAGCTGATCAAATAGATCAGCAATCCTTGAAATGGGATATCAGTTATTGATCGTCATCACATTAAACTTTCAATAATCCACAAAAGTCTGAGTGTACAGTTTGCCTTCTTTAAAAAAGGATAGGATAACCCCAAGAAGAATTACTTGGTTCGATGAAACCCTTTGGATACAGCTCCTCCATCTACTTCTTCAGCTCCTGTAGCTCTGGTCCAGCTATCCTATAAAACAGATTGGATAGTGGTCACACTCTTGGACCATGCTCAAAAGAAAACTCTACCTCTCGCTATAGAGGAAAACTTGAAAAGTCATTTGGAAAGATGTCCCTGAAATGATCCACATATAAAGTAAAGTCCTTCTGTGAAGTCCACTGTCCATCTAGACACAGACTAGAAATCTAGGATGTAAATCTTCCCAAACCTTGATGCTCAGGTCCCTCTCTACTCGCATGGACATCCCACTCAACCTTATGAAGAAAAAATTTGCCCTCCGGTGACGTGAAACTCACTCTACGGAGATAGCAATAGACAACTGCCTTGAAGGGAACTAACCAATCCATTCTGAAAATGGAATCATAGCATGTCATCTCTTGGATGTAGAGGTCTATAAAGAAGTGACACCCACCAACCTCAAGAGGGAACGCCAAACACTATCATCAACTAGTTGTTCTTATCCCCAATGATGTTTTTAACGTCAATATATCAGTAGAAGAAAAGATACAGAGCCTATGGATCTCCACCACAGCAAATATTATAAATATACGTGGAGGTCCTATAGAGAAAAGAACCTAAACTAAAACTTAGGCAAATAGAATCATACGTCATAATGTAGAGGGTCCGCGATCCATCTCTTGATCGGACTCCTCCACCAAAAATGTTTGATCTGCACCTCAACCCTTCGACCCTTCTTGAACACACTAAGATAATCCACCCTATATTCATTGAACATCTGGCGACTGGCTACCAGGACCATGAACTCCACCTCGGATTGAACGGCTAGAATAACTCTAGTTCCCTGACTGATGAGAAACTGGTGGTGCTGCTCCTAAATGAGGAGTCATAGAAGACCACCTTTCACCAGCTGCTAGTGAGAAGAACTATAAGAAATGTTGATGATGGCCCATCTTTCTACATGATTGATACTCCACTGGGTCTCTCGGGCAATTTGGCCTAGTATGTCCGACCTTCTTACACCAGTAGCATACAACATGGAAACCAGAAGATGTCTCTTTCCTCCTTTTATCTCCACACGTAGACTCCCTATGATGCTTCCTGCTGTCACTATGAGAGATACCAACTCTAAATGTCGAGTCGCCCTGGCTCACAACTCCAGAATCCCTCATATTTCACACTGTGATTAGCTCTTGGTTGACTATAGAAGTTATCAAAGTCATCCTTAAGAAGTTCACCTGATTTCATATTTTATGTATGAGACCATCCTCAAACTTCTTTTCCAGAAATAACTCATCACCTTCTGGAATAGTCCTGAAGCGTGGTAGCTTTCTGAAGGGAGAAGAATACTCCATAACAGAAAGAGTACCCTACTCTAGAATCATGAAATCTTGGGCTCGATCAGCCCTCAAAGACTCTGGGTAGATGTAGTCATAAAATACATGTTGGATCTTATCCCAATCCATAACCTGCTAGTGTCCCACCTATGAGATTACATCCTACCATCTATTGGAGGAACCCCAAAGCATATACGTAGTGAGCTTCACCCTCCTATATGGAGGAGTCTCTAGATGCACAATGATAGAATGAATGGATTATGACCATAAATCTAAAGCCCAAGCTCCTCCTTCCCCCGTGAATGTGGGAGGATGATTCTGCTGGAAAACTAGAGTCAACTCTTCCATAGAAGGGGAAAGATACAGTACTTCTTAGAAGGTCTGCATAGAACTCATAAAGCCCTATCATAATTGTGCATCATCACCTGTGTCTGGAATGGTGGTTGGTGCCCAAACTGGAATCACTGGAAGATTTTCTATTCGTCCTCGATCAGCCATATCTAGTGTCTAATCACAGCCCTACTACTGGAGGAAAACCAGGGGATGTCTTAGTGGCCTGACTTTGCATTGTCATGTTCCCACCTTTGATCAATATTAACAGGGACTGAAACATAGAAGAGTAAGATGGGAACAAGAGAAGGTAAGAATCCATGTTTTTTAAAACATAGATACACAATGTGTCTTATTAATACATAGATTTTTCCCTTTAGCCATCACTTGGGTGTGTACTTCTTGCATACCAAGTCATGTAACACACCATATACACAGTGAATTGTCCTAACATACGACATGTACATGAATCCTCATCCCCTACCCGAGTTCTTCTACCTGAATAATCCACATGGTTCTCCTAGAACTAGACTACACAGAGTGTTAGTGCTAAGCACGACATGTACTATATGAACTTCACCGACCCATGTTGTTAGTTACATGACCGATTACATGGCTCACTCTACACGACATGTTCTAGATAGACACAGTGTGTAATGCTTAGGTTTCAACTACCCGTGTTGTTAGTCACACAGGTGAACACATGGTTGACTATACATGGCGTGTTTATCCCAGACACGGCCTATACCAGAAGGTTTCCACCGTCCCGTGTTTCTCATTACACAGTCAGATATAGGGGTTACACCACAAGGCATGTTTAGGATATACACATCATGTATAAATTATGTTATTATCCATATGTGTGTTTAGTCACATTTTTCGACACATGGTCTTCACAACACGACATTTACCATTGGTACACGACAGACCCCCCATGATTTCCCAGCCTCATTTCTCTGGCAACACAGCTAGTGACATAGCTAGAGAATACATGGTGAGTACATAAAGTACAGGACATGAACTTAATAAAAATAATTCCCTCCAAAATGGAAGGACACATAGCATGTATTCATCATTACATGCCATGTATTCTAGGTTCTTCTGGAGAGTAAACCTCATAAACTACTATAAAACCCAGAAAAACACTGAAATGAACATTAAAGTAAAAAATTCGGATCTGTGAGGGCCCACACTCCCTGCGAATCAAAGCTTGGCATCTTATACCTGTCATATACATGAAAAACAAGGCAATGATAAACCAAATTTAGATCCATGAGGGCCCGTAACACCTCACGAACCAAAGTTTGGCATCCATTTAAATGAAACCTTACACAATTCAATACCCTATCAAAGGAAGGTATTCTATTTTATTATAGGATTTACACAAAATACCTTCACCATTATAGTTATAAGATTTCAAAACAATTATTATCTAGTTATAATAATATAGATGTGGTCTTCCTAGTAAGATAAATCTGGTTCCAATTTAATTTCCTCACTGACCATATTTTGTATTTGGTATGGTATTTATATCCTAAATAAATAGATATGGATCAAATCATGAAATTTATAGATGATAGAAGACATTTCCAATTGATAATCCACAACTCCAATTCATTATAGAATTTCAAAGCCTCCATGTACCCTAGAAATAGTTTCCATTTCCATTCAAAACCTCATAATATCCTCCCATGGAGACACATTCAATAAAACAACATATAAAACTTGAAATTTTAAATCCATCCTTACATTATCTGTATAGATCATTTTCAAACATTGATTATCCATGATACGTTTTTAATAGTCATTACATTCACCATGGTATCCTTTAAATTTTCTACATCTAAAAGATTAATTTTACAAACGTCATCCAATAAAGCTAGTGTAAAACATATTTTCTATTAAAACTCTTTCTACGGTTCCATTTGAATGCTCAAATGAAATATATTACTATAAAAAAATTTATGTCGATGTTTAATATTGATTTCACATATCTTGAATTTAAAGTGATAATTACCTCTAAATATCTTATAATGTTTGAATAGTCCCTTTAAACTATCCGTCTATCTAAGGATGATCAATAATGAAAAAATATAGCTCAATTTTGAGATCTTCTTTTACAGTCTTCCTTAATTTTTATGTAGTCCATGGACCAAGATCATAAATAATATAATGAGGTGATATTTTATGTTCCACAACATCATTAATATATATATTCATAAATTATTCAAGAGGTAGATCTTTTCATTTAGTGATATAATGTTTTAACAAAGTAATGTGATAAAAAAGCCCATATATAATTATTTTTTTCAAACAATTATTGGAAATTTCGTGGAGAAATCTTTAAAAATATCATTCAATTTCTATATAGGAATATATAGAGGTTTCATGAATCTAATAAGATGTTGTCTCTAATCCAATACCTTTTAATAGACCATGAATCATGAGATATAGTATACAGTTTTTCATTTTATATTACCCTATAAAAAATATTCCTTCAGTTCTTGATACTGTTTTGTTTATTCCAGGGTGTATAGAAAAATTAAATCTAGGATCTTATTATAATAATTTTATTTTTAGATTTTTTTATCTATGAAGCACAAATTATAATTCCAAATTTCCATATATTATCACCATAACTGATGTTTATCAACAAACCATATTTCATGACATTGATTTTACTTCCTTATTGTCATTTATATTATATGATTATTTGTATAATGAATTTGGATATCTATCTATTTATTTTAACTTATTTTATGTTTATTTAAATTTTATACATAAAATCTATTCATTTATTAATTGTCACCTCAATGTTATGATCTCTTTAAGGGTTTATTTCACAAAATCATTTTAATCAGGATTGGTTATTCATTAAATTACATTAAATGAATTATTATATTAAATGTCTAATAAAACATTTAATATTAATTTAAAATGGTTATCAATGACCCTTCTTAAGTAATAGTACCATTTTCCTACACTTTACTACTGAAAATGTTCTAGAAAATGGTTTTCAGAAAGACTCAATTCATTTATCTCGTTAGTTGGAGAAAATGTTCTCTTTTGAAACCAATATTTTATTTAAATGTATTATAAAATGTTTTTAACCTTTTAAAAATGATTTTTTTTAAAATATTACCCTTATTTTCTTTTACAATTTTTTTCAAATGAATCGTCTTGTCTGTTTCAGAAAATGTAATTATATCATCCTTTTTACAGTGAAAAAGGAATGTTATTTTTAGATTCTATGAAATGTATAGATTCACCCACACTCATTTACTATAAAATTAATATTCATGTTTAAAAGGTTAATTTTTAATGAAATTTTTTTCACAAGTTATTTTCAAGAAAAATTATTCTGAAAATGTTTCTCAAAATAAAAAATATATTATCATCATAAATGCATTCAAAAGATTCTTGCATAGTTTTTCTAATAATCAATGACAATGGCCCTTTATTTCAATCCACTTAGGATATATTATATTGAGTATATTCTTATTATTTTCCTAGAAGTTTTATGATTTATTTTTCCAAAGATATTATTAGCATTCACTTACATGATTCCTTTGATAGTACACTTGAAATATTCAAATTCATATGACTATTAGAAATTGAATTTCCTACAATTATAAACATCCTTTATCATTGATATTTTTATCACCTAAAACATATATCAATTTTACTTATGGTGTATGATTTGATAGTTATTTTATTTCCTATGGAAATATTTTTTTAATCCATATTCATTATTAAATTGGAATATTTGATAAAGAATATTGATTATTAATTAAATTGATTACTTGATATGATACACGATTAAATCATTCCATTACTCGTGGGACGGAGACATTATATATCCCCTCGATGCATTGAAAGGTTACAATGAGAAAAACTATTTCTAAAAATTAAATTGGTATATATTTATATTTTTAAATCCTCTTACAAAAGGCCTTGATGGTATGGGTTTTAATATACATTTGAAAAAACATCCAACAATTAAGTACTACTTTTTTATGGATTTAGTTATTATTATCTATGAGATTTTTTTCATTGAAATTATATATGGATGATTTTCATTATTAGTTCATTGATTAAATGAAACATGTTTCAGTTATTTTCCATTCAATATTGTTTACAAACATCTTTCACAGTTTATCAATTATATGGACTATGAGTTAAAATATTTACCTTTACAAAATTATTATTTATATTGATTAATTATTTCTAACACTTTAATACCCTAAATGATAATTTTAGCTCATTATTATTATGTTTTATTTCCTTGATATATTTACATTGTACTGAAAAAGATATGCAGGGATATAATAGATGGAATACAGTAATTATCCTTAAGAATATTATTTTTAATTTGTGTATTCATTTATAACACATGACTTGTGTATGTATCTAGTTTACTATGACTACTAAAATGTTTAGTCCTTCGAGGAATGATTTACTTGTATCATATTCCAATGTAATTGTAGAAGACACAGACTCTGTACTTTTGGGGTCGTTGTCCCCACATTTTGTATCTGAGTAGGTTTAGTAGCATCATTGGGATCTATATTTAAGAAAAAACAGATTATACAAAATATCTAGAAGGTATAGTTTGAGGATAAGTATTAAAGAACATCCTAATTATTAAATGATACAGTGATTAACTGATTTTCCTATAAATACATCCTAGTCTTTATACTACAGGTAGAAATGGTTCAGGGATAGATGTACCTAGGGGTAAAAAATCTGTAAAGGTGTGTTCGGCCTAAATTGAGCATAACGTGGTACACAATTATGGTCCTTACAACACACCTAGTTTGATAATTCATGGGGTTATTCTCTGGAAAATTCACATTTTATTTAAAAACCATTGTAAAGGATTTAAATATATGATTACAATAAATAACCTATGTTAAACATGATTTCTTTTATATTTAAAATAAGGTTTCATTATCTAGATATCCAATAGATGATTATATATTTTCCCACTACATCTGTTAGGACTCACAATATGCTCCCTAGTTTTAGTGAATGGTTGGAACAAAAAAGAGTCATGTTAACAATGAAATTAAGGATAATTTGGTGACAATGAGAAACCAAATGAGGTGTTGATTAGAAGGAGTGTAAACTTTTTTATGCCCAATCATATTTCTTAAATATGAGAAAAAACATATACATTAACTAAATTTATAAATCACTAAATAAGAAAATGATGGCAGTTTCTAAAAGCTCGAGTGGTGGAGACCATAAATAAATGAAGGCTTGATTTCCTTCATAAAATAAATGTGGTAGGATGGACCCAAGATAGTGTCAAAATGGAATGGTTAAATGATTTATGAGTGTGAAAGGACATGAAGAGAATAATATCCTTTGAAAAATGATGACTAAGATGTACAGAAACGAAACTCATCATGAGGATTATTTTAATGTTCCTTTCCATTAATGCGGGGAACTTGGGAATTTCTATAGTCAATGTACTATTCTAAAGGATAAAATCTAGACCTAGTAAAGACCCATGTGGAAATAAATGGACGAAGTATTTATGTATTGAGGCCATATTGATAATCTTATTCAAAAGGATATTTAATTATTAAATTTGAAGGGAGTGAATTATATTTATCTTGAAAATTTTATTATTATATTATAGAAAGTGAAAACTCATATACAGGGTGACAACACATCAAATGTAGAAAGGTGGTGGGTGTCAGGAACCAAATGGGACCACGACTATCTTAATGTGACCCTGTGGGTCACTCTCTAAATCAACGATCAAACGACGCCCAAGGTGAACACACTCAAGTTCAAACATGCACAAGGAATAATAAAAAGAGAAATGTAGGTGTGAGTGTTAAAACACTGTAGGTTAGACCGATAATCTATTCCCCAATGCACTACCTCTAATATTAAATAAAAACTTGTTTCATTCTTGAACAATAATTTATAAAAGTATAGTTTTCTATATATTAGTTAAAAAAAGTTTTCAAATCATTTCCCATATTCACATCCATAACCGAATTCATTCAATTAGTGTGAAAATAGTATTTTTATGGGAAAGTCATTTTTACATTTTAAATTTATACAATAAGTTTATACACTTTTCTTTGAAACAATTTTTCAAAATACACATTTAAATCATAGATAAATTTCTAACAGAAACACTACACATGAATGAACTACACTAGTTACACAAAAAGGGAAATGAATAACATACATTCAAGTATCACATTCAACACTACAAGCATTAAGAATGAGTAGACATAAGGGAACCTGATAGATCGAGAATAATCCAGAAGTCAATAATACATGGGACACCAACACTGATAGAATTCCTCACATGATGAATTCAAAATGCTCAATACACTTAGCCACCATAACTTAGGACATACTTGGGGAAAATACCATAGTAAAAAATCAAAATATATATTCAACTACGAGGGGCCCCCCAGTTAGCATGTTGACTACTAGTGCGGAAATCATTCTTAGAATATTCTTTCAATATTTTAGGTTCCAATGTCTCATGTATAATGGGGGTGAGGAAAATGAGTCTAGCTAAGCATCCAATGCCAAATATTGTTCTATAATGAATAAAAAACAACAAAAATCACCCCGATGCATCCCAAGAATCGACACACATGCCATATAATAAATAGAATGCAAGGTGTTGATATTGAGGACTTCCAGTGATGGGTCACGAGGATTCCATAGTGAGGATTTCCCACCCCTAAAAAACTATTCACAAAACCCACTTTTATCAAAGGTACAATTTTTAAATTTCCAAAAGAAGTGTAAACACACCCATTTTCACATCCAAACATCGATATAATATTTTCAATATACATAGATTACAAACTCTAGAAATGAGAATTTTTAATAAATTTCCAAAACATGACAAAACGCAATACAAATTATTTTTAAATCCAAACCACTTGGGAAACCACATAAAGAAACTAAAACATTGTTTTCCACACTTTTGATTCATTTTGAAACCCTAATAATTAATATAATATCACATTTAACTCCTAAAATCCAAATGGGTAACTAACCGCGCATTAGGCATGTAAATTTAAATAAAACAATTTCAATTTCACACCTAAAAAATTATGAACCTCAATTTTCTTGCCAAAATGAAATTTAAATTTCAAGACCATGTTTTAAAATTACAGACCATGGGTGTAAAATACCCATTTTTCCTAAATCAAAAAAACACACCAATCATAAAAAATTATTTTGAAAATAAAACAAACCCCAGAAGCACTACATTTCACATTTTCACCACCCCAATAATTTAATAAATGATTGAATTAATTTGTTAAAAATCGAGAAGGGGTACAATATGGATCTGCACCAATACACACCCAATGTTACATAAAAATACTAATGTAAAATTAATTTCCATGGAAGACCATATGATACATGAATTCAGGAATCAGTAGAATACCAGAAAACTAAGTAGAATGTTGCACAAAAATATTTATCATGTATACAATTTGTAAAATGCATGAAATTACAAATTCATAAATTATAAGTGAATCTGCAAGGTGATAACCTACCTCAGATTCATGGCACGATGACAACACAAAATCACAGTCACACCACATGGGTTCTAAAATGGTAACTCTTCAAAGAACAACCCTTAATCAACATAAAACCCCAAAGTAAAGAAATGAAAAAACAAGAATAAATTAGAATAAGTATAATGGTTTACTGATAGGGTAAAATGCATAGGCATAGGGTTAATAGGTTTATTTGTAGAGTAATTGGAGGATGCCAATAGAGGTAGGTTGCCGTAAATCATGAGGCGTGCTGGAATGAAGAGCATGGGGCTGTGACCGGGGGTTATATCGGAACATGGAGAGTCGTACCATTAGATCGAGCAGGGGGGGTTCTAAGAGGTGCACCAACAATGAGGGTTATGTGAAAGGAATATGGGATGTGGCCGCTGCACAGGGTGAGGGAGTGGCGGATGGTCGCAAGGGTATAGAATCCGGCTAGGATGGGGAATGATTTTCTAGGGGGTCGGGTCCCATGATGTGTAGAGGGGAAGGGGGTATCATATTAGGGTTAAACTTATTTTTATTTTGGAAAAACACCCTAGAGATAATAACTCAATTGTTAAAAAGAGGAATATTAATTATAATAATAATAATTACAGTAATGATAATAATAATAATAATAATAATAATAATATTATTATTATTATTATCATTATAAAAATGAATATCAAGTAATTTTATTTTAATCAAATTTTCATTGAATTTAAAATATTTTTTGATTGTGATAATTACTTAGTTAATGATATACCAGGAGGCGCCATGGTATTTTGATGAAGCCACATCACTTCTCCTGTGCCCTGCCAATGCACGGGACATTAAGACACAAACAACACTTATTCATTAGAAAAAATGAAAACCTTCAACTAGGCCCAAGCTGTACCTCGAACAAGCATTCAAAACAAAGATAAATAAAATAAAATAAAAATAATTTCTAAAATCGGCCTATGATAATTGTCCCCATCATAACACATTATTCTCCCAGAAATCTACAAAATATTCTAGCCTATAGATCAACACTTATGGATCCCATAACAATATGACCCAACCTGTCATATTATGAAATTTCACAGACCATAAATGGATCTTAACCTCAATTTCTAAAGTAATTCACCAGGATAAGGGAGTCCCTAACAAAATCCCCACCATTATAATTTAATTACAATCTAATAATGTCTGAAGAGGCATCCCAATGAGACCAGCGATGGCTCTTTCCACTATTATGAACCAACTGAGAATATTAAAACAGAATTGTAACACATACCAAATCCGAGCCTCTCCCAAAAGGGATCAAAATCCTACCACACGAGGTGAGTGGGATGGATTCAATTGAATATAGAAATAACACACAACCAACAAGTGCCCATGTCTTAACTCTAATAAACAAATAGGAACAAGGACTGAACCTGACTCACACGGTTGGTCCACACTAAGAAATTGAATAGCAACTCAAATCCATGAAAGTGTATCCAAAAATACTATGTTTAAGGTAATTCTACCACAATATTTGTGATAATAGGTCATTCAATATAACGGAGAAACCAGAATAGAAACACTATAACTGCATTGCCACAATGGTAAAGAAAAACCTTAACGAAAAGTTCATAAACATCAATGGTTCCATACTACACGTCAGCTTCACTCTGAGGCCTTTTGGGTGGAGCATAGATGGGAGAATAATCCCTTGACTTGCAGTCATATTTTGATAATCCCAATAATAAACATACATCGCTTGGGTAGTCAATAGAAAAGACAGAATTGTTAAATGAAAACAACACTAGCATTAAAAAACCATTCATCAAAAATACCACAACATTCCGATACATTTTAAATCACAAAACAACATTAATAAAATTTTCTTGATAAGATATACCTTACACTAGAATAAATCTTTCACAAGAAGCACTAAACAAAAAACCTACAACACATCAAATAGGAAAATTTTCTCCAAGATTCTTTACAGCGACACCTCTTGAAATCACCCACAATGACCAAACCATCCACAAGCCTAGTAGAGATCCAGGGCATGTTAAGACGATGAGTTTTTAACGGCCGACATTCCAAACTGATTATATACGAGTATATCTTGCTCTGAAGAGGTTGAGGAAAGGTGCTGAGGGATTTTGATTCCATGCTCTACTCCCTTAACTTTAAACTTTTTGTTTCTCTCTTACCGGTAATTAAAGATGGAGGACTACCTCATGAATTCATACCATCATGGATTCAATGTGAAAATAATGTCTTACCACATTGGAAATTGATGTTATATTGAGATCTGACACATTTTGCTGTAGTTCGTGAAGAATCCCAACCTCAAAGCATTGAGCCTTCACTGAATCATTTTTAGCATAGATTATATCATAAGGGACTGGGTCTACAACGTGATGAAAATAATCCAACACTGATCCATCACCCTGCTATAGAGAACCCATATACATCACCATTCCCACCCTATCGTCCCCAGTGAAATACTAATAAATGAACAAAGACTTGAAAAAAATCCCATGTAAGGTCTCTAAATGGTTTGTCTAAAGACATTGAATTCCACCACATCCACCATGAGCCTTCATCATTAAATTATTATAACATAACCTTCAATGAATCCTGTAAATCAACGAGGCTAATGTTTATTTCTATTTTTCACATCCAATACTTTTCTACGGATGGGTCTCTTTGACAATTAAAGGGGGTGGACCCAACTTCAGGAACTCAAGAATAAAGTCCTTAGCTTGATCATATGCACTATGATCATCCATCAAAGCTCCATGGGAACATCCACTATAAAAGAAAAAGACAAGAACCAAATCAAATTAAACACAAAAATAAAAATCATCAAGATCAATCACCACATAGGCGAACATCTTTAGACATATGAAAACAATCCATTATTAACCTCATACATATCCTTTTTGAAAAAAAATTATGATTTCAAGAACAAACATGGGGGATTTTCAGCCTCACCAATGGTATTTCATCGATCCTCACCCACATGAATATTTTTGTGCCACTTTATGCACCCATAAACCATTCCATACTAGACATCCATTCCCATTTCCATATAAAACCAAGCATGTGAGCACCCATGAAAACGTTGATGAAAAAAAACAAACATCATTTTCCAAAAATAAATCATTCATCCCATTTCATGAATCTGAAACCTTCCAAAGGAACACTAACCACTTGTCAAAATTAACGTGGTTAAAAATCCATCCCATTTCATTTAAAATAATCTGAAAATAAAACACGCCATCTTAAAAAAACATTTTTCCAAATCCAAATTATCTGATTCGAATAGTTTTCATAATTTAGAGGACACCCAAAAAACTCAACAAGGGAACTAGAGTCGGTGGGTGACATAATTGTATGGTTTGATTTCATATACAAAACACGTCACCAATACATAAAGACTTCAAGGACCATGTGCCTTGTTTCACATGGCTTTCCAAGCTATACGAGATTACTAGAACTAATAGACCATCTCCCTTTGTCAGAACCCAATCGAAAAAAATTCCATAAAGACCAAATAATCAAATTAAATCAGACTTCCCATGGGAACCCGAAGATCCACAAGAGAAAGAGTTCTCAATGCTCTTCTCTCACTACCCCTCATGTTCTGAAAATACTACTCCATCTACATTGACAACCCAAAATAGAAAAGGGTGCTCTAAGATGTAAGGCCCACTAAGAGCCATCTTGATTTGATACCATTTTTTCACGAAACAACTTGGGATGCGCCTGAACGGTTACATAAGTCGATCTGTGGCAAGGCTTGAGAGGCGTTCCCAATCCTAACCAATTGGCAATAATCACCAAGGAATCATAAAATTAAAATTAGTGAAAAGTTTCACCTAATAAACAAATCAAGAACTCAACAATAGCAAGAAAGTGCATGCAGGTAAAAATATAAAGAAAACAACATAGAATATCATTTAAATAGGAAAGTAAAAATTAATTTTAATTATATAACTACACTAGCTGAACGGAACAACCACTATCTCTATGTGAAGCTACAGGTCACTCTCCAAATCAATGATCAAACATCACCCAAGGATAACATACTCAAGCTAAAACCTGCACAAGGGAAAAAGATCACTATTGGCGTGAGAATTAAAACTCAGTATGTTATCCAGATAATCTATTCCCCAATAAAATTAATTTAAAATTAATGAAACTCCAGTTTCACGTTTGAACTATTATTTATAAAATTAAGGTTTTCTATATGTTATTTAGAAACAATGTACAACTCATTTCTCTTATTCACTTCCAAAACCAAAGTCATGTTATTATTGAGACATTAGTATTTTCAAGGAGAATGTGATGTTTAAATTTTCAATTTATAAAAAAGGATATTTTTTACATTGAAAGTAGTTTTCATGATCCAGATTCAAATAACACATCAATTTAAAATAAAAACACAACACAAGAGTGTACTGCATTAGTTACTCAACAAGAGAAAAGGATAAATATACATACAAGTATCACATTCAACACTACAGGCACTAAGAACGATTTGACGTAGGTGAACCTAGAAGATTGAGAATAATCTTGAGGACACTAATACATGAGACTCCATCCCCAGTAGCGTACCCCACATGATGAAATCAAAACGCTCCATATGCTTGGCAATCTGATCTCTCGGCAGATTAAGGGAATATCCCATAGTAATAAACACAAACATATATCAACCTACTATGGACCACTAGTCAGTACGACGATTACCAGTTATTCAATCGCTCTAAGAATATGATCTCAATATAACTAGTTCATATTTCTCATGTATAATTGGGGTGATCTACTTGATTCTAGCTAGACATCCAATCAGAAGTATATATATAATGAATTTATAAATATTGGCATCACCTTGAGCCATCCAATGAATCGAATCACATGCCGTATAATAAATAAAATTCAAGAAGTACATGTTGAGGACATCTAGTGAGGGGTCACGAAGATTCCATAGTGACGATATCCCACCTATCAAACCCAACAATTCCTGGGATATAATCCACAAAGTTTTTTTATAATAAACCATTTTCCCCTCATTTTAAAATTTTTTCAAATGGTCCTTTAACAACTAAAAAAATTGTCTTTTATCAAAGGTAAAATTTCTACATTTCCAAAAGAGGTTTAAACACACTATTTACCTCATAAAAACAACAATAAACACTTTTTAATATACTCATATTAAAAACTCATGACATGACCATTTTTAATAAAATTCGAAAACATAATAAAACACAATACACGTATTTTTGTAAAAGCTAAACGAATTGGGAAATGACATAAGAACCCAAAAAATTATTACTCATGCTACTGATACATTTTGAAATACCAAATATTCATTTAATATCACATTTAACTCCTAAAATCCAAAAGGATACTATCCACGTATGGGGAATGAAAATTTTAATAAAAAATATTCAACATCACACTCATTAATGCATGAACAAAAATTTCCATCCCATACTGTTATTTAATTTGCTAAAAATATATTTTAACATTATAAAGAATGTGTGAAAAACACATAATGTCCACCACTCTATAAAACACACCCCTTATAAAAACCAAT
The DNA here is from genome assembly GCA_963277665.1 of Viscum album. NCBI lineage: Eukaryota > Viridiplantae > Streptophyta > Magnoliopsida > Santalales > Viscaceae > Viscum > Viscum album. The sequence goes on along the minus strand of OY728165.1, from coordinate 82,027,379 downwards.
TTTTAAATTTAAATGAACCCAGAAACACTCCTATTCATATTTCACACTACCCAAATAATTTAATAAATGTTTGAATAAATTTTTAAACATCAACATGAGTTACGATGAGGTTCAAAAAAAATTACACCCAATTTTACACATAAATACTACTATAAAATTAATTTTACAACAAAACTATATCATACACGACTTCAATAATTGACCACATTCTGAGAAACTAAACAGAAGGTTGCACAAAAATACTTTTCAAGTATAAAATGTGTGAAAAATCATGAAATTTGAGGTTTTAAAATTTAAAGGGTGTGTGTGTGGTGAGAGCCTACATCAGATTCGTGGCATGACAATAATGCCCAGCCAAGATCACTGAGTGTGGGATATAAAATGTTAAATCTACCAAGAACAACCCTTAATAAAAAAACCATAAAATCAATGGTAAAAAAAGAATAAATTAAAAGAAGTATAATGTTTTAAAAATGGGGGAAAACACACCGGGAGAGGAGAGATGGTATATACACCGAGCAGAGGGAGGTTGTGACAGGAGGAGGGTCTTTGGAGATCATGAGGCAAACAGAAGGGGGGCGACTAGTGGCTACAACAGTATCGGGGGGGGGGGGGGTGTGGGGACCAGCTAGGTTGTGCGCCGTAAATGAGGGTGAGGCACAATGGATAGGGGATGGAATAGATATATAGGGTTAGGGAGAGGGGATGTGGACAGTATATAGGGTGAGGGAGAGGGGATTGGTTATATATGGGAGAAGGCGATCGATATGGGGAGAGAAAAATAGGGGTGGGGGTGTCGCACGCCGCGTAGAAGGGAATGGGTGGAATATTTGGTTTCCACTTTTTTTCTAAAAAAACTCTAAAAAACTAATGATAACGTTAATAAAAAATAATAATAATAATAATAATAATAATAAAAAAAATAATAATCTCATTATTATTATTATTATTTTTATTGTCATTAAAAAAATGAACCTACAAATAATTTTATATTTTCCATTCTTATTGGTGTTAATTTTACTGTTCATTATGATAATTAATTAGTTAAAAACATAGAAAGCATGAGACATTATAATTTGAAGATTCCATATATATTTTTACGTTCCCTTATTGTGCACCAAACATTAAGACGCCAACAATGCCTTTTCATTAGAATAAACGCAAACATTCAACTGTGCCCAGCCTATATATCGAAAAAGCTTTCAAAACCCAGATAAAATAAAAAAATAATAAAATAAAAATTATTTTTAATTGCAAGATATGATAGTGGGGCTTGAATCCATAATAAAAGAATGATAATGGGTTTTCATCATCCACTATCCTACATGATGTTTTGTTTAATGTGTAATTTTTGGGGTTAAAAAATATGTTGAATTAATATTATTAGTGAAAAAATATTATAACTTATTAGGTTTAGATATTTATGTTTTAACCATATTGGTTTTGGAAAATATTTTGAGATAAATACGATGATTTGTTTTATTGTTCTTATGATCTATTAAATGAATATTTTAGTGCTTCCAAAAAATGGGGGTTTATTCATGGATATAAATTTCATGGAGTAAGTTATGGATTAAAATTTAATTGAAGCACTATAAAAAGACAGAAATCTTCACAAAAAATTGAAATATATCATGTATGTATATTTTTTTTATATTCTTAGGTAGTAAAAAATTTATTCAACATTGGGAAAATGATAAAAAAAATGTAATTCTAATACAATAATTTTTGTTGAACCGATGGCCTTTTAAATTATATCATATTTATTGCTTTGAGGACCTAAACATTCCATTTATCATTCATATATTAGTGATCGATGACCTCAATCACCTGTGTAAATATTTACACATTCCCTTTAGGAACATATCTCATATTTCCATTAAGTGTGTCATACTTAGGGACCTAGTATATGTTAGTCATTGCAAACTTATTTACATCCCATTCTCTCTTTTCTATATGACGTTTTACAAACTCTTTCACAATGTGGGATTTTAACATATGAAATATAAAACAATTTATTGACATGATTGATTTTAAATTATGGGGGAAATTTTCTTTAATGTGGGGAGAATATAACACACTAAAAATTAAAAAATATTAACTTTTTTTAATAGCATATAAAATATCATGACTTTAAAGAATTTTTAATATTTAAAATAAATTTAATATATTATATTTTATGGAATTCATGAAATAATGAGATATATTGTGTCACATGAGACAATGAGTTTCTTCAATAGCTTACATTACACACAAGCTAGAGTTTTACCTAGAATCAAAATATTATACAGATATACTTATTTGATAATGTAAGATATATTATAGTCATTAAATTGAGGAAATGAATAGTATAAAATAACTAATGATCATATATATATATATATTATATCTTGTAAAATATTTTTATAATCATCCAACATATTTTATAGTTAATAGATAAGAGCATATCTAATATTAAGTATAAAAACAATATTATTATAAAATATGTTATTATATCTTTTAATGTATCCCAACAGATGGATATGGTGGTGAGGGTGGGTTGGGGATTGGGTATTTTTCATGGGGTCGAGTCCCTAGACTAGAATTTTAATTTGAATTTCCCTGTAGTTTTGTGTAACGAAATTGTGATTGTACCATTTTTTCCTCCTTTTAAAAGAGAACTTTTTAAAATCAAACTATTTGAAAATTAATAAATATTATTAATAAAAATAAAATTATTTTATAAATGAAAACATAAATATTATTTATGGTTATTTTTTTAATTTTTCATCGAGGATTCATTTTATTAACGAACTATGAAAAATATTAAATTTTAATGAAAAACTACATTTTTATCAAATTTATTTATAAGGTTTTGTTTTAGTTCTATTTGGTTTTAATGTATAATTAGTTCAATTTTATAGATGTTATAAAAATTATATAATTTTAATCAATATCAATATTATATTGGTTATAAACATATTTCAAACTTTTGATAATTTCTACATAAAAACCCTACTTTCTCTTTTCACCTATGAGAATAATTTTAAATTAATTTCTTACACTAATGTTATTTTAGTTTTGAAAAATGAATACCATATTTAGAATCAAAACAGTTTAAAATTTCTAATAATATAACCATATTTTTCATCAAAAATAATTATGAATATGATTAAAAATAATTACTGCGATTGAAGTAAAATTTTTCATAATAAGGGAGTAAAACATAAACCGAATGGAAAAAAGACTTTGAAACCTTCTCATAATCCATTTTATAGTAATATTTATACCTCATACTACCTTTTATCTAATTGTTTTTATTATTGGATCTACTTTATATCAAACAAACGAGGGTGTAATTCACTTTTAAAAAATTTTCTAGAATGCAACTTCTCATCCACTATAAAAGGCACTCACCCATCCCACTTATTCACATCCCTAAATCACTTTGGCTCAATGAAAATCTTCCAAAATAATTTCCCAAAATCACTAAATCATCCTAGATTATATACTTTTGGAATATTGAAAACAAATTATGCCTTTTTGTATAAACCAAAAGGAGCTACCAAAAAATGAGGTAATATTCTTCAACAATCACTTTCATTGTATTTCATTCTCAATCAATTTAATTTTTATTCCAAGATTATATAAAAAACTAAATATTATATCTATAATTTTATATATTTATGATAATATTTATACCTACACTTTTATATACATAAATCGGATGGGTTACATAATAATCATTCATGTGTATGACAGACTACATCATTGCAATCCGATGTTGTTCATTCTACTATTTACCACCATTTAGGGTTAGAATAACGATGGGTATATAGATTATATTTTTTATATAAGATATTAATTATTAATATATGCTTATTTTGTTTTTATATAACCAATTTCATTATGAACTCCATTTTTGGGAATTCGATAACATCATTTGTGGATGTGTGGACTACCACCTCCTCAAAGTGATGTGATTCATTCACTGTATATATGTAATGTAATAAGTATGGTTTTAATATAAATGTGGTCAAAACATTAAATAAATATGATACATTAATTAAAATATAAATATATATATATCATTTACATTTGATTATTTTTAATATGTCAATGAAATATAAGTAGTGTTTGTGCGTACGTACAACGTACCGTCCCCATGAATAGTACACTTAATTAACATTATCAATATTTTTTTAACATAAAAACATATATAATAATTATATATAATATCTAAATCATGGTTTAAATTCTAGGAATGGTAAAATTAAGATCTAATTAATATGAACAATGGAAAGCTTGTAAAAAAAACTCAAAATGCAAGGAAATTGACACTAGAAATAGTGATAATAATTAAAGATTTCTAAAAAATAGGTAATAAGATCATATCAAAAGATAATATATGAAATTATAAATATGATTACAGTTTTTTAAAAATTAATATCCCTATTTTAAACCATTATACAGAATGTTATTTCATGTTCACCTGAATGGAATCTCAAGGTAAGGGTCTCATGAATCACTTTTCTTTCTGTGAGCCACACTCCACCATCACTACCTAACTATTTTGTAAGTTTTACATAATTCCAATATTTTATTTAATATCATTCACAAATTTATCTTCATGGAATATATATTTTCATTAGAAATTATGTATTTTTTGTGGATTATAATTCAAAAGTTGTCAAGTAATAAGAGATTTTATCTCAATTTATATTCATTAGGGAATTATTTATTTTGGAGCACATAATTTCATATAAATGGAATACATACTACAACTTTTACATGAAATATCAGGATTAATTCATTATTCATTTTTTTAAAATTTTATTATTTCATATAATGGGATTTATAATTAAAGTCATCTAATTTGTAATGAAATTTCATAACCCAATTCATTTTCATCAGGTTATATTAATTACTTATTGTCATTAATATTATTTGATGTTGTGTACAATGACTTTGAATATTTATCAACATATTACAATTGCTTTTATTTTATTTTATTGTTCCATACACATAATCAATTCATTGATTGATTATCACTTCAATGTTATGATCATTTTTAGTGTTTATTCCACAATATTATTCTAATGAACCTTGCTTATTCTTGAAATTAAATTAATGGAATTTATATGACAATTTTCCAATAAACCCTTTTATTTTATTCTCCTATAAATAATCCAGATATTTTTCTTGTAATAATACCATTTTTCCACTCATTGCTACTCAAAACGTTTTAGAAATTTTTTAATAAAACCCAACATCATTTCTCTATTTAGTTAGAGAACGAATTTCTTTTTTTAAAAAATATATTTTATTATATTGTTATGAAATATGTTTTCACCATTTTCCAAATTATTTATTAATGAAATTTTTATCTATTTTGTTTTTAATATTTTTTTTCAAAAGAATCTTCTAGTCTCATTCGGAACAAGGAATTTTTGTATCATATTTCTATGTAAAAGGAAGATTATTTTAAGGAATTTATGTGTTTACTAACCATAATATAGTTTTTCTTACCTTTTAATTTTAGAAGGATACATTTTAAATAAAATGTTTTTAAAATTTATTTTCAAACAAAAGGATTTTCAAAATGTTTTTTAAAATAAAAATGATTTTTCTTGAAGAATGTTTTTAAAATTATTTTTATAGTATTTATATTCATAAATGACAAAAGCCCTTTTTTTAATATATTTTGGATATTTTTTATTAATACCATCATTATTCATACTCTATATGGTTTACAATTGATTTCCTAAAGGATAATATTGAAATTCAATTCCTTGATTACTTGGTTATTCCACTTGAAATATTCAATTTCCAATGATCATTAGACATTTAATATACCTAAATAATCCATATTATTTATCATGTTTATTCTTTTTTCCTAAACCATATTTCGTTTTGACATATGGTGTTTACTTTGAAAAATATTGTATTTTATGGGGATGTATTGTTTAATACATATTATTTATTCTATATGGATATTTGATAAGTAACATTTTATATTAATTAAAAAGATTACTAAAAACGAGGAATGATTTTGGACCTGAAGTGATGGGTGGGGCCCATAATTTATATATCCCCTTGATGCATCGATAGGTTTCCATGAAATATATTACTAATGAAAATTAAATAGGTTTCTGGCTATAGTTTTCAAGAAAATTTTGAATGATCTTGATAGTATAGGTTTTCTTGTGCCTGAGGAATGTCATCCGATAATATGGACTTCCTTCATTGGGATTTAGTTATTATTATTCATGATATTTCTTCTTTTATATAATATATGGTTGCCTTAAATTATCAGATAGTTGATTAAATGGAATGTGGTTTAGTTTTTTTTAAATTATTATCCCCTATATAGTCCATTGAATGGATATTGATACTTGTTATTACCTTTACATATTATTTTTGCACATCCTTCTTAGTTTATTGATTACATAGAATATTTTTCAATATATTTAACTTACCATAATGATAATTTTCATCGATTCATTATTTATTCTGGTGGACATACCCTAACTGAGTTATTAAGGTTATCTTTATTATGTTTTCTTTCCGTAATATTTCATAAAGTGTTATAAGAAATATATGAAAAGATACTCAAGAAGGAATAGAGTAATTATCCTCAAAAAAATAATTTGTAATTTTTTTATTGAATTATCAAAAGACTCATTTATGTATCTTGTTTACTAATACTACAAAACTATTTGGTCATTTGGGATGATATTGACATATATCTTATACCAATGTACTAGAAGTCGAAACCAAAACCGGACTACAATGATTTGGGATTCAATAATGTTTATAATGTAACCACCAATTAGATAATCCTAATCCATTCATTCATATTCCAAACGATCATGAAAACATTGAACATTAAATCAATGCTTCACTATAGGAAAGAAAACAATTATAAAAAATTTTACATCATTAATAAAATTAATCATCCCAAAAATTGATAATGATAGTAAATTTTTTTCATATCCATTGAAAATTAAAATAATCATAAAAGGATGTTTTATAGATGAAGAAAATCCATTATAATTTTATTGCATAATTTATTAATGAAAACACCCATTTAAATTTTAAACAACTTATTTTAAATTAAAAATCAAAAAAATATTACGGAAAACATCAAATTTGAAAATAATAAATGTAACATATAATGTAATTTTCAAGAAAAATAGTATTCATGATGGTGGGAAAAAATAATCATGTGGTGTATGTTAAAAATTATATTCATTTACATTTTTTACAAAACTAGAAAAGAACACATTTGGAAAAAGAAAAGAGGATTAAATTTAAAACATTGTAAATAATATTAAATATAGTATAACATTAATTTAAATAATATATTTATATTAATCAAAACATTCTTGAAATCAAAATAATGGAAATATGGGTATGGAAGAATATATTCCCTACCAATGAAAAAAACACAATCGATTTTGGTTAAAAGAATACTTTTACTTAGTTAAGTAATTAAAGGGAGTAATATGAAAGGAAGACATGTAATAAATATAAATAAATCATGGAGAATAAAATAAAAATTAACATGGTTCGATAGATCATATAATTTCTCTGTGAAAAATTGATCATAAATATTCATGTGGAAATGATTTCAAGCATTAAACCATTACTGATTTTTTATATTTTGATTTATATACCCCATGAAGTAAATAACATCAAATGAAAATTTTAATACCATAATAACAGGTATATTTTTGGTAATAAATATAAATGGGGAATTATATACACCTTATAAAAGCGGTTATTTTAATAATATAACATATATCCCAAAAAAGATAATTTGATACCATAAACCCTTAAAACATTTATAACATTCAAATCAAAACAACTTAAATCAAATAATTTGAATTTTAACATTATATAAAATTCATAAATAAGGATCAATATTATATCAATTTAATGTATCATTATATACACCACATATATATATAAATTGGTGTATAACACCAATCATGTCTCATGAAATAAAATTGAGATGAAGAAGCCCAATTACTAAAGTAATTTTTGAATCAAAAGTCATTAGAATGTTAAAAATAATATATTATTGTAAATCACATGAATTAAATAATATATTATTTCATGATTCATTGTTTTATTGAATACACATCATAGAAATAATAAATTTGTTCATAGCATTGTAAAATGACACAATGAAGAGAACTTGTGATGAAACTCTTACATTATATCTAACCAGATTCATAAGTGATCTAAAATATGATATTTTAAATGTAAATTAAATTTAAATGTGTAATTGTGTTATATTAATATAGAAAATATCATATATTTTCCACCTAGGAATTTCAACACATGTTTATTAATTATTCCATTTTAATGTTTCCATTTCGGTGTTAATAGCTTATTTATTCATGTATGTTATAGTTTAGAATTTATGGTTCTTCACATTAATCATGGTTCATAGATATTTTGAAATACAATTAAAAAAATAAAATGTTATATTAATTTTATATTCATGTTTATAACCATTCATATTTCAGGGTGATAAAAAATGAATTACATCACTTTATGGTGCTAGAAGTCTGTATATAAAGTCTTGTAATGTTTCAACAATTTGATTGATGTATCATGACTATGGTAAATAATTATTCACCATGAAAAAAATATTAAATCCTATGTACCATTTATGTTAATTAAATATATCCATATTACCATCTAGGTAAACTGTAAATGATAAAAAATTACATTACTTTGTGGAGGTGGTAGTCCACAAGTTTGAGTGTGCGAAATTTTGGTTAATCAGTGGATCATATGATTAGTTGGTAAATAATAAATTATAGTTAAATAATAATTAAAATGTTATAAATTTGATAAATGAACATTTAATCCACCAATACAACCACCCTTTAACTATAGTGATTGAAAATGACTTATATTGTTACTTGGAGGCTATAGTCCACACAAACACATGAGAAATACTTTAATTTACCATTTTATGGGGAAGATGCGTAAAATGGTTTTGAAATAATCATTAGAAAATATAATTATATTTATGGTAAAATATTTTCCATTTTTTTGTGCATAAATCATGTTTTTATAATGTTTAAGATGTTATTAATTTGAATTGTCATGGATAATATTTATACATCCAATTTGGGAGATCCCATATGGTTTACAACATGATTCTTAATGGATTGGTATTATGGGAATGAAATAATACCTATTATAAATTTAAGGTAAATATGATGGTTTTTTAGGAGGGGTTGACCAAGATATAATTCTCATGTTTTTTGAATAAGGTAGGAGTATAGGTACTCTTTTTAATTATGAGGAGGGACCCCAATAGAATTTATTAATGGATTTTAATGAATTTATTTTTATCTATATAATGAATGATAACACAAATGATTGAATAAATAATTTATATATTTAACTGAAAATAATAATCCTTCAGGGTTAATTTAATTTTTTTAGATAAAAACACAATAGATTTCCAAAATCTTTCTTAGAAAAAAGTAGTTTAAGCCAAAAAACTTAACTTATAAAGAAATCAATAATATTGAAGATTAATTTGTAATTAATTAGATAATTTATAATTAATGGATTATTATTTCACTAAAATATAAAATAAAAAAATAATTCAACTTTTCATGGAAATAAATGAAACTTTTATAGAAATTGGTATTTTTCATGATTTACAAGGAAATAAATAACTTTAAAAAAATATTAAAAATTCACCCTAAGATTACATTGATATGAAAATTTAAAATATGATATTCATTTTCTATATTAAATTTTAAAAATATTTATAAATTAATTATAATGTTCTTCCAGAAAACAAATTAAGACCATTTTTCAAGAAAATTTATTTTTGATGAATAATATGACATTATTAAAAATGCTGTAAAAATTTATTATGAATTTATCAATACAATTAAAAAATTTAATAATTTATAAATATTTGTTATATAGGGATACTTAATATTCATACCTGTCAATTTAATGGAATGTTTTTAACAACGTATTGTATTGTGGTTCTTAATAACTAAATGTTATGTGTATGGAATGTTATCAGATTCTTACAGTTTATTAAATGAAAAAATATATTCTAAAATATTAAGGTGTTACCAATTATATTTAATATCCTGTAATACGTATCTCATATATTCTGATGGATTCATTATCTTTTTTTATTTTCATTAAATATTTTTCTATTAATAATATAAGGAAAATAATTATGGAAAAATAAATTCATATACTTTTTACATGTCACTGAGCTAATTTCATCACCTTGCCTGATATTATAGATAAGAGTACCCCATTGATCAACTTTACCTCGATTATGACACATGGGTAAAATAACAATCACATGTTCTAATATTTGGATTAGATATAATATATTATGTACATCATTTATCATTTTTATAGATATAAGTGGATCAGAGGAACCACTGAAGGTTGGTGGGAATTGATGCATAAAATATTCAATAGTGAGTTTTTCAGTCCATTTTCTTCTTTGATGTTCAATGTGGCTTATTATAACATTCATATCATGATATATTTTTGTGACAATATCCATATAATTTTACATTCCAAATCTAATTTAAATTGTTTTCTTGTGAGGATGGTGTATCTTTTACTATCATAAACTGAGATAACAAAATTCCCTATGGTTATTTCTATTGATTGAAGCCAACTTGTATATTGTGAGAAATAAAAAACATAATGATTTTTCATGTAATAATGAGAAATAAATCATATGATATCTAAATAGTTACACATTATTTTCAATATCAGGAATCTTAGGTTAAATGTTGGCTAGTCCTGGTTATCATGTATTCAAACCCTTCACCGTGGTAGAAAAAGAAAATATAAATCAACCCAAGAATATCCACAATGAGTTTGAAAAAATTTGTTTTGTCTTAAGATCACACTTCATGCACTAGTTAAGATTGATTTAATACCCAATCATCCCCTTTCTATATTTTTACCCCTTTGTGCATCTATTGCACAACCACATCCACCTTATAGTATCCATATGTGAATGTATTTTATAGGAAACAAGAAAAACTATACTTTACCGAATCTTGAGGATATTATCCTATACATAAACGTATCCCCAAAGTTTAAAAAAATTATATAATCCTATTATGAAAAAAGAACTAATACCATATATAATACCAATCATGGATCTTAGAGAAAAACATAGATAAATATTTCATCATTTTAGATTACTATTCAATATGTTTCACAAAAATACACACCCTAGGACCATAAATGCTTACTGTATTTGGATACGAGATACAAAATACACTTATTCACTATTTGTTTTGATCATATTTCAAAAGGATCTTCTATAATACAAACATTCAAATATTTTTTACTCAATATAATTATTCAAAACATGGTAATGAATGAATCCTAAGAAAGGGTCATATTATATTCTCAATATGGTTTAGGAATTTTAAATTAAAATACACAACATATTAAGAAATTAGTTTTTGTTTAAAAAAAACCCGGATAACTTTTATATTATGCTTCAATGTAAATAATTTTTATACTGTCAAGATAATCCATTCATATCATAGACATTAAAAAAGAATATTATTTTGAAACTTTTGAAAAATGTCAAAGAAAACATTTTGAAATAACATTTATTTTAAAAAAATATGTTTAAATATTTCTAAATAATGAAATGTTAATGAGAATAAAATTTTTAAAAAATTTATTTTATTGGTAAAAATAGCAATAAAACAAATTTGAAGTCAATATACATGGAAGAAAAATTTCATCGACCAATGTTGTAAAATTGTCAATATTTATTTATAGACATTTTCTCGATCATTTTAAGTACATAAAACCTGAAAATGTCCCTAATACATAAAAATTCCACGAATAACCATGAAAAATGTAATATATGTACTTTAAAGGATAATTTCGATGAAATTTCCATCAATGAAAATTTATCAAAGACATCCCCAAAAATAATTGAGATTATATCATATAACCTTACCTAAAGTCCCATCATCCATAATTTGAATTCAAATATCCTTATAATACATAAAGATTTATTATAATTATATTAAAGAACCAAATTTATAAAAAAAACATATAATTTATTATTTCAGTATAATTTTCAATTATCTTTTTATTAACAATTTATTCATTAAGATGAACATTTATAGAAATCATGTTCATTTTCTATTAATGTTTTCATTTAAGGTATCTAGTAATTAAACCATATTCATGGTTTAATCATATCTAGAATATTAATCATTATATAATTATCATATTTATTCATCATATAATGTTTTATAATAATTCATATAAATTGGTGATAAAAAATGAATTACATAACGTTGTGGAGATGATAGTTTATACGTGTACACATGCGATGTTTCCACTTTTCAATGGATGGAATGAAATATAGGTAAATATAAATTCACATTTATTGAATCGTTATTATATTGAAACTATCATATATAATCATTAAATATATCATATTTACATACCCTGAATGTTTTTATAGAAAATCAATGATATCCCAACGTCAGGGTAGTAGTCCACACTAACCCAAGGGCGTTACGTTCATTTCACATTAGATAGAAAACTCGTGGAAAATAGTTGTTCTGAAATCATAATAAAATCATAGTATTATAATTAGAAATATTCATCTTGTTATGATTGACACAACATATATATTTTATGTATGATAAGAAATTAACTTTTAAGGGGTTTAGTATGGTCATTATCTTTTCTTTGGGTGACCTCCATTCAATTATTCATCAAACAATCTTAATATTTTTATTAGGTATTAAAATTAGTGCAAGAATAATGGAAAAAATATAGTTATGTATCAGGGTAGGTCTTCTAGGATCTAGAGTGATCACCTTTTGTGAATAATGGATGAGAATTCATGCACTTTTATAAGTAAGTGAAGGGACAAACTATGTTTTATCAAATAGATTTAAATAATATAAATTCATTTTCTCCAGAAAGAGTAAAAATAAAAAATAAATTGAATTTATTATAATATAAGTTTTAAATATCTTCAAACAATAATATTTATCCATGTTTATTTGGAATTATTAATCATATATATTAGTTTAACCCCATGGAAAGCCCTTTTTAACCCAAACCAAGGTAATAAAACATTATAGTTTTTAATACAAATTATGAAAAACAATTTAATTGACCATATTATTTTATATTAATTATGATTATTAAAAATATTTAATGTATTATTTTAAGATAATTATTTTTATAAATTGTAGAAATTAATTCTAAAACATATGCGTAAAGAACAATGAAAATCATTTTATTTAAAAATTTATTTTTAATTATAAAAATGAATTTAATTCCATTTCAAGAATATTATGTTAATGTTAAATATTTATTATAGAATATATATATTATATATGTATTATTAAAATCATTAATAAATAGTGATTTAATTAATTTATTAATAAAAACTCATTGAACAAACTTAAACAAATAATTTTTTGGATAAGAAACTCATTTCACCATTAATTTATTTTATTTTCATTAATAATAAATTGATAAAAATTAAATTAATTTAAAAAATTTGTAAATAATAAAAATTTAACATAATTTATTTTTCATATCTATACCTCATAACCCCAAATATAGGTGATAAATATCTCTTAATTATAATTCAACAGTATACAATAGTTTACATACACATGGTGTTTAATTTAAGGAACGTTATGAAATAAATTATTTTTTAAAGATAAATATATCATATAAATTGGGGCGTTATGGGATTTATTATTTTATATGTATTGAATCTAAATAGTTTCATGATTACAATATTTCAGTGAAATAAATTATAGCATAAGAATCATTTTTGAAACCCTGAAATCATTAAAAATATCATTATTCGTATCATGGGGAAAGGAAAAAATTATCTGGTGAGCTTAGATGCTCAAAAGTGTCAAATAAAATGTAAATTTTCATTAGTAAATAAGGCATAATCAATATGGAAGATCGGATAATAAAAAAATTTTCCATTCAATCTACAACATGATTTCAGAGTACATAAATGGATACTATCAACATAAGAGACACTTTTATGTTGGATATAAAATTAATAATAAAGGAAATTCATAAATATGAATATTCTTGATCTTACCATCAAGGCCCTGGCCAAGTTATCCTAACTCCATACATCAATCCTTCATTCCTAAAATTATTAATGAATGGGTAGGTTTAATTATATATTCTCTTATAATATGGTATTACTAATATTTTTTCACATAAAACATGTCAATGCATTGAGAGGAAATATATAACTGGTCCCTAACCTTCACATTAATTTATAATAAATTCATCATATATGAAATTATAAATACTATTTATTGTCAAAATTCATTATCAATCCATATTTATCCATTTTTAATCATGGAAATGAAGTATTTCCCAAGTAAATATTATAGCAATATTAATATGATTTATTCAGTTGATACAAAATATAGGATATGTATAATATTTTGAAAACATGACAGTGGTGTTAATTATTTTATATAAATTAATGATATATAAAATAGAAAAATTGATGGGATAATAATTTCCGATGAATTGATGAGCAGTGATAAGGAATGTAATCATGAAAATGTTAATTACCTCAAATTCATAAAACTGTAATGAATCAAAGAAGATCATAAATTCATTTTAGAAGAATATGATTTAGAAAAATGAAGACCCTATTAATGAATATAGATAAGAAAACATAAAAAATAATTGTACTTTTTTCATGATTAATGTAATAATCTACTGTGAAAATATTTTTCTATCCTTAATGAAAATAAGAATAAAAGATTTATAGAAATTTAAATAAAAAATAAAAAAATATCAAGATAAATAATTTATTTTAAAATAATCATTAATCCTTTTAATTAAATATTCAACGTACAGAATAATTTCTATTGTGTAAAATTTGGTTCTTGTAGTCAATTTCAAAAAGATCTTCTTATCTCAGTTTCAGTAAAACAAAACACAAAAGTAACACATTTGAAAATGAATAGGACATGCCAATTTAATGTTTATTAAATAATGAAAAATATAATTGGAAATTATTTTAATTAATCATTGGTGTTTTATGAATAATATTAATGACATTATTAAAATAACCTTGACCTTGAATAACAAGTAAGGGAAAGAAAATATAAAAAAAACAAAAAATTGAATAACTTTTATTACATGTAACTTAGCTTTTCATAATTAATAAACCAATAGAGTAATTGGAATATAAACGTTTAAACCATAAAAAAACCATAAGGAAGGAAATGATATGTATTTTAGGATATTTTTTTCATTTAAATTTTCTTATAGTAATCCAAATATTGATAACCCCAAAATAAAATGACGTTGTTACTAGAATCCCTTACATCGGATCTTCTCATTTTCATAAATTTTTTATCCTTATGTATAAATAATTTAAATTCATTGGGAGAATTTTTCATCTATATTATTATTATTAATGTCGTTTTATAATAATTTAAAATTAATTCATTTATTATTCAAGGCCTAGGTCAACCATTTATGGTTGTTTAGTCAGTTTCCCCCAAATTACTTCGGTATATTTTCTATTGTTGAAGGAGTTATGAAATGTTTTCATAATATCTTGGATTCTAATAATTTCATGAATATAGTGTTTATTCATTATATACAATTTTAGAATCAGTCATGTGAGTTGGTAATAGTAAAATGCAACTCATCCCATTGTGGAGGTGGTTGTCCCGATAGACACATGATAGATGGTGGCATTTTGTATCAAATGTAAGGGTGAGATGTTATATGAAATTAAATATTTTTATAACCATAACCATTTCATAATTATCTTATATATTCATAAATATCATCTTTATAACCACTTCCACTTCACTAGTGGTGTGGTGGTGATGGTGAGTGGTACAACAATGCCATTCTTTGGGAGGTTCAGGGTTTGAATAATAGGATTCCACTTTTCGGACCGGCCTCTCCCTCCAGATCAACCCATCTACGTGGGTTAACCAGTATTGAATGGGCAAGAAAAATGAGGCATGAACCACTGTGATTACATATTTCTTCGATGAACCATTGTCAATCGGGCCATAAACCTCTGGGATGATCTTCCTACTCGGTTGACAGAGGCTCCTTCCTCGGCAGGGGCTCTACCTTAGGGCAGTAGCCTGATTGTGGGGGAGGGGGGTCACCATGTGTGTAGGGTTCGAAAATTCCACACATTGGAATTCAATTTTCGAGAAATGCACTTTATAACCATTAATGTAAATAAATGATGAAAAACAAATTACACTACCATGTGGAGATGATAAGTCCAATGTATGCACGATTGATGATTTCATCTTACATATGTTTGAAATAATATATAAAATGGATAAGAAAATTTACATGACAACATTTAATTTTTCTTAAATTGTGTATTTTGTTTTTTTAATATGGTTATTGATGATTTTTAATACAATTAATAAGAATAGAATTTTAAAATTACAGGTAAGAACATATACATCTTCTTTTAGTATCCTCCATTTGATTATAAATTAATTCTTCTAGAAGTGTTATTTTTTTAATAATTAGGCCACTAGGATGTGGGGTGGTTTGTTGGGTAGGTATTTTCATAGCTATGTTTCTCATGTAGTGTGAAGAAGAGAGGATACGGGGTTCCCTTCTATAAGTTAGGTGTGTGGTTAATGAATAGATACATGAAACCTTACTGTATTATATATGTATTTTTGAAGTCCTGTGGTCCCAAATTTTCATATATTTGATTATTATAAGGGTATGAATGAAATAAAACCATCCCATTAGATTTAATTAGTCTATTGTGATTTCTTTGAGCATTATCACTTTATTTTATCTATTTTGACACATTTTTCCCTTAACAAAAGTTATAAATATTAACTATAGTTACAATTCATTTTAAAAAAATTTCATTTTTAAAATTAATTAATAGTAACTATATTTATTCAAAACCAGGAAAAAATTTAAATATATTAAATTTAATAAAATGATTAAAATTTCATTTAATATATGTTCAAAAATAAAATAGAAACCATTTTTAGAAATTGTTTATTTTAATCATAATCATTATTTTATAGAGAAATAATGTATATTATTGAATCAAATGTAAGTAATTAGAATATAATAAATCAATGGATACTTATTTTTCTTCATAAACGAAAACAAAAAGGAACCATGAAAATAATTGACTACCTAAGGACCACTAAAAATTGTTTTTTTAACATAAAATTACTTGAATTTCTTAGTTTGAAATTATATTTTTAGATGTATTATATTATATTTTTAATATTTTTTTATAGAAATGGCTAATAAAAACCTACTAAATACAATTTAAGATGTTACGTCACATAATTTATAGAGATATCAGAAGTAGATTACAATATATTAACATTCACGGATCACTGATCCTAATAAAAATAGTGATTTTAATACACCTAACAACTTTTGGTTAAGAAATCAAAAACCATGAAGACCCATTATCATACAACAAGACTATTATCATAGAAAAGTATCAATATCTTTTACACACACTAAAACTCATTTTATTTTTATAAAATCTCACTTAGAATCTATTGTTTTTCATCAATAATGGAATAATAATATCTATAAACATTCTTTTCATTTATTCCAAAAACCATTTCTTTCAATAATCATTTTGAAATCCATTTTCCCAATAACTTACCTTAATTTTTTCTATAAAAAAATATTTTAAACCATATCCAAAATATATTTATTTTTGATAAATTAATTTTGAAACTAATCTATAAATATATTTCATTCAGGCCTCATGGCCTAATAACAGTTTTCCTTAAAAAATTCTATTATTCTTGAAAACCCCAAACATTATAATCTCTTTCAATGTGGAGGAAAAACATGTAATATGATTAATAAAATCAAAAATTAAAACCCTCAAAAATATATTAATATAGTCACACATTATAATTGGTTTGATAAAAAAATTAATTTATTATAATTTTAGTAGATTTAAAAATGAATTTATCTCAAGTTAACCTGCTAATCAACACCACACACATTTTTTAGTATCATTATCTAATCATTCCATGATTATGATTCTTGTGAAATGATTTTTATTCAAATAATTCATATCTACATTGATCACCAAACTCATTATTAGAGTACCAACCCCATCTTTGGACACACATATGAATCATTGGTATCATATAAATCCATGTTATCCCTACAAGTTCATATTAATCATAATAATTCATGACATCTAATATCCACTGCTAACTAACTCTAGTATTACCCAAAACACACAAAAATTGTTAATTGAAATTCCCTTGATATGGCTGAATGAAATTATAATAATGATTAGTCCCCCACATAAGCTTATTCAATACACCCCATTGACCAGAAGCTACTGACTTGTAGTGACGTCTTGAAATAGTTATAGGAATACAATACAAAAAAATATAATGTGTAAAGGATATTTTTAAATGTAAATTTTTTTACCATGGCCCTTATTTATATCATATACACAAAAAAACAATAGACAAGAAACTGTAAGCCCAGGGGGTGTTACATGTCCAATAATATAAAATAAAAATAGTTTACATGATTTGAATTAAATATTATAGTGTTGTAGATGTAAAAAAATTTAACTTCAGTTATAAAAAAATATATGATAGATTATTTTTTAGTACACATACAATACAATTGGAAAATAAATAAAACTCATCCTTTACCCCATTTTACATGAAAAAATATTTCCCAAACATCATCCCCCGATACAATTTTTTTCATGATCATTACAATTGACTATAAGTGACTTACTCTATCTGAGATAAAATAATAAGATCTATTTAATCACATTGAGACCTCTTCCATGTACAAAATTCATGGGTATTCTAATGAATCTACAATATTCTCCCACTCACCTAAAAAACTGAGTGCTGGTGTATAGGTGGATGTATATGAATGTATATGATAATGTTGATTTGTGGTGATCACAACTCATGTAAAATATCCATGCATGATCATACAAAGAAAAATCTATATTCCATAACAACTAAACGATATACCCATAAAATGAAATCACTGTATATAAACATAACTCATTCCATGTCCCAACCAATCTATATTAATAGAAACTTATACCTTAATTAATTGAATAGTTATACCACATATTCTTCCTCATGTAATATTATATAGACTAAAAGATATCTTACTATATTTTCATGGACATTCTCACCAGAGTTCCAACCAACAGATTAGTGACTCATCAGTAATAAAAAATTTATTAGATATTAAATAAATTCCATAACCATAAATTATAATATGAATTGACGATCATATCAATAAATATAATAACAAAAAATAAAAAACATGATCAACCCTAAATTAGAAACATAAAAACAAATGAAAATAGAAAAGGGTTGTTTCTGAAGCAAAAAAGCAAAAAATATAATTAAAATAATAATCCCATAATATAAAAATTGTAACAAAATAGTTGGGTCCAGAAAATATAAAATAAAATTATGAATACTCATGATATTATCCATTTCAACTCATCGATCCTTACCGTAGATGCTTCCAGACCACCAATAGCATAGTTATCAGTTTTTCCCATAAAAAACATGTTTTTCGAGGTGATATATCCCACTACATGATTGAATGAGACCATAGATAGATATTTTATCCCCCATAAACAATACCATAAACATCATTTTTATTAATATGTATATTAATAATCATAATCTTACCTTGGTAACGAATGTTGGAAGACAATACACCACCGATGAAAGCATAATCTTATCCACTACAAGATCATCATACTCTATTGGAGCCTAATATAAAACATTGGTTCATCATAGAACCAATTTGGAGGAGAAAATCATGTAAAGGAATATTTATCAAGTGGATAAAATATTATCATACATTACCTATTATGTGACATAATTAGGAACATAAATCTAAATTTTAATCTTCGAGGACATCCAGAATTGTTAGGCCATACCCCAATCAAGAGACACTCCATTCATGAAATAATTCATCATAAGTTACAATACCATGAGATCTATATCATATTAGAATAACATATTATCCCTCAGGAAAATGGAACTCTCCACACATCAATAACAACAAAGAGGGAACAAAATCCCAATGTAATCTTATATCTTGATTTACAATTTGAATTATCATGACATGTATATTGCTACCTCATAATACCCAAACAACTAATTAAAAAATTTCTTGGACTATTTCCCACATAAATAACTATTTTTAACAAGAGGAACTAACACAATGAATTTATCATGCCAATCATTTATCAAGAATAATGGACACCACCCTAATGTTGATGGAGAACATGATTACCCATCACTCAATAAACATTGTAAAAACTATACCATCCCATTGAAATATTTATATTTAAATAGAAAACACATGAAATAACATAAACAATATCACATTTAATGATATCACTCAATTCATGTATTAAGGTTTACCTAGATTTTCATGACTGAATCCTAATAGAAAAGGCACCTCCTATGGATCCTTGAAAAACCAATGTTCATGAATCCCATTTGACCACCACTATAAAAAATCATCACTCAATTCATGGTATCATATATATATATATACCCTATTTTACAATGTATTGTCATGAAATTATATATGACATACAAGTATACTATGATGGAGAGGCTCATATAAGAATACAATAATTAGAACAATGTCATCACCAATAATATTAAAATTTTATGAAACTATTTATCATAAGATTTATTCATTATATTCCACAGAAGTATTTATCTAATAATTATTTTATATGTGATAAATATATTAATAACATAATTTATTTACCATACATGGCCCTTGGACACACATTACAACGGAAATTCCATTTGAAAACAAATTGGTTTGAAAATTGATTTTAAAATATTTTTTTCCAAATATTTGTTTAAGAAATTTACACATTAATATCTATCTCAATTTCATGGTCTTTAACACCCCATTTTATGGTTAAAATTTAACCTTATAAATCTCTTGAAACCAAAGTCCATTGTTAAATTAAATTTTAATAGACTAATGTAATTTACATTATAAATTTATTTGCACAACCTAGAAAACTATACGATGAGTTACAATTTATTTTTATACTAATGAAACACTGAAAAAAATATTTAAAAATTTGTACGTATATTTTTGACTATTCAGATATGCTAAGACCATAATGTTTAGGGATAAATGAAACATAAAAATAACATTCCATTGAAAATAATAATAATAATCACATGAATATTAAATATAAAATTTTATGTTTACATAATCTAAGAAAACAATTTATCAATATATATAGGTAACCTTACTTATTATAAAATTAACTTTAATTATAAATATAAAATCCTATTAAAATAATTTAGGTACTTATGACCCATTTTTTGACCTTCCTTTTCCGGGTTGTTGTTAAAATTTGTTTGAGTGATATTTAAATTTATTTATTTGTTTTTGTGGTTATGCAAGATTGAAACATGGTTAGGGACACCCATGTGGGTTGTTCCTAGATACCATGTCACTTATTTTGAGTTTCTATTGGGGGAGGGTAGTTGAAAAAACCTTGTGGCCTCACCATAAAACCATGATTCTTAGAATAGAGTGGAGAGAACAATTTTAAAAAATGTGTGGCATAAATATGCACCCATTATTTTATAGCCTAAGAGGGGTCACAAGGTTGGTGTAGAGTTTTTCTAACTATTATCCGAACCATGAGGTAGTCTTTGAAAGGCTTCTAAGGGAACCTGGTTGGCACACAGTTTTTCAGACATGTAGCTTAACTGTGGTTCAATCTCCAGATGCCCAGTAAGTGCAGAAGGTTAGGCACACTATTGGATATATTCGTGTGGCTTGACATCGGAAACTGTGTGGTGGGAATTTTGATCCCCTAAAATTTGCGATTAAATTAAGAAACCCTGGTTATAAATTGTAAAAAACTCTTAATTACACCTTATAAGAACATTTTATAAAGACCTGGATTTTTTTAAATGAATTTCCCTTTCAAAATGTTTTAATTTTTTTTGAATTTATCGATAAAATGTGCACTAATTTTGAAATTTAATACTTTTATATATTATATAACATCAGATAAAAAATTCCATTAAGAATAAAAACTATTGACAAAATAGTCCTTAAATAGTGACGAATAATTGTAGTATATATTAAGGGTTATGAGGAATTCCAATTGACACAGATGGAAGAAGTGATGGCATGAACCAATATGATCATACCATATAAAGACAATTTATAAATTATTATAAGGGATATAGAATCACTAATATTTTCCATTGAACAATCCCATTTCATGATTAAATAAAAAAACCATGATAAAAATAATTTATCTGTGAATTTCAATCTTATTGAGATCACAATGTAAACCATGTTCTCCTAACCATCCCAAGAACGTATCACAATCACAGACCATCACCTTAGAGAATAAACTAGTGTAGTAAGGGGTTATGAATCTAGGCCTAAACAGTATGATAATATATATTTTTATTTAAATATTTAAAGATTTTATTTTTTTATAAAATTATAATGAATAAATATCAAGATTGATAAAAATTTTATTTTGGTATGATGAAAGGAAAGTATTATTTTTGGGAAATATATTGTTTCAATGAGGAAAATATTTTTAATTATTTGATGAATTTTTTTTGTAAATATTATTTTAAAAAAATACTATTATAAAATAAAATTTAGTTAAATAAAAATTTTATTATAATTTTATTAATTTAAATTTAATTTGTAATGGTGTGAAACTATTATCTTTATAGAAATTAATATTTTTCAATGTATGGATTTTTTATTTTAAAATAATAATTTTCACATTTAAATAATTTTTTTGATAAGATAAATACTATTTTTAAGAAAATAATGTTGAAATTATCCCGTGGTGAATTTATGATAAATTTTTGAGAAAGTTTATTTTTAGGTAAAACATATATATGGTATAAATATAGGGAATGTTTTATGACATTGTAAAATAAATGTAATATAAACTATAAAGAGTATCCATAACCTAAATAAAAATTTCCCTTTAAAATAATGTGTTTCCAATGTTATTTTATTAATTATTTAAACCCTAAATGAATTCTCAATTCCTATATTTTATTTTATGATTTTAAAGTTAATTCGTTAATAACATGACTCACCTCCACATTATAAAGTGTATTATTTTAGTTATTTCTATTCATAAAAATTAAAAATATGGAAAAACAATACTATATGGTAGAAACAATGGGGAAAACCATGGTATGGTTTGTGATTTTGATGAATTTATCATGTATAGTCCAAAACCTATTTTTATAAATTAATAAAAAAATGTAATCTTTGTTTATTTGGAACACAAAAAACATCCCATTAATCTTGACTGAAAATTAATTTATCATAAATTTATTCTATATTTTTATTTCTACAGACCTCCATAGGTGGTCTATGTTCTTAATAAACTCCTTCCATTATTTTAGATGTTCTCTCTCAAGTTATGGAATCTCTCTCTCTTTTTTTTCATTTGAGCACCTTATTTATTTTTATCCTTTTGAATCTAGGATGATTATGTTGTAATGATAATATATATATAATTTGAATAAAAAATTTATCTTCTAATAATGGGATATTATATTTACCATCATGTTATAACTTTACCTACATAATTACAATGTTGATGTAAGAGATCCTATACTCTATATTATAGCACCTTGTTTTTAGTTTTTATTTTTACATCAAAATGATATTTTTGGGCTATATTTTTACACATCCCTGATTCTATAGTTATTATTTACATGATATTTTAATTCCCTTTTAGTCTCATTAAACCCTTAAATAAATCAGTATTTACACCTGTTATGCTTCTGAAATTATCTATCATTTTTTTCCGGACAAACATTTTTGAAAGGAATACCATTCTACATTTCCACTCAAGGTTATTAAACTTGTTGTTCCTAACATTAATTTACTATGATAATTACAAATACGTAACTCACACTCCATTATTATGAGGATAAAATTGAATAAAAAAATATTAGTTTTATGATCTACGTGGCCCAAAAGTTCCCATACATGATATAAATATTTGGGGTTGGAATGAAATTATATATCCTTACAATGCATTGGGTAATGATTTTATCTCATTAGATGTAATTTATGATGGAAGGGTGGTTATCCTAAGAACAATATGTTATGGTGATTTAGTTTTTATCAATGACTTATCCTTATAATGTCATGGTTTTTTTGTTTACACATTTCTATAATGCCATAATATTATCAACTTATATCACACTTCGATAATCATGATTATGATTCTAAACACTTTTTTCACCATGATACGACCCTTTCCAGAAATTTATTTCTCTAATCATGTTATGATTTTTTTTATTGGGAATTATAGATAAACCATTTTTATGTACATCCCCATGTTATCCCTTAATATTTTACTAGATCAATGTTCCTCAGGCCATGTTATGGAATTTATAAATAATTTATTCAAGTTATTATGATATGTACATCATTTTCAAAATACACTAGGATTTATGATCATCTCAAGTTGTATTATTTGTACATTCATGTAACAAATAAATAATTAATGTTTTTAAAATATACATATTTTCATATTTCTTATCATATGAGAGCCTAGTTATTATTGGGAATAATATTAATAATCCTAATGAAATCACAAGAAATAATGCTAAAAAGTGGAAAAAATGCATACATTTTGTTGCAGTATAATGTAATTTGTTTCTATAAAAAATTCCACGCCTGGATAATATAGGAGGATTTGGATCTAGAAAATTTTTTATATTATTGTAGTAACCCTAAAAATATTTCATTGATACTTAATTGTTCACAACATTTTTCATAATAAAAAGACAAGTATGAACACCTAGTTTGGCACTCCCATGGGATATAATTTGGTAAATTCACAATCTCCTTTCGAACAATTATGAAGGGAACAAAATAGCCAATAATATTTTTTTAGTAAATTGTTCATCGATAACTGAGATTTAAACCTATAAATATTTACATTATGGAATATGCATCATTTATTATTTATACATATAATACCCATATTTTGAATTTGATATATTTAATATTTTGTAATTTCTCATTCTTAAGTTCACTTTTGATGGAGTAAATGATTTGAAATTAAATTAAATAGTGAAAGGCATTCTTATCATCCATTCATGAACGTAAAATTTCATATTTGAAACTTATTCTTCATATTCATTAATATCCCAAATTTTTAGTAGATCAATTAAAACCAAACCTCAAAAAATAGTAATCGAGTTATCAATGAAAATGAAAAGTGAGTCAATTATTAAGTCATAAGAATATAACTCATCAAATGTCAAAATCTGTGGGATATATAATGAAAACATTATTATTGTATATTTTAAGTAAAATGTGACTCTATTGTGGGAATTTATTTTATTTACATGTATAAATCCAATCTAAATTGTTCAGATAAGGAAATCACCATTCGTATCACAAATCAACATCAGATTGAGTACATGTGTAAGGAGGTGGATGAATATCCTTTCCTATCATCTTCTCAAAAATGGGTATTATAAAAATATGATAAAATATGCCTAGATCATATGATATTTTCTTTGTAAATGTTATCCTTGATGACATTCTAGTTGTGAAGGCATTCCTTGATGTGTTTCCCAAATAATTTATAGGACTTCCTCCTAGAAAAGAGGTTTAGTTATCAAATAAACTTATACCCAAAGAATTATAATTATCCAAGAATCCATATAGGCTTCCCATTTAAAAACATTAGGACGCAAATAAACAGATATATGAGTATCTAGATAATAGTTTTTTCACTAGTGTTCTTCACCTTGGGGTGTACCTATCCTTTTCATTAAGATTAAGTATATGTCTATTCATATTTTTAGTGATTAACATGAGCTCAATATGATCAAAAAAATGAACCAGTAACCTATAAAATGGATTCATTATATATCTAATTAGCTCCATGAATCATAATACTTCTATAATGAGGATATTCCATCATGATATTATCATGTAAAAGTGATGACTGCGGATATCATGATGAATTCTTCTTGAACAAGGTAAATACACTTTGAGTTCATAGTGATTCCACCTGTACTACTATATCTCCAAATATATTCATGAACATTATGATTAGTGTCTATGAATTAACCTAATTTAATTTTGTTGTCTTTAATAATGGTATTCTAATCTACTTAAAAATCGATGAAGAAAAAAATGGGTATTTGAATGATGAGAAAAAACATTATTGAATGAAAAGTTATATGAGAAGTACAATAAATTAATGTTTTTTATTTAATTATTCACATTCTTAGGGAATGATGTCATGTAGAAATGGATATATGTGGATCCTTCAAAAGATGTGGAAATTAAAGGATAAACCATACAAAAACTTATTATGGAAATCCAATGTTTAATAAGTTTTTATGGGTATGTTCATCAACTTGTGATATAATTATAATGGTTTTCATGACAAATAACTAGGATTAATTATAATATAGTCATATTTTGGTGCACAAATGAATG
Organism: Viscum album; assembly: GCA_963277665.1. Lineage (NCBI taxonomy): Eukaryota > Viridiplantae > Streptophyta > Magnoliopsida > Santalales > Viscaceae > Viscum > Viscum album. The sequence goes on along the minus strand of OY728165.1, from coordinate 82,000,805 downwards.
TGAGAACCAATTTAATTATTAAAAGAAATGGATAATTATTTCACCTATGATCAAATTCTATATTAGTGTGGAAATCGTTTTTATCTACAATATTTCCTCCAAAATGATATTGGGTTTTTAGTAATTAAAGATGGAAAAGTGATAGCCTACATCTTAAAATATTTAAGGATCCATGAGAAGAACATCTTAAGAGATGATCTATAATTGGCTATAGTGATCTTCACATTGAGGCTTTGGTGACATTATCTCTATGTGGAGAAGTTTGAGATAGATATAGATCTTAAAATCCTCTATAATATATTTAGGAAACATTTTCTTATAGAATCCAAAAAAGTTGGTTTGTATTGATTATTTATTATGATTTATCAATCTATAATCATCATGGGAAGAACAACCAAGTGGATGATGTTCTTATTAGAAAAGATCATATAACCCTTTCAAGGATGAAGATTTCAAGCGATATTATCTTATTATTCATGAATATGGTTCACATGGAAATAATAAATGTATATTAATACTACCATTCTCAAAACAATTATCAAACATATATTTATGAGGTGATCAAGGAGTCTAAAAAAATATGGCGAGGTTATATACAAAATGGTAGTGAATAATATAGTGTTTTACATTTCTAATGATGGATTTATAAACTTAGGAATTTAGATAAGTGTGCCATTTAAAACAAGAGTTGAAGAGGGAACATAGAGATGAATATCATATCAACTTGTTTTATATTATCATATTAATAACTAAGACATATATACATATATAAAAAATTCTAGGAGGATAACATGAAGATGAAGATTTAATAATTTGTATCTTGATGTTTGGATTCAAAAAAGACAAGGATGAATGCCAAAATTATATGGTATTAATGAAATAATTTCCCATACCATTATGGAAATGGGATATAATGACCATGTATTTCTTCATAGAACTCCCTAGAAAATATACATGAAATAATTACATATAAGTGTTACTCGACTGCACTACTCATTTATTTAATTCCATTACTATAATGTAATATGTATCTCTTAACTAGCCTAGTAATACATTCATATTCTACGTTGTAATAAATTATGGATTTCTACACCCCATTTTATCTAATTGAGATCCTCAATTTTCCTTGAGCTTTTCTATAATCCTTTAACAGGCATTGGATATAGAATTTTTTTTTCAATACTACTGATATCCCACAAATAGATGGTCAATCTATGAGAACCATTCGAACTCGAAACAATGTATATAAGTTTTAATATAATTCCCAAGACGATGGAATTAACTCAATTCACTAATATTTTTCTCATATAACAATAGTTCCCATTTTAGTATTCATGTGGTACATTTTAAAGCCTTCAATGGGAAGAGGTGTTGGTCTTTGATAGGCTGGTATGAATTTGGAGAGTGGAAAATGATGGGATATGATACTGGCCAAGGCGTAATAGATAGAGTTCAAAAAAGTCAACTTCATTTTAAATACAAAGAAAATAAAAAAAGGTATACAAAAAATTCATTGATATGATTTATAGTTTATGGTCAGAGATAATGTGTTTCTTCATATATAACTATATAAGAATGTAATGAAATTTTGAAGAAGGGAAAGCTTATGTTATGATATATCTACCCAATTTAGGACATTGATCACATCATATATGTGGCCTATTGACTATATCTTCCACTAAACTTATCTATAAAAACTGATTTATTCCATGTATCTCTCTAGAGGATGTACACATCATAATCCTCACATGTATGTAATCTAAAGGTGGTGTCATTGTATAGTGATAATTCATGCATAGAGAATCTAATGAAGATCTTATATATTAGATATAATGTTTCATAAACAATAGAAATTACCTGGTCAAAGTACTGTGGCAGTATAAAAATTTCAAAGAAGAAACCTTGGATCCAAAATAGACAAAGAAATAGAATTACTCTCATATATTTTTCTATCTGAAAATTAAAATTTAACGAGAACAATTTTTGAATGGGGGAAAATTTAATGACCCGAACATTTAAAAATGAATTTATATATTTCGATGAATACTTTACAAATTATGTAATGATGTTATATAAAACATGTGGACTTATTCTCTTATATGGGGCCATTATATGTTATACATTTCCATATTTAAAATATCATTAAGTGTCATAAATATTGATAAATTTTAAATTTTAAATATAAAATTATGATCATTATATAATAAATGTTATGAAAAAGTTTAATTAAAAGAGGCAATATAGTTGATGAACTCATGCAGCAAGATTATAACCTAAGAAGAAAATTTATTGGGTTATATTAGGGAGGTGGATTCAATAGGCTTTATCCATGATGAATACCATGATACTATTTTACAAATAAAGTGTCATTATTTCATAGCCTACCCATAGGGAATATGATCGTGTAATAAGGGGTTATGTTTCTACACCCTTATGGGATGAATTTTAGTTTTTTGAATAAAATAAGAATTTATTTTTATTATTATCTCTTTATAATGATTAAAAGGTATTTTTAATAAAAATTATAATTTGATACGACCATACAAAAATTGTATTTTTAGGAAATATATAGTTTTATTAAGGAACCTTTTATTAATGAATTCAATAATTCTTTAAATAATAGTTATATTAATAATATATTTATACAATAAAATATTTAGTCAAATATGAATTATAATACGATTTTATGTAGTAAAATGTAATTTTTAATGGTCAAAATGTATTATCATTATAAAATAAAATTATTTTTAGTAATCTAAGATTTGAAATTTAAAATTGTAATATTTTATATTTAAATATTTTCTTGATAATGTAAATCTTATTTTAAAAATGAATATATATAAATTAGCCAACGGTGGACTTTTGATAAATTTTTTACAATGTTTAATTTTTGGATAAATATAAAATATTATATAAATATAAAGTATGTGTTCTGAAATCATAAAATCAATTTAATAAAAACAATAGATAAATGAATTACTGAAACAGTTCTTCCACTTTATAATAATGTGTTTAAAAGTTATTTTACTTGTTTTATAAAAAATTAATGAATCATTAAAAATTTATATTATATTTTATCGATTTAGTGTTAATTCTATAACAAAATTACATACCTCTACATCAGAAAAGTTATTATTTCAATGTATTCAATTTTTTCCTTATAAAATATTGCAATCCTCTTTTATTTGGTAAATTCCAGGAGAAAGACCTATGTGTATTTATAAGGTTTTGATTATTTATCCATGTAGAGTAAAAAAATTATCTTTAGAAATTAATGAAGAATTCCCCTCTCTTTTTCACTATAATCCCACCCAAGTTACTATTCTTATATACTAAAAGTTTTAAGAATGAAACTACATGGTATTTACCTATCTATAGACCTACCATGGTTTACATAGTATCTTAAGAAGCTCCTCCCATGATTTATGAAGTTACCTATAAAGGTAAAGGTTCTCTCTCTTTATTTCCAATTTTTGTTCTAATAATTGAATATCATATATCCCCTATTGTTATAAAATTCACCTAATATATTACTATAATGAACTAATTAATTGTATCCTTTTACTCTACATTATTCTACCATATTAAGATTATTCATTTTTTATTTTAATTTTTTCATACTAGGGGTTCTTTTTTTTGCATCCCTCTTACTGTCCTAAGGTTTTTAAAATGACAAGAGACCTATTTCACTATCATTAAACCATTTCATGAATATTTATGTACTCTAGTAATACTATAGAAATTTACATGTGGTTTTTCAATTCCAATCATCTTTTTTGTGAATACACATCCCCATTTCCACTCAATGGTATTCAAATTGACATGTGTATAGTTCATTGATTTGGGAAATACTTGTATATAAACGTCAATCATTTATCATGTGGTTAAAAGTGATGAAACATGTTCTTAAATTTTAAAATCAATATAGAACATAATTTCTTGTACATTATACGAATGGAACAGGTGACCCCGGAAATATATATCCCTATAATACATTGGGTAATATTTTTATCTCACGAGATGTGATTTATATTTCAAGAGTGGTCATCCTAAGATTAATATTTTTTGTTGTCTTGATAGTTAGACATGACTTATTCTTAGGATGTAATAATTTAAATTATTTCCACCTTCCTCCATTTCCTTGATATTATAATTTTATATCATGATTCCAGGATTGTATTTTTTATTATCATGCCTTTTATTGCACCTTGGTATGAATTTCCAAACTTTTATTGCTGTCATCATGTTATTATTTGATTTATCCCTTACTAGGATTTATAAATAACGCCTTTTTAAGTACAGTTCTAGGACATCCCATTAAGTGTTAATAAATCAAAGAAACCTAAATGTAAGTTATGTAATTATTAAATAATGACATTGTATTCCTAATCAAGTTATTATATTATACACCAATTTCCTAAATTACTAGGCCCGATGATCTTTTAGGATTGTATTATGTGTTTCTTTATGAGATAAAGAAAAATTTAAGATATAAAAAAGATATTTTTTAATGAATTTTGATTTTAGAGTCTATATAGATAGGATTTTTCCTACTCTATCCCTTTCCTCTCAGATCAATGATTAATTTGATTTGATTGAAACCTCATGAGTTAGTTAATCTCTTTGATTTGGAATCCTCATTTCTTCTATTAATTAAAACCTAATCTATGGAGGATCCACTATGTATTTATATTAATAAACCTTTTTTATCTTTATTTTATGTATTATTCAATGATTTTATCCTCCTTAAAATATCTATTGGCATTTCCCATTTCTGTTGATTTATTGATCTTATTACTAATGGTTGGAATTTTTGATATGATTTTACCGAAACATAAAAAAATTGATATATTATTTATTAGAAATGTATTTTCATTTGATTTCTTAATATTTATTTTATTTCTTTAATATAGTATTGAATAGTGAGAACCCCTATTTTTATTAATTTGATAATTTTGGTGGATTTTGAGAAAGATGGATTGAAATGAGAATTTATTTGATGATATGATTTAACATTTATTAGTGTGAAAAATGAATTCAAATTAAAGATGAATTTTTAAGGAAAATAGAGAATGAGTCAAAATTCCTACTCATGAAATAATTTATTAAATAATAATAATGCTTATATACTGATAACATATGGTGTAAGGAACTTACACCACCAAAAAATTTGGTGTAAATAACATAAGAATTAAAAGACACCCTTCATCTTACATTGAAAAACATATGGTGAATTTTCTATTTTGAAATCCTTATTTCAGTTTCATATAATGACCACCTGTGAGGAAGACTAGAACATAATATTTGGAGAATATTTCAACAAATTCATAAAATATAAAAATGGGTTTTCTCTAGATAGGATTCAATATCTTTCTTCAACCAACACCTTGAAATTCATTCCAACATATTCCTGATATGATATCAGTATCCTATAAAAAATAGTCAATAGAATTTATAATATCTATAAAATTTATGAAATATATGCTTCCACACTATTTCTCAAAGATTCATTAATCCTTATGTAATAACCCTTTATTATTATGAAAAAAATATGCTAATAGCACCAAAATTCAAATAATAATGCCACTAGAGTAATGGAGGGAGAAATTTGAGCATGTAAATAGAAATTAAAAAATTTTGATAGATGCTGGAACAAATATCATGTTAACAAGATAATATTAAATCAATTCAAAACATTCAATTCTCTTGATTAATATAGATAATCATTTATAATGATCCTAGAGGCCTCACTGTAGACATCAAGTCTTCACAATAGATTTTCTATTTGGAAATCATCAATAACATCCTATAGTGAAAGTCCACTCCTTATGTTGTGGAAACAAAAAAATGTTAAAATAATCCATGTGACATTAAAATACCTTCTACATGTATTTTATAATACAAATTTTCTTTTGGAGCCCTATACTGATCAAAGTGAATGACCTCTTGATTATTCTACATCTAAAATCCATTAATACAGTATATAAAACATTATATCCCCATACATGGTTATTTATAAAGACGTAAAACATATTGTGAGAAAATTAAAAAATAAATTCACTTCATCAAAAGGTTTCATCCGATATTAAATTCATCAAAGTCATACTAGTTCAACAAAATAAGAAAATAAATTATTAATTCAGTGATGCAGAATGTTAGAAAACTACAACCATAGTAGCCTTGGAAATTTTGCATCAAAACATCCAATACAAGTGAAATAAATCATTAAATAAATATAAATACACATATCCAAACACATGAAAAACCATTAGTAATATACTTCATGTTTTAAACAGCTAAGAAAATAAGAATCTTATCAGCATTACAAAAATCCAAGAAGTAAAATTTTGATTTCCCTTCAGCAATAATTCACTATTGAAATAATAAACCACCATTGAGAAACATAATATGAAATCTAAAAAATGGTATTAATAAATTTAATCATGAAAAAAATATAGATTTGATGCATATATTCAATCCCACTAAAAATCAAAGAAAACATGCCTGAAAATAAAAAAAAGAGATAATAATTTCAATGTAGTGTCCCTAAATATAAAATTGATATTTTTTATTAATAAATCATCCATCATTGTGAACATTCACATTCTAAATTGAATGTAAAACTACGTAGTGTGTTATCCATCTTTGTATTTATTGAATTCCATTTCCACATTTTAATCTAGACAATATTTTAATTCTTCCCCTAAGTCATACTTAACCTCATATGTATCCCTAATAGTGGTTTCAATATCATCATCATTAATATATTCAATATCATATTCACTATTGGATATAATAATATGATCAAAAACCATAGTCTATAAGAGAATATTTATTTTTTTCATTTTTAGAGGCCGCTAATGAGAAGGTAAAAAATTGTTCTATCAACATTTGAATAATCTATACGTTTTTGAGTCTTTTGGGGATTCATAGTAATGAATCTATATAAGTCACCATTGATTTTTAAATAATACTATGACTCAACATCATGTAAGAATCCTCAATCTAAAAGGATTTTTCTTAATAATATTCTAAATATTCCTCACAATCCGAATTGAATCCCTATTCACCTTGTGATAGTTGAATAAATCATGGGATATCCAATTAGATAACTCATGATTTGTAAGACTCTTCTTATACTCATTGATGGTTTTTGGAATTAAGAACGGAATATAAAAATCTAGAGAAATATTTATGATATGGATTATTCTTAAAATCTATATACATATTCATACTATAGTAAAAGTATCAAAATTAGACATTCAATAATGGAATTATGTATCATGACTTATATTGTCGGAACCCTTTCATGAAATTATTAAAATTCAGTTGGGAATTAAAATTATAAGGGGATGGATGATGCTCCCTATAGACACCCAAGGGTATTTAAAAAATTAATGGTGAATTGTTAATTGAATTGAAATTCATTGTTTTCCCATAATTGATCAATTTATTGATTGAAAGCACATGTGATACTAAGTAGTTAGGGGGTGAATGAGACAATATCACAAGGTATTTGACACCCTATCAAGGGATCAGTGATGAAAAATATAAACAAAAATAATTTTCCCAAACATACAAAGTGGGGTATTTATTGGTTATATCCTAATAGATTCTGAAATAGGGATGTGTTGGAAAGATGATATGTGATGATTCATCAAGTAGTGAAAGGATCCAAGACCCATGAATTAAGTATCCTTATGGTATATAAACATGGTAATTTTTTATTTCATTTTTTTCTGTGTCTATTTAACATATTTAATCACTCCCTTCTATTTTCTAAAAAGTTATTAATCATATTTTTATTATGTCTCTATCTAACTATTATGGATGAATGTTTATAATAAAAAATATTGAAAATATTTTCCATATATTTTATTAATTAAATTAAAAATATATTGTTTATTTATTTTTCAATTACATATGGAGAACATGGTGATATGAAAAACCAATGTTTTACGCCCAATATATCATTGGCATTAGGCATATAAAGATTACGTAATTCTAGGATGGGGAAAATGGAAATATCTAGTTGGAGGTGGTGGGTGGTCTTGATCCATGGGACTTAGGATATGTTAGTGATCAATGAAGATATGTTCTACTCATTACATATTAAATATGTGTTTTTATGATTGATATTGTTTCATAATTTTATTGTGGTAATTTTTTGGGATATTTATCATCTTCTCATGGTAAACTTTTCTCATTGACGGGTTTTTTTTCATATTGAATTTTCAATTTTTTATTCCAATTTTATATATTGATGATTTTTTCTTTTGGGGATGTCACTCCATAGATGTATTTATCGATGCCCTAGTGCTATTCACCTGCATGTGGGGATTGGTAATTCATTATGAGATATATTTGTACAATCTCAGTTACTACTGTACAAAGGTATTTAGGGAGGTTCCTGAAAATTAGTATTAATAGAGTTTGTATTTTATATTTAGTGTTGGCATGTAGTCTAGGTTGTTTTGGTAGATAAGAGGTAGGATTTTTTGGATTAAAGGGGTTGTTTATATGTAATTTCCTAACCAACTCTAAGCATAGAATGTATAAATTCACCATTAGTGTCTAAAAAATGTTTTTGTATGAAATAAATTAAAAATATATATTTTTACAAACACGATCTGAGTGTTTACCAATTCTTAAAAATTTAATTATATCTTATTAAATAGATATTACTGTATATCTTATTAAAGTTGATGATCTAATTTTATTCACAATTTTTATTTGTTTTTTCATGTTGATTTTTAGAACCATTCCCCTAAGAAGTAATTTTGATAGACCTAATTATTGATGTATTGATGAACAGTGGAAGGAGAATCCTCCGTTTGATGATAAAAAATATAGTGATAGCGGTGTATGCAGTCCAAGAGTTGAGATAGGTACCTTAAAACATTCTTGGTTTGGATATACTAGTTCAACCACAAAGGGGTGATACTAGATATATTTCATTGTAGTTTATTCAATAGAACCACTACATTAATGAGGCACTAATTGTCCTCAAGAGGAATATTATTTTTGGAAAATAATTGTTCATGTTTTGGGTTTCTTGGAAACACTACACTCAAAAAATGTGAAATGTGTACCATCAAGATTGAAGGGACTAACAAGAGGTGTTTTTAATTGAGGGTTATTTTTAAGAAACCTGAAGTATTAGAGTGAGAAGTATTCAAATCTATTTTTATAGTGTTATTGTCTCTATGTACAACATTTTTTCAAAAGTCTATGGCCTTTTTTATCCTTTAGTGTAGATATAGAAACATAACATAATATATAAACTATTTTTCTAATCATGTGAAATTTTCTCGTTAGGTATTATACAATTAGAAGTATAATTCCTAATGATTTGACATGCTGCATCTATATAATATTCAACATGAGCATTTCATGATAAATCTCACCTCTCATACATACATTATAGATAAAGCTCTGAGGGATGTGTCTGACTAGCCGATAAGTCATGCTTGATGGTATTTTCTCTTATTTCTAGGGGTAGTTTTGTTAATTCCTTTGTATTAAAGATGAATCTTGTTGATTATGGAATCCAACCTTTTTATAACAATACTTTTCATTTATATTGTAATAAAAGGATCTTTTAATGTTTAGTTTATTAGAAAAAAAAATAATACAAGAAAACCTAAAAAATTATTCTAAAACACTTTAAAGAATTCATGAAGGTTTATCCAATGTATTTTTATTGTATATATTAACCTGGGGACATAATTCAATGAAATGAGGGATCATAAGGCCAAATAATGGAAAAAATGGAAACAATTTACTTACGATGTTGAGGAATGTCAACATGAACATGAGGAAACAAATAAAGTAATGAGAAAGAGGCATATAACAATAAAAATTAAATGACTCAATACTTAGAAATTTGGATAATACATTTAATTGAATTATTCATAACTATATCATCAAGGTTTATGAAAAACATTTCATTATAATAACTAAGGTTATTCCCCAACTTATCCTAAAACATGTCATCTCTAGAGATTAAATTGTTCCACAAATGCACTGGAATGTTATCAGGGATCACCATAAATAATTCATAATTAATATGATACAAATAGATTGCAATAAAATTAAATAAACAACCCAAGGAGAGTAAAAGAAATGGGTTTCATATTAAAATCATCAATTTTTAAGAAGTTCTTAAAATCTTAATCATTAAGACAATTATAACACAAAAAAAAGTGAATGGGGGTTTTGTTCATAAAAATTTAAGAATAAAAATAAATCATTTTTACATATTTGTGAATACTTGTAGAATATAACGTGGTTTAGGTATTCACATAATGAAAAGAAAATAATCTCTTGAAAAAAATAGAGAAATTTTGAGAGGAAAATTCAGCAGCATAATGTTTCAGAAACAAGGTATTATAAAACATTAAAAATAGAATCATTCGAGATATACCATTCATAAAAGAATTTTTATATAGTAAATAGATAGAATAAAATGGATAGAAGGACATTTAATAAAAAATTTAAAGACATACAAAAAAAAGTGAATATGAAAGGAGTAAAGACGTTGAGATTTCCCATAACATGAAGTGTAACTCCAAAAACTAGAAGATTGGGACCTCGAGGGATTTGGGAAATGTTTAGAGGTTAAAATATTAGAGCTCTATGGAGGATTTATTTTGAATGAATGATAATGGAGGAATTTTTCAGTATTTACGGAAAAAGTTAGGTATTATTATATTTGATTCTTTGACCCCATGGTAGTGGTTTTTGAAAAACCATTGGATTTCCCATGGTGTTGGAATCATGGGACCCCATTATGTTGTTTGAATCCACAACAGTCGTACAAATGTTTAAAGTACTAAAAACATATTTATGATTTCATTAAACATACTAAAACCTCTCTATAGTATTATTATTATTCATCATAAATTTTTTTTGGAAAATTCCCATAAATTTACATTTAACCGAATTTCAACGGGATGATTTCAATAATTTTGCCTATTTTACCATTATATTTCTATAAATAGAGGAACTCAAAATTGGTATAAAAAACCTCTTCTTAATTAAAAATAATAATAGACAAAAAATGCATAATAAAATGCATAGTAAAATATTGGACACATGGAATAAATTAAACTATTTTATCATTTAAATTTAAATAAAAACCTTTTAATGATACTATTTAAAAAAATAATCATAATTAATATTATATTAATTTTTTATAACAACTATATCTTTTCTAAAAAGTAAAATTTCTTTACAAAAAAATCATTAGATAAAATTTCACATAATTGGAAGGAAAAATAAACTCAAAATGGAATTTAAATAATGAAAATTTTATTTATAAAATGGGATTATACAATAAGTAACTATAGCCTTTACACAAAACCACTTACAAAACCCACATAGAACCTATGGGTGATGTGTGAGATAGTGATAAACTCATGGGGAATCTCAGCTAACATCAATCGAGTGGTAATCTACACTAACTTAAAGTCCTCATTTATGTGGATTTGTTCAAGATTATCATATGGAATTTCAGCTTTGGATTGATCAAGAGGTAAGACCAAAGATGCTTCATCTCTCCCAAGCCACTAAAAATGGGCTTCGTAGAACAGAACTTTAATATTTGTGGCCATCAACTCTTCATTCTAAATTAACTATCCATTATCATTTTTATTTATTAAACTATTTATAATGATAAAATTATTATTAATAGCATTCATTTCAACTATCATATTGAACATCTATCATATTTTTACAATAGTCACATTATAGTTGAATCCTAATGGTCACATTTCAATTATAGACACTTAATTATAAAAGGGATATTTTTATGTTGAGTACAAATTAATATAACATACATTTTAAGAACTAAATTTTACTCAATATGTTCAGGTTATTACATTTCTCCTCCCTTAAAAAATTTCATCCCCACAATTTCATCTTTCACCCTATGTTTACAAATGTGTGGTTAATTTTTCATTATTTTTTCTTCTGGTACCCACATGGGTTCTTTATATTTATGGGACCTCTACAACAATTTAATGTTGTTGGTTGTCTTGTTGCGTAGAACCTTGTCTCTTCGGTCCAGGATATCCACTAGTTGTACCCCATAAGAGAGGTCATGATCTAGTTGTACCACCATAATAATCTATACATTTGATGGGAAGGTAAGTACTTTTTCAAGAGATATAAATGGAATAAATCACAAAACTGATCTAGGTTTGTTGGATATGGAACCTGATAGGACACTACTCTTTTGAGATCATGGATTTCACAAGGAACAATGTACCTGGTGCTGAGCTTCCCTTTCTTACCAAACTACATGAATCTATTCTATTGAGAAATTCAATGGAAGAATTTCTCACCAACATCATTCTCCAAGACCCTTCCGTAGTTTTTAGCATATATCTTCAACCAACTCTGAGTAGCCTATATTTGTTGTTGGGTGACATGAATCTTTTCTATCTTTTCTAAAACATGATCAGTCCCAGAGTCATTCTCTCATAATTATCATCCCCACAAGCAGGGGTTCTGCATCAGTTCCCATATTGTGCTTCATAAGGTTCCATTTGAATGCTCAAATGTCAGTTATTTTTGTATGAGAACTCATCTAATGGGAGATGTGGATTCCACCAACCATTGAATTCCATTTAGGATGTTCTCAAATTGTCATCAAGTGTCTAAATAGTCCTTTTTGGGTTTCCATCAATTTGATGGTGATTAGTTGTACTGAAATTCAATTTCCGTATTCAGATCATGTTGAATACATACCTAGAATTTTGATGCAAACCATGTATCCTAATTAGATATGATAGAAATTGGATGTCCATAAAACCTCACCACATCATTTACATTAATCTTGAAAAGTTGATAAAGAGGGAAATATTACTAAAAAGAGATAAAATGGGAAGTCTTGTGGAGATGATCCACTATAACCCATGTCACAATGTTTATTTTGGATGATATAGGGAGATAAGTGAAAAAGGCCATTGTGATATTACCCAATTACCTGCTAGTATTATAGTGGTTATAATACCCCTTAAGGAAGTTTTTTCTCTTCCTTCTCTTGTTTACATAATAGACACCTCACAGTTTAGTCGACAATCTCACCTTTTATGGTTCCCCAACAAAAATTATCCCGAAATTCCCTACAAATTTTCTTATTTTCTAGGATGTATAGATTATATAAGGATAAGATATTCATCCATTAGCTTGTTAGTTTTTTCGGAACATATGGAACACCTAGCCTGGTATGAAATTTATGAACACCTTTTTGATAAATGTTTAACTCAAGAATCATCCCATTCTTCATAGCCTCTAACTTCTTCCACAACATATGATTTTCTCTTTTAGATGTATTTATTTTCTCTAGTAATGATAGTTATGAAAACATTTGAGATCGGGTAGATGATGTCCCATTCCTTACAATCACCATGTCTAGTTATACTAGTTCTTTGATCTATGGATTTCTTTGAATCCTCATAATTCTCAGTACAATATGGTATTTTCTATATTATGCATTGAAGAATTTCTTTTCTATTCAATGATGAAAAATAATTGAACAGTCATAGTTTTTGAGAATTTATATCCTGCTTCTATATCTCAAATTCAATTCCACTTTTATAAAAATATACTCAAACCACAGATGGTATGTGTATATATTACATTTCAACCCATTAATATTGTGGCTCTCTATATTCAGTTAGAAAATATCTATATCCAACTCTAGTTCGTGCGTATCATAATACACCTCATGATACTCAAACTATTAATATTCAAAATAAATCACCAAATCATTTTTCATGAGGATGAACCCAATCCTATTAATAGATTTATCGCTAAAAATAATTAATCCTTCTCTGATATAGGACAGTGTTATCACAAGTGCAATAACTAATCTCTTTTTTAGACACCTTTATCAAGATAAAATTGACTGATTTTCTTGTTCACATGGTTAGTGGATTAAAAGTGTAGGATTTGTTTTCACAAATCTCCTATAATATCACAATAATAAAAGAAAACTACAAATCATAGTTACTATTGTTGGATGGGGCTACACTTACACAACCTTTACTGGGTAGGATCAATTAACATTCCATCGTAGGTTATAATTTTCCCCATGAAAGAAACTTTTTTTACCAAATAAACATTTTATGAACTTTTGAAATAGCCTATAATTCCTTGGTGTGTTCAATATAAACCCTAGACAGTCCTCATGATCCATGAGACTTTTAGAATATCTCATAAAATAATCAATAAATACTAAATCAAACTTAGCAAGGTAGTAATCAATGAATCTATTCATAAAAACCATTAAAATAGTAGCAACATTTGTCTAGACAATGGGATTAAAAAAGCATGTAATTCCAATATCTTGATCAGAAGGAGGTATTTAGAATACCGTCTTTATGAACCATCAATTAATGATGAACATATTCAGATCAATCTTGGAGTAGAATAGATCCCAACAATGATGGTAAATAAATCAACAATTCTTATAAGGGGGTACTATTTCTTTGCTATGATCCCATTAAATTCACTATAATATATCCATAAATGTATTTTTTCCATAATTATTCTTCACAAATAGAATATTTTCTCTATACAGAGAAACACTTGAATATATAAACCCATTTTCTAAATGATCATGGAGTTGTTTCTTTATTTCCTCAAACTCTACATTTTACATTCTAAAGGTGGTCTTTGAAATTTTCGTAGAACCTGGAATGAGATCAGGGGATAATGATACCTATCATTCTAGGGGAGTTCCAAGAAACATCTTAGGAAATATATTAATATATTACAAAACGATGTATACATTCTATATTCTTACACTTTCAATTCCTTCTTTATATTCACTGATAAACTACATTGAAAATCAATATTAGCTACTTTTAGAAAATCTCATGTTGATATATACCTCCTTTGAAGATAATATTGGTTTTTTATTCAAGACTACTAATATTTCCTTTCTTTGTTAGCTGATTATAGTAATATAAATTGATATCCTGTCCATCCCAAGAATAACTCCAAATTAAAACATGGGAATGAGTACTATATTTACCATGATATTGTGCTTTCCAAAGAGAATACTAGAGTTTCTATAGAATGTTGATTCTTGGATAATCCCTCCAAGAGTCTTGAATGATACCTATACTTCTAAAAATTTAGGTATTGATTCTATATTATATGAATAATTTTAGTAAATATTCGAATGTGTTGAACAAAAATCAAACAATGTACTTTCTATATTAGAGATAATAACTAGAGTTCCTAAAACCACCACATTTGGAGCTTAAATTTATCCATATTGATATGAAAATCATTAAACTTACCCCTTGTCCTATAATGAGGTTTATAGTGATTCCCCTATATTAACTTCTGATTTGGATAGTGATTTGAAAAGTTCCCATGTGTCCACACTTGATGCATTGGAAGTTATGGTGGGAGAGAACCATCATCCCATTATTGTTATTGTTGAGAAGTTTCATCTTTGCCTAACTATGATAGTTCCTAGAAATATGACTTATCTTCCACACATGTAAACTTTCCTGCTCCCATGAAGGCATTCCCCCAAATGATTCTTTGTGCTTTTGCAGCTTATGGAAAGTTCCACTTTCTTTTATCCGCTTCCATGATCTAAGATCCTCTAGAAATTTAGATTTAAATATCTATTCTTTTCATTTTATTTTTGAGGTCATTGCATCTCACTTGTATCTAGTCTGACCATTATAGAAATTTTCACTATCTTCTCATAGATTTCATAGTCTGGGTTGGATATATTCTTTTATAGAATATGTATTAGTTCACCAGATAATCTGTCAACCCTACCATAATGATCCATGATTGATATAGAGGTATAATAGGAAATTATTGTGATGTTTATCTCATGGCAACCCATCGATTCTTTTCTAGTCAACTTCAGCTCTATGAATTCCTTCACTATTTCCATTCTCATTGAACATGGGAAATATTTTTTTTGAAAAAAGTTCCAATGAACTCTTCTCACTCCATAGATTCAATCTCCTCTCTTGGCTATATATTTTTAACGATTTTCTACCATTTATCAACTTCTCCCACTATGTGTCACATAGCATAGGTGGCTTTCTATTTTTTCAATGAATATAGTATATAAAATATCATTTCCATAGAGCTTATCCACTATACATAAATCAATGTATCAATAGATCCACTAAAATAAGGTGGTCATTGACACATAAATTCTCAATCAAAAGTGGTTCCCTTCAATGTGAATTTTGTCATTCAATTTGATTTAAGTAATTTAACATAACTCGAGGTAGTTGATTTATCAATCTTGTGATTTTTTAATTCCTGATTCCATTGGAAGAATGTTTGTGCCTAGTTTGTTGAACTTACTTTTTAAACGAGTTCTATTATTTCCTATCATTTTATAACAGAAGGAAACCTTACTGTGAAATTTGATTAAATATATAATCCTATAATTCTAATGGAATTTAATTCCATTAAACATTATTTATAAATATTTAATTCATTAACAATAATTACATTTTCTATAAATCCTTCCTAAGGATTCCTAAAAATCTCATGATTAACCAAAAACATCCTCAGGGAATGTCAAAACAGGAGTGTGGAAAGGCCTGTTTTTATACACAAGTTATTATTCAAGTCATGATCAAAGTGGTGTTTTGCGTTTTACTCCAAGATACACTTGTTCCATAGACACATCTACTTGTTCATATCTAGATTGGGATTTCTTTTCTTGAAAACCAATTACTAAATATTTCACTAAAATAATATGACAATTTCATATAGTATAAATTTACCCGAATGTCCAACTTAATGATTTAAAATCGAAATTTTCACAAATAACTAAATTATTATTTGATAAAAACTATAGAATCCTTCATTTTTTATTACATCAATTTTCATTTACATGGTATAAATAGAGGTTCTTTTAAAGTATATTTTCTTAGAAAAAATAGTACATAATACATGAAATCATAAATGATTCTTATATTTTAATTAATATTATTCATAAAGGTTTATCAAAAGTAAAATTGTTTCATCCCATAACTTGAGGACATTCATGAAAGGATATATTGAGCATAAGGCCTAGTAAGGGATAATAAGGGAAACCATTTGCTTGTGATCTTGAGGAATATCAATAAGAACTTGAGGAAATACAAAAAGGTATGAGAAGGAAGAATATAAAAATAATAAAAACATTATTCATAACATGGAAACGTGTCTTCAATATTTATCTGATTCATTCATAAGAATATCACAAAGGATTATTGCTAAGGGGTCATAAAAATTACTGAGGTTACTCACCAAGGTGTCATAAAATATGTAATGTCTATAGATTAAATACTTCCCCAATAGGAATTAACATTTTAAAGACATTCATGTCCATATAAATAAATCTTTAAAAACCATTTTGAAGACATGGACATTAATTAAAAATATTTAGAAAGATAAATAATTAAAACATTTAAAATTCTGATTTTGATAAAGAGTACCTTTCTGAAATTCTTAAAATATTCATTTTGAAATCATTTAAAAGTCACATAATTATAAAATAAAACATTTACATTGAAAATATCCTTGTATTCTTTTAAGAGAAGCTTTGGAAATTTTATAACGGCGGTAAATAGCCGCACCCGCCGTATAAGTTAAAAAAACATTCTTACCTTAATTTTGTTGAAAAGGTTAAAAAGTACCTTGTTTGGAAAATGACGGAAAGATTCCTTTATAAACCTCTTATAAAAATCCAAAAAAGTGTATAAATGTCTTTAACCCATATTAAAGTAAATAGTGAAAATGTTTTGAAATTCATTTTTAAGAAACATGGATGTGGATGATAAAGATATCCCAGTAGATTATTATGTATAAACAACCTCGGATAATGAAGAGATTGCGAAATAAACCCTTACATTGTAATTTTCCTTGGTTGGGGTAGGTTAACCTCCTGTATAATGGTGAAATAATTTTTAATAATTATACAAGAATAATATACATTAATATGATATCGTATATGATCTTTTAACATTGATTTGTTAATAATATCTTAGTATTATCGTTGTTTTGGGTGTTAACTTACTCATTTTCTTTTATATGTTTTGTTACATAAGCTGTGTTTGTTATGGATAGGTTGTATCTTATTTATATCCAGAATGATATCAAGTCATTAAACATCATTTTTAAATCATAAAATGATAATTATGCTTGAATGGATACGATGGAGAATGAATCTCATCACATTCGTGGAGACCGTTGTCCGTACGTACGCACGAGCGAAAATATCAATCTTTTGATAGTAAAATAATATATAAATGGATGGTATATCATATATACAGAATAACTAACATGTTGTATTTATTATTTACATGAGTTAAACATCGTTATTATACCCATCCAAATAATAATATATTGAATAACAATTACACCACGACATGGAGACGGTAAGCCATACGTACGCACGTATGGTGACATGTTATTCAAATGGTGAATAGAATAATGAATATGGTTGTACCATATTTATAATAACATCACAGTATATATATGATACTGGAGTTATTATTTTAGAATGGTAACAACAAAGGAAGAAGAAGCGGAAGAAGAAAGAAACATGGAAAAGGGTGGTGAAAACATTACCTCTTCTTCAGGTTCTTCCTTCTGATTTGATCAAAAGGGATCCTTAGGTTGGATTTCTGATCAAACTAAGTCTTCTAGGTTGTAGTGAGGGAAGTTGGGAGAGTTCCCTTTTATAAGGGGGTGAGGGGAACCTTTGAAAAAGCTAGAATTATTAATTTATAATAAATTAATATTCGGTTTCTAATGGCTCCAAAGTTTATTATTTAAATGTTAAGTTGGGGATGGGTCAAAAAAAACTCAACAAATATATTTTAGACAGGTTTGGGTACTTATATTAACCTTATCTTTATGTATTAACTCTAAGTTAATTAGTTTCACTTTTAAAATGTCTCTTTGTATTTTTATATAATATGGTTAATAAACATACTTTATACATCCAAGAAACCCCCTAGTGGTCCATTAATGATGAAACTATCATGATATAAGTCTCTTGGCCGAACCTTAAATTTTTAGGAATTTAATATCAATTAATAATATAATATTTATTTTAAGAACTCTTTTATGTCAATTTTGACACTATTCAATAGTTGATTTTTGTGAAACTCATAACAGATTAATTACTTCGAACAAAGTCAATTGAATAAATCCTAATAGATCATATTATCCTATAAAATTAGTTAAATTCATGAAAAGTTTCATATTATATTTATTTGGGTATTTATAATATCAATTATTTTGATTTTTCACTATTATAGTAATTACTGCATCATCATTGTGTCATAAATAAATTAAATTATTTAAAGTCTAAAAATTATAAATAAACTATCATTTTGTAGTAAATAGTTTTAGCTTTCTAATGAATATTTACAATCTAATTTATCTTATGTATAACCCTATTTTAAAAATGTTTCAGTAAATAAACATTGATTTTAACTCTTTTAACTCTTCTTTGAATTAAATAATAATAAATGTCCTAATCTAATCCAAGTGGACCTAAATGATAATATTTTATTCCTAAGGCTGTTTTGGTCGAAAGAAACTTTTCCAATAGAATTATGACATTTTTTAGGGTAATATTAATATCATTTTTACTCATAATTAACCTATTTACTTTTAACCGTGGTAAATAAAAGTAAAAAGTTACTATTCATCAAAAAAATATTTTTATCTCATTGAACCACATTTTACTTCTCGATATTAACCATGTCTCTCGGATTTTTGAAATTCCATTCACAGAAGCGGTAAAATTATGTTTTATGAGAAATTCAGTTTTTTTAACTACCACTTAGTAGTTTCACTATTCATCAAAAATTGATGGTTTTCAGAACAATTCCAAAATTTCACCCTAAGCTATAATTGATATTCCGAATTCAAAAATGATTTCTATTTTAAAAAATTCAAAACATATAAGTTGCATTAATTAATTTTATAATTAATTCCCACTGTCACAACAAATAGCGTGTTTTTAAGAAACAATATATATCAAAAGATTGATAATTGTTTATGTCCAATTTCAAAGTGAAATTAATTCTAATGAACACCATTGGATAAAATTGTAAAAATATATTCTAATTATACTTTAAAACCACTCAAATTCATAATTTATCACTATTAATTATTTTGATTAAAAAAGATGTTTTTAATTAAAATTATTAATTTTCACTATTCATCAAAATATTAAAGTTATCCAAAAAGTACCAAAATTTCACCTTAGGCTAAATTCGATATTCAGAATCCTAAAATGTAGTCCATTTTGAAATATAAAATATATATAATTTAAAAAATAAGGTATTACTATTCATAACGGCTAGTTTGATCGGTTGTGGTGTGTGTTAAAACTCGAAGTTGCATACAACACACGCTACTGTATTAATCAAAGGAAAGCGTACCGTGGAAGCTTGGGATGTTTCATTTTAAATTTTTGATGTCCCCATTTAGTCAAAAAGTATAAAATATTGTATTTAAAAAGGGTTCACTATTAAAAGTTGATAAAAGTGCAATACTGAAAATGAATTTGTTCTTGCATTTTATCTAAGAAACTCATAATATGGATTCTAAAATTATAAGGATTGTATAAACTTTAAAATTTAGATAATACTAATCATAACCTCTTTTGAACGGCTTGTTTGGTATGTCATGGTGCGCTTGAACTCGGTGTTGCGTGTAGTGCATGTTATTGAATTATTTTGAAGAAATAACACACTATGAAATCTTGGGGTGCTACATTCTCCCATCCTTCAATAAATTGCGTCCTCGCAATTTGAAATTGTTCTCCGAAAATAAAAGGTTGAAAATAGAAAATATATTTGTGGGAAAACCCACATCGGAAATTAGTTTACTAGAATTTAGTCTTAATATGAGGAAAAGAGAAATGAAAGGGTCGCCACCAAATTATGATCTCGATTAGGAGAACATTGGTGGAAATTAGAGACATATAATTGGAGGAAAAACGTAAATATTTATAGGTAGGGATTGAGGTCATCAATCACAATCAAGTATAAAATTGAGGTCCTTAAACTCATCAATCTATGATGGTTTAAAATACCATCGGATCAACAAAACATAGGGTATTGGGATAACACATTTTTGACATTTCAAAATATCTTAGTTGAAATCCCACATCGAAAAATGAATTAATGAGGCCTCTATTTAAAATAAAGAGTGGAAAGTATGAAGATTACCGAGAATAACACATACTAGGGTTCCATGTAAGAAAATATGGATATGGAAGAGAAATCTAATAATCAATTATCTGATGGAGAGTGGTAGAGAACATGGCTATGAAAAGGCCAACAATCCCAAAGCCATAAATTAGTGATGATTTAAGGTACCATCTAGGACAACATTTTTGTTCTAAGTTCCTTTTATTAATGTTGAGGAATTTATTTATGAGATTGGCTAAAATCATAAGGAGATATACTTACTTTATAATTAGATTTTTATCCATTAATAAATTTCTACCACAAACTCATCTTTCACTCTAAAATATAATAGAACGTAAAAAAATTTCTATTTATACTATTCATACAGGGTTCCAAAATAAATGAATTTATAATTCATCTACCAGATCTTTTAAAAAAACTACAGTATTTTATCCAGGACATCTCGTGGGCCACTGGTAGGTGATACACCCTTGTCGCCCTTCGGTTGCGGGTTCAAGTCTCGCGGCCTTGCCGGTCGCGACGGATTGCCGCCCGACCTCCGTGTTGTCCTTTTCTGGCCATCCAAAATTAAACTCAAACTAGAATTTATCCAAAATACTTCTGTCCAAACTCATAGTCCAACATTTATAAGGAACGTAAACATCATGTAGATCCTTGTTACCCCATAATATAATATTAATACCTTCATCATGTATTCTTTTAAAACGCAGAAACATTATGAATTACCATAATTATTATTGATTACATTCATGCTCCCTTATTCCTTTTAAAATAATAGATATTCTCCTTCAATCCAAAAATGTTGTAAACCCCAACAATGATGGAATATACAAATCATTAATCAGCTTCAAGGTAGTCAAGAATATCAAATATAATTTATCCAAATCAATCATGTATTATTCTAAAATCACCACCTCGGTATCAGAACCATATTATGGTTTATCTTTCTCTGAACCATATATTTTCCAAAAATTTAACCTGCTATTGAGTCACTTTTCTTTGTTCCATAAAATCTCAAGTCCTTAATGAAATAGTACTGCAGTACAATCCTTATATACTCCATAATTATTATAACAATTAAATTGTTGATACAACACTCAAATGACATAATCAACATAAGAAATCTAATCATTCCTCTTCATCTGTAGTAGTATCATAACTTTATTATTATCCAATAGCATCATTTGAGGCATAGTCTGATGACTGGGACATAGGTTTGCGTAGTGTCCAAACTCATTCCAAAAGAATCATTGTACATTTGAAACCATTTTCTTACCCTTGCAGTCATGTACTTTGTGTCTCTTTCCTCCACACATATAACAAACTCCCATTCCTTTCAGGCAAGTTCCAGGGTGTTTCTTTCCATGGTTATCACATAGGGGAAAATTCTTCTTTTCCCTCTTCCGTTTATCCATCTTTCTCTCTTCCATCCTTTTCTTCTCGTACTTCCCTTCAAAGCCATAGGACTCAGTAAACTCTTTACTTATCTTATCAACACATGATATTATTTCTTTATATGATGATAATACATGAGAGACAATTTCTCATGTAGATTCTAGCTTAAGACCATGGAATATATGATCCTTCTTTCTCTTTGTATCATGTGCATTGCTGGAGTTCTCATTCCTTCTACTGGGCGCCATTTCTAAACAATGGAATACATTATATTTGTTTATGAATAACAATAGCCAATACCACACTTGTAAAACACATAACATAAATTAAATAGATTATGGATATAATCCATAATCATAAAAATGTCTCCTTTTAGGAAGTATATACTCATAAACCCTTCATAATGATTTGTAATGAAAATGAGAGTTATCCTAAGTTTATCCCCCGGGAGTGTCGTAACCAAGAGTGCAGTAAGGCCCGTTGTCGTGCACCAGTTCCCGTTCGAGTCTAGCTCAAAGCGGTGTTTTCACGTTTTACCCCTAGGTACATCTGTGCCAGAGCCGCCTCTACCTACTCGTATCCAGAAAGGGATGTATTGCTCGGAAAACTCACAAAATATCTACAATACCAAAATTCTTGGAAGTTCTTCTATACTAATCCTCAAAATTCATCTTAAATCTATGTTCTCTAATCAGATTTTATCTAAATCTATCTTCCAAGGTTTTTACTAAACTTCCTCTGATACCAACTGTAACGCCCCGACTCTAGTTACCCAGAGTCGGTGCATTATTACATAACATTGGCATGATCACAAGAAAGATCAAATCTCGAAAGACCGATTGTTTTAGTAGCCTTGGAAACACTAGATATATTCATAAAGTTTTACATTACATCATAAAGTGAAAAACTACTACAACAACATAATCTCCATATTCCACACTCATATCCCCACATAAAATCCTTGCAGGTCATTAATAACTTACTTCTTCACATCCTGGGAAAAATTAAAACATAGAAAAGGGGTGAGCACAAATGCCCAGTAAGGATAACAATATAGCGGAAACTTTCATAAATAAGAATAAACATTTAAGGCAATGTATAACTAAAACAAAATCCTTTTAAACATGAACTTCAACATAGTATGGAAAAAGTAAAATGAAATAATTCCATTTACTTATTCACATGGATATTCTACTAATCGAATAATCACATGAAATATCAATAACCACTTTCATAATGATGGAATGCATAATGCCAGACTATCATAACCATATAGCCAAGGCCTCGTGCCAAGACTACAAATAAGATTTTTCCAAGGCCTTGTGCCAAGACACTAGTTTGTCTCATGAGACCTACAGATGCATCGAGGAGCTATAGCGGGCTCCACCCATCACATATTAAGTCCAATGCATTCCCATATGAAAAGGTTTAAACATAACATAAAAATTCACATTAAAACTAGCATACAAAATGTCAATACTTTCACCATAAACTATGAACGGTATAAAAATAGCACATCCACAGTCAAACATATCACAAAAAATTCAATACAACATAGAAGTTTTGTATCATAATAAATCAAATTCACATAAACGTAAAATCCAACAATGGATGTTGACATAGATGAAATCAAAACTCTTTTTAGAGAAATATCACTTTTTATTTTGAAATCATTTAAGAGTCACATATTTATAAAGGAAGTAATTAAAAAGAAATTTTTGAATCAAAGTGTCCCATACCACTTTGAAACTTTTGAAAGGAATTAAAATTTTAAAAGCGTTCATGTCCATATAAATAAATCCTTAAAAACCATTTTGAAGACATGGAAATTAATTAAAAAGATTTAGACAGATAAATCATTAAAACATTTAAAATTCTGATTTTGATAAATAGTATTCATTCCGATATTCTAAAAATATTCATTTTGAAATCATTTAAAAGTCAGATAATTATAAAATAAAACATTTACAATGAAAATGTCATTGTATTCTTGTAAGGGAAGATTTGAAAATTTTATAACGGCAGAAAATAGCCGCACCCGCCGTATAAGTTAAAAAAAACATTCTTACCTTAATTTTGTCGGAAAGGTTAAAAAGCACCTTGTTTGGAAAACGACAGAATGATTCCTTTATAAACCTATTATAAAAAGTCAAACAAGGGTATAAATGAATTTAACCCATATTCTAGTAAATAGTGAAAAAATATTGAAATACATATTTAAGAAACATGGATGTGGATGATAAAGAGATCCCAGTAGATTATTACGTATAAACAACCTCAGATAATGAAGAGATTTCGAAATAAACTCTTACCTTGTACTTTTCCTTGGTTGGGGTAGGTCAACCTCCTTTATAATGGTGAAATAATTGTTATTAAATTATACAAGAATCATATACATTAATATGATATCATATATGATCTTTTAACATTGATTTGTTAATAATATCTTAGTATTATCGTTGTTTCGGGTGTTAACATACTCATTTTCTTTTATATGTTTTGTTACATAAGCCGTGTTTGTTATGGATAGGTTTTATCTTATTTATATCCAGAATTATATAAAGTCCTTAAAAATCATTTTTAAATCATAAATTGATAATTATACTTGAATGGATACGATGGAGAATGAATCTCATCACGTTCGTGGAGACGGTAGTCCGTACGTACGCACGAGCGACAGTATCATTATTTTGATATTAAAATAATATATAAATGGATGTTATATCATATATAACGAATAATTAACATGTTATATTTATTATTTACATGAGTTACACATCATTATTATACCCATCCAAATAATAATATATTGAATAACAATTACACCATGACATGGAGACGGTAAGCCGCACGTACGCACGTATGGTGACATGTTATTCACAGGGTGGATAGAATACTGAATATGGTTGTACCATATTTATAATAACATCACAGTATATATATGATACTGGAGTTATTATTTTAGAACGGTAACAACAAAGGAAGAAGAAGTGGAAGAAGAAAGGAACTTGGAAAAGGGTGGTGAAAACATTACCTCTTCTTCGGGTTCTTCCTTTTGATTTGATCAAAAGGGCTCATTAGGTTGGCTTTATGATCAAAATAAGGCCTCTAGGTTGTAGTGGGGGAATTTGGGAGAGTATTTGGGCAGATTTTGGACGAACCAAAATGCTTTGAAGGTGTGAAGAAAAAAGAGAAGGAGGAGTTCCCTTTTATAAGAGGGGTGAGGGGCACCTTTAGAAAAGCTAGAAATATTAATTTATAATAAATTAATATTCAGTTTCTAATGGCTCCAAAGTTGATTATTTAAATTTTAAGGTGGGTATGGGTCGAAAACAAGTCAACCAATATAATTTAGACAGGTTTGGGTACTTATATTAACCTTATCTTTAAGTATTAACTCTAAGTTAATTAGTTTCACTTTTAAAATGTCTCTTTGTTGTTTTATATAATATGGTTAATAAACATACTATATACATCCAAAAAACCCCCAAGTGTTCCATTAATGATGAAACTATCATGATATAAGTCTCTTGGCCGAACCTTAGATTTTTAGGAATTTAATATCAATTAATAATATAATATTTGTTTTAAGAACTCTTTTTTGTCAATTTTGACACTATTCAATAGTTGATTTTTGTGAAACTCATAAAAGATTGATTACTTATAAAAAAGTAAATTGAATCAATACTAATAGATCATATTATCCTATAAAATTAGTTTAATTCATGAAAAGGTTCATATTGTATTTATTTGGGTATTTATAATATCAATTATTTTTATTTTACACTATTATAGTAATTACTGCATCTTCATTGTGTCATAAATAAATTAAATTATTTAAAGTCTAAAAATTATAAATAAAATATCATTATGTATGAAATATTTTTCTCTTTCTAATGAATATTTACAATCGAATTTATCTTATTTATAGCCCTATTTTAAAAATGTTTTAGAAAATAAACATTGATTTTGACTCTTTTAACTCTTCTTTGAATTAAATAATAATAAATGTCCTAATATAATCCAAGTGGACCTAAATGATAATATTTTATTCCTAAGGCTGTTTTGGTCGAGATACACTTGTCCAATAGAATTAGTACATGTGTTAGGGTAATATTAATATCATTTTTACTCATAATTACCCTATTTACTTTTAACCGTGGTAAATAAAAGTAAAAAGTTACTATTCACTGAAAATTATTTTCATCTCATTGAACCAAATTTTAATTCTCGATATTAACTGTGACTCTCGGATTTTTGAAATTCCATTCACAGAAGCGGTAAAATTAAGTTTTATGAAAAAATCAGTTTTTTTAACTACCACTTAGTAGTTTCACAATTAATCAAAAATTGACGTTTTTCAGAACAATGAAAAAATTTCACACTAAGCTATAATTGATATTCTGAATTCAAAAATGGTGTCTATTTTACAAAATTATAAACATATAAGTTGAATTAATTAATTTTATAATTAATTCCTGATGTCACAACAAATAGCGGGTTTTTATGAAACAATATATATCAAAAGATTGATAATTGTTTATGTCCAATTTCAAAGTGAAACTAATTCTAATGAAAATCATTGGATAAAATTGTAAAAATATATTCTAATTATACTTTAAAACAACTCAAATTCCTAATTTATCACTATTAATTATTTTTATTAAAAAAGTTGTTTTTAATTAAAATTTAATAATTTTCACTATTCATCAAAATATTAAAGTTATCCAAAAAGTACCAAAATTTCACCTTAGACTAAATTCGATATTCCAAATCCAAAAAAGAAGTCCATTTTGAAATATAAAATATATATAATTTCAAAAAGTAGGTATAACTATTCACAACGGCTAGTTTGATCGGTTGTGGTGTGTGTTAAAACTCGAAGTTGCGTACAACACACGCTACTGTATTAATCAAAGGAAAGCGTACCATGGAAGCTTGAGATGTTTAATTTTAAATTTTTGATGTCCCCATTTAGTCAAAAAGTATAAAATATTTTATTTAAAAAGGGTTCACTATTAAAATATGATAAAAGTGCAATACTGAAAATGAATTTGTTCTTGCACTATATCTAAGAAACGCATAATAGGGATTCTAAAATTATACAGATTATATAAACTTTAAAATTTTGCTAATACTATTCATAACCTATTTTGAATGGCTTGTTTGGTAAGTCATGGTGCGCTGAACTCGGTGTTGCGTGTAGTGTAAGTTATTGAATTATTTTGAAGAAATAACACACTATGAAATCTTGGGGTGCTACAGATACACTTTTACAATATTGTATGAATGGTTTGGGGAGAGATCCATAGTGAAGATTGGATATATTATCTAAACATTTTAGGTCTATTTTGGTTATATTTTTTGTTTACTAGAATATTGGTATTCTCTTTTCACATGTTCACTAGTTTTATTTTGTATGATCCTACTATGAATGCAGTTTTTTTCTCACCCTAGGGTCTACAAGAGGTGGGACTCAGTAGTCATATCTCTTTTTCTTCATTTTCACCCCTACATGGGTACCTCTAGATGGAGGGGTCAACCAACATTTCTTGAAATGTTTTCATGTAATATATACATATTATTCACATAGATATGTTTGAATATAGTTGTATATTAATTTGGGGGTTTAACAAAATAAATGAGTCATGTAAAGAGTTACACATAAATATGGTTTTACTATACTAATTATATTGATGGAATGTTTTTCAAAATTATACCAATTTAATCATACAAATTTTTTTTGGTAATTACATATGAAAAGTTGTTGCAATTAAAATTCAATTAAATTAAATAAACATGTCATATACCATTTGAAGAATAATATTTTAAACACCATGATCCTTATATTGCTTAGTATCATTCCCAAACTAGTTACCCAATGATTATATTTGATAACAAAAACATGTAATGATGTGACTCTAAGAGTTAGTTTTACGTTTCTGTGTTTTATTTTGGTTACAATTATCTTTGTAAACTTAAGAGTTAGGATATAATTGTAATAGTGTCATGTATATCTACATGTTAGAATTTGAAAGGAGTAAATTACATAACCATCCAAGATTTATATATGATATCTACTGAATAATTTAAACAAAAAATAGTAAATTTGATGATGTTCAGGGGAAATTGGGTTCCTTGGATAAGGAAATATACAACTTGGACCACTAATATATATGGTGACCTTCAAATTTTTTTATCATTTGAGTTGGGTAACCTTTATTAACTTTTATTATAAAATTACTCTAAAACATTATAGAAATTTGATAAAAGATTCTATTATAGATAGGTAGAATCATATTCAATTGTATTAAATTTGAGAATTATTGGTAAAAAAATAATATTAGTGGAAATAATTAATTAAATGATAGAAAAACCTAATAATAATTTCAATTAAATAATTAATAGTCAATGTCTTGGGAGAACAACCACTTGAGTTACAAAATTTTGAAGTTTTTTCACAGGTGAATCAAATATCTTATGAGAATCATAGATGAACCCAGTTAACGATTTAGAAGAATTATAATCTAAATTATGAAAATAAATTTAGTCTCTATTAATATATTGTATTTTATTTAGTGTTCTAAATACATATATATTTTTTACGTTTCCCTAAATGCTTTAACTTCCAATGGAATCAATTATAAGACAATTTTTTGAAAATTTCCCACAATGTGAGTGAGTTAATTAAAATATTAATCTAATTTTTCAAATTGATCGGGATAAAGGTAATAAGAACATTATGATGAGGTTCCTATCATTAGTTTAAAATACATTATCGTAGACCATTTGTCCAAAAAAAGAAGACTAAATTTTCTCAATAGTCATCCATGGTAATTATTACATCCTATTATATTACATAAGTTATTTATAAACACTTTTTTTTGATAATTCCTTGTTTTAGGGTTGAATCAGGTTTCTTCAGGAAAAGTTTTTAAAAAACTTGTGGGGATTTTAAAATTGGTGCATGTTTAGGGAAAACTCTGTGGTTCTAAAAAGGAAACTGTGTAGCCAATGTTGAGACACCTGAAAAGGGAAATAAATTTTTCCCAACCATTTAGCCACCCCTTAAATCATTCCATTACGGACAAAGGGTTTGATGTTTTCAGTTCACATTTATATTAAAAATTAAGAAAAACCATGCACCACATCCATAAGTCAAGTAGGGCCTCAAGGTTTTGGTGCTCAATTGAAACTAACCATAAAACTCATATTGGGAACCATTTATTAAATTTCAATTCCCCTAATATTTATATCAACTATATTGGAACCCCTGTTTAAAATAGTATGGTCCTTATTCTACCTAAACTCGATTATATGGTATTTGGAGGCTTTAATAAGGGATATTGATCCCACCAACCGCATCTCTCCATTGATCAATGTGTTGTTAAGTGAAAAGTCTTCTTTTCACTTCTATAGCATGTTTTGGAAATCACAAATGTATTCTATCATATGTTTATAAATTACAATTGTCTTTTATCATGTTTATCGTATCGTACGATGTTGATCGTACCGATCAAATTGTATCATATTGACTCTGTCAATCGTATCGTACTGACTCTGTCAATCGTATCGTACTGACTCTGCTATTCAGATGATCATTATTTGTTTTGGTACTTTGTCAAAAACACTCTCTACATTTGAATCGTACTCATGTTTTTCATTTCTATATATCTCTTGTCCTAACAAAACGATGTCGTTGAGTTAATTACAAACTAATCAAAACGATGTCGTGCTTTCTGTTTCAATATGACCGTTGGAGGCAATATGACCGTTGGAACCCGAGGCCTATAAATAGGAGGTCATTTGAAGCTGAGAGAACAACGATGAATGAAGAGAACGAATGAAGAGACTCTGTGAACTACCAAGATTCTAGAGAGAGACACTGTGACTTCTCTCATCAGCCTTGTGCGTCTGATCATCGTATCGAGGGCTTTCAAGTAATTGAAAGACAGAGGTGCCGATTACCTACAAAATCGAGGGCTGTTGGGGATAGGTAGATAGACGTGCCGATCATCGTATCGAGGGCTGCCGAGGATAGGCAGACAGACGTGCCGATCATCGTATCGAGGGCTTCCAGGGATAGGCAGACAGACGTGCTGATCATCGTATCGAGGGCTTCCAGGGATAGGCAGACAGACGTGACGATCATCGTATCGAGGGCTCACCAAGGTTTTGGTGAGACAGAACTTTTATCCTAGGTGAAAGGATAACCCTTCTCTTTGGGTTAAAAGAATTGTAATACTTTTACATTTCCACTGTTACTTGTATTAGAAAGGGATTTGTATTGTTTCCTTTCTTCTTTACATTTTCAATTGTAATTGTTTCAATTACAATCATTCTATTATTTTTTGTATTGATTGATTCTATACGCTTTAAGGTAGAATCATTCATCTTTGTATTACTCTGATTATTGTATTCACCTTGAATACAATTGTTTTACTTTACATTAGTATTACAATACATCATACCTTTTATATTCAATACAATTGTGGGTGTTTATATTTGTATTAGTTTAAGATCATTTAAACTAATCTCTTTGTTGCAAAAACTCGACGGTTTTTAAACCTACAATTCACTCCCCCCTCTTGTATTGTTCCATCTAATAGACATATATATACATATATTTGATCCAACAATTGGTATCAGAGGAGGTTTTCCACTGATTTGTATTACTAGCTTTACTTCTTAGTACTATCTTTAATACTTACTACACTAACGTGTGGAGTGGAAAAGTTGTTTTTGTTATATTAGATGGCATGTATGAATATCAGATCAATAGATAATCTGAATCCTTCTAGACCACCAATCTTTGATGGGAATGATTATGAGTATTGGAGAGATCCTATGAAGTCTTTCTTCATCAATACTGGTGTAGACAATTTTATTATGCTTACTGGGGGTTACAAAATTCCTGACAAAGAAGTTAGCACGTTCACCAACCAAGAGAAGCAAGAATATCAACTGAATTACAAGGTACGCAATACTTTATTATGCTCTATGACCAGGAATATATATTGTCAGATATCTTCATGTGAAGCAGCCAACTGTATTTGGAAGAAATTAGAAGTCACTCATTTTGGTACATCCAAAGTTATAGAAACAAGGAGAGCAATGCTTCGAGCAGAGTATCATGGATTTGTTTTTCCTTATGGAGAACCTGTATGTAAAGTGCAACAAAGGTTTATGAAAATTGTCAATAGCTTACAATCTATGGGGGAAAAAGGAATTGATGATGAAGCTCTTGTTGATAAGATTATAGATATTATGCCAAATGAATGGGAGTTGAAAAGGACAGCTATTGATGAAAATAGAAAAGTTTCCCAGATTACTCTTGATGAACTCTTTGGAACTCTTCTACCGCATGAGAGAATAATGAAGAGAGATGCTGATTTTAATAAGAAGAAGAATGGGAATGGAAGTGTAGCTTTTTCATCTAAAGCTAAAACACCTGAAAGGCTTACAAGGTCTAAATCCAAGAAAGTTGTTATATCTGATTCAAGTGATTGTAATCTTTCAGATAATGAGTTAGCCAATCTTGCTCGAAGGATGAACAAGATTGTGGGAAAGAAAGATTTTCAATATAGATTCAAAAAGAAAGACATGAAAGATAGGAAAGATTCAGAGGTAACTTGTTATGAATGCAAGAATGCAGGACATATAAGGCCTGATTGTCCTTTACTGAAGAGGAAAGATAGAAAAGAGAAAAATTCTGAAAGAAACAAGAAAAGGTTTTATGAGACAAAGAAAGTCTTGAAAGCAAATGATACGTGGAGTGAAAGTGGTAGTGATTCCTCAGATGATTCTTCAGAATATGAGACATCAGGAAAAAGAAATATTGGACTTCTAGCCAGACTACCAATCGAAATCATTGTCTCATGGCTAAGGTACATAATGCTGAAGCTGTTACAAATGTCTCTTTAAATGAAAATTATGTTGATAATAGATATTATGAATCTTCAAATGATTAACCCTCATCATCAGAAGATGATACATTACCTTCTTTTGAAGAAGTCTCTAGATTTGCTAAGTTACTTGATAATGAAAATTCTAAACTCAAAAAGAGATTTGAAAAAGCAAATTCTAGAATTTCAATTTTGACTAAAGAAGTATCAGATCTTTCTAAAGATATTGATGTGAAAACTTCTGATTTTGAAAGCAATTTAAAAACCCTTGAGAAAGTCAAATCTGATAAGGATAAACTTTCTAAGGATCTTGAAACTGTAATTTCAAAGAAAAATATTTTAGAGTCTAACTCTAGTTCAAATTCAAATGTTTTAGAAAACAAGAATTTGGTTTTAAAAATAAAGTCAGAGATATTATCTTTGAAAAAGTGTTTGTCAAACTTTACTCATGGAAAAGAAAACTTTGATAGAATGTATTCTCAAATTAGACCTTTGAGAAATTGTTCTGGTCTTGGTTATACTTATTCCAAACCTGTTATTAGTAATAACTATTTTGTTCCTCAAAAATCCATTTTCTGTTCCAAGTGTCAATGTGGTGGACACTGGAGAAGAGATTGTTCTCTTAACAAAACTCAATCCTTAGGTTTTCATAAAGCTCATTTTTCAAAACAAATGTGGATTCCTAAAATTCTTTTATCTAACCCTTCTGGATCCAAACAAGTTTGGATTCCGAAAATCTAATTGATTCTTTTTCAGGAAAACGAGAAGTGTACAAATAAGAACATTTGGTACATGGATAGTGGTTGTTCTCGACATATGACTGGAAACAAAGATCTCTTTGAAAAGGTTATCAAAACAAAAGGTGGAAAAGTTACCTTCGGAGATAATGCTCAAGGAATGATTGTTGGTATATGTAATATTGTTTCAAATGTTTTTTTTGTAAAAGGAGATATTATTTTAAAATTCATCGGAACGCAAGAACAACTTGCTGACATTTTTACAAAACCTTTACCTTCTGATAGATTTGAATTTATAAAACAGAAGCTAGGAATGATTACATTAAAATAATCATTCACATCTACTTCCTGTTTTGAATCTCTCCTAATAGTAAGAAACTCCTCGTAGAAAGGGGGAGGACATTTCTTTCTGTCTTTATGGTACTTTTTATCTTATGTTCTTTAACTTTTTACTCTTTGAAATGTGTATCTTTTTCTGTTTATCGGATTGACAATTTTAGTTTTCTGTTTATCGTATTGACAGTTTTATCGTTTCATTCATTTTTTTTCTGTTTATCGTATTGACAGTTTTATAGTATCATTTACTATCGACCGATGATGGTATTCAAATTCTTTTCCATCGTATCATTCAACAATTTTGAATCGACCGATGATGGTATTCAAATTCTTTTCCATCGTACCAATCAATCTTGGTATTGTATCGACCGATGATGGTATTCAAATTCTTTTCTATCGTATCATTCAATAGTTTTTCGACCGATGATAGTATTGAATTTCTTTTCCATCGTACCAATCAATCTTGGTATTGTATCGACCGATGATAGTATTGAAATTCTTTTCCATCGTATCATTCAATAGTTTTGAATCGACCAATGATAGTATTTAAATTCTTTTCCATCGTATCATTCAATAGTTTTGAATCGACCGATGATGGTATTGAAATTCTTTTCTATCGTACCATTCAATAGTTTTGTATCGACCGATGATGGTATTGAGATTGTTTTCCATCGTACTGTCAGTTCATGGTAACAAGATTATTTTCCATCGTACGGTCCAATCGTAGTAATAACTTTGTTTTCCATCAGCATCATATTTTTCTCCTTACGATTGTATTTTCTTTTAATTCTTACCAAAACCAACAATCACCTTATGTTCTCCGACAGTTTTTTTAATTTTTTTTATTTTTTTTCTTTCTTTGTTTTAATCCTAACCATTGATCTGGATTTATCTAATCTTGACCGTAGAAGATCAACGGTCACACTTTTTCGACCGTAGAAGATCAACGATCATCTATTTATCGCCTATAAATACCCCCTCCCCTCCCCAAACCCACATTGATTTTTCAGGATTTCAGGAGAAGCTCTGCTCCACTAACTATATATCATCGTACGATCTTCTCAATCGGCATCACCTTTATGTCTCAATCCTCTGCTAACACTCCTGCCGAAATGTCTTCAAAGACTTTCACAGAGAAAGACATTAACAGAGAAAGGTTAGTATCCCGAGACTTTTTCGATACGTACGATTCTACAATCAGGAGGATCAT
This sequence comes from Viscum album, assembly GCA_963277665.1. NCBI lineage: Eukaryota > Viridiplantae > Streptophyta > Magnoliopsida > Santalales > Viscaceae > Viscum > Viscum album. The sequence goes on along the minus strand of OY728165.1, from coordinate 81,966,001 downwards.
TTTGGTTCAAGGATGGGAACATCTGTGTGTTGAAAAGCCTGATATTCAAGATCCAGTTCTTTTTGATGAAGTTTTTTAGTTTTACAAAACCGTTTCTTTCCACAAAGATATGACTATAAACTTCCCTGTGTACGATAGAATGTTATCTATGTCTGTGAAACACGCGACACATTTTCTGAATGTTTCTGTAGAAGGAGATTCCTTTTGTCCATATCACAAACTACCAGAGGAAGTTGGTACGTTTAATAGATAAAATGATGAAAAGTCTTTGTTTCTTATTAATGAGGAAAAGAGGAAAGTGTCTCATCTTTCACCAGACAATCGTTTTGTCACTTTATGGATGCAAGGTTTTCTTATCCCAAGGAAAGGGGATAGAGAAACGCTTAAAGTTTCTGATATATTCATGCTCGACTATCTTGTAAATATGAGAAAAGTAAATCTCATGGGGTATATTTTTGAAACCATCAAGAATGTCAAGACAGGAGGGATTAAGTCCCAGATGATTATGTATCCATCCATCCTTACGAAGTTCATTTTTGAGAGTATGAAGTTTTGTTACATTCCTTTGAAAGGAAAACCCATGGATTCGAGGCCATCTTGGATTAGTAAGAGTACGATGAAAAAGCTGAATGTGTGTTTTGACTCAAATTCAAAACTTTTTGTCAGAGATGTAGAAGCTGAATTAGCTCATAATCAATCGGCACCTATGCCAGCCAAGGACATTCAATCCACCGGTGTTACTCAAAAGTCTGATCTGCAAACCAGTTCGAAGCCGAAGAAGAAGCCAAGGTACAGTAAGGAGGTTGTAGCAAAATGGAGAAAAGATAAAGAACAGAGAAAAGAAGGTGATCCGAAGTTTGGTCTTGACCCTGCTGAGGCGTTTGCAGAAAGAATAAGGGTAGAAGAAACCCTTCAGGCCGAAAAGAAGAAGAAGGTTCTTTTGAAAAGAAAGGCTCAGGACTTTGATGTCTCTAAAGTCTTAAAAGCGGTTGAAGATGCTAGTGCTCAACTAACTGAAGAAGTGCACCAAGAGCCCATCGTACAGAATCTTCCCGAGAAAGAAAAAGGAAAACATGTAATGGAAGAAATAGAAGAAGAAGAAGGAGACTTTCTTTTATAATTTCTTCAAAACTCAAAAAAGAGTAGAGAGGAATCGGTTCAAAAGCCAAGTGAAGGTGTTCAAAAAATCCTTCATGCTGATCAAGCACAATCTCCGGACAGAATGCCTTTTCAAGAAAGGCAAGGTGATCAATCTTCTCATTCTGATAAAGCTGTTGTCATTAGTGACAAAGTGGAAGAAGAAAGAAAACAGAAAGAAAAAGTGAAAGGGAAACAGCCAGTTGTTGACTCAAGCAAATCGTATGAACTACCATCGTATGATGAGGATAATGATTCAGAGCACACAATCTCTCTCAAGAAGGGTGATTACATTGTTCATGTTTTCAGAAGGGTGGAGAAAACCATTCCTTATTTCCCGAGGCTGGAAGGGAAGATTGATTTTATTACTGAAAATCAAAGGAAGATGTTTGGCTCTGTAAAAGAATTGAGGAAGAAAGTTTTTTCAGTAGAAGCCGATTTGAATGTTCTTTCAGAAAGCTCGGTTGCTCATAAGAAGGCTTGCAATAAGATGACCAAGTGGTCGTACAAAACAGAGAGCTCAATCAATGATCATGAAATAGCTATTGAAGATATAAGGAGGTTATCAAATGAGATTGCAATTGCTTTCAACAACCTTGATAGAGAAACGGTTGAAAGGCTGAATCTTTTGTCTTCTCAAATAGCCGATGTTCCTTCAGTGAAAGACTTGCAAGAAAGAATGAATGTTTTCCAATATGAATTCTCGAAGGTTTCATCTTTCAAAGATGAAATGGTTTTACTGAAGAATCAAAACTCTGTGTTATCCAAAGACAACAAGAATTTGCAAAACAGGATTGATACCCTTGAAGAAGTAATTAGAGTCCAGGAGGAGACCATCAGAAATCAAGATCAGATTTTTCCGGATCAACAAGAGCTTCTCAAAACTCAGGGAGAATCAATTTCTGAAGACAAGAAGGAGATCAAGAAGATGAAAGCTGTTCTTCATGAGCTTATAAAGAAGGAGAAAGAAAGTGAAAACAAATGATTGTTGTATTTGTTTCTTTTGGAACTTGTCTTTGTTTTGTAATAACTCTTATGATCCTTTTTCTTTTATCCATTGTCTTGTATTGCTTCACTAACTCTTTCAGACAATTCAAGATTACTCCTTTCTTTTTGTAAATCACAAAGGGGGAGAATATTTACAAAGCAAAGATTGTTTTACAAAGGGGGAGAATGCTTTACAATGCTCTTAAGGAAAATCTACGAATACAATCCTTAGGAAATTCCATACCTAAGGTGGAGTTAGTTGTATTCAATTTCTTATTCAGAAGAGTTTTTTTCAATAACTCAGGGGGAGATAAGTATTTCTTGTTACATTTACTTTGTGTGTTGTGCTTTCCAAAAAGGGGGAGATTGTTAAGTCAAAAGTCTTCTTTTGACTTCTATATCATGTTTTGGAAATCACCAATGTATTCTATCATATGTTTATAAATTACAATTGTCTTTTATCATGTTTATCGTATCGTACGATGTTGATCATACCGATCAAATCGTATCATATTGACTCTTTCAATCGTATCGTACTAACTCTGTCAATCGTATCGTACTGACTCTGCTAATCAGATGATCATTATTTATTTTGGTACTTTGTCAAAAACACTCTCTGCATTTGAATCGTACTCATGTATTTCATTTCTATATATCTATTGTCCTAACAAAACGATGTCGTTGAGTTAATTACAAACTAATCAAAACGATGTCGTGCTTTCTGTTTCAATATGACCGTTGGAGGCAATATGACCGTTGGAACCCGAGGCCTATAAATAGGAGGTCATTTGAAGCTGAGAGAACAACGATGAACGAAAAGAACGAATGAAGAGACTCTGTGAACTACCAAGATTCTAGAGAGAGACAATGTGACTTCTCTCATCAGCCTTGTGCGTCGGATCATCGTATCGAGGGCTTTCAAGTAATTGAAAGACAGAGGTGCCGATTGCCTACAAAATCGAGGGCTGCCGGGGATAGGCAGACAGACGTGCCGATCATCGTATCGAGGGCTGCCGAGGATAGGCAGACAGACGTGCCGATCATCGTATCGAGGGCTGCCAGGGATAGGCAGACAGACATGCCGATCATCGTATCGAGGGCTTCCAGGGATAGGCAGACAGACGTGCCGATCATCGTATCGAGGGATCACCAAGGTTTTGGTGAGACAGACCTTTTATCCTAGGTGAAAGGATAACCCTTCTCTTTGGGTTAAAAGAATTGTAATACTTTTACATTTCCGCTGTTACTTGTATTAGAAAGGGATTTGTATTGTTTCCTTTCTTCTTTACATTTTCAATTGTAATTGTTTCAATTACAATCATTCTATTATTTTTTGTATTGATTGATTCTATACGCTTTAAGGTAGAATCATTCATCTTTGTATTACTCTGATTATTGTATTCACCTTGAATACAATTGTTTTACTTTACATTAGTATTACAATACATCATACCTTTTATATTCAATACAATTGTGGGTGTTTATATTTGTATTAGTTTAAGATCATTTAAACTAATCTCTTTGTTGCAAAAACTCGAAGGTTTTTAAACCTAAAATTCACCCCCTCCTGTATTGTTCCATCTAATAGACATATATATACATATATTCGAACCAACATGTGTTAGTGATATCAAAAACTCCACTTTCAATAAATAAATATCTAAAATTTTGGTTGGACCCTATCTTCATTTTTATTATCTTTAGAGAGTGATAAATATTCATTTTGTTGATGTATTTAATAACCATTTTTAGGGTTATTGATTATATAATGGACTTATTTATATCTTTCAATTCCATACATGTTGGAGTTATTATTTTGAGTGTTGTAATTATCACATGATCAATGGTAGCTGGTTCCATAATGATTTAAACAACAATAAAATCTGATCTCACTCAATTTATTTGAAATGAATTTAAATTGAATTTAAAACAAAAGTATGAAATTATTTTATGTTTGAATTAAAAATGGCGGGTAATTGTGAGAACCCTCAAAATTATATTGAATTGGAATTATTGGGAGGAATTTGGATAAAATGATGTATTGAATTGAATTTGAATTGGATTAATTGATTTTATATTTATTCTTGATAAAAACATATTCAAAAGAAATTTGATTTGAAAAGAAATTGTTGTGATAAAAACCTATGATTTGGTTTTGAAGTAAAAATTAACAATGACACTAAAATGTTTTTACTCAAAATTTAATAATGAAATGATATGAAATGATTGGTTTTACCATGATTTTTTTATTGTTTAAATCACATTCTAGTCAGGGTAGTTATTAGGTGATTAAGAAAAGTGTGTAAGGACTTTATCTCCCTTAAAATGGAGTGTCATTGTAAAAAATAACTTAATTAAGTTCATCTTGAATCCCCATTATGGGTTCCCTAATTGGGTTTTTATTAGTTTCCCTTAATGGTTCTGATATTATAGTGTCAATTTGAGTATCAATAGATATCATGAGTTTTGATGATGATGGTGAATTGTGAGGATCCTATTTCTTGAAAATAATGCGACTGGGTGATTATGGGAAATGTTATTTGTTTATTTTACTAAAAAATAAATGAAATTTTTTATATAAATTTTTTATAATTAAAATTATTATATATAAATTTTTTAAAAAAAATATTTATTTATTTCTCGCAGGACACATCTTTAATCTTATTTGTTAAACTTTTTTAACATATGTCAATAAAATATAATGTTTTTTTATTTTAATTTAATGATTTCTTTAATTTTTATGGAATTTTGTCTATTAAACTTGGGGAGACCCTATAGGGTTTTTAGCGGACACAATACCTCTTCCTTATGTTGTTTGTATATTATCTTTGGCTTGTCCATGTAAATGGAATGTTCCACTTGGAGGTGATATGTGTACTTCATTTGTGGGATTTAGAGTAATGAATATGACAAATGGAGATGTGAGCCCCAGGTTACATGGTTCATAATCATTTCATTTGTTAACAATGATTATTTAACATATGTTGTAACACCCCAAGCTTCTACGGTATGCTTCTCTTTGAATAATGCGATAGCGTGTGTTGTACGCAACACCGAGTTCTAACAACCAATCAAACTAGCCGTTATGAATAGTAATACCTAATTTTTAAAATTATATATATTTTATATTTCAAAATGGACTTCATTTTTGGATTCGGAATATCTAATTTAGCCTAAGGTGAAATTTTGGTACTTTTCGGATAACTTTCATATTTTGATGAATAGTGAAAATTACTAAATTTTAATTAACAACAACTTTTTTAATCAAAATAATTAATAGTGATAAATTATGAATTTTAGTAGTTTTAAAGTATATTTAGAATATATTTTTACCATTTAATATAATGTTGGTCATTGGACAGAATTTTACAATTAAACCGAACATAAACAAGTGTCAATCTTTTGATAGTTATTATCTCTTAAAAACACGCTTTTTGTTTTGACAGCGGGAATTAATTTTAAATTAATTTCTGTCACTTATGTGTTTTGAATTTAGGAAAATGGATTCCATATTTGGAATCAGGATGTTCAAATTGTGTAAATAGGTAACTTTTATTTTTAGACATTTTGAATAATTACTGCGGTAAATATTTTATTTACCATGGTTAAGGGTAAATCCGGTAAATAAGGGTTAAAACAATAATATTATAATAAAACTAAATTACCCTAAAACGTGTCTTAACCCTATTGGTTGATACATGGTCGACCATGGGCATCTTTGGGTCGATTTTGGGACCCCATGGATCCACTTGTAAGTGATAATGACACTTTATTTTAATTAAGTTAAAATGAATACAAAAATGACACAAGCATATATCTTTTAGAAAAACAATTATTAAATAGGGTTATATATGTTGTATTTTTTATTATAAATATTCATTAGAAATATAAAACGATTTACTACATAATGATATTTTATTTATAATTTTTAGACATTAAATAAGTTAATTTATATATGACACAATGATGATGCAGTAATTAATATAATAGTGAAAAATCAAAATAATTGATATTATAAATACCCAAATAAATATAATATGAAACTTTTAATGAATTAAACTAATTTTCTAGGATAATATGATATATTAGGATTGATTTAATTGACTTTTTTTGAAGTAATCAATCTGTTATGAGTTTCAAAAAAATAAACTATTGAATAGTGTCAAAATTGACATAAAAGAGTTCTTAAAACAAATATTATATTATTAATTGATATTAAATTCCTAAAAATCTAAGGTTCGTCTAAGAGACTTATATCATGATAGGTTAATCATTAATGGACCAGTTGGGGGTCGCTTGGATGTATATACTATGTTTATTAATCATATTATATAAAAATACAAAGAGACATTGTAAAAGTGAAACTAATTAACTTAGAGTTAATACTTAAAGATAAGGTTAATAGAAGTACCCAAACCTGTCTAAATTCTATTGGTTGAGTGTTGTTCGACCTATCCCCACCTTAAACTTTGAATAATCAACTTTTGAGCCATTAGAAACCGAATATGAATTTATTATAAATTAATATTTCTAGCATTTCCAAAGGTGCCCCTCACCCCTCTTATAAAAGGGCACCCCTCCTTCTCATTTAGTCAAACCTTAAAAGCCTTTTGGTTCGGCCAAACTCTGCCCAAATACTCTCCCAACATCCCTCACTACAACCGAGAGGCCTTAGTTTTATCAGAAAGCCAACCTAAGGATCCCTTTTGATCAAATCAAAAGGAAGAACCCGAAGAAGAGGTAATGTTTTCACCACCCCTTTTCAAGTTCCTTTCTTCTTCCACTTCTTCTTTCTTTGTTCTTACAATTCTAAAATAATAACTCCAGTGTATTACATATACTGTGATGTTATTATAAATATGGTACAACCATATTAAGTATTCCATCCACCCTTTGAATAACATGTCACCATACGTGCGTATGTACGGCTTACCGTCTCCACGTCGTGGTGTAATTGTTATTCAATATAATATTATTTTGATGGGTATAATAATGATGTGTAAATAATGTAAATAATAAATATAACATGTTAATTATTCATTATATATGATATACCATCCATTTATATATTATTTTAATATCAAAATAATGATATTGTCGCTCGAGCGTACGTACGGACTACCGTCTCCACGAACGCGATGAGTTTCATTCTCCATCGTATCCATTCAAGTATAATTATCATTTGATGATTTAAAAAATGATGTTTAAGGACTTTATATCATTCTGGATATGAATAATATACAACCTATCCTTTACAAACATGTCTTACGTAACAAAACATATAAAAGAAAACAAGTAAGTTAACACGCGAAACAATGATAATACTAAGATATTATTATCAAATCAATATTAAAAGATCATATATGATATCATATTAATGTATATGATTCTTGTATAATTTAATAACAATTATTTCATCATTATACAGGAGGTTAACCTACCCCAACCAAGTAAAAGTACAAGTTAAGGGATTTTCTTATCTCACATTCAATTCCGTGAGATTTCCATTATTCGCCACTAAATTATTGAAAGTGGTGTATTGTGTACTGGAATTTGATATATATTATCATGATTATCTTTATATTCATGTTATTCTATAAATAATTTGGTGGTTATTAACTTTTGGCCATACGACTAAGTTGATTAACGTGGTAAGGGGTTTTCATCTCACTCTTTATTTCCGTGAGATTCATGCCATATTTCCACTATTATCTTTTGTGTGGTGTATATACTTCCCATAATTGTATTCTTTGTGTAATACAAATTACCTTATATGTATTTACATTTTCATTGTATGATACCTCTTTCATGGGTAGTATGTTTCATAAGTTACCAAATTGATAAGGGTTTACTTCACAATCTCTTTAATATCTGAGGTTGTTTTTACGTAAGTATCTACAGGGACATATTTACTATCCATGTCCATATTTCATAAAAGAGTTTTCAATGGGATTCTTTCTAAGGGAACTTTTACTAAAACATCATTTTAAATGTTTTAAATATTTATTCTTCTAAATCATTATCATTTATGTCCATGTTTAGAAAATGGTTTGTAAGGATTTATTTATATGAAAATGAATGTTTTAAAAGTGTTAATTCCATTCAAAAGTTTCAAAGTGGTATGGGACACTTTGATTCAAAAATGTATTTAAATGCCTTACTTTCTAAATTGTGTAACATTAAAAATTTTTCATGAAAAAGGGATATTTCTCTCAATAATTTTTAAAAAACTTTTTCATCTATGTCAACATCCTTTGATGGATTTTAAGATTATTTGATGTTGATTTATTATGATATAAAACTTCCATATTGTAATGAAGTTTTGTGATATGTTTGACTATAGATGTGTAATTTATATAGAATTCATGGTTTATTAGTAAACTATTGACATTTCGTATGCTAGTTCCAATAAGAATGTTTATGTTATATTTCAACCTTTACTTCATATGAATGTGTTGGACAAGTATGTTCCAGGTTGGGGACTGGTAAAAGTAAGCCCTCCAGGTTGGGGACTGGTAAAAGTAAGCCCTCCAGGTTAGGGACTGGTAAAAGTAAGCCCTCCGGTTTGGTCTCTGGTTATTAGAGGCACTCCGAGTTAGTGTCTGATTATTAGAGGCACTCCGGGTTGGTGTCCGGTTATTAGAGGCACTCCGAGTTGGGTTCCGGTTACAGTTAGCCCCAAGGACTTGGGACGAGGCCTTGAAAAGAAATTAAAGTTTAGCATTATGCATTCCATCATTATGAAAGTGGTTATTGATTTTGCATGTGACTATTCGATTAGTAGAATATCCATGTGAATAAGTAAATGGCATTAATTCATTTTACTTTTGCCATACTATGTTGAAGTTCAAGTTTAAAAGGCTTTTGTTTTAGTAATGCATTGCCTTAAATGTTTATGCTTATTTTGAATGTTCTTCTATATTGTTATCCTTACTGGGAATTTGAGCTCACCCATTTTCTATGTTTTATTTTTCCCAGGAAGTGAAGAAGTAAATTATGAATGACCTGCAGGGATATTATGTGGGGATATGAGTGTGGATTATGGTTAAATTATGTTGTTGTAGTAGTTTTTCATTTTATGATGTAATGTAAAACTTATGAATATATCTAGTGTTTCCAAGGCTACTAAACGAATCGGTCTTTCGAGATTTGATCTTTCTTGTGATCATGCCAATGTTATGTAATAATTCACCGACTCTGGGTAACTAGGGTCGGGGCGTTACAGTTGGTATCAGAGGAAGTTTAGTACAAAACTTGGAAGCTAGATTTAGATAAACTCTGATTATAGCACATAGACCTAAGATGAACTTTGAGGATTAGTATAGAATAACTTCCTAGAATTTTGGTATTGTAGATATTTTGTGAGTTTTCCGAGCAATACATCCCTGTCTGGATACGAGCAGGTAGAGGCGACTCTGGCACAGATGTACCTAGGGGTAAAACCTGAAAACACCGCTTTGAGCTAGATTCAAACGGGAACTGGTGCATGACAACGGGCCTTGCTGCACTCTTGGTTATGACACTCCTGGGATATATGCTTAGGATAACTCTCATTTTCTTTACAAATCATTATGAAGGGTTTATGAGTATATAATTCCCCAAAGGAGACATTTTTATGATTATGGATTATATCCCTAAACTATTTAATTTATGTTATGTGTTTTACAAGTTTGGGATTAGGTATTGTTATTCATAAACTAATCTAATTTATGCCATTTTTTAGAAATGGCGCCCAGTAGAAGGAATGAGAACTCCAGAAATGCACATGATCCAAAGAGAAGGAAGGATCATATCTTTCATGGTCTTAATCGAGAATTTATAAGAGAAATAGTCTCCCATGTATTATCATCATATGAAGAAATAATATCATGTGTTGATAAGATAAGTAAAGAGTTTACTGAGTCCTATGGCTTTGAAGGGAAGCAAGAGAAGAAACGGATGGAAGAGAGAAAGATGGATAAAGGGAAGAGGGAAAAGAATAATTTTCCCATATGTGGTATCTGTGGAACGAAACACCCTGGAACTTGCCTGAAAGGAATGGGAGTTTGTTATAAGTGTGGACGAAAAGGGCACAAAGTACGTGACTGCAAGGGTAGGAAAATGGTTTCAAATGTACAATGCTTTATTTGCAAGGAGTTTGGACACTACGCGAACCTATGTCCTAGTCATCAGACTATGCCGCAAATGATGTTATTGAATAATAATCATGTTATGATACTACCACAGATGAAGAGGAATGATTAGAGTTCTTATGTTGATTATGTCAATTGAGTGTTGTATCAACAATGTACTTTTTATAATAATTATGGAGTATATAAGGATTGTACTGCAGTACTATTTCATTAAGGACTTGAGATTGTGTGGAATAATGAAAAGTTACTCAATAGCAGGATAAATTTTTGGAAAATATATGGTTGAGAGAATGATAAATCATAATATAGTTCTAATACTGAGGTAGTGATTTTGGAATAATATGTGATTGTTTTGGATAAATTATATTGGATATTCTTGACTACCTTGGAACTGATTAATGATTTGTATATTCCATCATTGTTGGGGTTTAAAACATTTTTGGATTAATGAAGTATATCCAGCATTCTATATGGAATAAGGGAGCATGAATGTAATCAATAAGGAATATGGTAATACATGATGAATGTATTCATATTCTATTACGGGGTAAAAAGGATCTATATTATGTTTTCCTTCCTTATAAATGTTGGACTGTGAGTTTGGACAGAAGTATTTTGGATCGTTCTAGTTTGGATTATTTTGGATTGCCATAAAAGGACAACCCGGGGGTCGGGCGGCAACCCGTCGCATCTGGCAAGGCTGCGAGACTTGAACCCGCAACCGAAGGGCGACAAGGGTGTATCACCTACCACTGTCCCACGAGATGTCCTGGATTAAATAATGTAGTTTTTATTAAAAGATCTTGTAGATGAATTATAAATTCGTTTATTTTGGAACCCTATACGAATAGTGTAAATAGAATTTTTTACATTCTATTATCTTTTAGAGTGAAAGATGAGTTTGTGGTAGAAATTTATTAATGGATAAAACTCTAATTATAATGTAAGTATATATCCTTATGATATTAGCCAATCTCATAAATAAATTCCTCAACATTAAGAAAAGCAACATAGAACAAAAATGTTTTCCTAGATGGTACCTTAAATCATCACTAATTTTTGGCTTTGGGATTGTTGGCCTTTTCATAGCCATGTTCTCTACCACTCTCCATCAGAGAATTGATGGTTATATTTTTCTTCCATATCCATATTTTCCTACATGGAACCCTAGTATGTGTTATTTTCGGTAATCTTCATACTTTCGACTCTTTATTTTAAATTGAGGCCTCATTAATTCATTTTTCGATGTGGGTTTTCAACTAAGATATTTTGAAACGTCAAAAATGTGTTATCCTAATACCCTATGTTTTGTTGAACCGATGGTATTTCAAATCATCATAGATTGATGAATTTAAGGACCTCAATTTTACACTTGTTTGTGATTGATGACCTCAATCACTACTTATAAATATTTACGTTTTTCCTCCAATTATATGTCTCTAATTGACACCAATGTTCTCCTAATCGAGATCATAATTTGCTGGTGACCCTTTGATTTCTCTTTTCCTCATATTAAGACTAAATTTTAGTAACCCAATTTCTGATGTGGGTTTTCCCACAAATATATTTTCTACTTTCAACCTTTTATTTTCGAAGAACAATTTCAAATTGCGAGGATGCAATTTATTGAATGAGGGGAGAATGTAACACCCCAAGCTTCTACGGTACGCTTCTCTTTGAATAATGCGATAGCGTGTGTTGTACGCAACACCGAGTTCTAACAACCAATCAAACTAGCCGTTATGAATAGTAATACCTAATTTTTAAAATTATATATATTTTATATTTCAAAATGGACTTCATTTTTGGATTCGGAATATCTAATTTATCCTAAGGTGAAATTTTGGTACTTTTCGGATAACTTTCATATTTTGATGAATAGTGAAAATTACTAAATTTTAATTAAAAACAACTTTTTTAATCAAAATAATTAATAGTGATAAATTATGAATTTTAGTAGTTTTAAAGTATATTTAGAATATATTTTTACCATTTAATCTAATGTTGTTCATTGGACATAATTTTACAATTAAACCGAACATAAACAAGTGTCAATCTTTTGATAGTTATTATCTCTTAAAAACACGCTTTTTGTTTTGACAGCGGGAATTAATTTTAAATTAATTTATGCCACTTCTCTGTTTTGAATTTAGGAAAATGGATTCCATATTTGGAATCAGGATGTTCAAATTTTGTAAATAGTTAACTTTTATTTTTAGACATTTTGAATAATTACTGCGGTAAATATTTTTTCTACCATGGTTAAGGGTAAATCCGGTAAATAAGGGTTAAACAAATAATATTATAATAAACCTAAATTACCCTAAAACGTGTCTTAACCCTATTGGTTGATACATGGTCGACCATGGGCATCTTTGGGTCGATTTTGGGACCCCATGGATCCACTTGTAAGTGATAATGACACTTTATTTTAATTAAGTTAAAATGAATACAAAAATGACACAAGCATATATCTTTTAGAAAAACAATTATTAAATAGGGTTATATATGTTGGATTTTAGATTATAAATATTAATTAGAAATATAAAACGATTTATTACATATTGATATTTTATTTATAATTTTTAGACATTAAATAATTAATTTATATATGACACAATGATGATGCAGTAATTAATATAATAGTGAAAAATCAAAATAATTGATATTATAAATACCCATATAAATATAATATGAAACTTTTAATGAATTAAACTAATTTTATAGGATAATAGGATATATTAGGATCTATTTAAATGACTTTTTTTGAAGTAATCAATCTGTTATGAGTTTCAAAAAAATCAACTATTGAATAGTGTCAAAATTGACATAAAAGAGTTCTTAAAACAAATATTATATTATTAATTGATATTAAATTCCTAAAAATCTAAGGTTCGGCCAAGAGACTTATATCATGATAGGTTCATCATTAATGGACCAGTTGGGGGTCGCGTGGATGTATATAGTATGTTTATTAACCATATTATATAAAAATACAAAGATACATTGTAAAAGTGAAACTAATTAACTTAGAGTTAATACTTAAAGATAAGGTTAATACAAGTACCCAAACCTGTCTAAATTCTATTGGTTGAGTGTTTTTCGACCTATCCCCACCTTAAACTTTGAATAATCAACTTTGGAGCCATTAGAAACCGAATATGAATTTATTATAAATTAATATTTCTAGCTTTTCCAAATGTGCCCCACACCCCTCTTATAAAAGGGCACTCCTCCTTCTCATTTCTTCACACCTTCAAAGCATTTTGGTTTGGAAAAACTCAGCCCAAATACTCTCCCAACATCCCTCAATACAACCTAGAGGCCTTAGTTTGATCAGAAAGCCAACCTATGGAGCCCTTTTGATCAAATCAAAAGGAAGAACCCGAAGAAGAGGTAATGTTTTCACCACCCCTTTTCAAGTTCCTTTCTTCTTCCACTACTTCTTTCTTTGTTCTTACCATTATAAAATAATAACTCCAGTATCTTACATATACTGTGATGTTATTATAAATATGGTACAACCATATTCAGTATTCTATCCACCTTTTGAATAACATGTCACCATACGTGCGTACGTACGGCTTACCGTCTCCACGTCGTGGTGTAATTGTTATTCAATATAATATTATTTGGATGGGTATAATAATGCTGTGTAACTCATGTAAATAATAAATATAACATGTTAATTATTCAGTATATATGATATACCATCCATTTATATATTATTTTAATATCAAAAGAATGATATTGTCGCTCGAGCATACGTACGGACTACCGTCTCCACGAAGGCGATGAGTTTCATTCTCCATCGTATCCATTCAAGTATAATTATCATTTGATGATTTAAAAAATGATGTTTAAGGACTTGATATCATTCTGGATATGAATAATATACAACCTATCCTTTACAAACATGTCTTACGTAACAAAACATATAAAAGAAAACAAGTAAGTTAACACCCGAAACAATGATAATACTAAGATATTATTATCAAATCAATATTAAAAGATCATATATGATATCATATTAATGTATATGATTCTTGTATAATTTAATAACAATTATTTCACCATTATACAGGAGGTTAAGCTACCCCAACCAAATAAAAGTACAAGGTAAGGGATTTTCTTTTCTCACATTCAATTCTGTGAGATTTCCATTATTCGCCACTAAATTATTGAAAGTGGGGTATTGTGTACTGGAATTTGATATATATTATCATGATTATCTTTATATTCATGTTATTCTGTAAATAATTTGGTGGTTATTAACTTTTGGCCATACGACTCAGTTGATTAACGTGGTAAGGGGTTTTCATCTCACTCTTTATTTCCGTGAGATTCATGCCATATTTCCACTAATATCTTTTGTGTGGTGTATATACTGACCATAATTGTATTCTTTGTGTAATACACTTTACCTTATGTGTATTTACATTTTCATTGTATGATACCTCTTTCATGGGTTGTATGTTTCATAAGTTACCAAATTGATAAGGGTTTACTTCACAATCTCTTTAATATCCGAGGTTGTTTTTACGTAAGAATCTACATGGACATATTTACTATCCATGTCCATATTTCATAAAAGAGTTTTCAAAGGGATTATTTCTAAGGGAACTTTTACTAAAACATCATTTTAAATGTTTTAAATTTTTATTCTTCTAAATCATTATCATTTAAGTCCATGTTTTCAAAATGGTTTGTAAGGATTTATTTATATGAAAATGAATGTTTTAAAAGTGTTAATTCCATTCAAAAGTTTCAAAGTGGTATGGGACACTTTGATTCAAAAATGTATTTAAATGCCTTACTTTCTAAATTGTGTAACATTAAAATGTTTTCATGAAAAAGGGATATTTCTCTCAATAATTTTTAAAAAACATTTTCATCTATGTCAACATCCTTTGAAGGATTTTAAGATTATTTGAAGTTGATTTATTATGATATAAAACGTCCATATTGTAATGAAGTTTTGTGATATGTTTGACTGTAGATGTTTCATTTATATAGCATTCATGGTTTATGAGTAAACTATTGACATTTCGTATGCTAGTTCAAATAAGAATGTATATGTTATATTTCAACCTTTACTTCATATTAATGTGTTGGACAAGTATGTTCCAGGTTGGGGACTGGTTAAAGTAAGCCCTCCAGGTTGGGGACTGGAAAAAGTAAGCCCTCCAGGTTAGGGACTGGTAAAAGTAAGCCCTCCAGTTTGGTCTCCGGTTATTAGAGGCACTCCGGGTTGGTGTCTGGTTATTAGAGGCACTTCGGGATGGTGTCCGGTTATTAGAGGCACTCCGGGTTGGGTTCCGGTTACAGTTAGCCCCAAGGTCTTGGGACGAGGCCTTGAAAAGAAATTAAAGTTTAGCATTATGCATTCCATCATTATGAAAGTGGTTATTGATTTTGCATGTGATTATTCTATTAGTAGAATATCCATGTGAATAAGTAAATGGCAGTAATTCATTTTACTTTTGCCATACTATGATGAAGTTCAAGTTTAAAAGGCTTTTGTTTTAGTAATGCATTGCCTTAAATGTTTATGCTTATTTTGAATGTTCTGCTATATTGTTATCCTTACTGGGCATTTGAGCTCACCCCTTTTCTATGTTTTATTTTTCCCAGGAAGTGAAGAAGTAAATTATGAATGACCTACAGGGATATTATGTGGGGATATGAGTGTGGATTATGGAGAAATTATGTTTTTGTAGTAGTTTTTCATTTTATGATGTAATGTAAAACTTATGAATATATCTACTGTTTCCAAGGCTACTAAACCAATCGGTCTTTCGAGATTTGATCTTTCTTGTGATCATGCCAATGTTATGTAATAATGCACCGACTCTGGGTAACTAGGGTCGGGGCGTTACATATGTACAATTTGGTTATTATTTATCTTATTAAATTTGGAATGTTTAACCACAATGAGTGTTGAAATATAGACTTTTATCTTTTAGATTCCACTATTTTTTATGGAATAATAGTTCCCTATTGCACTGATATAATTCTTAGTGATAGTACCAAACCCATGGGGATCAGGAACTCCCTTCAAGATATATGAGGACCAGTCTATGTATCTGTGTACTTGTTATTATTTATATTTTATGATAATGTGTAGTTAGAGTCATTCTGTTCATCTTTCACAAATATCGTTTTGTTGTTTTACTATTCATAGTTGACATAATTAGGACTACGAATACTTAATATAATTTTATGAATTAGTTCTAAAACATATCTAGTCATAATGATCCTTTAGTCACTATGGGTGTTTGGGAATAGTGTCCTTAAGGAATAACTTGATATAATTGTAATTTTATCTCTACCTTTGTTTATTTATTTTCTTATGAATTTTCAATCTTTAATTCATTTGAAGGAATTTATTTTCATGTATCTCTTATATGATTAAGTTATTTTTGTATCCTTGATGCTTTTTTCAAAGTTTTCTGTAGATTTTTTGTAGCATCTTTCCTTTATGAATACATTGAATTGGCCATTGGATGAAGCTAATCGTGAACCACAAAAGGTTAATCCACCAAGTAACCAAAATATTATTGAGATAATAGTGAAATTGGTCATTGAACTGGGATATGTTTCTATAACTAGTCATGTTTAGGATTTGTTAGTGGAACCTCAAAGCGATGAATCTAGAGACGTTTATATAACATTTTTAAATAATAAGTCACAAAAAATTCCAAGGATATAAGGATCCACAAATGGCCGGGTATTGGTAGAAGATGATTGTGAAATATTCTAAGTTATTGAAAACACCATATTCTATTAATGTAAAATGTGATAAATTAAATCTTAAGGGACCTATCAAGAGATGGTGGGATTCTATGGTAACAACGTGGAAATAATAAGGCTTTATGCTGATATACTTTATAGTCGTATTCACAAATAATATTTATCTAGAATCTATAGTGTTGGATAAATAAATGGTGTTTATCCATATCCGGTAGGGTGAATGAACCAAGATAGCGTTTGTAACCAATTTTTATGATATGTTTCTATTTTTCATGATGGAGGTATATGTAAAAACCCTGACCCCTGTATCCCAGAGCTGGTACCATACATAATTGCAATGGTATAATAAACAAGGAAGTCCCTTCATGAATGAATGAATAGTTCAGTTTCATTGGAAAACCAGATACATACATTAGTATTAATTTACAACTTGAAAAGAAAAATAGCATAACAACTCCAATGGAAACAAAAAAAATCTTATACTATCCTGAAAAATCATTTGTAATATATATCTTCACATCTTGGGGAATGATGAAACATAATAAATGGGTGAACTTAGATACTTATTAAGGGTAAACAACACATTAGAAGATATCATAATAAAACATGTACAATAAGTCATGATGAATAACTAAAAACACATTCCATTAGAAAATAATATTTATTATAATATGGAAATAATAAATTATGAATAAATAATTCCTTGTAAATAATTACATGATAATGAAACCTTACCATGAATATTCTACTAGTCTAATAATAATTTGATCTTTCAATTATACATATCATAAAGAGGGAATGAAGACTTATGTAGATCATATATATACCATCAAGGCCTTATAAAATAATTATACATAAATGGGTAATACCTTAGAAAAACCCTACTCTAATTTGCATATTCAGACCCTCTGCTGCATCTTGGGGCCATAGTGGGCCCGACCCATCACTTACTAAGTAAAATGAATTATTGATATATATAATGATCGATTAAAAATGATAACATTAAATAAAAATTTCATATATCACTTAGAAATATTTCAATCTTAATTAGAGATTAAAATAATCAAATAAAATAATTGAAAAATTCTGGAGAGAAATACCCTTTTACATTGGGAATAAGGGATATTTTGGAAAATCATTTGTTTTTTTCATGAAATGAAATTGTAGACATGTATATAACACAAAAGGAAAGTTATATAAATTTAAATTATGTTTTAGGTATAAATGAAGTCCAACATAAGTGAAAAAATCTAAAAATAATTTTTGAGATACATTAGAAATGGGCCACCTCATTGAGGTTTAAAGGATAATATAAAACTATATTTAAAACAGAAATGATCATAAATTAATTTAAAATGCCATGAATGATAAAAGATAGTTTTGATGATAAAAATAGTGACTTTACAAAAATATTGGTGTCTTCAAATTGATTATGATAGCTACAAAAAAACTGGTAATAAATTG
Organism: Viscum album; assembly: GCA_963277665.1. Taxonomy (NCBI): domain Eukaryota; kingdom Viridiplantae; phylum Streptophyta; class Magnoliopsida; order Santalales; family Viscaceae; genus Viscum; species Viscum album. The sequence goes on along the minus strand of OY728165.1, from coordinate 81,947,528 downwards.
GGAAGTTACCTTTAATTGAGCTTTAATAACATGATTAATTTAAAAAGGCACCTTAAAAACATGTATTACCCCCTAAAAAGAATAAATAATATGGATATATGAATTTGGAAATTATAAATAAAAATTATTAGAGTTATATAAAAATAATGGAAATTTAATTTATGGCAATTAGATATATTGATTAATTCGAATGAAAAATTAAGGTTTGGGAAGAAACCATTAACACTATGAAACCAATCAAAACATATTCCGCATAAAATTGATGATCATAAAATGGAAAACTAAATACCATAAAGTTAAATATATTTATGATATTATACATCAATGTTCAATATACATAAACCAACAATAGGAAATAGTGGTGATGAATACATATCTATTCAAAATAAAGGTGAGTTTAGAAAACCATTATCATATGTCCGAATGTGGTTTTCACTCGATCATAGTAACATGAATAATCAGATTAAATACATTAATTAATTTATTCATATCCATTTGAACATGTTTTTTATTTAATATAATTTTATTTATTTATTTTATTCCTATTTTTGAGTTATAATATACAATTCAATCATTTGGGACCATTCGTTTCCTTGGTTTTCATGATCAATTTACTTTTATATGCATGCGGAAGATCATGTGAAAAGAAAATTGTTGTCTAGAATTGATATTATATGTTATTAATGATTTTTATTAATATTATATGGTTATAGAAGTAATTATTTATTTTTGGTGAGGATGAATTGTTAAATAATAAATTAGTTATAATAGTTTAGATTATTTTGGGGGATTTCCAAATATCACAAACTAGTTCTATTTAATTAATTAAGATTATATATATATACTAGAAATTGAATATTATATAATATTTAATAAATTTATAATTTTTTACAAAAAAAATTATTTTATGATAATAATTTAATGTGGAATTGAAAAATGAAAAATTGTCTTCCATAAAGGTGCTAAATCGTCATATCAAGGATGATGTATTCATATTTAAAATAAAAATATACAGAAAAGTTAAATGATGGTGGATTCTACATTAACATAATATATTTACATTATATAAATTATATTATATTTATCATGAAACTTTATATATAGGAGGATTGGGAAGGATAATAAAGGAAACCAATTTGAAAGAAAATTAAATGAACAAAATGCTATTTTACTTCATGAATATTCTTTTTTAAGAATCTTCTTAAGGAAATTTTAAATGGTACTTTTTTGAGACACAAAATAATAGAGTATGGAGTAGTGTTTAAAGAGAGGTATTAGTTTAAAATTGGCATGTCCTCGTGGATTTGGTTGTGTGAGGAGAATCAGATGCGAGGGGAGGTATTTATAGTATAGGAAATGGGTGTTTTTTTATATTTTATTCATTTGTTTATTATTTTGGAAAAATAATATTAATTGTTTGAGAATTATCACTAAATATTTTTTTTATAATGGATGTGTGGGGTTTCTAGATTATGGTTATTACATCAATAATTACTCAAGGACTATTTTATTTAATTTATAATGTATTTATACAGTAAATTATGGTATTTTACAATTCAAAAAAATCCAAGCATTTTTGAAAAATTCTAAAAATTTACCCTATCAATTTTATGATTTTTATAATTAATAAATGAATCAAATTTTATGAAAATAATTTTCTAAATATAATAAATCTAATTTTTAGTTAAAAACATCATTAACATCAAAAATAGTAATTTTAAACTTATAACTGATTTTATAACAATTTGAGAAATTAATTAAGGTCACATAAAATTATCCTATAATAAAAATAGAAAAAAGTATTTATTTTTGGAAACAAATTATGGAAATAATTTCTTTTAATCATTATATCATTTATAAAATTAATACCACTCATTAATTTTTTATAAAAACATCAACAATTGAATAATAATTTATAAAAATTTATTTAGTCATACTATGGTAAAATTATATCATATTACCATTTATAAGGAACCTAAATTTTAATTAGACATTCACAGGTGAGGTAACTATTAAAATAATTAATAGAAAATTAACATAATGAAAATTATAGTTTTATAAAATTCAGGATTTTCAGCAATTTATAGATAAATAAATTTTTTCATGAAACTAAAAAAAATCACCAAAAGCTAATTTTGACATAATGATTTTAAAAATGAAGTTTTTTTTAAAAGAATTCTAAAAAGTGTAATTTTTATAAAAAACAAGATACCATAAATTTATGTAAAACTGTCTTTAAAAAAATATAGTCTTTTAATGAAAAAATTGGACTCATTATTATCTTATACCTATAAAATCATTTTGATGAATGTAATTTTTTTTAATAAACATATAAAATATAAATTTCATTACTAATATTCAATTATACCAATTTAACGACTACGTTACGATTTTCATTAAAAAATTATGATATTTAATTATAAATCATTATTCTTTTATGATTGTTGTTGTGTACAACCTATGTTGTTGATGAAAATAAATTTAAAAAGGTACATATAATAAAATCTTGGGGTGTTACATTCTCCCCTCTATCAGTAAATTTTGTCCTCACAATTCGAAATTGGACATTGAAAAGTCAAATGTTGATATTTTAAAATTCTTTTATGGAAAACCCACATCAAAATAGGATTATTAAAATATCCTCTTAATAATAGGGAAAGGGAAATAATGAGGATACCACAAATATTTGTATTCCAACAGGAAAACATTAGTTTTATGTTAAATTACAGAAATTTAAGAATAAAAAAAAATTCTTCTGATGGAGAGTGATAGTGAACATTTCCATTATAAATTTAACAACTACAAAGCCACAAATTTGTGATCATTTAAAATACCTTTTATTTCAATAAAATAAAAGTAAATACAAAATGTTTTATTTTACTTATATTTTTCCTATAGTCGAGGGATTATATTAATATTCATATAACTAAATGATAAAATAACACACATGATTTCATTCCATGTCATAAATTTAATATCATTATTTGGAAGTTCTTTGATCTATTTTCACTTCATCCCTTACATATAGAAATGAAATATCATGATGAATTATTCATCACAGAAGTACTTTTGACGAATCATATGGTCCTTGAGTTAATTATTTTACCTTTAAATGTTTACTAAAATAAAAAAGGTTAATATATATTTTTAACGGGAAAACATTACCATAGGTTAACATGATCCATTCCACAAGTAGTTAATCTTAAGTCTCATCTAAACATGTCTCTCTGTATTCAACAACAAAAAATTTAGAAGAAAGATCACAAATTGAAGTTAACATAAGATTATACAAATAATATTTCTCATAATTCAACATTCCAAATACATGAATACCTTAATCTCCTTTAACCCATTATGAAACATGGATTCCATTGATAGTAAAATCTCATGTTATCCATAAATAAAAACATAAACTATTTCTAGAATAACAAAAACCATTAGATCAATATAGACCTTCATGTTTTCTATTACTATCATATAAACATCAATTTAATATTATATCAACATATATAACATATTTATGGTTATCTTTCCAAGTCATATATTTTCAAAAATATCAACTTACAATATAATTAATTCTCTATATTACTGGTTCTATTCTTCACATACTTTAAATTACTGAAAGAAGATGTACTTTAGTACAATCCTTATATATCTCAGGATTTTTATAACCAAAAAATTGTTGATAAAATAGTCAAAAGCATAATTTTTTATTCAAAAAATCATATTAATCATTACTCTTCATCTATGGTAGTATCATAATCGTGGCTTTGATCTGTTATCCTCATTTGTTTTATATTTTTATGTTTCTTGAGACATTAATTTTAGTAGATTCTCAACATATTCTAATTAAATCACTGAATGTTAAATAATTCATTCCTTTCTGTACAATCGTTAACATGATTTCATTTTTCTCCAAACCAAAAGCAAACACCTTTTCCTCATATGCATATGCTAGGGTGTTTCCTTCCACAATTTTTATATATGGGAAAATACAACTTTATCTTCTGACCTTTATGTATCTTTTCCCCTACATTCCTCTTATTCTTTTTATTCCATTTGAATATATAGGACTTGATTTTTTATTTATATATCTAATTAGAACATCATACTATTTCCTCACATGATGATAATATTTTTGAGACTACTTATCTTCGAATAACTTGCTTAAACCAATCAAAGAAATGATCATTATTACTCCTAATTTTTTTTTCACTGATACATTTTACATTCCATAACCTAGGAACCACTTATAAGCAAAATCATACACTATATTTGATCTTATCATTATGATACATAATGTTTAATCCAAAAAATTTGAAATACTTATTATAAATTGAAAAAATTTCTTGTGTAACTAATATTATAATCATAAAAATAGTTTATTTGGGGTACATATTTACTATTAAATCCGTCATAAGTTTTTCAAATGAAAAGCTTAAATATCATAATCATATACCCTTGGAGTGTTATACAAGGTTCATAGTAAGGACCGTTTTTGTGTACCATGTTACATAGAGTCAAGCCCAACACCACTTATCGTAGTTGTTACTCCTATGTACCTTTATGCCAGAACCACATCCCCATGTTGTATCTAGATGTGGACGTACTAGTAGGAATACCCAAACTATCTATACCTTAGAAAAATTATAGAATTTTATTATAAGATTATCCTCAAATTTTATTATATGGTTTTGTTCCCAAATTTTTGATTTCTAAATCTAGTTTCCAAGGTTCTTTAAAACATCCTCTAATACCGTCTATAAGGACCCCAACCCTAGTAACATAGAGTCAGTGCCTTACTAAAATACACTGTTATAATAAACAATAAAGTCATATACCGATTGACTGAAAAGTTATGAATATTTGGAAAACCAAATATATACATATGTTTTACATTTAAAAGTGAAAGGAAAGAAACATAGAAGCCCTATTTGAAATATCGTTAATATCCCATATTTCCTAGGATATTCACACAAAATATACATCTTCAGATCCCAGGTAAAAATTAAACATATGAAATGGGTGATATTAGATTCTCAGTAATGGTAAATAATAAATAAAATGATATCAAAAAAATAAACAATAATTCATGGTGAATAAAAAATCACATGACATTAAAACATAATCCTGAGAATAATATGGAAGGAATAAAAGCTAAATAAATAATTACATATAAGTAATCACATATGAAGGAAATATAAGAAGGTGTATTCTACTAGTCGAATAATAACATGGTCTATCTATTAATAATATCATATTGAAGGAATTCATAATGTAGGGCATCATAAACACACCATCATGTATTTATCAAAAAAGTATAAATAAATATTTTAGTCCATATAAAAAACTTGTTCTTATTTTTTTCATGATACTTACCAATACATCATGGTGTTATAGCGGCCCCTACACATCACATAATATGTTTAGTGCATTCCTCATATGTTGAATAATGGATTTGAAAATAAATATTTAAAATAATTTTTTCTGTACTCATTTTATATATTTTAATCACAATCATAGACGAAAATACACAAAAAAATCATTAATTTTTTAGAGAAATTCCCTTTTACTTTTGAATAAAATTTATCCTGGAAAATAATTTGTAATTTTAAGAAAATCAGTCTCTAAAATCATATATACTATAAAATAAATAGGAGATATAATGAAATTATGTTTTTTGTATAAATGGTGTCTAACCAAAGAAAAAACCTACAAAAGAAGTTTTTAAGAGGCTTTGGAAGTCAGCCACATCAGTGGGGTTTAAGAGAAAATAAAAGCATATTTAAAATGGAAGAAGACTTAATTATTTATATAAAAAATGAAAAGAGAAAAGTTATTTTTTCAGGTCAAAAATATTTATTTAATAAAAATAATGGTTTCTTAAGAGAGTTTATGTTTGGTACACTAAAATGGGTAGGAAATCGGAACATCCCTCTAATTGAGATTTCTTGACCCGAAGAATTGAAAAGGGAATCTTATAAAACATGTAATCTCCCTTCATAGATAAATGAACTGATATGTATATACTATTTTTTAACAAATACATAGAGTTTATAAGAATTATATAAAATTAATGAAGAATTACATTGGGGTGAAAATAGTGATTGGATAACCTAAATCAGATTTGGATGTTGGGGAAAAATCCCTTACCACTATGAAAACAGTCTAACCGTATACCCCAAAAAATTAATGATTATCCATTTAGACATTGAAAATCATGAATATAAAGAGACTAAGGAAATTATAATTACATGTTATAAATATGTAAACTACACAAATAAATAGTTTTTAATATGGAATATCTCACCGAAAATAGAGGTGAGATGAGAAAACCATCAACAAATGTCCAAATGTGTTCTGCGATTGATCGTAATGTCAATGATAATAATATTATATATATTAATTAATAAACACCCAAAATTATATTCATGTATTTTATTTTTATAATTTTAATAATGTCACGACCCATCCTCGGGGCCCGTGCCATGACTACCCCAAAACCGCCTTCCATAGGCCAGGGGCTGGCGACTAGCACCAAAGGTGTAAGTCCTGATAAAAGGGAAGGAATTGCCTTTATAAAAGAAAAAAAACACCACAAAGTACGCGAACTAAAGTGAAAACTATGTAAACTGTAAAAAAACCTACAACAAGTACAAGGGGCTAGAAATACAAGCCCAAGAGAAAGGTACAACTATAAATGAATGTAAAGTAGAACTCAAAAGGCAATAGCGGAAAGGTGACATGCCACTCCTTGATCATCCTCCAGCTTCCTACCTAAAGGGTAGGTACAACACTCCATGTCCGTCCGTCTCCTCTGTGTACCGACTCGTCGTGATATCCACCTCTGGGCACCATCTCGTCGTGAGATCCTCTTCTAGGTACCGTCTAGCTCTACAAGCCTCAACCCCGATCAATGATGTCCATCGTCTGCAACAAACACAATGTAGAGCTGGCGAAGCCTATGCAGAGGTGAGTATACGATACACAGTAGAGACCCTGAGACCCCCGAAGGTCTCCCTGAATCCACAAAGGGTAAACCACAAAGAAAAGATACAATCACGAAGTATGATCCAATACTACATATGTATATGCCCATACATATACCTATGTCATCAAATCCAGTTTATCTCCAACTCACGAGCTCTAGTACAATCTAGTACACTCAGGAAAGTAAAACATAATACACATAGGAAAGTAAGATACCATCCACACAGGAAAACATATCCCAATCCACACAGGATATCAAGTCAATCACATCGAGGATAATGATTGAAAGTCAAGAATCAGCTCACACAGGTATCCATTTACGAAGAGGGGTGGAGATGATTAGATGTAGCCTCTGAATCATCTCCTCTGCCGAACCCACGTAGTATACAAGTTTAGTAGTCATCACTACCGATCCCACGGAGGATCCAAGTATATTAGTCATCATTGTCGAACCAACGGAGGATCCCAGCATGGTAGTCAAACCCACGGAGGATCCGAGTACAATAGTCATCCTCATCAAACACACAGAGGATCCCAGTACGGTAGTCATCCTCATCGAACCCACGAAGGATCCCAGTTTGGTAGTTGTCCTCGTCGAACCCACAGAGGATCCCAGTCCAGTAGTCATCCTCATCGAACCCATGGAGGATCCCGGTCCGATAGTCGTCCTCTTCATTGCAGTCACAACCAGCTCTAGGGTTCCCGCACACAGAATGCTCAATCCCGGGAGGGTCCGCTCCACGAGCCAAGGGGGTCGATATATCAACTGACACGAAGTCCGGAGTTTATGTATCCCAATGTTCCGTCTCATCAATAAGAACACAACGTGATAGACGGGGCTTCAATCGGACTTCCGGTCTGAGAGTTATTGGTTTTGTCGTCCGAGGGGGCCCGGTTGGTTTTTAAGGTAAAACCAACCCTACCATACTCCAACTACATCAAAAAATCGAGTGGACTAATCCAAAAGAACCGTCTCACTGAGAGGAATCCAACAAAGCTGACGGCACGTCAATCGGACGTCTAGAGCTCAAGTTGTAAGCATTTGCGCTCCGAGGGCCCGTTTGGTTTCATGTTCGAACCAACCTGGCCGTACCCAAAGTTCTCCAAAACATTGATTTTATTATAGTGAAACAACCGCCTCGATCCAAGTATCGCATTGCAACTGACAGTGCATTAATCAGAGGTCCGTAGCCCATGTTACGAACGTTTGAACGAATATGTCTGTTTTTAGGGGGTTTGGGCCCAGACCGACCCAGCCCAAAACCCCCTGGCCTGGCTCAAACTGGGTCGACCCGACCCGGGTCCGGGTCCAGCCCGGTCGGCGTTTCCCAGCCCGGCGCGGGGGTCCGACCCTGCGTGGGCAGCCCGGCCCCGCGCGGGGGTCCCGCCCGGCGCGGGCGGCCCGACCCGGCCCAACGCGGGCGACCACGGCTCGGCACACGTCCGAGTGGGCACAAAGGGGGAGCGCCATGCCCTTTTGCAGAACGGTGAACCCAGTGGGGTCCACCCTAATTGAACCCAGGGGTTACGCCCCCCGGTTTTCTCAGAAAACGGCTGGCCGTTTGGCCGACCATGTAAACTGCCGCGGGACCCGTGAGGGGTCCCGCCTCCTAGAGCTCCGGCGGCTGGCCGTGCCCCGCCGCCGCCTACTGGTGACCGCTGCCATGGGACCCCGCGGTCCCGCACATACGAAGTGCCGGCGGCCGGTTTATCAGGCCGCCTTTAGGTTATCCTCCACGTCCAAAGGGTCGCAACTCTTGATGCTCCGGTGGCCGGGGAGTCCGGCCGCCCCCTGTTGGTGACCGCCGCGGCCTTAGGCCACAACCCTTCTTCGATCGGTAGGGCGTGTTGACCCCGCACACCCCCTCTGCAGCTCTTTTCGTTCCCGTGCGGTGCATTGGCACCGCGCCACCTTCGTTCGAGCCACAACGAGTACAAAAAAGGGGGAGGAGGGTCGGCCAAGTTCGTGTGGTCCGCCCCCTCCTGTTAAATCGATAACAAACGGCTAAAGGATTAACAATGGATTCCAAAAATATTCAAGAACATTAAATCAATCCCCTACCTCGAGGAGTTGTTGAATGATGATCATCGTGGACCGTACACGTAGGACCTGCTCCTGTCGATCCTTGATGTCCACCAGGACCTCCACAAAAGTCACCCCATCGTCAAAGTACATCTCCCCGTGGTCAATGATATGCGTCGGGTCATGCACGTATCTCCTCAGCTGAGATAAGAGAAAGTCATCGTGCACCTGGTGCAACTGAGGTGGATGGGTCAAGCAGGAAACCATATCGCCTACCGTATTGAGGACCTAGAAGGGTCCGATGAAGCACGGAGATAACTTGCCGCCTTGGACAAATCTTTGTAAACCACATCGAGGTGAGACCCTTAAGAAAATGTGGTCACCATCATCGAACTCTAGTGGTCTCCGCCTCCTGTAGGCACTGAGATGTCCTCATTCGCTCCTAGAGGACCTAAACCTTCTCTGGTCCTTCAGGAGATACAAAGATTTCTTCTTTGCCGATAAGAGAAATCTGGCCTCATCCCCAGGATGAACCACGTTCTATGCCTAATACAGTCAATCCTGACATGAATGATACTAATCCATGACATGGATGATGTCGTAAGGCCTTGAAGCTACTACCAAGAGATCCAACCGTTACTCTCTCCTCCAAGGGTCGAGTCACACTGTCAGAAGTAGTGTGTGGTCACTAGGTCTCCTCTAGTAGGAATCAAGAATGTGATGGACATGTCAACTATTTTAAATTGGAACCTCTTAGTATCAACTATATAAAAAAGTCAAGTAAGAAAACGTCACAAGAACAAGTGTCTTTTATTACTGCTGCTGAAGGTACAAAGACACAAAACATCCACAAACACAACATCAACAAGGCCAGAAGAAACATGAACAAAAGTATCCATGACTGGAGCTAGTCCTGCTCCTTCCCATCAACTCCCGGAGCACCATGGTCGTATGCCTCAGCTTCCTTAAGATAAGCTCTCCTCTTTCCACCCGTTCCCTGTGGTCGGGGTGGTCTTCAAGTGGTGGTGGTGGTAGGGCCTCAAAGCATCGCCCACCACATGTTTCTCGACCATCTCCTCTGCCTCGTCTTCCTACTCCATGTGGACCTCCATGGTCAAACCTCTACCTGGAAGGTCCCTCTACGGCCTACTGCTCATCTTTAGAATGAGTCGGGCAGTCTCGAGCCATGTGACCCTGCCCGCCGCATGCCTAGCACTTCTTGCTCCTTCTGTGGCTGGCTCTCCTTCGTGTTCCACACACAACCGAATCTGCATCCTGAGATTGCTCATCTAATGGCCTGGCCCACTTGGTCCTCTGCCTCATTTATCTACTGCGAGCTGTAGAAGACTCCTCTTCGGGTCGTCCGTCGGAGGGTCTCACTACTGGTGACTGCTCGGTGAGAAAACTCTCTACTAGAAGGGATCTCTCCAAAAACCCGGCCACCATCTGGATGTTTAGGGAGATCATCGAAGCCCTGATCTCATGCCTCAGTCCCTGCTTGAAGCTCTGGGTCCTGAAGAATGGGTCCTATACCATATCTGTAGAGTAGCGCGAGAGATTAGTATACCCCATAAAGTATTGGGCCATAGTCATGCTACCTTACCGCAACTGTAGTAACTCCTGAATGTGTATCGCACTGAAGGTGGATGAAATGAACTCTGAGCGGAAGAGGCCCTCGAAGTCCGTCCAAAGTAAATATGCCTCGTCATGCACCTAGAGCATCAGGCTCCACCATCTTCCTGCTTCCACATGCAGGAGACTCGCTGCATGGATCAGCATGAGGTCAGTTGGTGTCCCCACTAACCTGAAAACTCATACAACAACCTCCATCCAATCCTCGAATGATTGAGGGTCGGTCTCCCCATGGAACCTGGGAGGTCTCTGACACTGAAACTTGTGCAATGCACTAAGGTGGCATTCACTATCAGTGGATAGGGCTGGTGGCATCTTTGGCTCAGTGTGTAGAGGTACCGCTGGTGCCTCCGCTGTAAGAGGGCCCTGCACCGGGGCCTCGTCGCTCGGGGGGCTGTCGTCTCACACAAAGCTCAAAACCCTAGCTAGCTGCTGTCGTGGGGATATCCTGAAAAGAGATAGGTGTGCCACAATCAAAATAGTATACCTGGTGAGCAATGATAATGAAATCACAAAGAAAACTTTTGAAACACACATGCAATTAATGTCTTCATGCATTGAGTCGAAAATAAGAAGTCAGGGTCCTGGTGTATGGATATGTCGGCCACCGCACCAACACTGGACTCCTCGAACTGATTACCACACTCAATATTCTTAACACTATTGGTTCACATAGAAGAAAGATCAGAGTCTTGAGTTCTGTGGTAGAACCAAACTCCTCTTATACCAATTTTTCACGACCCGTCCTCAGGGCCCGTGTCATGACTACCCCATGCCCGCCTTCCAAATGCCAGGGGCTGGCGACTATCACCAAAGGCATAAATCCCAATTAAAGGGAAGGAATTGACTTTATAAAAGGAAGAAAACACCACAGAGTATAGAAACTGAAGTGAACACTACGTAAACATTAAAACAAACATGTTTTAAGTACAAGGGGCCAGAAATACAAGCCCAAGAGAAAGGTACAACTACAAATGAATGTAAAATACAACTCAAGGAACACAACTAAAAGGTGACAAGATGCTCCTGGATCGTCCTCCAGTTTCCTACATGAAAGGTAGGTATAGCACTCCACGTCCGTCTATCTCCTTTGGGAACCAACTCGTCGTGATATCCACCTCCGGGCACCGTCTCGTCATGAGATCCTCCTCCCGGTACCGTCCATCTCTACAAGCCTCAACCATGATCAGGGATTTCCATCGTCTGCAACCAACACAACGTAGTGCGGGCGAAGCCCGTGCAGAGGTGAGTATACGATACTCAGTAGGGACCCTGAGACCCCCGGAGGTCTCCCTGAATCCACAAAGGATAAACCCCAATGAAAAGATACAATCACAAAGTATCATCCAATACTACCTAAGTATATGCCCATATATATACCTATGTCCTCAAATCCAGTTTATCTCCAACTAACAAGCTCAAGTACAATCCAGTATACTCATGAAATTAACACTTAATCCACACAGTAATGTACGACCAAATCCACACAGGAAAGCATAGCCCAATCCACACAGGATATCAAGTCAATCAAATCGAGGATAGTAATTGAATGTCAAGACTCATCTCACACATGTATCCATTTACGAAGAGGGGTGGACATGATTAGATGTAGCCTCTGAATCATATCGTCTTCTGAACTCACTTAGGATCCATGTTTAGTAGTCGTCACTGCCGAACCCACGGAGGATCCAAGTATAGTAGTCATCGTCATTGAACCCAAAGAGGATCCCAACATGGTAGTAGAACCCACAGAGGATCCCAATACAGTATTCATCCTCGTCGAACCCAGGAGGATCCCAGTACGGTATTCATCCTCGTTGAACCCACACAGGATCCCAGTATAGTAGTCGTCCTCATCGAACCCACAGAGGATCCCAGTGCGGTAGTCGTCCTCATCAAAACCATGAAGGATCCCAGTCCAGTAGTCATCCTCGTCGTCGCAGTCGCAGCCAGCTCTAGGGTTCCTGCACACAGCATGCTCGATTCCGGGAGGGTCCGCTCCATGAGCCAAGGGGGTTGATACATCAACTGACACTATGTATAGATTTGTTGTATCCCAAATATTCGTCTCGTTAATAGGAACACAACGCTACCGACGGCGTGTCAATCAGACGCCCGGTCTGAGAGTTATTGGCTTTTTCGTCCTAGGGACCCAGTTGGTTTTTAAGTAAAAACCAACCTGACCGTACTCCAACTGCATCCAAACATTGAGAGGAGTTAGCCAATGTAACTTTCCCACTGAGAGGAATCCAACAAAGTTGACGGCATGTCAATCGGACGTTCATAGCTCACATTATAAGCGTTTCCGCTCTGAGGGCCCTGTTGGTTTCGTGTTCGAACCAACCCGGCCATACCCAAAGTTCTCCAAATCTATGAGTGTAATATACAAAAATGACCTTCTCGATCCAAGGATCGCATAAAAACTAAAGGTGAGTCAATCAGAGGTTCGTAGCCCATGTTACGGACGTTTGAACGAATATGACCGTTTTTAGGGGGGTTTGGGCCCGGACCGACCCGGCCCAAAACCCCTGGGGTCGGCCCAAATCGTGTCGACCCAACCTGGGTCCGGGTTCAGCCCATTAGGGTGCGGCCCTACCCGGATGGTGCGGCCCGACCCAGCCAGGGCGGCCAGGCCCGTCGCAGGGGTCCGTCCCGGGGCGTGCGGCTCAGCCTGGCGTGGGCGGTCCGGCCCGGAGTGGCCAGTTCGGCCCGGAGCATGTGTCCGCGGCTCGGAACGTAGCCGAGCGGGCACAAGGGTGGAGTGCCACCCCCTTTTTTCAGAACGACGGACCCAGTGGGGTCCGCCCTAATTGAACCCGGTGGTTACACCGCCCGGTTTGCTCAGAAAACAGTCGGCCATTTGGACGACCTTGTGAACCGACGCGGGACCTGTGAGGGGTCCCTTCTCCTGGAGCGCCGGCGGCCTCCCGTGATCGGCCACCGCATCCTGGTGACCACCGCCGCGGGACCCCACGATCCCACCCTTCCGAAGCACCTGTGACCGGTTTATCCGGCCGCCCCCAGGTTTTCCGCTGCGGCCAATGGGTCGCACCTCTTGATGCTCTAGTGGCCGGGGAGTCTGGGAGCCCCCTATTGGTGACCGCCGCAGCCTTAGGCCATGGCCCTTCTTTGACCGGTGCAGCACGTCGACGCCGCACAACACCTCCAAAACTCTTTTCAGTCCCGCGTGGTGCATCGGAACCACGCCACCTTCTTTCAAGCCACAACAAGTACAACAAAAAGGGGGAGGAGAGTCAACCGTGTTCGTCTGGTGTGGCCCCCTCCTGTGAAATAATGAATATTGGTTTCTAGCAGACTGGTATTGAAACATTATAGAGTAGATTGGGTGAATCACATGGTGTCAATTTTTTACAAAATAACCAATATTTTATTAAATCTTTTATTCTATTGGAATTTTAACATCTAATTTCAGTTAATTCAAATGGTTATTTTTTATTTTCTCTAATAATGTGAATATTCTCAATTTTTATAATGTAGTAAATATGGGTTAAGCATTTTAAAAATTTATGGACCCTCTAAATAATCTTTACCCTTCCTGTTTTTGGGATGTCCATGTTATAGATTCAACTTTAAAATATTTTTATCAACAAAAGTGATGTTTGTCTAGGGATCTACAGTGCGCTATAACATTATATTAAACTGTTGTGAGTTCATACTACTATACTTGATATCCTAATATGCATCCCTTAACTCCTATATATAATATAATCACCCAAGATAGTCTATTACACTTTATTCAATAGTTGAGGTACATCAAAATGATTTTCTAGGATGTCGTTGTCTCATAAATATGATATAATCCTTAAAAAATATTTTTACTACCTTATAATCTATATAAATAAATATAATAAATTTGATCTTTATTTAGTAATTTTTCCCATTATTTTTCCAAATATTTATATTTTCCACTCTCAATTGAGAATATCACGAACTCAATTCTATAATGTACTACCTAGAAAATAATGACCAATTAAAAAAATGTTTTAGGTATTGTGTCTGTAAATGTTACCCAACACACTAGTGTTACTTAATTAGTGGTTTTTATCTCTTCCTTTATATCTTATATTAATTTTTCTACTTCAAAACCCATATTGTTTATTTCAGAACCTGTTCAATTTATCCTTCTCTTCTTTCTAAAAAGTGATTCTCTAAAGCCTACTAAATTATATTCTTTAATTGAGTATTATTATTTCCTAGAAACCAGTATTCATTATTTCACACATATATTCATTAGTTGGAATTAAAAACAATATAATTTATTCTTATCATTCAGATTATTTTCCCATTCTCAAAAATTTGGATGTCTTCTCTAAGGAAATGTAAAAAATTATTTCATTTATATTCAATATCTACAAAATTAATTTATAGATATGTATAGATAAAATGGTTAGAAATTATAATTTTGGCTTCACATGATTAAGAATAAACTTCTTAAAAAATGATCAATGTGGATATGTATATTTAAAAAGATTGAATACTACACATTGTTTATTTTATTTTATGTTCAAATTTGAATAAATAATCAATATTTTCTATAGATTGATTGATATACTACTCTTATCAAAATTATTCATTAAAAATACAAAATAAAAATTTCTTCAAATCTTTATAACAATCACAATCAAATTTATCTTCTAGTGTAGATAACTCTTATGACACTAGTGAATATATGAATACCAATTAAGACATCAAGTTTTTTGATTTACTCCTTAGATATAATCTTAGATTTTACTCCTCACAATTACCTTAAATAAAAAAATATTTTATGATGATAGAAATTTTAAAAAACTCTTTCATTGACTCAATCAATTTCTCTTAGAATTATTTTTCTGAAATTATCATAATTCCATGGAACATTATTTTTTAATACAAGATAACCTTATTCATAACCATGTAGATCAACATCTCATAATTCTATGTTTTGATTTAGAATACAATTTGTGATATTTTTAAAAATATATATTTCATTATTAGGAATGATTTCCTCTACAGAATAATATATTTTATAAAACTCTGTTTTTTACTTTCTAGAGCTCATGATTTTATTATTTTTATAAGTCATTCATTTTTTCCATATAGGTGTCTCATATTTTATATTTCTTTTAAAAAAAATAAATTATTACACTTTATTAATGTCTTAATGTTATTTATGAATCTCCTATACCCTACTCAATGTCATACATTGAGCTTCTAAATAAATTTTATCATTATTATTTGGATAATTCCAATTTCATACAATCAGAACAAAGATACACATGAATACTTAAATTCATTAAAAATAATGAATTTTCTTATGGAATTACAAAAAAAATTATTTTAGTTTCCTAAATTCATATTCTTAAGCCTTGAAAATCTTTATTATATTATATTTAATTTTTGGATAAAATTCCCTCATTAACATAGAACTACTTCAAATCTATTTCATCCTTTTAAAATCAATTCATCCCTAATCAAAACTGTGTCCAAGATTACTCTTCACTAATTTACCCAATATTTTTGTTCAAAACACCATGGATGTATTATATTCATTTTGATACCATGCCTCCCATTTCCAATAACATGTCATTATTATCTTCATGTGATAGATACTCTTTAGACATCTTTAAACTATTGTATATAACACTTAATAATTTAATACATACTTTTTTCATGAAGGCCAACATTTTAATCTGATATTTTAGTCTCCTTCTCAAAGTGTTAATAATTAAATATATTATATTCTTAATTAGCCTTAATATATTGTTTACTTCACTTCCATTGTAACACCCCGACACCAGTTACCCAGAGATGGTGTATTATTAAATACCATTAGCATGATTACAAGGAATCAAGTCCCAAATGACTGACCAGTTTAGCAGTCTTGGAAAATAGATTACATACATGAATGCTACATTACATTTTATAACATACTACAGAACATAAATAATCCTTTATGAACACCATTATTCCTTTTGCTTAACCCTGCATATCAATCACAATACACTTCTTGGAATCCTATGAAATACAAAACATAGAAAGGAGTGAGCTCAAACGCTCAGTAAGGATAAGCAACACAGCAGAAGATAACTTAAATATTAAGCATGGTGAATAATTGAAACCACATTCCTTTACAAATAATAAACATGAATACTTTTACGGAAAGACTATTAGCTGAGTAAAAAATGCCATAATAAAACATAATCATGGGTATTCTACTAGTCGAATGACCACATGAACCATCAGTATTATTTTCATAATGTGGGAATATATAATGTTGGACATTCTCAAAAATTTTGTCAAGGCCTTGGCCAACACGTCTAAAAATGATTAAGGCCTCTTCCAAAACCATATATCAAATTGGGAAAGGCCTCAACCAATTCCATGTCTAGTTGTCTCATGAGACCTACTGATGTATCGAGGATCTAATTTGGGCTCCACACATCACTTACTAAATCCAATACATTCCTCATATTAAAAGGTTTAAACTTATCATAAACATTCTTATTAAAAATAGCATACGAAATGTCAATACTTTAACCATAAACAATTAATGGTATAAAAAATATCACATCCACAGTCAAACATATCACAAAACCATCAATACAATATGAAATTTTTGTATCATAATAAATCAACTTCGAATAAACTTAAAATCCATCAAAGTATGTTGACATAGATGAAATCTAAACTATTTGAGAGAAATATCTCTTTTTTTGAAATCATTTAAAAGTCACATAATTATAAAATAAAACATTTACTTTGAAAATATCTGTATAATCTTTTAAGGGAAGCATCCAAGATTTTATAATGGTGGAAAATATCTGCACCCACTGTATAAGGTAAAAAACACATTCATACCTTAGTGTTGTCCAAAAGGATAAAAAGGACCTTGTTCGGAAAACGACAGAATGTTTACTTTATAAAATTTTTATAAAAAGTCAATAAATTGTATAAATGACATTAAAACATGGTATGTAAAATTTTAAGAATGATTTGAAATAAGTTTTTATGAATCATGGAAATGGATGATAAAGAGTTCCCAGTAGATAATTACATATTAACAACCTCAGATAATGAAGACATTGTGAAATAAACCCTTACCTTCTAATTTTATTTGGTCAAGGGTAGTTTAACCTCCTATATTATTGTTAAATAATTGTTAATAAATTATAAAAGAATCATATACATAAATATGATATCATATATGATCTTTTAATATTTCTTAGTTTATAATATTTTAGTATTATCGTCGTTTCAGATGTTCACTTACTCGTTTTATTTTATATGTTATTTTACATAAGTCATGTTTGTTATCCATAGGTTATATCCTATTCATATCTAGAATGATATCAAGTCCTTAAACATTATTTTTAAACTTCAAACGAAAATTATTCTTGAATGGATACAATGGGGAATGAATCTCATCACGTTCGTGGAGATGGTAATCCTTACGTAAGCACGAGAGACAATATCATTCTTTTAAAATTAAAATCATATAAAATTGGATGGTATATCATATATAGAGAATAATTATAATTTTATATTTATTATTTTCTTCAATTACACATCATTATCAAATTAATCCAAATAAAAATGTTTTGAATAACAATTACACCATGACGTGGAGACGGTAATCCGTACGTACGCACGTATGGTGACATGTCATTCAAAGGATGGGTAGAATACTGAATATGGTTTTACCATATTTATTATAACATCACATTATATTGAAGATATTGGAGTTATTATTTTAGACTGAAAATAAAAAAAGATATAATAAGTGGAAGAAGAAAGGAACTAGAAAGAGGGTGGTGAACACATTACATATTCTTCAGGTTCATTCTTTTGATTTGATCAAAAGGGATCCTTAGGTTTTCTTTATGATCAAACTAAAGACTATATATTAAATTGAGGTAAGTTGAGAGAATATTTTGTCAGGGTTTGGCCGAGTCAAAGGGCTTTGATGGTGTGAATTAGAGAGAAGGGGGAGTTTTCTTTTATAAAAGGGGTGAGGGGCACCTTAGAAAAAACATAAAATATTATTTTATAATAAATTCATATACGGTTTATAATAGCTCAAAATTAATTTATTTCTAGGATAAGGTGGTGATGGGTCGAAATCCACTCAACCAATAAGTTTTTGACAGGTTTGGGTCACTATATTAACCTTATCGTTTATTTTTAACTCTTAGTTAATTAGTTTGACATTTACCATGTCTCTTAGTATTTTTATATTATGTGGCCAATAAACATACTATAAACATCCAATAGACCCCCAAGTGGTCCATTCATGATACACCTATCATGATATAATTCCTTTGTCTGAACCTCATATTTTTAGGAATAGAATATCAATTAATAATATAATATTTGTTTTAAAAACTCTTTTATGTCAATTTTGACACTATTGGGTATTTTGTTTTTGAAAAATTCATAAATGCATTATTAGTTTGAAGAAAATTTATATAACCAATTATAATATGTCATATTAACCTATAAAATTATTGTAATTCATAAAAAGTTTCAAATTACATTTATTTCGGTATTTATAATATCAATTTTCTTAATCTTTCATTAATACAGTAATTAATGCACCATCATTATGTCATATATAAATTAAAATATTTAATTTTTGAAAATTTTAAATAAAAAACCATTATGTTGGAATGCATTTTAGCTTTATAATTAAATTTATAATCGAATTTATCATATGTATAACCCCATATAAAAAATGTTTTATTTATTAAACTTTGATTTTAAATCTTTTAACTCTTCTTGGAATTAAATAATAATAAATGTCCTAATATAATCCAAGTGGACCTAAATTATAATATTCTATTAGTAAGGTCTCTTTTGGCCAAGGAACACTTGTCCAATAGAAATAGGACACGTTTTATGGTAATATTAATATCAATTTTACCCTTTATTACCCTATTTACTTTTAACCGTGGTAAATAAATGAAAAATTACTATTCACAAAAAAATATATTTATCTTATTGAACCAAATTTTACTCCTTTATATTAACTGTGTCTCTTGGATTATCGAAATTACACTCATAAAAGCGGTAAAATTTAGTTTTATTTGAATTTTCAAATTCTCTTAGGAGATGGGTAAAAGAGGGTGAAAAGTTCAATAATATTTTTATATAACTGAAATTATTCTAAACTAAATCCAATGAACTAAAATTAGATTATATAGATATTATATATCTATTTTTACCATTATTAAATTTAAATAAAATAAATATTTATTTAAATAAAAATTCAGTTTTAAACTATAACCCAGTGTTTTTTTACTATTCATCAAAAATTGAAAGTTTTCAGAAAAATACCAAAAATTTACCATAATCTAATATTTATATTCCAAATCAAAAAATGAAGTACATTTTAAATGATATAATCTATAATATTTTAAAAGGAGGGTATTACTATTCATAAAGACTAGTTTGATTTGTTATGGTGTGTTAGAACTCCAAGTTGAGTATGACACACACTATTGTATTATTCAAAAAGAAGCATATCATGGATGCTTGGGGTGTTACATTCTACCATCCTTCAATAAATTTCATCTTCTCAATTTATGCTCAGTATTGGAAACATGGGGTTGACATTTCAAAATATCTTAGTTGAAATCCGACATCGAAAAATGGATTAATTAGGCCTCAATTTAAAATAAAGAGTGGTAAGTATGATGGTTACCAAAAATAACACATACTAAGGTTCCACATAGAAAAAAATGGATATGGAATAGAAATATAACCATCAATATATGATAGAGAGTGGTAGAGAACATGGCTATGAAAAGGCCAACAATCACACAGCCATAAATTTGTGATGATCTAAGGTACCATCTAGGACAATGTTTTTGTTTTACGTTACTTTTCATAATTTTCTGGAATTTTTTATGAGATTTCCTAAGATCATAAATAGATATACATACTTTATAATTTGAGTTTTATCCATTAATAAATTTCTACCAGAAACTCTTCTTTCACTCTAAATCTTAATACAATTCAAAAATAATCTATTTATCCTGATATTATAGGGTTCTAAATATAATGAATTTATAATTCACATATCAGACCCTTTAAAAAAAGAAACTACATTATACCATCCAGGAACATCACGCAGTCCAATGGTAGGTGATAAATCCAAATCGCACTATTGTTGTGGGTTCGATTCCTACAGCTTTGCCCGACGCGACAGGTTATCACACGGTCTGCGTATTGTCCTTTTATAAAAATCCAAAAATAACCCATCAAAATTAATCCATTCCAACCTTTAGACTTATCCAAAATACTTCAATCCAAACTCATAGTTCAAAATTTATAAGGAAGTTAAACATAATTAATATCCTTTTTTCCATGTGATAACATTTGAACACCTCCATCATGTATTATTTTAAATTATTGTAACATCCTGAATTATCATAAAACCTTATTGATTGCATTCATTATCCCTTTATCTTTATAGAATACTGGATATACTTCTTCTATCAGAAAATGTTTTTAACTCCAACAATGACAAGTCATTATTCAGTTTCATGGTAGTCAAGAATATCCCATATAATTTATTCAAATCAACCAACTCTTTTTCCAAAATCACAACCTCATTATCGATACCATATTAAGGATTACATTTCCTTTAACCATGTATTTTACCAAAACTAGAACTCACTATTATATCACATTTCATAGAAACATATAATCTCTAATCCTCAATAAAATAGTACTGCAGCACAATCCTTATTTATATCCATAATTCATTTAACCAGTATAAAATGAAATAATCCTATAATAACAACATATGAACACTAGTAATTCTTCTTCATATGAGGTAGTATCATAACATGATTATTATCCAATAGCATCATTTGGGGCATACTTTGATGATTTGGACATTAGTTCGCGTAGTGTCTCAACTCCTTAATAATGAATCATTGTACATTTGAACATTTTTCTAACCCTTGTAGTCATGTACTTGGTGTATTTTTTTCTCCACACTTATTACAAAATCCCTTTCCCTTCAGGGAAGTTCCAGGGTGTTCCTTCCAATAGTTATCACATATGGGAAAATTCTTCTTTTCCCTCTTCCATTTATCCATCTTTCTCTCTTCCATCATTTTTTCACTTGCTTCGCTTCAAAGCCATAGGACTCAGATATGTCTGTACTTATCTATTTAACACATGATACTATTTATTTATATGTTAAGAAAACATGAGAGATTATATCCCTAATAAATGTTGGATTAATATCATGGAATATATGATCCTTCTTACTCATTGGATCATATGTATTGCTGGAGTTCACATTCCTTCTACTGGGTGCCATTTCTATACAAAAGAATACACTAGGTCATTTTATGAATTGCAATGAATAATTCCAAACTTGTAAAATAACTAACGTAAATTGAACTATTTATGGATATTATCTATAATCGTAAAATTTTTTCGTTGAGGATGTATATACTCATAAACCCTTCAAAATGGGTTTTAATGGAAATGAGAATTATCCTAAGCATATCCCCCAAGACTGTTATAACCAAGAGTGCAGCAAGGCCCGTTTTTGTGCACCAGTTTCCATTTGAGTCTAGCTCAATGTAGATTTTTCGGGTTATACCTCTAGGTACATCTATTCCATAGACGCCTTTACATTATCGTATACAGATAGGGATGTATTTTCATGGAAAACTCATAAAATATCTACATTAAAAAAATTATAAGAAGTTATTTTATACTAATCTGTAAAGTCTATCTTAGTGTAATGTGCTCTAATCAGAGATTATCTAAATCTAGTATCCAAGTTTATTGCTATACATTCTCTGATACCAACTGTAATGCCCTGACCCCTATTACCCAAAGCTGGTGCATTGTTCCATTACATTAGCATGATTACAACGAATCAATTCTCGAAGGACCGACCATTTTAGCAGTCTTGGAAAATAGATTACATACATGAATGCTACATTACGTTTTATAATATACAACACAATAGAAATAATCCTCTATGAACACCATTATTCCCTTAGCTTAACCCTTCATATCAATCAAAATACACTTCTTGGAATCCTGGGAAAAATAAAACATATAAATGTGTGATCTCAAACGCTCAGTAAGGGTAATCAATAAAGTATAATATAACATAAATATTAAGCAGAGTGAATAATTGAAACCACATTCCTTTACTAATAATAAACATGAATACTTTTATGGAAGTAATATGACTTAAGTAAATAATGCCACAATAAAACATAATCATGGGTATTCTACTAGTCTAATGACCACATGAACCATCAATATTATTTTCATAATGAGGTAATGTATAATTCTGGACATTCTGAATCATTTTGTGAAGGCCTCGACCAAGACGTCAAAAAATGATTAAGGCCTCGGCAAAAACCATATATTAAATTGGGAAAGGCCTCATCCAATTCCACATCTAGATTCCTAATGAGACCTACCGTTGCATCAAGGAGCTATAGCAGTCTCTACCCGTAACATACCAAGTCCAATACATTACTCATATGAAAAGTTTTAAACATATCATAAACATTCGTATTAAAACTAGCATACGAAATGTCAAAAAATTAACCATAATCCATTAATGGTCTAAAAAATTGCACATCCACAGTCATAAATTTCTCAAAACCTTAAATACAATATTGATGTTTTGTATCATAATAAATCAAATTCGAATAAACTTAAAATCCATCAATGAATGTTGACATAGCTGAAATCAAAACTATTTGAGTGAAATATCTCTTGTTTTTTGAAATCATTTAAAAGTCACATAATTATAAAACGAGACATTTACTTTGAAAATATCCTTATAATCTTGGGAGTGAGGCATAGAAGATTTTATAATGGCAGAAAATAGCTGCACCCACCGTATAAGTTAACAAACATTCTTATCTTAATACTGTCGAAAAGGTTAAAAAAGACCTTGTTTGGAAAACGAAAGAAATATTCAATTATAAACTTCTTATATAAATTAAAATAAGGGTATAAATGACTTTAACCCATAGTCTATAAAATAGTAAGAATTATTTGAATTTCATTTTTAAGAAACATGGATGTGGATGATAAAGAGGTCTGAGTAGATAATTGCATACAAACAACCTCGGATAATGAAGAGATTGTGAAATAAATCCTTACCTTGTAATTTTCCTTGGTCAAGGATAGTTTAAACACCTGTATAATAGTTAAATCATTGTTATTAAATTATAAAAGAATCATATACATAAATATGATATCATATATGATCTTTTAATATTGATTTGTTAATAATATTTTAGTATAATCTTTGTTTGGAGTGTGCACTTACTCGTTTTATTTTATATGTTTTGTTACATAAGCCATTTATGTTATCAATATTTGTATATTATTCATATCCATAATGATATCAAGTCCTTAAACATTATTTTTAATCATCAAATGAAAATTAGTCTGGAATGGATACAATGGGGAATGAATCTCTTCGCGTTCATGGAGACGGCAGTCCGTACGAATGTACGAGGGACAATATCATTATTTTGATATTTAAATAGTATATAATTGGATGTTATATCATATATAAATAATAATTATATCATTATATTTATTATTTACTTCAATTACACATCATTATCATACCCATTTAAATAATATTGTTTTAAATAACAATTACACCATGACATGGTGACGGTAAACTATACGTACGAACGTATGGTGACATGTCATTAAAAAGATGGATAGAATACTGAATATGGTTGTACCATATCTATAATAACATCACAGTATATAGAATATAATGGATTTATTATTTTATAATGGAAATAACAAAGAAAGAATAAGTGGAAGAAGAAAGGAACTTGAAAGAGGGTGGTGAAAACATTATCTCTTCTTTGGGTTCTTCCTTTTGATTTGATCAAAAGGGCTCCTTAGGTTGTCTTTATGATTAAATTATGGTCGTTAGGTTGAATTCAGGGAATTTTAGAGAATATTTGGTCAGGGTTTGGATGAGATAAAAGGCTTTTAAGGAGTGAATTAGAGATAATGGGGAGTGCCCTTTTATAAGAGGGGTGAGGGGAAACATAGAAAATAATTAAAATATTATTTTATAATAAATTCATATTCGGTTAATAATGGATCATAATAGATTTATTTAGAGGATAAGGTGTGGATTGGTCGAAATACACTAAACCAATATGTTTTAGATAGGTTTGGTTCACATTATTAACCTTATCTTTTAGTTTTAACTCTTAGTTAATTAGTTTGACATTTATCATGTCTCTTTGTATTTTTATATTATATGGTTAATAAACGTACTATAAATTTCTAGTATACCCCAAAGTGGTCCGGAAATGATACATATGTCATGATATAAGTCCTTTTTCAGAACCATAGATTTTTAGGAATATAATATCAATTAATAATATAATAATTTTTTTTAAAAACTCTTTTATGTAAAATTTGACACTATTGGGTATTTTATTTTTGATAAATTTATAAAATAATTATCACTTAGAATATAATTCATATAACTAATTATAATATGTAATATTAACCTATATAATTAATGGAAATCATTAAAAGTCTCAAATTATATTTATTTGGGTATTTATAATATCAATTATCGTAATCTTTCATTAATACGGTAATTACTGCATCATCATTGTGTCATAAATTAAATAAATTATTTATTATTTAGAAATTATAAATAAAATACCATTACATAGTAAATATATTTATCATTCTAATGAATATTTATAATAGAATTTATCTTATGTATAACCCTATATTGATAATGTTTTAGTCATTAAACATTGATTTTAACTCTTTTAACTCTTCTTTGAATTAAATAATAATAAATATCCTAACCTAATCCATGGGGACCTAAATGATAATATTTTATTCATAAGGGAATTTTTGGTCAATATAAACTTGACCAATAGAATTGGGACACATGTTATGGTAATATTAATATCAATTTTACCCTTAATTACCCTATTTACTTTTAACTGAGGTAAATAAAAGTAAAAAGTCACTATTCACCAAAAATTATTTTTATCTTATTAAACCAAATTTTACTCCTTGATATTAACCATGTCTCTTGTATTTTTGTAATTCCACTCACAGAAGTGGGAAAATTATGTTTTATGTGAATTTTCAAATTCTCATAGGAGATGAGTAAAAGACGTTGAAAAGTTCAATAAAATTTTTTCATATCTGAAATTATTCTAAACTAACTCCAATGAATTAAAATGAGATTATAAAGATATTATGTATATATATTTACCTTAATTAAATTTAAATAAAATAAATAATTATTTAAATAAAAATTCAGTTTTAAACTATAACCCAGTGTTTTTAACTATTCATCAAAAATTGAAAGTTTTCAGAAAAATACAAAAAATTCACCCTAATCTAATTTCGATATTCTGAATCCAAAAAATAAGTCCATTTTGAATGACAAAATTTATAAATTTTCAAAAAGTGGGTATTACTATTCATAACGGCTAGTTAAATTGGTCGTGGTGTGTTAGAACTTCTAGTTGCATATAAAACATGCTACTGTATTATTCAAAGAGAAGAATAATATGGAAGCTTGGGGTGTTACATCCATAGCATATAAACTTGAATTTATTTATTTTATATTTATTAGTAATAAATAAAAACACATTATTAAATGTCATTAGGGAACTATAACTCTAATGATTCATCTATGAATTTGATCAATGAAGAAAACCATAGACTTAGAAAAAATCATGATGTTCGAATGAATTCAAAATTATATCATGTAACTACATGAGATTTTAGAATATATATTTCTTAAAAAAATTATTAGTGTTTGAAATCGTGTTTGACAAGAAACAAAAAGCTTTAAAAGAATATACATATACATTAAAATTATTATATAATGTGATCATTATAATATTACCTTTAAATTGATGATTTGAACAAAAATAAACAGATTATAAATAATATTTTTAATGTTTTTTATACAGAAAGGTTATTGATAAATTCATTATAAACAACTTTTAAACTCTTATTAAAGTCACTTTACGATTAATAATATGTATTTTTGAAAATAAATTATTACATTTAAAGTATAGAAATTATAATTAATTTATTTATTTTTTTAGAGTTTGTTTGAGGAAATAGATATTATATTTGAAATAATAATGTAAATATTATATTAGAGTTAATTTTTGTGATTTTTCGTGGAATATTGTTTTTGTGAGTAGTGAAACATTAAAATTTTTATAAAAATGTCATTTGATTACATTAATTCTGATAATTTAATTGTAAAATTAAATATTAAATTTCATTTTAACATAACATAAGTATTATTTTATTTGTATAGAATATATTTTTTTACATTGGAATAGATAGTGTACTTTGTTTTGGTATAAGTTAATTTTTAGGCTTAAATACACATTTTCCAAAAAAAAATCATTTTTCATTGTGTTTTTTTCATTTATATTAAAATTTACTCCTATCACTTCTCGAATATGAATCATGAAAATTCGATTCTATATATTGAATTTGGTGGTTAAAATTAGGTTAATGTTTTTTGCTTTATTTTTTACATTTATTGTAGAAACTTTGGTATATATTTTTCAAATTGGTAATGGTAAAATATGTAAAATGTGGATAAAACTACTGTGTAAGGCCTTGAAATTTGAAAAAACATTCATTTATTTACTTTTATATGTTCATTTACATATTAATCATATTAAATTATCTTTTTTTATCTTTTTTTCGAATCATTACTTTGGTAATGACCTGAATAATATTTTACATAATGAATAAATACAAAATATTACTCGATTTTTTTAATATCACTAATACGTTTTAATATGGATTGAAAATGATATATTTGGTTATAAATGTTTATTTTAAATATGAGTGTTTTCCTATCAGGGTAATTAAATTATATTTTTACTGATGGGATAATTACCAAAAATGCTTATGTTATGCTAGAATAGATCTTTTTCAAGAAATTGAAAATTCAATGAAATTATTTAAAAATTATTAAAAGGAATACAATTTTGATGAAATATAATGTCACAATAATTTTGATATAAATATAACATATTTGGTATTTTTTGTAATTCCTCAATCAAACCCCATTTATATATTATTGTCTTTAATGTCCAACTATGTAAACAGTCTCGAAAATGACATTAATAGTATATAAGTTAAAATAATGTATTATTTAATGACTTAAATTCATAAATAACATTTCTCTAGACAAGTGAATGTGTAATAGTTTAGTCTATCAGTTTTTTCCACTAATTAGAAACCTAATATTTTATAGTAACATTCATGAATATTAGTGTGTAAAAACTATGAGATCATGATAATCATATAAATTCTTCATAAAAGGTTAAAACATAGACATAAGTGCTAACAATTAAAAAAATTTGTGTAAATATTATTTAATGAGAGAATATAGAATCACAATAATACTATTTTTTTAATAAATCAATATTTTAAAACATTAACATTAAAATAAATTTATTATATTTATATATTTAAACTAATTCCATTTGAGTCCTTTCCCACACTATAAATGGAAATCACCACTAGAATTGTCCACACACCACGTTGAGCCACTTATTTTGACAAAATAAATGATTAAAATATACTAAACATCCATATTCATGTCAAAAAGAATATTCTTCACTTAAAAACACCATCCACAGGGTGAGAGATCCAAAGGATGATCTTCAAAGAAGAGATAATCATCTCGATTGAGCGTTTCCATTTTACGTATTATTTTATCTCCTTCAAATATATCCAAATCATTGCAATATAAAAACATCACTATCTATAATAAAATTAGATGTTATTATGTTTACTTCATAACCATATTAACCACGCTTCTATCAAATGGAAATATAAAGTATCGCTCGTGTGTATGTCTATTCAACAACCTCCAAAAAGTGACAAAATTTATTTTCCATTACCTCCAAACAACTATATTTATAATGATAAATTAAATAAAAATATATTATAATTATGATGTAATTATGATTACTTAAAGATAAAATATTATCAATCATCATTTATTTATATTTGTTTGGAAATGATAACAATGTGTATGTGTATGTATGGACTACCCTCTCCAAGAACAATGTAATTAATTTTTCAATCTATTAATTTAATGGAATGTTAGAAATATGTATATAATGAATCAGTATGATATATATATAATGAAAAAATATGAATATTTTAGAACCATTATTCATATGCAAAGACCAAAACTACCGGATAAAAAAATATATGAAAAAGGAAATAATTATTTCTGAGAATTGTGATTTAAATGTAGAATTGTTAATGAAGGGGTAATTAAATTTTGTAATTAAACCATACATTTTATTATTAGTAATTATATAGTATATTAATTATAATAAATCTATTTTTATTTTAAATTAGGTTATATCATATATGAAAAAATTCATACGTAATGTAACATTTCTTCATATTAAAATTGTTTTATGATTCATGTTTAATGTTTTGCAACTACATATATTTAGGTGAGAAATATTGTAATTATATAAAATGTTGTAAATTTTATCCTTCATAATTAATGGTATATAATGTTTCAGTTAAAATTATTTAATACATTGGTATTGGATTCAAATGATACCAATGTGGTAAGGGTTTATTGTCTCAAATTTCCTTCCTTGGGACGTTGATTATGTTATACACATGTCGTCTTTTATGAGGGACATATCCTCCCCATATGATATTTTTTATCTTGAATATACTTATGTTCACAATATTTAATATTAAATTTGATAAATAGAATGTTTTCCTTTAATTTTCCGGTAAATGTATTTAAATGTAAAAAAGAATGTTTATAAGAAAATCTTTCCTTTTTTTCTATTCATCCTAGAATATTTTCATTAATTTCCACATTGAATATAATATTTTTTCACGAATCATTTTGATATTATCTAATGATTTATTAAATTCATTTTTAGAGATGTTTTACATTATTTAAAAATATTTTAAAAAAATTATCATCATTTTTTGATAGGGGTTTTTTATCAAAGGTATAATATGAATCATTGTGATATATATTACAAAAAAACTCCCACTATAATTATCAAATAATGAATTGAAGAATCCTTTAACAGTTTCCTGGGTTCTTTTCTTATAAAATTTGTTTATTAATATTTTCGAAATATGAATATTTTTAATAAATAATTTCAAATTGAAAAGTGTATCTTCCACTTTAAATAATCCAATGATCCTTTGAAAGAAATTTTTATCTTTGATGACACCCTTTGATGTTAATTATGTTTCAATAGGGGTATGATTCTATGATACCATCCTTATTTAGTCTCTAGTTGTCTATTTATCATGATGGTGAAATTTTGATGTAATTCATTTTATTTTCCTTGGGTCATGTTATGACTATAAAATATTATTTTCCATTATCTTGAGAAATACATATAAATGAATTAGAATAATGAGATGGGATTTTTTATTATAGTCCTCCAATAATTTGGGTAAATTTAAATATTTTATAATCTCAAATGGAATATAAGAGGTTACTCCATAAATAAAAAGAATGTACATGGTAGGCTATCCCATGCCCAAAAAGAGGGTAAATGGGAGTTATCTCAATCTTAAAGAAGATGGACAGGTATTTGGACCAACCCTAACATGAGAAAATGTCATGGTGGGTATCGTTCACATAAAAAATATTTGATTATGATTATTCCACACATAATTAGACTCTTTGATGACATTTAATTATGATAATTCTATGTTTCTATTACACATTTTATACGATTCCATTATGATTAATGTGTTATGAGATAACATTTTTTATTCCATGGCTCTTTATTTTAATATATAAATTTTTGGGTATTATTTTATAATGATAAACTTATGTTCTTAGACCCTTATTTTTTTGTTATGATTAAATTTGATCATTTATTTTTATATTTTTTATCCACCCTTTAATAGTATATAATCTCAACATTTTTTATGTTTCATTATTCCCAAAATATGAGGCTAGGTTTTGATTTTGATATGTCTAAGAAGGGAGTTAATTGGGAAGACTTCAATGAGATATTATTTAGATATTTTATGTATAATTTTTTATATATCCAATGTTCAAAGGATACTAAGACTTTATAGTTTAACTTGTATTGTAATGATATATAAGGATTATATATATATTAAGATCAAATATTTATGTATGAAATTCTAGGGTCTCTTTTGAGTATTAGACTCTATGAAGGTTATAAGAATTTGATACAATCACATATGACAATGAGAAATCATAAGAATTTAGTGGAATTTTATTTTACATTTATGTTGTATAAAAGATGAGACAGATATAGGGACTAAGTGTATTACATTAATTTTTTTTAATTTCTTGAGTTCCTAAAGGTAAAATGTTGAGTTTTGTTAAATATATGACTCTAAAGACGAAATCATTTGTGATAATTCATGTGTAATTATTCAATGGTTAAATTTTTTTTTAAATTTAATTCTGGATCAATCAATGAAATTTTGAGAATATGATATGCATTAAGTTTGATTGGTATATCAATTCTAGTAAAATAAATAGCACATATATGCTCATATTTCAAAAATTACATATTGTGATGTAAATTGAATTTATTGATACTTCAGAAATGATTTATATATTTAATAATTACAAAATTTTCTTTATTCAAGTTGTTTATAAGAATGAAAAATTGAGATTCTAACGGATGTGTAAATGTTCAAACATGACATTTGTGTTAGATTTTATTGAATATCTCACAATTTAAGAGATATCCATGTCATTAGATGAGTATATATATGACTTCTATAGATATATCAATAAATTATTGATAAGGATTCTTGGTGGATTATTTTGAGAAGAAATTGTTCTCGAACCTTGAATAGAAAATATTTAGTATTAATTTAGCTATTAGAGTAAATGAAGAACATAATTAATGGTTAGTTCTAGAACATCCCTGTAACACCCCAAGCTTCTACGGTACGCTTCTCTTTGAATAATGTGATAGCGTGTGTTGTACGCAACACTGAGTTCTAACACACCATAACCAATCAAACTAGCCGTTATGAATAGTATTACCTACTTTTTGAAATTATATATTTTAAAATGGACTTCATTTTTGGATTCGGAATATCGAATATAGCCTAAGGAGAAATTTTGGTACTTTTCGGATAACTTTCATATTTTGATGAATAGTGAAAATTACTAAATTTTAATTAAAAACAACCTTTTTAATCAAAAAAATTAATAGTGATAAATTATGAATTTGAGTGGTTTTAAATTATATTTAGAATATATTTTTACTATGTAATACAATGTGGGTCATTTGACATAATTTCACATTTAACCCAGACATAAACAAGTGTCAATCTTTTGATAGTTATTATCTCTTATAAACAAGCTTATTGTTTTAACAACGGGAATTAATTTTAAATTAATTTCTTCCATTTCTGTGTTTTGAATTTAGAAAAATGGATTCCATATTTGGAATCAGGATGTTCAAATTGTGTAAATAGGTAACTTTTAATTTTAGATATATTTAATAATTACTGAGGTAAATATTTTATTTAGCATGGTTAAGGGTAAATCCGGTTAATAAGGGTTTAAAAATAATATTATAATAATACTAAATTACCCTAAAACGTGTCCTATCCTTGTTTGTTGATAACGGTTCTACCATAGGCATCTTTGGGTCGATTTTGGGACCCCATGGTTCCACTTGTAGGTGATAGGGACACTTTATTTTAATTAAGTTAAAATGAATACAAAAATGACACAAGCATATATCTTTTAGAAAAACAATTTTTAAATAGGGTTATATATGTTGGATTTTAAATTATAAATATTAATTAGAAAGATAAAAAGATTTTGTACATAATGATACTTTATTTATAATTTTTAGACATTACATTATTTAATTTATTTATGACACAATGATGATGAAGTAATTACTATAATAGTGAAACATTAATATAATTGATATTTTAAATACCCAAATAAATATAATATGAAACTTTTAATGAATTAAACTAATTTTCTAGGATAATATGTATATTATTATTGATTTAATTGACTTTGTTCGGAGTAATCAATCTGTTATGAGTTTCACAAAAATCAACTATTGAATAGTGTCAAAATTGACATAAAAGAGTTCTTAAAACAAATATTATATTATTAATTGATATTAAATTCCTAAAAATATATGGTTAGGCCAAGAGACTTATATCATGATAGTTTCTTCATTAATGGACCACTTGGGGGTCGATTGGATGTATATAGTATGTTTATTAACCATATTATATAAAAATACAAAGAGACATTGTAAAAGTGAAACTAATTAACTTAGAGGTAATACTTAAAGATAAGGTTAATATAAGTACCCAATCCTCTCTAAATTCTATTGGTTGAGTTTTTTTCGACCCCTACCCACCTTAAAATTTAAATAATCAACTTTTTAGCCATTAGAAACCGAATATGTATTTATTATAAATTAATATTTCTAGCTTTTCCAAAGGTTCCCCTCACCCCTCTTATAAAAGGGAACTCCTCCTTCTCATTTCTTCACACCTTCAAAGCCTTTTCGTTCGGCCAAACTCTGCCCGAATACTCTCCCAACATCCCTCAATACAACCTAGAGGCCTTAGTTTGATCAGAAAGCCATCCTAAGGAGCCCTTTTGCTCAAATCAAAAGGAAGAAACCGAAGAAGAGGTAATGATTTCACCACCCTTTTCCAAGTTCCTTTTTTCTTCCACTTCTTCTTCCTTTGTTGTTACCATTATAAAATAATAACTCCAGTATAATATATATACTGTGATGTTATTATAAATATTGTACAACCATATTCAGTATTCTATCCACCCTTTTAATAACATGTCACCATACGTGCGTACGTGTGGCTTACCGTCTCCACGTCGTGGTGTAATTGTTATTAAATATATTATTATTTGGATGGTTAGAATAATGATGTGTAACTCATGTAAATAATAAATATAACATGTTAATGATTCTTTATATCTGATATACCATCCATTTATATATTATTTTAATATCAAAAGAATGATATTTTCGCTCATACGTACGTACGGACTACCGTCTCCACGAACGCGATGAGATTCATTCTCCATCGTATCCATTCAAGTATAATTATCATTTGATGATTTAAAAATAATGTTTAAGGACTTGATATAATTCTGTAAATGAAAAATATACAGCCTATCCATGAAAAACATGGATTATGTAACAAAACATATAAAAGAAAACGAGTAAGTTAACACCCGAAACAACGATAATTCAAAGATATCATAAACAAATCAATGTTAAAAGAACATATATGATATCATATTAATATATATGATTCTTGTATAATTTAATAACAATTATTTCACCATTATACAGGAGGTTAACCTACCCCAACCATGGAAAAGTACAAGTTAAGGGTTATTTCACAATCTCTTCATTATCCGAGGTTGTTTATATGTAATAATCTACTAGGATCTCTTTATTATCCACATCCATGTTTTCTTAAAAATGTATTTCAAAACATTTTTATTATTTACAAGAATATGGTTTAAAGTCATTTATACCCTTGTTTGACTTTTTATAAGAGGTTTATAAAGGAATCTTTCCGTCGTTTTCCAAACAAGGTGCTTTTTAACCTTTTCGACAAAATTAAGGTAAGAATATTTTTTTAACTTATACGGCGGGTGCGGCTATTTTCCGCCGTTATAAAATCGTCAAAGCTTCCCTTACAAGATTATAAGAATATTTTCAAAGAAAATGTTTTATTTTATATGGATCTTAAATGATTTCAAAATAAAAGAGATATTTCTCTAAAAAGAATTTGATTTCATCTATGTCAACATCCTTTGTTGGATTTCACGCTTATGTGAAGTTTATTTATTATGATACAAAACTTCTATGTTGTATTAAAGGTTTTCTGATATGTTTGACTATGGATGTGCTATTTTTATACCATTCATGGTTTATGGTGAAAGTATTGACATTTCGTATTCTAGTTTTAATACGAATGTTTATGTTATGTTTAAACCTTTTCATATGAGAATGCATTGGACTTAATATGTGACGGGTGGAGCCCTCTATAGCTCCTCGATGCATCGGTAGGTCTCATTAGACAAACTAGTGTCTTGGCACAGGTCCTTGACAAAATCATATTTGTAGTCTTGGCATGAGGCCTTGGCTATGTGGTTATGATAGTCTGGCATTATGCATTCCATCATTATGAAAGTTGTTATTGATTTTGCATGTGATTATTCGATTGGTAGAATGTCCATGTGAATAAGTAAATGGAATTATTTCATTTTATTTATGCCATACTATGTTGAAAGTTCACGTTTGAAAGGCTTTTGTTTTAGTTATACATTGCCTTAAATGTTTATTCTTATTTATGAAAGTTTTGTGCTATATTGTTATCCTTACTGGGAATTTTAGCTCACCCCTTTTCTATGTTTTATTTTTCCCAGGAAGTGAAGAAGTAAATTATGAATGACCTGCAGGGATATTATGTGGGGATATGAGTGTGGATTATGGAAACAATATGTTGTTGTAGTAGTTTTTCATTTTATGATGTAATGTAAGACTTATGAATATATCTAGTGTTTCTAAGGCTACTAAACCAATCGGTCGTTCGAGATTTGATCTTTCTTGTGATCATGCCAATGTTATTTAATAATGCACCGACTCTAGGTAACTAGGGTCAGGGCATTACAGTTGGTATCAGAGGAAGTTTAGTACAAACCTTGGAAGATAGATTTAGATAAACTCTGATTAGAGCACGTATACCTAGGATGAACTTTGAGGATTAGTATAGAAGAACTTCCTAAAATTTTGGTATTGTAGATATTTTGTGAGTTCTCCGAGAAATACATCCCTGTCTGGATACGAGCAGGTAGAGGCGGCTCTGACACAGATGTACCTAGGGGTAACACCCAAAAACACTGCTTTGAGCTAGACTCGAACGGGAACTGGTGCACGACAACGGGCCTTGCTGCACTCTTGGTTACGACACTCCTGGGGGATATGCTTAGGATAACTCTCATTTTCTTTACAAATCATTATGAAGGGTTTATGAGTATATACTACCTCAAAGAAAATATTTTTATGATTATGGATTATATCCATAAATAGTTCAATTTATGTTAAGTGTTTTATAAGTATGGGATTATGTATTTTGATTCATAAACTGATCTAGTTTATGCCATTGTTTAGAAATGGCGCCTAGTGGAAGAAATGGAAACCGTATCAATACACACTCTCCATGTAGGGATTGACCTCCTGCTCAAGATAATTATAGTGGAGCTGGTGATGAAACTGGTGCCGATCACCTAATCACCATACTGGGACAACTTACTCAGGTTATGAATAATAACCTTACCCATATGGAGCACCCTGATCCACAGCGTGGAGGATCAATGTTAGATCGATTCATGAGGCAACAACCACCAATGTTCAATGGGAGTACAAATCCCTTAGTAGCTGAGCAATGGATAAATTCCCTAGAGAAAATAATTTAGGCTTTAGGGAGTAGTGAAAGGGAAAAAGTTATCATGGCAGTTTACCGCCTCACTGGAGATGCTGATCAATGGTGGTCATTGATTCAAAATATGAAGGAAGATGATGAAATATCAAATATGGAATGGAGGGGGTTCAAAGATCTGTTTTTAGAAAAATACTTTCCTCGCGACCATCGAGCAGATATGGAAATGCAATTTCTGAGTTTGAGACAGAAGGAGGATGAGAATGTCGCAAAGTATGAAGCTAATTTTACAAGGTTAGCAAGGTATGCTGGAGATTATATACATAACCCAAGATGTAAGATTGATCGTTTCTTTGATTGGTTAAAACCATTTCTTCGTCGATCATTAGTCTCACAATCCTTTTCGTCGTACGAAGACATTGTCTCATGTGCTATCAAGACCGAAAAGGAATTCTCTAAGTCTTATGACTTTAAAGAAAAGCAAGAGAAGAAGAGACCTGCTGATCAATCTGGGAATGGAAATAAGGGGAAGAAGGGAATGGTTGAATATCCATCCTGTGGTAAATGTGGGAAGAAAAACCCTGGTACTTGCTTGAAGGGAATGGGCGTCTGTTACAAATGTGGTGAAAAAGGCCACCAAGCTCGTGATTGCAAAGGGAAGAAGGAAGCTACCAATGTTAAGTGCTACAATTGCATGGAGATGTGGTATTATGCAAATGAATGTCCTAAGCGTCAGGAGAACATACCTCAGAAATGGCCAAGGGATCAAGGCCAGGCTTATGCTATCACTACTGTTGAGGTAGAAGCTCCGAAAGACGTGGTGGAAGGTGATTTAATGGTTTCATCAAGTTTAGAAAATGCATTATTTGATTCTGGATCATCGCATTGTTTCATATCTTCTTAGTTTGCTAAGAAAATTAGATATTTCCAATTTGATTTAATAAGGGCGTTGTCAGTTAAAACCCGTAAGGGAAGTATCATTGCAACAAAGTTTGGTGAATCAGTCCCCATTAGAGAACATAAATGTTCTTTATCTGCTGATCTCATCATCATACCTATGATTGAGTTTGATATAATCCTTGGTATGGACTGGCTTTCGGACTATGATGCGAAGATTTATTGTAAGAAGAAAGAGGCTATGATTCACGATGATAATGATAAGGAACACCTTATCTTTTGAGTAGAATCGTCACCACCTAATTCTTATTTAGATCCACCCTCAATAGCTCAACTAAATTTATTTATTGGGGAGGAAGAGAATGAAATAACTGTGGGTGAGGAAAGGAATGTTCAAAGAGAGGATGTACCTGTTGTGAAAGGATTTGTAGATGTATTTCCGGAAGATTTACCTGGACATCCTCCAGAACGAGAAGTTGAGTTTTCCATTGATTTAATTCCTGGATCAAGGCCTATATCGAAGACCCCTTATAGAATGGCCACTGTAGAGTTAGTCGAACTAAAGAAACAACTAGAGGAGTTGAGTAATAAAGGATTTATTCGCCCTAGTGTTTCTCCATGTGGAGCCCCTGTTCTTTTTGTTAAAAATAAAGATGGATCTATGAGGTTATGTATCGACTACAGGGAGATCAATGCTATAATGATAAAGAAAAAGTATCCCCTACCTCGTATTGATGATTTATTTGACCAAATTCATGGAGCTCAATACTTTTCATAGATTGACCTTCGATCTAGATACCCTCAGTTGTGTGTAAAGAAGGAAGACATTCGGAAGATAGCATTTCGAACAAGGTACGGGCATTATGAGTTTACTGTAATGCCTTTTGGGTTGACTAATGCACCCTCTGTATTCATGGATCTGATGAATAGAGTTTTCAAGGAGTATCTCGATGAAATTTTGGTGGTATTTATTGATGAAATCTTGGTATACTCCAAATGCTACGAAGATCATGAAAATCAATTGCGCATTATCCTGAAGACTCTGAGAAGACATGAATTATATGGAATGTTTAGCAAGTGTGAATTCTGGCTTCATGAGATTTCTTTTCATGGCCATATTGTCTCTAAATATGGAATCTCTGTTGATCCTTTTAAGACCAAGGCAATCCAAGAATGGCCAGCACCTATGAGTATAACTGAGGTACGTAGTTTTATTGGTTTGGCAGGTTATTATCGACGTTTCGTCCAGAATTTTGCCCGATTGGCTAACCCATTAACGAAGCTCACACGTAAAGGGGTTAAATTTGTTTGCACAAAAGAGTGTGAAGAATGTTTCGAAGAACTGAAGAGAATATTAGTCAATGCTCCTATATTGAATCTACCATTAGGGAATGATGGGTTCGTTATTTATAGTGATGCATCAAAGAAATGACTTGGTTGTGTCCTTATGCAGAATGATAGAGTTATTTCCTATGCATCACGACAGTTGAAAATTCATGAACAAAACTATCCTACTCATGATATCGAGTTAGAAGCTGTGATCTTTGCTTTGAAGATATGGAGGGACTACCTCTATGGTAAAAAATGTGATATTTATACTGATCACAAGAGTTTGAAGTATATCTTCTCACAAAAAGAACTCAACATGAGGAAAAGGAGATGGCTTGAATTACTCAAGGATTATGATTGTACGATACACTACCACCCGGGGAAAGAAAACATGGTGGAAGATGCTTTGAGTAGAAAAGACCATGGAGTTTTGAACAATATGAGAATTGAAAGGGATCCAATTTTCATGGATCTAGTGAAGATGGACATGGGAATAACCAGGGAAGGTGAAACATCAATTCTTTTTCAAATGGTTGCCAAACCATCTTTACTAGAAAGGATTAAGAGTTCTCAAACCGATGATGAAGAATTTCAAAAGAAGATTAAATCTGTGAATGATGGGAGATTGAGAGACTTTGTGTATGATGATGGAATTTTGAAATACGGGAAGAGAATTTGTGTTCCTGATTTACCTGATCTAAAAAGGGAATTGCTGGATGATTCTCATAGTTTCAATTTCTCTATACACCCTGGGAGCACCAAAATGTATAGAGATTTGAAGGAACATTTTTGGTGGCACAACATGAAGAGGGAGATTGCTGATTTTGTGTCAAGATGTATGGTTGGTCAGCAAGTTAAAGCTGGAAGGCAACGGCCTGGAGGATTCATGCAACCTCTTCCCAAACCGGAGTGGAAATGGGTCAATATTACGAAGGACTTTGTCATGGGGCAACCAAAGACTCCTAGAAGGAACGATGAAATATGGGTTATTGTTGATCGTCTTACCAAGTCAGCACATTTTCTTGCTATAAGAGAAGATCTACCCCTGGAACGTCTAGCAAGACTATATATTAATGAAGTTGTGAGACTTCATGGAGTACCCCTATCGAAATTTTATGATCGTGATCCCCATTTTGATTCAAGATTATGGAAAAGTATTCAGAAATCCATGGATACTGAACTTCATTTGAGCACTTCTTACCATCCACAGACAGACGGACAATCAGAATGGACTATTCAAACCTTAGAAGACATGTTGAGATCTTTCTCACTTGACTTTCAGGGTATGTGGGATCAATACTTACCTCTCGTAGAATTTTCCTATAACAATGGCTTCCATTTGAGTATTCATATGGCACCACATGAAGCGTTATATGGAAAGAGATTTCGTACACCAACCTGTTGGGATGACGTTGGTGAAAGAAAACTTCTAGGCCCAGAACTGGTGGAGGAAACGATGGAAAAGGTGAAGGTAATCCAAAATCACATCAAAGCAGCTCAAAGTAGGCAGAAGTGCTATGCCGATAATCGAAGGAAGGATTTGGAATTTCAAGTCGGTGATCATGTTTTCCTGAAGGTATCTCCATGGAAGGGAGTCATACGTTTTGGTAGGAAAGTTAAATTGTGTCCCAGGTACATCGGACCTTTCGAAATTCTAGAACGAATTGGGGTTGTTGCTTACCGATTGGCAATGCTGCCAAGTCTCTCCAAAGTTCACGATGTGTTCCACGTATCTCTGTTGAGGAAATACATGCCTGACCCAACACATGTACTCAACTATGAAGAATTAGAACTGGAACCCGATCTGTCTTATTGCGAAGAGCCCGTCAGGATTCTTGATACAAGAGAACAGGTGCTGAGAAACCGGACGACACGTCTGATAAAAGTTTTGTGGAGAAACCGTAAGATGGAAGAGGAAACATGGGAACCCGAGGAACATATGATGAAGAACCACCCAAGTCTTTTCATGTGATAAGTATTCTAGAAATTTCGAGGATGAAATTATTCAAAGGAGGGGAGAATGTAACACCCCAAGCTTCTATGGTACGCTTCTCTTTGAATAATGTGATAACGTGTGTTGTACGCAACACCGAGTTCTAACACACCAAAACCAATCAAACTAGCCGTTATGAATAGTAATACATAATTTTTGAAAATATATATATTTTATATTTCAAAATTTACTTCATTTTTGGATTCGGAATATTGAATTTATCCTAAGGAGAAATTTTGGTACTTTTCAGATAACTTTCATATTTTGATGAATAGTGAAAATTACTAAATTTTAATTAAAAACAAGTTTTTTAATCAAAATAACTAATAGTGATAAATTATGAATTTGAGTGGTTTTAAAGTATATTTATAATATATTTTTACTATGTAATACAATGTGGGTCATTTGACATAATTTCACATTTAAACCAGACATAAACAAGTGTCAATCTTTTGATAGTTATTATCTCTTAAAAACACGCTTTTTGTTTTAACAACGAGAATTAATTTTAAATTAATTTCTGCAACTTCTGTGTTTTGAATTTAGAAAAATGGATTCCATATTTGGAATTAGGATGTTGAAATTGTGTAAATAGGTAACTTTTATTTTTAGAAATTTTGAATAATTACTGCGGTAAATCTTTTATTTACCATGGTTAAGGGTAAATCCGGTTAATAAGGGTTAAAAAATAATATTATAATAATACTAAATTACCCTAAAACATTTACGCGACTTATTGGTTGATATATTTTCTACCATAGGCATCTTTGGGTCGATTTTGGGACCCCATGGTGCCACTTGTAGGTGATAGGGACACTTTATTTTAATTAAGTTAAAATGAATACAAAAATGACACAAGCATATATCTTTTAGAAAAACAATTTTTAAATAGGGTTATATATGTTGGATTTTAGATTATAAATATTAATTAGAAAGATAAACAGATTTCCTACATAATTATATTTTATTTATAATTTTTAGACATTACAACTTTAATTTGTTTATGACACAATGATGATGAAGTAATTACTATAATAGTGAAAAATTAAAATAATTGATATTATAAATACCCAAATAAATATAATATGAAACTTTTAATGAATTAAAATTATTTTCATGGATAATATTATATATTAGTATTGATTTAATTGACTTTGTTTGAAGTAATAAATCTGTTATGAGTTTCAAAAAAATCAACTATTGATTAGTGTCAAAATTGACATAAAAGAGTTCTTAAAACAAATATTATATTATTAATTGATATTAAATTCCTAAAAATCTATGGTTCGGCTATGAGACTTATATAATGATAGGTTCTTCATTAATGGACCACTTGGGGGTCTCTTTGGATGTATATAGTAAGTTTATTAACCATATTATATAATAATACAAAGAGACATTGTAAAAGTGAAACTAATTAACTTAGAGTTAATACTTAAAGATAAGGTTAATATAAGTACCCAAACCTGTCTAAATTCTATGGGTTGAGTTGTTTTCGACCCATCCCCACCTTAAAATTTAAATAATAAACTTTGGAGCCATTAGAAACCGAATATGAATTTATTATAAATTAATATTTCTAGCTTTTCCAAAGGTGCCCCTCACCCCTCTTATAAAAGGGAACTCCTCCTTCTCATTTCTTCACACCTTCAAAGCCTCTTGGTTCGGCCAAACTCTACCCAAATACTCTCCCAACATCCCTAACTAAAACATAGAGGCCTTAGTTTGATCCGAAAGCCAACCTAATGAGCCCTTTTGATAAAATCAAAAGGAAGAAACCGAAGAAGAGGTAATGATTTCACCACCCTTTTCCAAGTTTCGTTCTTCTTCCACTTCTTATTACATTGTTGTTACAATTCTAAAATAATAAATCCAGTATAATATATATACTGTGATGTTATTATAAATATGGTACAACAATATTCAGTATTCTATCCACCCTTTGAATAACATGTCACCATACGTGCGTACGTACGGCTTACCGTCTCCACGTCGTGGTGTAATTGTTATTCAATATATTATTATTTGGATGGGTATAATAATGATGTGTAACTCATGTAAATAATAAATATAACATGTTAAGTATTCTTTATATATGATATACCATCCATTTATATAATATTTTAATATCAGAAAAATGATATTGTCACTCGTGCGTACGTACGGACTACCGTCTCCACGAACGCGATGGGATTCATTTTCCATCGTATCCATTCAAGTATAATTATCATTCGATGATTTAAAAATGATTTTTAAGGACTTGATATCATTCTGTATATGGAAAATATACAACCTATCCATGAAAAACATGGATTATGTAACAAAACATATAAAAGAAAATGAGTAAGTTAACACCCAAAACAATGATAATTCAAAGATATCATTAACAAATCAATGTTAAAAGATCATATATGATATCATATTAATATATATGATTCTTGTATAATTTAATAACAATTATTTCACCATTATATAAGAGGTTAACCTACCCCAACCAAGGAAAAGTACAAGGTAAGGGTTATTTCACAATCTCTTCATTATCCGAGGTTGTTTATATGTAATAAACTACTGGGATCTCTTTATCATCCACATCCATGTTTTCTTAAAAATGTATTTCAAAACATTTTTATTATTTACAATAATATGGTTTAAAGTCATTTATACCCTTTTTTGACTTTTTATAATAGGTTTATAAAGGAATCTTTCCGTCGTTTTCCAAACAAGGTTCTTTTTAACCTTTTCGACAGAATTAAGGTAAGAATATTTTTTTTAACTTATACGGCGGGTGCGGCTATTTTCCACCATTATAAAATAGTCAAAGCTGCCCTTACAAGATTATAAGAATATTTTCAAAGAAAATGTTTTATTTTATATGGATCTTAAATTATTTCAAAATAAAAGAGATATTTCTCTAAAAAGAGTTTTGATTTCATCTATGTCAACATTCTTTGTTGGATTTTACACTTATGTGAAGTTTATTTATTATGATACAAAACTTCTATGTTGTATTAAAGGTTTTGTGATATGTTTGACTATGGATGTGCTATTTTTATACCGTTCATGGTTTATGGTGAAAGTATTGACATTTCGTATGCTATTTTTAATACGAATGTTTATGTTATGTTTAAACCTTTTCATATGGGAATTCATTGGACTTAATATGTGACGGGTGGAGCCCGCTATAGCTCCTCGATGAATCGGTAGGTCTCATGAGACAAAATAGTGTCTTGGAACAAGGCCTTGAAAAAATCTTATTTGTAGTCTTGGCACGAGGCCTTGGCTATGTGGGTATGATAGTCTGGCATTATGCATTCCATC
Organism: Viscum album; assembly: GCA_963277665.1. Classification (NCBI taxonomy): domain Eukaryota; kingdom Viridiplantae; phylum Streptophyta; class Magnoliopsida; order Santalales; family Viscaceae; genus Viscum; species Viscum album. The sequence goes on along the minus strand of OY728165.1, from coordinate 81,903,837 downwards.
ATTATGAAAGTTGTTATTGATTTTGCATGTGATTATTCGATTAGTAGAATATCCATGTGAATAAGTAAATGGAATTATTTCATTTTATTTATGCCATACTATGTTGAAAGTTCAAGTTTGAAAGGCTTTTGTTTTATTTATACATTTCCTTAAATGTTTATTCTTATTTATGAAAGTTTCCGCTATATTGTTATCCTTACTGGGCATTTGAGCTCACCCCTTTTCTATGTTTTATTTTTCCCAGGAAGTGAAGAAGTAAATTATGAATGACCTGTAGGGATATTATGTGGGGATATGAGTGTGGATTATGGAAACAATATGTTGTTGTAGTAGTTTTTCATTTTATGATGTAATGTAAGAATTATGAATATATCTAGTGTTTCCAAGGCTACTAAACCAATCGGTCTTTCGAGATTTGATCTTTCTTGTGATCATGCCAATGTTATGTAATAATGCACCGACTCTGGGTAACTAGGGTCGAGGCGTTACAATCCCTTGGTGTCTGGTTCACATATAGGATTTATTGAAAAGGGAAATCATTATCAAGGGAATAAAAAAACTAGATAATTTGGGTTTTTTTATTTCTTCTTAAATTATTCATGAATTATTTTGTGGATATTTAATAAGAATAATGGAATTTATTGCTAGTTGTTGCATTAAAATTTCTATTTTTTTTTGAAATGTGAAAATTTTTGAGAGGGAATAAAAAACGATATGATTTTTCAAACATATCATATGATGATTATATAAATATTTCTAATTAATTACATATAGATTTAATGAGTTTAACAAAATCATAAACGTGTAGGAAAAATAAGGCCAATATAATAATTCATTAGATGTTAAATGATTATATCTGATTTAATATACTATTTTTTCATATTCATAATGTATTTATGAATATATAAAATGCATCATGTTTTAAAAAGGAACTACTTTGTTATTCTTTTATTTTGGTTGTGTGTATCATGGGAAGTGAAATGATAATTTACCTACTAAAATATTAATTTATGTTATACCAAAACAATGTTCACTATATATGTAGTTAATGATATGATATGGCATATGAGGGTATGATTTTTTATAGGGATAGGAAACAAGATGATGAGGTACAAAAAGGATTTTTTTCTCTGAATTACCCATTGAGTAAATGACATGATGTATCATGCACTATGTGACTGGTATACTATAATTTCATTTATTATATTTTAATTTAACCAATAACCATGGTTGGAAATATAGCTATTTTTAAATCCTCCATTATTTTATACCGCTTTTATATAGGATATGAGGCTTAAATAATCAAGGGATGGTTGTTTATGTTTCCAATAATGTAACATATATACCCTCACCTATAATAGGATATTACTTGTTATAGGTGTAGTTTAAAATTTTGGACATATTTTTAGATAGACTGACGAAATTTATAATCATGAAAAGTCAAAAAAAGTGATGCTCTTATCTATTGGATTAGGGGAATGAAATGTTTTCATCGAGAGTTCTGAAGGCCATGTGGTGTATTAAAATTACTAGTTAGTATATACTCGGAGAAATGTGAATGTATGAATAGCTATTTGATATTGACATTGTTATGTCCAAGTTATTTACTATATAATTTTTTCTTAAAAACAACCCAATATTGATAGATTATTCCATTGTTAACACTGAACTAAAATGAGCCACAATATATTAGATTATTATTATTAAGAAAGATATATGAAAACTAAAAAATATACTAAATAAAATAAAATTAATAAATTCAAAATTATTATATATAGAATAAAAATTACTAATATTTAAATGGATTTATTTTCAAATAATATTTTTTAAATGTGTTATGTAAATTTCATAAATAAAAAATATTCATAACTTTTAAAAGAAAATTATAATAATATATTATATTTTAATACATGATGTAATATGTCAACCTTCCTTATAATTATATATATTTATGAAAATAATTTTAGAAAAAATAATGTTTAGGAATGATAATTTTCATTAAAATCAGTTATTACTCATAATTTTTATTTACGTTGAAATATATATATATATATATGTATATGTAAATTTTATAAGTTTAATTTTTTCAAAATAAATATTTTATATAATTTATAATGTTAAAATTATATAAGGATTACTATTTTTCATTTTATTAAAAATAATTAATTTTATTATCAATAGTTTTAAATATGTTTTTTAATAAAACTTTAAATTTTATGACTTTATCAGTATATGATAAAGAACTATATGTTTATAAAACATTTTAACTGACTAAATATTTTTTAGGATTGAAAATATTTATTTGAAAATATTATTTTGAACATAAAAAACTTTTTTTTATATTAATAAATTGGGTATTTTTTTCCAATATAATGACTTTTTTGGATAATTTATTTAATTAATAATTTTACTGATAATATTTGGGTTTCTATTTCCTTGAAAAAAATATATTTTTTTCATTTATAAAATTTAATTTTTTTCTCTTAAAATAAAAAACATTTCAAATTTTACTCAATATGAATAGAATTATCTTCAAATACACATTTTTTGAAGAAATAAATTGGATTATTTGTGATATTAATAAAATAGATTATTATAAACGTTATATATTTTATTTTATAAACTGATTCTAATATTTTAAATTAAAATATATAATTTAGGATGTAATTGTAATCTTAAAATTTTTTATTGAAATTTATATCGATGTTTAGTGATAAATTAACAAGGTAAAATAAAATTTGGGTGAATGATAAAAAATTAAAATAGAAAAACCCATAAATAACATATTATTGTATCAATGTTAATAGTGGTTACCCAAAGACAATTTATGCTCCATTATTTCTTCCTTTCAAATAATTTGATCATTGTATTATAACATTCTATCATTTAACATTAATGGGTGCCCACAAAATTACCGTTCTCTTCACATAAAAAATTATAAATCAAAAAACCCATCATCAAACCCATTTTAAATAGAATTAATTCATGAAAATTTGTTTGAAAACTGGGCCCTACACACCATTTTTCCCGCAGACACATGGTCCCCACCTTGGGGCCCACCCATGTGCTCGAACGGGTCATCTGACTAATGAATGTCCCCACATCCCAACACTTGTCCTCTCTAGTGTGCATTGTCCTCACTCACACAAACCATTGGAAATTTCCCATAAGGTCACCCATTCTGATCACTACTCCTAGCCAAGAATGTTTAACTATGGAGTTCTAATTTGATAGGCTACCGAAAAAGAAGGTTCACCTTGTTGACATGAGTCATATTATTTAGTCATTTAACTCTTTATCATTTGTAGGGGTTATAATCACCCCCATATAGAGCACAACGTCCTCATTGTGGGTCCTACATCTCATCCCAGGAAGTGCCACACACTTAAAGTTGGGCACCACCTCTGATACCAAATGTGAAGCATTAAGCATAATTCAATAATGAGGGGAGTTGAGAGATTTTCTACTCCTCCTATTAATTGGGGGGTTTTAGTCTTGTGTGGTCCCCACGTCGTAACCTCTCACGGGACGTTATGTTCAGGTGGGCCCCACCACCATAACCTCCCATGGGAGGTTAAGGTGGGGCGGTCCCGCCTCCAACTCACATGAGTAGGTTTTAACCACCAACACTCACATGGAATCTTAAAAAATAAAGTGTAGATCACTATTTTTTTATATTTTTTAGAAAACCCCAAAAACTAACTTCAATCCTCAACTCACTGTCGTTGGTGTGAAAGTCTTCATAAATGAATACCGGTACTGACAGTTCAATAGTGCCATCAAATTTCAGTTCCGAGAACTGGTTCAAACGTTATAAAAACCCACTTGTACGTTTACTGAACGTACTTGAACAAAACTTCAAAAATTGATTGCTGGCACACCTGGCCTCAGAATCATGCGCCATAAATTTTCACGGACTCGTTAAAATTCTATGTATTAAAAAAAATTCCATGGGATTTCCAAGTCTTTACATTCTCCCACCTTAGGGCATTACATCCCCGTAAGCTACAACTCAAACTAAGGGAACAAGTGGGGGTACTGAGCATGCATGTGAGCCTCCCGCTCCCATGTGCTCTTTTCGAGGTTCCTGTGATTCCAGCGAACGCACACCAGAGGTATTGAACATCCATGTAGGACCCGATCTTGTCAATCCTCAATCTCCAAGGGAACCTCTGTGAAAGATTCCCCATCGTCGATGTCCAGCTCTCCATGGTCGATATTTTTAGAAGATTCTTGCACGTATCTCCTCAGCTGAGACACATGGAAGACGTTGTGCACCAGGTGAAACTGAGGCAAAAGTGATAGGTGGTAAGCCACCTCGCCTACTATGCTGAGGACCTAGAAAGGTCTAATGAATCATGGAGATAACTTTCTTCCTCAGCAAAATCACCCTAAACCTCATCGAGTTTAGACTCATAGAAAGACGTGGTTGCCATCCTCGAACACCAGATGTCTCCATATCCGATCAACATACGACTTATGCCTACTCTGTGCAGTCTTCATCTGCCCCTAGATGATCCGAACATTCTTCGTGGTAGCTCATACCATCTCTGGTCCCACTAGTGCTGACTCCCCTAGGTCTTTCCAGCACAGTGGCGATCTACAAGGTCGACCATACTAGGCCTCTAAAGGTTCCATCCCGATGGGGGAGTGATAGATTTTGTTGTATGAAAACTTCTCCATAGGTAATTGATACTCCCAGATATGACTGAAGTCTAGGACACATGCACGTAGCATGTTCTCGAGGGTCTGAATGGCCCACTGGGTTTGACCATCTGTCTGAGAATGGAAGGCGGTGCTCAGACGAAGCTGCATCATGAAAGCCTCCTCTAACATCACCCATAGTTAGGAACTAAACGTTGTGTCACGATCAGAGACAATAAAAGATGGTACTCTATGTAGCCGCATAATCTCCTGCATGTAGAGGGCCCCCAAGATCTCTACATAACCCTATTCTATGGTCGGTAAGAATTTGTCCGACATGGTGAGTCGATCAATGATCACCCAAATCAAGTCGCAACCCCTGGATGTATATGGAATACCCGTCAAAAAGTCTATGGATATACCATCCCACTTCCACTCGTGGACCTCTAAAAGCCGAACCAAGCCTGCGGGTACGTGGTGCTCTGCCTTCATTTGCTGACAAGTGAGGCATTGAGAGACAAACTCTACTACCATCTTCTTCATATCTGGACACCAGTGCGGTCACCGAAGGTCCTGGTACATCTTCATCTCTCATAGATGTTTCACTAAAGGGGATGTGTGGAACTCCCTGAAAACATTCTACTGAAGTGACACTGGTACCGCAGTACATCCTCTGAAGAGGATGACGTGCTCCCCACCTTCAGAAAATCCATCTGGTTCCTGCCCTGTGAATATATGAGCACGTCGTGTCTTGCAGTCAGCGTCCCAATGTTGTACCTCCATGACTCACTGAAGAAGTGGGGGAGTGACTATATGAGACTGAAGGAAAGCTTCTCCATCTCAGTCCACATAAGAAATCTGTAAAGGAGCCAGTTTCTCTGTCTCCTATCCAAGTAGTTGTATACCGGATCTCCTACTAAGTGCATCCGCAACAATGTTCCCATTCCCAGTTGTGTAGACTATCTCGAAGTCATAGTCCTGGAGGTACTCAATCCAACGTCGATGTCTCTGGGTCATTCCCTTCTGAGAGAATATATACCTGAGACTATTGTGATCCGATTATACGATAATACGTTTTCCCATAAGATAGTTTCGCCACATCTTCAAGGGGAAGACCACTGCTGCTTACTCTTGGTCATGGGTAGCGTAAAACAACTCATGTTGTCTGATCTGCCGAGAACCATACGTGATCACTGCTCACTCCTGAATCAGGACAAACCTGAGTCTAGTCCGTGATGTGTCACAGTAAACTACGTACCTTAAGCATTCCTCTGGAAGCTCAAGATGGGGGCACCATTCAGTCTCTACCTTTGCTCCAAAAATCTCTACTAGCATCTCTCTGACCACATGAAGGGATTACCCTTCATTGTCAATGCTGATAGTGGTGTTTCAAATCTAGAGAAGTCTGGTACAAACCTCCAGTAGTAACCAGCGAATCCCAGGAAACATTGTACCTCTGTCACACTCCTGGGTGGCTCTTAATAAAGTACCTCCTCAATCTTCGTTGGATCCACTGCAAATCGTGCCACTGAGATGACTTGTCCCAAAAAGATAACATCTCGGATCCAAAACTGGCACTTTGAGAGCTTACCATAAAGCTGTTTCTCTTCGAATGTTTCTAGTACTACCCGAAAATGGTAGGCATGCTCCTCCTTAGTAGTCGAGTAGACCATAATGTCGTCGATGAAGACTACGACAAAGAGATCGAGGTATGGATGGAAGATCTTGTTCATGAGTTCTATAAACACTACTGGAGCAATGGTTATGCCAAAAGGCATAACCAAGAAATCGTAATGGTTGTACCAACACCTAAAGGTAATCTTCTGCACATCCTCATCTCGAACTCTAAGCTGGTGATAGCCTAACCTAAGGACTATCTTCTAGAACGACCATGCTCCCTTAAACTGATCAATGTGGTCGTCAATACTCGGGAGTGGGTACTTGTTCTTCAAGGTCACTTGGTTCAGGTGATGGTAGTTGACACAAGACCTCATGCTCCCATCCACCTTCATGGATAATAGAATCAGGGCTGCCCAGGGAGAAATAGTGGGACAGCCGAATCCCTTCCCCTACAAGTCCTCTAGTTGTATCTGTAGCTCTCGAAGCTCAGCGGGATCCATCTGATATGCTAGTGTAGATATTGGTGCCGTCCCAGGGTACAGGTCGATGTAAAATTCCACCTTTCTGTGAGTAGGTAGTCCTGGAACATCGTCAAGGGAAACATCCACATACTGGTCCACCACTATAGGATAGCTCTGACTCTCCACATCATCTGCTCCGAGAGTAAGGCAGGCCTACTGATGAGTGATCGGCTGAACCCTTCTTCAAGTAAGCCCATCATGTGCTGGAAATACTCCCTTCTTACTGGTGAAGGTAAACCTGGTCCCATCTGGGCAAACACACTGCACCTTTCCCCTAATAAATTATATCTGAGCATGGACTGTAGATAACCAGTTCATACCCAAGATGATGTCGTAAGGCATCAATGTCGCGACGAGGAGATCTCAGCCGAAGCTCTCATAACCTAGAGTAATCTCACACTTCTAGAATCAATGTGTGATCATCGAGTCTACTCGTGTAGGAGTATCTATATATAAGGATCGAGCCAGCGGCTCCATCAGAATCTCCGAGATCCGAACGAGGGCAGTGGAAATGAAAGAGTGACTGTCACCTGTGTCTATAAGAACTGCAACTATGGTAGAGTAGACACAGATCATACCTCAAATCATATCCGGAGTGTCGTGATCATAGAACTAAGCTACCTTAAGCTAAGAACTCCCCTGTCCACATGATCCCTGTTGTCGGGGTGGACCTCATATTGGTGGTGGTGGTAACATATCGAAACATCATCCCCTACCACCTGCACAACCTGCTCCTCTGCCAAGTCCACCGGCTTCCTGCGTACTGCCATGATCAAATCTCTTCCTCTTCCTGGGAGGTCCCTCAACAGTCTGCTGATCATTTGAATAGAGGGTGGATAGTCACTAGCCATGTGACCATGCCCACCACATGAGTAACACTGTCCTCTCCTAGCATGTGTGTTTCTGCCCTGGGTGCCCCGTACAACCGATCCTGAGTCTTGCGGGCGTCCACCCATGGGTCTGGTCCTCTTGGATCTCTTCTTCATCTATCTAATACCAGCTATAGAAGACTGAACTGCATGTCAAATAGTGGTGGGTCTGGCTTCTGGATGCTGCTCAGCAGGGAAACTCTCAACTAAGAGGGCTCGCTCGAACACCCCAGCCCGTGTCGGGATGCTGAGCGAGATCACCGAAGCTCTGATACCTCACCTGAGACCCTTCTCTAAGGTGTAGGCCCTAAAGAATCTGTCATGTATCATATATGTGGAGTAGCATGAGAGGTCGGTGAACGTCGTTGAGTACTGAGCTACCATCATGCTACCCTACTGTAGATGCAGTAACTCCTGTATTCGCACTACAGGAAGGGTGAATGGGACAAACTCTGCCCATAATAGGCTCTCAAAGTATATCCATAGTAGCATCTTCTCGTTATGCATATAGAGCATTAGGCTCCACCATCTTCCTGCTGTTTCTTAAGGAGACTTGCGGAAAGGATCACCATAAGGTCTTTTTGTGTCTGTTCTAGTCAGAAGACTCTCACCACAACCTCCAGCCAATCCTCGGCCACCTGTGGGTCCATCTCTCCCATTAACCAGGGTGGCCTCTGGTGCTAGAACTCCTGAAACGTGCTCAAATGGCACGCATCATCTGCTACTGCGGCTGGTGGCATCGGTGGCCCAACGGGTAGTGGTACCACTGGTGCCTCCGCTTGTAAATGGCCCTGCACCGAGGCCTCGTCCCTCGGTGGGATATCGTTGGATATGACTCTTAGTGATCTAGCTGGTCATCTATGGGGAGGCATCTTAAAAGAAACAGATGCGACACGGTCAAGATATTATACCAGGTGAGCTGACCTAGTTGAGCTGACATAAGGAAATATTTTGGAAACACACACACAATTTGTGTTTTCATGCATTGAGTTGGAAATCAGTAGTCAGGGTCCTGGTGTATGGATACGTCGGCCACCACACCAACACTGGACTCCCTGAACTTGAAACCACACTCAGTACCCTTTACAAAATTTCTTCACCAAAAAGAATGATCAGAGTCCTATGTTCTACTGTAGAACTGACTCCTCTGATACGAAATGTGACTATTGGGCTCCACCCACCAGTCCCCCATAGGCACATGTTCCCCACCCTGGGACCCACCCACATGCTCGAACAGGTCCTCTGACTAAGGAATGTACCCATAGGCCAACACTTGTCCTATCTAGTGTGCTTTGTCATCACTCACACACAACCTAGGAAACTTCCCAAAAGGTCACCAATTCTAATCACTAATACCAGCCTTGAATACTTAACTATGGAGTTATAATCTGAGATGTTCTTTAAAAGGAAGGGAAAACTTGTTGACATGAGTCATATCATTTAGTCATTTAACTCTTTATCATTTGGGGGGGGGGTACAATCACCCCCCTTTAGAGCACACCTTCCTCATTGTGGTCCCTACATCTCAACCTAGGCAAAGAAACACACTTAAAATTGGGTATCACCTCTGATACCAATTTCTCAGGACCTGTCCCCTAGGGCCCATGCCGTGACTACCCCAAGACAGGCTTCCAAAGGCCAGGGGCTATCAACTAGCACCAAATCCATAAATCCATAATCTGGGAATGCATTGCCTTTATAAATGTAAACAAACACTACAGAGCACACAGATGGATACAAAACACTAAGTAAAGACTGTATACAAAGGAGTGATAAAAAGTAAAAGGGGACAGAATTACAAGATCATCTGTAATGTACAAATACAACTAAAAGGGAAGAAATAGTTGAAAGGTGAAGAGAAGCATCTGGATCATCCACCATGGATCCTACCTGAAGGGTAGGTATAGATAGCCTCCACAACACTCCACATCCATCCCTCTCCTCAATGGACCGACGCGTCGTAAGGTCCACCTTCGGGTACCATCTAGTCCCGCTACTCTGATCCTCAATCATTGATATCTGTCGTGTGAAACAAACACAACGAGGTGTGGGAATAGCCCATGAAGGGGTGAGTATAACGATACTCATTAGGGTCTCTGAGACCCTCGTGGTCTCAAAAAATTCAACTAGGATAAACCACAACGTATGAAATCAATAGATATCCTCACTTAGGTATATGCCTATACAGATACCTATGTTACCAAATAATCCATTTCAATCATGAGGTTAACACAAATGTTATAGACTCAGCTCAACCAAGATTTTATTCTGGGGATAGTATCGATCTAAACCGTCGGATCATGGAGAACTTCTACTCTATCAAGTATAGTGGGCCTACCATATCACACAAGGGCATTTCCCACTAACTTGGACTGCTGAGGTACTCCTACTGTCGAGTACTGTGGATCTATCATTCTCACACAGAGGCGCTCCCCACCATGGGTCTGTTGCTCCCACACAGAGGCACTCCCCCTCGTAGCCTGCTGAGGTACCCCATGTGCTGAGTACCGTGGGTCTGCCACATTCACATAGAGGTTCTCCCCACCGTGGGTCTGCCACAACATCAATGTGCTGCCCATTGGGTGAGTCGAATCACTCTAAGTCGAATCGATCAGCAGTCATCAAGTCACAGCCATCTACTATGTTTTCGTACAAATTCCTGCCCACTTCTAGAAGATCCGCTCCACAAGCTACTGTTTGATACACCAACTATCAAAAAGTCCCACATATAAGTATCTCCATGTTCTGCCACGTTGTAGAGGTCTCAACGCAACAGACGGCGTGTCAATCGGACGCTTGGTATGTTAGTTATTAGCTTTTTAGTCCCAGGGGCGCGGTTGGATTCGTGTATGATCCAACCTGACCGAAACTCAACTAAACCACGAAATCCAGTGGTGTATACTCAAAGGGACTATTAGACTACCAAAAATCCAGCACTAGTGACAGTTTTTCAAATGGACATCTGGTACCAAAGATATCGCCAAAGAAAGTACATGGGTCGGTCGTGGGCCTCGGTCCGGTCTGACCCTGTCGGACCAACCTCGCCCAAACCAGTTTAGGCCAACCCGGTCTAATTCAACCCTGTCAGCTTGCTCAGTTCAGCCTGGTCAGCTGGGCTTGGCCCAGTGGAATGCTGGGGCAGTTCGTCCTGGTGGTTTCCACGTAGGCGACTCGACCCGGAGGCCAGGGGCCAGTATGACCATTGTCACGAGGGGCACAACTCAGGAGACATGGCCCGGAAGGCCAAGCCCATTTGGATAGCGATACTGTAAAGGACCCCAGAGGCCGGCGTGGCTCAGCTGGTTCGACCGAGAGCCGGGGTGCAGCCCGGGTAGGTGGGTGGGGCAGCCGCGTAGGGCACGTGGGATGCCAGAGGCAGGCCGGTGTGGCGCGCCGGAGGCCGCGGGCAAGCTCGTGGGGTGCATTGAAGGCCGCAGGCATACTGGGAAGGGCACACAGAAGGACACGGGCATGACAGTGGGGCTTTGACTGGGGCACACGGAAGGCCAGCAGTGGCCGAAAGCCGGCATGGCTCAGGCCGGCGGGAAGCGCGGTTAGGCCCGCGGTGGCGGAGCCGATCCGGTCAGAGTGTCGTGTGGGCGACACGGTTCGCAGAGGTCACAGGAGAGCGGTTGTTTCCTTCATCTTTTCATCTCCTCATTGATTTTTTTTGTAACACCACACTCTTCCACGGTATGCTTCTCTTTGAATAATGTGATAGAATGTGTTGTATGAAACACCGAGTTCTGACACACCATAACTAATCAAACTAGCCGTTATGAATAGTAAAACCTACCTTTTGAAATTATATAAATTTTATATTTCAAAATGGAAAACATTTTTGGATTCTGAATATCGAATTTATCCTAAGGTGAAATTTTGGTACTTTTCGGATAGCTTTAATATTTTGATGAATAGTGAAAATTACTAAATTTTAATTTAAAACAACTTTTTTAATCGAAATAATTTATATTGATAAATTATGAATTTGAGTGGTTTTAAAGTATATTTAGAATATATTTTTACCATTTAATACAATTTTGGTCATTGGACATAATTTTACAATTAAACCGAACATAAACAAGTATCAATCTTTTGATAGTTATTATATCTTAAAAACACGCTTTTTGTTTTGACAACGAAAAATAATTTTAAATTATTTTCTGCCACTTCTGTGTTTTGAATTTAGAAAAATGGATTCCATATTTGGAATCAGGATGTTCAATTTTTTTAAATAGGTAACTTTTATTTTTAGACATTTTGAATAATTACTGTGGTAAATATTTTATTTACCATGGTTAAGGGTAAATCAGGTAAATACGGGTTAAAAAATAATATTATAATAATACTAAATTACCCTAAAACGTGTCCTAGCCTTATTGGTTGATACATGTTCGACCATAGTCATCTTTGGGTCGATTTTGGGACACCATGGTGCCACTTGTAGGTGATAGGGACACTTAATTTTAATCAAGTTAAAATAATTACAAAAATGACACACGCATATATCTTTTAGAAAAACAATTTTTATGTAGGTTTATATATGTAGGATTTTCAACTATAAATATTCCTTATAAATATAAAATGATTTCCTACAAAATCATAATTTTTTATAATTTTTAGACATTAAATAATTTAATTTATTTATGACACAATGATGATGCAGTAATTACAATAATAGTGAAAAATTAAAATAATTGATATTATAAATACCCAAATTAATATAATTATAGACTTTTAATGAATTAAACTAATTTTGTAGGATAATATGATATATTAGGATTTATTTAATTTACTTTTTTCGAAGTAATCAATCTGTTATGAGTTTCACAAAAATCAACTATTGAATAGTGTCAAAATTGACATAAAAGAGTTTTTAAAACAAATATTATATTATTAATTGATAATAAATTCCAAAAAATCTAAGGTTTGTCCAAGAGACTTATATCATGATATTTGTATCACTAATGGACCACTTGGGGGTCTCTTGGATGTATATAGTAAGTTTATTAACCATATTATATAAAAATAGAAAGAGACATTGTAAAAGTGAAACCAATTAACTTAGAGTTAATACTTAAAGATAAGGTTTATATAAGTACCCAAACCTAAATAAATTCTATTGGTTGAGTGGTTTTAGACCTATCCCCACCTTAATATTTTAATAATCAACTTTGGAGCCATTAGAAACCGAATATGAATTTATTATAAATTAATATTTCTAGATTTTCCAAAGGTGCCCCTCACCCCACTTATAAAAGGTCACTCCTCCTTCTCATTTATTCACACCTTCATAGCCTTTTGGTTCGGCCAAAATCTTCCAAATTACTCTCCCAACTTCCCTAACTACAACCTAGAGGCCTTAGTTTGATCAGAAAGCCAACCTAAGGAGCCCTTCTGATCAAATCAAAAGGAAGAACCCGAAGAAGAGGTAATGATTTCACCACCCTTTTCCAAGTTCCTTTCTTCTTCCACTTCTTCTTTCTTTGTTATTACCATTCTAAAATAATAACTCTAGTATCTTATATATACTGTGATGTTATTGTAAATATGGTACAACCATATTCAGTATTCTATCTACCCTTTGAATAACATGTCACCATACGTGCGTACGTACGACTTACCGTCTCCACGTCCTGGTGTAATTGTTATTCAATATATTATTATTTGGATGGGTATAATAATGATGTGTAACTCATGTAAATAATAAATATAACATGTTAATGATTCTATATATATGATATACCATCCATTTATATATTATTTTAATATCAAAATAATGATATTGTCGCTCGTGCGTACATACGGACTACCGTCTCCACGAACGCGATGAGATTCATTCTACATCATATCCATTCAAGTATAATTATCATTTGATGATTTAAAAATGATATTTAAGGACATTATATCATTCTGGATATGAATAATATACAACCTATCCATAAAAAAACATGGCTTATGTAAAAAAACATATAAAAGAAAATGAGTAAGTTAACACCCGAAACGACGATAATTCAAAGATGTTATTAACAAATCAATGTTAAAAGATCATATATGATATCATATTAATATATATGATTCTTGTGTAATTTAATAAAAATTATTTCACTATTATAAAGTAGGTTAACCTACCCCAAAAAGGAAAAGTACAAGGTAAGGGTTATTTCACAATCTCTTCATTATCCGAGGTTATTTATACGTATTAATCTACTGGGATCTCTTTATCGTCCACATCCATGTTTCTTAAAAATTTATTTCAAAACATTTTTACTATTTACATGAATATGGGTTAAAGTCATTTATACCCTTGTTTGACTTTTTATAAGAGGTTTATAAAAGGAATCTTTCTATCGGTTTCCAAACAAGGTGATTTTTCACCATTTCGACAAAATTAAGGTAAGAATGTATTTTTTAACTTATACGGTGGGTGCGGCTATTTTCCACCATTATAAAATCGTCAAAGCTTCCCTTACAATATTATAAGAATATTTTCAAAGAAAATGTTTTATTTTATAAATATATGACCCTTAAATGATTTCAAAAATAGAAAGATATATTTCTCTAAAAAGAGTTTTGATTTCATCTTTGTCAACATCCTTTGATGGATTTTATGCTTATTTGTAGTTGATTTATTATGATACAAAACTTATATATTGTATTGAAGGTTTTGTGATATGTTTTACTATGGATGTGCTATTTTTATACCATTCATAGTTTATGGTGAAAGTATTGACATTTTGTATGCTAGTTTTAATACGAATGTTTATGTTATGTTTAAACCTTTTCATATGGGAATGCATTGGACTTAATATGTGACGGGTGGAGCCTGCTATAGCTCCTCAATGCATCGATAGGTCTCATGAGACAAACTAGTTTCTTTTCACAAGGCCTTGACAAAATCATATTTGTAGTCTTGGCACGAGGCCTTGGCTATGTGGTTATGATAGTCTGGCATTATGCATTCCATCATTATGAAAGTGTTTATTGATATTGCATGTGATTATTCGATTAGTAGAATATCCATGTGAATAAGTAAATTGCATTATTTCATTTTTAATTTTTCCATACAATGTTGAAGTTCATGTTTAAAAGGCTTTTGTTTTAGTTATACATTGCCTTAAATGTTTATTCTTATTTACGAAAGTTTCCGCTATATTGTTATCCTTACTGGGCATTTGAGCTCACCCCTTTTCTATGTTTTATTTTTTTCCCAGGAAGTGAAGAAGTAAATTATGAATGACCTACAGGGATATTATGAGGGGATGATAGTGTGTATTATGGAGACAATATGTTGTTGTAGTAGTTTTTCACATCATGATGTAATGTAAAACTTTATGAATATATATAGTGTTTCAAAGTCTACAAAACCAATCGGTCTTTCGAGATTTGATATTTCTTGTGATCATGCCAATGTTATGTAATAATGCACCGACTTTGGGTAACTAGGGTCGGGGCGTTAATGTTGGTATCAGAGGAAGTTTAGTACAAACCTTGGTAGCTAGATTTAGATAAACACTGATTAGAGCACATAGATTTAAGATGGACTTTGAGGATTAGTATAGAAGGACTTCCTAGAATTTGGGTATTGTAGAGATTTTGTGTGTTTTCCGAGCAATACATCCATGTCTGGATACGAGTAGGTAGAGGCGGCTCTGGCATAGATGTACCTAGGGGTAAAACCCAAAAACACCGCTATGAACTAGACTCGAACGGGAACTCGTGCGCAACAACGGGCCTTGCTGCACTCTTGGTTATGACACTCTCAGGAGATATGCATAGGATAACTCTCATTTTATTTACAAATCATTATGAAGGGTTTATGAGTATATACTTCCATAAAGAAAAACTTCTTATGATTATGGATTATATCCATAAATAGTTCAATTTATGTTAAGTGTTTTATAAGTATGGGATTATGTATTTTGATTCATAAACTGATCTAGTTTATGACATTGTTTAGAAATGGTGCCTAGTGGAAGAAATGGAAACTGAATCAATGCACGCACTCCATGTAGGGATTTCCCTCCTGCTCAAGATAATTATAGTGGAGCTGGTGATGCAACTGGTTCTAATCATCTAATTACTATACTGGGACAACTCACTCAAGTTATGAATAATAACCTTACCCGTATGGAGCACCCCAATCCGCAATGTGGAGGATCAATGTTATATCGATTCATGAGGCAACAACCGCCAACATTCAATGGGAGTACAAATCCCTTAGTAGCTGAGCAATGGATATTTTCCCTAGAGAAAATATTTCAGGCTTTGGGGAGTAGTGAAAGGGAAAAAGTTATCATGGCATTTTACCACCTCACTGGAGATGCTGATCAATGGTGGTAATTGATTCAAAATATGAAGGAAGATGATGAAGTATCAAATATGGAATGGAGGGAGTTCAAAGAAATATTTTTAGAAAAATACTTTCCTCGCGACCATCGAGCAGATATGGAAAGGCGGTTTCTGAGTCTGAGACAAAAGGAGGATGAGAATGTCACAAAGTATGAGGCTAAATTTACAATGTTAAGAAGTTATGCTGGAGATTATATACGTAACCCAATAAGTAAGATTGATCGTTTCTTTGATGGGTTAAAACCATTTCTCCGTCGGGTATTAGTCTCACAATCCTTTTCGTCATACGAAGACATTGTCTCATGTGCTATCAAGACAGAAAAGGAATTCTCTAAGTCTTATGACTTTAAAGCAAAGCAAGAGAAGAAGAGACCTGCTGATCAATTGGGGAATGGAAATAAGGGGAAGAAGGGAATGTTGGAATATCCATCCTGTGGTAAATGCAGGAAGAAACACCCTGGTACTTTCTTAAAGGGAATGAGAGTCTGTTACAAGTGTGGTGAAAAAGGCCACCAAGCTCGTGATTGCAAGGGGAAGAAGGAAGCTACCAATGTTCAGTGCTACAATTGCAAGGAGATGGGACATTATGAAAATGAATGTCCTAAACTTTGGGAGAACATACCATAGAAAAGTCCAAGGGATCAAGTCCAAGCTTATGCTATCACTACTGCTGAGGTAGAAGCTCTGAAAGACATGGTGGCAGGTAATTTAATGGTTTCCTCAAGTTTAGCAAATGCATTATTTGATTCTGGATCATCGCATTGTTTCATATCGACTGAGTTTGATAAGAAAATTAGATATTTCCAATTTGATTTAACAAGGGAGTTGTTAGTTAAAACTCTTAAGGGAAGTATCATTGGAACAATGTTTTGTGAATCAGTCCCCATTAGAGCACATAAATGTTATTTATCTTTTGATCTCATCGTCATACCAATGATTGAGTTTGATATAATTCTTGGTATGGACTGGATTTCGTACTATGATGCGAAGATTTATTGTAAGAAGAAAGAGGTTACTATTATTGATGATGATGATAAGGAACACCATATCTTTAGAGCAGAATCGTCACCACCTAATTCTTATTTAGATCTACCCCCAGTAGCTCAACTAAATTCAATTATTGGGGAGGAAGAGAATGAAATAACTATGGGTGAGGAATGGAATGTTAAAATAGAGAATTTACCTGTTGTGAAAGAATTTGTAGATGTATTTCCGGAAGATTTACCTGGACATCCTCTAGAACGAGAAGTTGAGTTTTCCATTTATTTAATTCCTGGATCAAGGCCTATATCGAAGACCCCTTATAGAATGGCCACTATAGAATTAGTTGAACTAAAGAAACTACAATAGGAATAAAGTAATAAGGGATTTATTCGCCCTAGTGTTTCCCCATGGGGAGCCCCTGTTATTTTTGTTAAAAAGAAAGATGGATCTATGAGGTTATGTATCGACTAAAGGTTGATCAATGCTATAAAAAAAAGAACAAGTATCCCCTACCTCGAATTGATGATTTATTTGACCAACTGCATGGAGATCAATACTTTTCAAAGATTTACCTTCGATCTGGATACCATCAGTTGTGTGTGATGAAGGAAGGCATTCCGAAGACAGCGTTTCGAACCAGGTACGGGCATTACGAGTTTACTATAATGCCTTTTGGATTGACTAATTCACCCTCTGTATTCATGGATCTAATGAATAGAGTTTTCAAGGAGTATCTCCATGAATTTGTAGTGGTATTTATTGATGATATCTTGGTATACTCCAAAAGCTACGAAGATCATGAAAATCACTTGCGCATTATCTTGAAGACTCGGAGAAGGCATGAATTATATGGGATGTTTAGCAAGTGTGAATTCTGGCTTTAAGAGATTTCTTTTCTTGGCCATATTGTCTCTAAAGATGGAATCTCTGTTGATCCTTCTAAGACCAAGGCAATCTAAGAATGGCCAGAACCTACGAGTATAACTGAGGTACATTGTTTTATTGGTTTAGCAGGTTATTATCGATGTTACGTCCAAAATTTTGCCCGATTGGCTAACCCATTAACGAAGCTCACACATAAAGGGTTTAAATTTGTTTAGACAAAAGAGTGTGAAGAATGTTTCAAAGAACTGAAGAGAAGATTAGTGAATGATCCTATTTTGACTCTACCATCGGGGAATGATTGGTTAGTTATTTATAGTGATGCATTGAAGAAAGGACTTGGTTGTGTCATTATGCAGAAAGACAGGGTTATTGCCTATGCATCACGACAGTTGAAAATTCATGAACAGAACTATCCTACTCATGATCTCGAGCTAACATATATGATCTTTGCTTTGAAGATATGGAGGCACTACCTCTATGGTGAAAAATGATAGATTTATACTGATCACAAGAGTTTGAAGTTTATTTTCTCACAAAAATAACTCAACATGAGGAAAAATAGATGGCTTGAATTACTCAAGGATTATGATTGCACGATACAATACCACCCGGGGAAGGAAAAAAAGGTGGCAAATGCTTTGAGCAGAAAAGATCATGGAGTTTTGAACAATATAAGAATTGAAAGGGATCCAATTTTTACAATTCTAGTGAAGATGGACATGGGAATAACCCGGGAAGGTGAAACATCAATGCTTTTTCAAATGGTTGCCAAAACATCTTTACTGGAAAGGATTAAGAGTTCTCAGACTGATGATGAACAATTTCAAAAGAAGATTAAAGCTATGAATGATGGGAGATTGAGAGACTTTGTGTATGAAGATGAAAATTTGAAATTTGGGAAGAGACTTTGTGTTCCTGATATACCTAATCTAAAAAGGGAATTGTTGGATGATTCCCATAGCTCCAATTTCTCTATACATCCTGGGAGCACCAAAATGTATAGAGATTTGAAGGAACATTTTTGGTGGGACAACATGAAGAGGGATATTGCTGATTTTGTGTCAAGATGTATGGTTTGTCAACAAGTGAAAGCTGGAAGGAAACAGCCTGGAGGAGTCATGCAACCTCTTCCCATACCGGGGTGGAAATGGGACAATATTACGACGGACTTTATCATGGGGCTACCAAAGAATACTAGAAGGAATAATGCAACATGGGTTATTGTTGATCGTCTTTCCAAGTCAGCACATTTTCTTGCTATAAGAGAAGATCTGCCCCTGGAACTTCTAGAAAGACTATATATTAATAAAGTTGTGAGACTTCATGGATTACCCCTATCAATTGTTTCTGATCGTGATCTTCGTTTTACTTCAAGATTCTGGAAAAGTCTTCAGAAATCCCTGGATACTAAACTTCATTTGAGCACTGCTTACCACCCTCAGTCAAACGGACAATCAGAACAGACTATTAAAACCTTAGAAGAAATGTTGAGATCTTGCTCACTTGACTTTCAGGGTATGTGGGATCAGTATTTACCTCTGGTAGAATTTTCCTATAAAAATAGCTTTTATTCGAGTATTCAGATGGCACCATATAAAGCGTTATACAGAAATAGATGTCGTACACCAACCTGTTGGGATAATGTTGGTGAAAGAAAATTTGTAGGTCCAGAACTGGTGGAGGAAACAATGGAAAAGGTGAAGGTAATCCAAAATCACATCAAAGTATCTCAAAGTAGGCAAAAGAGCTATGCCGATAATCGAAGAAAGGATTTGGAATTTCAAGTCGGTGATCATGTTTTCCTGAAGGTATCTCCATGGAAGGGAGTCATACGTTTTGGTAAGAAAGGTAAATTGAGTCCCATGTACATCAGACCTTTCGAAATTCTAGAATGAATTGGGGCTGTAGCTTACCGATTGGCAATGCCGCCAAGTCTCTCCAATGTTCACGATGTGTTCCACGTTTCTCTGTTGATAAAATACATGCCTAACCCAATGCATGTACTCAACTATGAAGAATTAGAACTGGAACCCGATCTGTCCTATTATGAAGAGCCCGTCATGATTCTTGATACGAGAGAACAATTACTGAGAAACCGGACGATGTGTCTGGTAATAGTTTTGTGGAGAAACCATAAGATGGAAGAGGCAACGTGGGAACTCGAGGAACTTATGATGATAAACCACCCGAGTCTTTTCATGTGATAAGTATTTTAGAAATTTCGAGGACGGAATAATTTGAAGGAGGGGAGAATGTAACACCCCAAGCTTCTATGGTATGCTTCTCTTTGAATAATGTGATAGCGTGTGTTGTATGCAACACCGAGTTCTAACACACCATAACTAATCAAACTAGTCGTTATGAATAGTAAAACCTATATTTTGAAATTATATATATTTTATATTTCAAAATGGACTTAATTTTTGGATTCAGAATATCGAATTTTGCCTAAGGTGAAATTTTGGTACTTTTCGGATAAGTGTAATATTTTGATGAATAGTGAAAATTACTAAATTTTAATTAAAAACAACTTTTTAAATCGAAATAATTTATATTGATAAATTATGGATTTGAGTGGTTTTAAAGTATATTTAGAATATATTTTTACCATTTAATACAATGTTGGTCATTGGACATAATTTTAAAATTAAACCGAACATAAACAAGTATTAATCTTTTGATAGTTATTATATCTTAAAAACACGCTTTTTGTTTTGACAGCGGGAATTAATTTTAAATTAATTTCTGCCACTTCTGTGTTTTGAATTTATAAAAATGGATTCCATATTTGGAATCAGTATGTTCAAATTGTGTAAATAGGTAACTTTTATTTTTAGACATTTTGAATAATTACTGCGGTAATATTTAATTTACCATGGTTAAGGGTAAATCCGGTAAATAAGGGTTAAAAATTAATATTATAATAATACTAAATTACCCTAAAATGTGTCCTAGCCTTATTGGTTGATACGTGATTGACCATAGGCATCTTTGTGTCGATTTTGGGACCCCATGGTGCCACTTGTAGGTGACAGGGACACTTAATTTTAATTAAGTTAAAATAAGTACAAAAATGACACAAGCATATATCTTTTAGAAAATCAATTTTTACATAGGGTTATATATGTTGGATTTTCGACTATAAATATTAATTAGAAAGATAAAATAATTTCCTATATAATTATATTTTATTTATAATTTTTAGACATTAAATAATTTAATTTATTTATGACACAATGATGACGTAGTAATTACCATAATAGTGAAAAATTAAAATAATTGATATTATAAATACCCAAATTAATATAATTTGAGACTTTTAATGAATTAAACTAATTTTATAGGATAATATGATATACTAGGATTGATATAATTGACTTTTTTTGAAGTAATCAATCTGTTATGAGTTTCACAAAAATCAACTATTGAATAGTGTCAAAATTGACATAAAAGTGTTTTTAAAACAAATATTAAATTATTAATTGATATTAAATTCCTTAAAATATAAGGGTCGGCCAAGAGACTTATATCATGATAGGTGTATCATTAATGGACCACTTCGGGGTTGCGTGGATGTATATAGTAAGTTTATTAACCATATAATATAAAAACACAAAGAGACATTGTAAAAGTGAAACTAATTAACTTAGAGTTAATAATTAAAGATATGGATAATATAAGTACCCAGACCTGTCTAAATTATATTGGTTGAGTGGTTTTAGAACTTTACCCACCTTAATATTTGAATAATCTATTTTGGAGCTGTAACAGCCCGAGATTTTATGAAAAATATTTTTTTTATTTCACTAATGTCTTGTGTTGTACGCTACACCAAAAGGAGCTTGCACAACACGCATCCTTGACTTGCCTTGCATTACACGCAATCGCGACCTTCCTCGATAGCGTGTGTAATACGCAATACCGAGTTTCACTAAACAACGATATGCTATTAAAATATTATTAAAACTAGCCGTTATGAATAGTAATAACCACTTTTTAAAACTCTGTAAATCTTATTTTTCAAAATGAACTTCATTTTTTGATTCGGAGTATCGAATTTAGCCTAAGGTGAAATTTTGGTACTTTTTGGATAACTTTCATATTCTGATGAATAGTGAAAATTACTAAATTTTAATTAAAAACAACTTTTTCAATCAAAATAATTAATAGTGATAAATTATTAATTTTAGTAGTTTTAAAGTATATTTAGAATATATTTTTACAATTTAATACAATAATGGTCATTGGATGTAATTTCACATTTAAACCACTTATAAACAAGTTTCAATCTTTTGATATTTATTATCTCTTAAAAACACGCTATTTGTTTTAACAGCGGGATTTAATTATAAAATTAATTAATGCAACTTCTATGTTATGAATTTGGTAAAATAGACTTCATTTTTGAATTCGGAATATGAAATATAGCTTAGGATGAAATTTTGGCATTGATCTGAAAAACATCAATTTTTGATGAATAGTGAAACTACTAAGTGGTAGGTTAAAAACTGAATTTTGCATAAAACTTAATTTTACCGCTTCTGTGAATGGAATTTAAAAAATCCGAGAGACACGGTTAATATCAAGGACTAAAATGTGGTTCAATGAGATGAAAATAATTTTTTGGTGAATAGTAACTTTTTATTTTTTTACCGCGGTTAATAGTAAATAGGGTAACTAAGGGTAAATATGATTTCACTATTACCCTAACACATGTCCTAATTCTATTGGACAAGTGTAATTCGACCAAAAACAAACTTAGGAATAAAATATGACCATTTAGGCCCACTTGGATTAGATTAGGACATTTATTATTAATTTATTTAAAGAAGGGTTAAAATAGTTAAAATCAATGTTTAATAAGTAAATCATATTTAATATGGGGTTATACATAAGATAAATTCGACTATAAATATTCATTAGAAAGCTAAAAAGATTTCCTACATGATGGTATTTTATTTGTAATTTTTAGACATCAAATAATATAATTTATTTATGACACAAAGATGATGCAGTAATTATCTTATTAATGAAATATTGACATAATTGATAATATAAATACCAAAATAAATGTAATTTAAGACTTTTTATAAATTCCAATAATTTCTCTAGGTTACTATGATATATTAGTGTTGATTTATTCAACTTGGTTCGAACATATAATTCTGTTATGACTTTCACAAAAATCATATATCAAATAGTGTCAAAATTGACACAAAATAGTTTTTAAATAAAATATTATATTATTAATTGTTATTTTATTCCTAAAAATCTAAGGTTCGGCCAAATGACTTATATAAGGATATATGTATTAATAATATACAATTTGGGGTTCGTTTGGCATGTTATAGTAAGTGTATTAACCATATAGTGAAAGAAAACAATAAGACACGGTAAAAGTTAAATTATTTAACTTAGAGTTAAATCTAATTGATAAGGTTAAAATAATACCCTAAACTTGTCTAAATCTTATTGGTTGATAGTATTTCGACCCATCCCCACTTTAGCTTCGAAATAAGACCCTTTGGAACCATTATAAACCGATTTTGACTTTAATATAAAATAATATTTTGAGGAATTCCTAAGGTGCCCCTCTCCTCCCTTATAAAAGGACACCTCCTCCCCCTCCTCCTCACACCAATTTGAGCACTCAAGCTCGGCCAACCCCTGCCAAAATCTCTTCTACACTTCCCTAGCAACATACTAGAGGTTCTGGTCTTACTCAAAGACCAATTTTAGTTCCCTAAGAGGAGGTCTCCAAAAGGCGCTTCAAAGAATAGGTAATTACCATTACCAATTCTTTCATCTTTATTTCTTCTTCCACTTCTTCTTCTTAGGTTGTTTCATTATGAAGTAATAACATCAGTATCATTCATATACTGATATGTTATTATAAGTATGAAACAAACCTATTTCACCATCTATCCATCCTACGGAAAAAGAAATCACTGCGCGTGCGTACTTACGGAATACCGTCTCCACGCCGTGGTGTAATCTATTTTCCACCACCACCTTACATGGATGGGTATAATGGTGTAAAGAATAACTATACATAGTTATTACAACATCATATTGATTCTGATATATTGTATAATCCACTCCAATTCAATTCAATATTTATAGAAATGATATCATCGCTCGTGCGTACGTACGGACTACCGTCTCCACGACGCGATGAGATTCATTCTCCATGTTAACCATTTAAGAATGATTATAATGTATATATAAGAAATAATAATGAAATATATGACATTATAAAGCTACTGGATTTATGTATATATATACATATGTATGTCATCTACTTACTTCCATTTCAAGACAATAAGGAAAGGAAAACAGCGTTCATGCGTACGTACGGACTACCGTCTCCATGAACGGTGTTTTTCATTTTATTTATCTACCTATTATATATATATATATACTGAATATATATGATATATAAATCATATTTTATATTCTAGAAGTAAGTAAATCATGATATAAGTAATAGTGATGTCAAGAACAACAAGTCAAAACACCTAAGATAAATGAAACGATTTTACCCAAAACGCTTCTTTAACATGGAATTTACAAAAGAACGGGTAATATAATGTCATAAGTGAACCATATATGATATCATAACAATGAATACGATTCTGGAATAAGTCAATAACATGATTTAAATCATTATACAGGAGGTTTGGACACTTACAAAGCAAGTCGGACATAAGGTATGGGAAATATCACAATCTCATTTTTATCCGAGATTGTTTATTCGTAAGTATTTACTGGGGTGTATTTTATCATCCACATCCATGTTCCCTCAATATGTAATATTGTTTCCATCCACTTGCAATAGTTTAAATCCAATTTTATCCTTAGGTGAGTTTTTATTAAAGAATATGAAAGGAATCTTTTGTCGTTTTTCCGTACGAGGTACTTTTTGACTTTTCCGACAAAAGTACGAAGAATGTTTTTTTAACTTATACGGCACGAACGGATTTATACTATTTTATAAAGCCTTATTTTCATGAAGCTTCCTCTAAAAGATTTCATGACTATTTTCAATAAAATCTCTTTCTTTTAAAATTGCATGATGTTTTGTGAAAAGAAATTGATTTTGAAGAAGAAAGGATATTTTCCTCAAGAATTCAATTCAAGTGTTTTATCAAAATTATTTTCCATATAAGACAATAAAGGGTTCTGTTTCTATCCATATTTTTTACATTTATTTGACTATGTTGTGATGGAATTATGTTTATGAATTCCTTTATCTTATATGAATGGTTTTATGATGTCATGTTGTTTAAGAATCCCATTTTTATTACATGGGTTATGCAATGATGTATGATTTATGATTTTGTGGCACACTTAAGAAAGAATTCATTAAGAGATGGGTGGGACCTATATCTCCCTCCAATGCATTGGGTAAAGATTTTAAATCTCATGAGATAGACATGGCTGGAATGGTAGGTTATACCGATTCAGTGAAACAGGACTGAAACGAGGATTACTCGATTCAGAAAGGGACTTTGTCCACTAAGATAGTTTTGACAATGAGTCTTGACTAAAAAGAAATGATTCTCTATGATTATGTGTGTATGACACAATGAGTAATGTTTTATGTTATGATTTCATTTCACTACTATGATTTATCCCATGTTATGAAATTATGCTCTCTTTTGCAGGTTAAGATTTCCAAAAATGTTATGTTCTTATGAAAATTATGTGATTGATATTTCTTTTGTTTACCCTTACTGAGTATTTGAGCTCACCCTTTTATGTTTTCTTTTCCCCAGGATATAAAGAAAGGTTTTAGGTAAAAAAAAAGAAGATCTTTATGGGAGATGTTGAAGATCTTTCACCAGGATTAGAAGATTATATTCCGAGTTTCCAAAGACACTAAACTATTACGATCCTTGTGTGTGTGTTTTTGTTATGTACTATGTATTCCGCAAAAGTAATGTAAATTCCATGTACGTCAGGCTTCAGGTCTCTACAGGAGCCCTTAGAAACCGAATATGAATTTATTATAAATTAATATTTCTAGATTTTCCAAAGGTGTCCCTCACCCCTCTTATAAAAGGGCACTCCTCCTTCTCATTTCTTCACACCTTCAAAGCCTTTTGGTTCGGCCAAAATCTTACCATATACTCTCCCAACTTCCATAAATACAACTTAGAGGCCTTAGTTTGATCAGAAATCCAACCTAAGGATCCCTTTTGATCAAATCAAAAGGAAGAACCTGAAGAAGAGGTAATGATTTCACCACCCTTTTCCAAGTTCCCTTCTTCTTCCACTTATTCTTTCTTTGTTATTACCATTATAAAATAATAACTCTACTATCTTATATATACTGTGATGTTATTATAAATATGGTACAACCATATTCATTATTCTATCCACCCATTGAATAACATGTCACCATACGTGCATACGTACGGCTTACCGTCTCCACGTCGTGGTGTAATTGTTATTCAATATATTATTATTTGGATGGGTATAATAATGATGTGTAACTCATGTAAATAATAAATATAACATGTTAATGATTCTGTATATATTATATAACATCCATTTATATATTATTTTAATATCAAAAGAATGATATTGTCGCTCGTGCGTACGTACGGACTACCGTCTCCATGAACGCGATGAAATTCATTCTCCATCGTATCCATTCAAGTATAATTATCATTTCATGATTTAAAAATGATGTTTAAGGACTTTATATCATTCTTGATATGAATAATATACAACCTATCCATAATAAACATGGCTTATGTAACAAAACATTTAAAAGAAAATGATTAAGTTAACACCCGAAACGACGACAATTCTAAGATATTATTAACAAATCAATGTTAAAAGATCATATATGATATCATATTAATATATATGATTATTGTATAATTTAATAACAATTATTTCACTATTATACAAGAGGTTAATCTACCCCAACCAAGGAAAAGTACAAGGTAAGGGTTATTTCACAATCTCTTCATTATCCGAGGTTGTTTATACGTAATAATATACTGGGATCTCTTTATCATCCACATCCATGTTTCATAAAAATGTATTTCAAAACATTTTTACTATTTACAAGAATATTGGTTAAAGTCATTTATAACCTTGTTTGAGTTTTTATAAGAGGTTTATAAAGTAATCTTTCCGTCATTTTCCAAACAAGGTGCTTTTTAACCTTTTCGACAAAATTGAGGTAAGAATGTTTTTTTAACTTATACGGCGGGTGCAGCTATATTCCACCGTTATAAAATCATCAAAGCTTCCCTTACAATCTTATAAGAATATTTTCGAAGAAAATGTTTTATTTTATAAATATATGACTCTTAAATGATTTCAAAAATAGAAAGAGATATTTCTCTAAAAGGAGTTTTGATTTCATCTATGTCAACATCCTTTGATGGATTTTATGCTTATTTGAAGTTGATTTATTATGATACAATACTTCTATATTGTATTTAAGGTTTTTTGATATTTTTGACTGTGGATGTGCTATTTTTATACCATTCACAGTTTATGGTGAAAGTATTGACATTTCATATGCTAGTTTTAATACGAATGTTTATGTTATGTTTAAACCTTTTCATATGGGAAGGCATTGGACTTAATATGTGACGGGTGGAGCCCGCTATAGCTCCTCGATGCATCGGTAGGTCTAATGAGACAAACTAGTGTCTTGGCACAAGGCCTTGACAAAATCTTATTTTTAGTCTTGGCACGAGGCCTTGGCTATGTGGTCATGATAGTCTGGCATTATGCATTTCATCACTATGAAAGTGGTTATTGATATTGCATGTGATTATTCGATTAGTAGAATATCCATGTGAATAAGTAAATTGCATTATTTCATTTTTAATTTTTCCATACTATGTTGAAGTTCGAGTTTAAAAAGATTTTATTTTAGTTATACATTGCCTTAAATGTTTATTCTTATTTAAGAAAGATTCCGCTATATTGATATCCTTACTGGGCATTTGAGCTCACCCCTTTTCTATGTTTTATTTTTTTCCCAGGAAGTGAAGAAGTAAATTATGAATGACCTGCAGGGATATTATGAAGGGAAAATTGTGTGGATTATGGGGACAATATGTTGTTGTTGTAGTATTTTTTCACTTCATGATATAATGTAAAACTTTATGAATATATCTAGTGTTTCCAAGGCTACTAAACCAATCGGTCTTTTGAGATTTGATCATTCTTGTGATCATTCTAATGTTATGTATTAATGCACCGACTCTAGGTAACTAGGGTCGGGGCATTACATCATTGTCATTCCATAGATAATCACAAACAAGATTGATGGAGTGGGGTCGTGCCATGTTGGTTGGGCCCGCAACCTCCGTGTTTAGGGTGGTATCAAGAGGCTCGCAATTATGAAGCCAAAAAACCTCAGTTCTTCATTTTGAGAGAAAGTAAGAACTAGGGAAAAATCATACTTAAATAAAATTAAACCCCAACCTTTGATTCGTCTTTCTTCGTTCATTAACAGAGTCGCGGACGTTGGTCGTCGAAGACATCTCACATTGGTTAAAGCTTCAAGGAAGAATTTGAAGAAGGATCGAATTCCTTCTTCTTCTTTCTTTTGAATTTTGTGCCAATTTAATAATAAGATATCACAATATCTTATTACTTTTGGGTTGGTACATCTATTAATTTTTGGAAAATAGCTTGGTAGAATAGGAGTTCTCCAAAGAAGAACCTCTACTTCGAATGAAGAACAAAGAACAATGGAAGACGATCCCTCTTCGACTTCTTCCTCGAAGCGTAAACCGTCATTAGATGTCTTTGACGGAAAACATCCGGGACTCCATCAAGGATCAATGAATGACAAATCAAAGGTGGGAGTTTAATTTTATCTATGTATGATCTTTTCCCATTTTTTCTTTTCTCTCAAAATGAAGAACGAGGGTTGCTGTGCTTCATACTTGGGAACCTCATGATACTACCCTAATCGCGGAGGGTGTGTGTGAAACCATCATGGCCCAACCCCCTCCGTTGACCTTGTTTGTGATAATCTATGGCATGGAGACGAAGCAATGAGGTAACAGAATGACGATGGCAACTGCTGCACTCCAGCTGCCTCTGCGAACCGCACCACCCACGTGGCGCTCCGACTAGATGGGCTCTGCCATCACTAGCTAAACCGCATAGCCCACTGGCATGAGCCACGCCAGCTGCCAGATGCCGATGACCTTTTTGTGCCTCGACCGAAGCCCCGATAGCCTGCCTCGCGGACTCCGGCGCGTCTTGCCCTTCCAGCCCACGACCTCGAGCGTGCCCCGCCAGCTTGCCCGTGGCCTCCAGTGTGCCCCGCCAGCCTGGTCATGGCCTCCCGTGCACTCTGACCGGTGTGCCTGTGGCCTTTGACCCACCCCATCGGCCTGCAGCAACCTCTAGCTCGCCCCATCAGCTTGCCCGTGTCCTCCCGCACGCCCTTCCTAGCTGCCACACCAGCCTAATTGGGCCGCACCCTGGCTCCCGGCCGAATAGGCCGATCCGCGTCGGCCTCCCAAGTCGGCCTGTGGCATTCTTCACGACGTACCTAGATGAACCGTCTCGACCTTCCAGGCCGAGTCGCCTAAGCTGCGCCCCTCACGGCACTGGCCGAACCGGCCCCCGTCCTCCGGGCCGAGTCGCTTACGCGGTGACCACTGGGCCGAACCGCCCCCGTAGTCCGCTGAGCCAGGACTAGTGGGTCCGACCAAACCTAGTGTTCTGAACTGCCCAATGGGCCAGGCCATAGCCAATGTGTCTAACCGTGTCGACCCAGACTGGGTCGGACCGGATCGAGGCCCACTACCGACCCCTATAATTTCTATGGCCATATCATTGGCA
The DNA here is from genome assembly GCA_963277665.1 of Viscum album. Taxonomy (NCBI): domain Eukaryota; kingdom Viridiplantae; phylum Streptophyta; class Magnoliopsida; order Santalales; family Viscaceae; genus Viscum; species Viscum album. The sequence goes on along the minus strand of OY728165.1, from coordinate 81,874,124 downwards.
CCAGACGTCTGGTTGACAAACCGTCAGTGGTGTTGGCATTCTTGGAGCGCGATGCTATGTATACCCCACTGGAGTTCGGAGTTTAGTTGTGTTTTGTTCTGGTTTGATCCTACACGAATCCAACCGGGGCCCCAGGACTAAAAAGCTAATGACTCACAGACCGGGCATCCGATTGAGACGCTGTCTATTGCATTGAGACCTCTATGACATGGCTGACCTTTGAGATACTTCTACGTGGGACTTCGTGACAATTGGAGTATTTAATAGTAGCTTGTGGAGACAATCATTCAGAGATCAGTAGGCATTTTTGTGGGAACCTAGTAACTGGATGAGACTTGACGACTGCTGACCGATTCAATTTGGAGTCATTCGACTAGCCTAGTGGGGAGCGCCTTTGTGTCACTGTAGACCCATGCTAGGGAGAAAATCGGTGTGAGTGTGGAAGACCCATGGTACTCAGCATGTGGAGTACCTCAGTAGGCAATGAGGGAGAGCGCCTCTGTGTGAGCACAATAGACCTACGGTGGGGAGCGTCTCTGGGAGATCACAGTAGATCCCCGGTGTTCGACAGGAGGAGTACCTCAGCAGTCCAAGTTAGTGGGATGTGCCTCTCTGTGACACGATAGGACCAGTATACTCGATAGAGGGGAAGTTATTCAGTAGCTAACGGTTCAGATTGATTCTATCCCTAGAATAAAATCCTTCTTGAGCTATGTTTGTAACTTTTATGTTTACCTCTTGATTGAAATGGATTACTTGGTTACATAGGTATATGTATGGGCATATACCTATGTGAGGTTATCTATTGATTTCATATGTTTTGGATTATCTTAGTTGGATTTTGTGAGACCTTGAGGGTCTCGGGGCCCCTATTGAGTATCGTTATACTCACCCCTGCATGGGCTATGCCCGCATCTCATTGTGTTGGTTGCAGACGATAGACAACGCTGACTTAGGATTAGAGTAGCTGGACAGGACTATACCCGGAGGTAGACCTTACGATGAGTTAGTACATGGAGGAGGCAGACAGACTAGGAGTGCTGTGGAGGCTATCTTTACCTACCCTTTAGGTAATATCTGTGGTGGATGATCCAGGAGCTGGTCTTCACCTTTCAGTTTTTGTGTCCATTTTATTTGTATTTGTACTTTACATATGGGCTTGTATTTCCATCCCCTTTTACTTTTTAGCATTCCTTTGTATACAGTTTTTACTTAGTGTTTTGTATCCACCTGTGTGCTCTGTTGTGTGTGTTTACATTGATAAAGGAAATGCCTTCCCAGCTTAGGGATTTAAGCCTTTGGTGCTAGTTGCTAGCCCCTGGACTGTGGAAGGCGGGCTTGGGGTAGTCACGGCAAGGGCCCTAGGGGACGGGTCTTGACAATATGAAAATTTTCCGCCCATTGAACCTTATATGGAATTATTTATTCTCTTGGTACTTAATATTTAAATAACCTCTTCAGAATCCAGGATGTTTTGAAGAGAAGATTATTTTCTTAAACATAAGTGAATGTCTTCACTATAATTGTACGCCATATTGACTTCTTTTAACACCACAATAATACAATGTACTATAATTAATATAGAGATATTTTTTTGATTATTTTTTTATATTAATGTAAATTTTTTTATTCATTCCCATCCATATACAAAAAAACCTACATCGTTGGTTTGTTCATCATATCACCTCCATGAAGCGATGTCAGGTATTTTTCTCAACTTATACACTTTTTTGGTTATAAATACTATTTTTAGAATAAGTAATAAATATATAATATAATTAATACTATGAAGTGAAAAATAATAATCCACACTCATTACCTCTCACTAGTTGGGAAATTAAATTGTTATCCTCATGTTGTGTAGACTACGTTCTCAATAGAGTAATGATTTCCATTCATGATCTTGAATTTAATTGTTTTTTGAAATATATTCAAATATGTTTTATAAATTTAAATAAAATAAATAATATGATTTTTATTTTGTTATAATGATATTATATGCTTTCATGACCAAACTAAAAATTGAGTTATAACATTATTTTATTTTGATGGGTTTAACAGACTACAAGTTCAAAAATATAAACATCTATCGTGGATGACTATGAAAACTAAAAAATTTATTTATAAGTTAATATAAAAAAAATTTTATTTAGTTATGGAATATCTATTTAAATTATTTAACTTATACTTAAAATATCACCTTTGATCAGTAAAATTATTGAAATAAGCTGACAGTGATTCTATTTTCAAGGGACATAAATAAAACACATATGGAATAAATATATATATATATTATCTATAAATGATCATAAAATTATATAATATTGAAAATCTTCATATTTAATAATATTTACTAAAATTGACATTGTAATTCTTACATAAAAAAATTAAGGTTTGTTATAGATGAGGGTAAAAATATGTTATAACTACCAAATATACCAACTATAAATGATAATAAATTAATTGTATAATATGTAATATATATAAAAAAGGTTATCAAATATAATATTAATTTATTTATTTCTTTTTTATATAGTATTTTATAATAATTTATTCAAATAAGGGAAACATGGTGACGATTTCTTGTGTCAATTTATCCCCTTTGAGGCCTATTTCTTGTTATGAACCACATTGTTTTATGGTGTATCCAATACACATATAATATTTCATTATCTTTATCATATATTTATTAATGATATTTAATTTTTTATTTTAAATTCTATCCACTAAGGGTTTTTTTGTTCGAATGTTTCTAGAGTCATATGATCTATTTGCCGCTATTTTCAATTCCATGAAAAATATTAGATATTCCACACCATATTGAACTTATATGGTATATTCACTACCTTTTTAATTCATTTATAATTATTATCTATCATTTTATTTTATTTTAATAACATTTAATGTTATTTGGATTATTATGATACCATTTACATAATGGGTTTTTTTATAACAATTTTGCTTCATTGAGGTATGAGTCAAATTCTCCACAACATTACTTATTATGGAATATATATTAACCAAGAATTAATTTCTAAATCCTTTCATACTAATTCCCATTTTCAGATTAAACTCTTATAAATCCATTAATAATTTTTTCATTTACTAATCATCCATTAAAGATAGGCATGAATTTTATCCAATGCCTTAATTTTGTAACTGCCATATTTTTAATTTCATGGATTTGAAGATGTTCACCAACATTCCATACATATATTTATTGGGGAAATTATAATAAACCATATACCATTTTATTGATTAGTGTAATAATCATAAACCATACATAATTTTATCTTGTAAGAACGTATTTTATTATTATTGGATAACTATTTATATTGCATGTGTTCATTTTGTGTATCGATGAAATTAAGATGTTTTTCCTCAAATGATCACATTTTAATTGGATATAATATTCATTTTGTTTCCATGGGTTTTTTATTGGATGATTAATTTTTTTGTGGCGGTTATATGTATGGATGATGAAGTGAGATTTCATATATCACCCCTCTAATTATTTTGTTAATTTTTGATATATTATAAGATAAAAAAGAGTGGATATATTTATTTTTTTACATAGAAAATACACGATGAGTTTTCTCATATTTTTAGGTAATGATATAATAATTTTTTTCACATTGGAATAAGAATAATGTGTTTTCCCACATGATTTTTTTTTATATTTATGATTGTGATCCATTTATAATTTGAATTTTAATGCAGTGTAAAATTACATATTTATGCCTCTGTTTATAGTTATTTTGATCTTCTATTTTATAAAATAACTTATATAATGATTTTTAACCTATTATTGGTGTGGAATAACTCTCATATTTATCTTGATTATAACCACATGCTCATCTAATTCTCCCTTATGATCATTAGTGTTTATCAATTTTTGACACCGTTATTGAAAAATGTATCTCCTCTCATTCAAATATTTTCATTTTTTCTAGGCTATGAAGAAAAGTAATAACTATTATGTGACTAGAAGAAAATCTTGTATATAGATTTTTTTGGTGATTGTGAAGTCTTGTTATGGATTATGTAGTTTCTTATAGTATGTAAAAATTAATTATTGATTAAAATGTCTTGAATTATTTAGTTGATTCATTGTACTGAATATATATTACACATAACTTAATATATCATTGGAATCTATTGAAATATAATAATTTATTTAGGTCTTGTAATTGTGATGATCACAACTACATGCCATTATAGATAGTATCAGAACATGGTTTTGATTATCTTGGATGTTAGGATGTTATTTGAGGATACTATATGTGCTGATAAGGTAATTATGACAAAAATCTCAAATAAATATATAACCCTTTTTTTATTTGAAGAAATAATTAATATTTTAGGGATTAGAATAAGAGATCATTTTGTAAAACTTTATAGATAATTATATAAAATAATTATAAGGGATACATTTATGCATATGATAATGTTTACATGATTTGGTAAAGAAGATATTTAATAGATTCCGTATAATTATATCGATGGATGGATATTAGAATGTGGATGTGATGGTGGCACTGATGTTGGGAGGGGTACTCATGTCTAATTGGATGGATGAGAATTTAATCAATTTTCTCTTGATGTATAATGAGTGCGCCAAAGATTTCACAACAAGATAGATAATCATGTGGGATATTCCATGGATAATTTACATTCACAGAATTCACCATAATGAAGTATTTAAAAATATTTTTGTCATAAAACCAAACATGAAATGTCTAAGGTTAACATAAATTACAACTGAAAAATTCATATTTAAAAAATGTCGCATCTTGACATTGGATAACTATTTTCTTTTTTTATCTTTTGATTATCCCTTGGATCCCTTCCATTCAAGTGTTTTCCAAGGATTTTTTTATTGATTTGGGTCTCTAATCATTGTGGTATCATTAATGGAAATCATGCTCCATCTTATAAAGATCATGAGTGTAACGACCCAAATTATTTCAATGGGAAATTCCCTTCATATATTTATGTCATAAAAACACAAAATAACGAGTAACCTTTAAACATATTTTTTGTCACCCCTATGTTTGGAATCTTGAAAATCTAACATACACTGTTGTGTTCAAGATAGTTTTAGAGTCTAATGAAACAAAAATAATTTTTGGTGAATAGTAACCTACCCTTATGAATAGTATCCTACCCTTATGAATAGTAATATGACCCTTACGAATAGTAAATAAGAGTAACATTGCCTATGAATAATAAAATAAAATTTAGAAATCATAGAAAGTGATAATTTGACCATAGTAAACGTTTTTTGTATTTTATAAGTCAAAATAATTAATTATAATTAATTTATTAATTTAAATTAATATTTATTTCCATGAAATGTATTGATAAATTATTTAATAAATGTATAATAGTTTTTATATAAATTTATAAGACCATACGTAATTTTTGAAAGAACTATAATATCAGTTTTAATCTTATAAAATGTTTTTTATATAAATTATGATTTTATATAAATATTAAATTAATAATATTTAGAAAACTATTTTTGAAAAATGTACTTCAGTTTTGGATTCAACACGTCAAAAAGTGGTTGTGGTAAATTTTTGGGATTTTTTTGAGACACTTGAATTTTTGATGAATAGTAGAATCCGATAATTTACAATAAAAGCTAAATAATGTATTAATTGAGTCATCGATGATGTTATGCTGAAGTAAGACCACTTGGTTCGAGATTAAATTATAAAATTACTATTCTTGGTCGTTCAAGACTCACTATTCATTTTATAAGGTGAAATTAATAAACTAATCAATTTTATATTAAGGAAACCCCTCTCCTCTCTACTATAAAAGCCACCCTTCACTCCCTCTTTTCCCCACACATCTCAAGATTCAAGCATTGTCTAAGCTCTGCCAAATCATCTCCCATATCCCCTTCACCACATCCAAGATCTTTTGGTCACATCAAAAGAACAAGATTATGCCCTAAATAGGTTCTCAAGAGGAGGATTCTAAAGGTAATTTCTCTCCCTCTTCTCCTTTAATTTCCTTTTAAGTTCAAGTTCCTTTCTTGATCTATCCCTACCTATCTTCATCCAAATTGTATTGTAACTCCATTATTTAAAGATATACTGTAATATTATGATTATAATGTTATATTATATCACCCCACACCCTTTCCCTCTTCCTTTTATATTATTAAAGAGTACGTTGTTCATGATGTGTTAAATTTATCACCTTTTAAAACGACATGTTCTCTTCCTCCATTTCTACCTTCAAATCTGGTCATAAAACAATTTTTATGGTTGCGACAGAATATTTTATATGTATTATGTTCTATTTTATGTTCTGTAAATAAAATATGTCCATATTACTAAGTGAAATGTTAAAACAAGTTCATTGTGATCCAAAAAACCACTATAATTAACCCAAATAATCTTCATTTAATTCTTATCTATTGATTCACCCACATGGATATAATATAACTCACAAATAAATCATTAAAGCTTATGTAATATCATTAATAACATGTAATATCAGTTCTGGATGTTTACCCATGATCTACACAAACATTAATTTAAGAATACAAGTGGGCCACTCAAGAAAACCATGAAAACGAACATCCTCGATCAATGTTTTTAAACTCTATAAGTCATACAAAGGTACATAATATGACATAATGAAACTAGAATGAACACTATAAATGTATAAAAGGCTATGAAATTTCTAATTAATGAATATAATGTCTTTATACCAGACATTAAAGAGAAAGAGGCATTCGAGTACAAGGTAAGGGGAAATTCTCGAACCGAACTTTCATCCTTTGGGTTCTACCTCTTTCAGTCCATTTTTGATATGGTTACTCCTCAAAGATCATTTTTTAATCATTTAATTTAATTTTCTAGGATATACATGTTTATAAATTGTTTTTATGTCCATCAAAATGTTTTCCAAAAGAACTCTTCTTTCAAGATCTCACCTTTTACCTCTCATTCAAGGTTGATCGTTCTTGTATCAAGTATGTTGTTCCCTCTTTCTTTTGGGAACCCAAAGCTTATTAATTTGTTATTATGAAATGAAACCCATTCCCTTCTAGGGTTTATTTATTTACATGTTTGATATGTGTTCTATGTTGCAATCATGATAATGATAATGTTATGATGTGATGGGTGCACCCAGAATTATATAGCGCAATATGAATGTTTAAATGTGACGGGTGCGCCCGAAATTATATAGTGCTCCAATGCATTGGTTAATTTGATGAATCTCATTAGTAAATTTGAAATTATGTGTGAACAAGATTCTAGCTTGGTTCAAAAATATATGTGGTAGTTATCCACTAAGACATGATGTTTCATTTTTATGCATTTCCACATTTCAAGTCGTTTATTTATGCTCCTCTCATGTTCATGATCATTTTCTATGTCATGATTATTCTCACCCCATGATATATTGTTCTTATCTATCCTCTTACTGGGATTTTAGCTCACCCTTTTTGATGTATATCCTCAGGTGGCTACATGTACTAAATAGAGGAAAATTGCCAACAAGAAGCTAGAGAAGATGAAATTAAATAAATGTTTATGGTTGATTATGTATTTGTTATGTGTAGTCCTAGTTTGCACAAGAAAATAAACCTTTGGATCCTCCATGTGTAATACTATTATGTTGTTTATCTTTGAAATTATGTAATAGTAATGAAAGAAAAGGCTGGGTCGCTATAGTTGGTATCAGAGGAAAGGTTTAGTTAATTTGAGAATTAGGATTAGTAAACACTAGAGAAAACCTCTAACATAAGAATATGTACAAATATGTACACAAGAATATTTACCTAGGGATCACATATGTTATGTTTTTGGTATAATTGATTAAATTAATAAGTTATACATGACTTGTTTACTTCTGTTTTGTTATAACCTTTTTTATTTTAGAAAATAGTGGGAACCAAGAGAAATCAGGCCTACAACTCTTGTGAGGGACAATGCAACGATTGCCCGAACGACATCCCCAATGATTTTGGAGGTGGTGTTCAAATCGTCCTGGCGATGTTTAACCAATTATCTCAGGTTATGAATAATAACCATAATAATGGGGAACATCCTCCTTCACCAAAGAGGGAGCAACTAGCTATCAAATGTTTTATGCGGCAACAACCACTAACGTTTTGTGGATCTTCCGATCCACTAGTTGCAGAACAGTGGGTCAACTCCATGGAGAAGATCTTTTCTGTTCTTCACTATTCCAAGACAGAGAAGGTGACTCTATCCATTTATCGTCTAGATAGAGAAGCTGATCAATGGTGGGCTTTGATTAAAAACACCATGCCAAGGGGGGAAATTGAAGAGATGGAATGTGAAGACTTTAAGACAATGTTTCTTAATAAGTACTTCCCATGAACTCTTCTAACGATGTTAGAGAGAGAATTCATAGAGCTCAAGAAAAAAGAAGGAGAATCTGTCACAACCTATGATGAAAATTTCACAAGGATCGCAAGGTATGCTTCGGGTTTTGTTATCAACAATGATAGCAAAATTGATAGATTCTTTAGTGGTTTAAAACCACATCTTTGAAAGGCTCTTGCAATTTGAGACTTTGGGAGTTATGAAGAATTTGTTCGGTGTGATCTCAAAATGGAGATGCCGTTTGGAGAATGGTCCCATGGCTATGTTGATAATAAATGAAAGATGGAGTTTCAACCTGGTGGATCTAGTGACAATGGTGGGAAGAAAAATCAACGACCCACATGCCAAAAATGTGGGAAGTTACACCATGGGAACTGCCTCAATGGTATGGGGAAATGCTTTATGTGTGGGAAGGAAGGACACCATGCTCAAGAGTGTCGAAAATACATCAAAAGGAAGGATAATGGAGTCTATGAAAGGAGATAACCACTCGTGGTTCAATGCTACAACTATAGGGAGCTAGGGCACTATTCAAACCAGTGCACTAAACCTTGAGCTCTCGAGGGTAATCAGTGCCAACAACCACCAAAGCCAAAGGAACAAGAGAAGGCTTATGCCGTCACTATTGCAGAGGTGGAACATGATAATGAAGTCGTACAAGGTATACTTCCTATTCACTCAAGAATGGAAAAAGCCTTATTTGATTCTGGTTCTATGCATTCCATTATATATTTCAAGTTTTCTATAACTATAGAATCGAAGCCCTGAATCCTTGAAGTAGAGATATCTGTAAAAACACCATGTGGTTCAATCATTTCACCACAAGTGTTTGACTCTTCTCTTGTTGACATATGTGAGAAGATTCTTCCAGAAAATCTCGTAATACTTCCCTTGGTGGAATTCGACGCTATAATGGGAATGGATTCGCTCTCATTATATAGAGCACATATCAACTGTCGGGAAAAGGAAATATATTTTCATATTCCGAACCATCCCATGATCCTCTAAAACGCAAGGAAAATCATGAATCTCCTTTGATAAATCCTTCAATGGTGTGGGTGTTGATTCTATATTAAGAAGCATACCTCACCCAAATGGTTGAGTTGAAGGAAAGTGCCAACCTTGAGGAAATGCCCATCGTGAGGGAATACAACGATGTATTTCCTGAAGAGTTACCCGTAATTCCCCCGGATCGTGAGGTAGTGTTCTCAATTTAACTCATACCAAGAGATACTCTTATCTAAAATTGTCACTATAGGATGGCTCCTATCGAACTGGAGGAATTAAAGAAGCAGCTGCAAGAGCATCTGGACAAATGGTTCATACACCCTAGTGCATCACCATGGGGTGCGCCAATTCTCTTTGTAAAGAAGAAGGATGGTAGAATGCAGTTGTGTATCTATTATCAGGAAGTCATCAAGATCACTATAAAGAATAAGTATCCTCTCCCATGGATTGATGACTTGTTCGACCAGTTATGAGGAGCTCAATACTTCTCAAAGGTGGATCTTCGTTCTGGATATCATCAGGTAAAGGTAAAGAAGGAAGATATTCAGAAGATTGCCTTCCGTACAAGTTATGGGCACTATGAGTTTTTGGTGATGTCCTTTGGACTTACTAATACCCCTGCAATCTTAATGGATTTGATGAATAGAGTCTTTAGACATTACCTTGACAAATTTTTGGTAGTGTTTATCAATGATATTCTCATCTACTCCAAGAGTAAGGAGGAACATGAAGAACATATAAGACTTGTTTTGGATACACTGAGAAAGGAGAAGTTGTACACCAAGTTCAGCAAGTGTGACTTTTAGATGAATCAAGTCACGTTTTTGGGACATGTGATCACAAGAAAGGGAATTTTGGTGGACCCTTAAAAGACAAAGGAGATTGAGGAATGGACTAGGACCTCTAGTGTCATTAAAATCTGTAGTTTTCTTGGATTAGCTGGGTACAATTGACGTTTTGTGAGAAACTTCTCACGATTGTCAATCCCGCTAACTAAGTTAACAAGGAAAGGGGTAAAGTATGTATGGACAAAAGAATGTGGGGGAAGCTTCAAGAAGCTAAAGAGAAGGCTGATCACTGCACCTGTACTCACACTACCGAAAAGTGGAGAATTTTTTGTGATATATAGTGATGAATCAAAGAAAGTCTTAGGTTTTTTACTCATGAAAAATGATAATGTGGGAGCCTACGCCACATGACAATTGATGATCCATGATTAGAACTTTCCGACGCATGATCTAGAGTTGGAAGCCGTGATTTTTTCCTTTAAAATCTGGCAGCACTACCTTTATGGGGAGAAGTGTGACATATACACCGAACACAAGAGCCTAAAGTATATATTCACACAAAAGGATCTCAACATGCGTCAAAGGAGATGGTTAGAGATAATCAATGATTACAATTGCTCTATTAACTATCATCCTGGAAAATAGAAAAAGGTTATTGATGCTCTATGTAGAAAAGAACCTGCTACTCTATCCTTTTCGAGGATTGAGAAAGGCTCTATATTCATGGATTTTCAAAAGATGGATTTGGAAATCAAAAGGGTAGGGGATACATCATACCATGCCCAAATGATTACGCAACCATCCATCCAAGAGAAGATTATGGAAGCACAAAGGGATGATGTGGAGATACAAAAAAGGGTGAATGTAGTAAAGGAAGGGATGCTGCAAGAGTTCTATATCGACGATGATGGTGTGATTTGGTTTGGAACACGGCTTTGTGTGACATCATCAACCGGGATAAAGAAGGATCTATTGGATAATGCACATAGCTCAACTTTCTCTATCCATCCTGGAAGTACCAAGATGTATTGTGATCTCTGAGAACACTTCTGGTGGGATAACATTAAGAAAGGGATTGTGGAATATATATCAAGGTTCTTGGTATGTCAGAAAGTTAAAGGTGAGCATAAAAAGTCCAAAGGTATGATGCAACCATTTCCTATACCCATGTGGAAATGGGAAAATGTTACGATGGACTTTGTCACGGGTCTCCTGAAGACGTCAAGGGAAATAATGTGAAATGGGTTATTATTGATCGACTCACCAAGACTACCCATTTTATCGCTATTCGGGAAGACCTCTCACTTGAAAAACTTAAAAAGATATATGTGAAGGAAGTAGCGAGATTTCATGGTGTTCCACTCTCGATTGTCTCTGAATATGATCCAAGGTTCACATCCAAATTCTGGAGCAGCCTTCAACATGCTTTGAGTACTGAATTAAATTTCAGCACGGCCTATCACCCCCAAATTGATGGCCAGTCTGAAAGGACTATTCAGATGCTTGAAGATATGCTAAGATCCTTATCTCTTGAATTCAAAGGTGGTTGGGATGAGCATCTCCCATTGGTTGAGTTCTCATACTACAATAGATTCTACTCGAGTATTCAGATGGCTCTGTATGAAGCTCTCTATTGAAGTGATGTAGAACTCCAACCCGTTGGGATCAATTTGGAGAACGAAAGCTACTTGGTCCCGATCTTGTTCAAGAGATGACAGAGAAGGTTCAAGTCATCCAAAAACACATCAAAGCTTCTCAAAGTCAGCAAAAGAGCTATGCTGAAAACCGTCGAAGGAACTTGGAGTTCGACATTGGAGATAATGTCTTCCTTCGAATATATCCATGGAAGAGAGTCATGATATTTGGGAAGAAAGGGAAGCTAAGACAAAGGTACATTGGTCCCTTTGAGATCCTTGACCGTATAGGAGCCGTGTCTTATCGTCTAGCACTTCCACCAAATATTACTCATGTTCATGATGAGTTTCATGTATCACTACTAAGAAAGTACATACCAGACCCCTCACATGTACTAAACTCATAGGTGGTGCAGCTGAAAGATGATTTATCCTATGAGGAGCAACCAGTAAAAATTTTGGACCAAAGTGATAAGGTTCTACGCAACAAGACAACCCGCCTTGTCAAAGTGTTGTGGAGGAACCATATGTTTGAGGAAGCAACTTGGGAACCAGAAGAGGAAATGGAGGAGAAGTACCCTCACTTGTTTGTGTAAAGTGAAATTTTGGGGGCGAAATGTATTAATGGGGGAAGAATGTAACGACCCAAAGTATTTCAATGGAAAATTCCCTTCTTATATTTATGTGATAAAAAAAATAATGAGTAACCTTTAAACATAATTTTTGTCACCCCTATGATTGGAATTTTGAAAATTCGACATACACAGTTGTGTTCAAGATAGTTTTTGGAGTCTAATGAAACAACAATAATTTGTAGTGAATAGTAACATACCCTTATGAATAGAAACCTACCTTTACGAATAGTAACCTACCCTTATGAATAGTAATATGACCCTTATGAATAGTAAATAAGAGTAACATTACCTATGAATAATAAAATAAAATTTTGAAATCATAGAAAGTGATAATTTGACCTTAGTAAACATTTTTTGTATTTTATAAGTCAAAATAATTAATTATAATTAATTAATTAATTTAATTGAATATTTATTTCCCTGAAATGTATTCATAAATTATTGAATCAATTTTTAATAGTTTTTAGATAATTTTATAAGACCATACATAATTTTTGAAAGAATTATAAAATCAGTTTTAATCTTAAGAACTGTTTTTTTAGTAAATTATGATTTTAATTAAATATTAAATTAATAAAATTTAAAAATTATTTTTGAAAAATGGAATTGATTTTTTGATTCTACACATCAAAAAATGGTGGCAGTAATGTTTTGGGATTTTTCTGAGATACTTGAATTTTTGATGAATAGTAGAATCCGATAATTCACAATAAAAGTTAAATAATGTATTATTTGAGTCATTGATGATGTTCTGCTGATGTAATCCCACGTGGTTCTAGATTACATTATAAAATTACTATTCTTTTTCGTTCAAGAATCACTATTCCTTGTATTAGGTGAAATTAATAAACTAATCAATTTTTTATTAAGGAAACCCCTCTCCCCTCCACTATAAAAGCCACCCTTCACTCCCACTTTTTCCTACACCTCCCAAGCTTCAATCATTGTTTGAGCTCTGCCCAATAATATCCCCTAGCCCCTTAGCCACATCCAAGAGCTTCTGGTCTCATCAAAAGACCATGCTTAGGCCCTTAAGGAGGTTCTCAAGAGGAGGATTCTAAAGGTAATTTCTCTCCCTCTTCTCCTTGAATTTCCATTCAAGTTCAAGTTCCATTATTGATCTCTCCCTAACTATCTTAGTCCAAATTGTTTTTTAACTCAAGTATTATTAATATAATATAATATTATGATTCTAATGGTATATTATATCACCCCACACCCTTTCCCTCTTCCTTTTATTTTATTAAAGAGAATGTTGTTCATGAGGTGTTAAATTTATCTCCTTCAAAAACGACATGTTCTCTTCCTCCATTTCTACCATAAAATCTTGTCATGAAACCATTTTTATAGTTGAACCAGAATATTTTATATGTATTATGTTTTATTTTAAGTTATGTAAATAACCTATGGCCATAATACTAAGTGAATAGTTAAAACAAGTTTGTTGTGTTCCAAAAACCGCTCAAATTAACCCAAATAATCTTCATTTAATTCTTATCTAATGATTCGCCCACATGGATCTAATATAACTATTTATAAAATCTTTAAAACTGATGTAATATCATTAATAACATGTAATATCAGTTCTGGATGTTTACTCATGATCTACCTAAACATCAATTTAAGAATACAAGTGGACTGCTCAAGAAAACCATGAAAACGAACATCCCCAATCAATGTTTTTGAACACTAAAAGTCATACAAAGGTAAATAATATGACATAATGAAACCAGAATTAACACTATTAATGTATTAAAGGTTCTGGAATTTCTAATTAATGAATATAATGTCTTTATAAATGACATTAATGAGAAAGTGGCATTCGAGTACAAGGTAAGGGGAAATTCACGAACCCAATTTTCATCCTTCGGGTTCTACCACTTTCACTCCATTTTTGATATGGTTACTCCTAAAAGATCATTTGTTCATAATTTCCTTTACTTTTCTGGGATATACATGATTGTCACTGGTTTTTATGTCCATAAAAATGTTTTCCAAAAGAACTCTTCTTTCAAGATCTCACGTTTTACCTCTCATTCAAGGTTGATGGTTCTTGTATCAAGTATGTTGTTCCCTCTTTATTTTGGGAACCCAAAGCATATGAATGTGTTATTATGAGATGAAATCCATTCATTTCCATGAGTTATTTATGTACATGTTTGATATGTGTTCTATGTGGCAAGAATGATAATGATAATGTTATGATGTGATGGGTGCACCCGGAATTATATAGCACTCCATTGCATTGGGTAAAAAGATGAATCACATGAGTAAATGATAAATTATGTGTGAACAAGATGATATCTTGGTTCACAAATATGTGTGGTAGTTAACCACTAATACATTATGTTTCATTTTTATGCATTGCCACATTTCAAGTCTTTTATTTATGCTCCTATCATGTTCATGATCATTTTACTATGTCATGATTATGCTCACCAAATGATATATTTTTCTTATCTATCCTCTTACTGGGATTTTATCTCACCCCTTTTGATGTATATCCTCAGGTGGCTACATGTACTAAGCAGAGGACAAGTGCCAATAAGAATCTAGAGATGATGAAATTAAATAAATGTTTATGGTTGATGTTGTATTTGTTATGTGTAGTCTTAGTGTTCCGAAGACAACAAACCTTTGGATCCTCCATGTGTAATACTATTATGTTGTTTATCTTTGAAATGATGTAATAGTAATGAATGAAAAGGCCGGGTTTCTATAATGAGACATGATTTTAGGTACATAGAAGGTTGGACAATTATTCCAACCCTATAGAAATATCCCTAACGGAAGAACATTTGGATAAATGAATTTCATAGTGTTGGAATGAGGTTAGTAAAAATATACCAACTATAATGTAGTTTATATATAGGCACATAGTTTTTTCATTGTTTTCTGAAGTATATAGTCAATCTATGCAATGAAAAATAATTATTCAAAAATAACATTAAAAAACCCAAAATAACTCATGATCACATCCTTATTTCAACCACACCTTAGGTGTTTCTTAAGTTATATTTGGGTTTCCAACCATTTTATATATTTATTATGATGATATACTGTAATTTAATCTTAGAATACAAAGGGATGGATCCAATCTTAATCTGTCTTAATCATTTCTATATATTTCTCTTTTTTTCTTTGAAAATACATCTAATATCAATGATTTTTTCACTAGATCAAGGGATCCTATTTTTTCCTTATATAGTTAATTTGAATATATGTATTCATTTTTATATGAGTAGATCACTTTGTTAATGTTTGGGATCATTTTGGTAAGTGATCTATTACTCACATATATTTTTATGGGTTGTTTAATATTGGATTTAGGTCATGTGATTTTGGGTTTTGGTTCTTATATAATTTTATAAGTCCCTCATATCCATTAATATCTATATTGGTAGAACTAATACTTTTTATAAAATTAAATTAAATACAAGTGTTTTAAACCCACCATAGATATATTTAATTGTAAATTGTAAAATGTTTATGTTTTTGTGGAATTTGATGATTAATTTTGAAAAGTGGCCAATTTTTGGGATTGAACTTTTTTTTATTTCATCCATAAGATATTCAGAAATAACTCTAATTTTGAAATTATTTTTCATTAGGATCATAGAAATCTTTGCCTATAT
This sequence comes from Viscum album, assembly GCA_963277665.1. NCBI lineage: Eukaryota > Viridiplantae > Streptophyta > Magnoliopsida > Santalales > Viscaceae > Viscum > Viscum album. The sequence continues at coordinate 81,858,046 of OY728165.1, read as the reverse complement.
CTCACCCTTTAAGAACACAAGATCAATCCATCAATTGGAGGCCCAAAATCAAATCACTTCATAGGCTAAGAAAAATGTTAGCAGATCTAAAATGTTTTAAATTTTATCTTTTATCTTGATGTTAAATAGAATAATAAATATGAAATTAAAATTATTTGATTAATGTTTTATTTAAATGTTTCATGAATAATTCCATGTTTGAATTTTCCTTTAAAAAGACTCTTAATGCATGGGAAATTGAAGATATGGAATTTTTTGTCTTCCTAATATAATAAAATTTTTGGGGTAAAATTGGAATAAATCTCTCTTCATATGGCCATATATGCATAAATTTTGATTGGATATTCTGAAGACACAAAGAAAAACATTTATGAATGGGTTATTGTGTGAGTAAACCATTTAATGGGGCTATCATGTGAATAATTTCGAAGAGAAAATATGGTCTATAAAAGGAGGGGTGATCCACCTTCCCAAATTATCATTATCTATCCAGTCAACCACTGTTGGAGAGGAGGAAAATGGACTGGTTGATTATTTAGGATTTATATCATTTTTTAATTATTTCATTCTTTTTTCATGAAACACAATCATATTTTTATTACATTGTTTCATTATTCATCATCCAACAATTTTTCTCTGACAATCTTAATCTCAATATTTTCCTCCTCCATCTTCTATCGTGATCTATTTTCATTTTTCAATAGAAAGTTTCTAAATTGATACTTGGACCTTGTGGATGTTTCAAGTAATTCTATATTATCTCACTTAAATTCAAAAATGGTTTTATTATATTTCTGGTGTATTATGTAGTGTCACATAGGTGTAGTAATTTTACACCACAACATTATTCCCAATTTCTATTTTTTTCATTGAATAATTCTTCTTATCTCCCATACCTCAGGAAAACCATTCATTCGATGGTTCATGGGTTTCCCAAAGAGTTGATATATCAAATGGTGGAGCTGGGTATTTTGGGAATAATATTCTTGATTAAGGTGTTTTCCTATTTGACTATTGGAGTATTTGTAGTATGGTGTGATGGATTCATGCTAAAAGAACCCACTCAATAAATCAAAGAAAATTAATTCAATAATTATCCTTCACTAAATTAATTATAAAATTTAATTAAACATAAAAAGAATAATGAATGAACCTGTATTATCCAATTATAGGAATAATAACTTTCTTCACAAATTTCATTTTGTTCCCATGTACATTTAAATGTAAATTAGGTATCATATTATTTTAATTTCAGGTTTTCCATAACCCCCAAAAAATCATTTCCATAAATAACATAAAAAAGGAAAAATTCGGAACAAGTGAATTAAAATTAGTGATTAAATTGACTATGACACTTCTAAAGTTCAAAAACATGAATATCCTTGATGTTGTATTATAAAAAAAAATTGTGTTTTCCACTCTTTATGTGAAGTGTGCAACAAAGAAAGCACCATTTTTAGAGATCTAATTAGTTATTCATTTAAATTTTATATTTTAAAATCGAAGATAAATTTAAATTATTTTTATAATAATAAACAAACTAAAAAACTAATTCCATGATGTTTTCATATGACACTTTTTTGAATTCATGGAACAATAAATACTGGCAGGTGTAATAGCTAGTAGTTGAATCCCGATAGTCTATGGAAGATGATGTTACATTATGGGCTAGATAGATTAGGGGAGAAAGAATCCGATCTTTCAATTCATTGGAATTCAAGGACCTCATCTATAATATAAAGGATATTGTAGAGAAATTAGTGGTCAAATGATTTTCTAGAGAGATCAATTATTTTTTGGATTACTTTTATGAATTCAATCATGAAAAGGGAAAGACAAAAGAAGAGTACTACTAAATTCCACAAACAATTTAATGTAGTTACCCAAGAATATTTCCATGGGAATGTGGCACACAAAAAAATTGGGAATGATATTTTATAGCATTATCAAAATGATATGTGTATCCAAAGTAAACTATATTGGATAACTACATACATCAAAGAATAAACATATGAAATGAAACCTCAGTTTGATCCTAAAATAAAAGATGATCCACTTATCTTAACAGAAAAGGAATAGGAGGACTTGCCTACTGATCTACATGTTTGGGATAAAAAAGAACTAGGAAGATTCTAGAATGAATTTGATGAACATCATAATCTCCACAAACCACAAAAAAAAAGAAGATCCTTCATCAATGAAGGATGATTCCCCTAAAGTGATGGAATATGAAGTGAAATATGATTATCCTGACTACCTACCTCCAACTCATATGAATCTACTCAAAGGGGAACTAAAAAATGATGAATTTACTGAATCTAAAAAAGCATAAGCTGTTGATCCTTTCACTGACTATATCTCTTATTATTTTATATAATCATAATTTTTCATCACACATTAATAGTTTTTATTATATAGAATCAGAAAATAATTTCTATTACCCGTAGTAAAAAGAAGAACCTGAATATGCACCAATTTGGGAATACAAGGAGCTCTTGGATAGTGATGAACATACATTTCATGATCCCTATATTAAAGAGATATATGTTTCCAAGCCTAAGGAAATAAATAAAGAAGCTGAATTTATTAAAGGGGAAATTAATTTCTAAAAACTCAAATTTTATTGAAGTTGAAATATATATTTACTTCCCCCTTTATCATTCAACAAATTCATCCCATATGGAACCATCACCGGAAGATGTTGAACGAGTGGAAACCAAGAACTAGGATGATCCCAACTTCATCCTAACCCCACCATGAAATATATTCATAATGGCGATGGGGGAGGATTTGATATACTCAATTCCAAGATCATTCGTCATGAATAAATAAGTGTATGCTGAGAAAATCCACATTTGGTGGTACAATTCAAAGAATATATAACCTCTATAAGACATTGGATAATAGTTAGTACTACCCTCTGGGGGTATCATACCATGAATAATCATTACATTATTTCTAGTAATTTATATTTCAATCTCATTTCATGGGATGTAGTTCATCATGTATCCCAGTCACTCCAATATTTTTGAGATTTAATGAATTTTTATCCTCATTCCTAATTGTGTAATTTTATATTATAGGTTCATGATTATAGAAGGAATTCCCAAATATTAGAATAAGTGGATTAATCATCCTATCAAAAGAGATTCCACTTTTATTGTGTATAGTTTAAACTCTAATATTTTTATCCAAAAACATGTTTATTTTCTTTCCCTCACCTGAATTATAATTTACAGAAAAAATCTAGGGGACATGAGTTGATTATGAATACTATGATGCCATGTTATATATTTTAATGTTTATATGATTATATGAGTAAAGTGGATAATTATAATTTTAATGTGAAGAGTAAATATTATAACTAGGGATCTTGATTTTATGTAATTAATTGATTCATTTAAATAATATTTCCCAACCATTTTTCGTTTTTTTATTTTCTGAAATTCATGTAAATTGATTTGTTATTGATAATAATTTCTTCGATGATTGTCCCAAATAATATGTCCCATTACTAAGATGATTTCTAGACCATGTAATTCCTATTTTATCTTGAGAAAATTTCTTGTGGGAACATGGGACTTGCCACCTGCTATAATTTTAAGTTGAAGGTGAAAAAACCAAGACTTAACAAAAACACATTTAAAATGATTGTGCAATATTTTGATAAAAAAAATATACTTAAAATTTAACCTTTAAATCAATACTTATTTAATTCACAGAGACCTTGAATGACCTTGTTAGGGACAAAACATGTTTCAAACCATTTTTATCCATTGCTTCCCTACTCATAGTGATTACATGATATATTAAAGTAGAAGTTTGGGGGTAAAGGGAATGATTGTAAATATGAATATTTTTAATGAAAAGAATATTTGTGTTGGAGATTATCGTAGTAATTTTAATTGTTTTTGGAATCATTCATTATAATCTATTGTTTTACACTTCTTAGTTATCAAAAAAAAAAGAAAATATAAAAAACAAAAAAATGAGAAAAATTGGTTCTGTTTGGGTAAACAATAAACACAATTACAAGAAATATGATTTCTGTCATATGTATTTAGGATATGTATGTGAGGTTTTTTCTAATTCATAACATTCTAAAAAGAAAAAAAAAAATTTTTTATTTTTAGAAGAAAAGTGGATTAAATGAAAAAAATTCAATAGAGGGTACAAGTCATTTATTATGCTTGAAATAATCATGATCTTTAATTTTAGTCTTAGGGAATGTTGAGAGTTGTTCAAATTTTATGGGGAGATGTAATTAAATATTTTTACTTTAAATATCATGCTTTGTGGTTTAAGACTTAATCCTCAATCCTCCCCCTTAAAAATTAATTTTAGACATCTAATCAAACCATCCTTACGACTAAGCGTCATTAGAACCTTAATTGAATGTCCTCACGATTTTGTGTGGTTTTTCTTTTCACAAAGTGGAAAATATAGTTTTATAGAATGACTATGGAGAAGAATAATTTTATCAAGATATGAGCTGAAATCTACTTGAATTGTATCATGAATGTTGAGATAAAATAATCAAAATTGTGGTGAATCAGGATAAGGCATGTTTAATAAAAATGAATTGAGAATCTTGAATGAAAGAAAGGGTAAGTTCAATCTTTTATCATAGGGGAAAACATAAATTCATGAATTGATTATATATTTAAAAAATTGGATATTGAATTGATATTTTATGTGGAATTTTAATATTTTATTTGATAATTTATTAATTATATTTCGTTGGAATTTGAATATTGATAACATTGGTTCCCCCTAATTTTCAAGGATTAGATTTTATGAATGATGATAAGAATCAATTAAGTGTGGGGGAATTGATATAACTAATATTTTATATAATTAAAAATTAATTTTAAATGTTCTTATATCCAATAAAATGTTATTTTCATTTGAAATTAGCACATTTTTATGTTTTTTTTGGTAATTTTGAGCTTACATGTAAAAATGTTCTAATTTTTTGACTTAACTATTTTTTTCTGTATTTCATACATAAAGTTTTATAAATTAATTGATATTATGAAATTCATATTTTGTAGGATCCTATACATCTTGGTGAACATTTAGTCCTTCTGGGCTACATGCTCAATCACTCAATTGATGGCCTAAAATCAGATCACAAAATATGCCTAGAAAATAATTCATAGATTTGGAATGTTTTTAATATGAGATTATATCATAGTATTGAACAAACCAATGAAAATGAAACTCAAAATTTCTCTTCATACAGAATTTATAACATAATTTATCAAGAATTACATGCATTAATTGATCTTTTATTGGACCACAAATGTAAATTAATCGTATTATGTGAAATTTGGAGAGTCTTCCTAGGAAGATTAAATTCTCAATTTAAAAAATGGTAAAAATATCACTTCAAAAGGATAAATATGATGAACATTGGATGCGATACATAAAAAATAAAAAGAAACAATATTAATAAATTAGTGAACTTATGAATATAAAATTCAATGAGACTATCACATGGTGGCTTTCGAAGGGTGAATTGGGCATAAAATGGTGAAAACCTCCCCTTTCCTAAATCCTTCAAATCCATCCAATCGAACACATTAGAGAAGATGGAAAGGGCCTTTTTTATTATTTATGATTTATTTATTTTCATTTTATTTTAGTTTTACTTTTCCCATGTAACACATTTATATTTTTAATAATGTGTTAAACTTTTCTTCTTCAACCCCATATTGTCTTCCAATCATAATCACACTATTTGTCTCTTCCATCTTCTGTTGTGATCACTTTTCACATTGAAATAGAATGTGGCTAACCTGAGGCTGGGCCCTTGGGTAGGTTTGACGACATTATCTGTTATAGTGCTTCAATTCAAAAAAATGTATTCAATTTTTATAGGATGACTGATTATTGCATGGATGCAGTGGTCATCCACCATGACATTATTTTTATATCCATTTGTTTTCATAGATTAATTCTTTTCCCACCATACCTTAGAAAATCCTTCATATGGTTGATTTAGGGTTTCTTTAAGAGGTTAAATTACAAATGGTAGAGACATGTATCTTAGGGATAACATTATTAGAAGAGGTGTCATCCTATTTGACAATTGGTGGAGGTGTGGATTGGTGTGCAGGAGGCATGCTAAAATAATAGACTCAATATTTCAATTAAATGAACAAAATTAATGAGGTCTCACTAAATGATTTATAAATTGAAATAAAAAAAATAACAAATGAATGATCCCATGATATCCAACCCTACGATGATGTCCATTCTTCCGTAATTTAATTTTATTCACATCTGCATTTAAATTTAAATTGTTCATTGCACTATTCTAATTTCTTGTTTTCTAAAACCCCTCAAGTCGACATTTTCATAAATAAAATAAAAAATAAAAAAAATTATTTTAATTGAAATAGAATTAATTATTGAACAGACTGAAATGATCATTAAGTGAGAGGACCTTGGTCAGCCTCTCTGCTGCATTAATAATGTATATATATAATATATACTATTCTCTACGAGAAGTGTTCATCATCGATGTCATGGGATGTTCATAGTTTCCAATTGATTGAGGTAGGTGTCCCAATCATCTCCCCTTAAATTTTATTCCCTGACTACCATTTCCTTCTTCTAAAAAATTTAATGCCTTTTCTGTTTTAAATTATATCTAGTAGATATATTAAATGTTGATGAATTATTGAGATTTTGATAAAATATGTAAAATGGGATTCTGATATTAAATGATGTGAAATATAATATTAATGTTTTTGAATTGAAATTTTTGCTGAGTTTTTAATATATTTATTTTAAATGCATATGATAATGATTTAAAAAATGAAGTGAATATTTTGGTTTTCAATGATCAAGTGTATTACATCATTTTGGAGAGGATTTTAAGAAAAATTTAATTTATTAATGTGTAATAGTTTATAAAATATTTGAAAAAATGGGATTGATTTGTTTTTAATGAAATAGTAGTCTAAATTGTTTGTAAAAAAGTATAATTGGAAATTTGAATGAATTATTATAGAATGAAAAACCATTATGAAATTCCCTATAAAATGTGATGAGAATTATATATTATTGAGTGAATGTAATCATATGTCCATTTTCAGGATTATGTATTTAATTGATTTGAATTTCAAGTCTTGATAATGTGGTGTGTTCTTATGTTAGTGTTTAGAGGTTTGAAAAAGATTGATGATTCATTTTGAAACATGATAATATGATTAGATATGGGCTATGATACTATCTTCTAAATTTACAGCACCATTTTAATGTCATAAAAATACACAGGTTGCAAGATGTGTGGTCTAGGTAAACAAGAATAATTGTTTGTAATCATGTTACAGATACTTTCCTTTGGTGGGTAGTAGGTTGGCCTAATAGATTTCCCTTTGATGTATATAGGATTGGGAAAGTCTGGGTTTTAGAATGAGGTCAATGGATGAGATTTTTGTTTTTTAGTGAGTATACGCTATTTAAAAATTGACCATGATTTCTATGTTCTAAACCATTTCCCTTTTGGAAAATTGATTTTGTTGAAAACTATTTGTCATTATTTTCCATGATTATAATATTTTGATAATGTTTGAAAAGATATCATCATTTTCATTATTGGACCTTTAATGATCATCTCAAATTAAATTTATGGATATTTTGTTTTATGAAAATAAATTGTTGATTAATTTGGATAAGATTCTTATCTATCGATATTTTTATTTTTAAAGAAAATATGCTGATATTAGATTTCAGAAAAAAGAACTAGTAAAACTATTTTTATATTAATATTTTCTAACCTATATGGTATTGAAATATTTAAATTTTTCAGGATTTTGGTTGAATGTTAGTGACCTACTTGACTTTTAGATGAAGTATAAATAAATAAATATAAATAAATAAATATATGTATATTACCTTTTTAGCAGGTTGTATAGTGTATTGGATATTCCTAAATCTTTAGATTAAATCAGTGGGGGTTGTAACACCTCATGATTTTATGTTATTTTCAATTAATATTTCTTCATCTAATATTTTTTAAATAATGAGATAATAATATATATATAATTTTATGCTTATAAATGTATAAAAAATGGTCTTTATCACGTTTTTATTGGTAATTTTAAATTAATTTCCACAACTTATAGAAAATCAGTATTAAAATACTTATTCCATATAAATAATCATGATTATTGGACTTTTCATATATGTGACATTTTTTTGGTTGTCATGAGTAGTAACTATTGAAATTTTTTGACCTCGAAATGGGTAAACTGGGATAAAATGTGATAAATGTTTTCGATAAGGATTTAAAATTTATAAAAAATTTGGAATTATCTTACACTATGACTATAATTCATCCATTTCAATCCATGTCTTGAATACTTGCCTCTTTTTACAATATTAAATTTGATTTGACCATTATATTTCCTTAAAAATAATTTAAAGAAAAAATGTCACTCCCTTGACATTAATATTTCCCAAATTCATGTATTTTCATATATGAAGGTTATGTGAAGTTATAAATTTTTAATTTAAAAATAATTTTTTCGACTTCTTAATTTATTTCAAATTTTGATGTCTGAATAATTACCTTATACTCTTATTCAATCATAACAAAATATATATTCATTTGTTAGAAATATAAAATAATTGATTTTAGAAATATGAAATGTTAAAAAAATTAAGTCAATAATTATATTCCAGAAATTTTGTAGATAGAAAATATATATTATGGAAGTGTGAAGGGATTATATTTTAATTTTAAAATTTCATTTTTCTCCGTAAAGTGAAATAAATTGAATTGTTTAGAAAATGTTATTTTATTAAAATATTTTTTTAAATTTATCTAAAAATAATAAAGATAATGAAATTGGAAATGGTGGATAAGATATGGTAAAAATTTTATACCTTTTATATTTATGATCCAATTTCATCTTTACACATAAATTTACTACACATTATGTTCGGAAAATTTGTTACCAAAGTAAATGTTAAAATATGCCAATTGTGCTGTTAAACAAAAATACAAGTTTCTATATAAAAAATAAATCATTCCAAAAATTATAGGTTTATTTTATTTTTTCCACATCCTACATTAGATTTTAATATTTTCTATTTTGAATTATTTGCATTCTGAATTATTGTTTTACTTATTTTTTTTTAATTTCATGAGTGCCCCTACCGTCAAATTTGAATAGGGATCCCCTTCATTATCTTATTTATACCAGTTTAATATTCATATCATGACCAAAAAAATACTATATAAATCATTATAAAAAATATATTGGTTCTTTTCTTCCTAAAATATGAAACGAAGGAAATTTCACCTGAGATCTAATTGAGTTTTTTCAAAGAAATGATAATCACATAACTGATCGTGTTTTTAATTCTAATTTTACCTGCACATTGTGTAAAGAATAAATAATAAAATGTAAAATAATGAATCCTAAATATTTTTAAATTTTATTATCGTTACAAAATTACAATTACCCCCCATATTTCCCATCAAATGGGAAGTGAATGTAATACTTGTATGTCTGTAGGATATTCCAATTGCACATAGTGATACTATTCATTTTACATCACCAACATTTATTGATAAATATTTTAAATGTTTTAATTTTTATATAAGATATTTATGACATAATTATTATTATATAATTATAATTTCATATCAATCTTCTTATATTCTAATTTGATAGAAAATGATAATACCTCTCTTGTATACGGTGGACTACCACCTTCAAGAAGCAATGAAATTCATTTTTAGTTAATGATTTACATGGATGGTAATAAAGATTGATTTTATGAATATATATGATTAAAATGTTATAATAGTGATTTTTTAAAGTTATATTATTATTTAAATCTCTCTTTTTCTAACCATCCAAATGTGAAAGCAATATTTATGCATACACAAGACCTAACGCCTACCCAAATGGTGTTATTCATTTTCCCATATGTAGATATTTTAGATTAATACACACATATATATATATATATATAGGAAACATGATATAAATATCATGGAACATATTCTAAATTTGACGGAACCATGATCAATGTAAAAATACCAAGATTGTTCATAATTTACATGGATGAAAAACTTTGTAGTTATCAATGAGAACAAAAAAATGATAATGAACTACTATTAAAAAGATGATATGATGTTATAAGAAATTCATGTATGGAATTATATATATTTTTATGGGTTTGGAATACATATGTTAAAATTTTGTATTTATTACAAATTATTTTCCAATGAATACTCAGAAAGAAGAGACTTACAGTACTGGTTTTATAATCTAATCACATTGGTCCCTGAGATTGCATATGATTAAGTATCAAATGATAAATTTGACAATTTACCTCTCAATAATTTAAAATAGTTTCCTATCCTTTATTTATATTACATGAATACATGATTTATATTCATTTTCATATCTTTTATATATCAAGAGACCAAAATGATGTTTTAAGGATATTACAATTTATTGGTATCATCAACCAAAAATCCTTTTTATTCATTATCCTTGTTTTCTAAAAATGTTTTCAAGAGTGTTTTTAATAATTTCATATGAATTTTATGTTAAATTTCAACTATGATTTCTTTTTAAATATTATTTTAGTGTAATCACCATGTTGTTTTCTAAACGAGGTACGTTTTAGATTATTTTTTAACCAAGTGTGTATGAAATGTATTCTCCAAACTTATATGGAATTATGAAAATATTCAATGGCATTATCTTTTAGATATATAAATAATAATGTTTTATTTTACAATGTTATTATCATTGAAAATAGTTTTATTAATATTTTGGAATTTTGTATATTTTGAAGAAATTATTTAAAAAGACATGTTTATTTTCCTCCAAAAATATTCCTGATATGTTATAAAGTTTTTTAAATATAATATAAAATAGATTTTTGTTACATATTATTTAATATGGATATGGTCAAATGATACCATACACTTTAATTACATATATTGCTTATAATGATGTTTATTCTAGGAAACTTGAATCTTTTCGAAAAGTTAATTATGTTACGAAACCTATTTATTTTCTATGTTTTATGCAATAAGGAAATGTGGGAATTCCTGTGAAACCCATTCCTTTTTTATTGGTTATTATGTGTTGAATGATTTATCATCTTATGTTACATATTTTATTGTGATTTTCATTATGAGGTGGATGGGCCTAATAATGTATAGCCCTCCAACGCATTAGTGAAATATGAATATATCATAAGGTTAACATGACTATAATGGGTAGTGAACCCTGTTCAGTATGGGATTCTATTTACTATGCTAATATTGTGAGTGACTCATGACTACTTTGATGGTTTGGGGAGCGGACCCAAACCACTGTGATAATCTTGGATGTAATCCTTGAATACTAATGAAATGAATTTTTATTCCCAAGTTTATTCCAAAATGTTATGTCTTATTCCATTAGTATCTATTCATTATTCATATTCCATGATTCAATTATTATTGACACCATATTAACTAAATTTATTTATTCGATGAATCTGGATTTTGATCTATTATATGCATGGTATGACTTTCAAAATGTTATTCTCATGTTCGCATTCACTTTTTCTTATGTAATGTTTGTTTGATAATTGATATCTCCCTTTTTTACCTGTACAAATCACCAGTGATAAAGATTTACTATCTTTTTTTCATGAGGTTATGACGAACGATATTATGTATGATACATTTAATAAGGGTGATAGGTAAAAAGAGCATTGTGGGAGATGATATAGTTAACCAATGAATGAGTTTTTTAGCTATTAAATTTTATAACAATACTAGACCTATATGATTATAGTGTGTATTATAATGTCATTGTAATTAATTGTGTTTATTAATATTTGATTTCAATGTATGAAAGTCTTGTCCAAATATAGTTTGTATAGTTGTAATGTTTAGTTAGCTTTGGAAACTTCGATGATAACAATTTAATGTTAGCCCTTAGAATTATCATATAGAAACGATAACATGGGATGTTGTTTTAAATAAATGTATGGGATTTTATAAGAAAAACACCTATATCTGGATAACATAAGTGGGCATGGTTTTGGTACAAATTAATCCACTTTTATAGCTCGAAAAGATCACGTCAAGTCCGTATCGAACATCTTTCTTGTTTATAGTGAGTGAACCCTATCTGTAAACCTAGGTTGGAACTCATAGGGGATATATTTATGTCAATTAAAATATTCCTTACAACCCATTTTAATATATTCTAATGGTAAATGATCATGTATGAACTCTGTTAAGGGTAACATGTCATATATTTGAAAGTATAATTCTTGATTTAGACATGCGATGAACGATTTTTTCAGATTGATCACAGTAATAAATCATTCATAAAGTTAATGATAATAATTTCTATAAGGGTTTTGAGAGTATAATTGTAAAAGTTGGTTGTTAAATTTTTTAAAAAATATTTAAGTACCCAATTTTATCATATTAATACAAATTCCAGTATATGACGAAAATTATAAAGCAATGATAATTGAAATACTCAAATATTAGATGTTAAATTTCCATTATAGACCAATAATGATATGATTATTTCATTCAATGCCTTTGATTTCTCATTGATTATATTTTTTAGGACGGTGATTTCTTAAAATATAATGTTTATATTTTTGGTACAATTATATCTTATATTTGTCCAGGATTGAATTTTATTATATAAATCCAACATCAATTGTTGATTAAAGGATGTCAGATTTAATATTATGATTCAGAAAATGATCATATATAACTGAAATGATAAATATGAAATTCTGATGGAACTCCCATACTTCAAATGGGTTTTCCTTCCTATTCAAAATTGTTGTTAGACTCAAATGGTTTCGAAGAGTATCAACTTTGAATACATTTTAATTGTGTAAGAGTTTGTTGATGTATCTCAAAAATAGTTTCCATGAATTCCGCAAAATCATGTATCATATTTTTTAGTTGAACTCGTGTATTGGTCTACATTAAAATTAATGAAACCATATATAATGGGATCTGTTGAGTTGATGAAATTGAAGAAGAAACTCAAGGAGATTCCTGAAAAGGGAATCTGTTGGGAAAGTGTATAATGTTTGGGTGCACATCAGGTTTTTTATTAATAATGATCGATCCATGAGACTTTGTATTCATTACTGAAAACATACCTAGATAAATATAAGAAATGTATCCTCTACCCCATATTGATGAATTTTGTTTGATAAACTACATCGAGCTAAATTGTTTTTCAAGACTTGTTTTAATTCTAGATATCATCTACTGAGGGTCATGGGGTAAAATATACCAAATACTAAATTCCATAAAAGGTATGAAACCCACGAATTTATATTTATTTCATTTTTAATTATTAATTCTCCCTCCATTTTCATGGATTTACTTAATAGGTTTATTAGATACTACATCGATCAGTTTTGTTAGTCTTTATGTGTTAAAATATTATATAATCAAATTGAATGGAAGAGTGTGAATATCACTTACAGAATATTCTAAATATCCTATGGAGTGAGAAATTATATGAAAATATTAAAAAATTTGAATTTTTTCTTAATTAGATTTAATTTTTGGGATATATAATCAAATAAGAATATATATATGTGGATCCTTTAATGACAGATGTTATTAAAAATAAGACCATTCAAACCAAAGTAATTAAGATACTCAATTTTCATGTATTTTATGGATATTATCGATGTATTGTAGAGAATTTTTGTAATATATCAAATCCACTAATAAAGTAAACATGAAAGGGATCAATGTTCATTTGGAAAGAAAAATATTAATAAAGATTCATTGAACCGAAGGGATGTTTATTTAGTGATCTTGCATTTATATTACCTTGTAGTGAAAATGTGTTCCTGATATTTTGTGATGCATAAAATAAAGAGCCATAAAGCATCATCATATATAATGAAATCGTGATATATTATGCCTCATTCCAATTGAATGTTCATGATAAAATTACACAATTCATGATTTAGAGTTAGTTGTGGTAACTATTTAATAAAATATAAGGATAAATATAATTATAGTTTATTATGTTAAATATATAATGATTATAAAATATTAAATTATATATTGACATAGAATGTGTTGAATATTCTCTAATGAAAATGGATGGAACATATTAAAAATTAAGAATTCATAATACTTTACCACCCTGGGAAGGGGAATAAGGTGGTTAATTCTTCGAGAAAAATGGATCCTAATATGTTATACATGATTAGGATCGAGAAGATCATTTTTTATATTTTTTGTAGATAGATATCAAAATCATGAAGGATGTGTATAAATACTATATTTCTATAATGAGTGTTCATCCTTTTATCCATGTGACTATTAAAGAGGAGTGGAAGGTATAATATCAATTATAGAATATGTTTATATATATTTCTATGTTAAACACTGATTTTGATAGAATTATATGGTTCAAGAACCCTGTATGATTTCCATCCATAAAATATTTAATGAATGGAATACTGGAAATGGATTAAAGTTCCTCATTTTCTGTTCATCATGAATGTAATAAGGTTTACAGAGATATGAAAATGTATTTATAATTAGATTGTGTGGGGAGAGATAGTAAATAATATTTATCCAAGTGACTTGAATGTTGGTATTTTAAGATTGGTAGATTTATATCCAAGGGGATTTCATAAAAATTAATCCTACCCGAATATAAATTAGAAAATATCACCATATATATTTTCTTCAACCTCCCCAAAAAATATAAATGGGATAATGCTATTTGGGTTTTAATTAATCGATTTAAAATTTTTGAATACACCATTTATATGATATAATAATTATATCTTCTTCAAATTTCATGAATATACCTGAAATATATTTTATGGTTTCTTCAAGGACGTCATTCTATTATATCAGACCAATATCCAATTTTTACCTCAATGTTATAAATAACTTTCGATCAAGATATGGATATTGAATTAAGATTTATTATAGTTTATCTTCCTCACAAATATGTTTAGTCTAAGTGCAAAATTAAAACCCCAGAGGATACACTGAGATTATATTCTATGATTTTCAATTGTTGTTATGATCAATACCCACATCTATAAGAGTATTCTTACAATGATATCTTTCACTTGAGCAATCAAATGTATCACAATTTACAGAAAGAAGTTTAGAAATCCAATATTATGAAATTATTTTTAGAAAGAAATCTATCGAGAGATGAGATAGTAAGTGCAATTAATGACAAATTCATATCTATATATAATACATCAACTAAGCTTAGAGTCCAAATATAATTTATTATGGAAATAATTAGTGAAATATAGGATTCAGATATGATGAGAAGATATTACTATGAATTTCTTAGTGGAATAAAATTATGAGAATATAAATGATTGGAAATATGATCTTTAGGTATATTGGCCAATTTTAGATTCCCAGTCGAGTAGGGAAAATAAATTATCATGTGGCGATTCCACTAAATGTCAATCAATTTCACTACGTGATCTATGCATCTTTCTTTTATGTGTACAAACATGATTGTTCACATATAATGAAATTTGAGGTCATAACATTGGAGTGTGCTCTTAATTATGAAATATACCTGTATAATTATGGGATCATTGATATAAATTAATATAGACAAATAATACTCACGTCTTTAATGTTTTTTGGAGGAATCATTAATATAATGATGCTACTTGGGTACCTGAGGTTGTAATATAATCATTTTATTTGAATCATAGAGAAATTATTTCAATAGAGAAATTAATTTTGAGTGCAGTATATGTTTACACACTAAGGTTTTATGGTATATTTATCTATAAAAATCGTATTTATTTGATAATTTTCTTCACAAAAAACACCATATTTAAACAAACCACGAACTACTAGTAAAATATTGTTACATAATGTGATTATTTTCTATTAGCTATTGGAATTGTGTGAATAAACAGAACTCACTAATTTTAAAAAAAACATATTTTAAAAATATTTATAAATTGAATAAATTTGATATTAATAAATTTCATTTTTATATTTTGGGGTTACATTGCAGAAAAACAATTTTAATGTTTTTAATGTGTTTTTATCATAATAAATTAAATTAATAACTATTGGTGAATGATTTTAATGAGAATCATACAATATATATTAAATAAAACTTTTTTAATCTAGTATTTTTTTATGAAGTAGATATGAATATATATATATTGTTTTATACTTAATAATATATTAAAAAATGGTTCTCATAACATTTTTCATGCTTATTTTAAAAACTATTCGTACACAAATTTAATTTGAATGTTTAATAATGTATTCCATATTTTTTATAATTATAGTTTATTTTATTAAAAAATTATCCTTTATTGTTGGCTAGTATTAATATTAACTATAGTAAATTTTTTTCAACAAGGTAAGGGTATAACACTTAAAATCATGTAAACAATTTGAGAAAATGATTTAAAATTAATATAAAACAATAATTTATTGTATTGGATGAGAAATTTTAATTCAAAAAAATCTAATTACTTAATATATTTAAACTTTCTGTCGAAGTTCTTTGAATGTGACATTTATATTTATTTATGTACAGAATGAACACTAAATGTAACTCTCATGTCTTAATAACACTACAATTTCTTTATTTTGAAAAAATTGGGATATGTTTGGTAATAATTTTTTATTTCAAAGATATTAATCTTTTATCATAAAAATATATTTTTTGTATTTATATATTAAATAGTTACATTAAATTATTATGAATAACCTACACAATATTTGTTCACGTAATAAAAAATAGAATAACTAATTTTATAAATATTAAATGTAATTAAATTTTATTGAATTATTTAATTCCCTGATATATATATATATATATATATCATATTAGGTATGGCTGAAAATTATATTTTAATTCCACCCTTTTATTAGTGGCATTAAAATCAAATTCAATGAATAGTGATATCAATGAAATTGATGATATATTATGAAAACTATATTTTATTAAATTATTTATAAAAGATAAGAATGATAAAATTGGAAATGGTCTATTGTATATGGTTTCAAATTTCATCCATTTTACATTTAAGAGTGAATTTTAACATTATATGTAAAATCATAACCCTTTAATAGTGAAAAATACATTATTTCTCTTATGGTTAAAATATTATTACAAAAGAAATTAGAGAATAGATAATGATTAAAATACCACATAAAATAGTCTAAATATAAGTTTTTATTTTATTTAAAACCAAAAAAACTGTATATTTTAATCTATGTCACTTTTTAATCTTTTTTCAAAGGAATGTTATTTTTATATTTTAATCTATTAAAAAATTTCAAGGGTTTGCCTTTACATTCTTATAAAATGGAATCCTTTATTACTCTTCATTACACAGAATTTATCATTATATAATTACCAAATCCTAAATAATTACTTTTCAAACCACATTATATACATTCCATAGTTTTTGATTATCCCAAAAAACCAATTATTGGCTGTTTTAGAAGAGATCTAAAGGATTTCATTCCAAGAGATGTAATCCTCTCAACCGATCACATTATTTGTTAATTATTATTTTACCTCATAAAAATATAATATATTTATCATGAAATATTAATAGAAGTATAATACATATAAATAATATTATTTTGATTATTAAACCACCATTACCCACCATATTTTTCATAAAATGAGAAGTTGAAGTATCACTCAAGCATAGGTACGAGTTATAATCTCCACACATTGAAAAACTTAATTTTTCATCCCCATATTTTATAGGTGGATATTATTATATATTTGATGTTTCTATAAGATATTTATGAAATAATTATGGTACTATAATGGAAATGTCAGATCTAGATTTTGACTTTCCATTCTGTCGGGAAATGTTAATGTCTCCCTTGTGTAGTGTGGACTACCACATCCACAAATAAATTTAATTACTTTTAAATTTAAAATTACATGAAACATAATATGGATGTATTTATTGAATATTTATAATGAATATGATATAATAATTTCTCTATATATTTGTATTATTATTTTACTTTAGTTTTATTTATTCATCAAAAAGTAAAATCAATAGGAGACCTACCATCTCAATGTAAAATGTAATTCATTTATATATATAAATAAAATATGGATGAATATAAAATTCCATTTAAATAATATATATGATATACATATAATGGTTAAAATTATGAAAATTATAAATACATAAACTACTGAACCAAAACATGCATGAAAAACAATGTCAATATCACCATAAATAGTTATTTAAGTAAAGAATATTTAATTAAAGGGTGATAAAATGTTATAAGAAAATCATATATGGTATGATATATATTATTAAGGTACTTTATAGAATTATTATTAACTTTATAATTATTATACAGAAATTTCAAATTCATATGAAAAAATAAGAGACTTAACGTTAGGGTTTTATGTTACAATGTCATTTTTTATTTGGATTGTTTATGATTATGATTCCAATGAATAATATAATGAAATAACTCACAATAATATCAATAATATTTATACTGATATGGTTTTTATGGAGAATAAATGACTCCGATTCATATTCCCTTCCTTAATAACTGAATATACCCAAAACCGTTTTAATGGAAATTTGACTTTATTTCGTTGTTCTATCGAAAATCCATTTCCTTATATGTTCATTTTTTTTTAAAAAATTGTGATTATTTATAATATTTTTGTAATATTTTTATATTAATTTTTACCTATGTTTTTATTTTTAAATTATTTTTACAAATAATCTGTCTTATCATATTCTGAATGTTCATAGATTTTAGATTTTTTAATACAAATTTTTGAAAGGATTATTCTATTTGAAATTCTAAAGTATGAATGTAATATTCCAAACACATGATTATTTGGAGAAAAATTTAATTTTTCCATGGATTCTATCAATGAAAATTTTAACTATACTATTTTAGAAATTTATTAATTGTAATGAATCTATTACATAATGAAATGGTTATTTTCATCAAGAAATTGTAATGACATATTTTAATTGTATATTCATCTATGATGAAATCCATTGGTGAAATATATGATTTATTGGGGATATCATCTGATATTAACAACCATTATCATTATATGAAATTAATTTGAAGATGATGATTTCATTTTGATTCTATGAATCCTCTTTCTTTTCTATGGGTTAATTATGTTATGAAACCAATTAATTTTATATAGGATATATTATGATTGAATGATGATATATTACTGAAACCCCATTCATTTTCATGAGTTGTGTAATTATGAATGATTTATTATCTTATGGTAAACATTTGTATGATTTTAATTTTTGGATTGGTGGTCCCATAATTATATAACCTCCAAATTAATTTGGGAATGGTGATTATCTCATGAGATAAACATGATTGGTATGGGGAGTGAACCCATTTTAGTAAGGGAATCTGTCCAATATGATAGTCTTGGGAGTGATCCTTTAGTAATACAATTGTTTAAAGAGTGAAATCAATAAACTATGATAGTCTTGGATGTATTCCCTGAATACTAAGGAAGCAATTTTATATAATTCTGTATATTCCAAAAACCTATTTCTTATGCCAATCTGTTGATTTTAGAGATCATGTTATTTGAATCTATTATGATTAGATTTTTATAAACCACCTTGCTTTATTCCATGATTCAATAAAATATTAATAATATGTATTGTATGGTGTTAAAATTTTGTAATCATGTTCTTATACAATTATTATCACATTATACTTATGTTATCATTGATATCTCCATTTTATACCCCTATTAAAGAATCATAGATTACCCTTTCTCATGAATCTTTTCCCAAGGTTATGATAAAAGGTATTATGTATGATATGTCTAATGAGGGTAATAATTATAATGAACATAGTTTTAGATAATGTATATCACCTATGAACTTGTTTTATATATATATCTAGGTTTCAAACGTAATTAGAGCTATGTGATTGTTTTATATATTGTTTTATTGTTCTAATGAATATTCATATATTAAGATGTGAAATATCTATTTGAAAAGTATGGGTCACTATAGTGTATGTGTGTGTGGCATTGCCTTACTCAGACATGGTGATGTTGGTGGTTTGTATATTTTTCCTTATTCTCAATTATATTATATATCAATCATTTTATCCACATATTGTTCTTTTGTTGTTAATTCTACAATTAGATATCTTAGATTTCATGTTTTCAGTTTTAATTATGAATTTTATGTCAATTTATTTTTTATTGGGGTGAAATCCATAAAAATAAATTCTTTTTTATGTTATGATATTTTTTAGTATCTTATAGAGATTAGGAATTCACTTTGGGGCAATAAAGAGTTAGATCAAATTCTTCTTTAAGAGGTATTCTTGGTTCGAAATGAAAATTACAGTAAAAGAACGAATTTTCCCATTTTTTCGGGATGTATTATTGTTTGGAGTTAAGAATTTCATATTTTGACTAGTTTCACACAGAAGGATTCTTGATTACCCCTATTAATATAGAAACATTGGTTACCAAGGTTTTTTGGGAGGAATATTTATCATGGTTGAGCTTAGTCCTCAAATTTTTTCAATGATATTTTTTTAATTTTATTAGTGTTTCATGGTGTATTTGTTAGTTCATGATTTATTTTTATAGGGATCAGTTTTTAAAGGAAATTAGATGGTACACACTTACATCACCAGGATTGTAAAACTTTACATAAATCATGTTGCTTTCTTTTGTCATCCTTTGGTAGTCTTAGCATAAAATTTTCACTATATTCAAAATCATGCATCTAATCAAAAAAATTTCTATTATTTCATTGGATTTTTCTGGGTTTTCTTATTTATATTGTAAGGATTCTATTTATCTTTCTATTGGTTCATGATAATTTTAGGTTTTTCCTCTTGATGAATTTATTTTTGTTTTGTATTCTTAAAATTTATATACTAATATCAAAACCATCTGTTGTTGATAAAAATATCTGGGAATATCATGGGGTTTTAAAAAGTTTTAAATTCAACCATGTGTATGGTTTCAAGTGTTTCAAAAATATTTTTTATTTAAAATGATTATATATTTTGTATGGTTTGGCTGACACTTTTAAGAAAAGGGTTAGAGTCCTCATTATTTCAATATTTTAAGGATTTAATTATGTCTAATTTTGAATATTTTATGGAGTTATTTGTTAATATTTTTAAAATGCAGGTATGTTTTAAAATATATCAATGATAAGGAGAACTTCTTTGAAATATTTCATGGGAGTTTCAAAAAGTTTGAATAATGGAAATTGTTTTTGAAATGAATTTTTTTAAAACCCTATGGGTTCGAAGAGGAGATTTTCTTCCTAAGGAAATTAAGGATTGGGTTTATTGGCTTGGATGTTTTTGTGTGTGTTGGATTTTTATTTTTGATAATGATGTGTTAATTATTTTTCTTATCTTGTGATTTATCATTTGGGACTCAACGTATGATATTTTTCTGTGGGTTATTTTCAATCCTTGTAGAGTATACCCTCATTAATATTTAAGGGAATCATGGGATTTAAAATATTATATTTGGATGACTAATCTGTTAGCTCAATACTTAGAGATCTATTTTTATAATTTTATTCCCAAGTGAGAGGATTACTTGTGAGGTTTTATAAGCATTAATACTCTCCAGTTAGATCGAAAATATACATTTTGGGAAGCAGTGATGGGGTTGAAGAATATTGAGTAGATATTTATCTATCATAATCATCAATAATATTTCTCAATTATGTTTATGACATTTTGAATTGAGAGTCTGGGATGGATGTGGTGGAAGTATGTTACAAATGATAGAATAAAAATGTTCTCTTCTTGGGTTTTTAAGGACAAACTTGTTTTTGTATTCTTTCAAAATTTGATGAAGGAATAAAATTAAAAGGAATGTATTTCTCTCAAATAATGATATGAAATAGTGTTGGAGTATTATCTTTTTTTTATCGATTTGAAAAATTAACCCCCTCATTTGAACGTGTATGATTCTATTTTGTATTGGAGATTTTAGGAATGTATTTTACCATATCTATCAGTAGATATAATTCCTCAAATACTCTACTCATAGCACTCATTTCTAATTCATTATATTAATGTAACTACTAACTTTTTTATAAATTAATTTATATTTTTAAAAAAATGAATGCCTTATTAACAAATTTTTTTATAGAAAAAACATTCACTTCACTAGTTATTTTAGATAATTGTGGTTTGGTTAATTTAAAATACCATTAAGCATCATGAACATTGTTTATATTGCTATTTTAGAATTGTATATATGATTTCTATATTAAGGTTTATGATAATAACTAATTAACATAAAAGGAAAGAGAGATGATTATAACCAGTAGAATCATACCTTGTGAATCCCACTTATCAGAGTATCTAAGGGAGATATCATCATTAATATTTTCATTAAATAAATCCAAAATTTAGATTCAATAACTAAAAAATAAGTTCAAATTTTTACAAAATAAGTTCACGGTAATCAAGATCTCGACCGAAACCTTGTGTGTTGAACCGCCCTAAAAAAATATTACCCTCTCACACCTTGCACTGATAAAATTATATAGTGTAACAAAATAATTTTCATCTAAACCCTAATATTATTGTTCTTTTGTTTTTATATTATTTAAAATTATTAATATATTTTAACTTCATTATTATTACATTATACATAATTAAATTTTGAGTTTGATAAAAATTATATTATGATACAATGAAGCTAAATTTATAATTTTGGGAAATATCTAGTTTCATTAAAGACAATATTATAACGAATTTAAGAAATTTCGAAATAAATTATATTTTAATAAAATATTGTAAATAAAACTTTTTTATTAAATATAAATTATAATAAATTTATAAGATGTCCGTTGTAATTTTTTATAAGTGTTAAAAATTGTTATTGTTAAGAAAAACTATTATTTTTCAATATATAAAGTCTTTTTATTTAACCCTATTAATTATAAAATTTAGCGAAATAATTTGGTAAAATATTATAATTTTTTTAATTGTCATGTTGTAATAATCCGAAAATAATTTTTTCTTAATTTCATGAGAGTGAACTTTTTACGGAAAATATTAAACGAAGTGTAATTATAAAATTTATATTATGACATCATAGAATCCCAAAAGTGAATAAATAAATCTTAAAAATAATTTCTATGAAAAAAAATATGTTTGAAGTTCAAAATAATTTTTTTAAATTTTTGTTTATTAATTTTATAAATCCAAAATGAATTATCTGAAAACTGTATTAAATTTTATGATTTTAAAGTCAATTCAATAAAAAAATTAATCACTTCCCCAAAAAAGAAGCAAATATTTAAATGTTCTCATATATTAACATTATAAAATAATTAAAACAACTCCAAATTTTCAATAACCATGTGATGGAACCATTTTATTGTTTATGTGTTTGATTACTTTATCATGTAGATTCTGAAACCTACATTTTGAAATTAAGAACAAATTATCCACTCTTTTTTTATTTAAACACGCTCAACATTCCATTCCACTTCACTAAAAGATTTGGGAGAATAATTTAACTCTTCCATTGCTTCACTATATTCATAAAAATGTTCTGAACTCTCTAAATAAGCACATCTCTAGCTTTAAGAAGTTATCTCTAATGGTAAAGGATCCCCCCTCATATATATATATTCAATCACCTCTATTATGTCATTAAATTTGATTTAAAATTGATCAGGTTGCAATATGTTTTTAACCATGTCAATTTCATTACCTATGAATACAATGTAATGGGAGAACCATTTCTCTCTCATTCAGCCCATCTAATAAAGTTTATGTACACTCTCCAATTACCGAAATTATCCTTCAATTTTCCGTAGAAACTATTTTTAAAGTGAATACCATTTTCTTTTTCCACTAATAGTTATTCACCTAGTTGTACATATAATTCATTAGTTGGAGAATAATATTGATGTAACCCAAAATCATTAATAATTTTTTTAACATTGATGAAAGGAATCATTACATTGTGTGATGTATGTGGCTCACTTATTCATGTACATGATATGAACGGTATGGTCCGGACTGTAATTATATATCCCCCCAATGAATTGGATAACACTTTTCTCTCATTATATTCCATATTTGGTTCACATGATGTTATCTTAAGTACAATATGATGTATATTATTGGTGGTTATCAATAACATATGTTTATGATGGCATGTTATATGTTGTAAACATATTCCTATGTTGATATAGTGTTATCTTTTTTATCAGGACTCATTGATCAAGATTATGATTCTAGTCCCACTTATATTACATTTATATGCCTATTAAATCACATGTAATATTTGACTATATAACATTCCTTGTTTATTTGCTTTATAGTCTTTATATCTCACCCCTTCCTTATATTCATTCACAGGTTATCCAATGTATTTTTAGAAGATCTACGGAATATAAGTTTATATTATAGAGTTTAAAATAATTTTTACTTATTTATATTACATATTGTTATGATATGTACCACACTTCACAAATAAAATAGGTCTTACAATATCGAGGGGCTGTAATAAGTGAAAATTTATGTAATAAATAATGAATTACTGTGTATTAAAATATCTATTTTCATAGTTGGTATAAAAGAAATTTCTATTTTTTATGTAAAATAGGACAAGAAAAATTTAATGAATTCCATAGTTATATGACTAAACATTTTAAATTTTACACATATGTTTAAAGTATATAGTACATGCTTACCAATATTACACATCTCTTTATAGACACTACAAGTGGGATGGATGTGAAGAAAATATACACTGGGGTAGGAACCCCAAAAGGGTTCATTAATCTAGAGCCAATTTGCACCTAGTATATGTCACCGGGACATTCTACACACCTAGTTAAACTTTAATAACGGACATTATTTGGTATGTTTAGAATCTACTTATGAAAAATTATTAAGGAGAGAAAAATATAAAAAGATTTCATTTTTTAAAAATATATGATATAAACAAAGTTAGAAACCTAAAAATTCATAGGCTAAAGAATATATGATATTTATGATTTATTCTTTTTTTTCATGGTTTACCATTTATTTCCTTAAAATGATAAAAATTATCAATAATAATTTTCCATTTATTTCTAGTTCATGTCATGAAATAATAGGAAACCTATAAACAAAAAAGGTGGTGGAAAATTTGAGGACAATATAAATCTGATGCTTGACCAGAGGTTAGTTTGAATCGAGAACATCATGATAATACTTTAACAATTGAATTAGGTTTTAATTAGAATTTTGAAAAAGGTGGAAAGCCAAATCTTAAATAGAAAGTGAAATTTCAAATTGAGACCATTATACGAAAATGTTGTTCAACTTTTTGTGGGTCTTATGATGCCTCAATCATGTTGAAATTGACTAATTCATTTAAAAATATATTCTCTATCACTAATTTCTTCTATAAAGATAATTTTCTTTGTTGCATATTATGTGTAAGGTGAAACTGATCAATTGTGGATGTTGGTTAAAAATATTAATCAAGAGGAAGAGATCAAAGATATTGAGTCGAAGGAATTCTATAAAATATTTTTCTATATATATTTTCCTCACACACTCTACCATAAAATGAAAATTCATTTACTTATCTTTATTATAAAGGACAAATAATGCAATTGGTAATATAATTAAAAACATTTTGATACTATAATGATATTAATATATCTTTTTCATTATCCTAAAAATTATATTTGACAGCAATATTGGTGGGTTCATTATAAGACAATGGAAAAACTTATCCATTCAGTATTGTAACAAATATGTGTAAATTTTTTGATGTTCCCCAAATTTTCAAATTAATGTCAATGAATCTCATGGGTATCATGGGTTTGGAGGTAGGAAGTAGATAATACAATTTAATTCTTATGGTGAAATGGAGATATCTCAAACTATCAAGAATTTATAGCACCCCTTTCTAAAAATTGTAGGAAGATGCATCCTTAAAATTTCATGATGGGGAAAAAGAAAATAATTTAGGTTTGGGAAGAAAGTTACCAAGATATCTGTTACTGATAGTAGAAACCCTCCAATTTGATAGAAGAACAGAATTCAATGAGAAACCCTCACCCTACTGCGAAATGTTTCAATTTGGAGGAATAATGATAGTATTAAAATGAATTTTCCAAAAAAATATTTTTCAAATATAGGTGATGAAATTAAAATCAATGTCTTAGAGATAATAGTGAATGTATTTTTTGATTCTTATTCTATAAAATCATTCATATCATGAATGTTTTATAGAAATATTAAAACACCACCACAAACATCAAATTCGAGTAATCTTTCGAGCTGATGAATATTTCAATTGTAGAATACTAAGCATATAACTCATCCCCTATCAAAATTTGTGGGTTGAATTTCCCATATAAGTTATTGATACATCCCTTAGTAGAATTCAATGCCATTCTAGGCATGGATTTTCATTCCTTGTATAAATCCAAAATAGATTTCCAAGAGAAGGAAATCACCATAAATAACAAAAATCACCAGCGATTCTATATAAGAGTAAGGATAAGGATGAATCCTATTTATTATCATCATTTTACGCAAGGATATTATTACCCTATGAGAAATCATAGCTTTTTAAAATGACTAACTCTTATTTAAATATCACACTTTAAGACATTCCTATTGATAGGGAATCCAATTCTTTGTTTTTAAAATAATTTCTTGGACTTTCTCCAATATGACACATTTAGTTCTGAATCAATATTATATTGGAAGATTTGATAACATATAAGCCTCCATATACTATAGTCCTTATTAAACCATGTAAGATGAAGAAAAATTTATAGGACAACATAGGTAAAAGGTTTATACATCCATGTGAATCAACATGGGATGAACCATTCATCTTTCCCTATAATATG
Source organism: Viscum album (assembly GCA_963277665.1). Taxonomy (NCBI): domain Eukaryota; kingdom Viridiplantae; phylum Streptophyta; class Magnoliopsida; order Santalales; family Viscaceae; genus Viscum; species Viscum album. Next base: position 81,831,124 of record OY728165.1, on the reverse strand, counting down.
GAATGATCAACGAACCTCTATATTTATTTTCACGATCTCAATAGGATCATGATAAATAACAAGGATCCACTACTAATGATTGATGAATTTCTTAATCATCAATGTTGATATCGATAGTTAAATGGGGTTGTTTTTCATTCAGGATAGTTCCATATAGAGTGAAAAGAGGAGGATTTACTAATGATGAATTTTAATAAATTATATGGGCACTAAAATCTCAATGTGATTCCATTTGGACACAATAATTATTTAGAAATTTTTGTTATTATATATAAGTGGTATTATTTTCTACCCAAAAAGAAACAAGAACATGATGAGTATATAAATTATATTCTAAAAACATTGCATAAGAAAAACTTATATACATTGTACATTAAATAATAGATTTGTATTGAGTGAAAAACTTACATCCGTAATGTTATCACTAATAAAAGGGATATTGATGGGTTGATTAAATATAATGTCAATAAATTATCAGACTATAAAAACTTCTATGATTTATATATATAGTTTCCTTGGATTATTTGTGATTTATATTTGATTTTAAAAAACATGTATTAAAATTAGTGCCCACAAAAAATCATACCTCAAAAGGATCTAAGATTTTTTGAACTAATTAGTGTGGATAACTCATTCATGATCTGAATAAGAAGATAATCACTAAACCTATTACCACAATACCCACAAGTTGGGAAGGATTTATGATTTATAGTGATGCTTGCAAAAAAGAGATTGGGTTGTGTAGTCATGAAAGATTTTAAATTGGTAGCATGTGCCTCCTTCCATGGGAAGACATACCCTACACGTGATCTAGAATTGGATGTTTTGATCAACACACTAATGATTTGGAATCAATATCATTATGGGGTGATTTATGAAATATATATATAGATGATAAAATCCTCAAGAATATTTTTACATAAAATATGATATTTATAAACAAATAGAGGTGATGTGGGTGAACACATATTATTATTTCTTAATATATTATTATCATTGGAATGAATTCCAATTAGCTGATGCTCTAATTAGAAATGATCCCACAATAGTATCTATAATGAGTATTGTATGGGATACAATTTTCTTGGACATGAAAAGGATGGAAATTGAAATCATAAATGTATTTTCATCATAAAATCCAAAACAATTCCTCAACCACTTATTCATGAGATGATTGCGGAAGCCTAAAAAGAAGATAAGGTGCTACAAAAAATGTTATTGAATATTCACGTGTAAAAAAATCCTAACGATTGTTTTAAAAATTATGAAACATAGATATGTTTCTAATCCAAAATAGAAATGAAGAGGGATCATCCTGATGATACATGTGTCTCATCATTCTCAATTCACCATTGAAGAATTATGATGTATAGTGATTTAAAAAAATTAGAGGGATAAAATTTAAGAGATTGTTGATTTTGAATCTGTATTCATGGAATTCCAAAAAGTCAAAGTGAAACAAAAAAAATTATATGAGAATGATGTAAACAAATCCCTTACTCGTTTATAAATGGAAAAACATAACCATGGTTTTCATCATAGTAATTTGTAGCACAACTAACGAAAACAACATCATTTTGGTCATATTTAGTCCCCCTACAAAATCAATGCATTTTAATTCTATGAATAAATACTTTTCTATTAATAAACTAATATATATATTCATAGGGGAAGTAGTAATACTACATGGAGTTCCACTATGTTTTATATCCGTCGGAAGTCTGATGTTTAACATGATTTTCTTGAAGGATTTTTTATTCATTTGATATAGAACCATGTTTAAAAAAACCTACCACACATAGACATATAGTCAGTAACAAAAGACTATTCACACTCTAAAGGATATGAAGATATCATGTTTGATGGAATTACATGGATGTTGGGGCTAAAAATATCCTCTCGGAGTGTTCTCATATAAAAAAGTCTTCCATTATAACATTCAAATGGAATCATTGGATGATCTGTGTGGGAAAAGGTTCCATATACCAATACGATGGAATGAAGTTTAAGGAAGAAGATGATGGGACCTGGTCATTTCTTATAGATGACATAGAATGCCTGAACCATTCAACATCATATTAAATCCATATACATTCAATAAAAATAAAATGTATAAAATAATTGATGAGACAAAGAGTAAAATGTTAGAGAAAAAGTGTTCTATTTTATATCAATGGGGAGGAATGTCATAAGTTATAGGAATAATGGACATCATAGAATATAATACATCAACCCCTTCTAGATCCATGGATACATTAAAGAAGTGTCTTATGAACTGGAAATCCCTATCACCTATCTCAACATCATAATGTGTTCCTTATATACATCTTAAGAAATTACATTTCAAACACTCTAATTTACTAAATACAAAGGTGGTACCATTGTAAAATGATATTCATTTTCTGGAAAATCTAATCAATATATATAATATAGAAAATTTTCTACGAAAATTTTCAACTCTCCTTGTAAAATTGTTCAGGAGAAACCACTTTTTTGGTGAAGTGACATGGGGAATAGAAGAGGTGATGAAATAAATGTATCCTCATCAGTTTTATTATATCAAATGAAAATTTATAGGGTGATATTTTTGAAGGGTTAAATAATGAAATATCCCAAAAATTTAAAACTATAATTACATTTTAAAATGATTAAATTCATTATTATGAAATGTATTTCTAGAAAACAAAAGCTCTACCTTGGTAATTTTTGATATTTTTAGTATGATTATTTTAAAATATAGTTATATATCATAACCAATGATAATATATATATTGTATTATGAATGTTAATATTATTTTACCAAATATTGGGATAATTTAAAATTGACATATAAGGAATTATTGATGACCAAAACTAGTAATAAAATGAAATTTGAAGCCCACTTATCAGAGCTTTTGAAAGAAAAACAATATTGGGTATCTTTCCTTGACTATGACCTATATAAAATTCAATGGATAATTAAAAACATAAAATGTATGTGGGAGAAGTTCAAGATCATTGAGATCATGGAACAAGACATGTTTTCTAAAACACCGATACTAAATCTCACCCTAGCACTCCTTACCCTTATGAAATTCCCTGGCTTAAACATTGATATGTATCTAGAACCTTACATTATGAATTTTTTATTATCTAATTAAATAAAATATTTATTTTATTTATCTTTTATGACTAACACTTTATAACAAATAAAACAATCCATTTGATAAAATTTATATTTTCATATGATGAAACAAAAATTTAATTTTTAAGAAATATATAGTTTAAATCTAGGTACACTTTTGATAAATTAATGAATTTTTGAAATAATTTATATTTTAATAAATTTTTTTGTTAGAAATTATTTATTAAATATAACTGATTATATTATTTTATAACATCCAATATAATCATTATAAGGGTTTGAAAACTATTATTATAAAAAGTCATTATTTTATAATAATTAGTTTTTTTTTGAATTAAAAATGTATATTATGATATTTAAATATTTATTTTAGAAAAATGAATATTTTTTTAGATATCAACACATTACAATTAATCAATAGTTATTATTTATTTATTTTATGAGATAACCAAATTTTTGGGAAAAAATTAAATACAATATTAATATATGATATATATTATGACATTTAAAAAGGAAAATAGCAATGCATTAAATATTATAAAGAGTATTGATTTCTAAAAACATATTCAAAATTTTAAAAAATCATTTTTTATGTTATTTTATAAATTGTATAAATCATTATCAAATCCTCCAAAACATATTTTATATTTTAAGGCATTAAAATCAATTCTTTACAAACACCGCTCTCTTTTATTTCACTAATAGAATTTATTTAATGTGTTCAGTAACAATTTTTTTTAAAATAATGAGAACCACTACTGTTTTATAGAAAAATTAGAAGGTTTGTGGTTTTTAATAATTTATCATATAGTGTCAAAATACAATGTTTATAAATTAATAATTAATTATCATCTCTTTTGTTATATAAACTCATCCATACATTGATTCATCCTTACTCAAAACCCTTTAGGCATTAAGTTAATCATCCCATACCTCTATAGATACCTCCAATGGTTCCCCAATGTTTTTAGGAAGATACTTCCAATATCTATGAAGATCCCTTTCATGGTAAGGGATCCATTCCTTCTCATCTTTATTGAAATTATTTCTTTAAGTCAAGCCTTTGGATTTCATTTTTTTTCATGTTGGGATGTTTTTTTAATAATCCACCTAATTTTCCTAATGATTATATTGTATCTAGAGATCCATTTATATGTTATTAACCCGTTATATTAACATTCTTTCACACACTTTATGCTTATGAAATTATCCCAGGGTTTCTATTATAATAATTTTTTTATTGACTAACTATATCCATTACCACCAATGAGTATTCGACTATTCGTACCTATCCTTTATTGATTATATATTTACATATATTGAACACAAAATCATTTAATTTTTTTTTAAAATTGATTAAATACATCCTTTTATTTTATGATATATAAGGAAAACATATTGATGTGCATTATATGAATGCGGTGGGTGGGACAGAAGTTATATATCCATCCAACACATTTGGGTAATTTTTTTATCACATTACATTCAATATACTCTGCATAGGAGGTTATCCTATGAATACTATGATATATTTTCTAAAAAAATTCTTCAAATTATTTTTATGATGAAACGTTATAGGTTATAGCAAAATTTCTATATTGAATTTATATTATCATTTACTATCATGCCACATTGCCCAATATTATTATTCATACCACTTTTATGTTACATTGGTATTCATATTAGAAAAAATATAATAATTTGTGTTATGATATGAAAATATTTATTCACTTACAATGATTTATATCTCACCCCTTTCTAATTTACATCCCTAAGTTGCACAATGCTGTTTTAGATGATCTATGGAATATAATTTCATGTTATGGAGTTTTAAATAATGTTTTTTTAATTATTTTTCGTTTTTTAGGATATGTAACTAATTAAACAAATAAATTAGGCATAAAAATATTAGGGGAATGTAATAAAGGAATCATTATCTAATAAATGGAGTATTCAATTGTATTAAATTAAGGGTTTTCATTAAGAAGATTGATGTATTCCTGGAAGGAGAACCAGAGGCATCAGATATTTCTCCTACTACGATGTGTAAACTAGGATGCTCAAAAAGGGGAAAAGGAAAGTGCACCAAGTTAGACCAAAAGTGTACTGATAGTAAAATATAACATTATTTATACTCTTTAGATTATATTATAAAAACATATTATTTCCTATTTGTGAGGAATTGTGGGTCATACAAAGTGCACATGTGTGTATCCTCCAAAATATGATACCACTTATTGTCTTCTAGATCATCTATAGAGGCTCTACCTATTTATTTATACATCTTAACATTTCCATGGATTATCAAATCCTAAGGGAACTATAGTGTAGCGAAAAACAACAAGACATTATGGATATTACTATATGAATTAGAGTGAATACATTTATCAGTGGATAAGCTATCATGGGATGTTGATTTTGGCCCAGCTTGTGGACTCCGTGTTTTAGAAAAGAAAGTTACAATTTTCATAGATAAAGTATTTTTCTCCCATAAAAATTGTAATTTAAAAAAAATATAATGTCTAGTTACAATGTCTTCTCTAAGTTATTGTTTTGTGTTTTTCCAATATCATTGTTAGACTCTAATTTTATAATGTAAGAAACTATTTTGGAAGACTTTATTGATTTATTTTTTCTATTTGAATTCTTCATTTATGACTAGTGGAGTTGAATGAGTTTAATTATGATGGAAATTATAATATGGTGGATATATAACCATTATTAAATTTTTCAGGATGAAATTTTTTAATTTAACTTAGTGGAAATGATATTTTATTTTACTTTTCAAAAGAAATTTAGTTTTATTGTTGGAACCCCTTGATTCATGTTTGGGAGTATTTGAAATTTTTTGATTACACAGATAAGGGGGTTTTCAAGTATTCATTATAATAATTGTCAGTGAAAGGGAATTTATTCATCTATTTGTGTGAACCAAGTGTTGTGAGATGGTATGTGAAAATGATATACTCTATAATACAAAATGTAGGATCAAATATGTAATGAGATGCTCAAATACAAGAGGGGGAGGGTGAATTGTACTTTTAAAATTTTCTTTAGATATATTAAAGATGGTTATGTTTAACATGGTTAAACAAGATAATTCAAAAAACCTCTAAGTTATAATAAAATGCTTGATTCCGGAAAAGTTATTCCAAAAATTAAACTTAAAAAAAGTTTATAATAACAAATATTATACTTTGAAGCATATATAATCTAACAAAATCAGAGTACAAGTATTTGGAAGTATAAGATAGTAATACTTTTTTCAACAATACAAATGGAGCAAAAAACATGTAACAAAACAAGTAACATGTAGTAAGTCTCATAACCTAATGAGAAGGGTTTCCAAAAACCTTTAATAAATCACTCGTGATTTATACTTTCAGGAAAGTTTGTCATACCAACAATAGGGTAATCCCTCGATACGAATATCAGTGTCTGTCTTGCTGTCCCCGCATGCCCTCAACTATCAGGTAGTCTGCACCTATGTCTTCCTCAGCAAGGAAGCCCTCAACTTCAAGGTAGTCGATACCTCTATCTTCCTATCCTCAAAAGCCCTCATTGTACATTGAAACAATCGGAGTCACACAAAGAAAATATGAACTAGTAGTTTAGTATGCACAATGCAATGAAAGTCTCTCTCTAGAAATCACTTCAATAGCATGTGGTCTCTAGAGTCATAGAACCATCATGAGATCTTTCAAATTATCTCTTATTTTAAGGCATGGATTCAATGGTTGGCTCCCTCCTCCAAAGGCATTATTTTTCCATGAATTTTAGAGGGACCTGTACACGTGTCAATCAAGATACGGTTAATGTGTAACTGAAAGCACGACATTGTTTTATTACTAAAGAAGTGTAAGCATAACTAAAATCCAATATTCAGAATGAAAGTAAATGAAAGTTCAGAGTCTAACAAAAAATTGAATTCAGAGTCTAAAATAAAATGATTTTTGGATTCTGTATTGTAGGAATTCAAAACCAAAATTTTATAGAATTACTGAGTCTAAATTTCAAGGATATTCAGAATCATGATTCACTAGAATTCTGAACCAGAACATACAAAGTTGGATGTCAGATTTCATGAGAATTCGAAGCCAGAACTCATAAGAGTTTAGAGTCTGAATTCATAGAAATCATAGTGAAAACATAGAAAAGTTTGTATACATAATTTGTCATCAGAATTCGGACTCATAATATAGAAATGTTCGTATCCAGAATTCGAAATAAGAATTTGGAGTCAGAACTCAGAAGAGTTCCTATCTAGAATTTGTAATCATAATTCGGAGTCTGAACTCAGAAGAGTTCGTAATTATAATTCTAAGAATTCGGCTCCTAAAAAAGAATGGTTCACATCTAGGTAATTATAGGATTCTGTAGTTTTGGTTACAATAAAAATTGTATACTTAGGAAAAATATTTGTATGAAAAATGAAATCTAGGTAAGGGTAAATTTCTTTTGGTAAGAAAATTTTCCTTATAGAAGCGAAACAAGGGGTAAAATGATTTTTTGCATTTAAATAAGGTGTTTGTGATTTTCAAAACAAGAATGAATGGTAAGGTCAAAAGGATACCTTATTGACTTAACAATCTCCCCCAAGTATGAAGGAATGGAATACTCATAAGGAAAACCTTATTGACTCAACAATATCCCCTTTTTGGAAAGCAAAAAAATCCTTACGAAAAAGAATATAAGGACCTAGAAAAACATATTATTGAATTAGAAAATAAAAATTATCTCCCTTTTCACATTGAAAAAGATGAATACGACTAACTACCCATTAGGCTTTGGAACTCTAAAGATCGTATTATAGATTTGCTGAATGAGATTTTCATTATCTTTGGAATGGAAATCTTCGTAATGAGAAACTCCCCCTTACTTAGGGATATTTATTACTTATAAATATTGTTCTTTCTCCCCTGTATAATTCATTTTCGTTCTCGCCATTCGTGATTTTCAAAAAGTGGTTTATGGATTGGGAAAATATATATATGATACCTGAAAAATTGGGACAAACATCCAAAAAAAATGATCAATCACAATTTCGTTATAATTGGATGAATTTGTACAAGGAAAAAATAGATACAACAAATGATCGGATTTTGGTCTATTTTGGTTCTTTTTCCTTGGGCATGATATTCTTGACTATAGTCTTTAGTTTTTTTAATTCTCTATGGTCTCCCTAAGCTTTCTTCTCTCGAGCATTGATCCTATATTCCTGATACTTTAGAACTTCTGCTTGAGATTTCAGCAACTCCTCTTGTTTCACAAGGTTTTCTTCAAACACAATCAGGATATCTCTTTTCCTTTTCCAGCTTTGTACAATAGAGTTTAACTTACCATTCAAGTATATTGTCTCTTGAATATGATTATTTTGTTCTAGATTTATATTATACTTAAAGATGTTTGATAGATCCTTCATTTTGACATTTTTGGTATCAAAAGCCTCGATTACATCTTCTTGAAATAGATCAAGCTCACTCATTTCTTGAATTGATGTCTTTGATCAGCTGGATATCTTCTTACATGGATTTCTGTGAGCTTCATTGCCTATGATGAAGGTTTTTAAATCTAATTCTATCATTACAAACGTGTCCACCACCATGAACACTGAATCCAATTTACGATTAAGAGAATGTTAGAGCATCTGGCATCTAGAATCTATGCTTGAAAAAGTCAGAATGGAGTTGACAAGTTTCTTTGAGGATTGTTCAAAAAAATCATGACTATGCAAAGATGATTCAGAATCTGAGACTTTACATCATGATGATTATTTTTCTAGCTCAACAAGCTTCCTCTTTGAAGGTCCTTCAACTTCATTCATCTTCACTAAAGATTTTTTAGGAGTAAAAACTTATTTACCCTTATCAATATTTAGAACATATTCATCACCATCAAATTCATTATCACTGCCAGAAAAATGAAAAACACTATCTTCATCTACCTATTCTTTCTGCATTTTAGTCTCAGCATCCTCAGGATGAATGAAATCTTGATTTATACTTTCTTCTTAAGAAATTTTATCACCTTCTTCTTCACATTTCTGTTCACCCTTCTTTTCATTCTTCTCTTCATCCTTATCTGGAGTTACAAGCCTGGAGGATCCGACCTGAGAATTCCGGAGTGACAAATTTGTTGATGGAGTTCCCTTATCTGGATAATCTTCTACATTCATTAAAAGATCATCTATTTTACCACTCCCTTCTTCTTCTTATACTTCTTATTCTTTAACCTATTCCACTTCATCCACTTCTTCAACATGTTTTTCTTTATCTTTTTGTGGAGTGAAGAATTTCTTCCTTGGAGTCTTATGTAAAGGCTCTATCAAGAACGATTGTGGCACCAGAATATTTTCAGATGCTACATTAGTATCGTTCAAGAGATATTTCACAATATTGGCCTTAGAAATTTTATTCTTGAGCTTATTCACTTTTTCATGCTTCTCAACCTCTTCAACAATAGATTATTTCAAGGCCCTAGCCTCAGCAGGATCCAAACTGAACTGCAGCTCCCCTAATTTTCTATTCTTCTTATCCTCCCTCCATTTTGCTAGAACCACATTTAGGTAGGATTTTTCCATATTGGGTTTAGGAGGTGCGGATTGGACTTCCTTAGACTTAGGAGTTTTGTCTTGTACTTCCACTTCCTTCAACACTCTTCCTTTCCAACATTCTCTAATGGTTCATCTTTATCAGTATTTTATAGAATGAGCACTGCCTCTTCCACTAGAAGCTTATAAAACTCTCTTGACTCCTTAAAAATACCATATTCATTCTTTTCAATGTGTCATCACTTACAAGAATAAATTTAGAATTCTTTTTCTTGCAATTGCATGAGATCTTTAATGATTCAAGACACTGAACTATCATCTTGGAATGTAATGTGGAATACATAATAATCTAAGCTCTCAAATTCAAATTCTTGATATTATCTATTGTAATGATAATGTTCCCTATCAGATTGATTTTCCTTAGATTTACCATGACTTCTAAGATATATATGTCACTCCTCTTTAAGGGGTCCTTATCACCTTTTCTCGGTTTGAAAAATCCTTGAACCCATGACTACAAAATCCTATTATTGACAGATAAGTGAGAAATCTTTGTTGTCTTTACATCTTATAGCCTAAGAAATTCCAAAGAATTCAACTTAATAAAACTTCGTTCAAACTCCGGTAGTTTGTGATAGAAAAATTCGGCTTCCACTTCATATGATAAGTCCACCAAGCTAGCAGCCTTGGTGTATGGGAGTTTATAAATTTTTCCATAACTAATGAATGAGAATTTTACCCTGTAATCTTCATTAAAAAAAGAAACTAACTTATAAAATTCTATTGGAAATTCCAGATAAAAAAAGTCTTGATTTCCTAGCATTTTTATGCACACGCACTCCCATCCATTGAGCTTGATATTATTAGAAATAATAGAATCGTATCTGAAGAAGTTAAGATGGAACAACCTTTCCATGAAAAAATTCAAACTTGAGATTGGATTCAAGGTATAAATATCTTGAGAAGAGGCATCTACAAACATTCATATTGGAGAAACTCTGAGAGAATCAGAAATTTCTTAAGAAAGGGGGGAAGGACTTCAGCACGCGATAGCTTGAAAACCGATGTGCGACAACCCTTCGAGGTTCCTTTATATAGGTGATGGAAGTGACCTTTTATCTTCCAAATCCAATCGAACGGTTGGGAAAACTTCCAATATGATCGGACGGTTGATATGATAGTCAAAAAGGAAAATTTAGTAGGATCTGATCTTTTGTGGTTTTTAGGAAAAACTAGAATCTGAGAATTTAATATACAAAAGAAAATACCAATAATGAAATAATGAATATGAAAATTTTAAGAAGGAAATCATACCTTCAAGATTTATAGGAATATTATTCGTAATAGGTGTTATTCTTCTTGAACAAAACAAATTTGACTATGAAAAACTTATTACGAAAAATCTAAGATAGAAACTTTTATAAAAAACTTGAGTACAAAAAATTCCCATTACGAAAATTTCAAGTAAGAAAAATTCATTATGAAAAATTCCTTATGAAAAACATCATTTAAAAAATTTCAATACAAAAATCTTCATTAGAAATTTTTTAAAAAACTACCTAAAAAAATTTTCATTATGAAAAATTAGAAAAAATAACATTGAAAATTTTTATTACGAAATTTTTTGAAAAAACTAACTATGAAAATTTTCATTATGAAAAATTTGAAAAACTATCTTCGAAAATTTTCATAACGAAAAATTAGAAAATACATCTACACAAAATATGAAAAACCTTAATAACAGATGTACTCCCTTTTATGAAAATGAGTTTATTACTGTAAGGAGACTGGTTCAACAAGAAGTTAATAAAGGAATATTACCTTATGGTTATCATTACTAACATTGGTTTAATGTATTCAAATCTATTGGAGGGTAAATATTTTGTCAAAATATCAGCAAGTTGATCTTGTGTTCTGATAAATTGAAGAATGATATTTCCTTTTATTGTGTGATACCTAAGAATGTGATGCCTAATATCTATGTGCTTTGCACAAGAGTGATGTGAAGGGTTTTTACAAAGATAAATGGAACTTGTATTATCAAAAAAAAATTTCTTTTGGTAGAACTCAAGCTATATTTTGTGAGTGTGTGTTTCATCCACAACACTTGAGCACAACAACAGCCAGCTCCTACATATTCTACTTCATTAGTGGAAAGTGCTACTGAGTGTTGGTTTTTGAAAAACCAAGAAACTAAGGAATATCCTAAGAAATTACATATTCCAGATGTTCTCTTTCTATCCATTCTACATCCACCAATGTCAGCACCCAAAAAGCTTTTTAAAACAAAATCATTTCCAGAAGTAAAGAATAGTCCAAAATCCATGGTTCCCTTTAGGTAGTGAATTTTTTTTTCACTTCCTTTAAGTGAGATTCATTAGGATTGGATTGATATCTTGCACATAATTATACTGAAAACATTAATTCTAGATGACTAGACTTCATGTAATGTGGACTTCCTATCATAACTCTAAATGTTTTTTGATATACTAGGTTTCCTAGCTTCATCAAGATCAAGTGTGTTTGAGGTACCAATGGGAGTACTTATAATTTTCTTGTTGTCATATCCATACTTTTTAATAAGATATTTAATATAATTTTGTTGGGATATATAGATTCCTTCTGGTTTTTGGGAAATTTGAAAACCAAGGGAAAATGTTAACTCACCTATCATACTCATTTCAAACTCAAATTTCATTAGATCCGCAAAGGAATTGGTTAAAGATAAGTGAGTTGAACCAAATATAATGTAATCAATATAAATTTGAACAATAAAAAAAATTCTTATCATTTTTTATAAAGACGTTCGGATCTGCATTTCCCTTGTCATATTTATTTTGGAGCAAAAATCTTGTAATTCTATCATTCCAGGCTCGAAGGGATTGTTTTTTGCCACACAAAGCTTTGGTAAGTCTCAAAACATGATCAGGGTGTTTTATATCTTCAAACCCAAGAGGTTGTTCAACAAAAAAATCTTCTTGAACATAACCATTAACGAAGGTACATTTTACATCCATTTGAAAAAGTTTAATGTTTCAGAATGTTGCAAAGGCAAGTAAAATACGAATAGATTCAATTCTAGCTACTGGATCATAGGTTTCTTCATAGTATATTCCCTCTTGTTGACTATTTCATTTTTTGACTACTCTAGCATTATTTCATACAATGATTCTATTTTCATAACACTTATTACTAAAGACCAATTTTACTTCAATAACAGATGTTTAATTAGGTCATTTAACCAAGGTCCAAAATTTATTACTTTCAAATTCAATTAGTTCATCTTTCATGGCTCTTATCCAATCATCATCACCTAAAGCTTCCTCATTGATTTTTTATTCTAATTGGGAAAGGAATGATAGATGTTCTACTTCATTTCTTAAAGAACTTCTAGTCCTTATAGGTTGATTAACATCACCAATGATACTATCACAGGGAAGATTCATTAGAAATAGCTGATTTCGGATTTGAAAAACATGTTCATCAACATAGGGTAGGAAATCTTCTGTGGTAAATGTTTCAAAAGTATATTCTTGGTCATTTTCTTTATTAGAAGGATCTTCAATCATAGGTTGAAAATCAGTTTTTTAAAACACATCTGAGGATGTAGGTTGGGATTGTTTAAAAACAAAAGGATCAGTTTCATCAAATATAATATGTACTATCTCTTCAACAGTACAAGTATTTTTGTTGAAAACTTTATATGCCTTATAAGTTTCAGAGTAGCCTACGAAAATTCCTTCATTGGATTTTATTGAGAATTTATGAAGATTTTCTTTATTATTCAAGTGGAATACCTTGCAACCAAAAACCTTAAAATAGAAAAGTCTAGGTTTTCTACCATTCCATAATTCATAAGGAGTTTTATTAAGAAAAGGTCTAATAAAAACATGATTTATAAGTATAAATAGCAGTACTTACAGCTTCAGTCCAAAAATGTGTGGCTATAGAATACTCACTCAATGTGGTTCTAGTTATTTCTTGAAGAATTCTATTTCTTATTTCAATAACACCATTCTGATGAGGTGTTCTAGGTGCTAAAATGTTATGAGTAATGCCTTTTTGACTACAAAAATTATCAAAATCAGAATTTTGGAATTCTCCACCATGATCACTATGAATAGTTTTCAAAGGAAGGGTTTTCTCATTTTTAACACGGGCTCTAAAACTTTTGGAATATGAAAAAGCCTCAGGCTTCTTTGCTAGAAAATAGACCCACATAAATCTAGTGTAATCATCAACCAAGACAAATACATAATATTTTCCCCCAATGCTTCTAGTTTGTGTAGGATCAAAAAGATCTATATGCACTAGTTGTAATGAATCTATGTTTGTGACTTCACCGACTAATTTAAAACATTATTTATGTTTTATGCTATATTGACAAGGGTCACAATCTTTTTATGAATAAAATCAAAACTCTGGTAGATCGTTAACTAATCTTTTCTTAGAAAGATTGCATAAGTTCCTAAGGTTACAATGACCTAACCTTCAATTCTATAACCAAGAACGATCTTCCTTTGCACTAAGGCAAGGTAAATCTTGGATCCTAAGGTCTTCTATGTTTATTTTGTAAAAATTCTCATGCCTATAGACAGAACGAATAAACTCTTCCTTGGAATTATGTATTAAGCACTTTTCATTCCTAAAATTCACATGGAAACCTTCATCACATAGTTGACTTATGCTAATGAGTTTGTGCTTAAGACCCTTAACAAATAAAACATTTGAAATCAATGTTATTCCAAGAAGAACGATGTTATCTATACCAAAAATTTCTCCCATAAAATTATCTCCAAATGTTACTTTTCCTCCTTTTGTCTTGATAATCTTTTCAAAATAGTTTTTGTTACCAGTCATATGCTGGGAACATACACTATCCATGTACTAATTATTTCTGTTGACATTTTCTCTATTTTCCTGAAAATTAGAAAATGTTAGACTTTCAGAATCCAAACATTCTTGGATCCAAAAATTTCAGAATGCAAAACTTGGGGTACCCACGTCTTCTTCGAAAAATAGGATTTACGAAATCCTAAAGACTGGGTTTTTTTTAGAGAACAATTCTTCACCCAATGTCCACCACACTGACATTTAGTACAGAATGGAGAACTTTGAGGATCAATATAATTGTTACAAAAAATCCATTTAGAACTAGTATAACCAAAATCAGAACTATTCCTCAAAGGTCCTATTTGAGAATACATTTTATCAAAAAAAATTACATAGGGTAAAGTTTGAGAAACACTTCCTCATAAAAAATATTCGGATATGAGTTTTATAACTATTTTAATGTCATAAAAACATTGTATTTTGAACTAGATCTAGGTTAGGAAAACATTTTGCTTTGAAATTACATTTTCTAGATCTTTGGAAGGTTTATTCTTCTCAGAATTTACTTCCTCTAGATTTTTTGAAATACTTTCCTAATAAACATTTTTATTATCAAGATCATTAGAATGATCTGATATTTCCATAGTAAGAATAATATTACAATAATTTTCCTTGTCATGTTTTTTCATGAGTTTTGAATTCACAATCTCAAAAAGTTTGGAAAACCTAGAAACTTCTTCATAGGTAGGTAAAGTATTATCTTCATCAGAAGAAGATTATTTATCTGAAGAGTTATAATATTTATCATTACTATAATTTTCATTTATAAAGACATTGGTTATTGATTCAATATTATGTACCTTAGCCATCAAAAATTGATTTTTAATAGGTAGTCTGGCTATTAGACCAAGATTCATTTTTCCAGAAGATTCATAGTCTAAAGATTCATCTGAAGAGTCTCCACTACTAGCACTCCAGGTGTTTTTATCCTTCAAGACTTTCTTATATTTAACTTTGTAATATTTATTTCTTGTTTTTCTTATAATGCCTTTCATTTCTTTCTTTTCTATTAAACATAGAAAAATCAGGTCTTATGTGTCTAGCTCTCTTGCAATCATAACATGTGGCTTATAAATCATTCATATCCTTCCATTCCTTTTTCTTATGTCTGGATTGAAAGTTCCTCTTTCTAGATATCTTATTCATCCTTTGAAAAAGATTTACTAAATTATTTTCTGAGGATTCACTTCCACTAGTTTTAGATTGGATAACGACCTTCTTAGATTTGGATCTAGTAACTCTCTCAGGAGTCTTAGCTTTCATATGATTAGAAGTTATAGTAAAAGGAACACTATCATTCCCATTATTATTCTTTATGTTTTCAGCATCTCTCTTCATTATAGTCTGATGCTGGAGAAGAGTTCCAAACAAATCATCGAAGGAAATATGATTAACCTTTCTGTTCTCATCAATATCAGTCCTTTTGGACTCACATTCATTGGGCATGAGGTCTATGATCTTATCAAAAAGAGTTTCATCATCTAATCCTTTCACACCCATGGATTTTAAACTATTCACAATAGTCACGAATCATCGTTTCACCTTACATATGGGTTCTCCATAAAGAAAAGCGTAAACCATGATATTCAACGCGGAGCATGGATCTCTTATTTTCAATTACATTGGATGTTCCAAAGTGAGTAACATAAAGATTCTTCAATAAAGAATTTGCTGCTTCACAAGATGAAATTTGGCTATATATGTTTCTAGTCATAGAAAAAAGAAATTTATTGGGTACCTTATGATTTAGTAGATACTCATGATTTTCTTGATTGGTAAAGTTACGAACTTATTTGTCATGGATTTTATATCATCCAGTAAGAATAATGAAATTATCAACACCTGTATTGATAATGAACGTATTCAAGCGATATATCCAGTATTCACAATCATTTCCATCAAAGATAGGTGGTCTCGTAAGATTTATATTGTCTATGGAACCAAAATTTATTCCTATCATATTTAAGAAAAGTCTTTCCATGAAAACATATAAATAGAAAATGTTTCTAAATGAGGAAAATATTACTAAGAAAGAAAAATATAGAATAAGTGTATCTCTAAGAAAAAATGAATCCGAACTGTATGAGTCTAAAAAATATATTCCAAAAAAGTGTGAATCCAGAAGTTCAATTCTGAGAATTCCCTTCTGAACCCAATCGTGAGAATAATTCATATTTTACCAAATGCACTGATACCAATTGTGAGATGGTATGAGAGTATGATATAGTCTATAATACCAAATGTAGGATCGAATATGTAATGAGATGATTGAATACAAAATGGGGGGGGGGGGGGGGGGTTAATTGTACTTTTAAAAATCCATCTTGAACTTTTAAATATGGTTATGTTTAACAAGGTTAAACAAGATAATTCACAAAACCTCTATGTTTTAATAACTTGCTTGATTCAGGAAAAATGATTCTAAAAATTAAAATTAACAAAAGATTACAATAACTGAGATTCTACCTTAAAGCGTATAGAATCTAACTAAATTAGAGTACAAGTATAAGGAATTATAAAATAGTTATACTTTCCTCAACAATACAAATGTAGTGTAAAACATGTAACAAAACAAGTAACAAGTAGTAAGTTTTTTAACCCAAAGAGAAGAGTATCCAACAACCTTGGATAAAGGTCCCTTGATTTATAACTTAAAAAATGTCTATCTTACCCACACCAAGGTAAGCCCTCAATATGAATATCAGAGTCTATCTTGGTATCCCCGTAGGCCCTCAACAATAACATAGTCGGAACCTCTGTCTTCCTCAGCATAGAAACCCTCAACTTCAAGGTAGTCTGCACATTTATATTCATATCCCCGGAAGCCCTTGATTGTACATAGAAACAATCAGAGTCGCACGAAGCAATGCTGAAAATGTAATTAAGAATTCACAAAGAAATGAAGGTCACTATATGGAAATCAATTATACAACATGTGGCCTCTAGAGTCATAGAACCATCGTGATCTCTTTCAAATTATCTTCTATTTATAAGCATGGCTTCAACGGTAGGTTACCTCCTCTAATAGTCATATTATTTCTTAAATTACGGAGGGACCTGTACATGTGTCACTCAAACAATAGTTAATGAGTAACTGAATGCACGATATCATTTTATTCCTAAAAAATTGTAAGCATAACTAAAATCCATGATTCTGAATGAAAGTAAATTAATGTTTAGAGTTTGACCAAAAATTGAATTCAGAGTCTATAATACAAAGATGTTCGGATTCTATATTGTAGGAATTCGGAACCTGAATTCTATAGAAATCCAAATTCTGAATTTCATGGAAATTCAAAATCTGGATTCACCAGAATTCGGAACTATAACTTATAAATCTCGGAGTCAAAGTTCATGTGAATTCGGAGCCAGAACTTATAAGAGTTTGAAGTCTAAATTTAGAGACATCAGAGTCAGAACATAGAAATGTTTGTATCCAAAATTTGTAATCAGAATTCGGAGTCATAACACAGAAGAGTTCGTATCCAGAATTCATGATCAGAATTCAGAGTCAGAACTCAGAATACTTTGTATCCAGAATTCGTAATTAGAATTCGGAGTCAGAAATCAGAAGACTTCATGATCATAATTCTATGTATTCGGATCCTAAAACAGAATGTTTCACATCTAGGTAATTGTAAGATTCTGAGGATTTGGTTACAATCCGACTTTTACGATTAGGAAAAATATTTATATGAATAATGAAATCTAGGTATGGGTAAATATCCTTGGTTAAGGAAATTCTCCTTATAGAAGTGAAACATGGGGTAAAAAAAGTTTTTTCCTTGAAATAAGGTGTTTGTGAATTTCAATAAATGAAGGAATGGTAAGGTCATAAGGATACCTAATTGACATAAAAATGTCCCCCAAGATTGAAGGAATTGAAAAATAATAAGAAAAACATTATTGACTCAACAATTGAAAATTATACTTTAATAAATCATGGTACATTGATAGAGGAATTATACTCTCGTCAATATTGGGTTCTTTAGAGATATTTGGTGTGTGATTGTTTTCTTGCATGAAAGTTGTGAATGTCTGTCCTCATATCTATTTGTTTAGTAAATGATTATTACATAGTGATGGTTATTTTTCACTCACCTTGTTGTGAGGTGGGACATACATTTGGAATTAAGTTTGAATCAATTTTTTTATATTGGAATTCATGGAAATGTTCTTAGTGAACATGATATGTTGTTGATGATCTGATATTTTGATTAGAATTACTAGAATTTGGTTTTGTAGGAGTAAGGACGTAGTTTATCCACACATGCCCGATGTTTAGACTATGTTTCCCTTGATTAGTCAAGCTTCCATTGGCCACATTAACAATGATCTTCTTTTATTATACTGTATGAATTTGTATTCGTATTTTCATTAATTAGTACTCTTTTTGAAAATCTTGTTTTAACATGGTGCCTAAGAATTTTTTGTGGAGTAATAATTAGGATGTATAATTGTTCGGTAGTTATATTTATATTTATTTAATAATTAAAGGAATAATTCAGATAATATTCTTTAGAAAGATTCTTAATGTTTCTGAAACCTTCTTTATATATTTCTCTAGAGATATTGGTTGGTGAATCTATTCATTGGGATCATTCTATACTGATCTTGGTGACATTCTTGGTGGGTATTTTTTTTGTGTATCCTAGTTGGTTGGGACCATGGGTGAATCCTTGGATTTTTGTCTCATTTTCTATCAATTCAGAAGTGTCCACTATCTATGATTATTTTTTGGGGAATGATTACTTATGATTGAGAGAATTGTCTTATCCAAAAATTAGATAGATCCATATTTTTGATTGGTTTCGTGTCTCACATGTTTTTTACATTAAAGTGTATTTTACCAATATTTTAGTGTGTTTTTTGGGGTGAATATATGGAACACATTTCGGGTAAATTTTTTTTCATATCCATGAAATATTCCTACTAGATTTGGGTTTTCACAAGAGGGCATGTGATTGGTGAATTAAAAAAACCCTAAAACATTATCTAGAAACTATGAAACATTATATAGCATAATTCTGTATGGTTGTAGCATTTATTATCAATCTAGTTGACCAGTACATAAAATATATCTGATATCCCATCACCAGGTGCACAACTCTTACAAGGTTTTCCACTCCATGAAGATAAAAAAAAGTAATGAAAAATAATAATTTGTAACTTTTTTAAAAAAACTCAAAACACCTCTCATTTTCCTAATTCAATCACCATCAATTTAAGGTCTCAAATTAGACGTTATTCCAAGATGATTTTGGAGGTTCCATCATTTTGGGTGGTTGATTACAACTTATCAAATTGAGTTAGAACATGGAAAATAAATGTATGAATCAATCCTTCATTTATCGTTATCATTTCTATAGATATCTCATATCACGTAAGTAGGATTGGGGTTCGAGACAAAGGTTTAGGGACTCTATTAAGATTCAGGGTCCTACAAGAGATGTTAAATAGTTCTTGTCTAACTTTCCTTCAATATATAAATCATTAATGTTATATTGCATCTAGTTGGGTGGGTTTACCCTGGGGGGTGGTATGAACTGCCTTTCTCACTAGTGTTTGTGTATTTTCTGTGTATTTGATGTTAATTTCATCCCCATCAACCTAATATTATATATATATCTTCTTCTTTACCATGGAAATAATCTTAGACAGGGGGGTTTGTGACAGAATTTATATTTCATTATAACTTATAATAAACTTTCTCTTTGATTAGTCATCAGATGTGGTAGAATTATTTTAATCAAGGTTGAGTATTGAGTAAACAATATAGATATTTATGTTAAGTGGTATCTCTCCATTCTATATTGAATTTTTTATTGTTGAATCTATATTTGATGTTATAATATTATTGGATTATATTCCCCTATTTTTTCCTAGTACCCTCGTGTACATTGGTGGGAAGATCCAATGGAATTATTGAATTTTACAATTATTTTAGATAGGCATCTCAACATGTCCCCTTTAAAAATGACCATTTGATTACAAGTTCTTTAAATATTAGATTTCATTGTATTTTTTAATTATATGTTTGTGAAATATCAATGATTTATGAATTCATGATCTTTTTATAAAAGTTAAAAAAAAGTAAATTTTGATATGATATGGTGTGATATTTGTTGAAGTGGTTTATACTTGTGTTTAGGAAATTGAAATTCATTAATATAAATTTATAAATTTACTTGATATGTTTATGATAATGTTTTTTCCTAATTAAGGTTAAAATATGGTTTTCAATGATTAGTTGTGTTCGACCTATTTCAAAAGTATGTTTCAAAAAAATAATTTATTAAATTGAAATGATTTATAAATTATTTTAAAAATGGTCTTAATTTATTTTGAATGTAATGTAAATATGAGCGGATTGTGAAATTACCTAACAAGGACATATAATTATATACAGGTGAATAGAAACACAATAGGAAGTTATCCATTTTTTATTATTCAAATAATCAATTCATGAGTGAATGTAATGATATGTTCCTTCTGAAGGTAATGAATTAATTTTAGTTGAATTTATATGCTTGAAATGGTTATTTTCACTATGGGGTTTTTATACTTGACAAAGATATAAGATTATTATTAAAACAAGATGATATGATATTATATGTAGTATGATTTTATACTTGAATTGAACACCACTATTTGAATTTATTTGGAAGACTCGGGTTGTTAAATGTATTGTTTATGTACACATGTGTTGTATTTTTGAATCTTGAATTGGCTAGTGGCCTTATGATAGACATAAGTATACCTAAGATATTTACCCTTTGGTTATTTTTTTATAGGGTAATATTGAGTGTCTGGGTGAGGTTAGCTGATTTATGGATTGACATTTATTGTGTGTGAACCTGGTTTTATCAAGAACCATCTTGAATATGAACTATATCCATTACATTAAACACTATTTGTTTCTTTGATGCTGATTAAAATATATTTTTCAAAGTATGAATATTTCTAAAATATATGCAATGATATTATTTTCCAATATTTTACCTCTTTAGGAATGTATTTTATGAAAATTTATAGTGGTTTTATTATGGTACAGTTTGGATTTATAGAAATGGTTTTGAAGAAAATATTTTCAGATCTTATTTCAGAATAGGGAACAAAAATACATATTTTCAAATTCTTATTTCAAAAAATGAATGATATATCTACTCTTTTAATGTATTTTTATTTTGGTCAAAAGGTGGAGAAATAATTGGATTTTAGTTCATGCCTATATATATTGTAGGGTTTTTAGCGTTCTTAAAATAGTATATATTCCTATAAATTTTTGTTCGAGAATTGGCGGAGGAGAACATGGGTTTCCTCCCTCACACATAGAGATGTTGGTGTATTTTTATATATTTTCTTACTATTATTTGTATTAGATATCCACCCAATAATCCTATATATTTAAATATTGCTTTTTTACTTTTACTATTGGATATTATAATGTTTATATTTTTGTTCTTTTAATTCCACTTTTTATATTTTTTGGTTTTTATTTTTTGTAGAAATCATTACCAATGAATTCTTATTGATAACCAAGCACTTCTGGCCACCCTGTAAGTCTTGAGAACACCCATCAATGCTGTGAAAATTTGACTTAAATACAAATTCCAGTGGTATTAAGTATTGGTTCCCAAAAAGATATATATTAATTGATAATTAATTTCATATGTAAAGGGTATGAAAAAATTTTAGGGGTAGATGGAAATTATTTTCAAAGTACCATTTTCATTGATTTAATTATAAATATTTTATATTTTAATATTTTGATGAAAATGTATTGTGAACATGATGTTGAGAAAGGTATGTATTGAGAAACCACTATATGCAATAATAAAATATTGTAGGATTATTAAATGGATGAACATTTTAGTATATGCCTATTATTATATAGAAGGTGAGTTTCTTAGTCAAACATAGTGCAGCGGGGTTGATATCTTATCAAAAATTAAATATTGATATTCAAATTTATTTTCTGTATGGTCTGGTATTTATAGATGATGTGTTTTTATATTCTAAATATTTGGAGGTTTTTTTGAAACAAATAAGGACTTTTTGGTAATTATATATTAATGTTTTGGAAACATATAATAAATTGTATAAATAACCTTTGAAAGTGATTTCATAAAAAAGGATATATGTTTATGAATAATTATTGAAGAACACATGATTTAGTGGTGGGTAATTCTTAGGTTTTATTCAAACATGTTTTTCAGATTACAGTGGTTTGATTTATTTTATAAATTATTGTCTGACTTTATGAGAAACCCTATAATTAATAATTTATTCCTGATATTTTTGGGTAATTTCAAAACATTTTTTTCAATTGTATTATATATTATATATTTTCTGATTTTATGACGTGGAGATTAATATAATTATTTGGGTCAAATATATTTTTAATTTTGATAAGAATATATAGTTTCTATGTGGTATAATGTGTTTATGGTTTAGATATTAGGAAATAGGTATATTTTGGGGAATGTCGGATTATGGTATATACATACTTTAGTATATGATTTTATAAAAACGTAAGGTGGTTTGAGAAAGATAATAGTCTTAATATATCCTAGGAGAGTGAGGTAGATATATTATTAGAAATCATTGCCTAAATTTTTAATATGTTATGAATACCACCACATACATTCATTGTTGTGTAATAATTAAAATTGATTGGTGAAAAATTATTTATTTGGGGGGTGGGTATTGTAATGACAGAGGATTTTATAAAATAATTGTTTTTAAAAAAATGATCAGGTTTTTATAAAATGTTCAACACAAAACACAAGGCTAATAGAATCCAAAAACAAACAGATGATTTTTTTTAAAAAATATAATAAAAATAAATGTTTGAGTAAATAAATGGATATTAATAATTTAAAAATTATTATATTTAGATGGTAAATAATTAATATTAAAAATGGATGATTTTTTTAATTCACAATTTTTTAATGTGTTGTCTAATTTACCAAAATAAATTAATTTCACCACTTTTAAAATATTACTATTATAATTTATTATATTTCAATACATTGACAGATTTGTAAATATTATATGATTATTATAATTGTATGAAGTAATAGTGGAGTCACTAATTGTTAGTAAATATTTTTTTTTATAAAAGATGTTTTATTTATATTTTATATTTCATTTTAAATAATAGAAAATATTTTTTTATAAATTGAATTGGATAAAAATAACATTATTTTTTATAAATAATATCATAATTATTTTTTTAATTTTTTATATATTTTTAATTAATTATTTTTTTGGTGAATATTGAAAATAAATATTTTACCAAAACTTTCAGTTTTATAACTAATCAATATATGAGATCAAACAAAAAGTCATAAAAAAATTTAATTTAATAATTAATTATTTATGGATTAAAATTATTTACCCAAAAAATATTATATATAACTTATAATACCTATGATTAAATTTTAAAACATGGGAATTATTTTATTCCAAATAATAAACATTTTGTTGTTGTTTTCTTTGGACTAATCTTTTTAATTGTCGATATTTAATTTTTTATTTCTATGTGAGACACATAACATTAATTTTATTTATAATAAAACCATTTATGTCATTATGATAAAAATTATGATTTTATTTTACACATCAAATTGTTGTGTAAGATAGACAAAAAAATGTGTTTTATGTGTTATGTGGACTAATACTAAAATTTATGTTTATATCCCTTAAAATTTTATTTACATAAAGTTATTATATTATTTTTAATTATCATATCAAAATTAGTAAATAATTTTAATTTCAATTTTGGAAGTCAATATTTATTACTAAAGCAAAAAATTAGATACCGTGGTAAAAGTACTTCCCTGTAAAATTTAAAAAAAGTAAAAATAAAAGAAAATTAAAAAAATTAAAAAAAGTATTTTAACTAAATAAAATGTGGATATTAGTATAGTTCCATTGAAAATTTTTAATAATCGGTTTTAAGATTTTGTAACCATTAACCCATGGATAGTAACATTCAATTACAGAAATGTAATGGGCACACCCAAGATTACATTTTTCATCATGTATAATGTGGGAACACTTCCAGCCCCAAATTACATCCATATCTAATTTAATTTATTCATAAATTTTTTTATTAATTAATCCTTCATAACCTGATACCATTTTGATGAGCTTTAGTGTCATTAAACACCCGTATAAAACATTAAAATCAAAGAGGTTTCCTAGAAAATATTAATTTATTCTACATATGTGCCTTGTTTATCTTTAGTTTTTTCCCATATTTACATATATCCCCCCAAACCATTAGAATATAATATATTTTGTTTTTTAAAAATATGAGATTTTATCACTTTAATTAAATATTCTTTTTTATTCCATCCCATCTACTTATAATAATAAAATAACTCCAACCACGTGGTTGTGTAAACTACCACCATCAAAATGAGACATCTTCTATTTTTTCAACTATTCCAATCTTATTATGTTATTTGGATGTAATTTTATAATAAATTTGAATTATATAACCTAAATATTATTATAAAGTGACATGTAATAATCATGTTATATGCCCTCTCATTAGCTAGGAAATGAAATATGTTATCTGTGCGTTGTGCGGGCTATCACCTCCCCGAAGTAACAGTTCACGTTCATCATATTGATATAATATATTTATCAAAAACTATTTAAATATGAAAAAAAATTAAATTATCAAAATTATTTCACTATTCTTACATTATAAATAAATTATATGGAATATGACATTAAAGTGTTTGAGAATGTCTTACTCCAATTCCAAATTGATTACCAACAGCAGAATGCCCCCTCTAGGGATGAGGTTCAGGCTTATTCTACTCTTGAGGATCTGTAGAACCTTCAAGAAAGTATTTCTATGAATAATGATAATGTTATATGGTTGTAAGAGTGGGATATAAATTCTATGTTCTTTCAATTCCTTCATTGTGAAAGAATGATTCACACAGGTTTAAACTCACTTGAAATTGATGGAAGTCTATACAATTCTGAATTGTTAATTTCACATGTTGTGGTCAACTACATTGAAGGTCTTTATTCTGGTGAAAATGAGGATACTTCTCACAAATTACCTGATTACATATCTCCACCTTTTGATGATTAGTAGAACAAGATGTTGACTATTTCTCCCTTGGAGAGTGAAATCATGGCTACTATATTCTCCATTAATATTGATAGTGGGGTAGGTTTGGATGGCTTCAATAATAAATTATTTATGTTCAATTGGGATATTGTATAACAAGATGTCATTTGTGCTGTTTGATATTTCTTCACTAATGCCTCAATTCCATATGGTGTGAATGGATGATTTATTTCCTTAATACGAAAGAAGGATAATGCTATGAATATCAAGGGCTTTCGACCGGTTTCCATAGGGAGTACCATTCCCAAAATCATTAACAAACTAATTTCATAGAGATTGAGGACCATTTCCAGGAAGTTTATTACTCCCAACTAGTTTGGTTTTGTCCCAAGAAGAAGCATCCAAAATAGTCCTTTCAATGCTCTTGAATGTGTTAAAATCACGAGGAATTGGGTCAGGGATGGGAGTTTTTCTCTTAAGATGGATATTTCATAATCCTTTGACACTATCATGTAGAATTTAATTTTCTCTATTTTCAAGAAACATGGTATATGAAACCCTTTCATCAATCTTGTCAGTGCTATCATCACAAGTTCTCACCTTTCCGTACTTATTAATTGATATCCAAGGAGGCATTTTCCAGAATTCATAGG
The DNA here is from genome assembly GCA_963277665.1 of Viscum album. Lineage (NCBI taxonomy): Eukaryota > Viridiplantae > Streptophyta > Magnoliopsida > Santalales > Viscaceae > Viscum > Viscum album. Next base: position 81,804,803 of record OY728165.1, on the reverse strand, counting down.
TGTTAGACAAGGGGATCCTTTTTCTGGGCTTCTTTTTTATATGGCTGAGGACTATATGAGTGTTTCTATTAATGATTTGGTTCTGGATGGTCTTTATAAGAAGCTGCGCACTGGAAGGAACATTTTCTCTTCATCACATATTTTTTATGCTGCTAATATCTTGATATTTAGAAAGGTTGTCAGAGGCCCTATTTCTTCTATCCATAGGAGTTTTTCTCACTATACAGTGGTTTTAGGAAACGTGATAATCCGGAATAAGTCCTTTTTGTTTATTGGGAATGGTATGACTTTTTATAAGCAAACTAAAATTATCAGAATGCTTGGAGTCAAAAAATGAACTTTACCTTTTACCTATCTGGGGGTACCATTATTTTGGGGTAGGTTGAAAAGAATTCATCTTGAGAACATATCCTCTAAAGTCATTGCTCAGCTTGCCATGTGGAAAAGGAAGGATATTTCCCTGGATGTGAGGGTTTGTCTCATTAATTTGGTCATCATATCGATGTTTGAATATGATTTTTCCATTTATAGATGGACTAGAAATCTACTTAAGGAGTTTCATGTGCTTATTCGAAACATTATATAGAAATGATCAATCTATGAAGGGATGCTGATCAATGTGGCTTGGAGAGAGTGTACAAAACCCATTAATATGGGAGGTTTGGGTATTTCTGATCTTTTGACATTCAATGATTCTCTTTTCTGTAAATTCACTTGGAACCTTTTGAGTTCCGATGACATGACTCTGGAATTTCAAAATCATAGGTTTCTTTATAAGCTGCAAAGTGGTTATTCATTACATGTCTTCTCATCCACCAGTTCTTCCCTCATGTATTCATATAATCAGATTATGACCTTCTCATAATGGCTGGTTTGTAAACAGTCCCAGTTGAATGTTTGGTCCAATATGTGGCTTTGTGGACCCTTAAATAATGTAATGAATGTACCCCTTACCAAAGAGAAACTTACGATTGCTGATACACTTTTATCATATGAGTTCAAGGGCTATCTTCCTATGGATAAAAAAATTAAAATACAACGCTATGTATTCACTAATTCTGACATTTTAATTTGGACCCCCTACTCCAATGGTTGCTTTTCTTCAAGGAGGTTTTATAGTTATTTGTGTGATGGAATTTCCTGAACTCCTACTTGGAAAAAAATGTTCAGCACTGCCTTTATTTCCCCATTTTATTAAAATATTCTATGGAGGTTTTGGAATGGGAGACTTCCAACACAATAGCTGCTTCAATGATTGGGAATTAATCATTCCTCAATTTTCTACCTATGTTTGCGGGAGGAAGAACCTGTTACTCACACTTTATATCTTATAGATATTCCTATAGGTTTTGGTTACATCTTTTGGAGGTGTTTGGCATCAATATTGCTTTGAACAGCTGTGGGGAGCTTCAAATGTCTGTTCAGGGTGCTCATCTGAGTGAGAATGTTGGTGGGATGCATTTTACCACCACTTCTAATGCTTTCCTAGTTATATGTAAGGAATGAAATGGTGCTACCTTTGAAGAGCCAGTGCCCCACTTTTCAGGCCGGATTGTGCTCCATATATAGGGATGTTTTGATTTCATCCAAGATACATCATTGTACAATGGAAAATGAGCTCTCTGATTTTCTTATTATGAAAACCTTTGGTCTCACAGGGCGATCCATGAAACCTCTTGTCCTGAAGTCAATCCATTGGATCCCACCGATCCCAAGCTGACTGATGGTGAATGTGGATGGGGCAGCAATAGGTTCACCCGGTCCCTTAGGATGTGGTGGAATCTTCCACACATACTGAGGTTTCGTTATAGGACTCTTCTTCCATTACATTATACATGGCGCAACTATTGAGGATGAGTTGTGCGCTATGATTAAAGTGGTCAGGTATGCCACTCATTATGGCTGGAGACATCTTTGGGTGGAATCTGACTCCACCACTACCGTGCACATACATAAGGCTTGTTTCAGATCTGTCCCACGAAAAATCATTCACTACAGGATTGTATTCCTTCAGATGACAAAGCACATCCACCTGGATGCCACTCATGATTACAAAGAGGCCAATCAGGTTACAGAAGCTACGTCAAAAAGGGTAGTTCTGGAGGATTCCCTAGGCAGGTCTTTTGTTATTCATGAGTTCTATTCTCACCTTGTTGATTTGGATGCACATGGTGCATATTATTCCCATCTCTGTAAACCCCCTACTCTACCACTTTCTCTAGTTTTTTTTAAAAATTATTTAGGATCAGGCATGACTGGATCCTAATCCTGTTTTCACTAATTAAATTATATACTTCCTTAACCATGCTCACATATAACGTATTAGTGTTTTCTTATTTAGGTCTGTTTAACGACCTATATGAATAATCTCATGAAACTAAATCAAGGATGACAATGGTAAATTAAATAATAATATTATTATAAAAAAAATAATTACTATTTTATGGTTTTATAATGGTTATGTTATGTATTTATCCTATTATTTAAAAATCTTATTTGGTTTCTAAAATTATCAAAATAAGCACACATCAATTCCATTTTATCCTAACAAAACTAAAAACTGTATGGAATGAGATAAGAGCCTTATAAATAAATACAATTAGTATATAATATTACCTCAAATTATCCAGTAGGTATAACATTTAAATCAAATAATGGTTACCAAAACCAAATTCAGATATCATGTTAAAAAATTAAATTTATTAACAATTGATGGCAAAAATAAGATATAACTAAATAATATATCCATAGAAAATATAAAAAAAAAATTTATAAAATAAAATATAAAATATAATGTTTCTAAAATATAATTTTATGATTTTTATATATTTTTAAATGAATTTTGGGCACATCCCACTGATGGGGGAAACAGGTTAAGGGTTTATTCTCTATTTTTTCCAATTTAGTTATATTTATTATTATAAATCATGTATTCTTTTATACAGTGTATCTAATTAGAAAATAATTTTGGTGTCATTAACCTATCATTTATCATGTGAATTAATGTTTACATTAAAAATATATCCTTCATGGGGTTTTTATTCAAATTTCTCTAAAATTAGATGTGTTATTTATCTTTATTTTCAATTTGACAAGTCATGTTTGTAATTTCTCACCATATTTGATATTAAAAGGTGTTTTCCCATCCCTATTCATATTATGTATAATTAATATACTTTATTTAAATATATTTTAATATCTTTTTATTTCCTATTTATTTATATGTTTTCATTACCATAAGGGTGATGTCACCTCTATTTTTATTTGTTGAGATATTCTTCATATTCACAAAAAAATGACTTTTTGTGGTGAACATATTAGTCAATAAAATTAATAAATCTTCCCATTATATTTTAAATTATTGATTTATAATATATGAAATAAATTAAAACATTTTTCATTCCAAGGATTCCAATTTGTATAGGCATAACTTTTCATTTAATTAATTTTATTTTTAAATACCATATATTCTATTTCGTAGATTTAAGGATGTACACCATGATTCCGTTCATCGATTGACTTGGGAAATTATTAAATAAACCAAATAATGTTTCTCTATAATATATAAATAATATATAATTTAATGAATTTTATCTTCCTAGAATGTGATTAGGTATTATTTGATACCTATTTATATTCCATTGTTTTGTTATTATTATTAACAGATTTTTTTTCATTATACAATTCCATTTTGAAGGGATATGAAACCTAATTTATTTTGATGGGATTTTAAGAATATGATTTACTTTATTTGGAACAGATATTTACAGATAAATATGGGTTATTTCTTAGATCACCTTAAAGTTCATTAGTTATGTTTGATATCCCAAGAGATAATCAGAAAGGGAATTAATGAGTTTATTCACAAAAAACATGGGAATAAAGAGTGAGCTATGATATTTATGTTTAGCCATATTGAGTTTTAAAACATATTCCTAGTCATAATTATTTTTATAATATGATTTTATTACACTTATTATTTTGAATATATGATAATTTTCTTTTAAATCTACGTTACATTCAACATTTATACCCATTTTCAATGACATTATTCACTTTTTGTTATTTTATCCCTTATGCCACAATTATTGATCTATGATTTATTAGGGTATAACATTACTATGTATCCTAATTATAACCATATACCAATATTATTATCAGTTATAATAATTAATGTTTATGTCTTTTTTCCAAATTACTAATCCTCAAGCTCATTATTTTGTCATTTTTCAATTACTACATGTTATGAATAAAAGTAATACATATGATTTATGTTAAAGAATAAATTTTGTATATAATTTTATGTTGATAATTACTAAATTGTATTTATTATGAAATTTATTATATTGTGGATAAAATGAATGTTATATGTAAATTACATGAGTCTTTTAGTCAATGATTTATTGGATATAATAAAACTATACATACAAATGATGATGTTAATATTTTCTAAATTAGTTATTCATTTATGTATTGAAAATGATATTGTTAAGTATTTGAGTAATTACTGATATAATTTTTGTACTATGGTTATTCATTGTCTAAAACTATAGGATAAAATTAAATGTGTGCATTTATATGATTTAATAGGAAGTGATATATAAAGAAGATTCAATAATTTTACTGAGATCATGTTAGAACCCTTTACAACTTAAGACATATTAAATGTTTTCTATTTTGATAAATTTTTAAATCCTAAAATTCTTATTTTTTCTTAATTATAAATATACATGCATGCATACACTGTGTTTTTTAGTAATTGTTGATCTATATTCCAAATACATAGAGATTTCCAGAAAACAAGTTTAATATTTTAACCAAAAGTTGTTTTGGATAAATATTCCCATGGAGTCTCTTATGATGTGATAAAAAAAATTGGTTATAGTATTTAGAATGTATTTTTTAGATATCAATTAGTATAATTGTGATATGATTAATATTTTTTTGTTAAAAATAAAATGGATGGTAAAATAAAATTATGTCTCTAAGGCCTTATGTAAAGAGGTTTTCAGAATATGATATTACCTAATGTTTATATACATAAGATATATATTGTGTATATCATATGTGACAACAATAATATATCTTATTCTACAATATCCAAGAATATAAAATTATTTTAGTGAATAGACTTATATATAATATGATGATATCATATAAAATATACCTAATCTAATTATAGTGTATGCAATATGCATATTGTTAGGATTTGAAATTTGTTAAACCATATTATATGATTAATATAACAATGAAATGATTGATTAAGGAATTCAAAAATTAAATATTAATGATTAGGAATATTTCACGACATTCAACGATATAAAAAAATTTATATTATGTAACATATTAGAAGAATAATTTTTAGCTATTGGTTAAATGATTTGTAACCACTGCCATTTAGATATACATTTCATAAAATATGATTAAATGAATGAATTCTACATAGTTTCTTAAAAACCATATACGGAGGAAGTACACATTTTATTGTGGTGTTTGAGTATAAATAATACTTTTACTTATTATCTAACAACCATATATTTCCATTCTTGTTATCCATCAAGAGGTAGTCGTATACCCTGGTGGATTAGAAAAATCCCTCCCGAGCATTGTATGATTTCTCTCATCCCAAAGATACACCATTTTTAGAGGAACCCCTATGTTATAACATAGGGAACATTATATGATAATTATAGTTGAAGATAAAATGTTCCACAATGACGAATGGTACATAATAAATGTTTTTATTATAATTTTTTTCACATAGAATTGTGATATAGTGAATGGGGATGATATTTTCATTTTCATTATAAAATAAACATTGTTATATCATTAGAGACTCTTAAATATATAAGTGTATTCAAAAGGAATATTTTTCATCACATACAATGTTCTAATTTTATTCTGTAATAGGGATGGGGACTGAGACACTATATTGAATGATGATATTGAGTTCATTCAAAGGAAATAATTTGGAGAATAGGATATAATAGGGATTCTATAGATTATATAACAAGTTTTAGATATTTAAAATTGAGTGAAATGATAAAATATCTATAGATTAAAATAAAAAAACCATTATGATCATCATAACATTCCATGGTTCATTATATTGGTTATTGACTTATGTAGACCATAGAAAAAATATACTATTGATCATAGAGAAGGAAAAGTGGACCATATTACCACTATATAAATTTACAATAAATTAATTATTATAATAAATAATAAATTTTGAGAAACAATTATAAAATAATTATCTTATGGAATCTAGTCATTGTTATGTAAGAAGATTTGATGAATTTTTCATAGACAATGCAAAATAGTCATGGTTTTTATGATAAATATTGTTTAATGTAAACATTTTCATAATTTATCTCTTATTGGATCACTAAATGTACATGAAACACTATAGGGTAAATCATATATTACTTTGAGTAAAAAATTTTGTGATTTTAGTTAGTATTGAAAATGTAATAAATAGAAAATGGATTTTAGTTTTTAGTTTCATTATATTCGGACAAGATTTTTGGATATCATATTGTTTGAAAAAAACCATCCATGGTGAATCCCATTATGTAATATTTATTATCAAATTTATAAACTAATTAATTTGAATATATTTTATTCTTATGTGGATTTATTAGTTTAAAGAGGACCCCTTTATAGCCATTAAAATGAATTTTGTTGGGGATTATATAAATATTTAATTAAATCTTGTTGATGCCATCTAGGATTTGAGGATTGATCACAACCATTATTAATGTATTAGAGATATGAAATATAAATATATAAAGATAATACTACTCTATTTCATGGTTATAAAAATGAGAGTTTCTGAAAGTGAATAAAAATTTATTTTTTTTAGGATTGGGAAAAGAATAGTGATCTAACTATCTATTCTATTTATGGAACCCAAGAAAGATGAAACACACCACTCATTCTCATTTTTTTATATTATTCCATTTTATTAAATAATGAATAAATTTATCAAATCAATACTATATTTCAGTGTCAAATTACATTTTCACTATTAATAATAAAATGTATACCTGAAATATAAAATTATAATTATTTTAACTGAATGGTATTACCAGTCACAAAAATAGAGCATGAGCCTCATAATCCCATTTTCCAATATGATTCTTTTAATTTATATTTATATTTATTATAATTATCTCCCTTAATATTTCATTGATACTTACATAATATAAGAACTTACCAGTAACATGGGAATAGTGTTTTAAGTGTGGTAAAAAGATTACAGTAGAATTTGTATTATAACCAACCCAATGTGTGAGACTATATTTCAAATGGGTATCTCAAAATGTATTAGGGAGAGATAAATTATTAGGATTCTTGGTACACATAGGTTTATACGATAATATTCAATTATCATGAAAATATATATTTTTATTGATTTTATCTCCACAATAGTGTATTTTCCCATCAAATTTCAATATCATCAGAAAATTTTGTACGTACTTTCATCATGTTGACTAACCTCATCAATTGATATTGAGGACACTAAGGGAAAATTTTGAAAATTCATAATCTTTTTCATATATTTTAATACATTTATCATGTGGATGGTAATTTTATCTATTTATAATTAATATGTATTCTAATTCTTTATATATTTATTTAAAATCATTTTTAATGAGATATATATTAGTTTTTTATGGAAATTTTTCTAATTAAAAATTTAATGATATGTTAATCAATACTGTATTCATTTAAATTAAATGACATGAAGATAAATTGATAAAATTTATGGATATTTCTAAAACAAATTGTGTGTATTTATTGGATACTATGGATCTTGAGAATAAAAATAAAAGGATCAGACAATAAATCAAAATACAATGATCAGAATAACAAATATCTCAATTATCAGTTTAAATTGCATCTCTCAATTGCTTCAAAATATGAGAGTGAGTTATAACATTGTAATTTTTTCTATACACCAAATTAAGTCAACCTTAAATGTTTATAGTATATACATAATTACATGAAGTACAATTTATTAAGTGATTATTTAAATGTGATAGAATCAGAGGACATAATAAAATTATAGGATAATGATATATTTAGAGATTTTATGAAATTTTAGTTTCAAAATGTTTTTTATTTATATTGCAATAATAATTTGTTAGTAATTAATAATATTGGGATGAATATTTTATTCATTACAAAACATTAAAACAATATTACATTTTAATAGAGGAAGAAGTAGTATATATTGAAATAGAATTATTATTTGAAACAATTGATGTAAAATAATGAGTAAAATATATTGATGTAAAATAGTGATTTATAGATGAATGGTAAATTGAAGAATGAATTTTGAAAATCCACATGGGTTAAGGAAAATGTAATTAGTTATTATGTTGATGCTCAAAAGGGGAATATTCCTTTGGGTGAAAAGGGTTAATTAGGAATTTTTTAATATTGAAGTATTCATTTTATAAAGATCCACTAATTTTTACAATAGACAATAATAAAAGCTGTTAAGTGGGGAAAAAACGTATAAAATTAGGGTAAACAATTTTCTATGCTGAGAATCAATCATGAAGAGGAGGGTATATGTAATTTGGGTAAAATCTATGTATTTTATTGAATATCTTTTTTCAAATCAATTTATTTTCTTTGACTTCTTACGTTACACACAATATCGAGTTTTATGAAACTATAATATAATTTTCTATTACACCAAAGATGTTAAATTTGAATTTATTAATTTGAATAAATAAGTTATGAAAAATATATTTTTTAAAATTTTATGAAATAAATTCTTTGTTTATAAATTAATTAGAAATAAAAACAATCATTTGAAAGTAAAATAATATATTTTTATAAAAGGAATTTTTATGTCCGCAAATTATTTTTTATACATAAAATAAATTAATAACTATTAGAGAATTATTCATATTAAATTCATATATTATATATTTGATAATTTTTCTATCATTCATATAATATTTTTCTAGTAATGTGAACAAAATATATTTTTATGCATAAAGACTCCATTGTTCTAAAAATAATTTCGTCATATTTTGGGACCTTTTTTATTATTAATTTTTTATAATTTTTGAATTCTTGATTGAAAAAATGAAATTAATTTTTGAAATAAGATTGAAAAATTTAAATTAGTGTAAATTATTTATAATTTTCTAAATATACCAATTTTTCGATGAATGGTGAATAATATTGATTTTTTTTATAATTTCCCTTTTATTAAAATAATTTATAATGATAAAATTTCTATAAAAATGGTATAAAAAAATTATTAGTAAAAATATATTATTAATAATATATTTTTTTTGCTATAATTAATTTCATTACGAATATTTATATTAAACCATTTTTTATTTATGAAAACAACATCTTCGGAAAACATCCTTTTCATTGCATTTTTGAGTTTAAATTTCAATATAATTCAAAAACTTCATTAAAGTTAATTTGTTAAAATGGATTCCATATTTATAATTTTAGTAATTTATATTTTATAACAATGTAAAATATTTTTTGAACCATAATGAAATGTAAATGTTGTAAAAATTGATGATTATATGTTAACCTTGAAGATAAACAAAAATGATAAGTGCTAAATTCGTCTTGAAACATTTATTATTTATATTTTAGCTATATTTCATACATATAACATATATTTTTCTAGTGGTATATTTTTGTGTCATCTTATTTTTCCAAATATGTTGGTATATTTTATTCTATTGAAAATTCCAAATATCTCTCCAACTTATAAATGGACGCCATCTATCCTCTCTTCTCCACACATTAAGTTCCTTTTGGTTTTTCCAATCCTAGAGAAAACAACCTCTTTAATTCCCTATGCATAACCTATATTATTGTTTTGGTAATAAAACCATATTATTTTGGGTTTTGGTGAAAACAAAAACAATTTTTCTGATGAATTGGTAACATTTGAACCATGTGTTTTTGTTTTAAATATTTTCTTAACCCCATAAAATATTAATAAAATTTAAATATATAATAATATTATTATCTATTATATATTAATATGATATTATGTTAATTTTAAAACCATTTTCTATCTCCTCTTCCATCAAATATGAAATGAAATTGTCGATTGTGTGTAGGTCGGACTACGGACTCACGAACCAATATAATTATTTATACATCAACCCTCTGATGGATGGATATAATAATAAATATATAGTATATATATTACATTAATGGAAAAATTATAGTTCTAAAATTATAAAATCATATCATATGTATTACCTTCAAATTTGTTGAAAAATGATATCGACTCTCATGTGTACGTGTGGACTACCACCTTAATGAAGTGATATAAAATGTTTTTCATTTTATCTTCATATTGACGGTAATATGGATATAATTAATTAATATATGTGATATATATAATAAGAAACTAATTTTGAAACTGTTATTTTCTATATAGAATTCTTATCTTCTCTCTATCATTAAAAGAAAAAGATATTCATGGCTACGTATAGCATATTTTCTGTATGAATAATGTTATTCAATATTTTATCCAAAAATTATATGGATGATAATAAATATGTTCATAATGAATGTATATGACATTATTATCATTAAAAAATTCTATAGATTATAGAGCAATCATCATTTTACAAGACATAAAATTACAAATGTAAAACATACTAGAAAAACAATGATGTTATCATCCGGAATGGTGTTTTTATAAATGAATTCAAAAAAATATGGTCAATAAAAGTGTTATAAATAGTCATATATTCTATTATAAATATAAATTTTTAAATATATTTATAATAAAACAATTATTATTAAAAAATATTTTTATTGGGTATGATTAAATTTTATACTTGAGTAAAAGGATTGTAATCTATCTTTTAATTTTGTAGGACATATGCCATTTTCACAACATGTTTCTTTAGTGTGGTGTATATAGATCCCATTAATTAATTATAGGATTATTATCAATAAAATTATTGGATATAAATATCTATATAAGTTTCATTTCATCATAGGGATTATATTTCAAAAGTTACTAATCTGGTTAGAATTTGTGAGAAAATTTTATTATTTATCAGTATTGATTGATTATGAATATAATAATGAAATTTAATGAATAATTCTAAAGCAATTCATAAAATTTATTATCCTTTGTTAATTTCTATACAATATATTTATCTATTTCATTTTCCTTTTTTAATAACTGAAGAGATAATATGTGTTTTTAAGAAAATTGAATTACATTGATCTTTGTAGTCGATAATTCGTTCTCTTTCATGACTATGTTTTTTGAAAAAATTATCCAAATAATATCATTAATAATATATGTATATTTATTAATTAAATTTTTTATACATGAATAAATTTTTAAAAAATGTTTTAAAAAGAATAATATTTTCATTTTCTAGAAAATAATCTTTCTAATTATTAACAAATATGTGAAATTTATTTATTATTTAATATATATGGAATGAAGGTTGTTTCTTACATTCAAGTAAAATTATATGATTTGATGAATAATTTAATAATTTTAAAGGTTCCTTTTGAAGAAAATTTTTTCTTCATTGTTTTGAAAATATTAATAATTTAAAGAGTAATTTTCATAGTGGAATGTGTATTTTATTGAAGAATGTTTTTATTGATCTATTAATGGTACTTATATTCATCAATTGAAATTACTATTTTTTTAAATTAAGATCTAATTGGGATATGATCAAATGATTTGATGACTATTCATTCTCTAGATTGTTTTTCATTATTATGAAAAGGTATTTCTGAAACATTAATATTTTAAATGGGTTATGATTTTGAGACCTATTTATTTTTAATGGGATACACAAAAAATACATGTTTACAGAACTATTTTCAATATTTGGGTTATGCTATGATAAAGATTTTACAATATTATGGCACACATATTTTTATTTTCATTATTTCATTGGTGTGATAAAAATTTTATTACCTTATAAATAATTAGGTAATGATTAATGTCCTAAGAGCTCAAAGTTTATACATTAAGTTATCCCATACCTAAAATAGGGTCCAAAGTATGTTATTAAAAGCCCAAATTAGGCTACATGAAATTTTTTCCCATGAATAAAGTAGCTACATGGGTGGTTCTTTCAATCCTAATATTATTTGAATATATTTTTGGATATATATGGAAATTTAATATCTATGTTAATGTGTTTTCCATTAATTTATGTCTTATGCTATAGTTTTTCTATCATGTATGTTGTTATCTGATTCCTAAATAAATGATTTGTAATAAAAATTCCTGAATTTTCCATGAAATATCATTGTGATCTATGATATACAGAGCACGATTTTAAAATGTTCTTACAATGTTCTCATACCCTTATGTTTAGACTATATTTCTATCTCTCTATTTACCCTTACTAGTCATTTAAGATCACTATTTTTTATGTTTTATTTATCATGTTTGGGAATAAAGGTATTGTATATAATATTTTTATGATTTTATCTAGTTATAAAAAACATATTTGGAGATGATGTAGTTCCCTTATGAACAATTTATTTGGGTTTCAATGTTTCTAAAGGCAGTAGACCTAGATGATTCATGTGGGGATCATTATGTTATATAAATAATGTCCATATAATAGGGAATGATATTTACATATGAAAATAATCATTACCTATAAAATGTATTAGAGGGAGGTTTAGTTATGCTTTTGAAACTCGGATAAGAGAAATTTACTTAAAATATTTGGGAAACCTCAAAGAAATGGAAAATGTCCACAAATTTTGTTGATGGTCAGAGATAGAAATTTCATGAAATTAAAGCCCTATATGGATACTAAAAGTGTATGTAGATAGGTATTAGTTTTACATAGGGGTATTAAAACTGAAAAAATAAAAATAGGACTTTACTAGATCATAGACTGGGAAATGACAGTGAACCTAACTACATGTCTAATTTGATACTCTCATGGGACATGTTTTTTAAAATAAAAAACTCATATTGCACCATTATAAAGTATTTGAATATAGTTTTTATTTAATCATGATAAACCAAAGGTTTCATATATAGAAAAATGTTTTCCGGATTAATCATTTCTATGAATGATTGATCGATACGATTAATGACACATCATGATACTACTGACCATTTTTTATTTACTATGTGATTTGAGATAGAACAATAAAATTGCAGTGGTGATAATAAAGCTCAAATATTGAAGTATGCTTTTTGACCATATTTATATTTATTATTTTATATCATCAAAAATATATAGTAATTTTAACTTTGATGATCAATTATATTATGTTAATTAAGTAGCAAAAACTCAGAATGTCACGAAAACTAAATCTCCCTTATATGATTATTCTCGGGTTTATTTTTTTGGGAATATACTTCCTGATAATCTTGTAGTTATCCCTATATTATAATTTAATGCAATATTATGAATGTATTGTCTTTGTATACATAAATACCAAATAAATTTATAAGGAAGTGAATTCACATATGGTATTCCAAAAAAACCAATGTTTGTATATACATGTGATTATAAATATGATATTACGATAGAAATAATATCCATTTTATAGAATAAGATTTTTGTTAACAGGGGTTTTTATCTCATATGTATAGGGAGAAACTCTACACCAATGATTTGCCTATTTTGGGGGAGATTATTGATTTATTTATGGAATAGTTTCTTTTTCTTCCCCTGAATTGTGATATTGAGTTCATAATGGAACTCATTCTTTACAACAATCCTATTTCATAGACTACATATAGAATGAATATTATTGTGTTATAAGAATTGAAAACTAAACCACAAAATCATCTTAACATGGAATTAGTTTGGACATTTATGAATCCTTGTGGAGAACTAATTATTTTTTCTATGAAGATAGATGGATCGATGTGACTTTTCATAGAATATTAAGAAATAAACTAGATCACAATCAAGAAAAATTTTACTATACCACATATTGATATATATTTTGATAAAATAAATAGAGATAAATAATTTTCCAATACTGATCTTATTTATGAATATCATTAACTGAGGGTCAAGAAGAGTGATATACCGAAGAATGAATTTTATACAAAGAATAGACAATTTGAATATATAGTGATTCCATTTGGTATTACTAATTCCCCAACCATATTAATGGAGTTAATTAATTTAGTGTTTATAAAATACCATTATCATATCATGGAAATATTTATAGAGAAAATTCATATATATTAAAATGAATAGGTGAAACATGATGATCACTATAGAATAGTGTTGAATACCCAAATGAAGGGGAAGTTGTGTTAAAAATTTACCCTATGTGAATTTGGGCTATGAATGTTTATATTTTTTGGATATATAATCTAAAAAAAGGGTATATAAGTTGATCCATCAAAAGAAAAGGCTATTAAACATTTCCCAACCTTAAAATTATGATTGATATCTATAGCTTTATTGGTATGGTAAGATATTATCAATGGTTTGTGGAAAATGTTTCATGAAAATATATTTCAATCACCATTTTAACATATGAGAGAGATTACTTCTTCTAGATAAATAAATTTGAAGAAAATTTCAATGGATTAAGGAGATATTTAGTCTAAGAACCTATAAATATATTACTATACTATATAGAATGGTTTTTAATTTATAGTGATGCATTAATAATGGGTTGGGATGAATAATATTGAATAATTATGATGTTATATCTTCTTTTACCATAAAATTGATGGTTCATGATAAAAATTACCCTACTCATTATTTTGAGTTATCTATGATAAATTTCCATTAAATATATAGAAGAATTATCTTACATGAAAAGGTGTTATATATAATAATTTTAAAATATTAAATATACATATTCAAATAGGAATATCTAAATATATGGAAGATAATATAGTTTTAAACTATTAATGTTATTGAATTCACAATTAATTACCACCATTGGAATGAAAGAATGGTTTTTTATTATTTAAGTCGAAATGATCGAACTAGAATATCTATGATGTGGATGATATTAAATGATTATGGATTTTCAATCGAGACATTGGGATTTATTCAATGATAGGGTTAAATAATATTTGTTCTGAATTATTTTTCAATCATCTACATAAGTGAATATTAAATAAGCATAGATGAAATATGAAGTGTTGTAAGAGGATGTTAGAAATATTATTATGAATATCGATGATTAAAATGGAATGGTATGTTTTAAGAACATTGTTTTTGTTCTATACATCTAATATTTTTTGAAGGATCTATTTAAGGATGATTATAGTTCTTCAAAACCAATTCATCTACTAAGTACATTGATCTATGGAGATTTAAATGAGTATTTATAATGGTATGGCATTAAGATAATTGTTTCAGAGTATGAATATTAGTGCTTGGTCTATCAGTAAGTTAAGGAAGAGAGATATAAATTTAAAGGGTTTTTATTACCATTACCAATAAATGAATTCATATTCTAAAATAAGACCATGTATTATTACTTTAGAGTCCCCGAAAATATAAAGGGAATAATTGTAATTTTTTTGTAGTCAATTTACTTAGAATTTTAGAGCATTTTAATGATATTAGGGAAGCATTATATTTGCAACATTTATCTAGGATATAAATTAAGAAAGCAGTTAGGTTTTATGGAATACTATAATCTATTATTTATGAGTAGAATATATGGTTTACCTAGAATTTACAGCGATGCATTCAACCGAGTATGGATACAATGTTAAGATTCATCGATGATTATCACCTTAAGATAAATGTTCATTTTGAGAGGAATATTCATACCATATATGATATGTTTAGATCTTTTCATATATATTTTAAAGTGGTTGGGTTCGACACTTTTATTTAGTCTATTTTTAAGAAAACAATATCATATAGTTAAACATTATGAGGGATCATAATCAATCCCAATATAGAAAGAATTATGGATATCTAATGTGGTTTAAAAAAATTGTAGAATGAATCATATTTGGACCGGATCTAGCTAATGAAATGATAGAGAAATTTAGTTCCAATCAATATCACATAGATAAAGCTTATAATAGACATAAAAGTAATTTTGGATGACATTTATGTGATTTAGAGTTTGGGATTTGTGTTATGGTTTTTTAGATGAATTTATCAATAAAATAAGGTCATTAGATTCAAAAGGAAAAGAAATTTTAGTCCTCAGTATATTATCCCTTGTGAAATTTTTGATTGGGTAGGGATGATAGATTATCACTTCTCACTTCCACAAATCCTCTCCCAAGTCCATGACATGTTTCATGTATCTCTCATGGGGAAGTAGATATCTGATACATTACATGTATTGAACTTATAGGTCATACCAATATATCATGATCATTCCGATGATGAAAAACCATTTGATATTCTGTATCATAGACTGACATTTTTATGAAACAAGACTACACCCATTATCAATGTTTTGTGGGAAAACATATAATTTTAATAAGCAATATGGAAATCTAAGTTAGTGATATCACAGAAAGAACAATAGTTTTTTGTGTTATATTAATTTAACTTTTAGAGAAAAAATCTTCTTAATAGATTTTAATGTAATGAAACAATATTTTATGAAATGTATATATTTTAAAATTAATTAATTTTCATTGATACCTTGCATTACATGAAACACTAAATTTTAACAAACCATAATATTGTTTACCATTACGAACTAGATGATAAATTTGTCAATATGAATAAGAATAAATAAATAAATAAAGTTATATTTTCAATACATGTAGAGAATAAATTCATCAGGCATAAATTTATTGGAAATAAAAATATCATTCATTTGAACATAAACAAAATGATTTTTAGAAAAAACTATTTTTATATTCCAAATCTAATTTTATCTTAATAATATAAATTTATCAGTGTTGGGAAATTATTTTAATCAAATTTAAATAAAATGTATTTGATCATATGATCTATCATTCATCTAATATTTTTTATGTCATGGGATAATAATAAATTCAGTTGTATGAATGAAAACCATTTGAAAGAAAAAGTTTCACCACGATTTGGGAACATATTATAAATTAAAATTTTCCACTAATAGAAAATTTATTTAAAATTTTTATTTTTATTTTATAGATAAAAGTGAAAAAATTATTTTATGGTTATTATTTGAGAATTTCCTATAATGGTTATTTATTGAATTAATTGGGAAACATACAAATTTTTATAGAAAATTTTATTTTAATTTATAAAAATTTCAAATATATATATTTTTAAAAAGTTTTTAATTTAAAATTATTTAAAAAGTAATATTATTAAATGTAATTATATAATTGGAATCAATTTAATAGTAAATTTTAAATTTAAATCTTTTTATACTTATAAAAAACTTTTTTTTTAAAAATAACCTTCTCATCTCGTCAATGAATCTAATTTTGATTTAATTTATAAAAATAATGTGAATTTAATTGTCTAAAATGGAATTAATAGTTTATTTAAAAATAAATAATAATAAATAATATGGTTAAACTACTTTTTCATAATGAATATTAAAAATTGTGAAAACTAATTACTGTTGTTAAGGTTAAATAAAGTCCACAAGGGAGATAAATGACGAAGAGAAGGGTTGAAATGATATTAAAAATTGTGTTATTTTTATTTAATAGAAATATTTTGAAATTGTATATTATAAGGTTATGGAATTGTACATTTTAGATCCATTTTTTTGTAAAAATCATGGGTATAATTCATTCCCTTCCAAAATTCCAATTGTTTAGTATCTCCCACTTATTAAGGGATACAACACATCCTATCCTCTACACACGTAATGTGAATTTTAGTTTAATAAATACCTAAAAACCATTAATTAATGACTTTTTAACATCCTATATTCGTTGGTTTGATTAAAAATTCCCATTGGAAGGTTTTTCTTGAATCCCTAATGAAGTTGTCTGAAGAAGATGTGCCATTCATAACTATGAATTTTTTTAATTTCTTACCATACATCCTTAAAAAATTATTTAAATACAATTATATAATAATATCATTATATCCGTTACAATTATATTTTATTATATTATTTAAATGACATATATCTATCTCCATTTCCACTAAATGGGAAATGAAATTGTCGATCATGTGTTTTGTGGACTTTGACCTTGTTAACTTGTGAATTTCATTTTCCATAATTGTCTCTCAAAGATTCATATAATGATGAATTTAAATTTTATAAATTAGTTTAATAAAATAATTATATTTATATTATTACATATCATATATAAATTCATACAACCAAATCCTTTGAAATTGAATAATGTCAATCATGCGTATGTGTGGACTGCCTTCTATACGAAACGATGTGAAACATTTTTTATTTTATATTTACATGGATGATAATAAGGATATAATTAAATAATATATATGATATATATTATAAAAAAAATTATTATTTTAGAGTGAATTAATATTTACATTTCCTTCTTTATATCCATTAAAAAATGAAAATACTTTTCATCTGTTTGTACGTCCCACCACATCAATGAACGATTTAATATATTTTTCTACATAGATTTCTTATAGAGGATTATGAATATATATATAATTGATTTATAAAATATTTGTTGTATGATCAATATTTTGTATATGATTTAACCATAACCAATATTCAACGACTAAACAATCACACCATAACATACATAAAAAATGAATAAGATATCACATATAATAGTATTTTTAATAATGAATAGATAATAAACTGGTGATTAATGGGTTATAATTAATCATATATGGAATGATATAAATGCATTTATTATTTTATTTATATATAATAATTCAATATTTATTAGAGTGTTATTTTCAATTGGTATGAATATGAATAATACTAAAGGTAACTTATTTTAATCTCACTTTTATTTCCATCGGACACATACCATATTTACTACATGTTTCTTTGGGAGGATTATTGAGTTACCCTTAATATATTTAATTATTATTATCTATAAAAATATGGGATATAACTATATATATATTTTTTTCATAGTCATTACGATTCAAAAGTTTCTTATGTGGTAAGGATTTGTGATACAATCTCATTGTTTACTTAGATTGTTAATAATATTTTTTATGATGAAATTTATCAATATACATCCAAAAAAATATATAATTTTATCCCTTATAATTATTTATTACAGTACATGTCATACATTCATTTTCTAATTTTTAATAATTGATGAGACAAAAAGAATTCTTAAAAGAAAATAGACATCATTTTTCCTAACTATTGAGGATCCATTATCCACACATTAGTGTTTTGTAAATATGATTTCAATTTTTTTTAGTAATAGAAAATGATTTATTATAGAAAAAAATATCCATGTTTTAGTTTCTGATATTTTTTAAAAAATTATTCTTCATCTCATTTTCCAGATGAGGAATTTTTCAATTTTTAACCCAAATAATAAATTAATATTTTTTCATCATGTGTGACATGAAAATAATTTCTCAACATCATGAACACTAAATGATTTTAGTCATACCTAAAAATGTTTTTCCGTTCATTTAGAATAATTTATTTTTTGTGTTTATATAAAACCATTTTTTTCCATGGTTTTTGTAATAATTAAATGATTAGGAATCTCATTTAGTTTCTATCATCTTAAAGGGTACGATGAATGTTATCACATGCATGAAGTAGGTTATTGGGAGGTTAGAAAAGTCCTAAAAAATAATGAATTCCCATGTGGGTATCCTTGAAAAATATTTTTTAGGCTTATGTGTATAAACAAAATATATGTATGATGTAAATGTTATTCATTAATATATTATGTTCATTGATTCTATCTGGAATCTTGTTAAAGAAACTACAAAGATTTATTCCATGATAAAAATTTATTTTCACTGATATAAAAGCATTGGTTTTAAAATATTATTGTTTTGTTATTTTACCCTTATTCCCATGTTATGTTTATTTTTCCTTTCTCACTCTTACTTATCATCTGAGCATGCACATTCTAATTTTTCCCTTATTATGGTTACAATTAAATTTATTATGTATGATATGAATATGTGGGGTTTTAGTTAAGAAGAACCAAATTTGATATGATTTAGCTCACTTATGTACTATTTATTTATGTATCCATTACTCCAATGGAACAAGAATATACTATAACTCCTTGAGATTTTGCGATTTCTTATTTTTTGAAATAATTTAATCTTTATGATAATTTAAATTTCACACAACACTATAAATAGTATATTTTATATTAAAGCACTATATTTGGATTGAATTATATACACCCCTAATTTAATTATGAACTACATTAACTAAAAATATTATATTTCTCTACCTAGAATACCGATGCTTTCTTGTATTACACTTAAAAATGACTTTCCTATATGCCTTGTGTAACACACAAGACACAGTTTTAACGAACAATAATATATCATTAATATGTCATCACATAATACAATATGATATAAACTAGGATTGCAATTAGATGTTATGAATAGTATTAAATAATTTTTGATAGTATATAGATTATAAAAATACAACATGAATTCTGAGGTTACAAATTAATTAGTGATGAATAAAAAAACTGATTGCTTATAAAGAAAAATATTATTATTTTTATTGGTCACAAAGGTATTTTACAGTAATAAAATACATTGATTACAATTACTCAGTGTTATTAATGTTATATATATTTTATCTATTCAATCACATAATTTTTATATTCAACCAATATATTTGATAGAAATAATATAAGAATAAACCAAATGTTATGCTTAAAAACGGTTATTTTTATTAAGGAATTTTTTACTCCTTTTAATGGAAAAAAACATTAATGTCATATTTTGAAACTTTTATAGATCATATACGGGAAAATAATCTATATTTTTGAAATAATAACATAATAATTTTGTTATGGTAAATTTATATAATTTTTCTATGGAGTTTTACTTATTTAGTGAAAAGTGAAATGTAATAAATTTTGGTTCAAATTTTTTTTCAAAAATTTTATTTATAAGGGTGAATTATATTTTAAAATTGTTTCCAATATTAATTTGAAAATATTTTTATCAATTAATACAATTTTACCTTTTAAAATAAATTTCTTTCTGAAATTTGCTATAAAATCCTAACAAACATCTAAAGGTTTTTCCATTAAAAATCTGCTTTGTTGACCCAATGAAAAGTTTATTTTAAATTAATTTCAACCACTTCACTGATTAGAAATTGGAAAAAATTTGATTAAATATATGGAATCATCCTAAGTTATAATTTCTAATATGTTAAATTTAATTTTTGAATAAAAATAATTGTGAATGTAATTAAAATTAATTACATCGATTAAGGTAATATTTACCTTAACTAAGGACTAAACCTTAAATTCAAGTCCAATAATGACATTTCAATTGATCTAAAAACCCATTTCCTTTTAATATTTCTACCATATCCTCACTGTTATAAATAAATTTCATTACTAGAGCCATTATTTTGGGAGAAATGTTGGATGAATTCTTTTTCCAAAGATTTTCAATAGTGTGACTCCTCCTCAACTATTAAACGGCCTCCTCTACTCCACCATTTTACTCATCACAAACCCCTTTAGTTCTTCCATGATTTCATAAAAAATTCTCCCAACAATCATTGGGTCCTCCATGAATCATCCTTTGGGTACAAATATTTCCAATTTATCCATTTTCTACAAACCAAAAGGTATTACAAGATTATGAGGAAGATTGTATGAGTGTTGAGAGAGTTAAGACACAAGGTAATGATATTTTATCTCAATTTTCATATATGTGAGATACATTATAGGTTCTCCACTCTTTTTTTTATTCATGGTCTATATAATTACCATGAACGTATTATATGATTCTTATTTTAAAATATATTGGAATTTACATATGATCAATTAGATCATTCAATCAAGGGGTTTGTGTTTCAAATGATACCAAATCAGTAAGATAGTTTTGTCTAAATTTACATTCATTGAAACACATGCTTTGTTATACACATAAATTTTTATTTTAGATGTAAATACTAATATTGAAATGTTGTATCATCATTATTCTTCCTTTCATGATATTTAATTATTCATATAGTTTCATTTTCTAACATGGGTAGTATGGTTCTATGTTTCCACATTATAAGAGTTTCTTGAAACAATATTATCACTTTTCAAGAATGTTTTTGATTATTATTTCTTTGTTGAAATATTATAATCCATCTCTAAAGAACACTCATGACCTTTATTATTCTATTTTTATTCATGATATATTAATTTATTACTACCATTTTTCTCCTCTTAGGTTCATAAGAGAGTTAATAAAGAGTTTGTAAGATATCCCAACATTACCCTCTCTTCAATCAGACATCACTGTTCTTTCAAAACTATTTTTATGGGTTTCCAAGAATATTGTAGAATAATCCTATAATATTTAAAAGAAAATTTTACGATTTTTTACTTTAAGGAATGTTTTAAATGAAATGTTCTGATCACATTCTGTACAGGGAAATTTCTACTGTTTTTACAATGAAAAAAGAATATCCTTTTCACCTCATATGAAATATATGTAATTTCCCTTATTTCATTTTTTTGACTTTTCATTTCCATTTTTAAAAGTTAAATTTTTATGAATTATATTACAGTAATTGTTAAAGAAATTATTTTCCAATCATTTTCAAGATTTCATTAAATGTTATAAAATATATTTTCAGGGATAGTGTATTTAAAAATTATTTTAAGAAGATTTATATGTTTTCATGTAAAATAGATTTCAAAATCGTTTCAATCTTATTTTATACGTTTTCATGGAAAAACAATTTCACATTGTTTTCATTATTATTTTATATATTTTAAATGGGAACGTTTTTCAAAATGATTTACTATATTATTTCTATATTTTCATTGAATATTAAATGAAAATGTGTTTATAAAGGGTTTATGTTTAAAAAAACATTTTAAAATAAGAAAATATTCTTCTATTTAAGAAATGTATTGAAATTACATTTCCATGTTATTTTGTATATAAGATGTAATCTATTAATGTTACTCATTCTCTTATAGGAAATGAAACAAATTTACAATTCATATTATTTTTTTCAATGTTTTAGGTTTTGTTAGAATGATGCTTAGGACATCCGTTTCTCTTCCACAAGTTTTATGATTTTAAAAAACACTTCTTCTCTCAGGATATGATTTGATGATATGATTATGAAAAAAATCTCCTTCCAATAGGTTATGATGTTATTAAATTTTAATGATAACAATTTAATTTCCTAGGGTCTTATTTGATGTTCATATAACCCATCTCTTTTCATTGGTTATGATATGATTATTTTTTTGGCACATGCATGTATGATTTCATTATGGGATGGGTGGGACCCAAATCTAAATTTAATTAATTGGGGAATGATGGATTAATAATGACTATAAATGTTATCTGTAAAACTTATTACATGTTCATAACGTTATCCATAGACTTGGTTGAATGTCAATAAGTATATGTGTAAATGATTACATGATTATAATGTTATTAGTAAAACATATTTTTTATTCAACATTTTAGGCATGGAACTGGTTTTATATCAATAAATTTAGGTTTGAACATTATTACATGTTCAAAATTTGAATCTGGAAACTAATTGCATAATTACCAAATTAAACATGGACCTATTTAAAATTCCATAAGTCGATGTGAGGGCCTGATTTCATGTCTTAAACTTAATGTTTTAACTTTTTTCTTCCCATACATGTTCAATGTGTAAAATATATATGGGTATTGAAAAATTACATGTATTACTCCTATTTTATTTTCTTGATTGCATTAGGATTGATGCCTTAAAAATCCAAACAATTATTACATGGTTAATGTTTATGATCTTTCATATGATGGGTATGATCTTGTAATGATCATGACCGCATTTTTATACCATTAATATTGTGATATGAAAAAAAAATTTCTTTATTGACCATTATAATGAAATATATCTCACCCCTTTCTTAATTATCCTTTCCCCAAGTTATGACAAATGGGTTTCTATGTAGTGTTATTAAAATTGGAAGACAATTTTGATAGTCATTAAAGATATTTCCTTGATCAAGATGATTTTTATTCCATGTTTACAAAGGCACTAAACAAAAATAGTCTTTGGGAATACTTTTTTAATGTTTTATGTATTCCTCAAAATTGATTTAATGTATATGTATTTCCATTTGGGGTTACTATAGTTGGTAATAAAGGAATCATTCAGGTCATCATTATAAACTTGGATTATAAAACTTTAGTGTGATCCCTAGTTATATTTATAAGGATATGTCTAGGAATGACTTTAAGGATAAGTATAAGGATGAGATAACATTTAGGAAAATTCCTATAATTTTGGTAATGTAATTTGTGAGTGGTTTCCGACAAATACAAGCTAGTCTAGATACTACATGTGGAAATGGATATATAAAATATGTACCTATAGGTAAAAACATTTAAACGGTGTTCTAGGCTTTAGTTGGGGTAAATTTTTACAAAATAATGTGCCTTCCTTCACACCTATTTTTAAATTCGGGAGGATACTATTTGGGAATTCATGAACATCTCATGAACCATTATATAGTATTTAAATAGAAGTTGTCTGTGAATAACGATTTATAATCCTATGGTGTCATATATTAATGAATGAGTCATAATTAGAACATCTTATATGTGACTTTTTATAATTTAGTGGCTCCTTATTATGACAATTGTTTCTTTCTATTTTATTTCTTTTTTAGTGAATGTATAGAACCCAAAGGAACCCCATTAATTGAGATTCTGATAGAAAATGGAATGATTGTTCTTGTAACACCCCAAGTAAATAAAGAATATGACATATTTATATTTATCCTTATTTGTGAACAAAATGTCAATATTAATTTAAAGGGAACTCTATGGTTGATGGCTTACCCAATATGCAACAACGAGTTCCTTTGAAATCTTACGTTGCACTCTAATAATAAAATAATATTATTTTAAAATGGTAGTTAACACATAGCCATTGTATTGGCATGAATGAATAGAAAAAACTAAAATATGGTTATATATGTTTGTTAAATATTTTTACTTTTATCCAATAAATTTTATAGGCTTAAAATGTAAATGAATCCAATCTTAAGCATTGAATACACTAATATTTTTAAAAGATTGTTTTACTAACTTTTGATGGAAAACCATTTTCAAATCAAACTTTTGACAATTTTATAAGCTCTATTTTTCAAAATAAACATATTCTTTATTATTGGGACATTGAAATTAACCTTTGGTTAATTTTGGGTATTTTTCTGACAATGTTTCTTTTTCAATGAATAGTGAAAATACTGCATTTTACATCAAAACTAATTTTTCATATAATTTAATTATGTGGTTATATTATATTTTTAATTTGTTTTAAAGTTTAATTAGAATATATTTTTACCATGTAATCCAATTATGACCATTGGGATTAAATTCACTTTGGAATAGGGCATAAACAAGTGCCAAACTTTTCATAAATATTGTTTCTAAAAAACCCGGAATTTGTTTTGACAACATGAATTATTTTTAAATTAATTATTGCAATTTATGTGTTTGGAATTTGGTAAAATGGATTAAATATTTGGAATCAGAAGGTCCAAATTATGTAATTAAGGATCTTTTGTTTTTGGACATTATGAATAGTAACAACGTTAATTATCTTTAATTATCTTGATTAATGAGTAATCGGGTAGTTAATGATAATAAAAAAATATCATAATAATAAAAAATGACCACAACATGTGTCCTAAAGCTACTGGTTATCTGATGGTCGACCATGGGATGCCTTGTGCCAAACATGGCGGCCCTAGGGAATCACTTTTGTGAGAAAGTGACTTTTTATCTTTTTATTTTTAAAGAATGTTAAATATAACAAAGAATGTATCACCTGAGTAATTTTTTTTAATTTTGTCAACATAAATGATCTCTTGGACTAAAAATAGTCATTGGTAATCTAAAACGATTTCCTACATCATATTATTTTTTTATAATTTTTAGACATTAAATAAATTAAATTATTTTTGACACCATGATGATATAGCGATTACCTCATTATTTAACTATTTAAATAAAATGGAAAGATAATGTAAAATCTAAAACCTACACATGTCAAAATCCTATTGTATGTGTGTATTTAGAACCCTTATCACCTTATCTTTGAAACACATCAATTTGGGACCATGAAAATTCGTATCTCATTCTAAAATAAAGTAACATTTCCTTACTTTCCAAGAGTGCCCCTCCTCTCCTCTTATAAAAGGCCACCACCTCGACCTCCGTACCCACACCTCTCAAGCCTTTGTCTCGGCCAACAATAGCCCATTTTGTCTCCTCACATCCCTATATTACTTCTAGAAGCCTCACGTTGGGAATAAGTCTTCCCAAGGAAGCCTTTGAGCTCAAATCAAAAAGAGTTACCTGTTTCAAAGGTAGTGTCTTCTCTTGTGTTCTTATGTATTATTCTGCTTCTCCAACCCCCTAAACTCTTTTTATTAACTTAATTTGTAACAACTACAGTATCCTCAATATGCTAGGATGTTTTTATAAGAAGTATTCGAGCTAATATTACACATACCTTCATCTAATGGTTAAAGAACACACTGTTTCTGTTGATGGCGAATTTCTGCCTCACGAAATGATGATTGTTCAACACTCATATAACACCTTCAAAGGTGTCCATTAAGATGACACTATATTTATATATGATATATAATATGTTTAATTTTAACTTAAGATTTTGTATTTTTCATTTTTGTCATAACATTATGGTTTCCATTGTGGGTAAACACGATAATTTCATTTTAGGAAGTGCGAACTACCGCCCCCTCAAAGTGATTTGATTCATTGATGACTAATGTGGGACGTATAAAGGATGGATTTAAAGTTATTATACACGATGTTATACTGGAATTATAATAAACCTTTATATCATTATTATTTTATTTCCATTAAAGTATGATATATAAATGAATGTAGCGTTCATGCGTACGTACGGATTACCGTCTCCTTGAATGATGCATTTCATTTCTTATCCCCAAATGTAATGTAATATTATAAGTACATGTATATAATGGATATATATGATTTATTTTACATCTTAATGATTAATATAATTCTGGAATTAAAATATACATATCTCTGATTTTGTTTTAATTCCATTAATATGATATAGAAATGAAACTAGCGTTCATGCGTACGTACGACTTACCGTCTCCATAAACGGTGCATTTCATTTCTTACCTCTAAATGATTATGTAATATTATAAATAAATTTATATGCTGGATATATATGATATATATGATATCCAAATCATGAATATCATTCTTGAGATAATGGATATTTGACTACGTGAACGACATGTAAATATAAGAAGTTCACTTTTGATTCAAGTAACAAATATCAACAAAACGACCGTTATTAACTAAAATTATTACATAAATGTTCATAACATGGTAATAAGTGATATAAAATGAATAAAGAACTTGAAAAAGTTTCTTAATAAAGTAGAAATGAACTCAAGTTTATTATTTCGGACATTAAATAACGATTGAGTCAAGTCGGACCCGAGGTAAGGGAACCTACCACTCTCTTTCTTTTTAAGTACCCTATTTTATGTCATTATTTTTATGCTCATATTTATTATGATTGGGATGTTATTTTATATTACTCTTACTTTACTATTTATGTTCATATGATGAGAGACCCTATTTTCTCTTATCATTCCATTTTGGATGTTTTGAGTGGCGCCATTAGGCTGCCGAATTTTCGTAAGAGATCCAACCCCTCTCTTTTTAAGTACTCTCTTTTATTTCACTTCTTTTAAGCTCCACTTCGTTATGCTGGGGGATGTTATTTTATATTACTCTTTCTGTAAATTTTATTTTAATAATATGAGAGACCCTATTTGATCTACTCAAACCATTATTGGATGTTCTAAGTGGCGTCGTTAGGCTTCAGAGTTTTCGTAAGGGATTTTTAATCTCACTTTTATTTCCGTGAAATTTATGCTACATTTTCCACCATTTACTTTGAGTGGTGTATGTACTACCCATTATTATACTCTATTTGTAATATAATTTCATTATGGGTATTTACATATTCATTTTATGACCCTTCTTCCATGGGGTGTACGTTTTGAAAGATACCCAAGTCGGTAAGGGAACCTTTCACCCTCCTCTTCTTAAAAGACATCATTTTGTTGGGTCATTTAATTTAAATATTGTTAATTTGGTATATGATATTCTATATCCTTATTGATGTAAATTTTATGTCCATGTGATGAGATACCATTTTCTCTCTCATCAACCCTTTTTCTGAATATTGAAGTGACGTCGTTAAGCTGTCGAATTTTTTCAAGGGAACTTCTTAACCCAATTTTGATCCTTTGGGATAATCTTTTACTCCTTAAATATGTTGTTCTATGAATATGTGTGAATGACCTTTGATTGTTTTATACCTATTATCAACTTATATTTGGTCTATTCCTTTGTCACACATAATTATGTAATTGATTTATCCTTAATCCAAGGATACTGTCTTTGTAAGGGACTTCGTCTCAATCTCCTTTCATTGAGTAATATTTCATTTTATACACAACTTCCTTTTATACGGTGTATAAACCCCTTTATATTTTACTTTTATACAAAAGGAATTTTTTTCTATGAAGCGTTTTACTAAACAACAAAAAAAGAATGTTTCTTTTAACGTACGCGGTCACAACGACCTTTTCCACCGCCGTGAGTATTATTTGGTCTTTGGCTTCCTCAATAAGCCGTAATGTTTTTAAAATGAAATAAATACCATATACTCTTTTATGTATTTTAGTATTGGTAATGGTTTTTATAATGTATTTGTTATGTCAATATATTTAAGTGATATATTGTGATCAAAGTGTGGAAATGTTTTCTTTCCATTATATTTGTTTTATGTATTATTATTTTATAATGGTACTTGGACATTTGATGGGTGGTTACGCGATGAACCATATGACGGGTGGTGCCGTGAATACCAGGACGGGTGGTTACGTTATAACCTCCAATGCATTGGGTATGGAAGTCGGCCATATGGCTATTCCATTAATTATGTATGGAAGTCATCCGTATAGTTATTCCATTAAGTGATATTTGTGGAAGTCGACCGTATGGTTATTCCACTTAAGAATGTTTATGTCCCAAGTTACCTTTATATGTTATGTTTTCATTACATGGGTTTTATGATAATCTTTTGATTACAAAAAGGGTAAGTAATGATCTTTTATTCAATGAAGAGTATTTTTTGTTTCATAAAGGTGAAAAGTATTACTTTGATTAAGTATTCATGGTTTATTGTTTTTTTTTAAAAAACTAACAGTTTTCCTTCTTTGTGTATCCCTTACTGAGATTTTTATGCTCACCCCACGTTTTTGAAATGTTTTTCACAGGAGATAAAGGGCAATAGGGTCGAGGATGGGATCATGGAAGAGTCATGCTCTCTAAAACATGGAACTAGACTTGTTTCTTTTTAAGAGTTTTTATTTTATGGAAACTTAATAGAAGTCTCTACTTTGTAATATTTTGAGATGTAATAGTTATGTTTTCATTTTCTAAAACTCTAAACTTGAAAAGATCCGCAACGTGAATTATTCATTTAATTCAATATTAAGTAAGGTTTAAGGCTGGGGCGTTATAGTTGGTATCAGAGGTTGGTTTAGATAACATTAGAGGTTAGGGTATTCTCTAAGCATAAGTGACATTACCATAATGGTTAGGATTTCAGAAAGAGTCCTAGTTTTAGATAGAGTGAATGAGTAAGTATATCTTAGTGATTATCTTCCACATTAGTACATGATGGTTTTGTTGATATACTCACACTGACCATTTTGGTTTTAGTAAATGGCTGGATCTAGCAGGCACCAATGTAACAGCATATGTGAAGGAAACTGTGATGGTTTTCTGAGCGAGCAACTGATTGATATGGGAGCTGCAATGAGAACTCTTGTGTTTATCCTCAACCAACTATTTGGAGTCATGATTGACCACCTAAACCATGGAGATTTCTATAAGGCATCATATATGCGAGAAACAAATCCTTACGGAACTATAGGTAATAATTATAAAGGTAAGTGTGTTCCAAAACCTATGTGTCAAAGATGTGGAAAGAAACACCTAGGAAAATGTTTCAAAGGGACAGAAATATTCTATAGATGTGGAAATGAAGGTCATAAATCAAGAACCTTCCATGGAAAAAGGAAGCATCCAGTTGACTCGAGGAAAGGGAAAGAAGTTCTTTCTGAGGGATCAATTGAATGTTTTAAATGTGGTGTGCATGGTCATTATGCAGACACATGTACTATGAATATGTTTCGGGAATAGGATCACCAAGATCGTAAAAATATTCGTTTAACAATACCTAATTCCATTCCGATTGAGGATGAAGAAACTGACAATGACCAATCAAAGGTATGGATTATTTCATAACTTTTGTTTTCCTATTTTGGAATCTTAGGATATGACTCATGATTTTGTTTGTAGGAAAGAAGTATTTTTGAATATGTTTTAAATGAATGGTTAATGGATCATGAAGAATATTGAATGAGTAAGAAGTCAACATATAAGGGCTTCAATAGTTATTGTGAAATTCATAAGATTATTAAGTCTCTTTTGATGATGGGGTAACATTAGAAGAGTTTTTATAGAATGTGTAACCCTGATGTTCAATATATGAAAATTTTATTCAAAGAATAGTAATCTGTTCTTTTGT
Source organism: Viscum album (assembly GCA_963277665.1). NCBI lineage: Eukaryota > Viridiplantae > Streptophyta > Magnoliopsida > Santalales > Viscaceae > Viscum > Viscum album. The sequence continues at coordinate 81,774,056 of OY728165.1, read as the reverse complement.
ATACATAGTTATAAAGAACCATTTGGGCTTATATGATCCTTACTTTTGAGGTAAATATGGGTTACTATATGTTATGATGGAAAGTGAAAGTCATGAGATAAAATTGAGGTTAAATTATATTATGGTTATTTTTTAAGATATTATCTCGTTATTTGGGAATGTTTTAAGAATTATGTAGTTTTTGAAAAAGGACAACACGCAGACCGTGTGACAACCCGTCACGTTGGACAAAGCTGTGGGAATCAAACCCACAACAAAAGTGCAATGGGAGTTTATCGCCTGCCACTGGAAAATGTGAAGTCCCTGGTTAGTTTGACTAATTCATTTTAGTTAGATGATCTTATGATTCTAGAATATGTTTATTTTGGTTCTCTATTGAAATTATTAAACTATCATGGAGGATATGTGATTATGTTAATTACCTGTCAATACGAGACTTTAAGAGAAGCAGATGCTGTTTGGAGATAAATGTTATGATTTAACTTGGAAAATTATGTGATTAAATCCTTCAAATATTTGGGTTTCAATATTAGTTTGGTTTACATTGATGAATTTTATGGACAATTGTTTATTGAATGGTCTTCGTTGAACTTTGGGTTTTTTTGGAATAATTTTGGAGATTAAGAATAGATTTTCTTTTTATAAAGGATTATTCATTTTTGGATTATTTGATCTCATACTAAAAATTTTGGTTTTGGTTTTTGTCTAATGACATGGGAAATATATAGTTCTTTTTTGTGGATTAGGTGATTCTCAAGGAGTTGATAATAGTACTCTTAATGTGAACAAGTCTTCCTAAATACTCATCTTTTCGGGAAAGTATGAGTTTGTGTAAGAAATCTAGTAAAAGATGAATGTCAACACGACAGGTAAGTAAGTTTCCTTAAGATCAAAAATAAAATCCTCAATGAAAATTAGATTAAAACAAAAACGTTGTCTATTAACGTTTCCTACTGGGGAATCAAATACATTTTAACCCATCACAAGTTTGTGATTTTCTTATGGTTAACTTTCTCCTAAACATGTTTTCTATCACTCTCCATCAGAACATGACCCTATGTTTTCTCCTCCATGTCCATGTTTTCCTACATGGAATCCTAGTATGGGTTAACTCGGGTGGCCTTTGTAATTCCCTTTCTTTCTTTCAAAGTTATAGTTTAATTTAATCTTTTTTCGATGTGGGGCTTCCAATGAAGTTTCCGAGCCCAATTTCAAAATTACAAGGACGCAATTCCCAAAAGGGGGGAAGAATGTAACACCCTAGGTAAATAAAGAATATGAAATTTTTATATTTATCACTATTTTTGAATAAAATGTCAATATTAATTTAAAGGTAACGCTATGCTCGATGGCTTACCCAATACGCAACAACGAGTTCCTTCGAAATCTTACGTTGCACTCTAATAATAAAATATTATTATTTTAAAATGGTAGTTAACACATAGTCGTTGTATTGGAATGAATGAATAGAAATAACTAAAATATGATTATATATGTTTGTTAATTTTTTTTACATTTATCCAATAAATGTTAGAGGCTTAAAATTCAAATGAATCCAATCTTAAGCATTGAATACACTAATATTTTTAAAAGATTGTTTTACTGCCTTTTGATGGAAAACCATTTTTAAATAAAACTTTTGACAATTTTATGAGCTCTATTTTTCAAAATAAACATATTCTTTATGATTGAGACATTGAAATTTACATTGGGTTAATTTTTGGTATTTTTCTGACAATGTTCATTTTCAATGAATAGTGAAAAATACTGTATTTTACATCAAAACTGCTTTTTCATAAAATTTAATTATATTGTTATATTATATTTTTAATTTGTTTTAATGTGTAATTAGAATATATTTTTACCATGTAATCCAATTATGGCCATTGCGATTAATTTCACTTTGGAATTGGGCATAAACAAGTACCAAACTTTTCATAAATATTATTTCTAAAAAACCCGCTATTTGATTTGACAACAGGAATTATTTTTAAATTAAATATTGCAATTTATGTGTCTGGAATTTGGTAAATTGGATTACATATTTGGAATCAGAAGGTCCAAATTATCTAATTAATACTCTTTTGTTTTTGGACATTATGAATAGTAATGACAGTAATTATCTTTAATTATCTTGATTAATGAGTAATCAGGTAGTTAAAGATAATAAAATAATATCATTATAATACATAATGACCAAAAAATGTGACCTAAGGTTACTGGTTGTCTCATGGCCGACCATGGGATGCCTCGTGCCAAACTTGGGGGCCCCATGGAATCACTTTTGTGAGAAAGTGACTTTTTATCTTTTTATTTTTAAAGAATGTTAAATATAACAAAGAATGTATCACCTAAGTAAAACATTTTTAATTTTGTCTACATAAATGATCTCTTGAACTATAAAAAGTAATTGTAAAGCTAAAAATATTTCCTACATCATAGTATTTTTTTATAATTTTTAGACATTAAATAAATTAAATTATTTATGACACCATGACGATGTAGTGATTACCTCATTATTTATCTATTTAAATAAAATGGAAAGATAATGAAAAATATAAGACCTAAACATTTAAAAAACCTATTGGATGGGTGGATTTAGAACCCTTATCACCTTATCCTCGAAACACATCAATGTGGGACCATTAAAATCCGAATCTGATTCTAAAAAAAGTAACATTTCCTTACTTTTCAAGAGTGCCCCTCCTCTCCTCTTATAAAAGGCCCCCACCTCAACCTCCATACCCACACCTATCAAGCATTTGTCTCGGCCATTCCCTGCCCATTTTGTATCTCCAAATCCCCTTCTAACTCCTAGGAGCCTCAATTTTGGTAGAAGTATTCCCAAAGAATCATTTGAGCTCAAATCAAAAAGAATTACCCATTTTAAAGGTAGTGTCTTCTCTTATGTTCTTATGTTTTATTTTGCTTCTCCAACCCCCTAAACTCTTTTTATTCATTTCATCTGTAAAAACACCAGTATCCTCAATATACTAGGATGTTGTTATAATAAGTATTCGATCTACACTTACACAGACCTTAATCTAATGGTTAAAGAACATACTGTTTCTGTGGATTGCGAATTTCTGCCTCACGAAATGATGATTGTTCCACACTCATATAACACCTTAAAATGTGGCCATTAAGATGACACTATATTTATATATGATATATAATATGTTTATGTTTTACTTAAGATTCTGTATGTTTCATTTCTGGCATAACTTTATGTTTTCCATTGTGGGTAAACAGGATAATTTCATTTTAGGAAGTGCGGACTACCGCCCCCTCAAAGTGATTTGATTCGTTAATGCCTTGTGTGGGATATATAAAGGATGGATTTAAAGTTATTATACATGATATTATACTATAATTATAATATACCTTTATATGATTATTATTTTCATTCCATTAATGTATGAGATATAAATGAAAGTAGCGTTCATGCGTACGTACGGATTACCATCTTCACGAACGATGCATTTCAATTGTTTTCCCCAAATGTAATATACTATTATATGTACATATATATAAGGGATATATCTGATTTATGTTACATCTAAATGATTAATATAATTCTGGAATTAACATATACATATCTCTCATTTAGTTTTAATTCCATTAATATGACATAGAAATGAAAGTAGCATTCATGCGTACGTACAGCTTACCGTCTCCATGAACGGTGCATTTCATTTATTACCTATATGTGATTATGTAATATTATAAATACTTCTATATGATGAATATATATGATATATATGATATTCAAATCATGAATATCATTCTTGAGATAATGGATATTTGACTACGTGAACAACTTGTAAATATAAGAAGTACACTTTTGACTCAAGTACCAAATATCGACAAAACGACCGTTATTAACTTAAATGATTACATAAATGTTCATAACATGGTTATAAGTGATATAAAAGGAAAAATGAACTATAAACAAGATCTTAATCAAGTATAAATTAACTCAAGTTTATTATTCAGGACATTAAAGAATGATTGAGTCAAGTCGGACCCGAGGTAAGGGAACCTACCCCTCTCTTTCTTTTTAAGTACCCTCTTTTATATCATTAATTTTAAGCTCATATTTATTATGATTAGGATGTTATTTTATATTAATCATATTTTACTATTTATGTTCATATGATTATAGACCCTATTTTCTCTTATCAATCCATTTTGGATGTTTTGAGTGGCGCCGTTAGGCTGCCGGATTTTTGTAAGAGATCTAACCCCTCTCTTTCTAAGTACTCTCCTTTATGTCACTTCTTTTAATCTCCCCTTTGTTATGTTGGGGGATGTTCCTTTATATACATCTTTCTGTACATTTTATTTAAATAATATTAGAGACCCTATTTGATCTCCTCAATCCATTTGTGGATGTTCTAAGTGGCGCCATTAGGCTGCCGAGTTTTCGTAAGGGATTTTTCATCTCACTTTTATTTCTGTGAGATTTATGCTATATTTGCCACCATTTCCTTTGAGTCGTGTAAGTACTGCCCATTATTATACTCTTTGTGTAATATAATTTCACTATGGTTATTTACATCATCATTTTATGACCCTTCTTTCATGGGGTGTACGTTTCGAAAGATACCCAAGTCGGTAAGGGAAACTTTCACCTAGCTCTTCTTAAAAGACTTCTTTTTGTTGGGTCATTTAATTTACATATTTTTATGTTTTTAAATGATCTTATATATCCTTAGTGATGTAAATTTTATCTCCAAGTGATGAGATACCATTTTCTCTCTCATCAACTCTTTTTCTATGTTTTGAAGTGACGTCGTTAAGCTGTCGAATTTTTGCAAGGGAACTTTTTATCCCAATATTGAGGCTTGGGATAATCATTTACTCCTTAAATATGTCGTTCTATGAATATGTGTGAATGACCTATGATTGTTTTATACCTATTATCCACTTATATTTGGTGTATTCGTTTGTCACACATAATAATGTAATTGATTTATCCTTAATCCAAGGATATCGTCTTTGTAAGGGACTTTGTCTCAATCTTCTTTCATTGAGGCATATTTCGTTTTATACACAACTTCTTTTTATATGGTGTATAAAACCCTTTGACTTTTAATTTTATACAAAAGGAATATTTTTCTATGAAGTGTTTTACAAAACGACAAAAAAAAAAGAATGTTTCTTTTAACGTACGTGTTGACAACGACCTTTTCCGCCGCCGCGAGTATTATTTGGTCTTTGGCTTCCTCAAAAAGCCGTAATGTTTTTTAAATGAAATAAATATCATATAATCTTTTATATATCTTAGTATTGAAAATGGTTTTTATAATGGATTTGTTATGTCAATATATTTAAGTGATATATTGTGATCAAAGTGTGGAAATGTTTTCTTTCCATTATATTTGTTTTATGTATTATTATTTTATAATGGTACATGGACATTTGATGGGTGGTTACGTGATGAACCATATAACGGGTGGTGCCGTGAATAGCAGGACGGGTGGTTATGTTATAACCTCCAATGCATTGGGTATGGAAGTCGGTCGTATGGCTATTCCATTAAGTATGTATAGAAGTCGGCTGTATGGCTATTCCATTAAGTGATATGTGTGGAAGTCGACCGTATGGTTATTCCACTTAAGTATGTTTATGTACCAAGTTACCTTTATATGTTATGTGTTCTTTATATGGGTTTTATGATAATCTTTTGATTACAAAAAGGGTAAGTAATGATCTTTTAATCAATGAAGAGTATTTTCTGCTTCATAAAGGTGAAAGTTATTACTTTGATTAAGTATTCATGGTTTTTGGAGATTAAGGTATTATGTCACAACATTTGGACATATAAATATTGGATAACATGTTTTTTTTAATGGAAACTGAAGATAATTGGAATGACTTATCATGGATCTCATGATTTTTTATTACATTGTGAATGATTTTTTTTCAGTTCTCAGGGTAAGGGATAAAGTTTATATCTATCCGGGAATAACCAAAGGGTGATAATGTGAATTTTAAATGGAATGAAATCAATTAGGTATAAATTATCATTAAGATTATTCAACTCTAGGAAATCAATCCTGAAACCCAAATGGTTATCTAAGTAACTTAATTATTTATGAATCAAGTTTTCCCATGGATAATTAAAATTTTATGGCTTTGTGAATGTTTACATTATTTTATGAAGGTTCTGTGTCACTCTCAATCCGAAATATTAGTTATATTTTTGTTTCATATCCACATTTTCATAGACCTCCTATTTTCCGTAATGTGGAAACCTATTTATGTGTTACATTTCGTAATGGTATGGTTCCAACATTCCCTTTTTAATGGAAGTTTTAGTACTCATTTTTATGATGTTGGTTAGTGTGAATGAAAACTTCATGTATTAAACACTTCCTAACCATGAAAACTTTTATTGGAGAAATTCAATTTTTGGTTAGATGAATGTAACACCCTATTTATTTTGAATTATTAATTTTTAATTAATATAATTTTTCTATAATTTTCATTTCATGAAACACTAGAAATAGTCTACTTTATATTAAAGACCTAGGATTGGATTTGGTTATATACAATACCAATTTCAGTATTCAATAAATGAAACATAAATTCGAGGATTATCTAAATGTAACAATATGGTTAACTTACATTATGAACAACAATGACTTTCCTTGATGTCTTGTGTAACACATAATACCAATTATTTTTGATCAATAGTATAATAAAAAAATTTATTACATAATATAATAATATATAACCCAGATATTAAAATAGAGGTTTAAAATAGAGTTAAATAATTTATGAAAATATATGGTTGATAAAAATATAATAATAATTCCACTGATACTAATGAATTGTAAATGAACATGAAAACCCATGGAATATTAATGAAAATAAAAATATTATTATAGTCACAATGTTTTTTCTATAATAATTTTAAGAAATTACAATTATAGAGTGATATTAATGTAATATATATTTTATACATCTGAAAAAATATTTTCAATATTCATCAAAAAGATTTTATAGATATAACATAAAAACCAAATTTTATTTTTAAAACCGAATAATTATATTAATGCATTATTAATGACTTTTAATATAGAATACTTTTTAAAATCAATTTTGGAAATATTATAGTGTTAATATGTCAAAATGGATATTAAATTTTTAAATTTGAACATAATAAATAGGTTAGGTTTAATATATGTTATTTTTCATTGTTGTTTTACTTTTTAAATGAGTAGTGAAAAAACTGAATTTATGTTTAAAACTATTTTTTCATATAATGTATTTATAATGATAAATTATATTTTCAATTAGATAAAATTATTATTTAGTTAATATTATTATAAATTAATATAGTGTAGTTCATTTAGATCAATTTTACATTTATATTGGGTATAATAACATTTCAAATTTTTGAATGTTTTTACTATAAAACACTATATTGTCAACCCGAAAGAGGGATTGATATGAAAATATTTTCTACCTCTTCAGTGATTGTAATTTGGAAATTTATACTCCATATTTGGAATCATCATAGTTTTAGAGACTAAATTTTTTTAAAATAGTTTTTATTATAAATATTTGTGACTATTATTGAAAATAACTTAATCGATGAAGGTAAATTTTTCCTTAACTATGGCCGAAACATTAAATATAAGACCCAAAACGACATAGGATCTTTTACTACACCCATTGGATATACATATTTTGACCTTATCCTCCATTATCTCTACATTGGTCAATTATTGGATCCACTTTACAGGGTTAATTAAGTGGGCATCATTCCTTTCCCAAATAGTTACACGATTCCCACTCCACCTCCACAATAAAAAGGAATCCTCTCCCAAAAATTTTACACCTCTCAAACCAATTAGGTTCATCCATGATCTATTAAAATATTCTTCAAAAAATACTACCTCCCACCTTAAAGCATCCCTCTAGGACGAAATCCTTCCATGGAGTCCATTTATTGCAAACTAAATAAATTTATTCAATTCAGAAGAGGCATGTATGAGTGTGAAGTGGGAGAAGACACAAGGTAATGGAATTTAGTCTCAAATTTTATATCATTGAGATACATTCAATTATCACAAAAATTTTATTTTATTTAGTATTGATATTACCCATGAGTGTGTAATATGATTTCAATTCGTAAATTTATGGGTATTTACCTAACAATTCTATGATTTATCACTTAAAGGGTTTACATTTCAAATGTTACAAAATCAGTTAGATAGATTAGTCCCAATGTACATTAATTAAGACACCAACCATGTTATGAACCTTTATCATTATACGTGGTGTACATACTTTTTTTGACTTGTTATATCATGAATCTCCTTCTTTCCATGATATTTTATGCTTCATGCTATTTCATTTTCTTACATGGGGAGTATGGTTCGATGTTTCTAACTGATAATAGTTTACTGAAACAATCTCATAAATTTTCGAGATTAATTAGGATTATTATTCCTTTTTGAAACCTTATAATCCATATATCAATAAAATTTTTTACCATTCTTATCCACTAGTTATTTGTGATATATCCTGTATTGGTACAAATTTTCTATAGTTTGGTATATAAGATAGTTAAGAATGTGTTTTTAAGAAATACTAAATGTACCTTCACTTAATTCATAAATCTATGTTTCTTAAAACCAATTTTTTCTGTAATTGGTTTCAAAAAATATTCTACAATTCTCATATAATATTTGAAATACATTTTCCCTTTTAATATGTTAACAATGTTTATAATGAGATCTCATTTTCTCTTTCTTAATATGTAATTTTTCTACTCTTTTTACTATGATAAAAGAATGTACTTTTTAACTCAATAGACATGTACAGAATTACCCTCCATTATTTAAGTGAATATTACTTCTCATTTTGAAAAAATTATTTTTAAATAATGTAATTTTAAATTTTTTTCCATTAAATGGTTTTAATTTTTGTTTTCCAGATTTCTTTATGGGGTTTGAAAGTATTTTTCATGGAAAGTGTTTTTTAAAATGTTTTTAGGATTCATTTATATGTTTTCATGGAAATTGGTTTTCAAAATTTTTTCAATATTCTTTTATAAGTTTTCAAGGAAAATGGTTTTCGAAATATTTTAAAGCTTATTTTACGAGAATTCAAGGAATAAGTTTTTAAAAAGGTTTTTGTGATTAATTTTTATGTTTTCGATAGAAAATGTTTTCAAAATGATTTATAGTGTTATTTCAATGTTCTAATAACAATGTCATTTATAATGGATTTCCAATAGGTTTTTTGTTTTAAAATTTTTTGTAAAGAAGAAATTTCATTTTTCTTCAAGAAATGTATTCCAAATATCATTGAAAGTTATATTTTCAACCAAGTATACATCTTTTTTTGATACTCAGTCTCTTCTAAGAAATGATATAAAGGGTACATTCCTATTTTTTATTGAATGGATTTTTATTTGATAGAAAAATTATTACGAATCCCATTTCCTTTCCAATGTTTTTATGCTTTTCAAACCGACCACTTTTCACTAGTTATTCTTTGATGAATTGTTTGTTAAACCTATATCTATTCCATAGGGTATGATGTGATTAAATGATAAGGAAAAACACTTCATTTCATGTGTTTTGATTTGATTTTATATAACCTATATTTATTAATTGGTTATGATATGATGATTTTTTGTGAATCATTCATGTACGATTTCATTATAAGAGATGTGGGACCTATATCTCTCTCCAATTAATTGGGTAATTATGGATGAATCATGAGTTTAAATTTTTTGTGTGTAACTGATTACATGTTCAGAATGTTATGCATGCACATAGATTCAGGTCTATAAGATTATGTGTGAACTTGATTACCTATTCACAATGTTACGAGTGAATCATATTATGTGTTCATAATGTTATGCATGGAAATGGATGCGTGTATATTAGTTAATCGTGAACCTGATGACATGTTCACAGTGTTATGCAAGAACCTGATTGGGTGTTCAAAACATTATTCATGGACCTAGCTACATGTCTATAAATCTATGTGAGGGCAATATTTCATGTCCGTAGTGTAATGTATGAACCCTTTTATACTTATACATTTTTACTATTATAAACATTGATGTGTATGCCACAATCCGATAGTTTATTCCTATGTTATACCAGCATGGATTATGATCTTTATTTCCTTTTTATTCTTGTCTTATTAACTACCAATATTTATTCTATGATTCATGTTTATATTATTTGATATAAATGGTATTCTCTTATAATTATAAGCATAATGTTCTTATAGCCATATGATAGTGATATGAATACAAATTTCCTTCATTTACCCTTATTAAGAATTCAATCTCACCCGTTTCTTATTTTTCTATTCCTGAGGTTATGATGAATGTTTTATAAGTATATTTACGAATGGGGGGAGATTATTTTGGGAATTAATGAAGGATATTCAACAAGACAGAATATTTTTTTATTAAATTTTACTAAAGGTAATAAACTAATATGGTCAATGGGTGTCTTTTTTTTGTAATGTTTTATGTATTTCTAAAAATTTATGTAATGTATATGTATATAAATACAAGGTAGTTATATATACAATTGATGAATGAATTATTATTTTATGTAAATAACTTAAATATATAAAAATGATATATCTATATATGAATTATTAGGGGCCATATAATTCATAAAAAAATATATTTAATTTTTTAATGATCTTATAAGTATATAATGTAAAAAAATTCCTAAAATATAAAAACAACTAACTCCAATATGATTTTAATGTCTCAACATTGATTCCAGATTTTGTTCCTTTAGTAATGAAATGAATAATGATTGGAAGAAATTTGTAGTGGTAAAAAATAAGAATAAGTAATAGGTTTCAATTTCTAATGAAGTTGAGAATTTGTTAAACATAATTATGAACAGGAAGGGAATTTTAGTGAGTGTAGAAAATTGTAAATATTTATAACAATTTCCCCAAAATGAGACCAATGAATGTAATATTATATGTCAACTATAACTCTAATAATAAGTTGAGTAATTTTTAAAATAATATAAAGGTGATTGATTTATGTAAATAACGTAATTCATGAACATAATGAATCAGGAGACAAAAAAGGAACTTATACAATTAAATAGTATTTGAAACATATTTTAAAGATAATGACGATTTATTATTATAAATAAGAATTGGTAATAAATTTCATGTGGAAGATTCTATAAAATAATTAAATGGAGTTGTGAATGTATATAAAACATGGGTACAACTATATATAAGTCTCAAGATTATAAGGTTATTAAATATATCACGGAAGTTAATGGAATGAATGTCATTGGTAATAAAAAGTCCATTTATTTTCCAACTATATCAAAGGTGTGGAATAAATAATTGTATATATAAAAATTGGTAAATAAATGTTTTATTGGTAAATCAAAAATTATTTTAGAGTATTTTATTTTTGAAATAAATCATTCTCCTCCTATAAAATTTCATGGTACAACATATTAAATCATGTTTATTAAATATTACTGGATTATGTGTTTACAAAATCCAACATTTTTAAATAAAAGAGGGTATTTATTTATTTAATCTGTGATGGCATATTCAATTATTTTCATATATATATATATATATATATATTATTTAATAATATTCTTACACGGAATCATTTTATTACTCATTTTAAACATATAAGTGTCATCATACATCGTTGATTTAATAAATTTAAAAATAACATAATTTAAAAAATATATTGGATTATGAATAGGTCACCCTTGTTTTATACTATGAATTAAATGAAGTAGGTTTATAGATATTAGTTAACATTTATATTTTCATGTCATACTTTTCATGTTTCATTATTATTTTTTAGAAGACTGTATTTTTAATAATTTTATATAGGATGGTCATAAAATGGATTACCCCATAAAATAGAAAATATTTTACTCTCTTATACAAGTTTATTATGGCTAGACATGTTACTAATTATAATGGTTTAGATAAATAGCTATAATTATTTAACTATGTGGGTGTTAATTCTCAATGGTTAGATAGATATGTCTTTTCCCAATATAAATAAAAAATATCCCTAACTTAAAAAGGAAAAATAATATCAAATTTGTTAAAGGAGAAGATATCGATAAAAAAATTAAAATATTTATGTTCTTTAGTATGAACTTTGTAATCTATTTTAAAATGTTGAAAAATGAAACATAAATCTCAATATATTATCTCTTAATTAATAGTTAATTGTGTTTTTGTTTTTCAAATATTTTTTCAATTAATTTAATGATATTTCCTCGAGAATAAAGGATTTATGATGTTATAGAATTTATTATAGATTTTTGATAAATAAAAATGGTCTAATTTATATGCCAATTATTTATAGGATACCAATGTACCAGTAAAAATATTTTGGAATTTCATGAATGATATTATAAATCAATTTATTATATTTTGGAAAAAATTTCAATCTTTATTTTCAAACCATGAATGTATGATATAATGAGTTGAATATATTTTATTGTGTAATTATATATTGGAATAATAAAGTTCTGTTTATTAATAAATTTTCGGAAAAACATTTTTAAATGTTTTTTAGCATTCTATATAACCTGTTAGAATCTTAGAAAAAAATAATTAATTGTGTTCATATCAATCATTTTTAAGATAATCTGTACTTGATTCAAAAATGACTTTCGTCTGTTGACTACAATCAAAGAGATCAGTATTCCCTCATATCCAGAATAATATTAATTAGATAATTACTAATTTTATAAATAATTTTTATTTTTAAATTCATATATTAAATTTGTATATTTAATATGAAATATGATAGAATGATGGAGAAGTTTAGTTGTATGTAATTATTAGTAACATTTTCATTTTCTAAAAATTATTTTGGAAAGATAGTATGTATTATTTTTAATTTTAACAATGATCATAATATAATATATATAATTTTAATCATTGAAATATTTATATATCTATAAATATATCATCCATGTGATTTAGTGACAAAAAACAAATCACATCTCCTGTAGAACATGTAACACCCCAAGCTTCTACGGTACGCTTCTCTTTGAATAATGCGATAGCGTGTGTTGTACGCAACATCGAGTTCTAACACACCACAACCAAACAAACTAGCCGTTATGAATAGTAATACCTACTTTTTGAAATTATATATAATTTATATTTCAAAATGGACTTCATTTTTGGATTCTAAATATCAAAATTATCCTAAGTTGAATTTTTTGTATTTTTCTTAGAACTTCCAATTTTTATGAATAGTGAAAAATACATAAAAACAAATTTTTTAATCAAAATAATTTATAGTGATAAATTATATTATTGACTGGTTTTAAAGAATAATTAGAATATATTTTTACCATTTATCCAATGGGGTTCATTAGAATTAATTTCACTTTAAAATTGGACATAAACAATTATCAATCTTTTGATATATATATTGTTTCTTAAAAACACGCTATTTGTTGTGACAGTGGGAATTAATTATAAAATTAATTAATGAAACTTATATGTTTTGAATTTTGTAAAATAGATATCATTTTTGAATTCGGAATAACAATTATAGCTTAGGGTGAAATTTTGGCATTGTTCTGAAAAATTTCAATTTTTGATGAATAGTGAAACTACTAAGTGGTAGTTAAAAAACTGAATTTTTCATAAAACATAATTTTACCACTTCTGTGAATGGAATTTCAAAAATCCGAGAGACACGGTTAATATCAAGAAGTAAAATGTGGTTCATTGAGATGAAAATAATTTTTGGTGTACAGTAACTTTTTTACTTTTATTTACCACTGTTAAAAGTAAAATAGGGTAATTAAGGGTAAAAATGATATTAATATTACCCTAAAACATGTCCTAATTCTATTGGACATGGGTATATCGACCAAAAAAAAACCTTAGGAATAAAATATTATAATTTATGTCCACTTGGATTATATTAGAACATTTATTGTTATTAAATTCAAAGAAAAGTTAAAAGAGTTAAAATCAAAGTATATTTACTAAAACATTTTTAATATAGAGATATACATAAGATAAATTAGATTTTAAATATTCATTCGAAATATAATAAGATTTACAACATAATCATATTTTATTTATAATTTTTAGACTTTAAAAAATTTAATTTATTTATGACACAATGATGATGCAGTAATTACCATAATCGTGAAAAATGAAAATAATTGATATTATAAATTACCAAATAAATATAATTTGAGACTTTTAATGAATTAAAATAATTTTATAGGCTAATATGATATATTAGGATTGATTTAATTGACTTATTTCGAGGTAATCAATCTGTTTTGAGTTTCACAAAAATCAACTATTGAATAGAGTCAAAATTGACATAAAAGAGTTTTAAAATCAAATATTATAGTATTAATTGATATTAAATTCATAAAAATATTAGAATCGGCCAAGAGACTTATATAATGATAGGTTCATCATTAATGTACCACTTGGGGGTCTCTTGGATGTATGTAGTAAGTTTATTAACTATATATTATAAAAATACAAAGTGACATGGTAAATGTCAAACTAATTAACTAAGAGTTAAAACTAAATGATAAGGTTAATATAGTAACCCAAACCTATCGAAATTCTATTTTTTGAATGGTTTTAGACCTATCCCCATCTTAACTTTTGAATAATAAACTTTGTAGCCATTAGAAACCGAATATGAATTTATTATAAAATAATATTTCTAGATTTTCCCAAGGTGCCCCTCACCCCTCTTATAAAAGGGAACTCCTCCTTCTCATTTCTTCACACCTTCAAATCCTTTTGGTTCGGCCAAAATCTGCCCAACTACACTCCCAACTTCCCTCACTACAACCTAGAGGCCTTATTTTGATCAGAAAGCCAACCTATGGAGCCCTTTTTATCTAATCAAAAGGAATAACCTGAAGAAGATGTAATAATTTCACCACACTTTTCCAAGTTCCTTTCTTCTTCCACTTCTTCTTCCTTTGTTATTACCATTCTAAAATAATTACTCCAGTATCATATATATACTGTGATGTTAGTATAAATATGGTACAACCATATTCAGTATTCTATCCACCCTTTGAATAACATGTCACCATACGTGCGTACGTACGGCTTATTGTCTCCACGTCGTGGTGTAATTGTTATTCAATATATTATTATTTAGATGGGTATAATAATGATGTGTAAATCATGTAAATAATAAATATAACATGTTAATGATTCTGTATATATGATATACCATCCATTTATATATTATTTTAATATCAAAAGAATGATATTGTCGCTCGTGCGTACTTACGGACTATCGTCTCCACGAATGCGATGCAATTCATTCTCCATCGTATCCATTCAAGTATAATTATCATTTGATGATTTAAAAATAATGTTTAAGGACTTGATATAATTCTGTATATGAATAATATACATCCTATCCATGAAAAACATGGCTTATGTAACAAAACTTATAAAAGAAAATGAGTAAGTTAACACCCAAAATGACAATAATACTAAGATATTATTAACAAAGCAATGTTAAAAGATCATATATGATATAATATTAATATATATGATTCTTGTATAATTTAATAACAATTATTTCACCATTATACAAGAGGATAACCTACCCCAACCAAGGAAAAGTAAAAGGTAAGGGTTATTTCACAATCTCTTCATTATCCGAGGTTGTTTATACGTAATAATCTATTGGGATATCTTTATCATCCACATCCATGTTTCTTAAAAATATATTTCCAAACATTTTTACTATTTAAAAGAATATGTGTTAAAGTCCTTTATACCCTTGTTTGACATTTTATTAGAGTTTTATAAAGGAATCTTTCTGTCGTTTTCCAAACAAGGTGCTTTTAACCTTTTCGACAGAATTAAGGTAAGAATGTTTTTTCTAACTTATACGGCGGGTGCAGTTATTTTATGCCATTATAAAATCATCAAATCTTACCTTACAGCTTATAATAATATTTTCAAAGAAAATGTTTTATTTTATAAATATATGACTCTTAAATGATTTCAAAAATAGAAAGAGATATTTCTCTAAAAAGAGTTTTGATTTCATCTATGTCAACATCCTTTGATGGATTTTATGCTTATTTGAAGTTGATTTATTATGATACAAAACATCTATATTGTATTGAAGGTTTTGTGATATGATTGACTATGGATGTTCTATTTTTATACCATTCATAGTTTATGGTGAAAGTATTGACATTGCGTATGCTAGTTTTAATATGTATGTTTATGTTATGTTTAAACCTTTTCATATGGGAATGCATTAGACTTAATATGTGACAGGTGGAGCCCGCTATAGCTCCTCAATGCATTGGTAGGTCTCATGAAACAAACTTGTGTCTTGGCACAAGGCCTTGACAAAATCTTATTTATAGGCTTGTCATGAGGCCTTGGCTATGTGGTTATGATAGTCTGGAATTATGCATTCCATCATTATGAAAGTGGTTATTGATTTTACATGTGATTATTCGATTAGTAGAATATCCATGTGAATAAGTAAATGGCATTATTTCATTTTATTTATGCCATACTCTGTTGAAAGTTTAATATTGAAAGGATTTTTTTTAGTTATACATTGCCTTAAATGTTTATTAATATTTTTGAATGTTTCTGCTATATTGTTATCCTTACTGGGAATTTGAGCTCACCCATTTTCTATGTTTTATTTTTACCAGGAAGTGAAGAAATAATTTTGAATGACCTGTAGGGATATTATGAGGGGTTAATATTGTGGACTAAGGAGACAATATGTTGTTGTAGTAGTTTTTCACTTTATGATGTAATATAAAACTTTATGAATATATCTAGTGTTTCCAAGGCTACTAAACCAATCGTTCTTTCGAGATTTCATCTTTCTTGTGGTCATGCCAATGTTATGTAATAATGCACCGACTCTGGGTAACTAGGGTCGGGGCGTTACAGTAGGTATCAGAGGAAGTTTATACAAACCTTGGAAGCTAGATTTAGATAAACTCTGATTAGAGCATGTAGACTTAAGATGAACTTTGAGGATTACTATAGAAGAAATTCCTAGAATTTTTGTATTGTAGAGATTTTGTGAGTTTTCCGAGCAATACATCCCTGTCTAGATATGAGCAGGTAGAGGTGGCTCTGGCATAGATGTACCTAGGGGTAAAACCCGAAAATAGAACTTTGAGCTAGACTCGAACGGGAACTGGTGCATGACAATGGGCCTTGCTGCACTCTTGGTTACGACACTCCCGGGGGATATGCTTAGGAAAACTCTCATTTTCTTTACAAATCATTATGAAGGGTTTATGAGTATATACTTCTTCAATGAAAACCTTCTTATGATTATGGATTATATCTATAAATAGTTCAATTTATGTTAAGTGTTTTGTAAGTATGGGATTATGTATTTTTATTCATAAACTGATGTAGTTTATGCCATTATTTAGAAATGGCTCCTAGTGGAAGAAATGGAAACCGTATCAATGCACGCACTCCATGTAGGGATTTCCCTCCTGCTCAAGATAATTATAGTGGAGCTGGTGATGCAACTGGTGCCAATCAGCTAATCACCATACTGGGACAACTCACTCAGGTTATGAAGAATAACCTTACCCGTATGGAGCACCCTGAGCCGTAGTGTGGAGGATCAATGTTACATAGATTCACGAGGCAACAAACACCAACGTTTAATGGGAGAACAAATCCCTCAGTAGCTGAGCAATGGATATTTTCTCTAGAAAAAAATATTTCAGGCTTTGGGGAGTAGTGAAAGGGAAAAAGTTATCATGGCAGTTTACCGCCTCAGTGGAGATGCTGATCAATGGTGGTCATTGATTCAAAACATGAAGGAAGATGATGAAGTATCAAAAATGGAATGGAGGGAGTTCAAAGAATTGTTTTTAGAAAAATAATTTCCTCGCGACCATCGAGCAGATATGGAAAGGAAATTTCTGAGTCTGAGACAAAAGGAGGATGAGAATGTCACAAAGTATGAGGCTAACTTTACAAGGTTATCAAGGTATGCTGGAGATTATATACGTAACCCAAGAAGTAAGATTGATCGTTTCTTTGATGGGTTAAAACCATTTCTCCATCAAGAATTAGTGTCACAATCTTTTTCATCGTACGAAGACATTGTCTCATGTGTTATCAAGACCGAAAAGGAATTCTCTAAGTCTTACGACTTTAAAGAAAAGAAAGATAAGAAGAGACCTTCTGATCAGTCTGGGAATGGAAATAAGGGGAAGAAAGGAAAGATTGAATATCCATCCTGAGGTAAATGTGGGAAGAAACACCCCGGTACTTTCTTGAAGGGAATGTCCGTCTGTTACAAGTGTGGTGAAAAAGGCCACCAAGCTCGTGATTCCAAGGGGAAGAAGGAAGCTACCAATGTTCAGTGCTACAATTGCAGGGAGATGGGGCATTAGGCAAATGAATGTCATAAACGTCAGGAGAACTTACCTCAGAAAAGGCCAAGGGATCAAGGCCAAGCTTATTCTATAACTACTATTGAGGTAGAAGCTCCTAAAGACGTGGTGGCAGGTAATTTAATGGTTTCCTCAAGTTTAGAAAATGCATTATTTGATTCTGGATCATTGCATTGTTTCATATCTTCCCAGTTTCCTAAGAAAATTAGATATTTCTAATTTGATTTAACAAGGGAGTTATCAGTTAAAACTCTTAAGGGAAGTATCATTGCAACAAAGTATTGTGAATCAGTCCTCATTAGAGCACGTAAATGTTTTTTATCTGCTGATCTCGTCGTCATACCTATGATTGAGTTTGATATAATTCTTGGTATGGACTGGCTTTCGGACTATGATGCGAAGATTTATTGTAAGAAGAAATAGGTTACTATTCTTGATGATGATGATAAGGAAGACATTATCTTTATAGTAGAATCGTCACCACCTAATTCTTATTTAGATCCACCCCCAGTAGCTCAACTAAATTCAATTATTAGGGAGGAAGAGAATGAAATGACTGTGGGTGAGGAAAGGAATGTTCAAATAGAGGATGTACATGTTGTGAAAGAATTTGTAGATGTATTTTCGGAAGATTTACCTGGACATCCTCTAGAATGAGAAGTTGAGTTTTCCATTGATTTAATTCCTAGATCAAGGCCTATATTAAAGACCCCTTATAGAATGGCCACTGTAGAATTAGTTGATCTAAAGAAACAACTAGTGGAATTCCTTAATAAGGGATTTATTCGCCCTAGTGTTTCTCCATGGGGAGCCCCTGTTCATTTTGTTAAAAAGAACGACAGATCTATGAGGTTATGTATCGACTATACAGAGATCAATGCTATAACAATAAATAACAAGTATCTCCTACCTCGCATTGATGATTTATTTGACCAACTTCATAGAGCACAATACTTTTCAAAGATTGACCTCCGATCCGGATACCATCAGTTGTGTGTGAAGAAGCAAGACTTTCCAAAGATAGCATTTCGAACCAGTTACGGGCATTACAAGTTTACTGTAATGCCTTTTGGATTGACTAATGCACCCTCTGTATTAATGGATCTGATGAATAGAGTTTTCAAAGATTATCTAGATGAATTTTTGGTGGTATTTATTGATGACATCTTGGTATACTCCAAAAGCTACGAAGATCATGAAAATCACTTGCGTATTATCCTGAAAACTCTGAGAAGACATGAATTATATGGGAAGTTTAGCAAGTGTGAATTCTGGCTTCAAGAGATTTCTTTTCTTGGCCATATTGTCTCTAAATATGGAATCTATGTTGATCCTTCTAAGACCAAGGCAATCCAAGAATGGCCAGCACCTACGAGTATAACTGAGGTACGTAGTTTTATTGGTTTAGCAGGTTATTATCGACGTTTCGTCCCGAATTTTCCCGATTGGATAACCCATTAACGGAGCTCACACGAAAAGGGGTTAAAATTGTTTGGACAAATGAGTGTGAAGAATGTTTCAAAGAACTGAAGAGAATATTAGCCACTTCTCCTATATTGACTCTACCATCGGGGAATGATGGGTTCGTTATTTATAGTGATGCATCGAAGAAAGAACTTGGTTGTGTCCTTATGCAAAATGATAGGGTTATTGCCTATGCATCATGACAGCTGAAAATTCATGAACACAACTATACTACTCATGATCTCGAGTTAGTAGCTGTGATCATTGCTTTGAAGATATGGAGTCACTACCTCTATGGTGAAAAATGTGACATTTATACTGATCACAAGATTTTGAAGTATATTTTCTCACAAAAAGAACTCAACATGAGGCAAAGGAGATGGCTTGAATTACTCAAGGATTATGATTGTACGATACACTACCACTCGGGGAAGGCAAACAAGGTGGCACATGCTTTGAGCAGAAAAGATCATGGAGTTTTGAACAATATGAGAATTTAAAGGGATCAAATTTTCATGGATCTAGTGAATATGGACATAGGAATAACCAGGGAAGGCGAAACATCAATTATTTTTCAAATGGTTTCCAAACCATCTTTACTAGAAAGGATTAAGAGTTCTATGAACGATGATGAAGAATTTAAAAATAAGATTAAAGCTGTGAATGATGGGAGATTGAGTGACTTTGTGTATGAAGATGGAATTTTGAAATTCGGGAAGAGACTTTGTGTTCTCGATTTACCTGATCTGAAAAGGGAATTTTTGGATGATTGTCATAGTTCCAATTTCTTTATACATCCTCGGAGCACCAAAATGTATAGATATTTGAAGGAACATTTTTGGCGGGACAACATGAAGAGGGAGGTTGCTGATTTTGTGTCAAGATATATGGTTTATCAACAAGTGAAAGCTGGAAGGCAATAGCCTGGAGGAGTCATGCAACCTATTCCCATACCAGAGTGGAAATGGGACAATATTACGATGGACTTTGTCATGGGACTACCAAAGACTCCTAGAAGGAATGATGCAATATGGGTTATTGTTGATCGTCTTACAATGTCAGCACATTTTCTTGCTATAAGAGAAGATCTACCCCGGGAACGTCTAGCAAGACTATATATTAATGAAGTTGGGATACTTCATGGAGTACCCCTATCGATTGTTTCTCATCATGATCCCCATTTTACTTCAAGATTCTGGAAAAGTCTTCAAAAATCCCTGGATACTGAACTTCATTTGAGCACTACTTACCACCCTCAGACAGACGGACAATCCGAACGGACTATTCAAACCTAAGAAGACATGTTGATATCTTGATCACTTGACTTTCAGGGTATGTGGGATCAATATTTACCTCTCGTATAATTTTCCTATAACAATAGCTTCCATTCGAGTATTCAGATGGCACCATATGAAGCGTTGTATGGAAAGAGATTTCGTACACCAACTTGTTGGGATGACGTTGGTGAAAGAAAACTTGTAGGCCCAGAACTGGTGGAGGAAATGATGGAAAAGGTGAAGGTAATCCAAAATCACATCAAAGCAGCTCAAAGTAGGCAGAATAGCTATGCTGATAATCGAAGGAAGGATTTGGAATTTCAAGTCGGTGATCATGTATTAATGAAGGTATCTCCATGGAAGGGAGTCATACATTTTGGTAAGAAAGGTAAATTGAGTCCCAGGTACATCAGACCTTTCGAAATTCTAGAACGAATTGGGGCTGTATCTTACCGATTGGCAATACCGCAAACTCTCTCCAAAGTTCACGATGTGTTCCACGTATCTCTGTTGAGGAAATAAATGCCTGGCCCAACGCATGTACTCACTTATGAAGAATTAGAACTGGAACCCGATCTGTCCTATTGTGATGAGCCCGTTAGGATTCTTGATACGAGAGAACAAGTACTGAGAAACCGGACGACGCGTCTGGTAAAAGTGTTGTGGTGAAACCATAAGATGGAAGAGGTAACGTGGAAACCCAAGGAACATATAATGAAGAACCACCCGAGTCTTTTCATGTGATAAGTATTCTAGAAATTTCGAGGACGAAATTATTTGAAGCAGGGGAGAATGTAACACCCCAGGCTTCTACGGTACGCTTCCTTTTGAATAATGCGATAGCATGTGTTGTACGAAAAATCAAGTTCTAACACACCACAACCAAACTAACTAGATGTTATGAATAGTAATACCTACTTTTTGAAATTATATATAGTTTATATTTCAAAATGGACTTCATTTTTGGATTCGGAATATTGAAATTATCCTAAGTTGAATTTTTTGTATTTTTCTTAGAACATCCAATTTTTATGAATAGTGAAAAATACATAAAAACAACTTTTTTAATCAAAATAATTTATAGTGATAAATTATATTATTGAGTGTTTTTAATGCATAATTAGAATATATTTTTACCATTTTATCTAATGGTGTTCATTAGAATTAATTTCACTTTGAAATTGGACATAAACAATTATCAATCTTTTGATATATATATAGTTTCTTAAAAACACGCTATTTGTTGTGACAGTGGGAATTAATTATAAAATTAATTAATGAAACTTATATGTTTGGAATTTTGTAAAATAGACATCATTTTTGAATTCGGAATATCAATTATAGCTTAGGGTGAAATTTTGGCATTGTCTGAAAAACTTCAATTTTTGATGAATAGTGAAACTACTAAGTGGTAGTTAAAAAACTGAATTTTTCATAAAACGTAATTTAATATCTTCGGTGAATGGATTTTTGAAAATCCAAGAGACACGGTTAATATCAAGAAGTAAAATGTGGTTCAATGAGATGAAAATAATTTTTGGTGAATAGTAACTTTTTTACTTTTATTTACCATGGTTAAAAGTAAAATCTGGTAATTAAGGGTAAAAATGATATTAATATTACCCTAACACATGTCCTAATTCTATTGGAAAAGTGTATCTCGACCATAAACAACCTTAGGAATAAAATATTATCATTTAGGTCCACTTAGATTAGATTAGGACATTTATTATTATTTAATCAAAGAAGAGTTAAAAGAGTTAAAATCAATGTTTATTTACTAAAACATTTTTAATATAGGGCTATACAGAAGATAAATTAGATTGTAAATATTCATTATAAAGATCATAAGATTTCATATATAATGATATTTTATTTATAATTTTTAGACTTTAAATAATTTAATTTATTTACGACACAATGATGATGCAGTAATTACCATAATTTTAAAAAATTAAAATATTTGATATTATAAATTCCCAAATAAATATAATTTAAGACTTTTAATGAATTACAATAATTATATAGGCTAATATGATATATTAGGATTTATTTAATTGACTTTTTTTGAAGTAATCAATCTGTTATGAGTTTCACAAAAATCAACTATTGAATAGTGTCAAAATTGACATAAAAGTGTTTTTAAAACAAATATTATATTATTAATTGATATTAAATTCATAAAAATCTAAGGTTCGGCCAAGAGACTTATATTATGATATTTGAATCACTAATGGACCACTTGGGGGTCTCTTGGATGTATGTAGTAAGTTTATTAACTATATATTATCAAAATACAAAGTGACATGGTAAATGTCAAACTAATTAACTAAGAGTTAAAACTAAATGATAAGGTTAATATAGTAACCCAAACCTGTATAAATTCTATTGGTTGAATGGTTTTCGACCTATACTCACCTTAACCTTTGAATAATCAACTTTGTAGCCATTAGAAACCGAATATGAATTTATTATAAATTAATATTTCTAGATTTTCCAAAGGTGCCCCTCACCCCTCTTATAAAAGGGAACTCCTCCTTCTCATTTATTCACACCTTCAAAGCCTTTTGGTTCGGCCAAACTCTGCCCAAATACTCTCCCAACTTCCCTCACTACAACCTAGAGGCCTTATTTTGATCATAAAGCCAACCTATGGAGCCCTTTTTATCAAATCAAAAGGAAGATCCCGAAGAAGAGGTAATAATTTCACCACCCTTTTCCAAGTTCCTTTCTTCTTCCAATTCTTCTTCCTTTGTTATTACCATTCTAAAATAATAACTCTAGTATCATATATATACTGTGATGTTAGTATAAATATGGTACAACCATATTCAGTATTATATCCACCCTTTGAATATCATGTCACCATATGTGCGTACGTACGGCTTACCGTCTCCACGTCGTGGTGTAATTGTTATTAAATATATTATTATTTGGATGGGTATAATAATGATGTGTAAATCATGTAAATAATAAATATAACATGTTAATGATTCTGTATATATGATATACCATCTATTTATATATTATTTAAATATCAAAAGAATGATATTGTCGCTCATGCGTACGTACGGACTACCATCTCCACGAACGCGATGCGATTCATTCTCCATCGTATCCATTCAAGAATAATTATCATTTGATGATTTAAAAATAATGTTTAAGGACTTGATATCATTATGTATATGAATAATAAACAACCTATCCATGAAAAACATGGCTTATGTAACAAAACATATAAAATAAAATGAGTAAGTAGACACCCGAAACGACAATAATACTAAGATATTATTAACAAAGCAATGTTAAAAGATTATATATGATATCACATTAATATATATGATTCCTGTATAATTTAATAAAAATTATTTCACCATTATACAGGAGGTTAACCTACCCCTACCATGGAAATGTACAAGGTAAGGGTTATTTCATAATCTCTTCATTATCTGAGGTTGTGAATATGTAATAATCTACTGGGATCTCTTTATCATCCACATCCATGTTTCTTAAAAATGTATTTCAAAACATTTTTACTATTTAAAAGAATATGGGTTAAAGTCATTTATACCCTTGTTTGAATTTTAATACGAGTTTTATAAAGGAATCATTCCGCCGTTTTCCAAATAGGGTGCTTTTATATTTTTCGACAGAATTAAGGTAAAAATGTTTTTTTAACTTATACAGAGGGTGCGGTTATTTTACGCCGTTATAAAATCATCGAAGCTTCCATTACAAGATTATAAGAATATTTTCAATGAAAATGTTTTATTTTATAAATATATGAATCTTAAATGATTTCAAAAATAGAAAGAGATATTTCTCTAAAAAGAGTTTTGATTTCATCTATGTCAACATCCTTTGATGGATTTTACGCTTATTTGAAGTTGATTTATTATGATACAAAACTTCGATATTGTATTGAAGGTTTTGTGATATGTTTGATTGTGGATGTGCTATTTTTATACCAGTCATAGTTTATGGTGAATTTATTGACATTTCGTATGCTAGTTTTAATACAAATGTTTATGTTATGTTTAAGCCTTTTCATATGGGAATGCATTGGACTTAATATGTGACGGGTGGAGCCCGCTATAGCTCCTCGATGCATCGGTAGGTCTCATGAGAGAAAATAGTGTCTTGGCACAATTCCTTGACAAAATATTATTTGTAGTCTTGGCACGAGGCCTTGGCTATGTGGTTATGATAGTATGGAATTATGCATTCCATCATTATGAAAGTGGTTATTGATTTTTCATGTGATTATTCGATTTGTAGAATATCCATGTGAATATGTAAATGGAATTGTTTCATTTTATTTATTCCATACTATGTTGAAAGTTAAAGTTTGAAATGCTTTTGTTTTAGTTATACATTGCCTTAAATGTTTATTCTTATTTATGAAAGTTTCCGCTATATTGTTATCCTTACTGGGCATTTGAGCTCACCCCTTTTTTATGTTTTATTTATCCTAGGAAGCGAAGAAGTAAATTATGAATGACCTGCAAGGATATTATGAGGGGTTAATAGTGTGGACTATTAAGACTATAGGTTGTTGTACTAGTTTTTTACTTTATGAATATATATAGTGTTTCAAAGGCTACTAAACCAATCGGTATTTTGAGATTTGATCTTTCTTGTGATCATGCCAATGTTATGTAATAATGCACCGACTATGGGTAACTAGGGTCGGGGCGTTACAGAACAGATAATTCACAACACACAGGAACAACATTATAATTTTATATGTATTAAAAGGTAAGCCCAAAAATGATACATTATATTTTCATAAAAATGTAATTAATATAATATATAAATTATATTTCCACCATTATAACTAGTATTGAGTGATGGTGATAGAAAAAAAAATTACATCAATGTGTGAGTCGGTAGTCCTCCATACATATGAATAATGAATGGTTATCCCATTTTATGGAATAAGAGATGGATATTGTAATTATACCTAAATAATAACATATATGTATAAGAAGAAAACCATAGATATTATTTTATCTTGGTTGAATACTATTTTGTATAATTTTAAGAGAAAAAACAATTGATTAAAAACTATACATCTTCTTTAGATAGACTCCCTGGATTAACACATAAACTCCCCAAACATTGGGGTTATACCTAATATAATACCTCCATAATATAACGAGGTATTCTAGGATGTTATTTTGGAATATATTTTTTGAACCAAAACATTTTGATGTGAGATGAAAATTAATGAAGTGTTTCCCTTTTATAAGAGATGAGAGGGGTAATCTTGGAATTTCTCAAAATAAAAAATTAATATAAAATATTATTTGATTCCAAATGGATCCAAACTAATTAAATTTATTTATAGTATTATGATGGATTGGATTAACCTCACCAAATATATAATGATTTTTCAGTGAATTTCAACACTTATCATTTGGTTTTAACCATTATTTGACCCATTTTAATTGTTACATTGAATAATGGTATTTTACTCTTTAAAGGTTATTTTTTTATAATAAAATACCAAACCACAGATTTATAGATAAGTGATGAAATTATTAATCTTATACCAACATGATGGAATAATTTATGTTTTTAGTAATTTTAAATCATTTTATAAATTTAAATTTATTTTAAAATATGATTAATTCCAATTTCGACACTATTCAATATTTTTACTACTTGAAAAAATAAATACATTAAGATATATTAGAACCATATATTTTAAATCATCCAAAATATATATAGTCAATCTATAAAATTATTATAGGAAATTATTTACCTAATATTATATTAATTGGTCATATTTTAGATATCATTTATTTGATGCTTACATTAATTTAATAATTATTTCTTTAGCATTATGTAAGCATTTAAAGTAATTTTTTTCACTAAAATTATTGAAATAAATTTCCCGGATGATGATAAATATTTTATTTTTTATTTGAATATTTTTCGTCACACATATCTTTGTTATAACCATTTATTTGAATTGTTAATCTTTTTAAAAACATGTGTATGTCATCTTGGACATCAATTTAAATAAAATATTATAAATTAATTAATATAAACAAAGTGGATCGAAAATGTTGTAATTTTGGTCTTGGATAATGATGGTTGAACATATATCATCAAATAAAATTGGGGGAATGTGTTTTTGTAATTTTATAGTCCTTAAAATTTTAATTTTTACCCTGAATTACATGATTTACCCATTACCGTGGTAAAAAATATAATAAAATTGCTCTTAATATTGACCAACATTAAAATTAACCTTTTTAAAAATATTCGAATTCTTGATTTAAAATTTTGATTTATATTTTCTAAATTAAATTCATAGAATTAAAATTATGTAATTAAATATTATTCTCAAGAAAACATTGTTATAATATGAAAATTATTAAATGACTAAAATGTTTTTATATATATATTTAATAAGAAAATGTTTCAAATGACATAAATCATGTTAAAATATTTTAAATTGTGCTTATATTATATCAAAATAAATATAAAATATAATATATCACTATCAATTATTTAGATAAAAAGTTAGTTTTTAATTAAAATGTATTATTTTTCATTATTCATTAAAAAATCAATATTTTAAGAAAATTATGTAAAATTATTTTAAAGATTGTTTTTAAATGAAAAAAAATAAATTCAATTTGCTTTTGAAAATAAAATTCATAAATTATTTATTATTATTTTGAGTAATAATGTTAAATAAAATATTTTATTAAAACCATTACCTTTTTCAATTACGAATTACTTAATATAAATATAACTATTTAATTCAAGAATAATCATATATATAAAATTAATTTATTCTATAAGTAAAAGGGTTGTTACATTTACCCCTATTATGGAAACTACTTCCTCATCGTGTTATTTAGTTATTAAAAAAGTGGATAAACATTTACCTTATAACATTTTCGTATTACCATGTTTCTTCTTCAATGATTTGGTTTCTCTAAAAACCTTAACCTATATAATTTTGTTATTCCACAATAATGTATGTTTAGAGTCCACAATAAAAATAGGATTTCCCTTAGAAGAAAATTTATCTTTTAACAAGACTAATTACAGTGTTAAAACATGTGATTAATCAAACGCATACATTCTTAACATTGAAAAATGAAATAAATTCTCTACCGAGGAAAAAATAGGAGGAAAGGCCACACAGTAGGAATCTAATCATTCTTTATCTTGTATTTCATATGTTCTAACAAACCATAGATGTAACATTACCTTCATACGAGAACATATAACAAATTTCCATAGAGATACAATAATAAAAGCATGATCACCTACCTCGAATGAAATAAAATTCCTTATGTCATCTATAAAACTTTTATCCTTTTTATGAGATGTTATTATATTTTCTACAATCATTTTTACCTTCTTAACCATATACTCTTCAAATTATAGTCCCATTATCTTCCTCTAAAAAATTCATCAAAACGTTTAGGAGCTAGATATTACTATCTATATAATGAATCCAATGGTTCCATATGTATACTAGAATGTGAACTATTATTATAGAAAAACACTACTAAATAAATATGTTGAGATCAACTTCAATGGTAATACATTGAAAATTAATGAATCATTTTTCTTAATGGTCTAAATTTATCTTTTTGTCTACCCCTAATAATAGAAATGAAAAGCTATACTTAAATTCAATTCAATACCCGATGACATATGAAGGCCTTACCAAAATGATAAAGTGATCTTAGGATCCCAACCATATAAAATAGATAAAGGAACTCCATATTACATTACTTTCTATTTTCGGTACAATCAATAATGTTGATATAATGACATATTATTTTGATAGGTTGGAAAAGTGTAAATTTAGTCAATCGATCAAAAATAATCCAAATCACTTTGTTACCTCAAGTTTCATTTGGTATTACAACCTGGAAATCCAATTATTTATTTCCCCATTTCCTCTCTGTACTTATAGAAGGCTGAATATTTCCCTTCAATGATTTTCATTATTCTTTGATAAATTTAAAATTCATTAATTTTCATAGAAAATTTGAAAATATATCTTATAATTCGATTCGATATTTAATATAACTAGAGGTCTCTATAAATTTTATTGCTTCTTAGAATAACTAAAACAGGGGAACTATAAACAACACTTAATAACTATTTATTTAACTATTAATCACTAGGTACACATAATTTATTCTCAAATCCCATATCACAATCATTATCAATGTGAAATTAATGAAACATACCCATTTAAAGAAATGAAATATATTTTTTGTAATGCGTGGTCTTATTTCTATGCTTTCATAATTCTGTCTGATAATGACTATTTCACTAACACTTAAAACAAAATATCATAATTTTCTGCACCAAAATAATTCAAAGATAAAATTTATAAAATCAGTAACCATGGTGTAGTGTCCCTAACATAATATGGTTAATAAATTACTTTTATTGACTCAAATAATAATCAGTTTTTTATCTCCAAAGATGGAATTTGATTATGGAATTGTAACAATTTATCACTGGAAGTCATGTTCTCATCCTAATGGTCATCAATTTTAGAGTAAATATTTATACATAAATTTTATGGATTGTATATAATTAATACATGGTATCATATAAATGATTCCTCCAAATATTTAATTCTGAAACCCCATTATAATGTTCCAAAATAATGTGTAGGAAACATTTACTCATGAGGTTTAAATTACCAGGAAGCATAAGGAATTAACTGATCCTGAAGCATCAAAATGAAACCAAGTTTCTAAAATGGGGCATCATTGTTGCTAAAAAATAATAATTTTTCAATGGATAACTAAAAACTAGATCATTACAAATCATAATTTTCATTCCAAAAAACATCATAACATTATTTTGTCAGGATCAATTTAACAACAATTATTTGATTAATTATTCACCTTCTAAATTAAAATATTTTTACACTTATCATCATGAGACAAATACAAGTTAGAAAAATCCATATCAATATTCTAAGTAGAAAAAAAGTTACTCATTTATTATAAATTCATATAGTGTTAATTCTGTTAATAAAATTGGTATCATAAAAGAGTTAAATCTATAAATTTTATTATTTATTTCCCAAGAATAATCTTGTATGTAACTAAAAAATCTTGGAAAATTTCATTCACACACTACATTGAAAACATTATATTCATTAATCATTTCTAAATATTATTTCTCTAATCCTATTCAAATAGTCTTAAGAAAAAATTTCTCATGAAGACGAATCATAAAATAATCTCATTCCATTACATCAAGGTCTACTTTATCTGGGACATTTTTAATTTAAGACCACCATTGATTGGACTAAGCTTTAAATAATATAAGGACAATGTTAACAACTCATGTTCTGAACATCCCACGAATTAGAAATTAATTTCAATATAATTGATTCATCCTTCATCTACCAATCTATCTGAGTTTCAACATAAAGCTTAAGGATGTTACCACAAAAAATTCTCCACTACTATCATTTACTCTTTGGTAGATCAAAAACTCCCTCTCATAGATACCACCACCATTTATATATAGTTCTAAATAATCCATCAATAATAAATTATTCTCTATTCTAATTCTGAAAATCTTAGGAGGGTGATTTGGAAGGATATTTTCCCCTTGATGCCTTCCCAGCACAAATACCATGTTTCCAATGTGGAAAAACATTATAAATAGACACGTATTTGATGAATAAACATGATAAAATTAAAACGTTAATTACTTTAAACTTAATCACAATGTTTATAAATAGTAATGGTTACTCTATTAAATATATCCTAACTACTAAATTTATCAACCGATACTGTAATATGTACTAAATGGTCACAAAATTAAATAGTACATATTCTATTTACTTTAAACTAGAATTAAAAATCTTATGATTCCATTGATATAATTATTTTATCATTTTAGTGATTTTATTAATAATTCATACCTAAAAAATATTATTGGAACAAAATGGATACCACTATAACAATATCCATTTTCCATAATATAATGTTTTCAAAATAAACAAAATATTTTTTTATGAAAAAAAATCAAAATATCATCTTCATTTCTTCCATTTTATATTACCCATCTTTATATCATGGGAAATCAATTTAAAACATAGGATGAGAAAAAATATATATTCATGGGATATAAAATAATGTAACCCATTAGGAAAGTGAAAAATCCATAAAAACATTTTGTAAAAAAATATATTTTTACCATAACAATTAATTAATAATTTTTAAATAGTCATTTTCAAACATTTTTAAAATCATACCAATCCATAAAAATTATTATAATGAATAGATAAATAATGTATGTTCATTGAGAAATCATCATAAAAAAACCCTTCCAATATATTTTCAATAAATAATAAATTTTTTATTAACCATATGAATGACTTCCTACATAATAATAAAAATTAATTTCACATATAATCTCATCATGACATTATTACTGATTTCTTGAATTAACTAAATGAAATGAATTTTATTTAAGAATTTCCCTTAACTTATGGCGTAGTCATCGCCTAGGTCTTTTATCATCCTTAATTCTAATCTTATGTTAATTTTTTAATATTATAAAAAACCTTATTTATGTTTATTATGTTGGATCTGAATCTACAGATTATACACAAGAGGGGGGGGGGGGGGGGGAATTGTGTCTTTTGCAATTTTTTGATAACTCTTTTCTTGAACAAGTTCTGTCCTTTATACTTTATCATATTTGATCATGCAGTAGAATAAGTAAAATCAAGCACAAAAAGATGTATAGTGGTTCGGGGAACAGAAGGCCCCTAGTCCACTCCACCAACGCTCAACTCCATGAGCATGGTGATTTTCACTATCAGGTCCTCTTTTCCACAGACCGATTCACAACTGAGTAAACGTTGTTGATACCTTTACAATCCAAGGCAAAACAATGTCTTCTGGTTCAAACACGAACCTACATAGATTAGAACGGGAAGCTGGTTACTCAAGAATAAAAATAAATTCAGAAAGAAATTTCCAG
This sequence comes from Viscum album, assembly GCA_963277665.1. Classification (NCBI taxonomy): domain Eukaryota; kingdom Viridiplantae; phylum Streptophyta; class Magnoliopsida; order Santalales; family Viscaceae; genus Viscum; species Viscum album. The sequence goes on along the minus strand of OY728165.1, from coordinate 81,741,877 downwards.
TTGATCTTCACAATTGCAACAAAATGCAATTGACAATAGATGGATTGAAGTCTCTAGAAATATTGATCTTCAGGACAAAATAGTTCTAAGTTGATCCAATTGCAGTGGATATAGAGATATAGTTCACAACTTATGTAGTAGTTGATCCACATTAGATATTCGATGTAGAATAGGTGAATCTTCTATCAAGTTCCTTCTTCTTGAACAAACAGATCTTTGATGCTATGTTCGAATCAGCAGATCAAAGTGAATAGTTGCAATCTCTGTTTTCCACATTTTTTAATAATTGATTGATCACATACATACGTATCTGGTGTTTTAGAGAGAACATATATAATAAAGCATATCTCCCACACAATTAGTTCCATAAAAGTTACCTTCTGATTCGTGATATTCAAAAATTTGAATTAATAGAGAAGTAATAACTTCCCTTAAGAATCGGCATAAAAAGATCCTTTTAATTCGACCTTAAATCCATTAATAAAATGGCTTTGAATCAATCAATGTAATACATTAAAAATGACTTTAAATCCAGCTTGAAATCTGCACAAAAATCAGCTTACTGATCGTTGCACATAAATATCGTCTATCAAAATTTCGGATGCCAAATGTAAGGTTGATGACCTGGCCTCTAAACGTACGGTTAAAAACGTAGTCTTCAAATGTAAGGTTGAACACAAATGTAGGGATGACAACGTAAGGTTGAACACAAACGTAGGGTTAAAAACGTAAGGTTGAACACAAACGTAGGGTTGATCATCCATAATTTTTCTTCAATACTCAAATGTACGGTAAAATATCCATACTTTTACTTGATCCATACTTTTCCAAGAATGTATGGTTGTTTAAAAAAGTAAGGTTGGTGAACCATACTTTTGAGAAACAAATGTATCACTTAGAATTTACGTACCATTCTCCTTCCGTACATTGCTGATAACCAAAACATAAGGTTCCTTCTTAATGTAAGGTTCTCCTTCCATACTTTTCCGAAAACTTATGGTTGTTTAACCATACTTTTCTCTTATCTCAAAATGTATACATGATTTTTATCCTTACACTAAGTTTTTCCATGTAGGGTATGAACAGTGATCTAGAACGTGCTAAAGTAGATTCTGAATAAGAAATAGATTCTCATTATTTCAAGAGTAAAATATATTAATAAATTACTTCAATATACTAAATAAAATCAATAGAATATAACTAAGGGTATTTGTGAGAATCAAAATTATCATAAAGAGATAGAGAATTATTTTCAATAATCTCCCCCTTTAAATAACATTAACATGTATTGTTGAAAATAATAGTTTTCACAACAATCTCCCTCTTTTTGATGACCAAAAAACCCATAAAATAATTAAAATTATTTAACCAAAAATTAAATTTTAAAATTAGTTATAAAGTTTTTAAATAAAAACATCTCCACCAAAAAGATAATTATAATTCCAAATTTCTCAATTAATTTTCTCCTCCAATAAAATGAATTATACCCCTAAATTAAATTTAGGTTTTGATTTTGTTTTTATCCAAATTCTCCCCCTTCTGTGATATGAAAAAGAATAAAAAATCATGAATTTTAACACGTTTAATATTGCACTGAACTTTTAGTAAATGCTATTATGAACTGTTTATCAATAATTAAATCTAGAGTACTGACATATCAAAAATAAGGTCAGTAAAACAAATAAGGAAATAGAAAAATAAATAACGAAAAAAATTTCATTCAAAAACAGTAGTATATACATGACAATGATATACACAGGAAGCAAGGGTTAGTTAAGATAGGAAACAGGGTCTATCTCCTATGGATTGCAGACTTGATTTATGTATACTTCTCCTAAAGTCTCTTCATCATCCCACCTTTAAGATTGATAATGAGCTCTCTATTCTATTGACACATATGAATATCTTCAATTAAATTGACTCTGAAAAACTCATGCATCTGTTCCACTTTTTCAACAAATACTGACAACTTCTCTGATAACTGATTTAATAGAATTATGATCTATGGATCACTAGATGTTAGTTGATCCACTAAGAACTTGTCATTGTCCAGCAACACTGAAAAAGGAGAACTATTACATTGAAGATCTTTTATCCTGTCATTCAAGTTGCTCATCGCAATTGTGATAGCCTGAAACCATCTGATTAAATCGTGTAAAGTACATGATCCACTAACAGCTTTATTTGCAACTGATGCAAGTTGATTCTCAATAAACAACTTCATATCTGATAAATCTGGCTTAATAACCATTTCAGATTGTAATTGTGTAACAGTAGTCAGCATATCATATTTAAAAATTTCAACTTCTTACCTTGAAACTGTGCACTCCTTCAGCTTTTGAAACTTTAAATGTTCTAAATCTAAGGCTATTCTCAGAGAAACATTCTCATATTCCAACTGAGTTACTTTTCTGTACAGTTCTTCAACTTCTTCTTTTCTTGAATCAGATGCACCCTCTGATTGATTCACAGTCTCAGGTTGATTCAAAAGTACCAAATCCAATGATTGAACATCAGATTTATCTTTTTCTCTATCTTGATAAGGATTGTCCATATATTTTTCCTTAGAGTTTTCAAACTCCTCCACAAAAAAATCCTCTTAACGTACCTCTAGGTGAGCTTCAGAAGCATGCTCACCACAAACATCAGAATCTATGCCTTCCATTGGGGTTTCAAGAACAATATCTTCAGTAGTTTCCTGAGGTCTTTCCACAACGTCACCTGGCACTGACTCCATCTCTTGTTCCTGTTGAAGTGAAACTTCAACATTAGCTACAATCTATTCCCGATTTCCCCTTTGAGTTTCTTCTCGAGCTCCTGATTCCTTTACTGAAGCTGTTTTCTCAGTAACATCTTACAAGGTCTTATCAACAACAGCTTCTCTCAAAAAATATTAATAAATTAAAGCTTCTGTTGTAGTTTCCAAAGCAGTGTAAGTGACTTCCTCATTTACTGGCCTTTTTATTTTTGATTGAAGTCCCTCCTGACTTCCATCTTCCTCAACATCTGCCACTTCAAAGCAAATCCTCCTTGCTACATTGCTAACTCTGGATTCATCTTGTCCTTCCTTGGACTTAGCAGGTTGAGCCTAAGCACTCTCTGAGTCTTCCTCAGCTTCTACTGGCAAAAGTTTTCCTTTAATTGTGCTACAGAAATATCCAACTTTCCTCAAAGTTCCAGTATTAAATGTATTACTATGATAATAGTTAACTCTAGAATCCACTAATCTCACCATGTCTTTCATAAACAACAGTTTAGAAATAAATCTACCGAATTGGTAGAAATTCATCCTGGCCTCGATTGGATAGTAGTAACTGAGATGACTTAACATGTATCTTGGAAAGTTTTACTTAATATCACTTAACATAGGAAACATTATATACATATCAGGGAACAAAATCATCTCCATTTCTACCATCTGTGCAGCTATTCCTGCCTGAATAAATTTGACAAAATTTTTCTTGATCAGGCTCCAAATACTTGACAAACATTTTCTTTATTTTCACGGTACCAAAAAGAAAAGACATGATGTCTTCGGATTTATGAACAGAATCTCTTATATTCATCAAGTAGAAATGAAAAACTCCCTCATTAGGGCAGTTGCGAATCTGACTAATCTCTGCTGAAGAGATTGAGAAATCCCTATCCTCAATCTTAGCCATCATACTTTCTTCTGTTTCTCCCAGACTAAATTCTATATATTTGAAGACGTATTTAAGTTCAACTTCATACAGAAATTCCGTATTTTCACTGTTGAACATCTGTTCAAGATTTTGAAATGAAAACCCATGCTTCAATAACAGATTTGTCTGAAATAAACAGTCGAGATCGATTATCTTACCCTATAGGATTATTCTTCCATCGGTGCACTGTCTCTTGGAATTGATTTTCTCGGCCTCACTGGCTCTTTTAGTCCTTACCATTTTTGTAAGAGTCTCTGATGGTTTGAAGGTTAGGGTTTCAGAAGTTCGAATGTTAGGGTTTCAGAAGAGGAAGTTCGATTTTTGGATTTCCAAAGGGTTTCTATAGAATTGAAAGTGTTTAGAAGCCGAAAAGGCTCTGAAAGCATTAATTCACATGTAATCACAAATCATTACATATATTTAAAAACAAATAAACCTTTTATATGATGAAATAAAGAAAAACTTAAACAGTATTCAAAAAAATTTACATAAATAAATAAATGTAAATAAACATTTAAAAAATTATATAAAATAAATAAACCTACCTCCCCCTTAATAAAATCAAACCTTGCAGTGGGAAGTGGTTTTGTAAAAATATTTGCTAATTGAATTTCAGTATTTATAAATTCTAAAAATATATCTTTTTTAATAACATGATCTCTTTAAAAGTGATGCCTTATATCAATGTGCTTAGTTCTAGAATGACTAATAGGATTTTTTGAAATATTAATTGCACTCGTATTATCACATAAAATAGGTGTATTATGAAAATTCAATTCAAAGTCCATAAGAGTGTTTTTCAACCACAACACATGTGCACAGCAACTACCAGCAGAAACATATTCTGCCTCAACTGTTGATAGAGAAACTGAATGTTGTTTCTTACAAGACCATGATACTAAAGAGTTTTCTTAAAAAGTGACATGTACCTGATGTGCATTTTCTATCTAACCTACAACTTCCAATGTCAACATCTGAATATGAAATCAAATTAAAATCAGATGTCTTAGGATAAAGATGAGATTGAAATATAGTTCCTTTTAAATATATATAAATTCTCTTAACAATAGTTAGATGAGATTCTATTGGTTTTGATTGAAATCTAGCACAAAGACATTCTGAATACATTTTATCTGGCCTACAATCAGTAAGATACAACAAACTACCAATCATTCCTCTATATAACTTGGGTTCAACTGATTTTCCAGTTTCATCCAAATCAAGTTTTATATTAGTACACATAGGAGTTGTAAATGACTTGCTATGTTCAAGTCCAAATATATTATGTAAATGAGTAATGTATTTGCATTGATTTAAAACATTTCCAAAATATTTTTTAAAAATTTGAAGACCCAAATAAAAAATTAATTCTCCCATCATACTCATTTAAAATTCTTCTTACATTAATTTTGAAAATTTATAACAAAGAGTTTTATTAGTTGATCCAAATATTGCATCATCAACATTAATTTGAACCAATAAAACATTATTTTTCACAGTTTTCTTAAATAGTGTTGGATCTTCCATAACAAGAGTAAAATCATTTTTCAAAAGAAATGAACTTAATCATTCATACCAAGCTCTAGGTGCTTGTTTAAGGCCATAAACAACTTTAGTGTGTTTAAAAACATAATCATGTTTTAGAGAGTTTTCAAAACAAGGAGGTTTCTCAACATAAAATTCCTCCATTAAATAACCATTTAAAAGGGAAGATTTAACATCCATCTGAAATAATTTAAAATTCATATAAGATGCATAGGATAAAAGGATTATAATGGATTCTAACCTAGCTACAGGTGCAAAAGTCTCATCATAATCTATTCCTTCTTCTTGATTATATCATTTAGCTACTAACCATGCTTTATTTCTAGTTATTGTGCCTTGCTCATTCTGTTTATTTTTAAAGATCCATTTGGTTCATATTATAGAATAATACTTAGGTTTTTCTACTAATTCACAAACTTCATTTCTTTTAAACTTGTTTAATTCATATTGCATTGCTATTACCTAGATTTCATCATCTAAAGCATCTTCTAATGTCTTTGGTTCCTATTGAGATAGGAAGGCAGAGAATTCCACTGGGATTTGAAAGTTTCTCCTAGTTTGAACACTAGTTTCTAGGTCACCTATTACAGTTTCTAGAGGGTGATTCTTTAGAGTTATAGACTATCTAGGTAATATATTTGAAGCTTCTTCAGATTGATGTTCCTCAGAACTGGACTGAATTTCTTTTATATCATTTTCAAAATCATTCTTTAAATTTTCAAGTCTCATGTTATCATTAGAGTCAAGTTCATCCATTTGTCCTTTTCTTTTCTCTAAGGGATCAAATTCATCAAATTTCACAGGAACTGATTCTTCAACAATCCTTAACTTCTTATTATAAACTCTATAAGCTTTGGAGGTAGCAGAATATCCAAAGAAAATACCTTCATCAGATTTTGGATCGAACTTACCACGATTATACTTGGTGTTTAACATATAAACATTGCATCCAAACACTTTAAAGTAATTTAATTTAGGTTTTTTGTTATTCCATAGTTCATAGGGTGTCTTTTTCAAAATGGGTCTAATTAATACTCTATTAATTATATAATAATCTGTATCCACAACTTCTACCCAGAAATATATAGGTGGGATATATTCATTTAACATAGTTCTAACCATTTCTTAAATTGTTCTATTTCTTCTTTCTACAATCCCATTTGGTTGAGGTGTTCTGGGTGCAGAAAAAGTATGTTTAATACCCATATTTGAGAAAAAGGAATTAAATTTCATATTCTCAAATTCTCTACCATGATCACTTCTTAATGAGATAATATTGAAACCTTTTTCATTTTGATCATATTTACAGAACCTTTCAAATAATGTAAAAGCCTCATTTTTAAATTTCAAAAAGAAAATCCATATAAATATTGAATAGTCATCCACTAAAAAATATATATATAATTTACCAGCTATGATTGCTACTCTTGAAGGTCCAAAAAAATCCATATGAATAACTTCTAGAGGTTTAGACGTAGAAACCTTATTTACAGATTTGAAGGATGATTTGTCTTGCTTGCCAAGTTGATATGCATCACAAAATCTGTCACTTTCAAATTTGAGATTAGGTAAATAAGAAACTAAATGTTTCTTAGATAACTTATGTAAAACAAATACATTGCAATGACCAAGTCTCATATGCCAGATCCAGGACTCACTTACTTTAGCAGTCAAGCAGTTTACTTGTTGTTTACACAAGGAGTTTAAATCCAAAGTATAGACATTTTCAGTTCTTGATGCTTTAAATTTAATCAGTGTATTTTTAGAAACAATACATCAATTGTTAGTAAAATCAACAGTATATCCATCATCACAAAGTTGAGATATATTTATTAGATTGTGTTTTAGTCCTTGAACATAAAGTAATTTTTTGATTGAGACTATTTTTGGATATCCAACAGTTCAAATGCCAATGATTTTTCCTTTGGCATTGTCACCAATTGTGACAAGTCCCCCTTCATTTTGAGAGAGTGAAAAAAATTCAATGAGTTTCCACTCATATGTCTTGACCAGCCACTATCCATGTACCATATATCTTTTCTTTTCTAGTGGCCTGCCACCTGCAAAGACATTAAAACAAATTTCTTTGGACCCATATTTTTTTGGGTCCATGAGTGTTAGCTAGCAATGATCTGGGTATCCAGATTTGCTTTGATTATTTTAAAATTAGCTGAACCATATATGTCTTTTGAAATATAGGCTTTCTTAATTCCACAAATTTGAGGTTGTCTTAAGAAACAGTTTTTAGCTATATGTCCCTTTGTACCACAAAAATTACAATTAACCTTTTTAGAGCTAGGAACAAAATTATTTTTATATAGCTTTGGTTTTTCTCCTTTACTGCCAATTCCAAATCTCTCCTTTTTAATGACAGTTTTTCTAAGAATTTCATTTAATTAATTCTCTACTTTTGTAAAAACTAATGCAGCATGATTATAAGATTCTACTTCATCCAGCAGTGTTTTTATTCATGATTCAAAATTAATATTGTTAGTGTTAATCAAATTGTAATTATCAGGTAATTCATTATTTGTCTCAGCATTGTATCTCTTTCATATGAAATGGGTTTATGTTTATTTTTTAGTGACTTGGGTTTCCTAAATAGTGATTTATATCTTTCTTCAAGCATATTGCAGTAGGCTGCACGTTTTTCATTTGTGTAGCTTGATTCAGAATTTGATTCAGAGGAGTAATATGAGTGTACCTCGTCAGTTTCTGCCATAAAACACATGTTTTCATTTAGATTGACTTCTTCTTTCTCTAAGCATGATTCAGAAGAGCTACTAGAGTCTTCAAATACATTCCAAGTGTCTTTCATAGCTTTCTTGTCATTCTTCTCAAATTCATTTCTTTTGAAGAATTTATTCTTCTTTGCATCCTTCAATTGTGAAAAATCTGGTCTGATATGTCCCATCTTTTTGCATTCATAACATCTTACATCCTTATTATCTCCCTTAATGGATTTTTTGAAGCCTATTTTCTTACAGTAGAACTTTCTAAAATTCTGGGCTAGCTGAGCCCGCTCTTCATCTGAGTTGGATGAGTCAGAGCTTTCTGATTTAGCATTGGCTTCTCTTCTCTTCATCTTTCTATTCTTTTGTTGTGAAGTTACCTTCAAGGTAGTATCTTATCTTTTGATAAGCTCATCATGTTCATTAGCCTCATCTTGCATTTTAGATTCATACATCATCAGTGTACCAATCAGATCTCTCATGGTCAGATCCTTGACAGGTGTTGATTGTCTGATTGCAGTAGAGATACCATTCCATCGAGTAGGAAGTACACTCTGTACTTTTAATGCTTGATCAGTCTTCTTGATAGGTTCTCCTAGAGCAGTTATGTTATTGATAATTTCTGTCAATATCACATTCATTTGGGTAATGCTATCACCTTCAACCATTATGAATGTATCAAATTTCAGTTTTGCAGTTGCATATCTAATTTGCCTCACATAGTCTGTTATTTAATTTGCGTCTGCTATTGTTTGCAACTTCTCAGATGTTGTCGGGCACTGAGATACTCTATTAAATTCATCTGGTCCTAGAATGCACATAATTTCATTCATAGCCTTCGAGTTCATATCGTACTCTACCTCTGTCACTACAGGAAAAAGGGGTTTCTGCGACGGGTTATTTGCGACAGGGATAAATCCCGTCGTAAATAGTCCCATTAGAAACATATTTACAACGGGGTCATTTTCCCATCGCAAATAAGTAGTTATTTGCAACGGGGAAAGCTCAGTCGACGCAAAAGGTTTGGCGCGCATTGCGCAGCAAACCGTGGGAATGTTCTTTATGACGGGTGGTAACCACCCGTCGCAAATAACCGGCGGCGGTAAAAAATATTTATGACGGGAATATACCCCCATCGCAAATAGTATGTAGGCAGGTTATTATTTGCGACGGGTCCCATCGCAAATAGTCCCATCGCAAATAAGCTAACCTATAAATACACCCATCCATTTTTTTCATTCATTCTAAAACTCTATCTTCTACTTCTCTCAAAACTCTATTTTTAGAATTCAGAGTTTTTTAAGTTTAATTTTTATTTTTGGAGTTGACATTGAAGTATTCAACAACTATCAGAGATCAACCTTAGATCAATTTTAAAGGTATTTATGTTCATTTTATTTTAATAATTATTTTAAATTTTTTATTACATTTAATTATAGTTAATTAGTTGTAATTTAATTATGTTTAGATTGTTTTGTTATTTAATAAATTTAAATTATTAGTATTCATTGTTCATAGTTAATGGTAATTAAGAATAATTAATAATAATTAAAAATAATTAATAATCAATAGGAATAATTAATAATAATTAGTCATAATTAGGAATAATTAGTAATAATTAAAATAAAGACTAATTATTAGTAATAAATACTAATAATTAGTAATAAATACTAATAATTAGGAATAAATAGTAATAATTAGGAATAATTACCAATAATTAGGAATAATTACCACTAATTACCAATAATGACCACTAATTACCAATAATTACCAATAATTTGGAATAATTACGAATAATTACCAATAATTAGGAATAATTACCAATAATTACCAATAATTATGAATAATTACCCATAATTACCACTAATTAGAAATAATTATCAATAATTACAAATAATTACCAATAATTACCAATAATTAGTAATAATTACCAATAATTACCAATAATTACCAATAATTAGTAATAATTACCAATAATTACCAATAATTAGTAATAATTACCAATAATTAGTAATAATTACCAATAATTACCAATAATTACCAATAATTACCAATATTTTCCAATAATTGTTAATATTTACCAATAATTGTCAATATTTACCAATAATTGTCAATATTTACCAGTAATTGGGAATAATTACCAATAATTAGGAATAATTACCAATAATTAGGAATAATTACCAATAATATGGAATAATTACCAATAATTAGGAATAATTACAAATAATTAGGAATAATTACCAATAATTAGGAGTAATTACCAATAATTAGGAATAATTACAAATAATTAGGAATAATTACCCATAATTAGGGATAAATATCAATAACTAGGAATAATTACCAATAATTAGGAATAATTACCAATAATTAGGAATAATTACCAATATTTACCAATAATTACCTATAATTACCAATAATGACCAATAATTACCAATAATTACCAATAATTCCCAATAATTACCAATAATTGCCAATAATTTCCAATAATTACCAACAATTGCCAATAATTACCAACAATTGCCAATAATTACCAATAATTACCAATAATTACCCATAATTGCCAATAATTACCAATAATTGCCAATAATTACCATTAAATCCCAATAATTACCAATAATTTCCAATATTAACCAATAATTCCCAATAATGGCCAATAATTGCCAATAATTGCTAATATTTACCAATAATTAGGAATAATAACCAATAATTAGGAATAATTACCAATAATTAGGAATAATTACCAATAATTAGGAATTATTACCAATAATTGTCAATAATTACCAATAATTAAGAATAATTACCAATAATTAAGATAATTACCAATAATTAGGAATAATTACAATAATTGTCAATAATTACTAATAATTTGGAATAATTACTTATTATTAGGAATAATTACCAATAATTAGGTATAATTACCAATAATTAGGAATAATTACCAATACTTAGGAATAATTACCAATAATTAGGAATAATTACCAATAATTAGCTAATTGGAAAAAACTTGTGTGATCATTATCTTTCTCAATTATCTTTTCATCTATGTATTGGTTTTAAGAAAACTTCTCTCTCCACATGTAATATTTGCATTCTTTTTCAAAATTATCAACTTACTCACCAATAGAGAGGTGAAAGTGAATGCAAATTTTACATGTGGAGATAGAATGTTAAACACACAGATGAAAGGAGAATTATAACATAATATAGAAAATTTTATTAATTTAATATTAATAATAACAAATACTAATAATTTAATAATGTTATTATTATATAATTATATTTATGAAAAAATAATATTAGTATTATTAAAATAATAAAAAAAATTATAAAATATTAAAATTATCAATATTTTTAATAGGTTTTTCTTTATTCTTAACATGTTCAATTCTTAAAGGGTCAATTTTTAGGTCTATTCCAATAAAAAGTTTGCGTATGTCGTGTCTGAGGTAATCTCTATAATTATCCTTGTATGAGTGTTTTTTTCTAACAAATTATTCAAAACCAATAATGCTTTTATATTTTATAGAAAAATATGGAACTACGAGGTCGTCAACAGTCATTATAGGATGACCACATATGGATAAATCAATGTAGAAACCCAAATGGTTCGGGTTTAAATCCAGTATATATAGATGGTGTGGAGACTTTTTTATCATTTGCGGCATAAAATCTAGAATTTGTATTAGAAGGATCAATAAAATGTCCTTGTAAAAAATGTGCACTAAGAACATTAGAAACGTTTGATAAAGTTGGGGGACATCTATTGCCTTTTGGTTTTCAACCAGATTATGTTTTTTGGTATCAACATGGTGAACGTAGTTCTATCGAAGGTGATACTAACTTGATTCTGGATCCATAATAGTTTAAAAATTTAGTATAAGATGTTATATGTCCATCTATTCAACATACAAAAACTCAAGATGATATTGATTCACCTCCTGAGATGGAACACTCTGAATTTTATGAGTTGTTGAGGTCTGCTGAGGATGCGTTATATCCTGGTTGCAAGATAAGAAAATTAGAAGCAGTTTCAAAATTTATGGCTATCAAATCAGATAATGGAAGTTCAAACACGTGTTTTGATCAAATATTTTCTTTGGTTAAAAAAGTGTTACCCGAAGGAAATGTTTTTCCTGCAAATTACTATGAGAGTAAGAGGCTGGTTTGAAATTTCTGACTTACTTTTCAGAAGATTCATGCATGTTAAAGTTACTGCATTTTATATTCTGGGGAAAATGAGTCGTTGGATAGTTGTGCCACATGTGGGCAACTAAGATATAAAGAAGGGAAACATGGGAAATCTGGTTTGATTCCTATAAAACAGTTGAGATATTTTCTGCTTACATCCAGACTTCAGCGTTTATTCATGTCTAAGAATAAAACGACAATGATGTCATTTCATAAAAAAATATTTCAATTGATAAAAGCTTGAATCATCCAGACGATGGAGATTCCTAGAAATATTTTGATAGAGTGCATCCGTCCTTTTCTTTAGAAGCTAGAAATGTTCTACAGGGCCTTTCCACTGATGGTTTCTATCTGTTCGGATCTTGTGGTAGTCAGTATTCATGTTGGCCTATTTTCTTAACTCCATACAATTTACCTCCATGTATGTTGATGAAGGATCCCTATATTTTTTGACTTTACTAAATCTAGGACATCCAAAGAATAATATTGATGTTTATTTGAAACCATTGATTGATTAATTAAGTTAATTGTGGAGTACTGGTGTCAGTACATATGATGTTGCTACGAAACAGAATTTCATACTGAGAGCAGCATTGATGCGGACAATTAGTGACTTCCAAGCTTATGGGATGTTATCTGGCTGGAGTACACATGGTCAGAAATCATGTCCTTACTATATGGGAGAGAACAAAGCATTTATGCTCATTCATGGAAAGAAACCTTGTTATTTTGACTGTCATCACAGCTTTCTTCCAGCAGATCATAATTTTCGCAGAAACATATCTCATTTCAGAAAATGAAACATTGAAACGGATGGACCTCCAAAAATGCTACCAGGTTCGAAGTTAAAATCAATTCTATTTTCATTACCTCCCATCACTTTTGGTCCCATAATATACCAATAGAAAATTTCTGGCTTTGGGAAAGAACACAATTGGATTAAACGTTGCATATTTTGGGATTTGCCATATTGGTCTTATTTGTTGGTCCGCCACATGTTGGATGTCATGCATATTGAGAATAACTATTTTGATAATTTTATTCATACTGTTTTGGATATGCAAGGAAAGAGCAAAGACAATGTAAATGCATGTTTAGATCTTACCCAATTTTACAAGTGTCCAGAACTGGAACTGTTTGAGAATGTCAGAATAGAAAGGTTACTGAAACCAAAAGTATCTTATACACTTCATAAAGAAAACCATTTATTATTTTGTCAGTGGATTGGAGATTTGAAACATTCAGATGGCTGTGCATCCAATTTGGGTAGATGTGTAAAGAATGGTCATATTACTGGATTAAGAAGTCTTGATTGTCATGTTATAATGGAAAGAATTCTACCCATTAGATTAAGAGGGCTACTGAATTCTGTGATTTGGGATTCCATAACAGATATGTCATATATTTTTTTGGTACATTTGTAAGGCTACAACAGATTATGATGCTCTATGCAAACTTGAAGAAGATGTTGTTGTAATTATATGTAAACTGGAAAAAATATTTCTTCCGTCTTTCTTCGACTCAATGGAACATTAGATATTACATTTCCTATATGAAGCCAAATGTGGAGGTCCAGTACAGTTTCGATGGATGTACCCATTCGAAAGATGCATGCAAAAATTGAAAAGAAAAGTACGTATCAAAGAATCTGTTGAAGGATCTATTGCAGAAGCTTTTTTGCAAGAGGAAATATATTTTTTCTGTTCCCATTATTTTGAATCTGAGTATCCTTCAAAACACAACCGAATGGGATGGAACGAGAGGAATATTGATGAAATTGACAATCAATTATCTGTTTTCAACAAACCAGAGCTTGGTTTTGGTAGAGTTCATGAACACTGGCTTTCGGATGATGAACATCACAGAGCTCATACGTATATTCTGATAAACTGTGAAGAGATGACATCAGTTTTACTATATGTGTTTATATCAATTATTCTATCATTTATGTTATAGTAAATAACTTTGTTTTTTATAGGTTGTATGATAATCATATCAAGAAACAAATTCCACAAATTATAGCAGCTGCTCTCGAAAAACGCTGACAGAAAAATTTCTCTCAGTGGATTCAATAACTGGTAACATAAATTCTTTATCTTTTAGGAACTCGTTGAATGTATAGTTTACTATATTGATAATTATTTAACAAATTTTCAGGTGTCACGACATGCTGATAAAATTGAAAAACAGATGTGTATATTGAGTAACCCACCTTCCAAACTTATTAAAACATATAATGCGTATGTGGTGAATAGATTTCGATTTCAAACACATGCATATGGGGAATCAAAAAAACAATGAACAGTGGAGTTCTCTTGAGAGGTTCTCATCATCGAGAAAATGATGTTGCATTTTATGGTATTCTTGATGAAATCATTGAACCCTGTTATCTTGGACAAGATTACATAACCATTTTCAAATGTCAGTGGTTGGATGCTGAGAGGGGCGTGCATGTTCATCCGACTCATGGAATCATTGATATTAAATGTAAAAGTGTTCTCACAGTAAATGAACCATTCTTATTGGCTCAACATTCACATCAAGTTTATTATGCAAAGTACTGTGCTACATCCAGATACTTGACTGATTGGTGGAGTATAAAAAAATCAAAATTTGAGACAATCAGTTTCGTTAAAGTGAATGTGATTTCACTGATGTGCAAGGAATTGATGTTTTTCAAAAGAGTACTCAAAATCAATAGTTTTTACATAGAGACATGAGTATCGATGATGAAACCCCAAATTTAAGAGATGGTGATGATGATGATGTTAATGATGTCACATATGATTTTGAAATGGTAAGAGATGAAGCAACTGGAACTCGAATGGATATCGATGATGTTGAGGAGGAATATGAAGATGATGATGAAGATGAACACTGATAGAATTTCATGGAAGTTATATATAATCATAACTAATATATATGAATATATAATAGTAATTATCAATTATTTGCTAACAACATTAGAATTTTCTATTTCAGATGGACGATGACGCATTTCGTGAGTTGACGGATGCTGACCTGTCTTTCGATGAAGATGAGTTACAGGAAGATGACCCTCAGCCTGCAGGTGCTTCAGGGATTACGTGGACGGGGCGCAGTCTTGCATGATTGATGATTCCTGACCTCGTTTCCGAGCAACTTCCACATCTTGGGTTTGATCCACGCACACAAAGGTGTGAAAACCTGTGTGATAACCTATGGATTTAACTACGATTTCATTAATCTATTCAGATAATAAATGTTTATTATTTTTACAGTTTTCTACATATAGCAGTCGGACATGGCAGTGCTATTTTTCGCAACTCTTTCTCTCAGCCTTGGACGACATGGGAGTAGATTCCCATTGATGTGAAGCTGGCCATGTTTGACCATTGGTTGGTACGTATGTATATAAATAATTTTTATTTTGAAAATTATTTCATTTATATGTTGATATTTTTATTTATTTGTATGGTTTATGGTATCCGATTGAGGATACCATGCGTGGAACCATCCACAAGGCATGGAAGGTGGTCATGCGTGATCGCTTTCATCAGTTTTTGCACAACTTGAGGAGACCAGCCATGAAGAATGCATGGGTATCTATTTTTGATGACTCCTGTAGAGCCCACCCACCATAGTACATTTCATCCCACATATGGGACAGATTATGTTCGCACTGGTTGAGTGATGCCTTTCAGAGGAGATAATCGATGGGGAGGCCGAATCGGGGGAGACAGGAGGTGACTCATCGAGCTGGGTGTCGTACATTCAGTACTCATAGACAGCATCTGGTACGTATATTATTTTAAATATTTTATACAACTATAAATATTAACAATTAATTTTTTATTCTTATAGGCTGTCGAGCACCCCAATATTACAGAGTACGACGTATATCGAAGGATGTATAGTGATCCTGCTACTGGGGAGCTCAGAGGTGATCGTCAGTGTCACATTTTGGTCAGTATTATTTGTTTTCATGTTTAAAAATCAACTTCCTATAATATATTCACAATTTTAATTTTAAATTGCAACTACAGGAGTCTTATGAGGTCGCAGCGTCACAGACCAAGCCTGAGAGTCAGGCCGGGTCATCAAATCAGACTAGTGGCCATCAGTTTGATGAGGCGGCATGGATGCAAGCCACCCAGTATGCCTTCAGGAAGGGCCGGGTAGTTGGTATCGACTCTCGACTGACTCCCGGAGATTATTATGGTAGTGTTGCGATGTCGGCATCCAGCTCGAGAGGATCTCATGTATCTTCTTCTGCTACACAGTATGAGGATCAGTTGTGATCTCAAACTGCACTGATAGAGAGTCTCCGATAGGAGCATGTGGAGATGCGTCAGCAATAGCGGCAACATGAGGAGGAGCGTCGACGCCAGCAGCAGCTGTACGAGGAGCAGATGAGTCGGTGGTAGCAGCAGCAACAGGTGTAGATGGAATACATGCGCCGACTCACTCGTGCTTTAGGGATGGAGTTTTCTCCACCAGCATCGGCAGATCCCCCCCTCCCACCCTCCCGCTCCTTTAGATTAGATTTTGTTTTTATGTTATAAAGTTTGTTAAATCAAAATATGAAATTTTTTCTATTCGTAGTTTCTGTCTCACTATAAAATATAGATAATATTATATTTTGAAATAACAATATTAATATGAATAATAATATTATTTATATTTTATAATATTAAATTTTATATATATAGTAAAATTTTATAATATTATAATTTAATTATAATTTTTTTAATATTTGAATTATTTTAATATTTGAATGTATTATAATTTTATTATTATTATATTAATTAAAATAATTTATTAATATTTTTCTATTTATGAATTATAATTCTTATATTAATATATTAATTAAAATCATTTATTAATTTTTTAATATATTTTATTTTTGAATTATAATTCTATTATTATTATATTAATTAAAATAATTTATTATTTTTATTTGTGTTTTATAATTCTATTATTATTATATTAATTAAAATCATTTATTAATTTTTTTTATTTATTTATTTTTGAATTATAATTTGATTATTATTATATTAATTAAAATAAATTATTAATAATTTTATTTTATTTTTTTATGTTATTTGCGACGGGATACTATGCCGGTCGCAAATAGTATTATTATTATATTAAATAAAATAATTTATTAATATTTTTTTAAAATATTAATTACGACAGGCCCGTTGCAAATAGTAATTGCGACGGGTCTGTCACAAATAGTAATTTCGATGGGTCCGTCGCAAATAATTTTTAAAACCTTTTTTTAAATATGACGACTATTATTTGCGACGGGAAATATTTCTCATCGCAAATAATACTTATTTGCGACGGGCCCGTCACAAATAAGTGTTGTTGTCATATCGTTTTCCACAATGGGCTATTTGCGACAGACCCCCGTCACAAATTCCCTTTAGCGATGGGATCCCGACGCAAACGGCCCGTCACAAATGTCCTTTTATCCTGTAGTGTATAGCAGCAATACTTGTCTCAAGATTTTCAGGAATTTCATAAGGAGTCAGAATCTTTGAATAGACTATATCTCTGAGGTTTTTAAGATATATTATCATGCACGATTTTCAGCAACCATGGTTGTCTCCATTAAAATATGGTGCGCTAACCATCAACATCCATTCTCTTGTATCAGTCATGATGCTCTATTGTATAATCTTTATATTTCTTCTAGCTCGATAGGGCTCTATCCGAAACTCCTGCTCTGATACCAATTTTTTGATCTGAATCTACATATTATACACAAGAGGGGGGGGGGGTGAATTGTGTCTTTTTCAATTTTTCAATTCCTCTTTTCTTGAACGAGCTCTATCCTTTATAATTTATCAGATTTGATCATGCAACAGAATAAGTAAAATCAAGAACACAAAGATGTATTGTTGTTCGGGGAACAGAAGGCCCATAGTCCACTCCACCAACGCTCAACTACACGAGCTTGATTATTTTCACTATCTGGTCCTCTTTTCCACAGAACGATTCACAACTGAGTACATACAGTTGATACCTTTACAATCTAAGGAAAAACAAAGCCTTCTAGTTCAAACACAAACCTACACAGCTTAGAACGAGAATATGGTTACTCAAGAATAAAAATAATTTCAGAAAGAAATTTGCAGTTGATCATCACAATTGCAACAGAATGCAATTGACAGCAGATGGATCAAAATGTCTAGAAATATTGATCTTTAAGACAAATTTTTTCTAAGCTGATCTAGTTGCAGTGGATATAGAGATATAGTTCACAACTTTAGCAGTAGTATATCCACAGTTGATACTCGAAGTAGAATATGTGAATCTTCTTTCGAGTTCCTTCTTCATGAACAAACAGAGCTTTGATGCTCCTTTTGAATCAGCAGATCAATGTGAATAGTTGCAATCTCTGTTTTCCACCTTTTTCAATAATATATTGATCACATACATACGTACCTGGTGTTTTTGAGACATCATATATAATAAATCATATCTCCTGCATATTTAGATCTATAAAAGTCGCCTTCTGATCCGTGATATTAAAAAAAATTGAATATACAGAGAAGTCGTAACTTCCCTTAAGACTCAGCATAAAAAGATCATTTTAATTCGATCTTAAATCCATTAATAAAACGACTTTCAATCAGTCAAAGTCATACATTAAAAACGACTTTAAATCCGGCTTGAAATCCGCCCAGAAATCACCTTACTGATCATTGCACATAAATATCATCTGTTAAAATTTCTGATGCCAAACGTAAGGTTGATGATGTGGCCTCCAAACATAGGGTTAAAAACATAGTCATCAAATGTAAGGTTGAACATAAAAGTAGGGTTGAAAATGTAAGTTTGAACACAAACGTAGGGTTGACAACGTAAGGTTGAAAACAAACATAGGGCTGATCATCCATACTTTTTCTTCAACACTCAAACGTATGGTAAAAGATCCATACTTTTACTTGATCCATATTTTCCCAAGAACATATGGTTTTTTACAAAAGTAAGGTTGATGAACCATACTTTTGAGAAACAAATGTATCTCTTAGAATTTACGTACAGTTCTCCTTCCATACATTGCTGATAACCAAAATGTATGGTTCCTTCCTAACATAAGGTTCTCCTTCCATACTTTGTTGAAAATGTATGGTTGTTTAACCATACTTTTCTCTTATCTCAAAAAGTATACATGCTTTTCATCCTTACGCTATGTTTATCCATGTAGGGTATGAACAGTGATTCCAGAACGTGCGAAAGAAGATTCCGAATAAGTAATAGATTCTCATTATTTCAAGAGTAAAATAAGTTAATAAATTCTTTCAAAATACTAAATAAAATCATTAGAAAATAACTTAGTGTATTTGTGAGCATCAAAATTATCATAAAGAGACAGAGTATTATTTTCAATAATCTCCCCTTTAAATAACATTAACATGTATTGTTGAAAATAATACATTACTCAATATATTACCCCTTTTATATAACTATTACCATGTTATAAAATGTTGATAATTATTTATCTTTATGTCGATCATTTTGATGATATCTAGTACTTGAGTCCAAAATGGATATTGTATTTTAACTATTGTAATAGAGTATATGATTAATAATATCAAAAATTCTGTTAATTAAATAATTATAATTTTTATAAATCAATGAAACTATTAAATCTGTCCATTCAATAGGTTTATTTGAAATAAACTATGTGATAATCATGAAGGCGGTAGGCTATACGTAGTCATGAGTAATGTTTTCCTTTTTTATTGATCATTTGGGATATAAGGTATGTATTATTTTAAAATTATAGAATGATAGTAATATAATTAATATCATATTAATCATTTAATTACACTTATATATATATCATCCATGTTATATGGTGATGAAAAATGAATCATGTCGCTTCTTGGAGGAGATAATTCAAACATATGAACGAAGAATTTTATAGTTTTTATATGAACAAAAGGGTAAGAAAATTAATGGTAGATTATATTTTCATAAATATTTCATTTATATCATATATTAAAATTTATTACATCATTATATAAAAACATTAGAGAGGGTTATGATGAAAGAATTACATCAGTTCATGAAGGGGATGTATGTCGCACACAAGAATGATAATTTTTACCCAATTGATGGAATAGAAGATGTATATTTGTAATCAAAATAACAGAGAAAGATTAAAATACATGTACGATAATGGAGTTATTATTTTATCATGGTTGGAGAATATTTTCTGGTATAGGAAGTAGAATAAAAACTGAAACACTTGGGTAAAAATGAAACATCTTCTTTCGACACAATCCATTGAATAACACCTTAACATTTTATAGGTGAGAGTTCATCAGAAAGTACGAATCATAGAACAAATGCATGGATTATAGGAAGGTATTGGGGAAGAGATAGTCTAAAAAAATAAGTTTTCTGTGGTTTTAAAAGAGAGTAAAATGATCTTGTTAATAAGATAGGAGAGGGACACTCTTTGAATTTCACAAAATATGAAATTCATATAAATATTAAAAAGGCCCTACCAATGATTCATTTATAATATAAAATTATTATGGGTTGAAAAAAACTCATAAAATAAAATTTGTTTTTGTTTTGACTAGATTTATACAAATATATTTTGGTCTTTACATTTATTTAATCCCTTGAACTCTTACCTTGTCAAAATAAATTTTTTTATTTAAGGCAGAATATAATTATTTTAATATTCTAAAAGACTCATAAATAGATCATTTATGAATAATTGAACATAATCCCAATTATTTGGGTGAATTTATGATTTTTAGGAATTTTATAACTTTTAGTAAAATATTCTTTATTTTAAAATATCATTATTGTCAAATTTGACATTATGCATTACATTGACATTTAAAAATAATAATAACACGTGACATATTTAAACCATATCTTTTAATAAATCACCCACATGTCAGGGTATTCATTGACATTCTAGGATGAAACTTATTATCTAAAATCACATTACTTTTAAAAAATTTATTATCATTTATTTGATGTTTTTAATAATAAAATAATTGTTACAAAATTTTTGTTTATGCATTTATGGTAATTATTTATTCAATAAAAATGAAAAAATTAGAATGATAAAAATAACTATTTTATCATTAGAAAAAATATTTATAGTGGAATATATCTTTTGAATAACCCAATATTATAAAATTTATTTCTATTAAAATGATGGGTATGATATCTTTGAATTTATTAAATAAAATATTATTAATGTTATAATCTTATGAAAGTAGCTCAAAAAATGTTATAATTTATATAATTTCATTATTATGATTTATCATAACCCATAATATAAATTTTGGGAAACTTGTAGAGTCATTTTCTTGTCCTTAATATTTAATTTTTACCCTTAATTACTCGATTTACCCTTTACCATATTATCAAAAAATACAAATTTTTATACTAATATAGGAAACAAATAATAGAATTTTGTTTTAAATTATAAATTCTAATTAAAAAATTCTAATCTATTAATCCATATTCGATGTACAGTAATGACTGAAATAAATTTAAAATTATTCCCTTGAAATTGAGTTTTTGAAGTGAAAATGTTGAAATGATATAAATGTTTTTAAGTCAAAATTAAACATGAAACTGTGTTTTGGAATGAAACAATATTAATCGATGTAAAATTTGCATAATGGTTCATTAAATAAATATATTATTATATAACATTATAAATTATTTAGATAAAAATTTATTTTTTGATTATAATACAATATTTTGAATATTTATGCATAAATCAATATTTTAAAAATTTTCTAAAATATTCAATAAAATATTATTTATAAATGATGAATTCAAAAATGAAATTTATTTTTTCAAACAAAAATTATATCATTTTGAATAAATGTTTTAAATAAAATCATATATGAAATGCGTTTGATAAGACTATCCCCTTTTTCTTTCAATAACTACTTAGTGTTAATATGAATATTTATTTTAAGAATAAAAATAAATGTAGAATTACTTTATTATATAAATAACTAGGTTATTATAAAGATATTCTAAAACAATCCAATTACACATTAGTGATCTAAATACAAAAATCCATATTTTCAAATTTTTTCTCACAAAACAATGATTATGGAACCAAAATAGAGCAGTAATGATTAAATCCTCTCTAAAAAGCTATATTG
This sequence comes from Viscum album, assembly GCA_963277665.1. Classification (NCBI taxonomy): domain Eukaryota; kingdom Viridiplantae; phylum Streptophyta; class Magnoliopsida; order Santalales; family Viscaceae; genus Viscum; species Viscum album. The sequence continues at coordinate 81,719,578 of OY728165.1, read as the reverse complement.
AATATTCCAAATTCATGTGAATTATCGACGAAAAAATTCCCTAATAAAATTTAACATACAATACATTCTCCATTAGGGTGACTAAGATAGAAGGAAATAATGTCTCAAATCTATGTGTTTAGAACATCAATGATGGGATGTGGTTTTTAATGAAATGGACCATTAATTATATGAATGAATTTTAGTTTTTATAATACATATTCTATAGTCTGTGATTATTTGTTTCATCCAAAAAACTTGAGTGCAAAAAATTAATGTATCATTATATTCATCTTCAGTAGTTAAATGTGTTAATGAGTTTTGTTTCTTACATGAAATAGAAACTAATGAATATCCAAAGAAATTACATGTTCCATATTTACTTCTTCTGTTTATTCTACATATAAAAATGTATATATATTGAAAACCATTTTCTTCATATACATTTCCATAAGAATATAAAATACATAAATCCATAGTTTTCTAAAGTTAATGAAAATTTCATTTCAGATCATTTAAATGGGATTCAATTGGATATGGTTGATATCTTAAACATAATAATACTGATGACATTAAATTGAGATAGATAATTGTTATACCAATTAAATTTACTATCATATATCTAAAATCATTTTGATCAACTAGTTTTAAATCATCATCAAGATCTAAGGTATAGGAGGTACCAATATTAATAAAAATATATTAAATATTTTCATATCCATATTTCGTAATAATATATTTAATATAGGCGTCTTGAGATATAAATGTTCCTTATGGTTTTTGTTGAATTTGAAAACCAAGGAAATATGTTTAATCACCCATCATACTCATTTAAAAATCATTAATTATATTATCTATAAAAGCTTATATTAATTATTGTTGATTTGAACCAAATACAATGTTATAAACATGAATTTGTATAATAATATTATTTTTATTTTCTTCTTTTAAAAAAGGTTTTGATTCGCAGCTTCCTTAACAAATTTTTTTTTGTAACCAAAATAATAATAACCTCCCTTAATTTTGCATTGTTTCATTTTAATTCCATATAATTATTTGATATATTTGTAAACATATTAAAGATGTTTATATTTTAAAAATTAAGGTTTTGTTAAACATAAACTACCACATGAAAATATCGGTTTCAAAAAGAACACATTACATCTATTTGAAAGTGTTTGAAATTATACAATTTTACAAAAAATAAAAGTGTTCATATAGGTTCTATTCATACTACCATAGTATAAGATTATTCTTAATAAATTACAACTAGTTGATTACAAACGTTCTCAACCTGTCTATCTTTATTTTTATTGATTATTACATTTTCGACACAGTTATTATGAAAAATAAATTTTACACCAATTATAGAATTATTATTTGTTGTAAAACTAAAGTCCAGACTTTGTTCCATTCAAACTCATTGAGTTCATCATACATAACCTTTATACAATACTCATCGCCAAAAGTCTCATCATAATTATTATGTTAAAAATGTGAAAATAATATTAGTTGTTCAAATTCATTTCGTAAGGAACTTCTTATCCAAACTAGTTGATCCACATACCCCATGATACATTCACTATGATGATTCATAAGAAACAACTAACTTATTGGATTTTATAAAGTCTACCCATCAACAATAGGTAAAAAAATCAACTATTAAAATAGAGAAAGTCTTTTTGGATAATTTTTTTTATAAGGAGATCATTCTAACATAGTTGAAAAATCAGTTTCAGAAATACCATACACAGCTGTAGGTTGCCGTTGTTTGAAAAAAAAGGTTTAATTTCAACAAAAAACAATTATTTTTTCCTCAATAGAAAATTAATTTTTATTAAGGTGTCTAAAATCCCCAGACGTAGTGGATAAAACCAAAAATAAACCATCATGAGATTCATTTAAAAATCATTATAAATTATTTTTAATATTCAAAATGAATACTTCGAATTAAAAATAATATAAGAAAATTTTGGTTTTATTTTAATCCATAACTTATAATGAATTTTATCGGGAAAAGGTCCAATTAAAACTCAATTTAAATGTATAGAAGTTAGTACTGACCACTTCATCATAAAAATATTTTGAAACTGAATATTCACTTAATGTGTTCTAGTTATTTAGTAAAGATTATATTTATGGTCTAAACTACACAATTTTTATAGGGGTTTTATGTGTTGAAAAATTTGGTTCATAACATTTGGTGATGCAATTTTTTCAGAATCATAATTTTTAGATTCCCAACAAGATTACAAGAAATTGTTATGAAAGAGAGGTTTTCAATATTTTTAAGATGGATTACAAAAAATATAACATAACTAAAGTCTTTTTATTTCATTGAGTCAAAATAAACCCTTGTATATCTATTGTAATCAACAACTAGGACATATTCACCGTATTTACCACCAATTCATCCATTTTTTACAATATTCAATTCGTCTATGTTTAATAACTATAAAGAATCATATATTGAGACCATGATAATAGATTTAAAAAAAATTATATGTTTCTTATCATTTTGACAAGGTAACCTAATTTTGAAGAATAAAAAATATGATATGCTAGATCCTTATAATTACTTTGATTGTTTATTTAGATAAGATTATAAGGTTAAATATTCATAATATTATATTCCAAAACCAAGATTGACCTTAAATTAAACTAAGTATTGGTAAGTATTATGTATTAAGGTCTAAAATTATTTATGCATAAACATTCTCATATCAATAATAAGTAAGATTATATTCACCCTTCGAACTATGTAATAAGCATTTATTATTCATAAGTATCACTTGGGACCCATTGTAACATAATTTAATTATTCTTATATGGTGTTTACTAATAACTAAAACATACAGATTTTAAATAATGGGTTTTCCAAGAAGAACAATGTTATATATTCTGATAACATTTCTTTGAGAATTATCTTAGAGAGTAACTTTTCACTATTTATCAAGATGATCTTCTTAAATAAGTATTGGTTTCATTAAATATTCATAGAACATCCTCTATATATGTACCAAAAATATTTTTTGAGTCTATATTGGTAATCATATAAAAAATTAAATTAGACTTTATTATCCCAATCCTTCTTGGGACTAGTAATGTTAGAAAAGAAAAAATCATGAATCCACATTTGTTTGGAAAAATATTCATTATAAGAAACAAGTCATTGAACATTGTTTAATGAAAAATAATTTTTCCAGTGGACCCTACTTTGAAAATCAGTGAAAATATTTTTCTTTTAGGTAAACAAAATTATTAATAAAAAGTTGTCTTGGATATGAAAAACCCATTACAAAACCACTACCATAATGTCTATTTTTTTAAAATATTACCAATATTTTCTTTACCATAGTTGAATATTGATGAATGATTCTTCAAATTTTAAATTTTAAATTCTATTTCTAAAAAAAAATTATTTTTATCCTTAATTATTGTTTTGGAACTAAGAATATCAAAATTAGTTTCTAAATTATAATTCTTATAGATAATTTTTTTAAAGTTGTTTGGAAATAGTTTCTATTTCAGAATTAGTTTTATCAACATCTATAGAAAGATATTATATTCCATTTTTGAAAATAGTTATCCTTGGATTAGTATTATCGATTTTTTCCTTCTCAGTATATAATTTGTTACAAATTTTACCATTTTTATTCAATAATTTTTTTGATAACGATAAACATTATATTAAGATGGTAAAGAATTATCCTCTACCGAGGAAGATTCCACTTAAGATGATGTATAATTTTTCTCATCAAGAAAATTATAATTTAAATACTTGTTAGTGAGAAATTTATCTTAATTTAACTTTATCCATCATAAAATGATTAACCAAAGGTACATTAGAAAAAATTCATATATTCATCTATCTAAAACATTTATCTTCAGATGGAAATTCTGACGAATCACCACCACTGTCACTCTAAATGTCACAATCATTCATGATAATATTTCTGACATTAGAATAAGTCATTGAATTAAGATTATAAACATCAGAAATTCTACTTGAATTCCATAAGAATATCAATATGATAATATTTATGATTGAAAGTTTCTTTGAATCTATACCAGTATCAGCCCAACGATCAAGAATTATTTTTTTTACGAAAGGCCAAACCACAATCCAACTTATGGTATGAAAAACGCAAGTCTGAAAATCATAATCAAAATCAATTTTATTTTCATAATCAAAATAATATTTTTTAGATTCGAAATATTATATTATATTTTAATTATAGTAAAATATAACATTTTCTAAAAAAATCATACAAAGTCACATTGGAAATAAAAATAAACTAAATATGTTTTAAGAAAGGGTTTATTATTTCCAAGACTAATGTAATGGAAAATTATTATGTAGAACTTCTTACTCAACACACCCCACCCCCAAAGAACTACTATAAATTGGTGTGTATGTCGAAAATAATGTAAATATATTGTGTTGGTAGATCTTAAATTAATAAAAAAACATGGAGTTTGAGAATATTTTTTCACCTAGATATTTATCATCCTATGAAGGAATGTTCATTTACAACATACTTTCATTGATCATTGACATAGGACGTGGTACAATAACATGATTCCATCCCCTATGGTATGATAATCATGTTCTTATGAATAGATCAAACTTGTACACGTATGATTCCAATAATATTATTAGACATTTTTAATGAAATTAATATGTAGTTACCTATCCCTATAAAATATAATTAGCAAGGAAATGTATGGGTAATCTTGTTTCCCATCCCATGGAATAAGATAATGGTTATAATGAACCAGGGCATTACAAGACAATCCCATCCATCAAATAGTATGATAAATCATTTCTTAAAAGACAACCAAAATATCTATCTTTTATTCCATCAATTGTAACCTTATCAGGACTATATACCACTATATATACACATTTCATTGGTTTATGTATACCTATTCTATAAATTGCATCAAATTTTTTAAGTGTATCATGTCTGGTTTGTGACCGTATAAATACATCATTTTAATAAATTAACAAGAGTATAAAAATAAATAAAAATTTATTTATTAAATTTTATTATTTAATATCAATAAAATGACTCTTTATGAGTAGAATAAATTTAAAAGTATGCTATATTGTCTATAAAATTTTATGAATACCTCAAAATGTGAAACAAATAGTGGAAATTATTGTCCATTTATCAAGAAATTCATTTATTAAATAAATATTTATTATTAAAAACCATTTATTTTTTATTTTTATCCACTGAACCCTATACGTTTAATATGATAAATATATATGAATACGAATGGAAGAAGTGGGTATTTCTAAAAAAATTATGAATGGTTCTTTTTGGTTCATCTGAAGAGTACAGATTCCACTAAATACATAATCCTTCGATATAATAGTTGATTAATGTTTGGTCAGTTCGAATATGATTCGTGTATAATAATTTCATGATGTGAAACCTCATATTCACTATAGATTACGCATTCTAAGGCCTCTATAGCAGAGAAAATGGATGAAATAAAAATTATTTTGAAATTATCCTAAATTATACTGTTAGAATAAAATTATTTACATACCCTAATATAATTTATTAAAAGAAGATGGAATATTATAGGAGTTGGGGTCCTTAAATTGATAAAAGAGATCTCACACTACCCTCCAAATGCAGGTTATTCATGAGAGGAGAAGGGACCCACATATTAATAATAAAAGAATATAGATTTCCTCATAAAAGATTTTGTATATGTAAATAATGGTGGAGACACATGATACTCTTTTATTAGTTTTAACATAAGTTTCCACAAACATAAAAATACGAATTTTACTATATATTTTACCAAAGGACATATCAGTTACCCAATAATAAGCCAGCAATTATGCAATACTATATGAGGATGTACAGAGTGATTGTTTTAGAACTCCCCCTTAACCCCGTAATATAGAATTATACATTTTTATGATTTTTTATTGTTTTTAAATTTATATTTAACCATTATTATGAATGAATGAATGTATTTGAGTTTTTTTAAGGTTTTGAAATTTTTCTAAGAGTTAACGTAGGTAGTTGGAAAAAGTTATAATGCTATATAAATAATGAAATTTTGGAAAATTCGACATTTTAAGATGCTATAATTCATCATCAAAATCATTCAATATGAATATTCCATCTTTTAACAGATCAATTGTTTTTACCGTTTAGTGTAGGTATTTGAAATAAAGTGAAAAATCCGAGTATTCATCACAATACATAATTAATCACAAGACTTTTTTGAATTATTAACCATGATATATGAGTGAATTTATTTAAGGTATTCAAATGAATATTCAATGATATTTGATCATCTATCTTGGTAAGAGTGTTTCGTGAGAATTTCAAAACATATTTATTTACCAATAAAATATATTTCAAATATCTTCTTGATGAGAACTAAATTTCTAGAATTAAAATATTATAATGATACTAAAATAAAATATTCCAGAACTCATCTCCAGAGGGTAATACATTATATAAGACTTTTTATTAAAGCATATTCCCTTGATGTTTTGAATATTGTTATCTATATTAATATTTTTTTGAAGTAATGGGTGTTTCTCAACTATAAACAAAAAAATGTGTATAATTTTATGGTGTTTTAAAAGAATATCTAAAAATGAAATCATGAATTTCAATGTGATGATACTATGATGGGTTTTATTTCCAATATACACATAAATAATACTGTGAAGCTATTCAGGATGGTGTTTCTGAGTTTGAATGTTCAATTTACTTATATATTATGTTCTGAAATATAAAATATTTATTTATTCTCCGATCTGAGAATAAATTATGTTGATATGATATTATATGAACATGATGATGTGTTTCCATATAGTTGAAAAAAATATTTTTTTTCTGAATTTTTTTTGGAATGATATTTATGAATAATAATGTTGTAAGTGAATTTTATAATATAATGGGAATTGATGATGGTAATCATCATTCAAGAGACTAGGATGCAAGTTTGTGAGCTTAAGAAAATGATAATATCATTATGGATAATGATATATTATTTTTATGAATGATGTATTGAGAATATATAGTTGGAATTGATTTTCAAAAATTATTCTAATTATTAGAGTCTCCAATATTTGGAATATGACTAGAATTTTTAGAGGGATATATTTTCACAAAAAAAATATGAATTCAAACAGATTATTTAAAAGAAATGTATCGTGAAGAGAGTTTTGATAATGAATATTTGAATTAATTATCAATATCCACTTGATCTAGAGCCTTAAAAAATTTAATTTGATCCTATCTGTTAGGGGTTCTTCATTATTTGATATATATCTATTTGATAATTTTATTGTATCTACATTATAATGATGAATGTGAAGATAATGAATTGTTTCTATGAAATTGGATTCTAAATAGATACATTTATCACAACATGGTGATCATTATATAATCATCGAGATGTTTTCTAAATCCCAACATAATTCTAATCAAGAAAGATATATGATGATACATGTAATATTAAGTTATATTTTATTATTAAATATATAGTTCTGAATAAATTAATCTTTTGGAGTCAATCATAATAATGAGTATGAATCGAAAAAATGTAAAAATATTATAACACACTATTTATGCCTTATCTTGTTTTATTATAATTTTCATATAGATATTTTTGATTTAATATCCTAAATTTGTTTGTCTTAATTGGTAGAATAGTATTATTTTTAGTTGCATAAAATTTTAAAATAACAACTATTTATTCATCACTGTTTCTTAGCAGCACATCCAATATTGGTGTATTTTGAGTTTTATCATAGAATATAGGTTCCCTCAATTTAATCCATAAAAAATTTGGTAGGTATCATATTAACTAGTATAATAAGTGAGTTTTTATAAACATAAATAGTATGAATTACCAATTATGGAATGATTGAATTATTCCCATTACTTTACCTCTAGGCCTTGAGGTTAAAATTATATATGTTTCCCCTAATTAACAAAAGTGAAAAGATATAATTTAATGATAAATGAAATATGTGGACTGATGGGATTGAATGTAATTCAATTCTCATGACCTTATCTGATTAATTATACACTAATTTACAGGGTCTACAAATTTAAAATGAAATATGAGGTAATATTAAGACAAGAATTAAAGGAAGTGGTCAAGACAAAGAAGACAAACTAAATATCCAAAAATTCAGTTAGAAGACAAATAAATTACTAATTATTAAAGCAGTAATGAATAAATCATGAGGATAAAATAAATTTATAGTAACATTCATGAATTTTCTGAGAAGATAGTTGATAATAATATTACCAATAATTTGATTAGAATGTGTCTATATAGGTTTGATCCTTTGATTCCATCTCTTGAAGATAGAGTGGATATTTCACCTGAATGAAAATAAAATATTATCATTTCAAATGTAATGATAAAATCAATTACATTTAGAAATGAAAAAAAATATGAAATAGAAGTTGAATCCATGAATAATTTTAAGATCAATGATGAATAAAATTGAGAACCATGTGATACTGATATTGAAGATTATTGCGATGATAAAAATATTTGAATCATTTCCCATATCAGAAGGAACTACATTCATAGAATGTGAATGAATAAAGGTAATATCTTAATCAAATATGTCAATTGAGTTATTTATTCAATTTCCCATTATTTTTCTAAATTTGAAAAGTTTTAAGTATGATAATGAGGTTGAAAAGAGTACAAAAAATAAAATGTAGATAATGAACACAAAATAATCCATAAAAATATTTTATAATTAGAATAGGTTTCCAGGTATAAAAAATGATTAAGTATGGAAGAATAAATATCTATCTATTCTAGTTTTCAATCAGATGAATAAGTTTGTAACAAGTTTACAAATTTCATGTTTCATGTAGTGAAACATGATGTATATTTTAGTAGTGATGGTAATGTATATGAAATATCATACATAGAATATATGTTGAAATATTAAATGGAGGCATTCTTATAGTATATTACACAAATCAAGAGAGAAATTATTCTACTGAAAAAAGAATAAGAAAAAAAGTTTATGGATCATGATGAATTTAAGAAAATTGAGGCAACCTATATTAATGAAATTTATATTTTCAACCTCAAATTGAAATAATATGACTATATTGGGATGTATCTTGATCATAAACATAATTTGAATGAAACATTTCACAAAAAGACTCAATAAATATATCTAAAATCTAAAATAGATTTATTGAGGATGAAAGACAATTATAATAAATCTATGGGGACCTTATATAAGATAAAATATTTACATATTATTTTAAACTCAAAAAATCTGGTCAACTCTATAATTGAAATATATGACTAGTTAAAAATGTTTTTATGAACTATTAATGATAAATTTAAAAATAGTTCATTTATGGATTAAATAATATGATAAGAAATACTATTCTTCATCTAAATAATATAATGATATACCATGGGAGCCAATCAATCTATGGAAAAAGAATGATTCCCAAAGGCCATATTAGTCATAAAAATATTATGGATAGAAATCACAATATTTTTTATGACAATTATTTTTTGGTTATAATTGCTGGTGTTGTATTTTGGTCCAAATGGATATTTTTTCTTGAAAAATATATTTGTTAAAGGTAGAAGATTTACAAAATGGGACATGTTCTATTAATATGATACGAAATTAGCCAATAAAAAAATAATTGAAAAACTTTTAACCACCCAAAAAGAGATAATTTAAATGATTGGATAAAGAGTGTTAAAGATGAGACGAATACGGTCACATAGTTGAATAATTATTTCCAAGATTCCCAAAAACGGGCTCAAAAAATGAAAACAAGAGAGGTAATATAAAATCATCTCAAGGAGAATGATCATTTATTATTGATGTCCATTTAAAACATCATAAGGTATAGGAAAAACTAGAATCATTAATAATGTTTATTCATGGTATTATTCAGGTGATGAAAAATTCTTGATGAAAATGAAGAATCATAATGCGGGATTACTGGCCATTAGAAATGAATGTTTATTTAGAATTTATAGATTTTTTTTTCTGAATTAATAAAATAATATCATGTTGAAGGATGTTATTTATGTTGAATATATTAAGTAAAATATATTAATTTTAATCCCACTATTTGATGATGGAAGTGATGTTCTATCCAACAAAAATTAATGTTTCCTATAAATTGTATAAATTGAAATTCCGTGAAAAGATGATACTGAATAAGTGGTATCATATTCAATATTAGGGATCCCACAAACTCATATGACATGATTTCCACCTTGAATAAATGATTTTTAGTAAAATATCAAAACATTACAATCAAAAGTGTCATTTGAAAAAAAAAATGGAAATATATGTTATTTTTGAATCATGATAGTTTTTATGGATGGCCAAATACCCATAAAAAGAGTGAATATTATATTATCCAGTTAACATACAAATATAAATTCAGATATGTGTGGTACAATGTGGGGTCCATCTACCATAAGTGACGTGAATTCATTAAATTCATTACAGATTTATAATAAATATATATAGTTATAATTATTATGGGAAAACATATTCCAAATCCTTAGAAGGAAAGTGGAGAATGTTTTTAGATTGAAAATCTATAGTCAATGAACATATAAAGGAAGAAAAATGGAATTACAAACTATATTCTCTAAATAATATAATCAAAAGGAATAAGTGATAGGTAAAATAAAATCTGAGTCGATATGGGAAGATAAATTTTATTAGGGTAAAAGTTGTCTATGTTTTCAAAAGATAAAATTTTTGTACAACTATCCATATTAAGAATAGATATTTAATGAGTCCCGAGGGGAAAATAACTTTTGAAATGTTGTTCCAAATTGATTTTATAATTATATGCATAAAATTATTATCAATTACATTATTTATAGAGATCAAATAAAATAATCAAGACAAATTTTAATAAAAGGTAGATGATGGAATTGTGTTGGGTTACCATTCAATTATATGTTTTACAACCTATAAGAATAAATTTCTATATAGATTCACTAAATGTTGGGATGTTAAATTTATTCATAATTAGTATAGGAATAATGGTTCATTAGTAATTGTAACACCCCAGGTAAATAAAGAGTATGACATTTTCACATTTATCCATATTTGTGAATAGAATATTAATATGACTTTAAAGGGGACGCTATGCTCAATGGCGTACCCAACACAAAACAACTAGTTTCTTGGGAATCTTACGTTGCACTCTAATAATAAAATAATATAATTTTAAAAGGTAGTTAATGCCTAGCTGTTGTAATGGCAGGAATGAACAGAACTAACTACAAAATGATTATATATGTTTATCAAATATTTTTACTCTTTACAATAAATGTTAGAGGATTAAAAATGCGAATGAATCCAATTTTAAGCATAGACATTCTAATATTCATTAAAAGGCTGATTAACCGCCTTTTGAAGGAGAACCTATTTTAAATACACTTTTTGACAATTTTATGTGTTATAATTGACAAAATAAAATTCTTATTTATAATTGGGACATCAAAATTTACTTTGTGTCTATTTTTGGTATCTTTCCGATAAAGTTCATTTTTTAATGAATAGTGAAAAAATTATGTATTTTAATTCAAAACCACTTTTTAATATAATTTATTTATATGAATAGATAATCTTTTGAATTGGTTTTAATGAGAAATTAGAATATATTTTTACCACTTAATCCAATAGTGGTCATTGTAATTAATTTCACTTTGAAATTGGACCTAACCTAATGTCAATCTTTTGATACATTTAATTTCATAAAAACATGCTATTTGTTTTGACAGTAGGAATTAATTATTAAATTATATAATGAAACTTATATATTTTGAATTTCGTAAAATAGACATCATTTTTGAATTCAGAATATCAAATATAGATTAGGGGGAATTTTTTGTAATTTTCTGAAAAACATCAATTTTTGATGAATAGTGAAACCTCTAAGTGGTACTTATAAAAACAGATTTTCCGTTTAAATGAAATTTTGCCATTTTTGTGTTTTGAATTTCAAAAATCCGTCATACATGGTTTTAATTAAGATGTAAAATGTGGTTCAATTGAATTAAAATAATTTTTTGGTGAATAGTATCTTATTTTTTTTAATCGCGATTAGAGGTAATTAGTGTAGTTTAAGGTAAGAATAATGTTTTAATAAAATGAAATGACCTAGACACATGTCCTACCCTCATTGGATGTGTCATGTACGACCAAGACAATCCATGGGTCAACTTGTGGACCCCATGGAGCCACATTGGTTAGAAAAAGACATAAATACCTTTTTATTTAATGTTAAAGTAAAAATGACACAAACATGAGATGTTTTACTAAAACAATCTTTACATGGTGTTATACAAGTCATATTTTTTACTATAAATAGTCATTGGAAATATAAAAATATTTCCTATATAATATTTTTTTATATAATTTTTAGACATTAAATAAATTAAATTATATATGACATCATGATAACGCAGTGATGACCTCATTATTTAACGATTTATATAAAATGTAAAGATAATGTAATATATAGGAGCTACACATGTCCAAAACCTATTGTATGGGTGTATTTAGAACTCTTATCGCCTTATCCTCGAAAAAAATCAATTTGGGACCATTAAAATCTGAAACTCATTTTAAAATAAAGTTACATTTCCTTACTTTTCGAGAGTGCCCCTCCTCTCCTCTTATAAAAGGCCCCCAACTCTACCTCCTTACCCACACTTCCAAAGCCTTTGGCTCGGCCATCCCCTGACCATTTAGTCTCTCCACATCCCTCTCTAACTATTTGAAGCCTCACATTGGCCATAAGGCTTCCTAAGGAAGCCTTTGAGCTCAAACAAAGGGAGTTACCCGATTTTATGGTAATGTCTTCACTTGAGTCCTTTTGTTTTATTTTTCTTCTACAACCCCCTAAACTCTTTTCATTAATTTATTTTTTAACAACTTCATTATCTTAAATATACTAGGATGTTGTTATAAGAATTATTCTAGCTACCCTTACACACACCTTCGTCTAATGGTTAAAGAACATACTGTTTCAGTGGTTGGCGATTTTCTGCCTCATGAAACGATGATTGTTCAATATTCTTTTAACACCTTTAAAGGTGGACATTATGATGTCACTGTATTTTATATATGATATATATGGTATTTATGTTTACTATATTCTTCTGTATTTTATATTTAAAATATACCTTTATTCTTTTCATGTTGTGTAAATGCGATAATTTCATATGAGGATGTGTGGACTACCGCCCCCTCAAGTGATTTGACTCATACATGCAATACATGGAATGCATAACGAATGAAATTAATGATCTAATGTGACCTATATATAATATATATTATAATGGAATTATAATATATATATATATATATCTCATTTATTTATAATTCAATGAATATGACAAAGAAAAAATGAAAGTAGCGTTCATGCGTACGTACGACCTACTGTCTCCATGAACGGTGCTTTTCGTTTTTTATCTCCAAAGGATATGGAATAGTATAAAATGAATATGTACTGGATATGTATGATATTTTAATCATTAATACTATTCTGGAAATTATTTACATATAACTACATGGGCAATTATTTTTTTCAAACAAGGTCATTTTTGACTCATGTACCAAACAGAGGCAAAAACGTCTGATATGAACTAACATTAAAAAAAAATTATTATAACATTATAATATGTGATATTAAATGAATAATAAACTTTAAAGGAGGTCCTTAGGAAATTATAAATTTACCAATGTTTATTATTCAATAATATAAAGAAACGAACAAGACAAGTCGGACTTGAGGTAAGGGATCCTACCCCTCCCTTTATTTTTAAGTACACTCTTTTATGTCATTCCTTTTAAGCTCATCTTTCTTGTGATTGGGATGTTATTTTATATTACTCTTACCATAATTTTTATGTTCGTATGATGAGAGAACCTATTCTCTCTCATCAATCCATTTTGGATGTTTTGAGTGGCGCCGTTAGGCTGTAGAATTTTCATAAGAGATGTAACCTCTCTCTTTATTTTTAAGTACTCTCTTTTATGTCATTAAATTTAATATCATCTTTCTTATGTTTGGTGATATTTTTTTATATTACTCATACTGTAATTATTATTGTCATTTAATGAGAGACCCTATTTGATCTCATAAATCCATTTTTGGATGTTTTAAGTGGCGTCGTTAGGCTGCTGAGTTTTCGTAAGGGATTTATCATATCACTTTTATTCATGTGATATTTATGCTACATTTTCCACAATTTCATTTGATTGGTGTATGTACTTCCCATTATTTTACTCATTGTGTAATATAATTTCATTTATTAGTATTTACATCAATGTTGTATTGTCCTTCTTTCACGGGGTGTATGTTTCGAAAGATACCAATGTCGGTAAAGGAACATTTCACCCTCCTCTTTTTAAAAGACTTCTTTTGTAATGTCTTTTAATTCACATAATATTATGATGGGATATGTTATTCTACATCCTTATTGATTTAAAGTTTATGTCCATGTGATGAGATACACTTTTTTATCTCTCATCAACTCATTTTGATGTGACGCCGTTAGGCTGTCAAGGGAACTTCTTAACCCAATTTCGATTTCTTTGGGTTTAACATATAGTTATTGAATATGTCATCTATGAATATGTGTGAATGTCCTCTGGCTGTTTTACACTTAATATCCACATATATTGGGTGTATTTATACTTGTCACACATAATTATGTCATTGATTTATCCTTGCACTAATGACTTGATCTTTGAATGGGATTGCGTCTCAATTTATCTTCCCTAAGGCTCTTCGTGATGAAATGCACTTTTATTCATTTTAAAGTTTATATACATCCCCTTTGACATCCCATATCAATATTATGTATATAATCAAGTCATTTAAATGTTTTGAAAATGGTATACTTTCATGTTGCTTATAATTTAACGGTTTAAAATAGAAAAGGACTCTTTTATTAAAACATTGTTTTATAAGATTTTAAAGATTTATTCTTTTAAACATTTATCATCCATGTCCATGTTTTAAAAAAATGGTTTTAAGTATTTATTTATATGTACATGAATGTTTTAAATCCCTTTCAAATGCTTCGAAGTGGTATGGGACACTTTGGTTCTAAAATCTCTTTCAAATGTCTTCTTTTAATATTTTCAAAGTATAAAGGGATTTTTCTCTCATAATGTTTTAATAATTTTATTATATGTATTTATTTATGATAATATCATGATGTGATCTCTTGTGATTGAAATATGGAAATGTTATGTTTCATTTATGCATGTATTAAGTGATATGATTATGTTATGGTTCTTGGGAATTGTTTATGAAGACGGGTGGTTCCATGATAAACTAAGGGCAGGTGAGCCCGATATAGCTCTCCAATGCATTGGGTAATGCGATGGAGTGAAACATTAAGGTTTCTCCGAAGAGATTTAGGGAATATACTATGGTGGGTATTCCAAACGTAACCAAGAGGGTTACTCCCTACGTAAGAATGTAATGAATGCCTCAAGTTACCTTTAAGTCTTATGATTTATATGATTTATTCATGATTTGATGAGGTATGTTAAAGTGATTATGTTTTATGGGTAAAGTATGATTTCATTCTTATGTATATATGAACTCATGTTTCTTTTCCATATTTTTATAACCCTTAATGAGCTTTTTATACTCATCCCATGTTTTTTTTGAATTTTTTTTCACAGGTCAAGGGAAAGTTACATGATGTGATGATAACGTAAAGGAAGTGTCAGGAAAGAATCCATGTTTTATTTTAAATATGTTTCTGTTGATGGGATAAATGAATACTGTCTTTATGTAACCACTTTGTTTAAATGTGGAATATAATGCATGTTTTATGATCTAATTCTCTAAAACTCTAAACCGGAAAATATCCTCAATGCTTAATCATGTATTAACTCAAGATTAAGTAAGGTTTAAGGCTGGGGACTTATAGTTGGTATTAGAGGTCGGTTTAGATAACTTTAGTGGTTAGGGTATTCGTTAAGCATAAGTGACATTACCATATTGGCTATGATTTTAGAAAGATTCATATTTTTTATAAAAAGTGAATGAGTAAGTTTGTCTTAGTGTTTATCTTCCTCATTAGTACATGATGGTTATGTTGATATACTCACACTGACCATTATGGTTTTAGTAAATGGCTAGATCTAGCAGGCACCAAAGTGACAATGGGTTTAATGGAAACTGTGGTGGTTATCTGATTAAGAGACTGTATGAAGTGGGGGATTCAATGAGGAATCTCATGTTTGTTCTAAACCAACTATCAAGGAGTCATTATCAACAGCTTCAACCTTGGTGAGTTCTCTAATGCATCATGTATGATATGGCTAACTCGATGTGGAAGTTCAGGTAATAATTATTAAGGTAACCATTAGGGTTTATATGATCCTTACTTTTCAGGTAATTATGGGTTACTCTGTGATATGATGGAAAAAGAAAGGAATGAGATAAACTTGAGGTTAAAATATTTTATGATCATTTTTGAGGATTTTATCTTGTTTTGGGGAATTTTTTAATAATTATGTAGTTTTGGATAAAGGACAACACGCAGACCATGTGACAACCCGTCACGTCGGACAAAGCTGTGGGAATCGAACCCACAACCAATGTGCGACTGGTATTCATCGCCTACCACTAGACTACGTGAAGTAACTGGTTAGTTTGACTGATTATTTTTAGTTAGATGATTTTATGAATTAAGAGTAAGTTTATTTTGGGTTATCTATGGAAATTAAAATACCTATCATGGAGGATAAGTGATTAGGTTAATTACATTTCAATAGGAGACTTTAAGAGAAACTGATGTTGTTTGGAGATAAATGTTACGATTTAACTTCGAAGACTATGTGACTAAAGCCTTCAAATATTTGGGTGTCAATCTTAGTTTGGTTTAATTGGATGAATTTTATTAAAAAATTGTTTCTAGAATGGTCCTCATTGAACTTTGGGTTTTGTTGGACAAATTTTTGAGATTAAGAATAGGTTTCCTTTTTATAAAGGGTTATCCTTTTCTGGATTATCTAATCTTGTACTAACGTTTTTGGTTTTGGGTTTTGGTTAAAGTCTCAAGACATGGGAAGTATATAGTTCTGTTTTGTGGATTAGGTGATTCTCTAGAAGTTGATGATAGTACTCTTAATGTGAACAAGTCTTCCTAAATACTCGTCTTTTGGAGAAAATATGAGTTTGTGTAAGGAATCTAATAAAAGTTGAAAGTCAACATGATAAGTGATTATGTTTCCTTATGAATAAATTCCTCAATAAAAAGTAACTTAAAACAAAAATGTTGTTTAATAACATTTCTTATTGGGGAATCTAATACTGTTTAACCCATCACAAGTTTGTGATTTTCTTGTGATTAATTTTCTCCTAAACATGTTTTCTTTCACTCTCCATCAAAACAGGACCCTATGTTTTCTCCTCCATGTCAATTTTTTCCTACATGGAATCTTAGTATGGGATAACTCGGGTGACCTCTCTACTTATCTTCCTTTATTTTAAAGTGATTGTTTTACCAACTCTTGTTCTGATGTGGGACTTTCAAGGATGTTTCCAAGCCCAATTTTAAAATTGTGAGGATGCAATTCCCAAAAGGGGGGAAGGATGTAACACCCCAGGTAAATAACGAGTATGACATTTTCACATTTATCCATATTTGTGAATAAAATATTAATATGACTTTAAAGGGGACGCGATTCTCGATGGCGTACCCTACACACAACAATGAGTTTCTTAGGAATCTTACGTTGTAGTCTAATAATAAAATAATATTATTTTAAATGGTAGTTAATGCCTATCCGTTGTAATGGCGAGAATGAACAGAACTAACTAAAAAATGATTATATATGTTTTTCAAATATTTTTACTCTTTACAATAAATGTTAGAGGATTAAAAATGTGAATGAATCCAATTTTAAGCGTTGACATTCTAATGTTCTTTAAAAGGTCGATTAACTGCCTTTTGAAGGAGAACCTCTTTTAGATCCACTTTTTACAATTTTATGTGTTATATTTGACAAAATAAAATTCTTATTTAGAATCGGGACATCAAAATTTACTTTGTGTAAATTTTTGGTATCTTTCCGATAAAGTTCAATTTTTAATGAATAGTGAAAAATGTTGTATTTTAATTCAAATCCTCTTTTTAATCTAATTTTTTTATATTATTAGATAATATTTTGAATTGGTTATAAAGTGAAATTAGAATATATTTTTACCATTTAATCCAATATTTGTCATTTTAATTAATTTCACTTTGAAATCGGACCTAACCTAGTGTCAATCTTTTGATACATTTTGTTTCATAAAAACACGCTATTTGTTTTGACAGCAGGAATTAATTATTAAATTAATTAATGCAACTTATATGTTTTGAATTTTGTAAAATAGACATCATTTTTGAATTCAAAATATCAAATATAGCTTAGTATGAAATTTTGGTAATTTTCTGAAAAACTTCAATTTTGGAAGAATAGTGAAACCACTAAGTGGTACTTATAAAAACTGATTTTCCGTTTAAATGAAATTATGCCATCATTGTGTTTTGAATTTCAAAAATCCGACATACAAGGTTGTCATTAAGAAGTAAAATGCGGTTCAATGGTATTAAAATAATTTTTTGGGGAATAGTATCTTATTAAGTTTTTAATCGCGATTAGAGGTAATTAGTGTAGTTTAAGGTAAGAATAATGTTTTAATAAAATGAAATGACCTAGACACATGTACTAGCCTCATTGGATGTGTCATGTCCGACCAAGAAAATCCATGGGTCATCTTTTGGACCCCATGGAGCCACATTTGTTGGAAAATGACATAAATACCATTTTATTTAATGTTAAAGTAAAAATGACACAAACATGAGATGTTTTACTAAAACAATTCTTACAAGGTGTTATAAAAGTCATATTTTTATACTATAAATAATCATTGGAAAGATAAAAAGATTTCCAATATCATAGTAGTTTTTATATAATTTTTAGACATTAAATAAAGTAAATTATATATGACATCATGATGATGTAGCGATGACCTCATTATTTAACGATTTAAATAAAATGGAAAGATAATGTAATATCTAAGACCTACACAAGTCCAAAACCCATTTTATGGGTGTATTTCGAACCCTTATCACCTTATCCTAGAAACACATCAATTTGGGACCATTAAAATACGAAACTCATTCTAAAATAATATAACATTTCATTACTTTCCAAGAGTTCCCCTCCTGTCCTCTTATAAAAGGCCCCCACCCCTACCTCCACCTCCATACTAACACTTCCAAAGCCTTTGGCTCAGCTAACCCCTGCCCATTTAGTCTCTCCACATCCCTCTATAACTCCTTGAAGCCTCACTTTGGGCATAAGTCTTCCCAAGGAAGCCTTTGAGCTCAAACCAAAAGGAGTTACCCGATTTTAATGTAATGTCTTCACATGAGTCATTTTGTTGTATTTTTCTTCTCCAACCCCCTAAAATATTTTCATTCCTTTATTTTGTAAAGACACCAGTATCTTCAATATACTAGTATGTTTTTATAAAAATTATTCTAGATACACATACACACACCTTCGTCTAATGGTTAAAGAACTTACTGTTTAGGTGGTTGGCGATTTTCTGCCTCACGAACCGATGATTGGTCAATATTCTATTAACACCTTTAAAGGTGGCCATTATGATGTCACTGTATTTTATATATGATATATATGGAATTTATGTTTACCATATGCCTCTGTATCTTATATTTAAAATATACCTTTATTCTTTTCATTTTATGTAAATGCGATAATTTCATATGAGGAATTGTGGACTACTGCCCCCTCAAGTGATGTGACTCATACATGCAATACATGGAATGAATAACGATTGAGATTAATGAACATATGTGACCTATATAACATATATATTATACTAGAATTATAATATATATATATATATAATTTATTTTTAATTCCATTATTATGACACAGAAAAAATGAAAGTAGCGTTCATGCGTACGTACGGCCAACCGTCTCCATGAACGGTGCTTTTCATTTTTTATCTCCAAAGGATATGGAATAGTATAAAATGAATATATAATGGATATATATGAAATTTTAATCATTAATACTATTCTGGAAATTATTTACTTATAACTACATGGGAAATCATTTTTTTTTCAAACAAGTTCATTTTTGACTCATGTACCAAACATCGGCAAAAATGTCTGATATGAACTAACATTATTCAACAATTATTATAACATTATAATATGTGATATTAACTGAATAATAATCTTTAAAGTAGGTCCTTATGAAATTATAAATTGGCCAAAGATTATTATTCAGGAATATAATGAAACGAACAAGACAAGTCGGACTTGAGATAAGGGATCCTACCCCTCCCTTTCTTTTTAAGTACACTCTTTTATGTCATTCCTTTTAAGCTCATCTTTATTGTGATTGGGATGTTATTTTATATTAATGTTACTATAATTTTTATGTTCGTATGATGAGAGACCCTATTCTCTCTCATCAATCCATTTTGGAAGTTTTGAGTGACGCTGTTAGGCTGCCAAATTTTTGTAAGAGATCTAACCTCTCTTTATTTTTAAGTACTCTCTTTTATGTCATTTCATTTAAGCTCATCTATCTTATGTTTGAGGATATTTTTTTATATTCCTCATACAGTAATTCGTATGGTCATATTATGAGAGACCATATTTGATCTCATAAATCCATTTTTGGAAGTTTTAAGTGGCGTCGTTAGGCTGTCGAGTTTTTGTAAGGGATTTATCATCTCACTTTTATTCATGTGAGATTTAAGCTACATTTTCCCCAATTTCCTTTGAGTGTTGTATGTACTGCCCATTATTTTACTCATTGTGTAATATACATTCATTTATGAGTATTTACATCAATGTTGTATTGTACTTCTTTCATGGGGTGTATGTTTCGAAAGATACCCATGTCGGTAAGGGAACATTTCACCCTCCTCTTTTTAAAAGACTTATTTTGTTATGTCTTTTAATTCACATACTATTATGTTGGGATATGTTCTTATAAATCCTTATTTATTTAAATTTTATGTCCATGTGATGAGATACCCTTTTTTATCTCTCATCAACTCATTTTGATGTGACGCCGTTAGGCTGTCAAGCGAACTTCTTAACCCAATTTCGATTTCGTTGGGTTTAACATATAGTTATTGAATATTTCATCCTATGAATATGTGTGAATGTACTATGGTTGTTTTACACTTAATATCCACATATATTGGGTTTATTTATACTTGTCACACATAATTATGTCATTGATTTATCCTTGCTCTAATGACCTGATCTTTGAATGGGATTACATCTCAATTTATCTTCCATGAGACTCTTCTTGATGATATGCACTTTTATTCTTTTTAAAGTGTATATACAGACCCTTTGACATCCCATATCCATATTCTGTCTATAATGAAGTCATTTAAATGTTTTGAAAATGGTCTACTTTCATGTTGCTTATAATTTAAAGGTTTAAAATGGAAAAGGACTCTTTTATTAAAACATTGTTTTATAAGGTTTTAAAGATTTATTCTTTTAAACAATTATCATCCATGTCCATGTTTAAAAAAATGGTTATATGTATTTATTTATATGGACATGAATGTTTTAAATACCATTCAAATTCTTCGAAGTGGTATGGGGCATTTTGATTCTAAAATCTATTTTAAATGTCTTCTTTTAATATTTTCAAAGTATACATGGATTTTTCTCTCAAAGAGTTTTAACTATTTTATTAGACGTTTTTATTTATGATAATATCATGATGTGATCTCTTGTGATTGAAATATGTAAATTTTATGTTTCATTTATGCATGTATTAAGTTATACGATTATGTTATTGTTCTTGGGCATTGTTTATGAAGACGGGTGGTTCCGTGATAAACTAAGGGCGGGTGAGCCCGATATAGCTATCTAATGCATTGGGTAATGTGAAGGAGTGAAACGTTAAGGTTTCTCTAAAGATATTTAAGGAATATACTGTGGTGGGTATTCCAAACGTAACCAAGAGGGTTACTCCCTACGTAAGAATGTTATGAATGCCTCAAGTTACCTTTATGTCTTATGGTTTCAATGACTTATTAATGATTTGATGAGGTATGTTAAAGTGATTATGTTTTATGGGTAAAGTATGATTTCATTTTTATGTATATATGAACTGATGTTTCTTTTCTATTATTTTATAACCCTTACTGAGCTTTTTATGCTCATCCCAGGTTTTTTTGAAATGTTTTTCACAGGTCAAGGGAAAGGTACATCATATGATGATAGTGTCATGGAAGTGTCAGGAAAGAATCCATGATTTATTTTAAATATGTTTCCGCTGATGGGAAAAATGAATACTATCTTTATATAACCACTTTGTTTAAATGTGGAATATAATGCATGTTTTATGATCTAATTCTCTAAAACACTAAACCTGAAAAGATCATCAATGCTTAATCTTGTAATAACTCAAGATTAAGTAAGGTTAGAGGCTGGGGCCTTATAGTAATAATAGTTGTTTTTAGAAATAAAAATTGAAAAATCATTAATATGTCCCACCAAAAAAACATAAATTGTGATTAGTTATAAATTAGTTGTTCTAGATTAGGATTTACATGATTTTTTATCATTTCATAATAATATAATGAGACATATATGGTTAAATAGACATACTAATTTTGAAAATATAATCAGTAATCATTTATCACCATTAAAAAAAGTTGAATTTTTTGATTTAAGAAGGAATCTATTTTGAGTAAACATTTTCTCATGTTTCATGGTTAGTGTGTAGGAAACAAATTATCCATGGATACTCATAAAAAATTTATTTTATTAAATTTATCTAAATAAAATTCCTTATTTGAGATATTAACTAAGAAGTGGATGTTATGTTTCTCAATTGTTTTCTTATTGATAATGATATTAGCACAGTTTTCATATTGAATAATGATTTAGATGTTATGAATCATTTTTCTGGGACTTAATGCTCTTAAAGGATTAATTTATGACTAATTTAAAATATATAAAAATTAAGGATAAAAAATTATTTGTTAAAGAAGACACCACAAGAACTATAACTGTTATAAACTATGTTTTGGAAATAAAATCTAAAATTGAAAAGGAGTTTCTTTAGGATGAATTTTTAATAAAAATGAAGATGAATTTGTAGATGTATTTGTTTAGAGATAATAATTTATTCATGAGATTGAAAATTTTATGAAGAACTGAATGAATTATTCTATCATAATTAAAATTTGGAAAATTATTATTGATGATTTTTGGAAGGAATCATTCAATGGAATTATCATCTCCTATTTTTGAGGAGATAACACTGACTAAACTAATGATAAAATATCTTTCAAAAAAAATAATTCAAAATTATTATTGGTATCAATGGCTATCACCCTATATCAAGGCCAGTTATTATGATTTCATGGACTCTTTGTATGAGGTGTAAGGTTGATCTAAATGAATATCATATGCCAGAGGCTAAGAAGATTTCAAGATATATCAAGGGAATAATTGACAACAGATTATTTTTTGGAAGTATACCAAACCTAAAATTTTAGGGATTCACTAATAAGATTTTTTAATGAAATTTAAATTATAATGAATAGTCATATAGTGATACATTCTTTTTTGGTGAGAGTTATGTAAGATCGCACAACATCAATAACCAATCTGTTTCTCATTGGTTTAGTTTTCACTACATACATTGGATCTACACAAGACTACAAAACAAATGTTGTGGATGCAAGTGATAATATTTTATTAAAAAGTGGTTGTTTTGAAATTGTTATAAATTTGTTTTTATAATATAATTTATATATACCTCTAAAAAATTATGTGAAATAACATTCTAGTACCAAACAAACACCTATATATATATCATGTACCATTTATTAGAGAATTATTGGATTGTGTTGATACACTATTTGATTATATTTTCACAAAATATCATATTGAATAAATCATGATAAAATAAATGTTGAGGGATTGGTTTAAATATCATAGGCAAAAAAAAACTTTATCTTTATCCCTACTAACATTATGAAGAAATTATGCAAAGGTACCCTTAATATTCAATGTATTATGTTGACAAGGGGGGATAATGGTTCATAACACTATCAAAATAAGAAATAATTATAGATAAAAGGTGGTTTTCTCACTACAATATCATCTAATATTGTGGACATTTTTTAATGGGGGAGTAATTTTATAGTGATACAGTGTACATGAATTGATATGGGAGACCATTATTGCTCTTGGACACAATTTCAAGTCATCGAGGGATGTAATTCACTGAAAAACATATTCCAATTTTATTATGTCGTTTAAATAAAAAAAATTCAAGGTAGTTTTTTCTTTGTTGATTTTTATGGAAGTTAATGAGGTTTGAGACAAATATTATCATCATCGATTGTTTCCAATTGTGTTTCCAAAACAATATAAAAGGATAGGATTGATGTTCCTAAGGGGATCTTTTGGATATATTTATTGGTTTTTAATTTTTAACCATTAATTTGGAATTAGTTAACGTGGTTTAGATTTTATTAATATGTTTGGAACTTGTTTCTGATTGATTGTAGGTATTTTGAGGAAGTAATATTTTTTAAAAACAATGAAATTATAAAATATTCTTTACTATAAAGCAGTAGATTACAAATATAGAATCCATAATAATAATAATTAATTGAGTGTGATATTTTTTTAACCAAGAAATTTTTTTTACCATTGAGCATAAGTTTTTGGTATCCTGTGTTGTTCTTTGAGTCATCATCCTATGACATCACTAACTGTATAAATTTGCAGACACTAAAAACATCGAGTTTGATTGTAAGTACTTTGCATCATTTTTCGAATTTTATATGAGAATAAATCACAATGTTTTCATAGAATATGTCACGGGGAGTACCTAACATAAGTAACCAATGCCTTGAAAATGTTTAAAAATCTACTATTTATAAAAGTGAGTTTTTATAATTCAAATACTTCAATGAAATTAAAATATTTTACTCATAATCAGATCATTAATGAGTTAAATATCACATTAAACATGTGATTCCTTTTTTTCATTTGATATTTTAAACATGTTGATTTATTTTATTATTTGTTCGATATTGATTGTTTTTTAACAAAGTACACAAAAATTTTTGAATGTTCAGGAAATTTTTTAAGAAATTCTTGTTATAAAATCTGTAATGTCACTGTGATGATTCTATGTTGGATTGCATTTGAAAAACAATTTTGGATCTGATTATACATTGATTTATAATGATGTTTCCATTTTTTGAATGTTTAGGATTCGAAGTTTATATTTTCTGTATTGTGGATCCTTTCATTATGTTGCGATCATAGAAAAAATGAGTTCAATGTAAAATTATATCAAGAATATGTTGGGTATTCATGTAATTTAAAAAATAATATTCCATTTTTTATTTACAAAATCTCATTGAAGAATAATACTATAAGTGGAATTATTATATAGACTATAGTTTTAAAAGTGGTGAATATTCAAAATATTTTGGTGTATTCTTGTGATATTATATGTATAAAAAACAATTAAGGATTATTTTTGAAGATTCTATTGAATTATGATTCAATAATTTTGAGCTGAAATTGATTTAGAGTCATTCAATTTATATGCATGGATTGAAATAAGTGAAATATGAGGATTTATACTTATATATATATATGATATAGAGTGTATTTATGGTTAAAATTGTAAGATAAATATATCATTGAATAAACCGAGAAGATGGAGAGAGTCCAG
Source organism: Viscum album (assembly GCA_963277665.1). NCBI lineage: Eukaryota > Viridiplantae > Streptophyta > Magnoliopsida > Santalales > Viscaceae > Viscum > Viscum album. The sequence continues at coordinate 81,693,768 of OY728165.1, read as the reverse complement.
AGCCGAAATTCCTAAAGCAATTACCACTATATGTAAAAGATTCTAAATTTAGATGAATCTAATTAGAGTATAAGTTTTTAATGGATGGAAATATTTCGATTTTTATTAATTAATAATCATATTTTATATAGGTTTTAAGGCCCTAAGGGATGATCATAAATAGTTTATATGTGGTAATATTATCAATATTTATGTTTCTCATCTCATTCTAAACATTGTATAACATGTTTTATATAATGTAAATTCCAGTAGGATGATGATGAAAATTTAAAAATGTTTTTACCTATACTATCGAAATGTATTTGATATATTAACATATATTGTAGAATCATGGCATAGTGAGATTCAAATACTCTAAGGATAAGGAACCAATATTGGTTATGAACATTGTTAAAACAATTTTCTCATTATTATGATTACACAATCCTTTCGTATAATTTAATCATAGTTAACATCCTATGTGTATCAGGTCTAAACCTATATAATAGGGTTATATTAACTATAAGAAATTTTAAAATATTAAAAATTGTTATAACCCCTATATGAGTGGGTAATCCTTTATTTCAAAATTTAATTTTTTCTTCTAACACCCCATATAACCCATTAATACCTACATAATTTTCCTCTCAATCTAGGCAGCCATGATGATTTTTTTCTAAAATGATGTAAATATCATTTTTTCTCACAAAATATATATTTATATTATTCTATAATTTTCTACATTTTATATATGTACTACATGATTTATTTGACCATATCAGACTGAATTCCATTAGTATAAAGAGCGTTTTTATATCATTGATATAAGTAGAAATGGAGGAGGTTAAAAAGTCATAAATATCAATTCTTGTAGAGGTTATTTAATTAGATGAAAATTTTTACATATTACTCTAATCAATTTGACTCAAGTATTTATTATGTTTATTAGTTTATGTGTTTTATGTTTGCTATCATATGATGTATTATAAAATTTATTAGGAGATTATATAGATTATTATTTTGGATATTGTTTATGAAATTTTATTTAATTTAATAAGAGGTTTCATTATAGTCACTAGGTCATGTAAATATTCTCAATGAGTTATAAGGGTTAGAGATCTCAACTCACCATTGTAATAATTTTCTTTTCCAAAGATATTCTTATCTATTTATTTTCATAAACATAATAAAATTGATATATTGATTATAGAAATTATAAAAATTGAATCATATATATTTATTGACCTCATTAATTGATATTAATTTATAGTATTGTTGTCAAAAATCTCCAATTGATTCAGTTATGTCAATTTATTCCCTATCTAATTATTGAAACTATGAGAGTGGTTAATATTTTTATTACATAATTATTAATTTTATTCATATTTGGAATGTCTAATAAGATGTTTATTTAATTTTAAAAGGTAAAAATGGAACACTAATTATTGATTTTTCTCATATTTTATTATATTTCAATAGTTAATTATGTTATCTAATATATTATTTATTATGGATTCTAAAATAAATTCTTTTAGTTCATATATTTGTGTGTTGTTTTAACATAATCTCTTTAAATTTTTTAGTTTGGATCTAAAGGGTAAACCATTCCTTTCAATGTATTATCAGAATTAATATCATTTTAGTGAAAATTAAATGAACGTATATTAAGAGGATTCCTCCTTAGTGATGTCATGAATAGGATCTATGGATTGGAAATGGATGGATTGGTCATATAAAAATAATACATTTTCTTTAAAATTCGAAATATTTTGTAATGAAATAGTTTTATTTGTAAACACTATTTCGTAATTAATATTATAAAAGGGTGATTAACATAGGTGGGGGTAATTAATATAATGGTTATCCTTTTGAAAATGTATGGAATACACTTAATGAATAATACTTTTAAATTTTGTATATCAATTTAGTTTATTATTTATATATATATATGTTTTGGTTCCCCATGACTGTACAGTTCAACATGCCTTTAAAATTTAAAATGATTATCCTTTATTATTTTTATTTCTGTTCTTGTACTCACGAGATTATTTTTTTCATTATTTCATTATGATCAATTCATGTTTTAGTAATTACGAGTTTGTTTATTTTTCATATTAATTATATTTATTATTTTTCATTTAATTTTAAAGGAATTATTTTCTCTTTATCTCTATTTATTAGACTATTTTGATATATTAATTTTCTATCCTTTATTTATTTATTTTTTTAATTCATAATGTCCCACATAGTTTAAGTAAATAACTGATATATACGATTTGTTACTGTCTGATGATATATTATTTTAGTTGATTCCCCCATCTATTTCTTCTTCAAGATACTTTGTAAGGTTCTATATTTATTTAATTATATTTCTTGTGGTATGTGATGTTGAATATACTCAATTATGTATCATTTTATATGTTGTATGGGTAGGTGTATAGGAAAACACACGTAAAGTATATATGGTGGTAGAAGGGTGATTAGAGATAGTAATGTGATTCATATACCATGGTGGGTTTGGTTAGAGTAGACGATGAAGGAGAAATTCCATAAATCAGTATATATTTATATATATAATATATATACAATATATAGTATTATATTAAAATTATATTTTTAATGAATTATGGTTATATAATTTCAACATTCATATATATTTTATCAATCATCCTTGTTTTCTATTATTTATTATGGTAATATATGTAATATATGGAATGTTAGGATATGTATTCATATGATGAAGTCACTATCTATTACATTCATTTATGTGTTAAAATTCATTAATAAATTCAAAAACACCCAATGATCAACCTACTGTTATTTTATAAACCAGTTTTTGTTAATGGTTATTGCGTGGTTGTTTGGATTTTCCCCTTGAAACCATAATATTCCATCTTCTTCCTTCTTTTCACTATTATGTGCTCGAATGTGGAGAATTGTAGGTTAGTCAAACTTAAACAATGGAATAATAATTATACCCCTTGATTCATATATAAGTGTGAAATCCATTGGTTGTTAGTCCATTTATCTTTATCAAACATATCAAATTATGACAAAGAAAAAAAAATTAGTGAACGCTACACAATATTTATGGTTCAATTTTTTTTTTGTTTCAATATTTGTAGTTTTCATTTTTCATACCAAGTGATCATTGGTTAAGTTATTAGATAACATAAAAAATCTAATATAATTTATTTAATTTGATTACATACAATAAATAGTATCATTTAAATCCCATGTTTAGATATTTGAAAATGAGCTTCAAATAAAGATGAGGACCTAAAATATAATAATGTTATAAATTCTGGGAATTCATTTTATAAATTAGTCCACCTTTTGGTGGATGGAAATGTGTGGGTTAATAATTTTTTTACCATTTTGAAGTTCATCTACATAATTTTATGTGTGTGGATTCATTTACATTTCCTTATTATATAATATTACCCTTGTTTTTAGATTTACATAACTTAAATACATAATTGAAATTAGGGTTATACATTTACCTAGAAAATCTATGTAAATGTAAATAAAGAGTAACACTAATCCATGACGTATTTGTGATGGAAACTAGAGAGTTTTCCCCACAAAGGTAAGCTCTACTACATGAAGGTAAATAAATTTTTTAAAAATTGAGTATTTTGTGATGTTTTTTAATAGTTTATGAATTATTCAAAAGTTATATTAAATGTTAGTTTATTGATATTAATTTATAAAATAAATTTGATATAATAAATTGATTATAATTGGTATATAATTTAATAATTAATTTTAATGAAACATTACTAATAAATATTTTCTAAATACTAAATGTAAATATTTAAAATACATTTTAAATATATAATATATAATGTTTTATAATGTTGAAATAATTTTTTTATTTATAAATCAAAATGGGTAATTTATAAATGTTTATCAATTACGAAGTAATACCAAAATTATAAAAAGTGATTATATTTAAAAAATTATTAGATATAATAAACTAATATAAATTATTCATATCAAAAGAGAATGAATTGGATATTCTTAAAGCCACAAGAATTTTGATTTGGTGAATTATATGATTAATATAGGGCTCTAAATCTTATTATACCCATAATTTAATTTTAAAAAAATAATTCGTTTTCTATCTTTATTGCAGACCTTTTCTGGTTTGTAATTTTAGAGATGTAGGTTATAACTATTAGATTCAAATTTACTTCATTAAAAATTAGAAAATTCTAATCAGCATCTATTTTTTCATGACACAATATATTTGTAATGAAAAATATTTTATTTTGATGAGAAATCATCATTATTTCTTACCTTAGTTCATTATTCTTCTTATTCTTCCTTAAAACAAGTGAAAATCATATTAAAATGAAGTATTAGAATGAAATTGTCATTGTACAAAATAAAAAATGAATAAATGAATCTCATTAGTGAATGAAAGAGTAATATTATTCATGTTTATTTGAGTACAAAACATAATGATTATAATATATTGTATAACTAAACATATCAGAATAAAATTTTTTAGGGAAGGATACTATGAAATTTGGAAAAACTTCAAAAGAAAAGAATTAAGTAGGTTAGATATAATTCACACAAATTCATTTTATGGTGTGACATGACAACATACTTTGGATGATGGATTAAAGTTACAACAAACTCATGTCCATGTGATGAACTAATTCTAAGGGTCAAAACAAATGATTGGGGTGGAAATAGTGAAAACTCTACTAGAAAACATAACTTCAAATATTGAATGTCTTTCATAATAAAACAATGAATAATTACAGTGTGTGATGTCAATGTGAGAAACATGGCATGCAAAACATGGCCTCCATACATTACACGTCATGAACACTATTCATGATGTGAAACCCTTGTAACTAATGTAGAACGAGATGAGTGTTTATTCCAATACCACTCATTTATGAACAATGATACCAATGAAACCATTTTATTTACCCAAAATGATTTTTTTCTTTATTTATGACATATTTAGAATGATCTATGTATGTAAAAAATATTATTGGTGAATTAAAAGGGAGGAATAAGAGGGGGAATATCTTGATGATTACCTATTGTTGAATAAATTACACTCATTTATTTTTTATTACTATATTTTCTATTATTATATTTTCTAAACTATCCAAAATCAAATTGAATATCTCATCCATTAATGGATAGTTTTTGTGACTAATTAGGAAATGGAGAGGTGGTCCAAATACATGGTTTTAATTTCCTTTCATAAATAAAAATAATTCATTGTTTCATCTAGCAATAAGTTTCTATATTTATTTCAATTTAAAACTATGATTATGTATACGTTATGGTTATATTATTTTGATTTTAATTGAATTGGTTAATTATTAATACCTCCCTCCATTCCATTCTGTTGGAACCAATATATGTAGAGAGGAAATGAAAATGCAATGAGGAAACCATCTCTATTGAGGCTACCTCACAAAGCCTATTTATGGAGCCCCACATCACAATGGTTGTTGTGAATCCACCCCCGTTGCGAAGCAACCATGAAACAAAGAGGTGGGAGGCACCATGATCCGAAAAGACATTTGTGAAGCCACCACAATGAAAATACGTGGGAGGCTTTTTGATCTGAAAAGATGTTTGTGAAGCCGCTGTGAAGCAAAGAGACTAGAGGCTCCCTGATCCAAAAGATGCTAGTGAATCCACCATGAAGAAAATAGGTGGGAGGATCTATGGTTACGATAAAACATCACATGGTACTCACTGAGCGTTCCTTATTTTGTTCCATCTCTTACATGTAAGTACTAGGATTCCCATATGACCAATGGACAGATACTCCAACCTTTCTTCTTCTCATCTCTCAAATCACGATTCACATTCTTCACTTTAAGAAATGGTCTCTTTGAGGTATATTATCATCCTAATGTGCCTTTCCTTTGGCTTAGAACAAACTCCTCTTCAATCATGGATGCCCTTCACGAAGCCCATGTGCCTTCTCAAAGGATGGAGATCCCTAAGGGGACTCGAGTCTTCACAAATCACTCATGGTTTAAGAAGTACATTTCATGCACATGTGAACCACATTTTAAGGCCATGCCATTGTGCTCCATGAGGTATAATTCTTTTTAGTGTTATGCATCGTATGGCACCCTGACTTTACAATTCCGTACTCTGTGAGAGACATTTTTCATCACAAAGCAGCCTTAATGTGCATCTATTCATTATGCAGAGGCTAGTCCACCCCCACGTCGTGAAGCATACCCCTTCGTGAAGACCCTCCCATACATGGAGCATCAGAGCATCATGGGACCTCTTCCTGTGAACACCAATTCTTGGAAACCCCCTTTCCCATATGATCCTATAGGTTCATACGAAGTGAATTGATGGTCCCTTGGTGGTTCTTCACATTGTGTTTCTTAGCAACATGCTTCTTCATATATGTACACTAACTGTAATTACTTCTTCACATAACCACACTAACGTGGAACCTTCAGTGGATCACACCATGACACCCCTTCACTATGTAATTGTTGGTGCCTTATGTTCCTTGAGGGTGGATAGGTATCAGTTATGTATGTCCTAGTAGTGCAGAGTGAACCAGCATCGTCCGAGATACCGAACGTTAAAATGCCAAGAACCATTGTCCCTAGAAGATGACAATAAACTGTCGCCTCTCCCTGTGCATCATACGCATGGTACCCAATCTCGGAAATTCTCTATGATCACTCATCACCATAGGAGTGCGATATTCCACACATGGAATGAGATCCTATCTATCATAGTAGTTCCTATTCACAGGGATGGGAAACCAGCTTGGTGTAATCCCCATGCCTTTATTGAAAGAGGCCTCACACCTTCTCCTCCTCTCTTCTTTGGTGCCAAAACTAAGTGGTGGGAGGGGAATGAGGATCCTTGATACCCTATCCTTCTACCTCTGGGAGTTTTCACCCTCAGGCTTCCAATCTATATTATGTCCCAATCTTCATCTCCTTGGGCAGCTAAACATGAATAAGCCCATGTTTCCTCTTTGATACTCTACCCATGAATACACCCCACTCCACTAACCATAAATGCACCTTTCATGATGTGATTGTCTGGTCCTTTCCGCCTCTTGTTCTGACACTGTTCATGAATAACATGGTCTTAGAGTAAGCACCGACCATGGAATCCTCCAATTCTGAAGTATGTGGACATTGATTCTTTCCAAGGTAAGGTATATAGGAGCCTCCTTGAGGTTCATGCTCAACACCGATATGACCTTATCCTTTCACAATGGATCACCAAACACTTTCGAACTACGTAGAATTTGATCATTACCAAGGCATGGTATGTAGGAATCATCCTTAAGGTTCAATCCCAACAACTCCTCAAGCCAACACCTTCACGTTGGATCACCAAACTATTACGAGCACCATGGAATTGATCCTTTCCAAGGAAAGGTATGTTGGAAGCCTCCCTAAGGTTCAGTCCCATCACATACTTGGCCTAACCTATCACTTCATATCACCAAACTATTCAAAACTATGTGGACTTTGATCCTTTCCATTGAAAGGTAGGTAGGAAGCCTCTTTGAGGATCAAGCCCAACACCTACTGGTCCTGATCCACTTCTAGTCAGTTCACCAAAAAATCCAGACCACTTCATATCTGTTTACCCTCATTCTACATGATGTTAATTTGTACTCCCCTTTTCATCCCACATGATGCTAAACTTTACCAATTAGAACTATGTGGTCTTTGTAACCTATATCTTTGGAAGGGTAAATATAAAGACTTCCTGAGCTTCAACCCCATCCATCAGTTAGCTATTGTGACCCCAACCAGAAGTATGCCATTGTGACCACATCCAGTTGTTAGCTATTTTGAACCCATCCAATGGTAATCCGTTGTGACCCCATCCATTGGTAATTTATTGTGAACCCCTACCAATAGTAAGCTAGTGTGTTCCCCAATCGAGGGTATGCCATTACATTCCCCCTACCCATGGTAAGACATTGTGTTTCATAATCGATGGTAATACATTGTGTTTCTCAACTAGTGGTAAGCCGTTGGAACCATATTCAGTGGTAAGTTGTTGGAACCCTATTCAGCGGTCAGCCGTTGGAACCCCAGTCAGTGTAATCCATTGCACCAAACTAGCAGTAATCCATTGTAGTATGCAATCGACGATAAACTGTTGTAGTCCCCTTTACAGGGACCACATTTATGGTCTTCCCCCCTTTGGGAATTAGACCAACCCAGGATACTTGCCACATGTTATCCCTATTATATCATCAATTTGTAGTCCTCTACACACACCCCAATTCTATAATCCAATTCTGACCTATGCAGACATCAATTACCCACCACGAGGATGTGTAGGAAGTATATTCGAGACTCAATTAGAACATCACTGTTACTCTCACTGTGGTTCCATATCATTCCCCATCCAACCTCCAAAACCCATATCCATATTGGTTCTTACCCAGGCCATCATTTTCCAGTGGGATCATGTCATCCAATTTCCCGCTACTACTAGTAGCAATAAGGCCACTAACCACATGTTAACCCCAACATCATTGTTCCCCTCTAGGGGTTTAACTCATCTGATCCACTCATGTCAGTGTTATGATTTGTCTTATCTTTATTTACTAGACATTAAACTTGTGTAATACCCTATGTAAATAATGGGAAGTTGAGGAAAACCTCAGATAAAATCCTATGCCATAAAATTTGATGCATTTTTCATGGGATTGCTTGAGATTCTATGTCCTCAAGAAGTCTTATCATAAGGGGGGAAAACCAACACGCACTAGTGTTCTAATGTCCATACATGCTAGCGATGTCCAACAAGACTACTCCCATGACCGATGGATGTTTCCCAGACCAGACCCCTTGGAATGTCCAGACAGAAGTAGTGTAATTAATCGGTGTCCCTGAATACATGAAACATGGATGAGTTTCATGAACAATGTATTAAGTCTATAAGGGAGACCTGTACTTGGTAATGAGCATTGTGGAGGAATCTGCGGAAAGAGGAACTGACATCCCATCATCCTGCATCGATCAAAGAGCAAACATCTCTGAATAAGCAATAGATGTTTCCAACCATTTGAAAGAAGGAATGTGGGGAAACAACCAGCGTGTTCTCCATAGATGGATTAGCTCCCCTATGAAATAATTAGAAACCAATTCCAATATGATTTATATTGAATAGATTTATGATGGGTGGTGAGTGAATGATGATCTCCAACTCATGGACAATATTATAGAATGAAATAGTCATTATTAGAAAATTAAAATAACTAATTGGGGAGTAACCTGATTAAATAAAGGATACAATATTATGTTTTTTCATATAGAATGAATAGTAGATCAATTGATATTTTTAACAAGAGTACCCATAAATTTCATATGACTAAAGATGAAATGTTTTTATCCAAACTAACAATCCACGACACCCATGGAAGGTCTTGAATGGTGTTCTCAATCCCCAATGACAAGAAACTAGTTCCTAAGCATGAAAAATCACCTTTTGGAAAAAAATTTCCTAAGAAACAACCATAAATCAACCCTCAAGAATAAAACATCACAACATCATCTAGAGATAACAAACACATACAAGAGAGATCAATCAAGCTATATAACTTGAGTTATGCGTTCTTACAATAGAAATAAAAAAGAAAAATACCAAAATTGGGAGGGGAACCAACAACATAGTAATAATTTCATTACAAATAGGTACAACACCCTTATTAAACCACCATAAATACCTAAGAGAGAATAAACACTAGCAACCAGATCTACCATCTTCACCGTAGATCAACATTCCATTACCATATTCAAACATACCAATTTATATATAAACATGCTGGAATTTGTACGGTGTGATCCAATACCTAGTCAAATGCTTTCAAAAAATTATCTCATTCTATAAAATTATAATAATATATAAATTTTTGTTTTTATTGAAAATAGAAAAGTATTTAAAATAATTATTTGTTAAAATATATCGGGGAAGAAAAACCACCACAAGTTGAATATTATACATAGAATAACAAGATAATCAAGGGTAATCCCAAAGGAAGTAAGGTTAGTAGAGTTTTGGGATCCTCATATATTTGTGATGAATTTATAAAAAACACATAACACTATAATGTATGAGGAAATATAAGGAAATCACATCCTCAGGTTTAGTTTTCACCATCCATCATAATTGTTTTATTATTGTGGAAGAGTCAATCTTACTAGGGGATTTGGACCACAGTCCTACAAGACTACCAGGTATACAATGAATAGTCTCTACACATTGATAACATAGATTTTATTAAGTTATATTTCATTCCCTATGTCACATGATCACCCCCCCCCACACATATCCAACATTTGAAACATACATGAAACATCACTATTTTCAGTAGGCAAAACACTTCTCAAACATTATGTACACAGAAAACCATTGAAAATATGATTTAAACCATAGTAAAAATTAATAGAACTCGTTTATAGAAAATATCAAGAATACTAAAATCATCAAATAATTATATAGAACTAAAAAATAAAAAAAATCTCTTGGAAACAACAAAAAAACAAGGTGGAAACAGTGACCCCAACAAAAGGACACTGTATAAATGAAAATCCAATCATTACCAACAAGATCTATAAATAATATCAAGGATTGAACACATACAAGGTTAAACAAACCATTGGATAATGGAGAAACTAAGGAATATGGAATTGAATACCAATAAGAAGAAATTAATAATATGAGGAGTTGAATACTTGAAATTTCATGAAAAATAAATGCCAAAAATACTAATGTATTTTGTTACATGAGATAAAAGGATAAGTGATGAGTCTTACTAATGGTTGTAAATCCTAAATGGGGAGAAAAAATTGGGATTTTGTGATATAATTGAGGGAGGGATGTTTGGGAATTTAAACATTTTAATAGCCTGTGTAGGATATATTTTTTTCACACACAGTTTACCAAACTATGCAACAAATGTGTATCTCATCTATCCATACAGAAAAGAGGTCATCTTGTTACCAAGGAAATTGGGAACACCCATTAGGTTAACCATGTTCTTCAAACATAGCCCATGACCATGGAAGACATTATGTCTTCACACCCATGTGGTAGGTTGTGTAGCCTAGACATTTCCACTCTTTATGGGCCGAGACATACTCTAGGAAAGAACATATTTTCTATTAAATTTTTTCTTGCCTTGAACCACATGAGGTCAGACCAAAAATCACCATTTTTCACCAAAAACACACAATGAATCAAAGAGATAATAATTATACCAAAAATAAAAGAAATAATACCTCAATGTGAAATCATGAATGTGATAATTCTCCCCACAATGAATTCATTATTTCCTCTGAATGTCATTGTACAGTCTGATTAGATTATAAAAAAGGGTAATTCTCCTAGAACCATGAATTTTAATCCCAAGATTCAATATTTTCATTCCACTAATTTCAATGAACTTAAAATAACTATATGGATTTCCCATGAAGTATATCTAATTGGGAATCCCAAATCTGCACTGGTCAGTCAATGAAAAGAAAATCGGTTTCCATTTCATGTGTATCCCAATTATGCACATGACATATATAATGATTATACTTCTTTAATTGAGATATGTATAACACATCATGTATCTCTGTCAACTAAGATGGAAAAGTCAATCAGTTTTCCTCAATACTAATTCTCTCGGTACTCTTGGCAAGCCCAACACACCTCAACATCAGCATCCTCTGGTAACCAAAATTATGGTGACCCACATGATGGGAAATCTATAGAAACACATGTTCACTCAATGAAATTTATAAGGCTCCGCACTTCGGATCGACATATGAAATGTGATGGATCTTCATGATCAACAAACACTTCTTGATCAAATAGAATTTATCTGATGTCTCCAGTATAAGTGTTAGTCCTAATATGGATATCTCACCTATATCCATTCGTAAAAAATAATACTGATAGGGTAAACCGTAATGTGTCTCTAAGGGATCCATTCTAATCATGTTTTTGTAACTATTGTTATATGATAGCACTGCCAATAAAAATGGTTATCCAGAAATCCTCTAAAATACAATAGGCAAAAATAGAGAATTTCATCTAAAATCTTATTCAACCACTTATTTGTACCATCCATTTGAAAATTCTATATCCTACTAAACCTAAGGATATTACATGAAGCCTTAATACATGATAAACATACAACTAACTGAATTCAACTACCTAGGTTAGTCTATTATTGGAATGAAATTTGATTATTTGGTTAGGTTTTAAATCACTACACAACTGTAATTACTTCTATGGGGTGTATGTGGTAACCTGATACAGAAATCTATAGTGACATCATCCCACATTTAGGTTGGGATTGGTAGTGGCTGAAGAAAACAACAAGGCCTCAGGACCTCATCATTAACACTCTATCATATATAATATAGGGATACAAATTCAGTTATATCTGTCCTTGTACATGGTCCCAAAAACTTATGACACTTATCATAAATCATCTTGGTGGTACTAGGATGAACTTCCCACAGAAATTGGTCACTATCCTTCAAAAAAATCATGCTAAGTCAACAACACTGAATGATGAATATTGAAGTATATAATTTCATATTATGATAATTAACACTCAATATAATCTATGAACCATTTAGATACAATTTATATAACATAAAATACTTATCACTCCACATTACATTTGAAATTAGCTCTATCAGGGTGTGCACTAACTAAATATTATTGAAGCAAGCTGAGAGAAATATCTATCAAACTACCTATAGTACCATACCTAGCCCTAAATGGTCTTAATTTTGAAACCATTCTTATATTTTTCAATTTACATCACAACTTATATTCGCTCAGGGTCTAGAAAAACCCCATATAAAAATATCACATGCCACATAGGCTTTACCTATTGATCCAAAATGTACACATGGGGAGAAAATAATAGAGGAGATGCTTCATGGAGTTCCTAGAGTAATCCTTAAGTTCCACTCAAGTTGTTCCTTGATCTTGGAGAAAACAATGATATCATTAAAAAGCATGAAATTATTGGATTTTAGGCACTGATGGAACCCCCAGTTTATATGTTCTATGAATATCGCTAGAGAATTCATTAACTTGAATAGCCTAACCATTACTAAAAGTTTCCATAGATTCTTTGGAATGTTGTATTTGGAATATCCTCGTAACAAAATCTGACTTCATAATGCCTGGAATTGGATTAGATAATAGAGAACAACCTTATCCCCTTAAGATGATCGAAAATTTAATCAATGTGGGAAATGTGTATTTATTATTCATTATCACTTTATTCAAACTTAGGTAATCTATGCGTAATTGGAAATATCCATCACCATTATTTTCAATCAATTCATGGGTATTCTAATATCATATTCTTAAGAAAATGAATCCTTTGGATTCCAAATAATGCAGTATTTACATTAATCCCATCACCTCAATAGGGGCTATATGATATGAGGGAAAATATATTGGAATTAATCTAAGTGAAAAATTTACTGCGATCTCTAAATACAACATCGAAGGAAAACATGAGAAATCATATGGAAAAACCCATAGGAACTCATACAAAATAAGTGGTTATCGACACTCAAGATCATTATCAGCACCCTCTAACATGAGTGAAAATATCAGAAAAAAAGGAATCTCAATTCCCGAATTGGGGGTATTACACATACTGAATGGGGATCACATTCAACGAGGAAAACATGCGAACACCAATTAGGTTTCACAAATATCACTTATAGATGATATCAATTTATGTTCGATTGAATACACAACATAAAATCCATAATGAGGATCATATAAAAAAATTTCATTCATAAGACTATGAAATCCCATTATTTATTTTCCCTTATAACGTGGGAGAAAAATACGGACACTTAAAACCCTCTTCCATATAGTTATTATGAATCCTTAAAAATCCATCACATATTTCACAATATCAGTTAGAAATTTTATCAGTTCCAAAATATTGAATGTGATGATAGAGTTTGATTAACATGTATCATATATGGAAAAAGTTATGGAAGATGAAAACGACTATCTCAAACTCATTTATGTCCTACATCTTATTCTGTAAGTTCCTGATCAAAAGAATTAAGGTTATTAATCTCTACTTGGTCCTTACATTGACTAATGACCTATAGATATTTCTTAAGGTAGATCGGCCAAAAAGTAGATCCATCCCCAAAACCACGACCTCAACATTGAGAACCTATTATGTGGGATGGTTTATACTAGTATATCATTCCCATGGATTCGTAAGAACCCACTCCAACTTAATATGTGTGTGAAACAATGAAACACAACTAAAAGTCCCAAATAAGTCCACACTAATGGAAAGGCCTAGGTGGGGAAAGACATAATAACCACACATTCCCTGACCTCCCACACCGATGGCACTGGACCAACCCAACTTCTGTAGTGAAACTTGAAGATGGTTGGTAATGATGCCCTTTGAATACAAATACCCACTTTTCATCAGGGTCAACTAAACTCCTCAACATATCTATTTAAATTTATCAAGAATATTTGGGATCAATTATATGAACAAATCCTGATATCAAATCACTGAACTGTCATATTCCCATTAGATACTACCTTGGGTGAGAAATTGACCATGTCTAAAAAATAGTCAGCATACATCAACATAGTTGGATCCCCCTGATTGAGATCCTAAGATGTTCAGTTCATGGAATAGAAAAATATATCAGAGTAACAATACTCTTTTAAAACTACCATTAAGTCCTTCCATCCAATCTTATTATGTTTTCCTTCATGGAACATTTATTCCCACCCCATATGACTAGGACCTTCCATTTGAAAGAAATCACACTTCACCTTAACGACCTCAGGAGTTTTGAGAAACTTGAAAATTGTCTAGATTTTTTTATTCTATTCCTCAGCTTATTATGGGTCCATTCTACATTAGATGGAAAGAGGCTTGTTCATAAAGAACATCCAATCATTATATTTTTCTAGACCTAGTTAGGAATCATTAACAAAATCTAATCCAGAGCTTACTCCCTGATATAATTCTCAGACAACCCAAACCACTGCATCCATTAATCATTAATTAAATGTTAATGGCTAACTTACTATGAACTATTTTAGGGGATTAACATGATGTATTCAGGGAGGCATTATAGTACATGAAGTATTAAACACGTAGAATAATTAAATAATCTTATCATAAAAATTTTAGAATAAAAAACTTTTAATCACCTTCATAAGTAAAACCCAAGACCAATAACGAGCACATTGGCAACTACAACCTCTGCAACCCTACTCGTTGACCATTAAATAAATGATTCCTATATATCACACCAATATTAGATGTCACAAAAATATCCAAAACATCTCATGGTGACCTACATCCAATGATGATGTGTGTTTTCTAGACACCCCACTCATGACCAGTACCTCAAGCCCTGATAGTCCTAGATCCGGTAAATCAAGACTCTACCAAATATCATGACCGAATTAAAGGGACAATACATCCCTTGTACAATTGTTTCATAAACTATACAGTTATTCCATACAACCTAACAGTCAACCATACTTGTGGAAAGTCCCAATGGTTAATCTCGCTCCCTATGGTATGGAAACCAGTGGATGAGAATTAAACATCACATTTGGGTTGATTTATCCCATATGAACGAACCATAAATCAACCCCTAATAATAACAAATCACATAATAAACCATAGAAAAAATCATATACAACAAATATAATGGTATTTCCAGAATAAGAGTTAATCATTATTAAAATTGAAATAAATAACAATACTTTAAAAAAAGAGAGGGGAACCAACTACACTCTAAACATATATGTAGAAATAGGGTCAGGAGCCACGTGACACCACCAAAAAAACTTGTAATAGATATTCCACTTGTAAGATAAACCACCACCACCACCACAAAACAACATTCCCTTACTAATGTCAAACATGACAAGGCTGAAAAACACCTGAGGGAATATGTAATGTGTGATATAATTTCTATTTGGATTCCAAATATACACATTTAATGATATAAAACTATAAAAAAAATAATAACAATAGTTTAATTAGAAATAATTATAAGATTTTGGAGAAACAGGATTTGAAATAAAAATGGGATGAAAAGAAAATATCAAGTTGAATGGTATAAATAGAATAACATTAGCACCATAACTAATTTATAGGGCACTAGGATTAAAGCTTCCTAAGATAATCATACCAAAGTGATAAATGAATACTAAAAACCACAAAATACTTGTTCATGAGCCACTATAGAGGAATAAAATCACTATAAGTAGTGGTCTAGAATCATTACAATATGTTTATATAGTGATATAGAATCAATCCTACTAGTGGATCTTGGCCTCAACCCAATTATACTTCCTAGCATACTAGAGCAATTATACCAACCTAGATACTAAGTATTTCCTTTCTCTCAATTATATTACCTATGTCACAAGAACCACCTCAAAAAAACACATGTCCCATATTAGTAACACACATGAAAAACCATCATTTTGAATAAGAAGAACCATTTTCAACCATTTTTCACAACAATAATCTCTTATAACATGGTTTGCATCACCTAATTAATTCATAGAAGCCATTTGGAATACATATCAAGAATTTGAAGATTTTCAAAACATAATAAAGAAATAAATTAACTACCATTATCTTGGAAACATTCATAAACAAGATGGAAGCCGAAAAAGTTCCAAAAGGATACCCTATAAAGGAATGCACTTGTAATTACCCATAAGATCCAACCTAATGAACCATAATGGAACCCACCATAGGTAAACTACAACACTGAGGGAAAAATGAAACCATGTTTTAAAGAAAAAAACTCATTGAAGAAATATGAAATAAGAATTTGTGTGGATTAATTATTGATTTATTGAAGATTCTAGAACAAAACCACCATAGTATTGATGCAAAAGGGTGAAAAGGAGATGGTGGAGGCACATATAGGGATGGAAATAAAAAATAATGTGTGGAAAGGTGTATTTAGAGTTAAGAAAGGAGGTTAGTTTAGGAGTGTCATTAATTGTAATGTCGGTCCAAACCAAATGGTATTGGTCCATGGTTTTCCAAACTGCGAAAAACTTATATCCATTGAGAAAAGAGGAGGCATAATATCATTGGTGAGGGAGCATGCCCATGCAGTCGACCATCCACCTAAAATACAGCCACTGACTTGGTCATATGGTAATACAACACAGCAAAATATTAGGTTGTACATCCTATAACATTCCAATGTCTAGGGAACACTACTTCCTTTGGGATAACACTTGTTTTACAGAATTGTGCTCTAAATGAAGGACATATACTTTCAAACCATAAATCAATAATTTTTAATAAATATTTCTATAAAATCCTTGACTAAAATATAATTCAAAAAATATAATAAATTATAGCTCAGTGTGGTATCCCAAATGTGAAATTTACCACCCATTCAAAGGGAGAGTGATTAATCAGCAAAGGAATATCTCCCTTACATACCAGTTGAAGAAAAATTGTTAAAAACTAGAAAAAATGATAGAAGAAAAATAGGGTTATCCAAACTCACAATAAACATCATGTTAATCCATTTTTTCAAAATTCATCATTTAGACATATTTCTCCTCTCAATTAAAAACCAACATTTCCTAAAATCTAGAAAAAAGGGACAAACTCAATTTTGGGGAACTGCACTTTCAATGAAGACCTCTAGGAAAACTAAATACTCCATATATATGAAATTAAATTTTTTTTTCTTATGCCCCAAGACAAGCATATTTTATTCAATATTAAAAGAATTAGTTTGTAAAAGATATTTTCCATTTAACAAAATAAACATTTAGCGCAAATAATCTTATTCTTATTCATGAAATAAGCTACAATACCCAATGTTTTTCATATAATATTTTATTTAAAAAATTAAGATAAAATAAAAATACTGATTATTTATTAGAAAACATGATAACCTATAAAAAATTCCAATAAAATATACCTTTAATCTATAAAGGGTGTAGTCATTCATTATAAAAAGAGGTTCTTATTATACATTTTTAAATTAAAATATTTCCATGAAAATAATGTTTCATTCATAAAATGTTTATGTAGGTTCCTTGGGACATTATATTCATTAAAAACACATAATAATCCATTTAGTTTTAATAATAGAGTTAGTTAATTCCAACATAATTTCCTAGAGAACATCATCATTACCCATTAAATTGGAGAGCTATATAGATATCAGCCATCATTATAATCAATTTCAAAAATACCTTAAGAATTATGCAACTTATATAATCTTCCATTTAAATCATCAAAATCATAATGAATACTTTAAGGCACATAATAAAAAAATTTATGAATATTGTTGTATCCTATTTATTTAAAACACCATTTTAAAAGAAAAATACATAGAAAAAATGGAAAATGGGTTTTATTTGATGAATACTTATAATCGTGTAATGAAATGAAAATATAAAATAATGGTTATGGTTGTTTGAAAATCCATTTATGTTGTATATATTTTTTTAAATTCTTTTATATGTTATAAAGAAAGTCAAATATTTTATATGGAAAATGAAAAGAATTTCATTACAATGTGTTTATAATTAAATAAGAGAAAATGTAAAAATAAATATTTAATAAATTAATTTAATTATTTACACGTGCAAATAAAAAGATTTACATTATTTTAAAATATTATAAATAACTCATTAAAAATGATAAAAATTTGATTTCATATAGAATATCACTTAGATCAATCACAAATTGACATGTACATTATGTATTTTCTTGAATAAAAAAGTATCCATAATTATTTAAATTATTATGAATGATTGAAATGTACATTATCTTATTATTACTCATTTTATTTAACTTATTATCAATTCACACTAAATCACATAATTTATTATTTTTACATCACATGTGTTGAGGTTGTTTCATTCATAATTCAAAAAGGAATTCTGTAGGTTGAATATGTTCAATTGTATCATTATTATATATTTTGAAGAGTATTAATCATGTTATAATTAATATTTTTATAAATAAATTATAATTTAATACCTAATAATTTAATATGGTCTTGAAAAATGAATTATGATACAACATGGAGACTATAGTTGAAACGTACAAATGTGTAACATTTACATTTTTGATTGAACATGAGGGAATAATTAAGAATTTTATTTTATATTTAAATAATGATAAATAATTCAGAAATATTATATGTTTTCATTAAATCTTATTATATTTACCATTAATTCAAAAAACTTATGAACAAAATGCAACTATTCATTAGGAGGTAGACCACATCTACAGAATAGAGATGTGTTTATTTTTTGTTAAATGGTAATGAAATTATTAGATCATTTTTTATATATTATTAAATTATGTTTATAAAATAAATATCATATTATTTTTATTTTATCAACAATTATTAAGGACCATAAGAGTTGGGGATGATAAATGAAATACATCATTTTTGTGAGGCGGTTGTTCATACATATTCAAGAAAAACAATTTCATTTTCCATTAGAGGGATAAGTATATGAGAAAACTTATAACATAATCCTCAAAAAATTTAAATTAATTAAATCTATTTCTATCATTATATAACAGTGTTCATCGAGTTTTTAATGAGTTTTTAATAAAAATATATATAAATCAAAGGGTTGAGAATTATATATATTATTCAAAAAAACCACCTTATGATTTTAACTACACTTTTATTAGGCTGGAATTGGGATAATACCAAGACATATAGGATGTGGGTCGATTTTATTAAAGTATTTTGGAAATATTTTTTTCCCTAGAGGCTCTCAATTTGTTGAAATGATAGGATATGTTCTTTCCTTTTAAAAGATAGGGAGAGGAAACACATGAAAATTGTTAAATGTTTAAAGTATATTAATTAATTAATCAATAACTATGTAACCAAAATAAATCATATTTTAATATGAGATGGTATAAGATCAAAATATGGTGTTAAAATTGATTTTAGATCAATAATGATGACCTATTTGTAAAATGTAATCCTCCAAATTTTAAATATGGATCACATTTTATCTTATCCAATGTTATTAATTTAAAAAATTAATTCAAAAACAAACGAAATTTTTTTGATGTAAAACTGTTCTACCAAAAATTGGATTTTCTGTTAAAAAAGATTTCACAAAAATATTATTGTTTTTCTTAATGACAATGATTTAATTTTTAATCAATACGAACAATATAAATTTTAAAAATTTTCTATATATTATTGTACGTTGTAAATTAATTTAAAGGAATAATAATTACCCCATAAAAATATATATTTTCTATTTTTAACCGAAAAATAAAAATTTGTTGAAAATTAAAAAATATACACCCAAAGTTAATTTGGAATGTATTATTAAAAAAATTAAGTTCATTTTTTCGTATTAAGAATATTAAAGTTGGAAATTAGTTTTTTTAAATATAGTCTAATAATGCATTGATCTGAATTTATTTAGAAATAAACTATTTATATTGTAAAAAACATCCTAAAAATATTATAAATCATACAAATCTATGAAATATAATTCATTAATTTTAATAAATAATTAAATTTAATTATTAATAATACTACATTGTAGTTAAAATTATTTCCACCATTTGTCAATTAAATCATCAAAAATTTTAATCATATCTAAAGTAAATATGGAGATTATTTGTTCATAACATTTTAATATCCCCATTATTATTCTTCAATCGTATTATGATTTGATAAAACCTTCACCTAGTGAATCATAAAATTCCATAACATCTTCTCTCTAAGTTCAATAATATCTTAATTATATTCCTACTAAGAAATATACTACTATAACAGAAGTAATTCATTAATCAAAAGATCAGATGCATTAGACATATAATTCCTTAACAATGAAACTTGAAACACATAATATATCTAAGATAAACTCATAGATAAATACACTTGATAATAAATAAACACAAATATTATAAAAAATATTATATATTGGAATGAAATTTGTACGTAAAATTATCTTCCAATAAAAATGAATATTACTTTCCCATTGAAATATTTTTAAAAAACAAGGTCTCATAGCTTGTATAAATAATTTTTACTCTAGTTATCCAAATGACTTTTCTTACTTATAAGATCTACCCAAATATCCTTCTAAAACTCCTTCACATTCTCTTACATAAATTTTACCAATTCAATTACCATAATTCATATTTCACTAACATTATCCCAATAATATGGATAATGACATTTCTATCCATTTAATACATCAATAGGGTTCATCTATGTACAATAATGAAAACTGTTATTATAAGAAAATACAACTGGTGAAATATTTTGATCCTAAATTCCCCACTTATCATATCTAGAATCTCGAATAAAATCCTTTAATATGTGAATATTTCACTATGACTATATATCATACTATGAAATTAAATCTATTTTAAAATTTAATACATTTCCTAATGAATTATAAATGATTTTCCAAATATTATTGGTAAATAGTAGATTCGGATCTAATATAAATGAATTTGGGACTTCACAAAATCAAGTTATATATTGAACATAAATTCTAAAAATCGGTTTCAAATACATATGATCGTGAATTGGAATAAAAATCATAGATTCATTAGATGATAAACAATAACACATATCACATTATTACCTTAAGGTGGAATTGATAATCTAACTACAAGATATATGTACATATTCCTCTATTTCCAATATGAAACATGTAAATGAGAATAATATATTACATACTTATCATTTCATTTAATGACTTTACATGTCAAAAATTACATTTTAACTTCAATTTAATATCATTTCCATCAATCCACTAAAAATGTTCACAAAGGTATCATAACATTTCAATAATGGTACTATGAATAAGGAATGGATAGATTTGATATTAAATACACTATTTAATATTCTAATGGGAATAATAAGGCCCAAATAATCTTTTAAAATCATCAAAAACACTATCATGGTCAATGCTAAATTCCAAAAACATACCTTTCCAAAAAAATACATTTTTTTGTAAATCACAATCACCCTTATATGATTTCATAATTCTATCTGATAATGATGACTGCACTAAAACACTAAACAAAATAGTGGATGTTCTTTATCATAAAATTTTCAACCAAAATTCAATAAATCATTATCCAAAGGGCGGTTTTTTGATTCGAAGAATAGAGAATGATGCATTATCTTTTTGAAATAATGAATCAACTACTATTTTTATTTTCATGGATAGAAATAAATCCTGTAGTAAAAATACTTAATAATTTATAGAAAAGATTTTTTTATCAATAATAATTTATTTTATTTAATATATACTTCAAAAATATATATTTAATACATATTTATCATTTTAATCCATATATATGATATCTATTTATTTCTAATGAAAACACTAGAAACACAAGATTACGGAAATTTGAATGATAATTTAGCTCATGATGTTTCAATTATCATGATAAATAATAAATTAACCCATCATTCGACATCAAAACATAACAATATACCATCAATAAATAATCATTATTAATAAAAATTATTTCTAGAATTTACCTATAAAAGTATAACATTCCTTATCTGGTTTATATTCATGGAAATATTCATCACATTATATCATCTTGGTAAATTTAACTTCGTTTATATTAGAATTAGTTAGTGAGACAGATAACAAAGAAATGTTTGGAAAAAATAATTAGTATTAAAAACTGATCTAATAAAACTGTAATACAATGTGATATTTTTAGGGTTGGAAGATACTCAACCACTTTTGTTTTACCTGGATCATATTCTATTAAATATTTATTTACATTTCATCCATTTAATGAAATCTATTGAAACTAGAATTTAGGTTCACTAATAATTTGTAATAAATAATTTTTTTATAATTTTTGGTGAAACACCCTCAAATATTTCCCATGATCATCATGAAATTTATAATATGTCAATATTTCATCAATAAACATAATAAAAAATTTATCTAATGTCTTATAGGAATCTATATTCAAAAACCTATATATAAAACTATAATATTCTTAAACACAAATGGAATAATGACAAAATCATAATTCCCATTACAAATATAAAATTATCTCATTGTGTTATAATCCTCCTTCAAATATTGATGATGATAAATAGATTTTAGATCAACTTCCAAAAAATAAAAAACTATATAAATTTTATCAACTAAGTCATATATATTTGGAAAAAAATAAATATTAATAATAGTTATATTATTTAATTAATTATAATGATTGAAAATCCATATAGAACCATCATTATATTTATTAAACAATATTGGATCACCCTATGGTGATGTTCTTGGGTAAATGAAACTTTTATCATGAAAATCATGTAACTATATTTCAATTCTAGAAGTTCTACTTAACCTCTCTCAGAAGGTGTCTTGAATATCGTCATACCATCATGAACTAATCAAATTTAAAAATCATTTTACAGAGTAGGTATAATACTAGGTAAAACCTTTCTATAGATAACGACATGATTATTCATACTATTTATTTTTTCTTTAATAACACCAGTATGTGTTTTTACCAAAATTTTCTGATTCATTTCATGAAGTGATGTATATAATTTCCTTGGAAATTTATTAGAAACTACAGAATTTGTATACCTTAAAATCATTAAATTTTCATAATATGAATATATAGGAAATTTTCCTAACACGTAATCACTCGATAGTCCATAAACAACAGAAGTAGTCATAAATGATTTTTTAAAAATCTTATGCATATGATATTCATGAGATTATCTTTCATTCCTATCTTTGGAAAATTACTCCAAGTATTTCCTATTTTATAATAATTAAAACAACATAGTTTGATATTCAATTTTTTTTGAAATCAATAACTTGATAATTTTTTTTGAAATTATGAGCCACATTTCTATATTATCATCATTAGAAGTACATTCTATATTTTATAATAAATTTAAAAATGTAATATTTATCATAATCTTCATAATATCAAAACATTTTTTTCTTACCATCATGATTCCTTCATGGATTCTTCCCCCATTTTCTAACACATAGATCACATTTTCCATTGTTTTTCATATAACACATGGTCAATGAGAATAACTATTCAAATTTTCTTTTTTTTATTAAATTTGTTTCTCATATTTTATAAATTTATATGAAATTAAATAATTTTAATATAATGGATTTAATTTTTTGTGAAATTAATTAATTTTACTATCTTAATCCTGAATTCATTTTGGAGTTTATGTTTCTAAATAGGTGAATTTTTCTTTATAAATGACCCCCAATGTTTCGTCTATAACCTTAATTCCATATAATTAATTTAAATCCTACATTAATCCACCCTAGGAAATTATTTCTCATGGAAAAAATGCATAAATTCATCCAAATCCATGGAATTGATCTCTTTTCATCCACTGATATTCATTACAATTTACTACCACACTTCAAATTCACCTTCAATATAATAATTAACTATAACAAAATTTTCGTGATCTAAATAACCTAGGAATTATAATATAACTTTCAATGATTCAATCCATACCTTATCAACCATTATGATAGATAATCCATTGAATATGGGAGGTTGTTGGTTCATAAAATGATATACTGTATAAATGATCCTCTATAGTGATTGTGATCACTATCTAACATTGAAACTACCACTATTAATTACTATGTAAACTGATCCATCTCAAGTAAAAATTAATAAATTATAATTCCAAATATTACAGTTTTCTGATTTGGATGTATATTATCCTCTTAGTTCCTTCCTACATCAACTTCCCAGTTTAATACGTGGATAAACAATTTAAATGACCAAGATTAGTAGAAAAGATTTATTATCATAAAAATATATCTCATCGAAATATTAAATTCTAAACACTTATAGATACTCACATTATACCAACCTATATGAATTTTCAAACCCTACTTTAATATAAACTATAAGGTCCCAATTATTATTCTACACATAATTTAATTCTTAAATAATTATAAATATTATTTCACCCCCATATATCATTTATGTTTTAGTTTATAAGGGAAAAAGATATCTACTATTACACAAATAACCCATGAAATAGAATAAGATAGGTCCACTCAGTTTTTTAGAACAAGATACTTTTAAAATCCAACATGTTTTCATTTCTTCATTAAATCATTAAGATTTAGAATTTGATTTCATCATAATTCTTACTCATCCTAAAACCACCATGATGTTTTTAAATGTGGAATGGACATAAAAATCAATGTATAAGATATCAAAAAAGAATAACAGAACCACATTAGTCTACTTTATGTCAATAAGATCATTTGTAAAAGTAATTCCATTAATATAATAAACGTTGAGCACAAACATTCATGTAAATAAAAAATAAATCTAATTAAATATGATAATTTTTCCATAAAAACATCATAATAAAAGTTAAATAATAAATAATAATCATGAGGGCTTCATTGAAAATATGTGAACCTGTGAAAATCATTTCCTCAATCACATTCAATTAACCCATATAGGAAAAAATCATTCCATTAAGAAGAAGATCATAAGTTACCCTTGTTGATTAAAAATATTGCCATCATGAATCATTTCAATTCAAGGTTACATCAGTTTTTTTTTCAAAATAGTCATCATATTGATAAGCAAAAAGTTACAAAAGGCAAAAAGATGGAATTCTTTTACAATCTCTATCAAACAAAGATAATAAATCAGCAGGTAAAGAGTTCAGCCAAGTCATGGTCTGATGAATGCCTTTGTTGGCAAGAGCATCTGCAACAATATTCGCTTCTCGATAGGTGTGAGTGGCTATGTAGTCAATCCCATGTAGAGAGTTGAGACAATTCATCCAAAGAGTGGTGAGAGACCAAGGCAGATGAATGGAACCATTCCAGATGGCATGAATGATAGTAGTCGAGTCGCTTTCAATCCATAGTTTTTTCCAGCCTCTTTGAAGGGAAAAATCAACGGGGTGGATGACACCCAGCATTTCAGCTTCTAGGGAAGAGGAATGGCCACAGCCAGCATTGAAGCAACCCTGGAAAAGACCAACCGAGTCGCAAAAAATAGCACCACAACCGGCAGGGCCTGGGTTACCTTTGGAGGCACCGTCAACATTCAATTTGATCCATCCCGACATCGTTGATTGCCAGAATACTTCTAATGAACGTTTGATCCGTGGGAAGACGTCGGGCACACGAAGGTGACGAAGGACCTCAAAATCACCAACCGAGTTGTTGCAACAGTCTTTTTGAATGTAAGCAGCTTCATGTTTTGCAATAATAATTTGATATTTTCCTGCAATTAAACTGAATGAGCACTTATTATGAATGATGTCATTTCTAGCATACCAGATCACATGAAGCAGTTCCTCCACCGCCGTAAGGAGTAGATTTTTAACCTAAGGAGAGAAAGCATAGCTAGTGAACTTGTTAAGGGACAAACAAATAGTGTCCGAAAGGGACCATCTGCAATTAAATAAGTAAAAAACATAATTCCATAAAGCATATACCGTCGCACACGACAAAAATAGATGATCCACATCTTCCCTGTGTTGATTGCACAAGCGACAAATGGAGCAGAGTTGAATGCTAAAGGCTTGAAGACAGGATTTAGTGGGTAATCTATTATGGGCAATTTGCCAAATGAGAGTAAGCCTAGAAGGTTTGATCCACGACTTATCAAAATGACTCACACAATGTAAAATAGAATCACTTTCAGAAAAGTAATGCTGGTATAAGTTTTTGGAGTCAAGGATCCCATTCGGGGCAGGTTCCCAAACAAGGATGTCACCATTAGAAGAAAAATGATGATTATCAATGATTTGCGCAATATTGTCAGGGAGAGCATGCATGTGATATTGTAAGACATCCTTCATAGAATGATTATAGTCATCAGGAGTGATGTTAGGTGGTAACAAAGATATCAAGGGGTTACCACACCATTTATCGCACCAAAAATTATTGGAAGAGTCAGCACTAACCATCCATCTAGAATTTCCATGATCTTCTGATACGAGTCTCTAATTGAGGGCCAGATTGAAGAGTTAATGTACTTGAGATTCCCATTTAAAAGCTTGGTGTGGAATCTAAGGTTCAAGAAATCAGAAGCTTTGGATGTACCATTGATGATACGCCAAGTAAGACGGGCTCGGAGAGCATTATTGAACATCTTTAAATTTTTAATACCAATGCCACCTTTGTCAAGGGGTTTGCAACAGGTTTTCCAGTGAATAGAGACATGTTTTCTTTCAATAATACTACCCGTCCAGATGAAGTTTTTGATATAGGTATTGATCTTCCTAAAAATGCTGGCGGGCCATTTGTAAATCATCATAGAGTATGCCATTTTAGAGACAATGGTCGATTTGACTAGACAAATCCTGCCAGCCATAGAGATGGATCTTCCTTTCCAGGTAGAGAGTTGGTTTTTAATTTTCTCAGTGATATTAATGAAATAGCTAGCCTTAGGACGACCCCAAAATATTGGAACACCTAAATAAGTGAAAGGGAGGAGTCCCTCTTTAATTCCAAGGTAGGAAGTAATGGTATTTTTTCTTCGGACATGAATGTTCTTTACAAAATAAATGTATGATTTATTCCAGGATATCGATTGACCAGAGACTTCCTCATAATGATTAAGAGCTTGTTTTAAGAAATTAATATTCCATTGACCCCCCTTAAGAAAAAGAATGATGTCATCAGCATATAAAAGGTGGGTAGGGATATTTATGTTCTTGGAAGCTTGTATGGGCTTCAGGGATCCTTGATCGACTAGACTGTTTAGAAGTCTGCTTAGGTAGTCCTCAGCAATGACAAAGAGGATGGCTGATAGAGGGTCACCCTTCCTGACACCTTTAGAACAGTTGAAAAAGCCCCTAGGAGAGCCATTGATTAGAATAGAAATATAGGCAGATCTGAATAGAGTTTTCAGTCTTCCAATGAAAGAGTCCTGGAATCCAAAGTTATTTGAAACCCTGAAGATGAAATTCCAGTCAATAGTGTCAAAGGCCTTTCTGATATCCAGTTTAATGGCCACACACCCCTCTCTAGTGTTTTTATTAAGACTATTGGTACCTTCCGAGGCCAGACAGATGCATTCCTGAATTTCCCTACCTTTAATGAAACCAAATTGATTCCATGACACTATTTTTTCACAAATGGGTGCCAGCCTATTCGCAATTATTTTAGTAATGATCTTATAAAGAGTATTAATGAGAGCAATGGGACTTCATTGATGAATCTCCCAAGCATTTTCAACCTTAGGTATTAAAACTAAAAATTAAGCATTAATACCATGAGGCAGAGAACCATGGGGAAAAAAGGTTTTAACAAGGTTACAAACATCCTTTTGGATAATATCCCAATAATTTTGATAGAATCCATTATTGAACCCCTCCGGACCAGGTGAACTGTCTGGATTAAGGCCAAAGACAGTATCTTTAATTTCTTGATCAAGTGGTGTTCTTAAAATAGTTTCATTGTCTCTATCATCAACC
This sequence comes from Viscum album, assembly GCA_963277665.1. NCBI lineage: Eukaryota > Viridiplantae > Streptophyta > Magnoliopsida > Santalales > Viscaceae > Viscum > Viscum album. The sequence continues at coordinate 81,665,272 of OY728165.1, read as the reverse complement.
AGTAAGGGGATAATATTGGCCCTGATGTCAATATTTCAGCTCGGGCCATTAAAAATGTTGTAAAAGTATGAGGTGACATGATCCGTTATGGATTATTCAGTATCGATGAGCAAATCATCATGAATAAGCTTGGTAAGAGGACGATTTGCCTTTCTTATTCTTTGAAGGGAATTATAAAATTTAGTATTAAGATCTCCATCAATAAGCCATTTATTCCTAAACATTTGTTTACGAAGATTATCCTTAAAAGTGAGAAATGAATTAAGTTTAAGGGCAAGGTTAGCTTCCAGTTGAGGTTCCAAACTGAAATCAGATATAGTGTTTTGCGTTTGAGCACGACTAAGATCATTTTCACGAGAGGAAATTTCAAGGTCAATTTGAGACCTTATAGATTTACACCAACTTTTAAGGGCCTGTTTTAGGATTTTTAACATAAAAATACAGGTAAATAAATCCTTATGGTGGCTCATAGTGTTCTAGGTGCGGTGTATAAGAGAGACACAGTCCGGGTTTGAGGACCACACATTATTAAATTTGATGGGGAAAAAATGCTTACGGCTGATCATACAGAAGCTCACTAAGATAGGATGATGGTCAGAATTAATTCTATGCAGAGTTATACTAGAAATATTATCCCAGGTATCAAGGGCCTTCATGTTGACAAAGGCTCTGTCAAGCTTACCGGCAACCATTTTATTATAATGTTTTTTGTACCAAGTATATTTGGAACCAATGAGGGTAACTTCAAAAAGATTACATTCATCAATAGCTGACCTAAATTCATTTGAATAAATAGTAAGATGTGAGGGGCCAATTTTTTCACAAGGGCTTATAATGGCATTGAAATTACCAATAACAACCCAAGACTCCTTAATTGAGTGGGCCATATCGGAAAGCTCATGCTAAAAAGTCCTTCTGTCCTGATATCTATTATTGGAATAAATCATAGTACAAAGAAAGAGACAACCGTTCAACAAGAAATCACATGTAACCTGCTGATCAGTGTTTTTAATGATGTGCACATTTTGAAAGAAATTATGATAAAAGATCCACATAGAGTCCGTTTGAGTACCATGTTTACAAGAGCCAAGAAAACTATAGGTAGGAGCAAAAAGTCTCATGTAGTTGGCTTTGAAATTAACTTTTGGTTCAGAGATGGAAAAGAGTTGAGGTTTATGAGTCTTTATAAGCCTCCTAATTGTAGTGGAGGTGTCATTGTTTGCTAATCCCTGGCAATTCCAATAGAGAAAATTCATTTCTATTTGCGTTTTGGGTTGGAACCCTTCTTTTTTTTGGATTTTCCAGAATCATTCTTCCTTTGCGATCGAGTGACCATAGGAGAGGAAGAAGAGTTTAGATTGGCTGTCTGAGTATTGGCATTAGAGGGTGCCTCATTGCTAGAAGCAGTGCTAGGCATGCGCTCAGAGGCTGTGATGCCAAGACCATCAGCTTGTGTAGCAGAAGGATCCACTGGAGTTTGTGCGGAAGTCCGGATAGTAGTGAAATCCATGGGAGAAGAATTGACTTCTTTAGTTTTTGGAGGGCTCTGAACCAAGGGATCAGAGGCTATGAGAGATTTATCAACCTGTGAGGAATAAGCCGAGCTGATGGATTTAACAGAAGTAGAATGAATGGGTTTTGTAGAAGCAGATTTTTCTAGATTAGAAGTCTGCAATTCAGGAAGGGGTGGAGGCCCGACATTGTTAGTAGTGCGGTAATTATCAGTAAGAGTTGGTTCAGGGGGAAGAATAGGATCAGGAGCAGTGTTGTAGGCAGAGCTGGCCATAACAGTGTCGAGATTGATAGCATGAGGTGCCAGATTTTCGGATTCTGAATCAGATGATGGAAGATTTATTATAGAAACAGATGTAGCAGGAGCAGGTTCAGAAGTGTGTGTAGTGTTGGATGAGGCGCCGGCCGCTAAGGTATCACCATTTAGAGCATGAGGTTCCAGGACCCCTGTTACAGAAACAATACTAGTAGTTTGGACCGAAATTACAGGCTATACAGAATCATCAGCAGAGGAGAAGGGAGTGTTGTGTGCAGTGATAGTGGAAATATAAGAAGAGTTACCAACATCATTTTTAGAATTGACAACATCATTAGTCATATTCTTTACGGGAGAAATAGAAGGATTTGAAGAACCTGGGTCTGCAAATTTTACCAATTCACTTGTTGTTATATTGGAGACCTCAGGGTTGACAATAAGATCCACAAGGGCAAAAGAATCCGACCCCAAGTCCCTACTAGCATGTTCAACCAAAGAAAGAGTATGTGAGGAAGAAACATCAGTGGCCAAAATGTGATTAATTTCACCCCTTACAGCCACTATATCATGCAAAACAATAACATGATTATCATTTTTTTGGAGGGTCTCCTCTTCCTCAACTAAATCCCCCCAGGATTTTCCCTCCAGAGGTGACAGTACATTGGATTTCTTAACCCAAATGTCCTGCTTTTATTTATTGGGGGGCTGAGGATTGACAGAGGTAGTCAACCCCTTTTTGACATGTTTTATTTCTTGAAAATTTATATTGATTGGAGGGTCCATTTTTTTTCTAACCACCCTACAATTTGAGAGGTTGTGACCAATCAATTTGCATACTTCACAATATGGTGGCTTCTTTTCATATTTAATTCTGAGCTCAATTTTGTAGTCAGGGGCATTAAAAATAATGCTGGAAGGTAGTTCAATAGCTATATTAACCACAACCATTATTCTAGCATAGAGTCCTAATTCCCCATTCAATGTTCTAGGATCAATTTTTATGGGAGTCCCAATGCAGGAAGCAATATTATTTAGGATTTTCGGATGCCAATAGAACCAATTTAGACCATGAACTCTAACCCAGATTTGAGCCAAGTGATTTTTGTGTGTGAATGGATTAAAATTAGGATCCCAATCATGAATTTTGAGAAAACCAGGCTTAAGTTGTAAATTACCAAATTTCCATACCTGGTCCAGTTCATCTTGAGTGCCGAAGAGAAAATGGTAGTACCCCTTACCGATGGGGATCATCCTCCATTTCGAAGAGCCCCAGTAGTGGGCTATTCTGTTCTTGAGCTCCAGAAGAGACCAAGGTCGATCACCTGTGGAGTATGTCACCTGACCCAGAATCGAGTATTTACACAGCTGTATCCTTTGCTTCAAAGCTTCTGGATCTTCATCAACCATAATACAACCATCTTCAAGCTTCTTAAAGAGAGGCTGCTTACATACCCTCGCATCGCTAGAATCTGCCCCATGTAAGGCATTGAAAAAGGAGATGGGTGAGGAGCGAATAGAGATTTCTATATTTCCCACATCAATTCTTGTAGAGTCTGCTTCAGATGCAACCACAGCAGGAGGAGGGAGCTCCCATGTCGAATCAAAACTAGCCATCAGTAGGAATTAGCGAAGAACAGGCCGGGTGCTAGGGTTTCGAGTCGCCCGTTGAGGAGCGCTTTGCGAGCCATCTTTTCCCCATCACACATATTCAATTCAAGGTTACATTATATAAGTTCAGTGGGACATCATATTCATACAACTCTATCATGAACCGTGATACGAACCCTTAAAATTTGAATAACCTAATTGGTTATTCTTTTAAAATTATATGAAAACAATAATTACCTAATGATATAGAGGGATATATTGAGAATACAAATCATCATAAATATTTTAGGAAGACCATAACATACCTCAAACATATAAAATAACCTATATTCATCAGTAAAATCATATAAATATTATTTATAATCCATAATGAAAACATTTTTGGAATAATGATATATACATTTCCTTCAAAACAACATTTAAAAACAAAAATACTAAATCAATGGGAAAAGGGGATTTCATTATGGAAAAAAAACCAGATAAAAAATAAATTATAATATTAAATAATGGTTAGCGATATGAAAAAAAATATTTTACTTTTTTATATTAAAAAATTATACTTATACATTTTATTAAAATTCAAACATTCCATATGATATACACAAATAGATTTATTTTGATGACATTTATAATAATTTCATGGGAGTGGGGAAATGAATTTTTTATTCATTGATTTAAAAATTTAAAAATACATTAATTAATATAGTCATAGATGAGAAATATTATAAATAAATCCCATTAACATATTAAAACAATGTGTTGACATTATATATCCTTGACATCGAATCTGAATTATCAGTTATGTTATTTATATTTCTCAATGATAAACTTATATAAAATATTATATTTTAATAATAATTTCTATTTAAATAATAAGTTTATTATTTCTTTTATTAAATTTATTATCATGTCATACTTAATCACTTAATTTGATTAATATTACTTCAAATGTATTGACCATGTTCAGTTCATAAGTCAAAAATTAATTTGGTATGTTAACCAAGGTCTATTAAATCATTATCATATTATATAAATAAAAATAATAATGTTATAATTATTATTTTTACAATATAATAATACCTTAATAACCTATTATGATACATGTGTACGAAATATGAAATCCATTACAATATGAAGATAGTTATTCGTATGTACACAAGTGTAATGTTTAAATTGTACTTCAAATAAGAATTAATATAGGCAAATATTATTCAAATTACTATAATGATTATTATATCATTATTATATTATTATTTGTTTATATTTAAATGTATATAAGAAATGATAAGTGGTAATGAAAAATAACATACATCAATTAATGAACCAGTAGTCCAAATATATACCTTATAATTGTTTTTCTTTTTCATTTAATGGTAATTAAAAAATATATTTTAAGTTACAAAATAATATTTATATAATATATATTAAATTATTTAATTTCAAACACTAATATTGGGAAGAAATAAGATATAGTGATGAAAAATGAAATACATTATCTTCATGATGCTGTAGTCCAATCATATGGATGAAAAATGTTTTCATTTTCCATTGGAAAGAAAAGTATAGTAAGAATTGATATAACATAAATATAACATCTTTTAAGTTTATTTTAAATAATGTTTCATTTGTGTAATAATGTTTAGAAGTAGTTTTTAGTTTTAAAATATGAAATAAATATAAAAACACTCAGGTAAGAAATATACATCTTATTTCGAAAACCACTTTTGGTGTGTACCTAAATCCTTCATAGGATTGTATTATGTTCACAATAAAGCGTCTATAATGTATAGAGGTATGTTTTTAATGTATTTCTATTGAAAATATATCACTTATGTGGATATATAAGTGTGGATAAGATATGATTCACTGGGTCCCTTTATAAGTGAGGAATATTACACACGTGGAATTTTTCAAAAGATTTAAATATATTAATGTCTCATCAATACATCTTGCTCAAAAATAATTACTCATATTAGAATAGGACATTAGATAGGCTCAAAATATTACCATATAATAGTATTTAGATACTATTTTATGTCATTTTAACAATTATCAAATTTGTTTTGACCTTTATAACTTGTTTTAACTTTTACGATTGTATATGGGTTTTTAAAAATCATTCTAATAATAGTGACCATAAATTAGGTTTAATAAATTATAAAAATTTATCCTATTTTTTCAAAATATGGAACCCAATTTATCAAATTACATTTAAATAAAACAAATTAATTTAAAAACAAACCCACAAAATCTGATGAATAATAATTTTGAAGAAATATTTATTCAGAAGAAAAAAAATACTTTTTAAAAATATAATAAGTAATATTAATAAAAATTAGATTGGTTTAAATATGTAAAATAAATATAATTAAATTAAATATTAAAACCAAACAAAAATAAAATGTTTCATTCTAAATACATGAAATGAAATGAAAACATGCACAAAAAATTAAAAATTTCTATTATTCCCCAAACCACCTTTTGTAGAATATTTCGAAAAATTTACTCTATGATATATTTTTTCTCTATTATTTCTAACATTATATTAATTTTTTCAATGTATAAATAAAAAATTTCTAACTATACAGTTGAATAAATTTTATTAATTATTGAAACTCTATTCAGTTAGAATGTATGTATTTACTTTTTGGTTGAGAAATTACCTATTATTCATTTTTTGAATACAACTCAATGAAACAAAATTCTTTAATATCAATACTAATATAATAAATATATTTTTAATATTATATGGGTTTCATAATTAATGTTTAACTATTGATTTATTTACTGATATTTTCATTATGTAAAATGTTTACATAATAGAAATTAGAATGTAAATATTTTTTAAATTATCAAATATAATGAATTGAAAATAAAATTAAGTATAATCATCAGTAACAAAGAGTGCATTGTTCAATTAATGTAAAATTTTTATTTTTAGATTTACTGAATTTCCATTATATAATGCTAAAATTATAAAAATCTTATAACTACATTTTATTTATGAATTTTTTTAATAAATTTTCATCTCATGTTTATGAATTGGAATTGTTAATTTATTTAAAATATAATTACCTCAAATATTAACTTTCATAAATTATTTACATTATTAATATTTTATGCATTATTTAAAAATTTTATGGTTTTCTAAGATAAATAGATCTACATTAATTAATAGTTTCAATAATTAATTTAACAACCATTCACCCTAGCTTTAGTTTATAATTGATGTTTTTAGTTTGAAATATAATTATTGACAATATTTTTTTTATAATAGTTTTTAGAGTTATCATGAATAAAATTTTAACATCATTAAACTCTCCCCTAATAGTGGGACGCGAGTTAGAATTAGATTCCAACCTATATGATTATGCATTGTTTATATTGGTGAATGAGGTTTAAATATATCACACTGAACTTACTCATGTAGAGATTTTCACTCTCAGTAAACTCTATAAATTACATAAAATATTCATATACCTTATTCATTTTATATATTCATGTATATATATGTGAATATACTTGACTTATAATTTTGTTTGAGTAATAAAATAATATGGGTTATGTAATCATTTACACATAAATATGGTTTTGTAATATCGGTCTAGTGAAGGTAATATGATCTGGAAAAAAATCACAAGATGTGTTTATACATAAATGGTGACCAATTTATTAGAGATGGTGATATTAAAATCCACCTCACATACTAAGTGTTGAATTAATTCCAAAATAACACTGATTAAAATCATTATTATTGAACTTCATAGGTTTTATCTAAGCTAGTTTCCCCTGAATTATTGTGGGTAAGGTAAATAATTAAAATATAATTCCCGATCATCCTAGGATTGGTTATAACAATGACGGGTTAATGGGAATTTTTTTCTCTGTTTTTTGTGTTATTTTCATTTGGTAACACATAGTTTGAAAATCATTTTGAAGGATACCATATGAATAGTTATTAGTGAATCTATATGATTGATTCAGAAAAATTGTTATAAACTATGCTATCCATGAGTCAGAACTATCGTGATACTGAATTTTCTCTAAAAAAAAATATTTTTTTGATGATACATATTCCTTGGTGTACTCATTACATAATAAAATAAAGATCTGTGCACAATAATGGATGTGATGGATTTTTAAAGGGGTCCTCATATTAGTGGGGTGCCATTTAAAAAAATCCCTTATTAAATAGTTATTAGTCAAGACCCTCATATGATATAAGATTAATTTATAGACAAATAAAATCATTATTAATTGTGACATTCATATCAATGCATGATATCGAAAATATAAATTATAGAAACTTCTTTTTCTAGTCCCACAATATGATAATTGTTCTTAAACAAGAAATAAAATTATATACTTTTGAATAAAACCATCCTATAAAACCCATTGGAAAATGTATCCAAAAAAGGATTGGGATGACTATGAAAATCCAATAAATGTTGTAAATAAAGTCTATAGACCAAATATTTTACCATGTAGTCTTTCATTAAGAAGAAATATGATTCCTTAGATGCAAATAAAATGATAAATATCATGACATATTTTTTATAATAAAACTTAGAGAATAAATGGTTCAAAATATTTAAATATCATTTTAGTGAATGATAAAAGAAGGAAATTATTTCCTTATATATGTACTCTATATGGTTTGGTATTTCAGTTATTATTGGTGTCTTGGTTGACTGATTGTGATAAAAATAGAAACATATTAATTCTAAAATAACAAAAATAATTTTTCGGACAGTGTTTTTTGAGTATGGAAAAATCGACTATATAATTCTTGAAAAGAACACAAAAAATATGTTAAGGATTTCTGATATGGTCAGCTAATGTCCAAAATAAATTACCATGTTGATGGAAAAATGATAAATTTTTTAGTTCTGTTCTAAAGGTTGAGAAACGAGAGCATGGAGAGTTCATCCCACATGATAAGATGAAGAACAAAATGAGACTAGTATTCTATTTTAAAAATATTTTCCCCTAGGGAATTTATTATCAAGGTCACCTAGAATTATAAATGAATCTTTTCAGATAATTAACATCAATTTTAAATTTTTTGGAATAGAATTCATTCCTTTTAATGGTATATTATAACAAAAAACATTTCACCTGTTTATAAACATAGTTGACATTATATGTTTAACAATAAAAATGATATTAATGATCGTTATTGATATTAGTTTTTAACTGATTGAAAAGTAGCTTTGTTGAATTATTTATTTGGATACTTCCAACTTAATTAAATTCATCACAAGATGTATGTTTTTACCGTTTTATATATATTAGAGAATTCAAACAATTTTAGATTAAATAAATGGAGTTGATATTAAAGTTATGCATTGATTATGATTTTTAAGACTAAAACATGATTTAAAAGAGACTATAATAGGTCATTATTATTTAAGAATTAAACATATCTTAATTTATGTAAATTTTCAAGAAATTTGATTGAATTCCCAAAATTTAACCATATGTATGAACTACGCAAACGTTTTCATGATTTCCAAGAAGCGTAGTCAATATAAGCAGGTAATATATCATACTAGAACATGAATTTTTTTTAAAGGGATCAATAATGTTTATTTATGAAACCAATCATTATTATTGAAGCATTAGATTATTAGGAATGAATGGGAATAATTAATTATTATATCATTGTCCAAGATATAGATAAAGAACAATTCAAAAGACCATGGTATTTCAATGTCTATTATTGATGCTGTATGAATTTATTATAAAAATTTTAATGGTATATGATACCAATAGACTATATAACTATGATTTTAAATATATAGGTGTTCAAAAAAATAATATTTAATTTATACATTATTTTATATTTATGAGGGAATGTTTTTTTATATAAAATATATGAATTTAAAAGAATGTTATCAACTCCAATTAATTTATGTAAAAAATGTGTATAATCATCTCATTTCAGTTATATGATAAGATATGTTGTCAGATAAAAAATATTTTTTATATAAAAAATGATATGACTAATCTTATACACATATTTTATGATTTATCTTGATTATATAGAATTATTTTAATAAATTAAATGGTTAAATTTTTTTATTTGGATAAAGTGTATATCCAATTATTTGTTAAAACAAAATGAACTTTGATTCCTTATAATATGTGAATAATTTTTATTAAATAATTAGTTCCCATGAAATATGATCCAAACACAAAAATACCATTTAAAATAAAAAAAATGACAGTTTATTTGATAAATATTTCTATTAAAGGTAAAATAGTTATATTTATAAAATATAGATGGGGTTGGGTTACATAGTGAGGTATTATGATATAAAAATATTTTTTACTAAGATATTGGGTGTTTCTTTAACTTATAAATGTTTTTACTCTACAAATAAATAATTACATTAATCTACAATTAAAGTGAATTTCCTCTTAATCTCTTAAAGTGTTTAGGGTAAGTGAAGATAAATAATTTTAATTAGTCACATTTAGATTACATGAATAAGTGAAAACCACTCTTTATTATAGTATTGTTCGATTCATATAAAAAGAGAACTACTCTAGACATCCTAAAAGAGCATATAGTATTATAAAAAAGATAAATGTTTAGAGTTGCATCTATTACTATAATAGAGTAAAATTTATTCTATTCAATAAGGGTTTAATATATTCTACAAAATTGTTAATGTGAAATTTATACTATTAAAATAACTTTCCATAAAAATTGATGGAAAGTGTTTTAAGGATGATAATGATGCTGATAGTAATAGTTTCTTATTGACCAAACAGGTCGACATCATAAAATTTAGTGATATGATATTAAGAAATTTTAATATGTTAAATGAATTAAAAGTTAGGGATACGATTCCAAAATAAATTTATTTTTTTAATTTTTATAAAGCGTGGATGTTTATCATGAATGTGTACATGATAGTATCATCATAGCTGGAAAATATATATATTTGATAGAATTTTCACAACATGTAATGAACTTAAAAACCCAAAATGTGCAGAAACTGTAATGATGATCTGGAAGTATATGAAAATTTATATGATAAATAGATAATTTTTTTAGGTTTGATAAAAATTTTAAATTATTTTGAAGGATATAGAAATGTATCATAATAAAAGAAAACTACGACATTATTATAATTTATCATTATCTGCATAAATGTTATTATATAAATAAAAATTATGGAATGTAATGATAATTGATCTCTCAATGTAATAATTTTTGTAATATATACTTGTTGTTTTTTATGTATTGTAATATGTTATGTTGAAATATTAATGTAGCCTGAGTATGTATCATTTATAGAGAGAAAAAATATTTTAATCAAGCATAATTTAAAGAATATGAGTCATTGTGTGTGCTGGATGGCCACTAAAGTGTAAAACATATAGTGTCATGCAGAATTTATGTGATAAAATATTGGTTAATAGATCATAATTTAGTCCCCAATAGCTATGTATTCTATGATGTTGATCAAGATAAACTTCAATCATTAATACCACAAATAGAAAAGTCTACATACTGATATTTCTCATTATGGGTTAGTTGGGTTTTTTGTAGATCATTTCATCAGTAGTAGCTTCCACCATAAAATATTTACACTAGTATATAATGAGTATGATATTTGGGGTCTCGATTATGGTAGACTTTTAGAGTGTATGACCATACCTATATATTTTATATCTATCATGATAATTTAAATGTGATGTTTTATCCCTATGAATAAATAACATATGATGATTTTATCAGCCAAGTCAACATTTTATTTGAGGATGTAAAATGTATGTGGTGGATATTTTTTAATTGATAGGAACTACTTCCCATAATAGATTTATATCCAAGACAATGGGATATTTTGAGAATGAAAATATTCTTCTGATGAAAACTCATTAGCACATATATAGATGGTCATGTTTTTTATTGATATCACACCATATTCATTTATAGTGTGAGTATCACTGATTCTTTTCAAGAGTTTTTTCTTATATTACATATGGGGATCTGGTGATATTTCTTTATTATTAATTCTCTAAATACCATGAGGGTTACTACTTTGTAGTTAACTAAATGAGGATTATTTTTGACTCAGAATGATACTATAAATTTTAGTAAATATTTTTTTTTCATTATTATTAACAAGGTATTACATATGATGTTAGAAAAGCTGTTGTAAATGATATATTTCCTTTTTTTTGTAAAGTATTAAAAGATGTATTTTGATATATGTTTTTTAATATGAAATAGAAGTTACTCTTTTCAATTTTGTGAAATTGTGAAATTGAAGAAGATATGACTTAATGTCATATATATGATAAATATATATATGCATAAAATATAGTATGGCCTAAAACATATAATTTCCCTATATTAAGGGTGTATCATTTAATTATTATGGTAACATTCATCAGTCATCAACATTGGATAAAATTTATTAATGATTTATATGATTTATAATTCAATATAGGGTAATCTTTAATATAATAAAGGTATTGGCTATAAAATTTATTCTTGTGTTATAAATCAATAGAAATTGGATCAATTACTCCTGTGAGAACTACACATTTTACCTCTTGTAGTGTCCTCTTTCCTTCTCCCCATTATAAAGTGATGCTCTATTTTCCTCTTTTCTTTCAAAGTTCTAATCACATGATTGCAAAGTTATGATCATTGGTGGAATACCGTTCACCATTCCCCACCCCTCTTTATTCCTTATCTAGTGCATCAAAACTACACATTAGCTCTATGTGTAGGTGATTTAGTATGTTTGGGATGATGATGGAGGCTTTGTTAAGTGCTCGTCCTCTCCATGACCTTATTGTTTGACTCATCTAGCTCGACCCCATATTGACCAGGATCGATGAGGGTTTTTAGGAAAACCTGGGATGTGTTGGAGGGGGGCTTGTGAAGCTATATTTGATTTTCATTGAGTATTTTGGTTTTCTTGTTTTTTGGGGTTATTTTGTTTGTTGTCTTCAGTGTTCATATCTCTAGAACGTTGCATCTGGTTAGCATTCCATTCATTATGAATTCTTTGGATGTTTATTGTGTGTGTTTTGTTCTTCAATTTTGATATGTTTTTTTTTCGGTTTTGTTCTCCAAAGGTGTTGAGTCCAGTGCTGTGTTCATGATGTCAATGATGACAAAGATACCTGGTCTATGATGGATGTAGAGATCACGACAATCTAGTATGTTTCTGTTTATCCAAGAAGTTTGTTATGAATTGTTTTTTGTTTGATGTTTGGCTCTGGTTTATGTTTTCAATTCAATTCAATGGTGTCATAACTATAAAGAGGGTGTTGTTGTTTCTAGTTCTCATAGGTTGATGCTTCCGAGGGATAATGGATAGAGGTTTCCACAGTTATCATCTCCAGAATATTTAGGGTGACGATGTTGAATGGTGGTAATAATGTGTTTTTCTTGATGATGGTTCATGTGAGATAGCGTTGATCTAGGATCTCACAGCATGAGAAGTTTAGGTGGTGGAGTGATCGATGCAGTTGTTTCAAATTTTGAATTTTCCACTTTGGTATCCACGGTTTCTGATTCATGTATTTGGTTTTATGTAATGTTCTGTATTGTTTTGTATTTGGAAATGCGAGGTTACAATTTGACATTAAATTTTTTTTATCATAATAAAAAAATATGGATTAGGAGGTATATAAACCTCTTCCAAATGATGATATTGGTGAGGTTGTTTTGAAAAAGCACATTCAAACCTAAATATTTGGCCGTACTCTTTCATTGAAATATAGGAATATATATTCCTTTTGTATGGGTGAAACCCAAAAAAATATTGAGAAATTTATTTTTCCATAGATTCCACTAGAGGTGGGAAATCCTTCATCTACAACCTGATTTATCTTTTCCAAACATATAAAATGAAGAGTTATATAGTAAAAGAAGCAACTTTAGTGAATATTACTCTGTATTTATAATGTTATTTATTTTATGATAAATATATATTCCTTATTCATTTTTCATGATTAGATATCCTTATGTAATGTATTTGACCATTTCTGAATGTTTTAATGATCATTGTTTGACTAATTCAAATATAAATAGATTATACATTCTTCTCTCTCATAATTTATGAAACATGGTATCAATTTGGATATGAATGTACTGTAATATTTTATTATGGCAATTTTTTTAAACCTATTTTGATACCAATGTCTATTATAATTGATATTGGGTATTATCGTCTATTCCCATAGAAGTAATAATATACTTCTTTATAGTTTTCCTTTGAATAGTGCATTTGGAAATTACGTATGATGGTACAATAAACCATTGGTGATGTTTCAAGAACCATATATTGTTTTTCAAGATTGTTATTTTTTTGTTATAACGCATATGGTATCCTAATATGTAAAGTAGGTAAGTATGATGAATATATTTTATTAATTTATTTTATGGTTCCTATATTATTTAATGTCTATGACATTAATCAATTTACCCCTGCATGGATATTTGGGGTTTCTTTTGGAACATGAAATTTTCCAATATTTTTTGAACATATTGGAACATAATATATATTTATTTTTACCACTTGTGTTTTAATGATGGAATAATATATGTTTACGCGTTATCTATATAATTATTCCTCCAACACATGATCAATTACTAATTGTCATAACTATAGTGGATTCTATGTTCATAGTGATATAATTTTGAGAAAGAATAAATGTCCTTGAGTATCCTCTTTGTGGCATTAGAGTTATAATTTATATTTATTTAATTTATTCAACAAGTTATCCCAAGCCTGTAATATCTATTTAATTATTTTAAGTGATAATCATACATACATATATAAATACATGCTTTAATGAATACACACACACATACATATAAAATATATTGAAATTGAACTGATATATTCAAATGAATTATCTTTATTTTTGTAAAACCCTGATATTTTTAAAGAATAGACTATGTTCAGTAGCATATTCAACACATAAAATCGTGGTTTAATGATCATAAAAATATATTACAGTTATATAATAGATGTTAAATTAGTTAGTATGAATAGTTTAAAATGAATTATAATGTATATATATATATAAGTATTTCTCTTACTGAATATAAGTTTTCAATAAATTACTATTTTGTAATAATTGAATATTTATTAATTTAATTTTTATATTTAGGAATAAGTTTTCCTCAAGAAATTATTCTTCTTGGGAAAATATTATATTTTTTAATTAATTTTATAAAACATATTTTATACCATTAACATTATTTTTGAAACATCTTATAAAAACTAACATAGGATCAAATTTATTTGTTTTTTAAAAAATATTTAATTTTAGGTGAATATAAAAAAATAAATTTTTTTATAAATAAATCATTTATTTTAGATAAGTAATGTAATTTAAAAAATATATGATTCAATAAATTTGATTAAATTTAACGTTAGTACACATTATTAATAATTATTTCACATTATTAATTTTTATTCATATTTATGACATGATTTATTATAAATTTATTTTGGTGTTCAAAAGGGAAATTTTTTTGATAACTATTTTAAAGTGCATATTATTTATCATTTTTTATTAGTTAATAAATAAAATGACGAATTATTTGAATTAAATTTATATAATACATATCAATAAATATTAATTGGTATTCAAACATTTATTACTATTTTTTAGAGATTTAATATAAAATCATCTTTTGTTGGAAAAATACCCTTATTGAAAACCCTCTCTTTCATGACATATGTGAGTTTAATTTTTTGATAAAATATTACCAATAATGTGAATTATATTTTATAAATTGGAATAATAATTATAATAATAAAATTTTATAATTAATAAAATGGTAAATTAAAATTTTCAATATAATTAATATTGAAAATTTTAAAAAATTAAATACTTCATTTATGATAAAAACATGTTTAGTACTATGTTAAACTAAAATAATAATGGTTAAAATAAAAAATATAATTTTGAAAATATATTTCTTGAAATATTTAGAACATATCTTGAAGGATCCTTGAAAATGGTCTATTGTTATTCCTTTTGGATTTTGGAAAATGTGGGTACACCTTTTTCATTTCAAAAATTACATTTTCACCTCTCACCACACATATAAAAGCATACCCTCTCACATCTCCAATTCACACATTAAAATCAATTATATCAACAAATAAATTCTCAAATATTTCCTTATATTCCTTCCCACTTCCATTATCCATTCGTTTTATCATAAATATATCTTTATATGGATTTTTGTTCCCCACCCAATGAGGTTTTCTAAATAAGAAGTACCATATTTAATGATGTGTTTTTAATTTTTTTAATTTATGAATTACTAAAACATTATTAAATTACTAAGAAATATTATCACATATATCTACCATATATTTATATTTATTATGTTATTTTAATTAATTAAATTGATGTCATATTCCATTAAATGGTATATGAAATCATCATTCACATTTATGGAGGAATACTTCCTTGTGAGCCTGTGTCATTTTTTTCATAATCATCACTATTAGATTATTAAAATTATATATTTATAATATATATATATATATATGATATTATTAACATATTTATACGTTTAATGTTGTGATATCACATATATATTCTATAGATACATTCCATCGGGAATACAATAACATCGATTGTGTGTACGTCGGACAACCACCTCATGGAGCGATGTGATTTGTTTTTAACATATGATTAACTTTGATGACAATAAGGATAAATTTAATTAATATATGTTAAATAATTAAAATAATTAAGATATAAATTTCAATTATTTAATTATTAAAATATAATATATAATTTTATTTCTTACACTATAAAATTATAATGTCATTTTGGTGTGTGTGTGTCGTCTTCCACCACCATAAAGAGATGTGATTGTTTTTTACATCTCACACATATAAATGATATATATATATATATATTCATATTTAATTAAAAAATATGGAATTTTAAATTTTATATATATTTTTTTGATGATAAATTATTACATACCATCTTTCCACATTTATCATGGAAAATAAACATGATACTCATGAAAACATACATCCTACCATCCCTATAATTGTAATTATTATTTTTTTCATAACCACATTTTAGTATTTGGTTAGAATACTAAAATTAATATTAAAATTTTAAAAAAAATTCATTATCATCATTATATATATGTTGAAATAATGTCTTCTTTGACCATTGTTAAAACACCTAATCCATTTTGAAACAATGAACCAAATGTCCTCAAAACACCAAATGTGGAATTAACTGATTATGTTTGGAATATTCATTTCATGTTAAAAAAAGTAAATGAGTTAACTATAATGTATTAATCCAGTAAAATTATCTTATGTAATCAACTAATATATATAATCTTTCTATAAATTATTTAATGGACTCCCATGGGAAGTATGTATTCAAGGTAAGGGTTTCTCATCTCAATATTTTTTTTCTATGTGACATATTCCATATTCAGCATTTATATTTATTGTGTGATGTGTATACATACTATTTTAATATAATAACATGAGTCCATACTTGATAAGGTTAATATAGTATTCTATTTGATGTATTTCATTCATATTAAATTGAATTTTATATTACTATGTGGTAATTAATCTCATAACTCAATTTCATTACATTATGCTATATTAATCATTAATTAACATTATTATTTCTTCATTTATTATGTAATGATTTTTTTTATTTAATTTGTTTTAAACATCATTTATATAAAGTTTAATTTGACACAAATACTCAATTCATTATTTAATCCACACTTATATGATATGATAACCATAAGGGTATCTTGCAACAAATATTGATTGGGACATATGTTATATTATACACCATTATAATATTGTGAGGTGTATATAATATCAATTTAAAACCTCTATCATTATTTTATTTATGTTAATTATATTTGATGTATCATCACATGTCATTATTTTTCAGGTATTATGATTAAAGAGTTATAAATGTAGATGAGGCTTTACAATACAACCTCTTTTCTTTCACGACTTTTTGTATTTTTTGTGCATTTAGAAAAAATAGAATATTTTTTTATTGAATGAAATATATTTTATTATTTTTTATTTATGATTTTTTAATGTTTTATTTTTATTTTCATCTAATTTATTAATGAAACCTGAAAAATGTCTTTTGTATGTGACACTTATCTTGCAATTTGTTTTCGAATGGTTGCCTTTATATCAAATGTAAATTATTTGTAAAATGATTTCAAAAAAATTATTTATAAAAATAAAATCAATTTTTAATCTATTTAATATGGTTTTTTCATTGTTTTAAAATAATTTAAATGGAATTTTTTCATGTTTTTCAAAATGGGTTCATTTTTAATCCCGTAAATAAATGTCTGATTTTTATAAAAAAACAAATTTCATGAATAAAAATTTCCCTTTGGAATTTTTTTTATGTTTACATAATATATTTAAAATGTGATTTTTGAATGAAAATGTATGAAAAATATTTCATGATTTTTTAGTTTTTAGAGGTGGATTTCAAGGTGTAAACTGTATTTTACTCAAGAATAATCATAATAGACTTTTAATGAAATTTCATTTCAATAAAAAACAACACATGATATTAATTACACTCCTCTAATGATATATGGAATTGATACCATACATATTATTTTTCTAAGAGTATTTTTAGATTAACTTGGAACCTATTTCATTTACACAATTAAATCTATAAACGAACAAACAGTGATTATTATTATGTCAAAAAATAAAAGATTCACAAAAATTTATTCCTAAATGATACATTATTTTTTTATGATCATGTTTTACATATGTAACTATTATTTTTTGATTCACCTAGATATAACATGGTGATCATGATATAGTTTATATGATGGGTCCACCTTTGGTGAGCTCAATATATATTATATGATGGGTGTGCCCAAAAAGTGCTCAATTAGTTTGGGTAATACTCCCTGTATTAGGGGAAATACATTTTATGTTTATTAGTTGAGGGGGTCTCCAATGGATTTAATAGGACTACAATAATTTCTAACATTGTTTTAAAATGAGTTACAAAGAATATGTTCTTAGATTCTAACACATTATTTATACTTATTAGGGGTTATATATATTTTCATTGAGCTATATTTTTATCACGTGGCTCATGATTACTAAATAGGATAACTATTTACTTTTTTATATATTTTTTCTATTCCACTAGTTAATTGATCTTAATTTATGGTTATCAGTTCTCCTATGTTATTTTGATGTAATTTTATTATGTCATAACTCCCTTATACTCATCTTATTTTTGCTGATGATATTAAACTAATAATGATTATGTTTACCCATATTGTGAATTTGAGATCATGCTTCTTATATTTTCATTCAAATAGATTATCAATAATTATGATAAATTAAATAGTACTAGAAATGTTTGAAATGGATGATGATGACTACCAATATGAAAATAGTGGTTGTTTTATTTTTTGAATGCTGAAAAATAGGTCACCTTCTTTGATATTGAAGATAGAAATGTAATTCTTGTGATTTTAGAACAAGATATGAGAGTGTTAGTTTTCGGAAATTTTAGTTGTTATTTGTGGATGGTTTATAGAAAATTTAAAATTAGAGATTTTTTTAATATTATTTTATCTTAAAATTTATGGAGAACATCATAGGAATATAATATTAAGGTCGATCATAAGTTCAAATTAATTGAAACCACATTTTAGTTTTTAGGTAATCAATGTTTAAACTGATTAATCAAAAATTATGATATGGTTTATTTGATTGAGTGATATATAAATCGTTAGTCTAACAAAAATTATTAATTTAATTTTTATGGAAATAAGTTCTAAGTTATTTTTAAACATTAGTAGACAAATGATCTTGGATATTTAGGTAATTATGGGAAATATGTTTTATCATATAAATAGCCTTGAGATTGTATTGTGATTTAGTGACTAATTAATTAAGGATATTTTATAATGATATCTCATTATTTTTGGTCGTTTATGATGAAGGGATTGATATCAAATTTTAGTTTACAAAACTAATTAATTTTAATTTTATTAAGGTTATTTAGCATACATGTTAATTTATATATGGAATTATTTAGTTTTAACATTGAAACTATAATTAAAATTTTGAGATTAATATATTATTTGTTATCTGATTGTTTTTATTATTTTTGCAATCATATTAATATATCATAATAATGTATTTTTTTTAACATAGATAGGTGGAACAATTTCATTATCCCAATTATGGTTATGTATATTTTTAAATATTGATTTATGTTCATTAGGCATGGATTTGTTTTCTCAAATACTCTTTGTTTAGGGAATAAATTATTTATAGGGAAGATTGTTAAAAAGATGAAATTATACTAATAAGGTAAGTATATTTATTTATTATCTTTCTATATATGGTAATGTAATTCCATAACTAGAGGAAAACAATATTGAAAAATAATATTTTCTTATTATCATTGTTTATGATGATATATATAACCCTTTTCAAATGTATTTCATTTTTTGTTTTGTGCTTGTTTATTTTCTAATGACAATTCATATAAATTTTATCAATGAACTATTTCACTGTCCAAAATTATTTTGAAATTATGATTTTCATCCATGTCAAAATATTCACTTCTGAACTATGTGATCATATTTGGAATCCTAGTATGTTTTATTCTAGAGGCATCTTTTACATCCTTTCCTCACTAATTAATAGACTATTTCATTAACCCTTTTTAGGATATGGGTTTCCAATATAGTTATTTGTATAAATTTTTATTTTCTTTAAATATGGTGGTGCACCCGAATTTCAAGGAAATAGTTTATTAGTGATGGGTGGGGGTGTAACACCCTGATATTTTTAAGGTAGGTAATTACGATTGATATTGTCTTCAACACGCAACATCAAGCATAGACGACCAAAAAATATATATTTGTTACAACATAAATTCTAGAATATAGGGTGTGAATAATATTTATTAATTTATGATAGATATATTTCATTCTAAGTATAAATTATTTAAAAATTAGAAGTAGGTAATCAAAATATATTTTTTCCATAAAGAACGTTTATTTTAAAAAAAAATTGTTTTCTTCATAAAATATTTTTACTAAATTTTCTAAGAAAATAATAAAATATATTTTTGGGAACTTTCTCAACATCATGGGCCTATTTGACACTTAATGGGTGCCCCGAGCACAGTGATCCACAAGGATTCATTCACATATCTACAAACTCTAAAGGTTGCCAACTATCAACGATGGCCTATGGTGTGTCCTTGGAGAGACCATGCCTTCATTACCAATCTTTAGAATAGTAGATAAATATGAACAAGGGTAAATAGATGAGTCAATACACATATAAATAAGTAAAAACATAAAATATAAACAACAATAACAATTACTCAATTAACTCGAATAACATACAACAACTGATGATAAAATTTCAGGTGTCTAGAAAACTATTAAACTTTGATACAAAACAAATAGTATAAGTTGTTCCAAGAAAGTATAATTTAAATCAAAGACTATCCCAAGAATCCTTAGCTATGTATTGGTTATCTGAAATTGGGACTCATACTAAACACGAACCAATCATGAATTGGACATTTTATGCTTCCCATGATCAACAACTTCAAACATATAATATCCCATCGGTACCAAACAACACCAAGAGAAGGTGTAATATAAATCTAAATGGGCCACTATCAACAGTTTTTATAACATCCGGACAATTTAATGAAAATTTAACAATTTGGAATCAAGTATATATAATGTAAAACATTTTAATGTAACTACTTTCCCAATTAAATACTTTAAAATGGTTGTTGTCCAAACCTAACTAGTCCATTAATTGATTATTAACTGTCTACAAATTAGTCAAATGTAGCAATAGTAATGTTTCTATATTATGACATGGAATCCTGCATGGACATTTAATAATGATGTTCCAAGGAAATAAATAAGAAAATGTATACCTCTTGTGTCCTCAACCCAGTAGTACATGTATCCTTGATAAGGGTAAGAGTGTAGTACAATGAGAACATTCAAAAGAAATCAACAATATGATTCCTAAAAAATTCAAAAGTTATCATCCAAGGTAAAATTGGGCTATGTGGTGATTGGGCCCTATGGGCTGTAACCACAGAACCTACATGTCAATGCATGATCTAAGGAGTGTATACAAGGAATACTTAAATAATATGTGAGGGATCATTCAATGTTATATCAGGAATCCAAGAATAGACAAAAATCTGGATCTAAGTTGGTATCAAACTTTGAAATCTATATTCCTGAATCTGAATGGGGTTCCTGAGTTTTCAACAAAATCCCTGATATGTTTCCATGGTGAGATCAATTCAGGACACTTTTTTCTAACAATGAAGTCCTGTAATATTTCATTTGGATCAAGAAAATCCTTTCATTATTGTGATAATGTCATGTATCAAGAAACCTTAATTAATTCCATTTAATACATATTCAATAATTAAGTCTCCTTTGCCACCTTCTATTAATGTGTTTAAGGGTAATATGGATATTCAACTTATATATCATTTACATTTACCCTAGTCAAGTCATATAGATAATATACTTTCTAATTTTCATTTCAATTTAATAATCAATTACAGCATCTACCATAGGTGGGTAACGTGGTGATCATACATGGTTATTTCCATTATTAAATTAAAAATATAAATCACTCCATTTAATATAGATGAGCATTCTCATATAATGGTCTGTCCATGTCACACACGGACAATGGATCAGATTCATCCAATTCTAACATCCAATTATATCTTAACATCCAACATTGGATAGATGGAGTTGTGTTCATTTCCACCAACAACTAAAAACTCATAATAAAAGAGAATGACCAAAACGTTCTAATTTTTATAATGTAGGAATATAAATTCAATAAACAACATCTGAGGGAATTTTTGGTCCCCACATGGGCATTCTAAAATTAGTGAACATGATGGATGAGTTATAAACCACCCACCAATGTCTTGTATAACTATCCTCTTCTAGAATCAGACCTTGATTTGAACCATTATTGAGTAAATCTATTATATGAGGAAAACAATTCACACCATGATAAAAAGTTCGAGAGAAAAAAGGAGAATGGATTAAACATACTCATGTACATACCGTTGCACATCCAACTTCAAAAATGGAAGCTCAATTAGATCCCGAATTAAGGATATATTCTTTAACACCCTGATATTTTATGATAAGTATATATATTTATATTTTATGTCTTATGTTATATGAAACATCAAAGGAATATTTCACTACACACAACAGAAGCTTGGTTTTCATTACACACAATTGCGACCTTCCTCGATAGCTTGCATTTTACGCAATACCGAGATTCACTACACAACGATATGCTATTAAAATATTATAAAAACTAGCCGTTATGAATAATAATACCCACTAATTGAAATTTTATAAATTTTATCTAATAAAATGGACTTCATTTTTGGATTGGTAATATCGATATTAGCCTAGGGTGGAATTTTGGTATTTTTCAGAAAACATTCAATTTTTTGATGAATAGTGAAAACACTGGGTTACTATTTAAAAACCAACTTTTTATTTAAATAATTATTTATTTTATTTAAATTTATTTTAGGTCAAAATTGATACATAATACCAATATAAGTTCATTTTAATTCATTCGAGTCATTTTATAATAATTTTAGATATATATAAATTTTATTGAACTTTCCACCACCTTTTACCCACCTCCTAGTAGAATTTTCAAATTTACATAAAACATCATTTTACCACTTATGTGAGTAGAATTCAGAAAATTCAAGAGACACAGTTAATATCAAGGAGTAAAATTTTGTTCAATATGATAAAAATAATGTTTTTTGAATAGTAACTTTTTACTTTTTTTACCACAGTTAAAAGTAAATAGGGTAATTAATGGTAAAAATGATATTATTATTACACTAATAGAAGTCCTAATTCTATTAGATAAGTTTAAGTTGAACAAAAATAACCTTAGGAATAAAATATATCCATTTAGGTCCACATGGAATAGATTAGCACATTTAATATTATTTTATGTAAAGAAGAGTTAAAATAGATAAAATTAATGTTTAATAACTAGAAAATTTTTAATATTGGGTTATACATAAGATAAATTAGACTATAAATATTCATTAGAAATATAAAATGATTTCCTACCTAATAGTATTTTATTTATAATTTTTATACATAAATAGTTTAATTTATTTTTGACACAATAATGATGCAGTAATTACTTTATTAATGAAATATTAACATAATTGATGTATAAATACCGCAATAAAAGAAATTTGAGACTTTTAATGAATTAAAATAATTTTATTGGTTATTAAGACATATTATTATTGATTTAATTAACTTTTTCAGAACTAATCATGTTGTTATAAATTTCACAAAAATCAATTACCAAATAGTATCAAAATTGATATTAAATAGTTTTTAAAACAAATATTATATTATTAATTGTTATTTTATTCCTAAAAATTTAATTTTTGTACAAATGACATAGATAAGGTTATATATATTAATAATCAACATCTTTGGGTTCTTTTGGCTTGTTATAGTAAGTTTATTAACCATATAATGTAAGAAAACAAGAAAACATGGTAAAAGTTAAATAATGTAACTTAGAGTTAAATCTAAATGATAAGGTTAAAATATTAAAATAAACTTGACTAAAATCTATTGGTTGAGAGGATTTAGATCCATCAGCACCTTATTTTTTAAATAAATCAATTTGGAGCTATTAAAAACCAAATATGACTTTATAATAAAATAAAATTTTAAGTTTTTTCTAAGGTGCCCATCTCCTCCCTTATAAAAGAGCACCTCATCCCTCTCTTCCTCACACCACTTTGAGCCTTAAAGCTCGGCCAAACCCTGAAAATTTCTCTTTTCCACTTACCTAGAAACATCCTAGTGGTCCTGGTCTTCTTCAAAGTCCATCTTTAGTTACTTAATTGGAGGTTAAGAAGAGGCACTTCAAAGAAGAGGTAATGTCTGTTACTGATTCTTTCAACTTTATTTATTCTTATACTTATTCTTATTTAGTTTTTTCATTATGAAGTAATAACATCAGTATAACTTATATATGGACATGTTATT
Source organism: Viscum album (assembly GCA_963277665.1). NCBI lineage: Eukaryota > Viridiplantae > Streptophyta > Magnoliopsida > Santalales > Viscaceae > Viscum > Viscum album. Next base: position 81,640,751 of record OY728165.1, on the reverse strand, counting down.
ATAAATATGAAACAAACCTATTTTACCTTCTATCCATCCAATGGAAAATGAAATCATCGTGCATGCATACGTACGGAATACCGTCTTCACACCATGGTGTAATCTGTTTTCCACCAGCACCATACATGGATGGGTATAATGGTGAATAGAATAACTATATATGATTATTGTAAGGTGATATTGATTATGAAATAGTATACATACACTTCAATACAATACCACGATCATGGGAATGATATCATCGCTCGTGCGTACGTACGGCCTACCGTCTCCATGATTTGATGTGACTCATTCTACATGATATTCATTTCATAATGATTATATAAACGAATTAAATGAATAAATATTATATATATTACAGTAATACCATTCTGGAAATGAGTTATCTATAACCTATAAATATTAATTAGAATTTATTCGACAAAACACCATAACAACAAAAAGCAATAAACACGCGAATAACAAGTATGAATGAAATATTACTAATAAGAAGCTAATAATATGACTATATATGATATCATAACAATGAGAATGATTCTGGAATAAGTCAATGACATTATATAAATCATTATACAGGATTTTAGGACATGTGCGAAGTAAATCGGACCAAAGGTAATGGAAAATCTCACAATATCATTTTTATCCGAGATTGTTTATACTTCAGAATTTATTGTGGAATATTTATCATCCAAATCAATGTTTACTCAATATTTAATATTATTTATATCCTCCTACAATTTTTTAAATCCAATTTTACCCTTTAGTGAGTTTTTTAGTAAAAGATATGAAAGGAATCTTTTGTCATTTTTCGGACGAGGTACTTTTGGACTTTTCCGGCCACAGTACGAGAAGAATATTTTTTTAACTTATACAGGATGAATGGATTTTTAGAACATTATTTCCATGAATAATCCTTCACAAGTTTTCATGTTTATTTTTAATCAACTTCTTTTAGTATAAAATTATATGACATTTCAAGAATGTAAAATGTTTTTGAAGTGGAGAGGATATTTTCCTCAAGAATAGAGTTCAATCGTTTTATCAAAATAATTTTCTATATAAGATAATATAAGGTTTTTATTGTATCCCTATTTTTGCATTGATATTATTATGTTATGATGGAATTATTTTTATGAAGTCCTTTTATCTTATATGGATTATGTTATGATGTCACAGTGTTTAAGAATCCCATTATTATTACATTGGTTATGCTATGATGTATGATTTATGATTTTGTGGCACATATAAGAATGGTTTCATTATAAGAAGGGTGGGACCTATATATCCATCCAATTCATTGGGTAAAGATTTATATCTAATGAGTTAGACATGGTTGGAATGGTAGGTTATTCCAGTTCAGTGAAACATGACTGAAACGAGGAGTGAACTCCGTTCAGAAATGGACTTTGTCCGCTAAGATAGTCTTGGAAATGAGTCATGACTACTATGAAATGATTCTCTGTGATTATGTCTTTATACCAAACACTTTCAAGTTATTATTATTGGGATTACATTTCACTACTATGATTTATCCCATGTTATGAAATTATAATCACTTTTGCAAGTTAAAATTTCCAAAATGTTATGTTCTTATGAATATGATGTGATTGATATTTCATTTGCTTACCCTTACTGATAATTTGAGATCACCCTTTATTATGTTTTGTTTTCCCCAGATCAGGAAGAATGGTATTAAGTAGGATATTCCAAAAAGGGATTCTAGATATGTTGAAAAAAATGGGAGACAATATAGATGCTTTATGAACTAGTTGTTTATGTTTCCCAGTTTCTAAAGACACTATACCTATACGGTCATATTTTTGTTTTGTTATATGTTCTAATAATTATTCTTCAATTATGAAGTAATAACAATGTATGTAAAGTATGTGTCATTATAGTTGGTACCAGAGGTAAGGTATAGTAAACCTTTGGAAACTAGGATGTGAGAGCCTTAGTAAGAACCCTAAGGATATATCTAAGATTAGAACAATCATAGTGTTTTAGAAATGGCCATGAACAACCTATGATAAGTCCTTAAGTTTGAAATTTAATTATTTGGTTTTTTTATTATAATTAGTGTTTCTCACACTATTCATATTGGTTTCGGTCAATGGATGGAACCTGAAGGAATACTGTTAATACAGAATGTGACGGGAAATGCAATGATTGTACCCCTGGGAAACCAAACATTATAGGAGCTAGAATGAAAAATCCTGTATCCATGCTCACACAACTTTTTGAAGCTATAAATCATACAAAACATCTAAACGAGCAAAGTAAGGAACAACATTCTGTTGAATCCTTCATGAGGCAGCGTCCAACCTCATTTAGCGGGTCTAATGATCCATTAGTGGCTGAACAATGGATCAGTACCACTGAAAAGATATTTTCAGTTCTTCAATATTCTAAACATGATAAATTCATCTTACACTACTAGAAATTTTCGTTTTTGCGGCTGCTAAAGCGGGCGACCACCATTGGCTGTCGCTAAAGAAGGTATTAGCGACCGCCATTGGCGGCCGCTATTACGAAACTAAAATTCCAGCGTCATTTTTTTCCCGCACGCGCTTCTTCTTCTTTCCCTCCTGCTAAATTTAGCCACTGCAAATGGTCACCGCCGCACGCTGCCCCACGCCGCCGCACGCCGCCGCACACCACCGCACGCCACCTCTCTTTATGTCGGACCATGCTTCCCTCATGACCACCGTCTACATCCTGAACCCTCACCTGGAACTTCCAGCGACCTCATCTTCATCACCCGAAGAACGAACCACCCACTTGCCGTCGTGTGTCCGCCATGGCCGGCGGGGAAGGTCTGTGTTCTTGCCATATGCCGCGAGACGAGAAGAGACCCGCATGCGCGTGTTCTGTTGATGTGAAACATTAGCGACCGCCATTGGCGGTCGCTAATGGGATTTACCGATAAAGCTACAACGACCTCCAAAAGCGGTCGCTGGGCGGTCGCTAAAACCTTTTAGCGGCCACTTTTGGCGGTCGCTAAAAGTGCTATTTCTAGTACTGTTATCAGTATATCATTTGGAAGGTGAAGTTGACCAATGGTGGAATCTTATCCAGAATACAAGGACAAGATATGAAATTGAGTCCATTGAATGGGATGAGTTCAAGAAGTTATTTTTCAAAAAGTACTTCCCTTGTATTATTCAAACAATGATGGAGAAGGAGTTTCTTGAACTAAAGAAAAAGTATGATAAATCTGTTGGTACCTATGAAGAAAATTTTACAAGACTTTCCAGGTATGATTCTGGTATTATTATCCAACCTGAGAGTAAGATCGATCGATTCTTTAGTGTATTAAAACCAATCATCGAAGGGAGTAATCCATAAGAGACTTCAATATCTATGAGGAAATTGTTTTATGTGCTCTCAAGGTTGAGATAGAGATTGGAGTAACCCATCAGTCATATGGGTATGATAAGAAAAGGAAAATGGAATTCAAAAGAAAATATTAAGAGCACACTGAAAAGAAGATGAGTTTCCCCTTATGCTCAAAGAGTGGAAATAAACATGGAGGGAGTTGTCTTAAATGGATAAGTAAATGATTAAAATGTTGAAAAGATGGTCATCAGGCATTTGAATGCTGCAATGATGTGAAGGAGATGTCTAGTGTTGTGAACAAATCAAAGGCTACACAGAGTTCACCTCCTACACTTCAATGTTATAAGTGAAAGGAAATGGGGAATTATACTAATCAATGCCCTAATCCAAGGTTTGTTGATGATGATCGATGTCAACAAACTCTTAAGGTAAAAGAAAAATGAATGTCACATGCAATTTATATCAGCGATGTAGAGTACGATAATGATGTGGTGAAAGGTACACTTAGTATGCACTCTAAAGTATTAAATGTTTTTTTTTGATTTTGGATCCCCCCACTCTTTTATTTCTGAAGAATTTTCTAAGGGTATCACTATATTACCTCAACAATTAGATGTTGAGTTAGCTATGACAACCCCTAAGGGCACAACAATCACATCAAAAGTTTACAATTCTTCTATGATTGATGTTTGTGGGAATGTGATTCATGAAAATCTTATGATCCTTCCTATAGAATAATTTGATGTGATTCTTGGCATGAATTGGTTGTCTTTATATGGATATTATATCAATTTCCAATGAAGGGAAGTCAAATTTTATATTCCAGATTAATCTTTGATCGTCTATCAATGCATGGATGAACATAACCTTCCAGTGGAAATTTATTCAATCCTATGGGTCTTGATTCCAATAAATGAATGTTATTTATCTCAAATGGTTGGAGAGAAACTCACAATTATGAATATTCCCATTGTATGGGAATATGATAATGTATTTCTGGAGGAATTTTCTGGTTTTCCACCAAATCGTGAAGTTGAGTTTTCAATATAACTCGTACTAGGTGCCTTACCTATTTCAATGAAACCTTATAAAATGGGACCAATTGAGTTAAAATAATTGAAGAAGCAACTCCAAGAGAATCTTGATAAGGGATTAATTCGCCCTAGTGCATCTCCTTGGGGAGCAACTGTTCTGTTTCTTAAGAAGAAATATGGATCAATGAGACTCTGCATTGATTATTGAGAACACAACAAGATCACTATTAAGATAAAATATCCTCTCCCACACATTGATGACTTATTTGACCAAAAATGTGGAGCTCAATTCTTTTCCAAGATTGATCATTGTTCAGGGTATCATCAATTATGGGTCAAAAGGGAGGATATACCAAATACGGCATTCTATATAAGGTTTGGACACTATGAATTTCTGGTGATGCCATTTGGTCTTACTAATTCCCCTGATATCTTGATGGATTTGATGAATAGAGTCTTTAGAGACTATATTGTTCAGTATTTGGTAGTCTTTATAGACAATATTCTTGTCTATTCAATGAGAATGGATGACCATAAAGATCACTTGAGAATTATATTGAAGACCCTAAAAAAGGAGATTCCTTATTCCAAATTTACCTAGTGTGAATTTTGGTTTCCAAAAGTTTCATGTTTGGTCACATAATATCAAAAGAGGGGATATTTGTGGATACAATAAAGATAGAGGTTATCGAAAGATGGTTGAGACCAACAATAGTAACTGAGATCTGAAGATTTCATGGTTTGGCTGGATATTATCGATGTTTTGTGAATGATTTTTCACGATTATCTAATCCACTCAACAAGTTGACTCGAAAAAGATGTTAAGTTCATTTGTACGGAGGAGTGTGAAGAGAATTTCAAGGAGTTAAAAAGAAGGTTATCCAGTGCACCTGTACTCACCCTGCCTTTTAGTGGAGATAGGTTTTTGATTTACAATGACGCATCCAAGAAGGGACTCGGGTGTGTTCTCATGATAAATGATATGGTTATAGATTATGCCTCATGACAGTTGAAAATCCATGAGAAAAATTACCCATCTCATGATTTGGAGTTAGTTGAGGTAATATTTGCATTAAAGATTTGGAGACATTATCTTTATGGAGAAAGGTGTGATATTTATAATGATCGTGAAAGTATAAAGTATATTTTCAAACAAAAAGAGTAGAATATGTTCCAAAGAATATGGTTGGAGCTGATTAAGGATTAAGAATTATCAATTCATTATCACCCTGGGAAAGAAAACAAGGTGGAAGATGCATGAAGTTGACAAGACCATGCTATCTTATCCATAATGAGGATCATAAACGATCCAATATTTATGGATTTACAAAGGATGGATCTTGGAATTATAATGGAAGGGGAAAATATTATCTTTCTCAAATTTATGTTCAACCATCTATACATGGGAAGATTAAAGAGGCACAAAAAGTAGATGTAGAGTTAAAAAAAGGTGAGAAAAGTTCCTGAATTCAACCAAGATTGTGATGGGATAATAAGGTTCCGGAATCGGGTTTTTTTCATCCCATCCCAGAATTAGTGAAGGAAATATTGGATGAAGCTCATAGTTCTTCATTCTCTATTCATCCTGGAATCACGAAGATGTATAGGGACCTGAAAGAGTACTTCTGGTGGGATGGAATGAAATGATATGTTGCTGAATATGCCTTTCGATGCTTGGATTTTCAGCAAGTTAAAGCTGAGAGACAGAAGTCTAAGGGGATGTTACAACCATTACCCACACCCGAATGGAAATGGGAAAACATCACTATGGACTTTGTCACCGGACTTCTTAAAACATCCAAAGGAAATAATGCTATTTGGGTCATAGTTGATCATCATATGATGTTGGAACCTTCATTTCTATTAGAGAAAATTTCTCTCTTGACCAGCTTGCCAGGATACATGTGAAGGAAGTGGTAAGATAGAATGGAGTACCACATTCCATTATATCTGATCAGGATCTGAGGTTTACCTCGAAGTTCTGGCGAAGTCTTCAGCATACTTTAGATACACAGTTGAGTTTCAGCACAACTTATCATCCTCAGATAGATGGTCAGTCTGAGAGAAAAATTCAAACACTAGAAGATATGTTAAGAGATTACTATATGGATTTCAAAGGTGGTTTGGATCAACACCTACCATTGGTGGAATTTTGTATAACAATAACATTCACTCCAGTATTCAGATGTCTCCTTATGAAGCTCTCTATGGAAAGAAATGCAGGACTCTAACTTGATGGGATGAAGTTGGGGAATGAAAGCTATTAGGACCTGATCTTGTTGATGAGATGGCATAAAAGGTCATATCTATTCAACAACACATAAGAGAAGCTCATAGTCGAAAAAAAAGTTATGCCGACAACCGAAGAAAAGACCTAGAGTTTTAAGTGGGTGATAATGTGTTCTTACGAATATCTCCTTGGAAGAGAGTAATGATATTTGGAAAGAAAGGAAAGCTGAGACCTAGGTATATCGGTCCTTCTGAAATACTGGATCGTGTTGGGAAGGTAGCTTACCGATTGGCACTTCTACCGAATAACTCTCATGTTCAAGATGTGTTCCATGTATCTATCCTGAGAAATTACATACCTGATACTTCACATGTACTAAGCTCAGAAGTTTTACCGCTAGAGCAATATCTTTCTTATGAAGAACAGACGATAGAGATTCTAGATCATAGCGAAAAAGTCCAACGAAACAAGAACACTATCTTGGTGAATGTTTTATGGAGGTACCACCAATTAGATGAAGTTACATGGGAGCTTTAGGATATGATAAGGGAGAGGTATCCTCATCTGTTTGTTACAAAGTGACGAATTTCAAGGGCGAAATTCATTTTAAGGGGGGTAGAATGTAACACCCTGCTATTTTAGGATAAGTATATATATATATATATATATTATGTCTTATTTAATACTCAACATCAAAGGAATCATTAACTAGACACAACACTAGCTTGGTTTTCTTTATACGCAATCGCGACCATACTCGATAGCTTGCGTTGTACGCAATACTGAGTTCCACTAAACAACGATATGCTATTATAATATTATTAAAACTCGCCGTTATGAATAGTAATACACAATTTTTAAAATTTTATAAATTTTATCTTTTAAAATGGACTTCATTTTTGGATTCTGAATATTGAAATTAGCATAGGTTTAAATTTTGGTATTTTTATGAAAACTTTCAATTTTTTGATGAATAGTGAAAACACTAGGTTACTAATTAAAAACCGAATTTGTATTTAAATAACTATATATTTTTTTAAATTTATTTTAGGTCAAAATTGATACATAATAAAAATATAATCTCAATGTAATTCATTGGATTCATTTTATAATAATTTTAGATATATAAAAATTTTATTGAACTTTTCCCCGTCTTTTACCCACCTCCTAGGAGAATTTTCAAATTTTCATAAAACAAAATTTTACCCATTCAATGAGTGGAATTTTTAAAATATGAGAGACACAGTTAATATCAATGAGTAAAATGTGGTTCAATAATATAAAAATAATTTTTTTTGAATAGTAACTTTTTACTTTTTTTACCATAGGTAAAAGTAAATAGGGTAATTAAGGGTAAAAATGATATTATTATTTCCCTAAAACATGTACTAATTCATTTGGATAAGTTTAATTTGACCAAAAACAACCTTAGGAATAAAAAACGACCATTTAGGTCCACATGGATTATATTAGGACATTTAATATTATTTTATTTAAAGAAGAGTTAAAATAGTTAAAATTAAAGTTTAATAACTAAAAGTTTTTTAATATAGGGTTATACATAATATAAATACGAATATAAATATTCATTAGAAAGCAAAAATAGTTTACGAACTAATGGTATTTTATTTATAATTTTTATACAATAAATAATTTAATTTATTTTTGACACAATGATGATGCAATAATTACCTTATTAATGAAATATTAACATAATTGATGTTATAAATACCCAAATAAATGTAATTTGAGGCCTTTTATGAATTAAAATAATTTTATATTTTAATATGAAATATTAGTATTTATTTAATAAACTTTTTTCGAACTCATCATGTTGTTATGATTTTCACAAAAATCAATTACCAAATAGTGTCAAAATTGACATAAAATAGGTTTTAAAACAAATATTTTATTATTAATTGTTATTTTATTCCTAAAAATCTAAGGTTCTGACAAATGAATTAGATAAGGTTATATATATTAATAATTAACAACTTGGGTTTCTTTTGTCTTGTTATAGTATGTTTATTAACCATATAATGTAAGAAAACAAGAAGACATGGTAAAAGTCAAATTATGTAACTTAGAGTTAAATGTAAATGATAAAGTTAAAATAGTAACATAAACATGTATAAAATTAATTAGTTGAGATTATTTCGACCCATGCCCATCGTTGAATCTAAATAAATTAATTTTTGTCTATTAAAAATCGTATATGACTTTATAATAAAATAATATTTTATGTTTTTCCTAAGGTGCCCCTCTCCTCCCTTATAAAAGGGATCATCATCCCTCTCTTCCTCACAACATTTTAAGCCTTCAAGATCTTCCAAAACTTTAAAATTTCTATTTAACACTTCCCTAGAAACATCCTAGAGGTCCTGGTCTTCTTAAATGACCATCTTTAGTTCCCTAAGAGGTGGTTAAGAAGAGGCGCTTCAAAGAAGGGGTAATGTCCGTTACCGATTCCTTAATCTTTATTTCTTGTTTTACTTTTTCATCATTAGTTTTTTCATTATGAAGTAATAAAATCTGTATAACTCATATACTTATATGTTATTATAAATATGAAACAACCCTATTTAATCTTCTATCCATCCTATGGAAAACGAAATCACTGCGCGTGCGTACGTACGGAATACCGTCTCCACGCCGTAGTGTAATCTGTTTTCCACCATCACCATACCTGGATGGGTGTAATGTTGTAAATAATAACTATATATGATTATTATAAAGTGATATTGATTCTGAAATAGTATACATACACTTCAATACAATTCCATGACTATGGGAATGATATAATCGCTCGTGCGTACGTACGACCTACCGTCTCCACGATGTGATGCAACTCGTTCTACATGATCTTTATTGCATAATGATTATATAAATGAATTGAATGAATAAATATGATATATATTATACTAATACCATTCTGTAAATTATGTATCAATAACCTAAAAATAAGAATAATAATTTATTCAAAAAAACACGCATAAGAACAAAAAGCAATAAACACCCGAAGAACACGTAACAATGAAATATTACTAATAAAAAGATAATAATATGACCATATATGATATAAAAACAATGAGTATGATTCTTTAATAATTCAATGACATTATTTAAATCATTATATAGGAGTTTTAGACACGTACGAAGAAAATCAGACCTAAGGTAAGGGAAAATCTCACAATCTTTTTTTTATCCGAGATTGTTTATACTTCAGAATTTACTGGGGAATATTTATCATCCACATCCATATTTCCTCAATATGTAATATTATTTATATCCTCCTATAATTTTCTAAATCCAATTTTACCCTTTGTTGAGTATTTAGTAAAAGATATGAAAGGAATCTTTTGTCGTTTTTCGTACGAGGTACTTTTGGACTTTTCCGGCAAAAGTAAGAGAAGAATGCTTTTTAACTTATATGACTTAAATGTATTTTTAGAACATTATTTCCATGAAGCATCCTTTACAAGTTTTCATGTCTATTTTTAATAAAAAAAATTACTTTAAAATTATATGATATATTAAGAACGGAAAATGTTTTTGAAGTAGAAAGGATATTTTCTTCAAGAATGGTGTCCAAGCATTTTATCAAAATTATTTTCCATCTAAGATAATATAGGGTTCTATTTTTATCGCTATTTCTAAATTGATTTGATTATGTCATGATTGAATTATTTTTATGAAGTCCTTTTATCATATATAGATTATGTTATGATGGAAAGATGTTTAAGAATCCCATTTTTATTACATGGTTTATGCTATGATGTATGATTTATGATTTTGTAGAACACATAAGAATGGTTTCATTATGAGATTGGTGGGACCTATATCTCCCTCCAATGAATTGGGTAATGATTTATATCTCCTGAGATAGACATGGCTGGAATGATAGGTTAATCCAATTCAGTAAAACATAACTAAAACGAGGAGTGAACTCGGTTCAGAAATGGACTTGGTCTGCTAAGATAGTCTTGGAAATGAGTCACGACTACTAAGAAATGATTATCTATGATTATGTGTGTATGCCGCAATGTTTCAAGTTATGATTATTGGGATTAAATTTCACTACAATGATTTATCTCATGTTATGAAATTATGATCTCTTTAATAGGTTAATATTTCCAAAATGATATGTTCTTATGAATATGATGTGATTGATATTTCTTTTGTTTACCCTTACATAGAATTTGAGCTCACCCTTATGTATATTTTCTTGTCCCCAGGTTAGGAAGAAGGGTACTAAGTAGGATATGCCAAAAAGGGACTCTATATATAATGATATAAATGGGAGAAAATGTAGATGCTTTATGAAGTAGTTGTTTGTGTTGCCCAGTTTTTAAAGACACGATACTTATTCGGTCATATTGTGGTTTTGTTATATGTTGTAATAAGTATGCTTCAATTATGAAGTAATAACAATGTATGTAAATTGTGTGTCGTTATATATTCCAATCGCAACATTTTTTCTTAAAAAGGATCCAAAATGAGTTCTATATAGCTAAATCCAAATGGGAATCATATTAGGGAAGAAGTGATTTTTTAATCTGATTATTAAAGAGTAAATAGTAAAATTATCATTAAATTATCCCATTCACGTTTTTTTCTTCACATTTTGAAAAACCATGTGAAAATTATGTATGGTTACCTAGGATGAAGGGACACTTTCCTGGTTAGATGACATAGCTGTACACCAACCATGTGATAATGTTATTTCAAAAAATAGACTACCCTCACAGTTAGACTAACCATGTGGAAACCGTGGAATGTAGAATGTTTACCCAAATATATGGGTTACTGGCTAAGAACAATCCTCAAACACCCCTAATAAATTTTATAACTCATTAGGAATCCATATTATCTCAAAACTAATGAATTAGACAAAAATTTAAATGATCCATACCTATGTGAATAAATGGGTTCTTACAGTATTCCCTCCTTAAAAGAAATTTCCCCTGGGTTCACATTAAAATAGTGTAGATACACGATCTGAGAACAATTTTGGCCACAGAGCATGTATGTTGGCCTCCCACTCCAACATCTCATTATACATGCGGAGATAGTACCGTAGAACCCAATATAAAGGGAATCACTGACCATAGAGAACTTCTGGGATTTAGTCAATAATGCATAATAGATACTCCTCAAAGGTAGAATTGAAATCTAACTCAACATCCTTAATATCAAAGGTATGAGGTGGGTTGACATGATACATGAAATGTTTTGAATCATAGAGGATTTTTTGCATGGCCTGATACATCTGAAGTTGTAATAAATGATAGTTTATCGGCATGACTCCATCTAGGATCTCAAATGAACATACACATAACGTGGAAACAACATCCCTTGCTTCCTTAACAATCTATTCCCTACCCTCGGAGATACCTGAAATAAAAATCAATCCTAAAACTCAAACATAAGATGTATTCTACAACAATTGACATGTTATTTATTTCTAGACTGGGCAATAGTCATTCAATTTCTAATCTCCTGAACATGCCTTGAAGTCACCTTAATGATATGTGGACCTAGCAGGGATGTGTCACCTAACTTCAGCTAGGATAGGGGTGAATGACATGACCTACCATATAAGGCCTCAAAAGGATCCATCTAAATTGGCTCCTGAAATATATTATTATAGAAAAAACATGTGTTGGATATTATTTTTCCATGAACTATTGAAATTGAGGACACATACTTAAATCATATCCTCTAGAAGTTGTATTATTTGTTCTGATTGTTCATCAGTATGAGGGTAAAAATATATCTGTAGAAGCACCTATGTTCCCATAGATTTCTGCAATCCTTACTAGAAATTTTATATTAAATGAGTATCCCAATAAGTAACAATAATACAAGGGACCCCATGGAGTCATATGATCTCAAAGAAATACTATCTTCTGAGGTCATAAATTAAGAAAGTCTCCTAAATATGAATGAAGAGGGATACATTGGTCATTCTATAAATGACAACCAATACAATGTCTCTACCTATAGGTGACGTAGGTAAAAAGACAACAAAATTCATAAAAACATATTCAAATTACTATTATTAGACTAGAAGGGGCTATAACCTGCTAACAAGTCTTTAGTGATCCTTCTTCAAATGCTGATAGGTGGAACACCTAGTGATAAAGCTTGTTATCTGACATTTTATCCCATACCCCCTATACCTGCATCCAAAGTCACAATAAATCTCCAATATTCATGGAACAACTACCCAGAGAGAGGCACAAGATTCTTTCATCAAATCATCTCTCATATGTGTAGGGACCCAGACACTTCCATCAAAACATAGGATGCCATATCAATATACAGACCAAATCAGAGGTGGGTAATCATTTGACATACTCTTCTAAAGTACCAATCCATCAGGATATGAAACACTTATAGACATCACATTATCAAAGTGTTAAAAGGTAGTATCCAATAATGAGAGAAAATACATTTAATGACTCTCATGGAACTGTAGGTGAAACTCAGAGAAGTGGTCCATTAACTTCTAATTATCACTTGTTACCCATACTTCTTATGCCTGGTTTTTCCGACTCATTGCATTTGAATCCACATTACCCTTCCTATGCATATAGGAAAGATAAAATTAAAATGAATTTAAATATTGGACCCATATTCAGTGTTTGTGGTTCATTTCAAGCTTAGTAAAGATATATTTTAGGCTCTTGTGGTCTTTGTATACCCCAAATCCCTCACCTAACATATAGTGTCTCCAACCACTAAAGGTATGTAAAACTGATAATAGCTTAGGGTCACACATTGGATATTTTCTCCCATGAGGTATAAAATTATGAGATATATACCCAAAGATTATATCTTCCTACATCTGTAATACGCCTATGATAATACCCGAAGCATCACAAAAGACGGTATAACCCACACGTGGCTTAGGATGAAATAGAATAGGTGATGAGATAAGCTTCACAGTCACCTCTTGAAGGCATTTCTCACACACTTCTGACAAAATGAAAATGACAAACTTCTTTTAATGGTTAGTAATAGGTGAATAAGGACATGAAAAATCATGTATGAAACACTTGTAATGTATAACTAGTCCTAGGAATCTTCATATTTCAAATATCTTCTTAGAAAGCTCATAAGAAAATGCATCACTAATATTTTCTGTGTTAAAAATACTCATGATTCGGTGATAATATGATCCAATAATTGATCTTTGTCGATCTAGAAAAGTCACATATCAATCATAAAAAAGGTGATACTATCTTTTTATTCTCAGAATGATTTCATGATAATTGTAAAGGTCATTTTGAGTTTGAGAATACACAATGATTTCATCCATAAAGCCATGAAAAAAGAATCTATATTGGGATGAAAAAACATGTTCATTATAACCATGGAAATTATAGGCACATTCTTAAGACTGAATGACATAACTAGTTTTTCAAACAAACCACACCTGCTATAGATATTTTAACGAGGTATGTATGATGGTCTAACTCGCAACAAAGGATAACCCAATATCAGGTTGATTTTAAAGAAGACTATATATCATCTATGTTGGAATATGAGATAATCAATTAGAGGTTTTGAGAACTAGTTATTGACTATACTCTGGTTCATCTTTTTTAGTCATTCCCTAGATGTAAGGTTCCAACAACATTCCTCACAAAAATCATGGGTGAACCCAATGAGTTTATATAGGGTCATATAAGCAATTTGGCTTCAAAATTTCCTAAATATCTCTGGAGATCCTGATTCTCTATAGATACCATCCTGTACAGTGGAATGAACACTAGAGATACTATCAGAACACACATGATTATAAACTGTACCTCTATCTTAAGAGGTATATTAGAAATATCATTGTGAAATACATCCCTGAAATGATCCCCAATTGGATGGAAATCATCTTGTCATAAACCCTAAAACCCCATGAAGTGGTTTTAAATATGGGTCATCACTCCTCCTAGACCATGAGGCTCTGGTATAACTCTACTATCCTAGAAATCCCACTCATCAATATGTAGAAAACTACTGCCCACTGGAAACCTAAACAATAACCTTCAGTGATATCCGTCTACAAAATCATGCTCCTGAACCAACCAATCCATCCCCTGAATGATGTCGAAGCTTGTTATAGCCAGAAGTAAGAGATTTTATAATAATGGGTAACTTACTACCACAATAGGGCAGCCCAAAAACTAGTTTATTCCATATATACATAACCATAACAATGTATCTAGGGTCATTACATCAAAGTAATATTTTATCTCTATTCTGAGACATTTTATGATAGATACATAGATACTTGATTTTGAAGAGCCAAAAAAAAATAATGTAGATACTATGGTAGATGCCACAAGAATTGTACATCATACTATACATGGTGCTGTAGCATGATACTTGGGAATCAGTTGTTTCACATGAAGTTGAACTGATCTCCACCCTGTGCAACAGATGGACAACCATGATCATTATTTATTTTATTGCTCTACTGGTGATCAGGGGTCTGTATTCCACTGCCATTGACCTTCTCCATAGACATGCAGGCTGGTGCTATTCAGACACCCCTCTTAACACACCATAAAAGACCAAATCCTAATGGTGGAGTGGATGTGGATCCTTTTTGACTCTAATTTAGTTGAAAGGTCCTAAAAAACCTTTAATGATGGTGCATATGGTGGCAAGATCAACATTCCATTGGGTATCTATCACATGAGGAATCAGGTTGCCTCATCATCTACACTAATGACACACTTTAGATCTATTGAAACTAGGATTATGGTTGTCACTTCCCTAATGATACATGCAAAGATAATGCCCCATTCCACTGAAATAACTTCTGGCCTGATGTCACAATGATCCTTTATTACTCATAATATTGTCTTCCCTTTGGTTACAAATAGTGATAAGATCAAGATTTACTATTTCATATAACATAGGAAGGTGAAATAAATTCACATGTGTATGGATGGAACACAAAATAAAATCCTCAAATAGTTAATTAGGTGACTACTTATTACCCACTAGAAGTACGGAAAAGTGATGGAACTCTATGAAAAGTGTTGAATACAACACAACTGACATAGAACCCTATTCATGATTTATGAACTCTCATTCACTATCATGTCTATTAATATAAGGATTTAATTGATCATAGATGGTATCCTAAATATCAACCCATAACATGCCCTGATGACAACCTACTTGGGTAATCACATCCAACAAGTTGTCGGCTGATTCCTGATGATTGTCTTTGGAAATCATGATCCCATTCTCAAGAGGAATCTAAAAATTAACAAAGATATACGATGTGGATTATAGATAAGAATAATAATCTTTCAAACTGTCATACCTTGAAAAGGTAAGAGGATGTTGTTTTAAGAACTCCAGAGTTAGATCGGCCATATTAGGTGAAAGGCATGGAGCATCTTGGAAAGACTGAATCAGATGTAGGAAAATATCATGAACATGAGAATCAATTCCTAGATTACATGTAGTAGGCAATGCCCCAAGTGTCACTTATGTAGGTAATAGTGGTGACTTAGGGCCCACTACATCAAAAGCATGGTCATACCCACCCTCCCAGTGTATGACACGAGGACGTCATTGTGGCATTTTTCAATAAATTCAAGGAACACAACTCTGATCAATCTTAAGAAGAATGATAGTATCCCTAGAAGAAGATGAATTTAGGAAAATAGACTAATTGAGGAATACAACCCCAACTACCCATTTTTTTGGCCAAGTATCAGTAAGTGGCCAAATATACATTTCATTTTTTCACATTTAATTTCCAATATTACTCCTTCAAATTTCATAAACATGAAATGGAGGGATTAGGGCAAGAAATCAATTCATTTTAGATTTCATGATTCAATTTATAATGGATATCTATTTCAGGTGAGTTAGTGTCCATACAACTTATCACTATAAATGACACCCATTTATTTATATAAAAAAGGATATATTGGGTACATTTCTCATCTCAACCCATGAGGTCTCATACACCTCATGAATTGATACCGAAAATCACTCAATCATAATCCATAATAATATAAGAATAGGCTAACTCTCACAACATCACTCAACAATCAAATGAATAAAAATAAATGATAATTAGTGAAAACCATCTATATGGTATGGAAATAAGTTTGACATGTGAATTATTGTTTTCTATAATGATGCATGTAAAAATTATCCTTGCCCTCATTTAATCAAACAGAAGATGAAATGAAATCCTAAATAAGAATAATAATCAACTACACCACACCACTTATGTCTCACACAATTGTTAAATAATCTAAAATATAATAAGAATGAAATAGAGCAATAATAATATTTTGTGTAACATATCATTTACCCTAAACCTGAGTTTATGAAACACATGAATGGCCTATGAAAAAGTTCTCAGTGTTCCTAATGTCCAATGTATTATCTCCAAAGAGTAATGTAATCATGGAACCACATATGATACCACATTGTGAAATCCCATACCCAGATGACACATAATGGGTGCCGCAAGCCCAGTGGGCCACAGGGCCTAAAGCATATCTCAAAATACAACAAAGAAAGAAAAATAGTACTGAGGGAATTGGGTGAGTCCACAAGGATCGTATGTCTCTTTTCTATATTATAGATCAATATATAAATAATATTAGAGGTAAATAGATAAGATATTACAAGTAATAAAAATGAAAGAACATAGGAATATGTAGACAATAGTAACAATAACTGGAATAACTAAAATAACTAAAAATAAATGATAATGATATGTAACATATATATAAAAATGGAAAACATGGACACCAGACAATAGGAATAACATGCTCCATAAACGTATAATGGAAATAAAAGACTATATTATCCTCCTAAGCTTAGGGATGTTTATATTCCACCAAGATCCATCCTAAATAGAAAGAAATAAAATGTTCAATGACGTAGTCATTGTAGGACCCCGGGACACCCTGAGAGGGGATGGGTGAATCAGGGTGGCAACTTTTTCTTCTTTTAGTTGTGGATATTGTTCCCACGTTGGTAGGAACTACTTAAACATGTATGATGGATATGATTAGCAATCAAACATTCACATGCAGAGACAGACGACACAACTATTTTTACTTGGTTCACCACTAAGGGCTATGTCCAAGGAGTATACGCCGACAGGTTGCCGGTCGTACCTAAATCCACTATGCTTCACTAGCTACGGATACAAATGTTCGGGTACAGACACTCTGTCCCAGGCTCACTGCCTTTACAATTGTTTAGGGATAGCTCACTGCGTCCCTCGGGTCACTCCCGTTGACTCCCCCTGTCTCACTGCCGGTGGAGAGGATCACCTTCTTCCTCTTCTTAAGCTCACTGCTCTTGGAAGGGATTCAGTCACAGTTTATAGACCTGTAGGTCTCTTCATTTTCATGAAGGAATGCATCTTCCTCTGTATGTAGATGCTCTGTTGATGTCCAACTTTCACCCGTAGATGAATCTCACTTTGCACCGGATGTACCGGGCAACCTCAATTTTTACGCGCAACCCTTACGGTGTCTTGCGCGCAATTTCTATGGTTTGCGCGAAATTCCTTTTTCGCGCAACTTCCAAATATTACGCGCAGCCTGGAAACTGCCTTGCGCGCAATTCACTACTCTTGCGTGAAATCCACTTTTCGCGCAATCTTCCTTTTACGCACCAATCACCAACTTTCTGCGCAGCCTTTGCTTTTCGTGCAATCTGACTTTACGCGCAAACTTTAAGTTTACACGCAACACCCTTTCTAACTTCAATTTCGCACACCAGAGCTCGGGTATTTTCTATGTCTTGAACTCTGTTGAATGGAGGAGGGTCACTTCATATTTATAGGCAAAATCGACCCCGCGCGAAAAACCCTACTTGAGCGCGTAATCCGCTTTGATCACGAAATACAAATCTTCCGCGCACAACCATTTTCTGCGCACTGCTCCATAATTTCGCGCACCTCATGCCTTTACCGATTTTCAAGCTTTCGGCCTTGAAACATCTTTTGCGCGAAATACAATTTCACGCAACCCGCTGTTTTGCGCGCCACACTTCAAGATTTCGCGCAACCCGCTAATTTTGCGCGCCCAGCTCAAGTATTTCGCGCAAGCCTCTTATATTTCGCGCACCACTTCCTTTTTGTGCGAACCTCCTTTTGCAGACAATCCATGTCTTCATTTTCCGATTTTGAGGCCCAAAAATTTGGCAAACACTGGGAAATAGCGCCACCTTGTATCTGCTCTTTTTGTACCGCCTCCAGATCATCCATTCCTCTGTCGAAGTTCATGAATCAAACATAGATCATTGACCACAACTCTTGAACTTGACATGTCACCATGGAATCTCCTTTTTCAACAAATTTTTATGTCGTTTTTTTGCTTTGTCAACAAGCACGATCACCTAAACAGCACTTCTTCTTGGTGATCTGTATCCTTCAGCAACTCTTTGGAATTTATCACAAACTCCACTATTGTGATATGTATTCTTTGAAGGAACAACTTTAATACCATTATCTTATGATACAATGTGATGTGCATGGCCATCTCATAATTGCAATCTCCGCATGGCCATCTCAGAAGTCAACTCATTGGCACATTGTCTTCTTCATCAACTGTCATGATCAACTTCATGCAAAGCATGTGATTCAATCTGTCAAGAAGTCTCTAGCATGGTTCTCATGAAATCATGAGTAATTGCATGGTCTTCATCCAAAAACCTCATTCTTCTTTAATCATCCTCGAATGGATTACTCCTCACATTCTTCATTGTTGTAAACAATGTATCACCTTTGACACATGTTCTTTGAACTTAAAATCAGCACAACAATCATCTGAATCACCACTCCTCTACTTCATCGGAGTATTTCATGATCACCTTAATTTTGATCTGCATTGACAACTATTGACAACAAATACAACCTTATACACAAAGTGGTTCCCACAGTCATCCCATTGTCAGCACCTACAAACATGTAATTTTCCTCAAGTACCATACAACACCCAAAGAGGGTGTGAGATAAATCACAATGGGCCCCACATATGGTTTCTATGAAAATTTTCTCATGATTTAAAAATGTTATCGTGTGAAATCATTCTTTTATAATGAAAAGCATCATAATGTAACTAGTACCCAAGTACTCACTTCATCCCTTAGATGGAATCTAAATGCAACAAAACCAAAAATTGATTATGAGGAGAATATAAATTACTCTCATGTTTAGAATTGTAATGTTTCCATGTTATGATAAGGAAAAATGCAATGAAATTTAATGATGAATTAGCAGGACAACAACCAAGTAAACGTAGTCCTCAAGGGTCTCTAACTCGGTAGTAACTATATCCTGGATAAGGTAAAGATTATAATGAAATGATCATATTCAAAGGTATTCCACAAAAATATGCATACCGAATCCAAGGTGATTGTACAATATAATATGAGGCTACATAGAGATAGGTCCATGTGGGCTGTAACCATGGAACCTACTTGTCACTACTGGATCCATGGAGTGTATCCAAGGAATCCTTTAAAGCTATGTGAGGGACCCAATGGTGTTATACAAGGCATCCAATTCTACAAAATGATTGGGATCTAGGTGGGTCTCCACCTATTCAAGCCATATCCATGAATTGGAATGGGTTTCCCAGGTTCTCATGGAGTTCCCCCATAATAATCCATTGAATGATTGAGTTAGGCTACTTCTGTTTAATTATGAAGTCAATTTATATTTCATATTCCACAATCCATTCCTTTCATTACTGTAAGAAGGTCATGTAGAATTCATCCATGATTAATTTAATTTATGTCATATTCAATAATTAAGGTTCACTCTACTACTTTCTATTGATGTGTTAAGTTGTGATATGGACATGAAACCTATATTTCATTTTCTTTTATTATTTTGATGCCATATACTTAGTATACTTACCAATTTCCATTTCAAATTTAATTTTCAATAGATGTACTTACCTTTGGCCGGTCAAGTAGTGTGAAAACATGTTACTTTCTATTATTAACTACAAAATATAAAACAATCCATTTAATTTTAAGAAGCTCCCCCTTAGAAGTCTCAAGCAAAGGTACACTCGAACGGTGGCTCAAATGTGTCAAATACTGAAACACAATAATGGAATAACATCCTACATGGGTTGGATAAATTTGTTGGTGTAACCACTAACATGTAATATCATATATGAAAATATCTTGAACTTTTAGTTCTAATGATTATAATAATGGTATTTAAATAATAGAAACCACTCCCGATGAATTTTGTAGGTCCCACATGAAAATTTATAAATCAATGAACATTAGCGCAGAGTTATAGACCACACATTATAAAATTGTTCCATTGTCCTCCTTCAAACGAAGGTGGTCATTCATTACCTATATTTGGACTTAAACAATCTCTATATTGAGAGCCATGGAGGCAAATCGTACTTGAAAATATATTAGGGAAGAGGAGGAAGCTTAATTAGATCATTAGTGGAAAAGAGTAAATTAAAATTTAATTACACTTTTAATGGTTCATCCACACAGTTTGAAAAACTATGTAGAAACCACGCACATGTAACTAGGAAGAAGTGACACATTCATAGATTAGTTTCCCAACCATGCACCAACCATCCGATATGGTTCTGCATGAAAATAGGTTGTCCGTATAGAAAGAAAAACCTTGCACCAACTGAGCGTCAACCATGTGATATGGCCATTTTTAAAAAAAGAACTGGGTTTCATGTTCTAAAGAAGATCAAAAAACCCTTAAGACCATTTTTAACTCATTATGTATCCACATTAGGTCCAAAATAACTAATAACTCCGAAATTTAAAGGATTAAAATATAATTGAAAACCCATGTATTTAAGGAATTTATATAATTTATTTTGTAAAATTTACATAATTTTTTAAATCAGTATATCAAAATTATATGATGGTGATATTCTTTTTACTTTTCATCAAATATTTATTTTTTACTAAATGGTCAAAAATACAAATTCTTGTAATTATATCATTTCACATCTAAAAAATTTATTATTTTAAAAGCTCTATTACGTAATATATATGATTTAAAGTAACATAATTATTAGTTATTTATATTTAATTGCCTTAATTACATAGGAATGATATTATTATTTTATTATAGTATTTGTATATTTTGGGATTTAAAAAAGGGATATTTCATTAAACTATTTAAATTGAATAATGGTTATCTATTTTAATAAATTAAGAATCCTCTAATTGGGAATGATTAAAACTAAATATATATAATATATAAATAAATATTATCATGTATTTATAAAATATTAATCATTACTCATAGAGTTCATAAGAAATAATATTTTACTTGGAAAATAGAAATCTTGAAAGCCTTATTTTTTATCATGATTACAGGTTTTATTTTTAAATAAATTCTCTCCACATTTGAGAATTGAATTTGGTAAATTGTATTCATCATTTGAATTAAATTAATTTATAATATCTAATATGGATAATATTATTATTTATTTAATTAATACTGAAAAGGATAAACATTAATTACAATGGTTAGGGTGAAAATTTATTTACCTCAAGATTAAATAAAAAAGATAAAAGTTAAAATGTGATATTTGTTGAATCGAAATGGATACGAGATGGTACAAATAAAAGATGGGAATGAATTTTATATTAAAAAAGTTCTATTAAAACCTTTAAATAAGGTACTTAATTTAAAAAATCATGAAGAAAAACAATTCACAATTCCTCTTATAAAACAAACAATCAGATTGAATCTCGGTCCAATGGATATGTTATGATACAACAGGTTATGAGAAAATTGTATTCTTATTTATACAAATATAAGAGTAATATAATTTTTAAATAATTCTAGAAAATATAGTATTGAATCAATAATAAAAGTGTAAGCTATAATTAAAACAATTACAAATGAATACAATTACAGAGAATGAATAAAAGGATACTCATTATATTACAATAAGCAGTGGAAAAATAAAAGGTTTTTTAATTATTTTATCCCAAAGCGTAGGGTATACTTCTACCTAGGATAATAGGTATATCTCACCAATACCATTAATCCCTCAATACAGTGATCAACACATCTATCTTGTTATACCCTCAAGCCCTCAACTTTAAAGGTAATCAGAACCTCTGTATTTCAAACACTTGAAATCCCTCGATATTACTATCGGTCGCATCGTCTGCCTATCCTCGATATCCCTAGATAACGATCACATTATCAGAAACACAAAGAAAAACAAATCAGTTTTTTAAATACCAAAATTAAGAATGATCTATCCACGTTTTTTAATTTCAAGGCTCCCACAAAAACGAGGGATAAGTCACTTGATCTATCCTTAGAAAATAGAATTACATAAATTCATTCAATGTATCTATCTCTTCCTCATATGACTTACTATTTATAGGACTCAAGATACAACGTTCATATTTTCTTGAACGGTCATATTTCTCCAGAAAACATAGATGGACAAAGACACATTGCATTGTAATGGTAATATTGAAATAGAAAACAAAACATTGTTTTGATTAGTTTATAACTAACTCCATGAAATCATTATGGATAAAAAAATCATATATCAAAATTATAACATATGTAATATTGATATAAAACATCTATTTTGACAAATGTATGAAAACATGCATGTTATGAAAGTAACACACGAGTATGATTAATATTGCTTAGTGTAAAATACTGTTATGATGAATAGTGGGTATGATTCGTAATGTGAGTATGATGGACAGAGTGGGTATGATGGATTGAGTCAATATGATTGATCAATTCAATACTATATATAGAGTCAATATGATAGATAGATTCAATACGATAGACAAAGTCAGTACGACAGACACAGTCATTACGATAGACCAAAAAACCATTTTCCAAATAAGTCTTCTATTTGAGAAAAGTATAAAGAAATTAGTGATTTCAAAAAAAACCAAATACATAACGGTGAAAATAATCCTTTTGACATAATAACCTCCTTCTTTTTGGAAAGCACAAAACAAAATTCTAAACATAAATGAAATACTTATCTCCACCAGAGTTATGAAAACTCTTATAAAGAGATAAATGAATAAAACTAACTCTTCCTTAGGTATAGAATTACCTAAGGATTGTATTCATATAGATTTTCCTTGGTTTTGATTATTCTTCTCTATAATGTATTACTTTAGAGTAAAACATTAACAATTCTTCCCATTTTGTAAAACATTATCCCATTTTATAAAGCATTCTCCCCCTTTGTGATTTACACAATTAATGGGGAAATCATGAATTTCTTGAAAAGGATATATAGAAAAAAATGAAAAATAATTTTAAGGCAAACATAAACCTCGTAGAATTTTCAAAAGTTCGTAGATTTTCAAAGGAAAAAAAGAACGATTCAACAAAACATTAATTTGATTTCTCGTTATTTTTCTTTCTTGAGAAACTCATAGAGAAAATCCTTCATATTCTAATTTTATTTCTTTTCATTTGAGATATAGAAACCCTAGAATTTTGTAATCTCTTATTGGTCTACAAAAAGTTGATCCTGATTTTTGATAGCCTCTTCTTGAATTCTGATTACTTCTTTAAGTGTATAGACTATTTCTTTTATATTATTATTTTCATGAGTCAACACAGAGTTTTTTTCTTTAACAAACCAATTTAATCTTTTAAAGATTAGACCTTCGAATAATCTAACTAGGAAGAAGTCATTGTTTCTCTCAAATATTTTACAGAAGGAGCATCAACACCATGAGTTAATGAAATCCGATTCAACCTGTAAATAATTTCAATTTTAAAGCATATTAAAGTCAATGGAAAGTACATTTGAAACCTTTTTCAAGACTTCAGTTGATTATTCATGTTCATTCACTGAGATTTCTATTTTTTATGATAATTTTCTCATCCTATTTCAAGACTTCTTATGAGTAACAAAACTATCACCCAAAACATTTAGATCAGCCTCTATTGAAATTACTCTCCTTCTTAACTCTCTTACAAAACCAACGTGTAAAGACCCGGAAATTTCAAGGAAAATTTTTTCTTAATTTTCTTTGGAATTTTACAAGAATGCAGCTTCTGACGGCGCCTGATTCTGAGGCCCAGTGTGCCCGGAATTAATTTCCAAAGTTTGGCTCGGGTACGTTCAGTGAACGAGCGAGCGGGAATTTCTATCTTCTGAACCGGTGCTCAGAATTGAAATCCGATTGCACCGATGAACTTGCAACGCCAGTAATCGCTTAAGGGAACCTTTACTGTAGTTGCGTTTGTGTGGGAGAAGAAGTTAATTTTTGGGGTTTAATTAAAAAAGTGAATAAAATTGTTAAATCATTTTTATTTCATGTTAAGTTGTTATCTTCTCACATGGGAAGTTGGTGGTGGGCCCACATCCATCCAACTTCCAATGTGTGGATTTTTGAAAGGGACGGGCCCACACGAACCCCTCCCCACCTCTTCAAATTCTTTAACTTTCCTAACCCCTCTAAACCCCCCATTTAATCTCCCTTTAACTCTTTAACTTCTCCCCCTATCAAGTGCATGCCAACACATTTTAAATTAATGAAGTTATTTGAATTTTGGAATTTGAATAGCATGGAATGTGTTAAAAAAATAATGGGAGGGATTATTTTATTAGGTTGCTTGGTTAAGTGAGATTGGAAGCCTTGGGAGAAAAAGCTTAGGAAATCCGGAGTCCTTCTTTCTCTACGACGAAGAACACGAAGAACGTCTCTTCTGCCTCTCAAGAACGACGACGCCATCTTCTTCATCGTTCTTCAACCGAGGTAAGGAAAGGGAAGCGATGCCCATGACATCTCCAACGACCTTCATCCACGTCAAAGGAGAAGACGTCGCCTGTGAAGAACGTCGTCAACGACGACGTCACCTCCGAACGCTTGTCCACCAACGACGAGTACCCTTCTTCCTTCCGACGCGTGAGCATGAGAATTGAGATTGTGTGACGAACACGACAATCGAGGAATCGATATCCGCCCTTTTTCCAAGATCGCCATCGAATGACAATTACGAGGTAGGGGTTTATTTATTTAATTGTTTGTGAATACAAACATGGTGATAATCATGGATTAAAACCCTTTTTGTTATCGAATAACGCGAGGGGGTCGGACCGCACAAACACGGCCGACCCTCCTACTTTTTTTGTGATGGTTTCTTGAGGATGATACGAGAAGGCGTGGTGCTGTCGCACCACTTGGGTATCTTGCGGCAAGTATTGCGTGGCGCCGTCGCGCCGCGCCGTGGAAAGAAATCCAAGAACGCGATGTCGTCGCGTCGCGTCGAAGGAAGTCGAAGGCGTCGCGGCCGGAGCGGGGCCGCAGCGGAGGAGAGCGGTGCTGTCGCATCGCGCCGGACGGCATAGGGCGCGGCCGGTTCCAGGCTGCGGTGGAGCAAGATAACCGGTGGCCGGCACCGGGCCGCCGGTGTCGGTGAAGGAAGGACCGGCCGTCGCTGGTCCTTGCTGGCGGAACC
The DNA here is from genome assembly GCA_963277665.1 of Viscum album. NCBI lineage: Eukaryota > Viridiplantae > Streptophyta > Magnoliopsida > Santalales > Viscaceae > Viscum > Viscum album. Next base: position 81,614,674 of record OY728165.1, on the reverse strand, counting down.
GGCCGGCCAGTGCGGGCTGGCCGGGCAGTGGAGACCAGGGGAATTAATTCCCCCGACCGGGTCTTCAAGCGGCCCCAATTAAGGGGCCGCGATTTCACAAAGGGGGGGCTTTGCCCCCCGCGCGCGGCACACATGCGGCGCCCAGGCCGTGCTGATATGCTGGCCTGCGCCGCCGCGTCGGACCGTGCCGCCGGCCGGGCCGGATTTTCCGAGCCAGGTCAGGTCGTCGGGACGGGTCGACCCGATTCGGCCGACCCAGGGGGGGGGGGGGTCGGCCCGGGCCCCGACCCCCAGTTTCGGACCACTTTCGTTCAAATGCCCGTAACTTAGGCTACAGGCTTCCAAACGACTCGCCGTCAGTGGAAACACGATCCTTGGATCGAGATGGTAGTTTCGGAATATCGCACTCAAGGTTTCAGATTACTTTGAGTTCGGCCGGGTTGGTTCGTACACAAAACCAACCGGGCCCTCGGAGCGGAAACACTCATATCTTGAGCTACGGACGTCCGATTGACGTGCCGTTAGCTTTTTTGAATTACTCTAAGTGAGACGGATCTTTTGGCTTACTCCGCTCGAGGTTTGGATACCGTCGGAGTGTGGTCAGGTTGGTTTTAACGTAAAAACCAACCGGGCCCCCGGAACGATAAAGCCAATAACTTCCAGACCGGGCGTCCGATTGATGCGTTGTCTGTTTCATTGCGTTCCTGTTGACGATACGGAACATTTGGCATCCTTCGCCCGAGTTTTGGATACAGTTGGTAGTGGCCGGGTTGGATCGCACCCGAAATCCAACCAGGCCCCTAGAACGGAAAAGATGATATCTTTCAGACCAGACGTCTGTTTGACGAACCGTCAGCGGCGTTGGTGATCACGTTGAGAAATGGTCCCTATGAGTATACCCTATGAGAGTTCGGGGGTACAATTGAGATACGGCCGGATTTGGTTCGCTCACGAAACCAACCGGGCCCCTGTGACGAATAGGCTAGTAACTCACAGACCGGGCGTCCGATTGACGCGCCGTCTATTGCGATGAGACCCCTATGATGAGGCGGTCCTTTGAGATACTTCTTCGTGGGACTTTGAGATACTTGGAGTATTGACCTTTAGCTCGTGGAGTGGACCCTCCCGGAGACGAGCATGCGGAGTACGGAGACCGTGTAGCTGACTGAGACCCGACGACTGCTGATCGAACGAACCGGTGTGTTACAGAGGTGTGCTTGGTTGTAGCAGCACATGGGAGCGCTTGGTTGTAGCGTCAGACCCACGACAGAGGTGCGCTTGGTTGTAGCGGCACATGGGAGCGCTTGGTTGTAGCGGCAGACCCACGACAAAGGTTCGCTTGGTTGTAGCGGCACATGGGAGCGCTTGGTTGTAGTGGCAGACCCATGACAGAGGTGCGCTTGGTTGTAGCGGCACATGGGAGTGCTTGGTTGTAGCGGTAGTCCCACGACGGGAGAGCGCTTGGTTGTAGTAGCTGGCCCGCAGTACTCGATAGGTGGAGTTTTTCAGCAGTCTCAGGTTAGTGAGTAGTACCTCGGAGTCGTGACATGACCACTGTACACTCTAGAGACGGAGCTCTTCAGCAGTTACGGTTTCGATAATGAAAATCCCGGTTTGAGCTGAGACTTTTGTCCTTGTGTTTACCTCATGATTGAGATGGGTCACATCCTAACATAGGTATATGTATGGAAATATACCTGGGTAGTGGTTATCCATTGATTTCACAATCCTTGTGTTCCTCATGATTGAGATGGGTTACTTGATAACTTAGGTATATGTATGTACATATATCTAAGTAGAGGTTATCTGTTGAGATATTCTTGTGGTTATCCTTGTTGTATTAGTGAGACCTTGAGGGCCTTGGGGTCCCTATTGAGTATCGTTATACTCACCCCTACACGGGCTATGCCCACACCTCGTTGTGTTGGTTGCAGACGACGGGTAGTGCTGACGGAGGCCGAGTGTTCGAGGACTGGTCAGTACCTGGAGGTGGACTACACGAGGAGTCAGTACCCGGAGGTGGTCTACACGACGTGATGACTCACAGAGGAGGTTGGCGGATGAGAGCGTGGAGGAGGATATTTGTACCTACCCTTCAGGTAGGATCTGTGGTGGATGACCAGGAGATGCGCCATCAGTTCCTACCCTTCAGTTTGGATCCGAGGAGGACGACCCAGGAGCTGCTTCCTTCTTCTAGCTATTTTTCGTTTTGCTGTTGTACCTTGTTCAGTTGTAGTTGTACTTTCTTTTGGGATTGTATTCTGGCCCATTTACTTTTCATCTTTTCTTTTGTACTTAGTGTTTTGCTTCCGCTTGTACTCTGTGGTGCTTGTTTTCTTTTATAAAGGTAATGCCTTACCAGTTATCGGGATTTTACGCTTTTGGTGCTAGTCGCCAGCCCCTGGCCTATAGAAGGTGGGCTTGGGGTAGTCACGGCCCGGGCCCCGAGGACGAGTCGTGACAAATTGGTATCAGAGGAGTCGGTTCTACCACAGAACTTATAACTCTGATATTTTCTTTCTGTGAAGCAATAGTGTTAAGAGTACCGAGTGTGGTTTTCAGTTCTGGGAGTCCAGTGTTGGTGTGGGCGGCCGACGTATCCATACACCAGGACCCTGACAACTGATTTCCGTCTTTGTGCACAAAAACACTGATTGTGTGTGTGTTTTCAAAGGTTTTCCCTTAAAACAGCTCAAACCAGGTCTGCTCACTAGGTATAATCGTTTGACCGTGTCATGATGTTTCTTTCAGGATGCCTTTTCACGGACGACCAGCTACAGCCCAGAGGAATGTTCGTACTGACAGCCTGCCGAGCGACGAGGCTTCGGTACAAGGCCCTCTTGCAGTTGAGGCACCAACCGAGGCACCAGCGGTACTACTACCCGTTGGGCCACCGATTTCACCAGCCCCAGTAGTAGGCGATGCACGATGCTTGAGCGCACTGCACGAGTTCCAGCGCCAGAGGGCACCCAGGTTCAGAGGAGAGACAGACCCGCAGGCGGCTGAGGTTTGGCTAGAGGATGTGGTGAGAGTCTTTAGGCTAGTGGGGACGCCGGCAGATTTCATGGTGATCTTTGCTACCAGCCTCCTTCAGGCAGTAGCAGGCAGGTGGTGGAGCCACTTGTTTCAGTTTTGCGACGGGATGAACTTCGCATGGGAAGACTTCGAGACCTTCTTCAGGGTGGAGTTTGTGCCAGTAGCTCTACACCCCAAGCATGTACATGAGCTTCTACCTTTTCCGCTTATTTTTCGATCAGTAGCCGAGTCATCTGTGGGTAGTAGACAAATGATGCAGAGGTCTAGGAGGACCAGACTACCAGTTGGACGATCTCGGGTTTTAGGACCGGTGGTGCGGGGCACCCGGGGTGGAAACAGAGCTAGGTGTGCCAGAAGCAGGTTGTGTTACTCATGCGGCGGAAAGGGTCACCTGGCACGTGACTATCCGACTCCTCGTACAGTTGATCTGCATGCTTTGGAGGATCCACCGAGGCAGTAGAGCTCTGGGAGTAGGTGGACAGGAGCAGAACTAGTGGATACGTCCCTTGTACTTCTAGTTCCATGTTGCTATTGTATTCGTGTCTTTGTATTATGAGCTGCAATAATAAAAAGACACTTATCTTTGTTTGCTTTCTTGTCCATCTGTTTGGTTGATGCTGATTGGTCCCGGTTGAAACTATTGACTTGACCCTCACATTCGAGATATCTACTAGAGGAGACCGAGTGACCTCACACTGATGCCGACAATGTGACTCGACCCTTGGAGGCGAGAGTGACAGTTGGATCTCTTAGTAGTTACGTCGAGGCCTTACGACATCATCCATGGCATGAATGCGACATTCATGTCATGATTGACTGTATTAGGAAACGAATATGGTTCATCCAGGGGATGAGACCGGGTTTCTCTTGTCGGCAAAGAAGAAATCATATCATCTCTTGTGAGACTAAAGGAGGTCCAGGACATCCAAGAGAGGATGAAGACTGCACAGTGCATTAAGAAACAAGAAACTGGTGCCAGTATTAGAGACTCAGGTATGTTAAAGAAGAGGAAGCTTAAGGGAAAGATGAGTCTAAGAAACAGTAGACGTGGAGGCAGAGCTAGGAGAGCAGCATGAGGTGGTGTACATCCTAGCATGGTACAACCACCCGCCTTAGTTATTCCCACCAGGCTCAGGGAGCTGGAGGGCGGAGAAAGAGTGCAGCTTCCTGTGGTCAAGGAGTGTGTCCCAATGGCTCTAGAAATGATTAAATGTACAGTCTGTGTCCACTACTAGCTGCTGTAGTAACGGACGTCGATATGAATCATTCCTTTCTTTCACAAATTTAGTTCCAGACCAAGTGTTTCCGGTAAACCGTGGACTTGACCCTCAAGTCTGGAGATACCTTGGGAGGAGACTCGATAATCACACATACGCCGACGGTTTGGTCACACCCTCGAGGCAAGAGTTCCGGTTGGAATCTCTTGGTGGCAGCGTCGACGCCTTACGATGTTAGTTTGAGTATGAATGGGCAATAACTGTTCATACTCAAAATTGACAGTTTTAGGAAAACGTCGGAATGAGTTTTCCTTGGTTGGCGAAAAGGAATCCCCAGGCAGCACGGGATAAACTCTTTCACAGGAGGGTGCGAACGACCACTCTTGAGTCAGTCAACCATACCGTCATGGCAGCAGCCTTTCGAGTTCCAGTTCTAACAGAAAATGGAGACCTCTGGAGTTCGAGGATGACGATCACGTCCTTATATGGGTCTCACCTCGATGATGTTTACGGAGATGTGGCCAAGGCGGCAAGTTATCTCCGAGGTTGAGCGTACCTTCTTAGGTCCTCAGCTGGGTAGGCGGGGTGGTTTTCCACTTGACCCATTCACCGCAGTTGCACCAGGTGTACGACGACTTCCACGTATCTCAACTGAGGAGATACGTGCTCGACCCTTCGCATATCATCGACCATGAGGAGCTGGACGATGGCGATGGGGTGTCTTTCACGGAGGTTCCAGTGGGGATCGAGGATTGACAGGAGCAGATCCTACGAGGACGATCGATTCCTCGGGAGAACTTTCTTTGGCAGTACGGAACCTCCAGGTAAGCACATGGGAGCGGAAGGTTCAAATAAGTTCTCTGTACCGCTTTTGTGACCCTAGTTTGTGTTGAAGCTTTATGGGGACGTAAAGCCCTGAGGTGGGAGTAATTTAATGACCCGGAAATTTCAAGGAAATTTTTTTCTTAATTTTATTTGGAATTTTACAAGAACGCAGTTTATGACTGCGCCTGATTGCGAGGCCCGGTGTACCCGGAATTAATTTCCGAAGTTTGACTCGGGTACGTTCAGTGAACGAGCGAGCAGGAATTTCTATCTTTTGAACTGGTGCTCGGAATTGATATCCGATTGCACCGATTAACTCGCAACGCCTATAATCACTTAAGGGAACTATTACTATAGTTGTGTTTGTGAGGGAGAAGAAGTTAATTTTTGGGGTTTAATTAAAAACGTGAATAAAATTGTTAAATCAATTTTATTTCATGTTAAGTTGTTATCTTCTCCCATGGAAAGTTGGTGGTGGGACCACACCCATCCAACTTCCCATTTGAGGATATTTGAAAGGGTGGGGCCCACACGAACCCCTCCCCACCTCTTCAAATTCCTTAACTTTCCTAACCCCTCTAAACCCCCCCATTTAATCTCCCTTTAACTCTTGAAATTCTCCCCCTCTTAAGTGCATGCCAACACATTTTAAATTAATGAAGTTATTTGAATTTTGGAATTTGAATAGATTGGCATGTGTTAATAAAATAATGGGAGGGATTATTTTATTAGGTTGCTTGTTTAATTGAGATTGGAAGCCTTGGGAGAAAAAGCTTACGAAATCATGAGTCCTTATTTCTCTACGATGAAGAACACGAAGAACGTCTCTTCCGCCTCTGAAGCACGACGACGCCATCTTCTTCATCGTTCCTCAACCGAGGAATGGAATGGGAAGTGACGCTCATGAAATCTCCAATGACCTTCATCCGCGTCAAAGGAGAAGACGTCTCCTGTGAAGAACGTCGTCAACGACGACGTCACCTACGAACGCTCGTCCACCAACAACGAGTACCCTTCTTCCTTCCGATGTGTGAGCGTGAGAATTGAGAGTGTGTGACGAACACGACAATCGAGGAATCGAAATCCGCCCTTTTTCCAAGATCATCAACGAATGACAATTATGATGTAGGGGTTTATTTATTTAATTGTTCGTGAATACAAACATTGTGATAATCGTGGATTAAAACCATTTTTGTTATCGAATAACGCGAGGGGGTCAGGCCGTACAAACACGGCCGACCCTCCTCCTTCTTTTTTGTGATGGTTTCTTGAGGTTGATACGAGAAGGCGTGGTGCCGTCGCACCACGCGGGTATATAGCGGCAAGTATTGCGCGGCGCCGTCGCGCCGCGCTGTGGAAAGAAATCGAAGAACGCGACGCCGTCGCGTCACGTCGAAGGAAGTCGAAGGCGCCGCGGTAGGAGCGGGGCCGCGGCGGAGGGGATTGGTGCCGTCGCATCGCACCGGACGGCATAGGCCACGGCCGGTTATGGGCCGCGGCGGAGCGAGATGACCGGCGGCCGGCACTGGGCCGCCGGTGTCGGCGAAGGAAGGACCGGCCGTCGCCGGTCCTTGCTGGCGGCACCGGCCGGCCAGTGCGGGCCGGCCGGGCAGTGGAGACCGGGGGAATTAATTCCCCCGACCGGGTCTTAAAGCGGCCCCAATTAAGGGGCCTCGGTTTCACAAAGGTGGGGACTTTTCCCCCCGCGCGCAGCACACATGTGGCGCCCAGGCCGCGCCGCCGCGCCGGACCGCGCCGTCGCGCCAGACCACGCCGCCGCACCGGCCCGCGCCGCCGCGCCGCTGGCCGGGCCAGATTTTCCATGCCGGGCCGGGTCGTCGGTCCGGGTCGCCGCCCGGGCCGGGTCGACCCGGTTCGGACGACCCAGGGGGGGTCGGGCCGGGTCGGCCCGGGCCCAGGCCCCCCAGTTTCGGACCACTTTCGTTCAAACGCCAGTAACATGGGCTACGAACCTCCAAACGACTCTCCGTCAGCGGCAACACGATCTTTGGATCGAGACGGGCGTTTCGGTATATCGCACTCAAGGTTTCAGATTACTTTGAGTTCGGTCGGGTTGGTTCGTACACGGAAGCAATCGGGCCCTCGGAGCGGAAATGCTCATATCTTGAGCTACGGACGTCCGATTGATGTGCCGTCAGCTTTGTTGAATTACTCTAAGTGAGATAGATCTTTTGGCTTACTCCGCTCGTGGTTTGGATACCGTCGAAGTGTGGTCAGGTTGGTTATAACTTAAAAACCAACCGGGCCCCCGGAACGATAAAGCCAATAACTTCCAGACCGGGCGTCCGATTGACGCGCCGTCTGTTGCGTTGCGTTCCTGTTGACGAAACAGAACTTTTGGCATCGTTTTCCCGAGTTTTGGATATAGTTGGTAGTGTCCGGGTTGGATCGCACCCAAAATCCAACCAGGCCCCTGGAACGGAAAAGCTGATATCTTTCAGACCAGACGTCCGTTTGACGAACCGTCAGTAGCATTGGTGATCACGTTGAGAAACGGTCCCTATCAGTATACCTAGGAGAGTTCGGGGTACATTTGAGATACGGCCTGATTTTGTTCGCTCACGAAACCAACTGGGCACCTAGGACGAATAGGCTAGTAACTCACAGATCGGGCGTCCGATTGACGTGATGTCTGTTGTGATGAGACCCCTATAACGAGGTGGTACTTTGAGATAATTCTTTGTGGGACTTTGAGATACTTGGAGTATCGACCTTTAGCTCGTGGATCGGACCCTCCCGGAGACGAGCGTGAAGAGTAAGGAGACCGTGTAGCTGACTAAGACCCAACGACTGCTCATCGAACGAACCGGTGTGTTACAGAGGTGCGCTTGGTTGTAGTGGCACATGGGAGCGCTTGGTTGTAGCGGAAGACCCATGAAAGAGGTGCGCTTGGTTGTAGCGGCACATGGGAGCACTTGGATGTAGCGGAAGACCCAAGACAGAGATTCTCTTGGTTGTAGCGGCACATGGGAGTGCTTGGTTGTAGAGGCAGACCCACGACAGAGGTGCGCTTGGTTGTAGTGGCACATGGGAGCGTTTGGTTGTAGCGGCAGACCCATGACGGGAGAGCGCTTGGTTGTAGCAGCTGGCCCGCAGTACTCGATAGGTAGAGTTCTTCAGCAGTCTTAGGTTAGTGAGCAGTACCTAAAAGTCATGACAGGACCACTTTACACTCCAGAGACGGAGCTCTTCAGCAGTTACGATTTCGATAATGAAAATCCTAGTTTGAGCTGAGACTTTTGACCTTGTGTTTACCTCATGATTGAGATGGGTCACTTCCTAACTTAGGTATATGTATGGGCATATACCTGGGTAGTGGATATCCGTTGATTTCACAATCCTTGTGTTCCTCATGATTGAGAAGGGTTACTTGATAACTTAGGTATATGTATGGGCATATATCTAAGTAGAGGTTATCTGTTGAGATCTTCTTGTGGTATCCTTGTTGGTTTAGTGAGACCATGAGTGTCTCGGGGTCCCTACTGAGTATCGTTATACTCACCCCTGCACGGGATATGCCCGCACCTCGTTGTGTTGGTTGCAGACGACGAGCAGTGCTGACGGAGGCCGAGTGTTCGAGGACTGGTCAGTACCCGGAGGTGGACTACACGACGAGTCAGTACCCGGAGGTGGACTACACGACGTGATGACTCACAGAGGAGGTTGACGGACGAGAGCGTGGTGGAGGCTATCTGTACCTACCCTTTAGGTAGGATCTGTGGTGGACGACCAAGAGCTGCGCCATCTGTACCTACCCTTCAGGTAGGATTCGAGGAGGACGACCCAGGAGCTTCTTCCTTCTTCCATCTATTTGTCTTTTTGCTGTTGTACCTTGTTCAATTGAAGTTGTACTTTCTTTTGGTTTTGTATTCTGTCCCATTTACTTTTCAGCTTTTCTTTTTTACTTAGTGTTTTTCTTCCGCTTGTACTCTATGGTGCTTGTTTTCTTTTATAAAGCCAATGCCTTCCCAGTTATCGGGATTTTACGCCTTTGGTGCTAGTCGCCAGCACCTCGCCTATGGAAGGTGGGCTTGGGGTAGTCACGGCATGGGCCCTGAGGACGGGTCATGAAAAATTGGTATTAGAGGAGTTAGTTCTACTGCAGAACTTATAACTCTGATATTTTCTTACTGTGAAGAAATAGTGTTAAGAGTACCGTGTGTGGTTTTTAGTTCAGGGAGTCCAGTGTTAGTGCGGGCGGCCGACGTATCTATACACCAGGACCCAGAAAAATTATTTCCGTCTTTGTGCACGAAAACACTGATTGTGTGTGTGTTTTCAAAGGTTTTCCCTTAAAACAGCTCAAACCAGGTTAGCTCACCAGGTATAATCGTTTGACCATGTCATGATGTTTCTTTCAGGATGCCTTTTCACAGACGACCAGCTACAGCCAAGAGGGATGTTCGTACTGACAGCCTGCCTAGAGACGAGGCTTCGGTACAAGGCCCTTTTGTAGTTTAGGCACCAGCTTAGGCACCAGTGGTACTACTACCCGCTGTCCCACCGATGTCACCAGCCCCAATAGTAGGAGATGCACGATGCTGGAGCGCACTGCACGAGTTCCAGCGCCAGAGGCCACCTAGGATCCGGGGAGAGACGGACCCGCAGGCGGCTGAGGTTTAGCTGGAGGCTGTGGTGAGAGTCTTCAGGCTAGTGGGGACGCCGGTAGATTTCATGGTGATCTTTGCTACCAGCCTCAATCAGGCAGCAGCATGCAGGTGGTGGAGCCACTTGTTTCAGTTTTGTGATGGGATGAACTTCATATGGGAAGACTTCGAGACCTTCTTCAGGGTGGAGTTTGTGCCAATAGCTCTACACCCCGAGCATGTACAGGAGCTTCTGCCTTTGCCACGTGTTTTTCGATCAGTAGCCGAGTTATCTGTGGGAAGTAGATAGATGATGCAGAGGTCCAGGAGGACCAGACTACCAGTTGGACGATCTTGGGTTTTAGGACCGTTGGTGCGGGGCACTCGGGGTGGAAATAGAGCTAGGTGTGCCAGAAGCAGGTTGTGTTACTCATGCGGCAGAAAGGGTCACCTGGCACATGACTATCCGACTCCTCGTACAGTTGATCCGCATGCTTTGGAGGATCCAACGAGGCAGTAGAGCTCTAGGAGCAGGTGGACCGGAGCGGAACTAGTGGATATGTCCCTTGTACTTGTAGTTCCATGTTGTTGTTGTATTCGTGTCTTTGTAATACGAGCTGCAATAATAAAAAAACACTTATCTTTGTTTGCTTTCCTAAAATTTTGTTTGGTTGATGCGGATTGGTCCCGGTTAAAACTGTTGACTTGACCCTCACTTTCGAGATATCAACTAGAGGAGACCCAGTGACCTCACACTGATGCCGACAGTGTGACTCGACCGTTGGAGGCGAGAGTGACAGTTGGATATCTTAGTTGTTACGTCGAGGCCTTACGACGTCATCCATGGCATGAATGCGTCATTCATGTTAGGATTGACTATATTAGGCAACGAATATGGTTCATCCAGGGAATGAGACATGGTTTCTCTTATCGGCAAAGAAGAAATCATAGTAGCTCTTGTGAGACTAAAGGAGGTCCATGACATCCAAGATAGGATGAAGACTGCACAGTGCAGTAAGAAACAGGAAACCGGTGCCAGTCATAGAGACTCGGGCATGTTAAATAAAAGGAAGCTTGAAGGAAAGATGAGTCTACGAAGCAGTAGACGTGGAGGCAGAGCTAGGAGAGCAGCATGAGGTGGTGTACATCCTAGCATGGTAAAACTACCCACCTTAGTTATTCCCGCCATGCTCAGGGAGCTGGAGGGCGGAGGAAGAGTGCGGCTGCATGCGGTCAAGGAGTGTGACCCAATGGCTCTAGAAATGATTCAATGGATAGTCCGTGTCCACTACTAGCTGTAGTAGTAACGGACGTCGATATGAATCATTCCTTGCTTTCAAAAATTTTGTTCCAGACCTAGAGTTTCCAGTAAACCGTGGACTTGACCCTCACGTCTGGAGATACCTTGGGAGGAGACTCGATAATCACACTTACGCCGACGGTTTGGTCACACCCTCGAGGCAAGAGTTCTGGTTGGAATCTCTTGGTGGCAGCGTCGACGCCTTACAATGTTAGTTTGAGTATGAATGGGCAATAACTGTTCATACTCAAAATTGACGGTTTTAGGAAAACGTCGGAATGAGTTTTCCTTGGTTGGCGAAAAGGAAACCCCAGGCAGCATAGGATAAACTCTTTCACAGGAGGGTGCGAACGACCACTCTTGAGTCAGTCAACCATACCGTCATGGCAGCAACCTTTCGAGTTCCAGTTCTAACAGAAAATGGAGACCTCTGGAGTTCAAGGATGACGATCACGTCCTTATATGGGTCTCACCTCGATGAGGTTTACGGAGATGTGGCCAAGGCGGCAAGTTATCTCCGAGGTTGAGCGGACCTTCTTAGGTCCTCAGCTGGGTAGGCGGGGTGGTTTACCACTTGACCCATTCACCGCAGTTGCACCAGGTGTACGACGACTTCCACATATCTCAACTGAGGAGATACGTGCTCGACCCTTCGCATATCATCGACCATGAGGAGCTGGACGATGGTGATGGGGTGTCTTTCACGGAGGTTCCAGTGGGGATCGAGGATTGACAGGAGCAGATCCTACGAGGACGATCGATTCCTCGGGTGAACTTTCTTTGGCAGTACGGAACCTCCAGGTAAGCACATGGGAGCGGAAGGTTGAAATAAGTTCTCTGTACCGCTTTTGTGACCCTAGTTTGTGTTGAAGATTTATGGGGACGTAAAGCCCTGAGGTGGGAGTAATTTAATGACCCGGAAATTTCAAGGAAATTTTTTTCTTAATTTTATTTGGAATTTTACATGAACGCAGTTTATGACTGCGCCTGATTCCGAGGCCCGGTGTGCCCGGAATTAATTTCCGAAGTTTGACTCGGGTACGTTCAGTGAACGAGCGAGCATGAATTTCTATCTTTTGAACTGGTGCTCGGAATTGATATCCGATTGCACCGATTAACTCGCAACACCGATAATCGCTTAAGGGAACTATTACTGTAGTTGTGTTTGTGAGGGAGAAGAAGTTAATTTTTGGGGTTTAATTAAAAACGTGAATAAAATTGTTAAATCAATTTTATTTCATGTTAAGTTGTTATCTTCTCCCATGGGAAGTTGGTGGTGGGCCCACACCCATCCAACTTCCCATTTGAGGATATTTGAAAGGGTGGGGCCCACACGAACCCCTCCCCACCTCTTCAAATTCCTTAACTTTCCTAACCCCTCTAAACCCCCCCATTTAATCTCCCTTTAACTCTTGAAATTCTCCCCCTCTTAAGTGCATGCCAACACATTTTAAATTAATGAAGTTATTTGAATTTTGGAATTTGAATAGATTGGCATGTGTTAATAAAATAATGGGAGGGATTATTTTATTAGGTTGCTTTTTTAATTGAGATTGGAAGCCTTGGGATAAAAAGCTTAGGAAATCCTGAGTCCTTCTTTCTCTACGATGAAGAACACGAAGAACGTCTCTTCCGCCTCTGAAGCACGACGACGCCATCTTCTTCATCGTTCCTCAACCGAGGAAAGGAATGGGAAGTGACGCTCGTGACATCTCCAATGACCTTCATCCGCGTCAAAGGAGAAGACGTCTCCTGCGAAGAACGTCGTCAACGACGACGTCACCTACGAACGCTCGTCCACCAACAACGAGTACCATTCTTCCTTCCGATGTGTGAGCGTGAGAATTGAGAGTGTGTGACGAACACGACAATCGAGGAATCGAAATCCGCCCTTTTTCCAAGATCGTCAACGAATGACAATTACGATGTAGGGGTTTATTTATTTAATTGTTCGTGAATACAAACATGGTGATAATCGTGGATTAAAACCCTTTTTGTTATCAAATAACGCGAGGGGGTAAGACCGCACAAACACGGCCGACCCTCCTCCTTCTTTTTTGTGATGGTTTATTGAGGTTGATACGAGAAGGCGTGGTGCCGTCGCACCACGCGGGTATCTTGCGGCAAGTAATGCGCGGCGCCGTCGCGCCGCGCTGTGGAAAGAAATCGAAGAACGCGACGCCGTCGCGTCACGTCGAAGGAAGTCGAAGGCGCCGCGGTAGGAGCGGGGCCGCGGCAGAGGGGAGCGGTGTCGTCGCATCGCACCGGACGGCATAGGCCACGGCCGGTTCTGGGCCGCGGCGGAGCGAGATGATCGGCGGCCGGCACCGGGCCGCCGGTGTCGGCGAAGGAAGGACCTGCCGTCGCCGGTCCTTGCTGGCGGCACCGGCCGGCCAGTGCGGGCCGGCCGGGCAGTGGAGACCGGGGGAATTAATTCCCCCGACCGGGTCTTAAAGCGGCCCCAATTAAGGGGCCTCGGTTTCACAAAGGTGGGGACTTTTCCCCCCGCGCGTAGCACACATGCGGCGCCCAGGCCGCGCCGCCGCGCCGGACCGCGCCGTCGCGCCGGACCACGCCGTCGCACCGGCCCGCGCCGCCGCGCCGCTGGCCGGGCCAGATTTTCCATGCCGGGCCGGGTCGCCGCCCGGGCCGGGTCGACCCGGTTCGGACGACCCAGGGGGGGTCGGGCCGGGTCGGCCCGGGCCCAGGCCCCCCAGTTTCGGACCACCTTCATTCAAACGCCAGTAACATGGGCTACGAACCTCCAAACGACTCTCCGTCAGCGGCAACACGATCATTGGATCGAGACGTTCGTTTCAGTATATCGCACTCAAGGTTTCAGATTACTTTGAGTTCGGCCGGGTTGGTTCGTACACGGAAGCAACCGGGCCCTCGGAGCGGAAATGCTCATATCTTGAGCTACGGACGTCTGATTGACGTGCCGTCAGCTTTGTTGAATTACTCTAAGTGAGACAGATCTTTTGGCTTACTTCGCTCGTGGTTTGGATACCGTCGAAGTGTGGTCAGGTGGGTTATAACTTAAAAACCAACCGGGCCCCCGGAACGATAAAGCCAATAACTTCCAGACCGGGCGTCCGATTGACGCGCCGTCTATTGCGTTGCGTTCCTGTTGACGAAACAGAACTTTTGGCATCCTTTTCCCGAGTTTTGGATATAGTTGGTAGTGTCCGGGTTGGAACGCACCCAAAATCCAACCAGGCCCCTGGAACGGAAAAGCTGATATCTTTCAGACCAGACGTCCGTTTGACGAACCGTCAGCAGCATTGGGGATCACGTTGAGAAATGGTCCCTATGAGTATACCCTAGGAGAGTTCGGGGTACATTTGAGATACGGCCTGATTTGGTTCGCTCACGAAACCAACTGGGCACCTAGGACGAATAGGCTAGTAACTCACAGATCGGGCGTCCGATTGACGTGATGTCTGTTGCAATGAGACCCCTATAACGAGGTGGTACTTTGAGATAATTCTTTGTGGGACTTTGAGATACTTGGAGTATCAACCTTTAGCTCATGGAGCGGACCCTCCCAGAGACGAGCGTGAAGATTACGGAGACCGTGTAGCTGACTGAGACCCAACAACTGCTCATCGAACGAACCGGTGTGTTACAGAGGTGCGCTTGGTTGTAGCGGCACATGGGAGCGCTTGGTTGTAGCGGAAGACCCATGAAAGAGGTGCACTTGGTTGTAGCGGCACATGGGAGCACTTGGATGTAGCGGAAGACCCAAGACAGAGATTCACTTGGTTGTAGCGGCACATGGGAGTGCTTGGTTGTAGAGGCAGACCCACGACAGAGGTGCGCTTGGTTGTAGTGGCACATGGGAGCGCTTGGTTGTAGCGGCAGACCCACGACGGGAGAGCGCTTGGTTGTAGCAGCTGGCCTGCAGTACTAGATAGGTGGAGTTTTTCAGCAGTCTTAGGTTAGTGAGCAGTACCTAAAAGTCATGACAGGACCACTTTACACTCCAGAGACAGAGCTCTTCAGCAGTTACGATTTCGATAATGAAAATCCTAGTTTGAGCTGAGACTTTTGACCTTGTGTTTACCTCATGATTGAGATGGGTCACTTCCTAACTTAGGTATATGTATGGGCATATACCTGGGTAGTGGATATCCGTTGATTTCACAATCCTTGTGTTCCTCATGATTGAGAAGGGTTACTTGATAACTTAGGTATATGTATGGGCATATATCTAAGTAGAGGTTATCTGTTGAGATCTTCTTGTGGTATCCTTGTTGGTTTAGTGAGACATTGATTGTCTTGGGGTCCCTACTGAGTATCGTTATACTCACCCCTGCACGGGATATGCCTGCACCTCGTTGTGTTGGTTGCAGACGACGAGCAGTGCTGACGGAGGCCGAGTGTTCGAGGACTGGTCAGTACCCGGAGGTGGACTGCACGACGAGTCAGTACCCGGAGGTGGACTACATGACGTGATGACTCACAGAGGAGGTTGACGGACGAGAGCGTGGTGGAGGCTATCTGTACCTACCCTTCAGGTAGGATCCGTGGTGGACGACCATGAGCTGCGCCATCTGTACCTACCCTTCAGGTAGGATTCGAGGAGGACGACCCAGGAGCTTCTTCCTTCTTCCATCTATTTGTCTTTTTGCTGTTGTACCTTTTTCAATTGTAGTTGTACTTTCTTTTGGTTTTGTATTCTGTCCCATTTACTTTTCAGCTTTTCTTTTTTACTTAGTGTTTTGCTTCCGCTTGTACTCTATGGTGCTTGTTTTCTTTTATAAAGACAATGCCTTCCCAGTTATCGGGATTTTACGCCTTTGGTGCTAGTCGCCAGCACCTCGCCTATGGAAGGCGGGCTTTGGGTAGTCACGGCATGGGCCATGAGGACGGGTCATGAAAAATTGGTATTAGAGGAGTTAGTTCTACTGCAGAACTTATAACTCTGATATTTTCTTACTGTGAAGCAATAGTGTTAAGAGTACCGTGTGTGGTTTTTAGTTCAGGGAGTCCAGGGTTAGTGCGGGCGGCCGACATATCTATACACCAGGACCCTGACAAATTATTTCCGTCTTTGTGCACGAAAACACTGATTGTGTGTGTGTTTTCAAAGGTTTTCCCTTAAAACAGCTCAAACCAGGTTAGCTCACCAGGTATAATCGTTTGACCATTTCATGATGTTTCTTTCAGGATGCCTTTTCACAGACGACCAGCTACAGCCAAGAGGGATGTTCGTACTGACAGCCTGCCTAGAGACGAGGCTTCGGTACAAGGCCCTTTTGTAGTTTAGGCACCAGCTTAGGCACCAGTGGTACTACTACCCGCTGTCCCACCGATGTCACCAGCCCCAGTAGTAGGAGATGCACGATGCTTGAGCGCACTGCACGAGTTCCAGCGCCAGAGGCCACCTAGGATCCGGGGAGAGACGGACCCGCAGGCGGCTGAGGTTTAGCTGGAGGCTGTGGTGAGAGTCTTCAGGCTAGTGGGGACACCGGCAGATTTCATGGTGATCTTTGCTACCAGCCTCAATCAGGCAGCAGCATGCAGGTGGTGGAGCCACTTGTTTCAGTTTTGTGACGGGATGAACTTCATATGGGAAGACTTCGAGACCTTCTTCAGGGTGGAGTTTGTGCCAATATCTCTACACCCCGAGCTTGTACAGGAGCTTCTGCCTTTGCCACGTGTTTTTCGATCAGTAGCCGAGTTATCTGTGGGAAGTAGATAGATGATGCAGAGGTCCAGGAGGACCAGACTACCAGTTGGACGATCTTGGGTTTTAGGACCGTTGGTGCGGGGCATTCGGGGTGGAAATAGAGCTAGGTGTGCCAGAAGAAGGTTGTGTTACTCATGCGGCAGAAAGGGTCACCTGGCACATGACTATCTGACTCCTCGTACAGTTGATCCGCATGCTTTGGAGGATCCAACGAGGCAGTAGAGCTCTAGGAGCAGGTGGACTGGAGCGGAACTAGTGGATATGTCCCTTGTACTTGTAGTTCCATGTTGTTGTTGTATTCGTGTCTTTGTACTACGAGCTGCAATAATAAAAAAACACTTATCTTTGTTTTCTTTCCTAAACTTTTGTTTGGTTGATGCGGATTGGTCCTGGTTAAAACTGCTGACTTGACCCTCACTTTCGAGATATCAACTAGAGGAGACCCAGTGACCTCACACTGATGCCGACAGTGTGACTCGACCGTTGGAGGCGAGAGTGACAGTTGGATATCTTAGTTGTTACATCGAGGCCTTACGACGTCATCCATGGCATGAATGCGTCATTCATGTTAGGATTGACTGTATTAGGCAACTAATATGGTTCATCCAGGGAATGAGACATGGTTTCTCTTATCGGCAAAGAAGAAATCATAGTAGCTCTTGTGAGACTAAAGGAGGTCCATGACATCCAAGAGAGGATGAAGACTGCACAGTGCAGTAAGAAACAGGAAACCGGTGCCAGTCATAGAGACTCGGGCATGTTAAATAAAAGGAAGCTTAAAGGAAAGATGAGTCTACGAAGCAGTAGACGTGGAGGCAGAGCTAGGAGAGCAGCATGAGGTGGTGTACATCCTAGCATGGTAAAACTACCCACCTTAGTTATTCCCGCCATGCTCAGGGAGCTGGAGGGCGGAGGAAGAGTGCAGCTGCATGCGGTCAAGGAGTGTGACCCAATGGCTCTAGAAATGATTCAATGGATTGTCCGTGTCCACTACTAGCTGTAGTAGCAACGGACGTCGATATGAATCATTCCTTGATTTCAAAAATTTTGTTCCAGACCTAGAGTTTCCAGTAAAACGTGGACTTGACCCTCACGTCTGGAGATACCTTGGGAGGAGACTCGATAATCACACTTACGCCGATGGTGTGGTCAGACTCTCAAGGCGAGAGTTCCGGTTGGAATCTCTTGGTGGCAGCGTCGAGGCCTTACGACGTTAGTTTGAGTATGAATTGGCAATAACTGTTCATACACAAAATTGATGGTTTTAGGAAAACGTCGGAATGCATTTTCCTTGGTCGGTGAAAAGGAAACCACAGGCAGCACGGGATAAACTCTGTCACAAGAGGGTGAGAACGACCACTCTTGAGTCAGTCAACCATACCCTCGTGGCAGCAGCCTTTCGAGTTCCAGTTCTAACAGAAAATGGAGACATCTGGAGTTCGAGGATGACGATCACATCCTTTTACGGGTCTCACCTTGATGAGGTTTACGGAGATGTGGCCAAGGCGGCAAGTTATCTCCGAGGTTCAGCGGACCTTTTTAGATCCTCAGCTGGGTAGGCGGGGTGATTAACCACTTGACCCATTCACCGCAGTTGCACTAGGTGCACGATGACTTCCACATATCTCAACTGAGGAGATACGTTCTCGACCCTTCGCATATCATCGACCATGAGGAGCTGGACGATGGAGATGGGGTGTCTTTCACGGAGGTTACAGTGGGGATCGAGGATCGATAGGAGCAGATCCTACGAGAACGATCGATTCCTCAGGTGCACTTTCTTTGGCAGTATGGAACCTCCAGGTTAGCACATGGGAGCGGAAGGCTCAGATGCGTGATCTGTACCGCTTTTGTGACCCTAGTTTGTGTTGAAGCATTACGGGGACGTAAATCCCTGAGGTGGGAGTAATGTAAAGTCATGTAAATTTCAAGGAAATTTTTTTCTTAATTTTCTTTGGAATTTTACAAGAACACAGTTTCTGACGGCGCCTGATTCTGAGGCCCGGTGTCTCCGGAATTAATTTCTGAAGTTTGGCTCGGGTACGTTAAGTGAACGAGCGAGCGGGAATTTCTATCTTTTGAACCGGTGCTCGGAATTGAAATCTGATTGCACCGATGAACTCGAAAAGCCGGTAATCGCTTAAGGGAACCTTTACCGTAGTTGCGTTTGTGCGGGAGAAGAAGTTAATTTTTGGAGATTTATTAAAAAAGTGAATAAAATTGTTAAATCAATTTTATTTCAAGTTAAGTTGTTATCTTCTCCCATGGGATGTTGGTGGTTGGCCCACATCCATCCAACATCCCATGTGTGGATATTTGAAAGGATGGCTCCCACACGAACCCCTCCCCACCTCTTCAAATTCTTTAACATTCCTAACCCCTCTAAACCCCCCATTTAATCTCCCTTTAACTCTTGAACTTCTCCCCCTCTTAAGTGCATGCCAACACATTTTAAATTAATGAAGTTATTTGAATTTTGGAATTTGAATAGCTTGGAATGTGTTAATAAAATAATGGGAGGGATTATTTTATTAGGTTTCTTGGTTAAGTGAGATTGGAAGCCTTGGGAGAAAAAGCTTAGGAAATCCTGAGTCCTTCTTTCTCTACGACGAAGAACACGAAGAACGTCTCTCCCGCCTCTGAAGCACGACGACACCATCTTCTTCATCGTTCTTCAACCGAGGCCAGGAAAAGGAAGCGACGCCCGTGACATCTCCAACGACCTTCATCCGTGTCAAAGGAGAAGACGCCGCCTGCGAAGAACGTCATCAACGACGACGTCACCTCCGAACGCTCCTCCACCAATGACGAGTACCCTTCTTCCTTCCGACGCGTGAGCATGAGAATTGAGAGTGTGTGACGAACACGACAATCGAGGAATCGATATCCTCCCTTTTTCCAAGATCATCAACGAATTACAATTGCGAGGTAGGGGTTTATTTATTTAATTGCTCGTGAATACAAACTTGGTGATAATCGTGGATTAAAACCCTTTTTGTTATCAAATAATGCGAGGGGGTCGGACCGCACAAACACGGCCGACCCTCCTCCTTTTTTTGTGATGGTTTCATGAGGTTGATACGAGAAGGCGTGGTGTCGTCGCACCACGCAGGTATCTTGTGGCAAGTATTGCGCAGCGCTGTCGCGCGGTGCCGTGGAAAGAAATCCACGAACGCGACGCCGTCGCGTCGCTTCGAAGGAAGTCGAAGGCGCCGCGGCCGGAGCTGGGCCACGGCGGAGGGGAGCGGTGCCATTGCATCGCGCCGGACGGCATACGCCGCGGCCGGTTTCGGGCCACGGCGGAGCGAGATGACCGGCGGCCGGCACCGGGCCGCCGGTGTCGGCGAAGGAAGGACCGGCCGTCGCCGGTCCTTGCTGGCGGAACCGGCCGGCCTGTGCGGGCCGGCCGGGCAGTGGAGACCAGGGGAATTAATTCCCCCGACCAGGTCTTCAAGAGGCCCCAATTAAGGGGCCGCAGTTTCACAAAGGGGGGGCTTTGCCCCCCACGCGCGGCACACATGCGGTGCCCAGGCCGCGCCGCCGTGCCGGCCCGCGCCGCCGCGCTGGACCGTGCCGCCGCGCCGGACCGCGCCGCGGCACCGGCCCATGCCGCCGCCCTGCCGGCTGGGCCGGATGTTCCGAGCCGGGCCGGGTTTTCGGGTCGGGTCGCTTCCCGGTCCGGGTCGACCCGGTTCGGCCGACCCAAGGGGGGGGGTCGGCCCGGGCCCAGACCCCCCAGTTTCGGACCACTTTCGTTAAAATGCCCGTAACATGGGCTAAGGGCCTCCAAACGACTCTCCATCAGCGGCAACGCGATCCTTGGATCGAGACGGTCGTTTCGGTATATCGCAGTCAAGGTTTCGGATTACATTGTGTTCGGCCGGGTTGGTTCGTACACGAAACCAACCGGGCCCTCGGAGCGGAAACGCTCATATCATGAGCTACGGACGTCCGATTAACGTGCCGTCAGCTTTTTTGAATTCCTCTAAGTGAGACAGATCTTTTGTCTTACTCCGCTCGAGGTTTGGATACCGTCGGAGTGTGGTAGGGTTGGTTTTAACTTAAAAACCAACCGGGCCCCCGGAACGATAAAGCCAATAACTTCCAGACTGGGCGTCCGATTGACGCGTCGTCTGTTGCGTTGCGTTCCAGTTGACGATACAGAACTTTTGGCATCCTTCGCCCCAGTTTTGGATACAGTTGGAAGTGGCCGGGTTGGATCGCACCCGAAATCCAACCGGGCCCCAGGAACGGAAAAGCTGATATCTTTCAGACAAGACGTCCGTTTGACGAACCGTCAGCGACGTTAGTGATCATGTTGAGAAATGGTCCCTATGAATATACCCTATGATAGTTCGGGGAACAGTTGAGATACGGCCGGATTTGGTTCGCTCACGAAACCAACCGGGCCCCTGGGACGAATAGGCTTGTAACTCACATACCGAGCGTCCGATTGACACGCCGTCTGTTGCGATGAGACCCCTATGACGAGGCGGTCCTTTGAGATACTTCTTCGTGGGAATTTGAGATACTTCTTCGTGGGACTTTGAGATACTTGGATTATCAACCTTTAGCTTGTGGAGTGGACCCTCCCGGAGACGAGCGTGCGGATTATGGAGACCGTGTAGCTGACTGAGACCCGACGACTGCTGATCGAACGAACCGGTGTGATACAGAGGTGCCCTTGGTTGTTACGGCACATGGGAGCGCTTGGTTGTAGCGGCAGACCCATGACAGAGGTGCGCTTGGTTGTAGCGGCACATGGGAGCGCTTGGTTTTAGCGGGAGACCCACGACAGAGGTGCGCTTGGTTGTAGCGGCACATGGGAGCGCTTGGTTGTAGCGGCAGACCCACGACAGAGGTGCGCTTGGTTGTAGCGGCACTTGGGAGCACTTGGTTGTAGCGGGAGACCCCCGACGGGAGAGCGCTTGGTTGTAGCAGCTGGCCCGCAGTACTCGATAGGTGGAGTTCTTCAGCAGTCTTAGGTTAGTGAGCAGTACCTCGGAGTCGTGACAGGACCACTGTACACTCCAGAGACGGAGCTCTTCAACAATTACGGTTTCGATAATGAAAATCCTGGTTTGAGCTAAGACTTTTGACCTTGTGTTTACCTCATGATTGAGATGGGTCACTTCCTAACTTAGGTATATGTATGGGCATATACTTGGGTGGTGGTTATCTGTTGATTTCACAATCCTTGTGTTCCTCATGATTGAGATGGGTTACTTTGTAACGCCCCGACCCCAGTTACCCAGAGTCGGTGCATTATTACATAACATTGGTATGATCACAAGAAAGATCAAATCTCGAAAGACCGATTGGTTTAGTAGTCTTGGAAACCCTAGATATATTCATAAGTCTTACATTACATCATAAAATGAAAAACTACTACAACAACATATTGTCTTCATAAACCACACTCATATCCCCACATAATATCCATGCAGGTCATTCATAATTTACTTCTTCACTTCCTGGGAAAAATAAAACATAGAAAAGGGGTGAGCTCAAATGCCTAGTAAGGATAACAATATAGCGGAAACTTTCATAAATAAGAACAAAACATTTAAGGCAATGTATAATTAAAACAAAATCCTTTTAAACTTGAACTTTTAACATAGTATGGCATAAATAAAATGAGATAATTCCATTTACTTATTCACATGGTTATTCTACTAATCGAATAATCACATGCAAAATCGATAACCACTTTCATAATGATGGGATGCAAAATGCCAGACTATCATAACCACATAGCCAAGGCCTCGTGCCAAGACTACAAATAAGATTTTGTCAAGGCCTTGTGCCAAGACACTAGTTTGTCTCATGAGACCTACCGATGCAACTTTTTTATAAAATAATTACGTTTAAAATTGCTAAAATATACTCCAGTGTTTTTCTGAAATCATTATGCAAGCTTTTGAAATCAAAATAACTAATTCTGAGACTGATCGACTAATTATAGGCCATGATGGGTCCACTTCCAATCCCTTCCTATCTAACACACTCGAGAGTCAGGTTTTATGAAAACATTTTTAAGCTTGCGTTAAATACGTATACATTTGCACTGGATTATCATATTTTTGAGAGAAATATCACTTTTTTTGAAATCAATTAAAAGTCACATAATTATAAAATAAAACCTTTACATTGAAAATAATCTTATAAGATTGTAAGGGAAGATTTGAAGATTTTATTATGGTAGAAAATAACCGGACTCGCCGTATAAGTTAGAAAAAACATTCTTATCTTAATTCTGTTGAAAAGGATAAAAAGTACCGTGTTTGGAAAACGACAGAAAGAGTCCCTTATAAACCTCTTATAAAATGTCAAACAAGGGTATAAATTACTTTAACCCATATTCTTGTAAATAATAAATATGTTTTGAAATACATTTCGAAGAAACATGGATGTGGATGATAAAGAAATCCCAGTAGATTATTACGTATAAACAACCTCGGATAATGAAGAGATTGTGAAATAACCCTTACAAATTTGGTAACTTATGAAACATACAACCCATAAAAGAGGTATCATACAATGAATATGTAAATACACATAAATTAGAGTGTATTACACAAAGAATATAATTACGGGCAGTACATACATCACACAAAAGGTGATGGTGGCAATATGGCATGAATATCACGGGAATAAGGAGTGAGATGAAAACCCCTTACCACATTAATCAACTGAGTCGTATGGCCAAAAGTTAATAACCACCAAATGATTTACAAAATAACATGAATATAAATAGAATCATGATAATGTATATCAAATGGCTGTACACAATACACCACTTTAAATAATTTAGTGGCGAACAATGGAAATATAACGGAATTGAAAGTGAGATATGAAAATCCCTTACCTTGTACTTTTCCTTGGTTGGGGTAGGTTAACCTCCTCTTCTTCGGGTTCTTCCTTTTGATTTGATCAAAAGGGCTCCGTAGGATGGCTTTCTGATCAAACTAAGGCCTCTAGGTTGTAGTGAGTGATGTTGGGAGAGTATTTGGGCAGAGTTTGGCCGAACCAAAAGGCTTTGAAGGTGTGAAGAAATGAGAAGGAGGAGTGCCCTTTTATAAGAGGGGTGAGGGGCACCTTTGGAAAATCTAGAAATATTAATTTATAATAAATTCATATTCAGTTTCTAATGGCTCAAAAGTTGATTATTCAAAGGTTAAGGTGGGGATAGGTCGAAAACCACTCAACCAATAGAATTTAGACAGGTTTGGGTACTTATATTAACCTTATCTTTAAGTATTAACTCTAAGTTAATTAGTTTCACTTTTACAATGTCTCTTTGTATTTTTATATAATATGGTTAATAAACATACTATATACATCCAAGCGACCCCCAAGTGGTCCATTAATGATGAACCTATAATGATATAAGTCTCTTGGCCGAACCTTAGATTTTAGGAATTTAATATCAATTAATAATATAATATTTGTTTTAAGAACTCTTTTATGTCAATTTTGACACTATTCAATAGTTGATTTTTGTGAAACTCATAACAGATTTATTACTTCAAACAAAGTCAATTAAATCAATCCTAATATATCATATTATCCTATAAAATTAGTTAAATTCATTAAAAGTTTCATATTATATTTATTGGGGTATTTATAATATCAATTATTTTAATTTTTCACTATTATAGTAATTAATGCATCATCATTGTGTCATAAATAAAGTAAATTATTTAATGTCTAAAAATTATAAATAAAATATCAGTATGTAGGATATCTTTTTATCTTTCTAATGAATATTTATAATCTAAAATCCAACATATATAACCCTATGTAACAATTGTTTTTCTAAAAGATATATGCTTGTGTCATTTTTGTATTCATTTTTACTTAATTAAAATAAAGTGTCATTATCACTTACAAGTGGATCCATGGGGTCCCAAAATCAACCCAAAGATTCCCATGGTCTACCATGTATCAAAAAATAGGGTTAAGACACGTTTTAGGATTATTTAGTATTATTATAATATTATTTTTAACCCTTATTTACCGGATTTACCCTTAACCATGGTAAATAAAATATTTACCGCAGTAATTATTCAAAATGTCTAAAAATAAAAGTTACCTATTTACACAATTTGAATATCCTGATTCCAAATATGGAATCCATTTTCCTAAATTCAAAACACAGAAGTGGCAGAAATTAATTTAAAATTAATTCCCGCTGTCAAAACAAAAAGCGTGTTTTTAAGAGATAATAACTATCAAAAGATTGACACTTGTTTATGTTCGGTTTAATTGTAAAATTATGTCCAATGACCAAAATTATATTAAATGGTAAAAATATATTCTAAATATAATTTAAAACTACTAAAATTCATAATTTATCACTATTAATTATTTTGATTAAAAAAGTTGTTTTTAATTAAAATTTAGTAATTTTCACTATTCATAAAAATATGAAAGTTATCCGAAAAGTACCAAAATTTCACCTTAGGCTAAATTAAATATTCCGAATCCAAAAATGAAGTCCATTTTGAAATATAAAATATATATAATTTTAAAAAGTAGGTATTACTATTCATAACGGCTAGTTTGATTGGTTGTTAGAACTCGGTGTTGCGTACAACACACGCTATCGCCTTATTCAAAGAGAAGCATACCGTAGAAGCTTGGGGTGTTACATTCTCCCCTCCTTCAATAAATTGCATCCTCGGAATTTGAAATTGTTCTTCGAAAATAAAAGGTTGAAAGTAGAAAATATATTTGTGGGAAAACCCACATCAGAAATTGGGTTACTAAAATTTAGTTTTAATATGAGGAAAAGAGAAATCAAAGGGTCACCACCAAATTATTATCTCGATTAGGAGAACATTGGTGGAAATTAGAGACATATAATTGGAGGAAAAACGTAAATATTTATAGGTAGTTATTGAGGTCATCAATCACAAACAAGTGTAAAATTGAGGTCCTTAAATTCATCAATCTATGATGATTTGAAATACCATTGGTTCAACAAAACATAGGGTATTAGGATAACACATTTTTGACGTTTCAAAATATATTAGTTGAAATCCCACATCGGAAAATGAATTAATGAGGCCTCTATTTAAAATAAAGAGTCGAAAGTATGAAGATTACCAAAAATAACACATACTAGGGTTCCATGTAGGAAAATATGGATATGGAAGAAAATTATAACCATCAATTCTCTGATGGAGAGTGGTAGAGAACATGGCTATGAAAAGGCCAAAAATCCCAAAGCCAAAAATTAGTGATGATTTAAGGTACCATCAAGGGAAAAATTTTTGTTCTAAGTTGCTTTTCTTAATGTTGAGGAATTTATTTATGAGATTGGCTAATATCATAAGGAGATATACTTACATTATAATTAGAGTTTTATCCATTAATAAATTTCTACCACAAACTCATCTTTCACTCTAAAAGATAATATAATGTAAAAAATTCTATTTAAACTATTCGTATAGGGTTCCAAAATAAACGAATTTATAATTCATCTATAAGATCTTTTAATAAAAACTACATTATTTAATCCAGGACATCTCGTGGGCCAGTGGTAGGTGATACCCCCTTGTCGCCCTTCGGTTGCGGGTTCAAGTCTCGCAGCCTTGCCGGATGCGACGGGTTGCCGCCCGACCTCCAGGTTGTCCTTTTATGGCAATCCAAAATAATCCAAACTAGAACGATCCAAAATACTTATGTCCAAACTCACTATCCAAAATTTATAAGGAAGGAAAACATAATATAGATCCTTTTTACCCCGTAATAGAATATGAATACCTTCATCATGTATTACCATATTCCTTATTGATTACATTCATGCTCCCTTATTCCATATAGAATGCTGGATATACTTCATTAATCCATAAATGTTTTAAACCCCAACAATGATGGAATATACAAATCATTAATCAGTTCCAAGTTAGTCAAGAATATCCAATATAAATTATCCAAAACAATCACATATTATACCAAAATCACTACCTCAGTATTAGAACTATATTATGATTTATCATTCTCTCAACCATATATTTTCCAAAAATTTATCCTGCTATTGAGTCACTTTTCTTTGTTCCACTTAATCTCAAGTCCTTAATGAAATAGTACTACAGTACAATCCTTATATACTCCATAATTATTATAACAAGTACATTGTTGATACAACACTCAATTGACATAATCAACATAAGAACTCTAATCATTCCTCTTCATCTGTGGTAGTATCATAACTTGATTATTATCCAATAACATCATTTGCGGCATAGTCTGATGACTGGGACATAGGTTCGCGTAGTGTCCAAACTCCTTGCAAATGAATCATTGTACATTTGAAACCATTTTCTTACCCTTGCAGTCACGTACTTTGTGCCCTTTTCCTCCAAACTTATAACAAACTCCCATTCCTTTCAGGCAAGTTCCAGGGTGTTTCTTTCCACAGATACCACATATGGTAAAATTCTTCTTTTCCCTCTTCCCCTTATCCATCTTTCTCTCTTCCATCCTTTTCTTCTCTTGCTTCCCTTCAAAGCCATAGGACTCAGTAAACTCTTTACTAATCTTATCAACACATGATATTATTTCTTCATATGATGATAATACATGGGAGACTATTTCTCTTATAAATTCTAGATTAAGACCATGAAATATATGATCCTTCCTTCTCTTTGGATCATGTGCATTTCTGGAGTTCTCATTCCTTCTACTGGGCGCCATTTCTAAACAATGGCATACATTAGATTAGTTTATGAATAACAATACCTAATCCCTAACTTGTAAAACACATAACATAAATTAAATAGTTTAGGGATATAATCCATAATCATAAAAATGTCTCCATTGGGGATGTATATACTCATAAACCCTTTATAATGACTTGTATAGAAAATGAGAGTTATCCTAAGCATATCCCCTGGGAGTGTCGTAACCAAGAGTGCAGCAAGGCCCGTTGTCGTGCACCAGTTCCCGTTCGAGTCAAGCTCAAAGTGGTGTTTTTAGGTTTTACCCCTAGGTACATCTGTTCCAGAGCCGACTCTACCTGCTCGTATCCAGACATGGATGTATTGCTCGGAAAACTCACAAAATCTCTACAATACCAAAATTCTAGGAAGTTCTTCTATACTAATCCTCAAAGTTCATCTTATGTCTATGTGCTCTAATCAGAGTTTATCTAAATCTAGCTTCCACGGTTTGTACTAAACTTCCTCTGATACCAACTGTAACGCCCTGACCCCAGTTACCCAGAGTCGGTGCATTATTACATAACATTGGTATGATCACAAGAAAGATCAAATCTCAAAAGACCGATTGGTTTAGTAGTCTTGGAAACACTAGATATATTCACAAGTCTTACATTACATCATAAAATGAAAAACTACTACAACAACATATTGTCTCCATAAACCACACTCATATCCCCACATAATATCCCTGCAGGTCATTCATAATTTACATCTTCACTTCCTGGGAAAAATAAAACATAGAAAAGGGGTGAGCTCAAATGCCCAGTAAGGATAACAATATAGCAGAAACTTTCATAAATAAGAATAAACATTTAAGGCAATGTATAACTAAAACAAAAGACTTTTAAACTTGAACTTTTAACATAGTATGGCATAAATAAAATGAGATAATGCCATTTACTTATTCACATGGTTATTCTACTAATCGAATAATCACATGAAAAATCAATAACCACTTTCATAATGATGGAATGCATAATGCCATACTATCATAACCACATAGCCAAGGCCTCGTGCCATGACTAAAAATAAGATTTTGTCAAGGCCTTGTGACAAGACACTAGTTTGTCTAATGAGACCTACCGATGCAACTTTTTTATAAAATAATTACGTTTAAAATTGCTAAAATATACTCCAGTGTTTTTCTGAAATCATTATGAAAGCTTTTGAAATCAAATTAACTAATTCTGAGACTGATCGACTAATTATAGGCCATGATGGGTCCACTTCCAATCCCTTCCTATCTAACACACTCGAGAGTCATTTTTTCTGAAAACATTTTTAAGCTTGCGTTAAATAAGTATACATTTGCACTGGATTATCATATTTTTGAGAGAAATATCTATTTTTTTGAAATCAATTAAAAGTCACATAATTATAAAATAAAACCTTTACATTGAAAATAATCTT
Organism: Viscum album; assembly: GCA_963277665.1. Classification (NCBI taxonomy): domain Eukaryota; kingdom Viridiplantae; phylum Streptophyta; class Magnoliopsida; order Santalales; family Viscaceae; genus Viscum; species Viscum album. Next base: position 81,585,854 of record OY728165.1, on the reverse strand, counting down.
ATAATATTGTAAGGGAAGCTTTGAAGATTTTATAACGGTAGAAAATAATGGCACTCGCCGTATAAGTTAAAAAATCATTCTTATCTTAATTCTGTCGAAAAGGTTAAAAAGTACCTTGTTTGGAAAACGACAGAAAGAGTCCCTTATAAACCTCTTATAAAAAGTCAAACAAGGGTATAAATTACTTTAACCCATATTCTTGTAAATAATAAATATGTTTTGAAATACATTTCAAATAAACAGGGATGTGGATGATAAATAAATCCCAGTAGATTATTACGTATAAACAACCTCGGATAATGAAGAGATTGTGAAATAACCCTTACCAATTTGGTAACTTATGAAACATACAACCCATAAAAGAGGTTTCATACAATGAATATGTAAATACACATAAATTAGTGTGTATTACACAAAGAATATAATTATGGGCCGTACATACACCACACAAAAGGTGATGGTGGCAATATGGCATGAATCTCACGGAAATAAGGAGTGAGATGAAAACCCCTTACCACGTTAATCAACTGAGTCGTATGGCCAAAAGTTAATAACCACCAAATGATTTACAAAATAACATGAATATAAATAGAATCATGATAATGTATATCAAATGGCAGTACACAATACACCACTTTAAATAATTTAGTGGCGAACAATTGAAATATCACGGAATTGAAAGTGAGATAAGAAAATCCCTTACCTTGTACTTTTCCCTGGTTGGGGTAGGTTAACCTCCTCTTCTTCGGGTTCTTTCCTTTTGATTTGATCAAAAGGGCTCCTTAGGATGGCTTTCTGATCAAAATAAGGCCTCTAGGTTGTAGTGAGGGATGTTGGGAGAGTATTTGGGAAGAGTTTGGCCGAACCAAAAAGCTTTGAAGGTGTGAAGAAATGAGAAGGAGGAGTGCCCTTTTATAAGAGGGGTGAGGGGCACCTTTGGAAAAGATAGAAATATTAATTTATAATAAATTCATATTCGGTTTCTAATGGCTCCAAAGTTTATTATTCATAGGTTAAGGTGGGGATAGGTCGAAAACCACTCAACCAATACAATTTAGACAGGTTTGGGTACTTATATTAACCTTATCTTTAAGTATTAACTCTAAGTTAATTAGTTTCACTTTTACAATGCCTCTTTGTATTTTTATATAATATGGTTAATAAACTTACTATATAAATCCAAGAGACCCCCAAGTGGTCCATTAATGATGAACCTATAATGATATAAGTCTCTTGGCCGAACCTTAGATTTTTAGGAATTTAATATCAACTAATAATATAATATTTGTTTTAAGAACTCTTTTATGTGAATTTTGACACTATTCAATAGTTGATTTTTGTGAAACTCATAAAAGATTGATTACTTCGAACAAAGTCAATTAAATCAATCCTAATATATCATATTATCCTAGAAAATTAGTGTAATTCATTAAAATTTTCATATTATATTTATTTGGGTATTTATAATATCAATTATTTTAATTTCTCACTATTATAGTAATTACTGAATCATCATTGTGTCATAAATAGAATATATTATTTAATGTATAAAAATTATAAATAAAATACCATTATGTAGGAAAGATTTTTATCTTTCTAATGAATATTTATAATCTAAAATCCAACATATATAACTTTATGTAACAATTGTTTTTCTAAAAGATATATGCTTGTGTCATTTTTGTATTCATTTTAACTTAATTAAAATAAAGTGTCATTATCACTTACAAGTGGATCCATGGGGTCCCAAAATCAACCCAAAGATGTCCATGGTCGACTATGTATCAAAAAATATGGTTAAGACACGTTTTAGGGTAATTTAGTATTATTATAATATTATTTTTTAACCCTTATTTACCGGATTTACCCTTAACCATGGTAAATAAAATATTTACCGCAGTAATTATTCAAAATGTCTAAAAATAAAAGTTACCTATTTACACAATATGAAAATCCTGATTCCAAATATGGAATACATTTTCCTAAATTCAAAACACAGAAGTGGCAGAAATTAATTAAAAATTAATTCTCGCTGTCAAAACAAAAAGCGTGTTTTTAAGAGATAATAACTATCAAAAGATTGACACTTGTTTATGTTCGGTTTAATTGTAAAATTATGTCCAATGACCAACATTATATTAAATGGTAAAAATATATTCTAAATATACATTAAAACTACTAAAATTCATAATTTATCACTATTAATTATTTTGATTAAAAAAGTTGTTTTTAATTAAAATTTAGTAATTTTCACTATTCATCAAAATATGAAAGTTATCCGAAAAGTACCAAAATTTCACCTTAGGCTAAATTAGATATTCCGAATCCAAAAATAAAGTCCATTTTGAAATATAAAATATATATAATTTTAAAAAGTAGGTATTACTATTCATAACGGCTAGTCTGATTGGTTGTTAGAACTCGGTGTTGCGTACAACACACGCTATCACATTATTCAAAGAGAAGCGTACCGTAGAAGCTTGGGGTTTTACATACTTGATAACTTAGGTATATGTATAAGCATATATCTAAGTAGAGGTTATCTGTTGAGATCTTTTTGTGGTTATCCTTGTTGGTTTAGTGAGACCTTAAGGGTCTCGGGGTCCCTACTGTGTATCGTTATACTCACCCCTACACGGGTTATGCCCGCACCTCGTTGTGTTGGTTGCAGACGATGGGCAGTGCTGACGGAGGCCGAGTGTTCGCGGACTGGTCAGTATCCGGAGGTGAACTACATGACGAGTCAGTACCCGGAGGTGGACTACACGACGTGACGACTCATAGAGGAGGTTGACGGACGAGAGCGTGGAGGAGGCTATCTGTACCTACCCTTCAGGTAGGATCTGTGGTGGATGACTAGGAGCTGCGCCATCTGTACCTACCCTTCAGGTAGGATCCGAGGAGGAAGACCCAAGAGCTGCTTCCTTCATCCAACTGTTTTTCTTTTTTCTGTTGTACCTTGTTCAGTTTTAGTTGTACTTTCTTTTGGGTTTGTATTCTGGCCCATTTACTTTTCAGCTATTCTTTTGTACTTAGTGTTTTGCTTCTTCCTGTACTCTGTGGTGCTTGTTTTCTTTTATAAAGGCAATGTCTTCCCAGTTATCGGGATTTTACGGCTTTGTTGCTAGTCGCCAGCCCCTGGCCTATGGAAGGCGGGCTTGGGGTAGTCACGGCACGGGCCCCGAGGATGGGTCGTGACACACCGTTCTTCCTTTGATTCTGTATAATGTTATCAATTATTACTTATAATATGGGAATGTGGGAAATAATTTTATTGATTCTTCATATAACATGTACAATGTAAAAACTTTTCCTGAGAGAAATTGTGTGTTCTGAATCATTATCATCACTACATGATTCTTGTTCATTTGATTGGCTCGAGCCTTCATAAGGTAGTTTTAATTATCATATATCTATTTCCTTTTCAACCATTTCCTTTTATTTTTCATCTCTTTATTTTAAAACTTCCTCACTAATGAATATTACATTCTTGACATGGGAACTTTGAACACATTGTATTACTGGTGAGGGAATACACTCTGATTGGGTTTTTAAGGACTGAACTGGTTTTTAATCGGTGTGATGATTTTGCTGTTGAATACCATCACATTGTTTTTGTGGAGAATATTCATCTCTAATTTTTTAGAACTATGAATATATTCCAAAATAACGTAATCTTTCTCTTCTCCACCTTCTTGTTGTGAAGCCGATAGAATAACATCTTGCAATTTCCCCCCTTTTTCGTTCTCTGGAAAAGAATATTTGATTGTTTCTTGTTGAACCTCTTCTATCAGTTGAGAACATAGAAAATCAATACATTTAAAACATTAGAATACTCATATTCTTGAGCATTATTTTCCAAAAGAAATATATTCTTCTTATCAGCTTATAGAGTATCTTTTATTATTGTCATCTCAGATAGATCTTCAGATGGATGAAGACCAAAATTAAGATCACCTTCTTTTCATTGAAATTTTTCCTTTCTCCACATAGATACAACCTCCTTACTATATTTGGATTTTTCATTGGATTTGTACTGATTTGAGGATCTGTCTTTTGAGAAGATTAAACTGTTGGAGAAGATTTTATTTGAAGTGGTTCTCATGGATTTGGTGCTAATTTTCCACATATTTGACTATGAGTTTTAAATTCATATCAAAACAAACATTCAATTTCTTCATAGTAATTATTCTTATCTAAGAATCTGTTAGATATTTTGATTCTCCATTCACTAGAATATTACCAAATGTCAAAATTTGATGAATGAAATTTGTGAGAATTGATGGATACATGATCATATCAGACATAATTTTTCCAGACTTCACATTGATAATTGTTTCGAAATTGAAACCCATGAGATTTACCATTCTCATATTTACAAGAAAATCTATCATATAGATTTTTAAAAACTTAAGATTTTCTCTATCACCTTTTCTTAGAATTAAAAAACCGTGCATCCAAAGTATTTCAAACTGGGATATGGGATAATTTTGTTTTCTATCTATTTATAAGAAATAAAAACTTTTAATATCATTCTTTATTAAATTTACCGACTTCGTCAGGTAGCTTATGATAAAGTCAAAAAAGTCACCTTTTGTAGGGACATTGATGATATGTGCTGCATGTTTTACAGACACTGAAAACATTCTATCATACACAACAATTTTAATCATTATATCCTTATCAAAAGAGATAGTGTTGTAGAATTTTCTAACATATTTAAAAAGAATATTATTTTTAGATATGGTTTTCTAAAAACGAATATGTTCCCGACCTTGGAATAAAATAATTCTTTTAATTTTTTAAGTCATAACTATCAAAAAATAATTGATAGACGAAACATTATATAAAGAAATATATCTATTAGAGAGTCTTTGAAGACATATTGGCAAGAAAATTTTAGAAAACAGAGACATACAGTTTATTGGGAAAAGAAACGATCATTTTGTGTCTTAAGAAGGCGGGTTGAGCTTCACTAAGAAATATAAAGATCCGGTGTGGGTAAGAGAATGGTAGTCCTCTTTTTATTGGTGAATTTGGATGATTTTTTTCTTCTACAATTGATATTAGAATATAATAAATCTAACGGTGGAGAATAAAAGGGTTTTAAAAAAATTATTTTCTTAAAACATTGAAATGATTAAAAATGAGAAACAATAACACAAGGCAAAGAAAACACAAAAGGAAAGGAGAATGTAACCATAATATATTTCAAGTAATTTGTTGGTTTTAGAGTATTATTAAAGTAATCAATATAATAAAATCACAGAAAATAAAGAGTTTAAATAATAAATATAAAATACAACAAAAAACCCGACGGATGGAAAATAAAGTAAATACGGTCAGTTTTCAGACCGATGGAAAAAATAATTACCATGGGTTTTTATGCAGTAAGAAAAAAATTTCATACCATTAGTAGTCAATACAATGGAAAAAAATTCATTACCATAGGTTATCATTCCGATGGAATACAATAGGTTTTCAAGCTGAAAGAAACAAATTCATTACCATAGGTTGTCAAGATGATGGAAAACAACATCATTACCATAGTTTGTCAAATGATGGAAACATATTCATTACCATAGATTGTAAAGATAATGGAAAATGAAGTCATTATCACTTGTTATCATGCTGATGGAAAAAAGTCATAATCAAATTTTGTCAAGCCGATAGAAAAAAAAGTTATTAACATAGGTTGTCAAGCTGATGGAAATAAATCCATTACCATAGGTTGTCAAGCTGATAATATGTGTTTTAATCCAATATGAAGAAATTAAAAACTGACAAAGATGAGTTCTAAAATCATAACATTAAAATAAAAAAACTATTAAATAAAATAATATTAATAGAATGATAATGATAAATAATTAAGGTATGATACAAAATATATGATAGTATTAAATAATAACACAATAAAAAAATTGATAAAATTTTAAACAAAATACAAATGTTATCCCCATAACAAAAAGTGTGTTTTAATGTAGGGAAAATTTTAAACATAAAATGTAGATGTGAATAATTATTTTACTCAAATCATTCCAAACTTCTATTTAATAAATTCAAATATCTCAGATGGTAATGCTTTTGTAAAAATATCAGCTAGTAGTTCTAGAATTCTGATGAATTATACAATGATATCTCCTTTTTGTTTGTTATCCCTAATAAAGTGATTCCTAATATCAATTGGTATTTCACATGAATGAAGTGAATGTTTTTATTTTGAACAATGAAACATGTTTTAGCACACAATATTTTGGTTTTAGTAAAATTCATACCATATTCTGTGACTTTTTGTTGCATCCACACCACCTGAGTGATATAACTTCCAGCTGCAACATATTCAGATTCATTAGGGGAGAGTGCAACTAAGTGTTGTTTTTATCATGACCAATAATCTAAAGAATCTCCTTAAAAATTAAAAGTTCTAGAAGTACTCTTTCTATCCATTCTACTACCACCAAATTCAGCATCTGAAAAATTTTTAAATTCTCAATCATTTCCATAAGAATAAAAATGGCATAAATTCCAAGTCCATTTTAAATGTTGGAAAATTATTTTCACATATTTTAATTGGAATTTTTTGGATTTTCCTAATATATCACACATAAGCATATAGAAAACATTATGTCTGGATGACTATATATTAAGTATTGTAGATTTACAATAATACCTCTAAATGATGTTTCCTCAACTGGTTACCCAACATCATCCAGATCAAGATCATTAGAGGTTCCAATAGTAGGACTAATACTTTTAGTATTATCACATATCATGCTCATTTCAAACTCATAATTCATTAGATTAAAAAAATGTATCTGTTAATGACTTTTGTGTTGATCTGAAAAGTATGTCATCAACATAAATTTGAACAATCATATGATTATTTTTTCAAAATTTATAAAAATTGTTGGATCATCCCTTCCATTAATGTAATTGGTTTCTAAAAAAGTCCTTTTAACCTGTCATACCTAGATCTAGGGGATTTTTTAAGGTTATAAATGGTCTTGCTATGTTTATAAACATATTCATGATGTTTTCTATCTTCAGTACCCAGGGGCTAGTCGATATAGACATCCTCTTGAACATATCAATTAAGGAAAGCGCACATAAAATTCATTTGAAAGAGTTTTATATTAAATAATGCTAGAAAGGCTAATTGAATTATAATAAATTCAAGTATTTCTACTATAGAATATGTTTCTTCATAGTCTATGAATTCTTTTTTATTATAACCATTAGCAACAAGTGTGGATTTATGTATAATAATTATACCATTTTCATCGCATTTGTTTCTGAAGACCCATTTTACTCCAATTATATATGTATTCATTGTTTTTTCAACAACGTTATTGAATTTTTTTCCTTTTGTATTCATTTAGTTTATATTTAAATGCCTCAATCCAATCTCCATCACATAAGGCCTCACTTGGATTCTTAAGTTCAAATTGATATAGAAATACAATATGTTCTATTTTATTTAATAAAGAGTTTTTAGTCCTTACTGGTTGATTTACATCACCAATATTGTTAATTTTTTGGATTATTCCTAAGTAATAAAAAATTTGGATTGTGAAAAATTATCTCATCAACACAAGGTAGAATGTCTTTAGTTTTATATGTCTCAGAAAAAATATCATGAGTACTAAAAATGATTGAAGAATGTTTTTTAGGATGGAAATCAGTTTTCAAAAATAGTTTAAAAGTAATATTTTGATGTTTTTTGAAAACAAAAGGATCTGTTTCATCCAACATAACATGTATTATATCTTAAACAACACAAGTATTTTTATAATACACTCTATAAGCCTTATAAGTTGTTTAATAACCTAAAAATATTCCTCCATCTAATTTGTGTTCAAACATATGTATGTTATCATTTGTATTAAAAATAATTACTTTGTCACCAAATACATTGAAGATTGAATCTTTTGGTTTTCGTCCTATCCATAAATCAGAAAGAGTTTTTTTTAATAAAAGGTCTAATTAAAACATGGGTTATAGTATAACAAGAAGTACTAACATCTTCTTCCATGAAATGTTTTGCAATTGAGAATTCACTCAACATGGTTCTTGTTATCTCATGAAGAATTCTATTTCTTCTTTCAAAAAACAATTTTCCAGGGGTGTTCTTAGTGCAGAAACATTTTGAGTAAAAACTATTTTACTAGAAAAAGCATTGAAAACTGAATTTATAGATTCTCCAACATGATCACATTGAATAATTATCGATGGTTGTTTTTTTCACATTTTTAATTTTATCAAAAATAAATTAAAAAAAAACAAAAGGTTTTTGATTTTTTAGAAAGAAAATATACCCATGAAAATCAAGTGTAATTATCAAATAAGAAAAATAAAAATTACTTGCCACCAATAATTTCAGTTTGCATTGGACTAAAAAGATCCATGTTTACTAATATTAATGCATCAGTAGTTGTGACTTCGCAGATTGATTTAAATAATGACTTAGGTCATTTTCTATATTGGAAAGGGTCGCAAACATCCAAAGAATAAAACCTAAGATTAGGGAGATCATTAATAATTACTTTCTTATAGTTTTTATATAAATTTAAAAAATTACTGTGTCATAGTCTCCTATGCTATAACCATGATCGGTAATCCATTGCTCTTAGATAGGGTAAGTCAAGGCTCCTGAGGACTTCTAAGTTAAAACAATAAACATTATCTTGTCTTTGGGAAGATTGAATGATTTAATCCTCAGAATTGTCAAATAACATTTATCATTCCAGATGTTTCCTAGGTATCCTTCATCACATAATTGTTTTATAATAATGATGGTGTTCAAAAGACCATCAACAGAAAAAACTTAAGAAATAAAATATTTACAAGGAAAACAATATTACATATACCAACAATCCTTCCTTGAGCATTATCCCTGATAGAATACTTTCCTCCTTTCATCTTGATTACTTTTTCAAATATGTTATTATTTCCAATCATGTTCCTAGATCATCCACTATCCTTGTACCATTTATTGTTATTGTTTCTTTTTTTCATGAAATAAAAACAATTAATCTTTTGGAATCCACATTTGGAATGAATTATGAACATTATAGAAAACTAGTATTGGTTATAATTAAGAGAATAATTTTTATACCAATGTCCACCACATTAGAATTTTGTTCACAGTAGATCCCTTTGTGGAAAAATATATTTAATACTAAAAACCCATTTTGAATGAGTATAAAATATTCCAGAACAATTTCATAAAGGAAAAATTTGAGAATAAATTTCATCAAAAACTTTCCTTCAAATATTGTATTTTGAGAAAAGTTATTGAAGGGATAAAATCGCAATTTTTTGTCTAATGACCAAATTCATATCCTTATTTGGATTATTTTTAGAATTTAGTTATTCCTTTAAAATTGTTTTCTAAAAAATTATATTACCAAAATCATTAGAATGTTAGTTCTTTTCAAAATATAGCTTTTCAAGGTTTTTAGAAAAACATTCAATCTCAAGAATTTTATTATCAATATCTTTAGAATGTTATATTATTTATCTTGTGAAAATATCAATCCAAGTATTTTGTTTTTATTGATTTCTATAATCCTAACTTTATTCCTTTAAAAGAGTATAGAAAATCTAGAAACTTCTTTATAAGAAGGTAATGAATTAGCATTCTCAGATGTGGGTGTTTCTTCTTCAAAAGAATAATCTTTACTAGGATAATTTTTACTCAAATTCATATGAATAATAGATCTATCTATGTGTACCATTTCTATTAAGAAATGATAAGGTGTTTTGGAAAAAAGACCAATATTCTTGTGTTTTTAGGTATCACAATCCGTAGAATATTCAGAAGAATCACCTCCACTAGCACTCTAGGAGTCATTAACTTTTTATACATTCATTACCTTGGACCTCCAAAATTTATTCTTATTCTTCTTTGAATTTATTTTCTTTATATCCTTTCTTTTCAACATAATACAATGAGTCCCAATGTGTCCTTCTCTTCTAAAGTCATTGCATGTGACTTCAGAATATTTCTTATACTTGTTACCATTGGAATTATTTTTATATCTATATTAGAAATCATTCTTTCCAAAAAATTTATTAATTATTTAAGAAAAATTTTTAATATCATTCTATGACTGCTCAGTATCTCTAGAATCTGATAAGCCTTCATCCTTCCTCTTTATGGACATATATTTCAAAAGATATTGAGACTTGGTAGGATTTGATGTAGTAGTGAATGCTACTCCACCATTATTGTTTTTTACTTTATATGCATCTCTCTTATGTATTCCTTCAGTTTGCAATACATTTTCAACTATATTATCAAGTGTTAAATAAGTAACCTTTCTAGATTCATCACCTGTAATCCTCTTGGTTTCTCATTCATTTGGCATAATATCTATGATCGTTTCAACAATAAATTCATCTTCAATATTTTTCCCTCACATAGCATGATGACTATTAACCATTTCCATAAATATTTGATGAACCATATCCACAGGTTACCCATAAGGAAATTGAAAAGCTTGACTGTCAGATCTTATCAAAACTCTTAATGTTTCAAAAAATTGTGAGTACCAAAATGTGTAATATTCAATTTCATCCATATATTATTTGCTGTTTCACATGGAGATATTAGACTGTAAATGTTCATTGTCATATAACACAATAATGTATTTTTTACCTTATAGTTTAGTTGATATTCAACTTTCTCATGAGTAGTAAAATTATTCACTTCTTTCTCAAGGATCTTATATTCACCAGTGAGCCTAAAAAACATATCTACACCTTTATTTATGATAAAATTGTTCTTTCTATCTCACCCATTTTCCAAATGAAAACTATCAAAAATAGGGGGTCTTGTATGGTTAAGAGTGTCAATTAAACCGGCATTCATCATGATTGTCATCATAAAGAAAAAAAATATTTTTTCCACATATAAATGATAATTTATAAAAATATAACAATGTAAATAAAATATACAATGAAGTTGAAAAAACCTATTTTGATACCAATTTTTGGATTGAAATGGATACGAGATAGAAAAAATACAAGAGGGGGTGAATTTTATATTTAACTAAATTACCATTAAAACCTATAATGAAGGTTATTAGTTTAATAAACCATAAAATAAAACAATTCACAATGCCTCTTATAAAACAACCAATCAGACTGACTCTCAGTCCAATGGAATTCTCATCATACCACTGGTTTTGAGAAAATTCTATCCCTAAAGAATAAAAATATAAGAGTAAAATAAATTGTAAATGATTCTTCCATAAAGCACATAGAACCAATATTAAAAGTGTAATATATAATTAAACTAATTACAAAATAAAAAATTAGAACGAATAAATAAAAGGAATCTTTTTCTATAACAATAATCCACAAAAAAATAAAAAGTGTTACAATTGTTTTATACTGAAGAGTAGGGAATCATTTTAACTAGTAAAATATGTCTATCTTGTCAATATCAGTTATCCCTAGATACAATGTCCATCACGTCTATCTTACTATCCCCACAAGCCCTCAATTGTATAGGTAATCAGCACATATGTGTTTTAAAAACTTGAAATCCCTCGATACGATGATAAGTCACACCGTCATCCTTTCCCTGACATCCCACGATCATAATCACATGATCAGACACAAAATGAAAAAAATCACTAATTGGAATACAAAAACTAAGATTGACCCATTCACCTTTTGTAATTTAAAGGCTTTCACATGAAGTAGAGAGAAGACACACGATCTCTCTCTAGAACATATAAGTAACTAAGGTCGTTCAAAGTCTCTATCTCTTCTTGAAATCAACTTTTATTTTTAAGCATCGGGTTTAAATAGTCATATTTACTCTAATGGTCCTATTTATATGGAAAACTCAAAGGGACTTGGACTCCTAACATTGTAACCATCATATTGAAACCGAATACATGACATCATTTTTATTAGTTTATAACTAACTCTATGACATTGTTTTAGTTAAAACAAGAGATATATGAAAATGATAACATGATTATGATTGATATAAGACATTTGTTTGGATAAAATTGTGAAATCATCCATGTTATAAAAGTAACACTGGAGTATGATTAATATTTCTTAGTGTAAAATAATTTTAAGAGGCAATGTGGGTATGATGCATAATGTGAGTACAATGGACAGAGTGAGTATAATAGACGGAGTCAATATGATAGAAAGAGTCTATATGATAGATATATTCATTACGATTGAAAAATTAAATACAATTGACATATTTAGTATGATAGACAGAGTCATTATGGTTGATAGAGAAACCATTTTCAAAATAGGTACTTTATTTGAGAAATGTATAATGAAATTTGTGATTTCCAAAACAAAAGACATAATGGTAAAAATAAGACTTTTTAAATTAAATTTTATTTAATTTTTTGTGGAAATATTTAGACCATATAATAAATTTGTATTTGAAATGGTCTATTTTTCATGCTCTTGGAATGTGAAAAATGTGGGTACATGTTTTTATTTTCAAAACATTATGGTGTGCCACTCACCTCACTTGTAAAAGGCAACCCCTACACTCCCCTATTAACATGATAAAAAAAATTTTCATAAAAAATAACTACCCAAATATATTAAAAAATTACCACCATAAGAACTAGATCGCTTAATTTGATCATAAATCTATCATAACGATGCTTTTATGGCTTTCCAATGGATATTTTTTGAAGAAGTGGTATAATGTTTCACCATGAATAATTATTTTATTTATATCTACACATTATTCAAAAATTAATTAATTTTTTTGATGTGATAAATGTTTTCTCCCAAATATACTTTTATTTTTATAATATATAATCTTATATATATTTCTTCTTCCACAAAATTGGACATGAAATCATCATTCGTGTGTATAGAGGATTACCGCCTTGCAAGTCATTGAAATTATATTCCATCATATCCTCTCATGGATTTTTAAAATGATGAATTTAAAGTATATATATATAAATATATATGATATTTGTAACATATTTTACATTTGTAGTTATGATATCATGCATACCTTTCTAACATCTATTCTGTAGGGCATAAGAAAATGTCGCTCATGTGTACGGCCTGCTACCGCCTCATGAAGAGATGTTATTAAATTTTTACTATGGAATTTCATGGAATGTAATTAAGATTAATTTAATTTATATATGAAATATATATGAAATAATTGTAACATTTGTTAAATTTAAAAATATATTGATATAAAATATATCTTTTTCTTTCTTAACTAAAAATTGAAAATGTCATTTATGTGTACATGTGGACTACAAACTCCATGAAGTGATACAATTATTTTTCTACACCACAACAAATGGATGATATATATAAGTGTATAAAATGAAATAATATTTTATTTATTTTATAATTATCAATTATTATTTATAAAATAATACATACACTCCTTCTAAAATTATCATTGAAAAATAGAAATTTCAAACTTGAAAATTTATGACTGATAGACTCTGCAATGGTAAGAAAGATTATCATTCCGAACCATATTTAATGACTGATTTTAAAATAAAAATTAATGTAAAAATATCATAATATGTATGAAATGTGAATTTTAGTTTTCTATAATTATGCATGTAAAAATATTCATTTCCCTCATATCATCAAACATATGATGAAATGAAATCCTAAATAAGAATAATAATCAACTACACCACAACAAATGTGTCCCACCCAATTGTTAAATAATGTAAACTGTAATAAGAATTAAATAGAGAAACAATTATATTTAGGGTAAAATTTCATTATCCCCAATCCTGAGTTTTCAAAACCCAAGAATGGCCTATGACCATGTTCCTGGTATTCCTAATCACTAATCTATTATCACCAAATAGTAATGTTAGAATAGAACCACCTATGATACCACTATGTGAAATCCTAGACCCAAAGGTCACATAATGGCTGCTCCTAGCCCAGTGGGCCACATGGCCTCATGCATATACCAAAATACACCCACAAATGAAAAATAATATCGACGGATTGAGGTGTGACTGTTGGGAGAATATGCCTCATTTCAATATTTTAGAACAAAATATGATTATAAATAGAGGTAAATAGAGAAATCATTAGAAGTAAAAAATAAGGAATATAGGAATATATGGAAAATGGTAACAATAATTGAGATAAGAAGAAAAACATAAAATAAATGATAATGATATGTCATATATATATGAAAAATAGAAAACATGGACATAATACAATAAGAATAACATTCTCCACAAATATATAATGGAAATAAAAGACTATACAAAGATCTTGATCTTGGTCTTGGTCATATTATATATATATCCACCCTAAATAGAAATAAATCAAATGGGAAATGACATAGTCATAAAATTGTCAGCACCTACATTCATGTAATCTTCCTCAAGTACCATAAAACACCCAGTGAGGGTGTGAGATAAATCACATTGGGCCACCAATAATGGTGTCTAAGAATTTTTCAAATGTTATTGAAATATTATAGTGTCAAATAATTCTTTTATAATGTAAATCATCACTATGTAACTAGTACCCAAGTGATAACTTTAGCCCCTGGATGGCATCTAAACATAAATGAACAAATATTGATTATGTGGACTTTATAAATGAGTCTCATGTTAACAAATGTAATGGTTACATGTTATGATAAGAAAAACTACAATGACATTTTATAATGAATTAACATGTTAACAACAAAGGAAACGTAGAACTCAAGGGTCTAAAAATCGGTAGTAACTATAGCCTAAATAAGGTAAAGAGTGTAATTCAAAGAGAATATTCCATGGTATTACACAAAAACATGCACACTGAATCAAAGGTGATCGTACAATGTAAAATAAGGCTAAGTACAGACAGGTCCCTATGGACTGTAAGCATATATCTTAGTTTTCACTACTAGATCAGAGGAGGGTATCCAAAGCATCCTTTAATGCTATGTGAGGGAACCCATGGGGTTATACAAGGCATACAATTATACACAATTATTGGGATCTAGGTGGGTCTAAGCCTATGCAAGCCATATACTAGAATTAGATTGGGGCTCCCAACTTCTCATAGAGTTCCCCATAAGAATCAATAGAGAGATCAAGTTAGGCCACTTATATTTAATTATGAAGTCAATTAATATTTCATTTTCTACAACCCTTTCCATTCTTTACTATGAAATGGTAATGTACAATTCAACCATGGTTAATTCCATTTAAGAAATATTCAATAATTAAGGTTCATTCTACTACTTTAAATTGATTTGTTAAGTGGTGATATGGACATGAAACCTATGTTTTATTTTCTTTTAACCTGTTGATGCCATATAGTTAGTATACTGACCAATTTCCATTTCGAATTTAATTTTCCATTGATGTACTTACATTTGGAATGATGAGTAGTGAGAAAACATGGTACATTCCATTATGAAATACAAAATATAAAACAATCTATTTAATAATGAAATGTTTCCCCTTAGAAGGCTCAATCGAAGGTACACCCGAACGGTGGCTTAAATGTTTCAAATACAGAAACACAATTACGGAATAACATCCTACATGGGTTGGATAATGTTGCTGGTGTAACCAATAACAATTAATATCGTATATTTAACGAGAATGAACATTCAGTTATAGCAATTATTAGAATGGTATTTATGTAATATAAACCACAACCAATGAATTTTCTGGGCCCCACATGACAATTTCTAAATCAATGAACATGAGGGATGAGTTATAGAACACACATCATAAGCTGGATCCACTCTCGTCCTTTTAATGAATGAAATCATTCATTACATGTATTTGGACTTCAAAAATATACATATTGAGATCCATGGAGGTAAATCCTACTTGATAATTTACTAGGGAAGAAGAGGCAGGTTAATTAAATTGTGAAGGGAAACTTGTAAATTGACCTTTAATTACCCTTTTCATGGTTCTTCCACACAGTTTGAAAAACTATGTAGAAACCATGAACATGTAACTAGGAAGAAGTGACACTTTCATTGATAGGTCACCCGACTATGCGCCAACATTGCGATATGGATCTTCTTGAAAATAGGTCGCCCACATAGAAAGGAAAACCATGCGCCAACCAAGCATTAGCAGTTCGATATTGCTATTTTTTAAAAAAAATTGGGATTCATGTTCTGAACAACACCCAGACACCCCTAATACATTTTTAAACTCAATATGTATCTACATTAGGTCCAAAATAAGGAATTTGACCAAAATATAAAGGATTCAAATATAATTTAAAAATCATTTCTTAAAAAAATTTATAAAATTTATTTGGTAACATTTACATAATTTTTTAAATTAGTATATCAAAATTATTTGATGGGTATATTTCTGTATTTTTCATAAAATATTTAGTTTTTACTAAATGGTGAAAAATACCAATTTTTCCAATACTATCATTTCACATAAAAAAATATTTATTTTAAAAGCCCTATTATTTATTATATATGATTTAATGTAACGTAATTATTATTTATTTATATTTAATTACCATAATTTCATAGGAATGATCTTATTATTTTATTATTGTATTAGTTTATTATGGTATTTTAAAATGGATATTTCATATAACTATTTTTATTTGAACAATTGTTATCCATTTTAATAAATTAAGAAACATAAAATGAAGAATGATTTAATTAAATATATAGGTAATATATAAATAAATATTAACATGTATTTATAAAATGTTTATCATTATTCATATATTTAATTAGAAATAATAATTTCCGTGAAGAATAGACTTTTTGAACGCCCTCTTTTTTATCATGACATCAGGATTCATTTTAAATTAAATTCTCTCCACATTTACGAATTGAATTTGGTAAAATGTATTCACCATTTGAATTAACATAATTTATATAATCTAACATGGTAAATATTATTTTTTCTATAATGAATAGTGAAAATGAAAAACATTAATCACAATGGTTAATGTGATAATGTATTTTCCCGAGGATTAAAAAAACGATAAAGTTAGAATGTTATATTTGTTGGTTTGAAATAGATATGAGATAGCACAAATACAAGATGGGGGTGTATTATATATTTAAAGAATTCTATTAAAACATTTTAATAAGGTTCATAATTATATAAATCATAAAGAAAAACAATTCACAATGCCTCTAATAAACCAAACAATCAGACTGAATCTTGGTCAAATGGATATGTTATGATACAATAGGTTATGAGAAAATTATATTCTTATTGATACAAATATCAGAGTTACATAATTTTTAAATGATTCTACCATATAGTGTATTGATCAATATTAAAAGTGCAAGCTATAATTAAAACATTTACAAATGAATATAAATTGAAGGAATAAATAAATCGATAAACATTCTATTACAATAACCACCCGAAAATTAAAAGGTATTTTAATTCTTTTATCCCAAAGAGTAGGGTATTCATCCAACTAGGATAATAGGTATATCTCCCCCAAATCATTAATCCCTTAATACGATGATTTGCACTCCCATCTTATTATCCCCACAAGCACTCAATTTTAAATGTAATCAGATCCTTAGTCATTCAAACACTTGAAATCCCTAAATATGATGATTGGATGCATAGCCTGCCTATCCCCAATAGCCCAATATCCTAATCACATTATCTAACACACAAAGAAAAACAAATCACTTTTTGAAATACGAAAAATAAGAATGATCCGTTCACATTTTGTAATTTCACAGCTTTCACACAAAGGAGATAGAAGTCACATGACCAATCTCTAGAACATAGAATTACCTGAATACATTCAAAGTCTCTGTCTCATCCTCAAATGACCTCGAATTTATAGGCCTAAATTTCCAATGTTCACATTTTCTTAAATGGGCGTATTTATCTAGAAAATATAGATGGACATGGAAACATTTCATTGTAATGGTCATATTGAAATAAAAAACACAACAACCTTTTCATTAGTCTATAACTAACTTTACAAATTCATTCTGGTTAAAAAACATATATCAAAATGAAAACCTGAGTAAGATTTGATATAAAAATTCTGTTTTGATAATTTTATGAAAACATACATGTTATAAAAGTAACAGATGAGTACGATTAATATTGCTTAGTAAAAAATACTATTATGATGAAAAATGGGTATGATTTGTAATTTGAGTATGATGGACATGGTGGGTATAATGGATTGAGTAAATACGATAGACTGATTCAATGCTATAGATTGATTCAATATTGTAGACAATGTTATTACGATAGATAGATTCAATACAATATATAGAGTCAGTACAATATAAAAAGTCATTACGATAGACCAAAAAACCAATTTCCAAATAATTATTTTATTTGAGAAATGTATAAAGAAATTTGTGATTTCTAAAACATAATACACAAAGGTCAAAGTAATGCTTTTGATATAACAATCTCCACCTTTTTGGAAAGAAGAAAACAAAATTTAAAACCAAAATGAACTACTTATCCCCCCCCCCCCGAATTAAGAAAACACTTATTAATCGATAAATGAATAAAACTAACTCCTCCTTAGGTATTGAAATACCTATGGATTGTATTCATATAGATTTTCTTTGGTTTTTATTATCCATCTCTATAATGTCTTACTTTCAAGTAAAACATTAACAATTCTCCCCCTTTTGTGAAACTTTCTCCCATTTTATGTAACATTATAACCTTTTGTGATTTTCCAAATGAATAGGGTAATCATGAATTGCCTGAAAAGGATAGATAGAAAAAAATTCAAAATAATGTAAATGAGAACATAATCCTCATTGAATTTTCAAAAGTCATATAATTTGAAATGAAAAACAATAAAAAAGTTTCAACAATACTTTAATTGGTTTTCTCTTTATTTTCCATTCTTGATAAATTCATATAGAACATCCTTAATATTCTTAATTTATTTCTTGTCTTATGAGATATAAACACCCTTAAATTTTAGAAGCACATATTGGTCTATAAAAAGTTGATCTTGAGTTTTAATAGTATCTTCTTTTATTCTGATCACTTCATCAAGAGTATAGATTATTTATGGAATATTCTTATTTTATTGAGTCAACACAAAATTTTGTTTCTTTAACAAAACTATTTAATCTTTAAAATATGCGACCATTGAACAATATAACTAGAAATCAGTCATCGTTTCATTCAACACTTTTACTGAAGGAGCATCAAACCCATGGGTTTTTGTGATCTTATTCAACCTATAAATAGTTTCTACGTAATGATTATTAAAATCAAGGGAAATATCATTTGAAATCCTCCTTATGTCTTCAGTTGATTCCACATGTTCATTCACCAAGATTTCCGTTTTTATGACCATTTGGTCATCTTGTTGCAATCCTACTTAAGAGAAACGAATCTATCACTAAAAAATTTTAGTTTTGGCCACTATTGAAATTACTCTCTTTATAATCTCTCTTACATAAACAAATTTCTTCCTTATATTATCTATAATTAAATCAATCATTACTTATATTATGGGAAAGTGGGGAATAATTATCTTGATTCATCATATAACATGAACAATGTAATAAATTTTCATGAGAGAAATTGTTTGTTCTGAATCAATATCATCATCATACGATTTTAGTTCATTTGATTCGCTCGAGTCTTTATTAGGTAGTTTTACTTTTCCTATCGCTGTTTCCTTTTAACCATTTCTTCTTATTTCTCATATCTTTATTTTTCAACTTTCTCACTAATGAAAATAACTTTATTAACATGAGAAATTTGAACACCACGGATGACTGGAGAGGTAATACTCATTGATTGGGTTTCTAAGGATTGAACTGGTGCTTGATCGACATGTGGATTCTGTTGATGAATAACATCACATTGTTTTTGTGGGGATTTTTATTCTCTAATTTTCTTATTACTATGATGATATTCCCAAATAAATTCATCTTACTCTTCTCCACCTTCTTGTTGTAAAGTTGATTGAATAACTTCTTTCACAATTTCTTTCCATTGTTCATTCTCTAGAATAGTATGTATGATTGTTTCTTTTTGAACTTCTTCTATAAATTGAGAACATATGAAAATCAGTACTTTTTAGAACATTGGAAATATCAAAATCTTGAACTTTATTTCTCAATATAAAGTTCTTATTCTTCCCATTCTGTAGATTATATTCTATTATTATCCTCTCAGTTAGAGCTTCAGCTGGATCAAGACCAAATTAAGGATCACCTTCTTTTCTTTTCAATTTCTCATTTCTCCACTTGGATACAACCTACTTACTATATTTCGTTTTTTTCATAGGATTTTCACTGATCTGGGGGTTTGTCTTATGATAAGATTAAACCATTGGAGAAGATTCTACTTGAAGTGGTGCTCATTGATTTGGTGTTAATTTTACACATATTTGATGAAGAGTTTTGACTTATCATCAAAAAAAAACATTCAATTTCTTTATCGTATTCTAGCTTATCCAAGAATCATTCAGCTCTTTAGATTATCCTTTCACTAGAATATTAAATAATGTCAAAATGTCAAGAATGAAATTTTTGAGAATATATGGATACATAATCATATGGGACATAATATCTCCATACTTCACAATCATGTTTATTTTGAAAATTCTACCCATGAGGTTTACCTGTATCATATTTACAAGATAATATTACACAATGATGTCTGAAGACATAAGAGTTTCTCTATCAACTTTTCTTGGAATTAGAAACCCATGCATCCAAAGGACAAAAAACCGGTTATCTATATAGAGATGTGAAATTTTTTTTTGATTTATGAAAAATAAATAATTTTCAAATCCTTATTTATTAAATGCGGTAACTTTTTTAGGAAACTTATGAGAAAGAAAATAGGAGTCACCATTAGTAGGGACATTGAGGTAATGTTCTTCATGGTTTAAAGACATTGAAAACATTCAATCATACAGAACAAAGTTAATCATCATATCCTTATCAAAAGAGATAGTATTGTAGAATTTTTTAACCTATTAAAAAAGAATAAGATTTTGAGATATGGAATTCTAAACACAAATATGTTCCCAACCTAGGAATAAAATAATTCTTTTAATTGTTGAGTCATAACTGTTAATGAAATCTTGAAAGAATAACCATTATATAAAGAAATACATTTATTAGAGAGTCTTTGAAGACATATTCGAATTAGTATTGGAAGAAGACAAAGACATAAAGATTATTGGAAGAATAAAAGATCTTACTTTTTCATTTGAAAGAGGGAAGAGCTTCGCTAAGAAGAAGAGCCAGTGTGGGTTAGAGAATGACAGTCCCCTATTTATTGGTGAATTAGGCTGATTTTTTGTCTTCTACAATTGAGATTAGAAGATAATGATTCCAAAAGTTGAGAATACATGGGTTTTTAAAAAAAATATAATTTAAAAAAATTAAAAAGATTAAAAATGAGAAAAAATAAAATAAGATAAAGGAAATACAAAAGGAAAAGAAAATGTAACTATCAGATATTTCAAGTAATTTTTTGGTTTCAGAGTTTTATGAATGTTAAAATATAATAAATTTACAGAAATTAATGAGTTTAAATATTTAAGAGAACATACAACAGAACATTAGATTGATGAAAAATAATATAAACATGGCCAGTTGTCAGATCGATAGGAAAGAATCATTACCATAGGTTGTTATGAAATTGGAAAACAAATTTCATACCATTGGTTGTCAAGCCAATGGAAAACAAGGTCATTACCATATGTTGTCATGCTGGTGGAAAATCAAGTTATTATAATAGGCTTTCATGCTGATGGAAACAAAGTCATTACCATAGTTTGTCAAGTTGATGGAAAACAACATCATTACAATAGTTTTTCAAGCCAATGGAAAATAAATTAAATACCATAGATTTTCAAGACGAATGAAAACAAAGTCATTACCATAGGTTTTCATATTGATGGAAAAAAAGACATAATCATAGGTTGATATGCAGATTGGAAAAAAAGTCATTATAATAGGTTGTCAAGCCAATGGAAAAAAGTCATAACACAGGTAGTCAAGATGATAATATGAGTTTCAAGCCAATAAGAAAAAATTAAAAACTAAAAAAGATGAGGTCGAATGTCATAACATAAAAATAAATCAACTATTGAAAAAAATAATACGAATAGAATGATAATGATAAATAATTAAGGTGTGATACAAAATAAAAGATAGTAATTAAAAATGAAACAAAAAAAATTTATAAAACATAATTCAAAAGGCAAATGTTCTCCCCATTAAAAAAGTGATTTTTAATGTAAGTAGAATTGTAAACAAAGAATGTAGATGTCAATAATTATTTTAGTGAAATGATTCCCAACATCTGTTTAATAAACTCAAATATGTCATATGGTAATGTTTTTTTAATAATATCAGCAAGTTGTTCTAGCATTCTGATGAATTGTAAAATGATATATCCTTTTTTATTGTCATCCCTAATAAAGTGATGCCAAATATCTATTTCTATTTCACATGAATGATGTGAAGGGTATTTATATAGAGTAATGAAACTTGTGTTATCACACAATATTCGGTTTTTAGTAAAACTCATACCATATTTTGTGACTGTGTGATGCATCCACAACACTTGAGTGAATGAACTTCCAGCTGTTCCATATTATACTTATGTAGGGGAGAGTGCAAATGGGTGTTTTTTTTCATGACCTAGAAACTAAAGAATCTCCTTGAAAATTAAAAGTTATAGATGTACACATTCTATCTATTCTAGTACTACCAAAATTAGCATCTGAAAAACATTTTAAATCAAAATCATTTCCATAAGAATAAAAATGGCCTAAATCTCTAGTCCAATTTAAATGCAGGAAAATTCCATTCATAGCTTTTAACTAGATTTTTTTTGGATTTTCATAATATCTCAAAAATAAGCATATATAATACATTATTTCAGGATGACTAGCTATTATGTATAGTAGACTTTCAATCATACCACTAAATGATGTATCATCAACTGGTTTCCCAAAATCATCAATATCAAGATTGTTAGAGGTTCCAATAAGATTACAAATACTTTCAGTATTGTCATATCCATAATTTTTTTATTATGCCTTTGATATAATGTTTTTTGAGATATATAAGCACCTTCTGGTTTTGGGGAAATTTGAAAACCAAGAAAAAATGTTAATTCAAACATCATGCACATTTAAAACTCAGTCTTCATTAGATTCACAAATTAATCTGTTAATGACTTTGGAGTTGATCCGAAAATGATTTCATCAACATAAATTTGAATAATCATAAGATCTTTTTCCTTTATTTTTAAAAATAGATGGACCAACTATTCCTTTAAAGTAATCTGTTTTTAACAAAAATTCATTTAACCTATCATACCAAGAACTAGGGGATTCTTTATGTCTATAAACGGCATTGTTATGTTTGAAAACATATGAAGGATGTTTTGAATCTTCAGTGCCAGGGGGTGGGTCAACATGAACATCCTCTTGAACATATCCATTATGGAAAGCACACATGAAATACATTTGAAAGAGTTTGATATTAAAGAATGCTGCAAAGGCTAATAGAATTCTAATAAATTTGCATATTGCTTCTGGAGAATATGTTTTTTCATAGTCTATGCATTCTTCTTTATTATAACCTTTATCAACAACTATAGATTTATTTATAATAATGATACCATTTTCATCACATTTGTTTCTAAAACCCCATTTTACTCAAATTATAGATGTACTCATAGTTTTTTCAACCAAGTTTTAGACATTGTTCCTTTCAAATTTGTTTAGTTTATCTTGAAATGAATTAATAAAATCCCTATCACCTAAGAAATCACATTGATTTTTAGGTTCAAATTGAGATAGAAATGTAATATATTCTATTTGATTTAATAAAGAGTTTTTAGTTTATACTGGTTGATTTACATCACCAATGATGTTATCTCTAGGATTATTCCTAAGCAATAAAAAATTTGGCTTTTGAAAATTTTTCTCATCAACACAAGGTAGAATGTATTCAGGTTTATAGGTCTTAGAATCATTTTCATGAGTACTAAAAATGTTTGAAGAATATTTTATAGGATGTAAATAAGTTTTCAAAAACACATTAGAAGTAATATTCTGATGTTTTTTTTGAAAAAAAAGGATCTATTTCATCAAACATAACATGTATTGTTTCATAAAAAACAGAAGTTTTTTTTATAAAACATTGTATAAGACATATAAATGGTTGAATGACCTAAAAATATTCCTTCATCGGATTTTGTTACAAACTTTTTTATGTTATAATTTGTATTTAAAATAAGTACTTTGAAACCAAATACACTGAAGAATAAATATTTTGGTTTTCATCCTCTCCATAACTCATAAATATTTTTATTAAGGAATGATCGAATTAAAAAATGATTTATAGTATAACAAGCAGTACTAACATATTCTTCCTGGAAATGTTTCGCAATTGAGTGTTCACTCAACATGTTTCTTGTTATATCTGAAAAAATTATATTTCTAACTTCATAAAAAAAATTCTGGGGTGTCCTTGGTGGAGAAACGTTTTGATTAATACCTTTTTTTACTACAAAAAGTATAAAAAACTGATTTTTCAAATTCTCCACCATGATCACATTTAATAGTTATCGATGGTTTCTTTTTCACATTTGTAATTTTAACAACAAATTTTTTTAAAAGAAAGGATTCTAATTTTTTAGAGAGAAAATAAACCCATGTAAATCTAGTGTAATTATCTACTATGAAAAATACAATGCACTTTCCTCCAATAATTTCAGTTTGTATTAGACTACAAAGATCTTTCTACACTAACTGTAATGCATCAGTAGTTATGACATAGATGATTGATTTAAATTTTTAATTAGGTCATTTTCCATATTGGAAAGGGTCACAAACAGCAGAAGAATCAATACTAAGCTTAGGTAGATCATTAAGTAGTCCTTTCATAGAGAGTATATATAAATTCCCAAAATTATTATGTCATGGACTTCAATTCCATAATCGCAGTCGGTCATCTATTACACTTAGACATGATATGGCATGGATCTTAATGACTTATATGTTAAAATACTAAACATTATCATGTCTTTCGGCAGATAGAATGAATTAATCCTCAAAATTTTGAACTAAACATTAATAATTCATAAAATTCACAAGTATCCTTCGTCACATAATTGTCTTATACTAATGAGGTTGTTCTAAAGACCATCAATAGACAAAAAATTAAAAATAAAATTTTTCCATGGCAAAAAATATTACCTATACCAATAATCCTTCCTTTTCCATTGTCTATGAAGGAAACATTTCCTTCTTTCTTCTTGATTACTTTTTCAAAGAAGTTTCTATTTCAAATAATGTGACTAGATCGTCCACTACCATGTACCATTTATTGTTATTACTTCTTGTTTTGTTTTCCCAAAACAAAAATAATTACTCATTTGGAATCCACATTTGTTATGAATAGTGGTCATTATGTAAACTCAATATTAGGGTTTACTAAGAGAACAATTTCATTCCAAATGTCCACCACTTTATAATTTGTCTTAGAATAGATTTATTTGGGGAATAAATTAGATAATACTAAAAACTGGTTTTGAATGAGTATATCCAATTCTAGATATATTCCTTAAAGGAAAACTTCGAGAATACATTTTATCAAACTACTTCCGTCCAATAGTGAATTTTAATAAATGGTTGTAAGGGAACAAATCTCAAGTTTTTGTCTGATGACCAAATTATTATCCTTATTTGTATTAGTTATAGAATTTAGTTTTTCCTATAAAATAGTTTTCTCAGAAATCATATTACGAAATTCATGAGAATGTTGGTTCTTTTAAAAATTAACTTTTTCTAGGTTATTTGGAAAACATTCAATCTCATGAATTTTATTGTCAATATCTTTAGAAAGATCTAATACTTATCTTGTTAAAATTTCAATCCATGTATTTTCATTTCTTTGTTTTCTATAAAAACTACTATATTCATTTTCTAAGACTTTAGAAAATCTGGAATCTGTTTTAAAAGAATGTAATGAATTGTCATTCTCGGATGTGGGTGTTTCTTCTTCAAAAGAATAATCTTTACTAGGATAATATTTACTCAAAGTCATATTAGTTACAAATTAATTTTTTGTGCCATTACTATTAACCATTGATAAGGTGTTTTGGAAAAAAGACCAATATTCTTATGATTTGAGGTATCACAATCCAAAGAATCTTTAGATGAATCCCCACCACTGGCACTATAGGAGTCATTAACCTTTTAGAAATTATTTCTCTTGGAATTCCATAATTTAGACTTATTCTTCCCTGAATTTCTATCCTTTATATCCTTTCTTTTCAGCATAGTACAATGAGGTCGAATGTGTCATACTCTTTTACATTAATTTCTTGTGACTTAAGAATATTTATTATCATTGTTACTTTGGAATTATTTTTTAATTTTTATTCGAATTCATTCATTCCAAAAATTCTATTCATTCAGCAACAAAAAATTTTAATATCATTCTATGACAGCTCAGTATCACTAGAATCTGATATGACTTCATCCTTCCTCTTTCTTGACTTAGTTTTCATAGGAGATTGAGACTTGGTAGGATTTGAGGTAGAAAATAATGCTACTCCACCATTCTTAATTTTCACTTTATATTTATCTCTCTTATGTCTTCATTCATATTGTAATACAGTTCCAAATAAATAATCAACTGTTAAATTAGTAATTTTCTAGATTCATCCACTACAGTACTATTGTATTCCCATTCATTTGGAATAATATCAATGATCATTTCAATGATAAATTCATCTTCAATATTTTTCTCTCCTAGAGCATGATGATTGTTAACCATTGTCATAAAGATTTGTTGAACCTTAACCATGGGTTCACCATTAAAAAATTGAAATGCTTGAGAGTTAGCTCTTAGAAAAACTCTTTTTTTCCAACAACTTTGGATGTACCAAAATGTGTAATCTACAATTTCATCCATATACTATTTGCATCATCACCTGGAGATATTTGGCTGCAAATGTTCATGGTAATATAACATAATAATTTATTGTGTACCTTATAGTTTTGTTGATATTTATTATTTTAATGAGTAGTAAAATAATTTACTTCTTTCTTAGGGATCTTATATTCACCAGTGAGCCTAAAAAACATATCTAAACCTTTTAATGATAAAATTATTCATTTGATATCTCCCATATTCCAAATCATTACCATCAAAAAATAGGCGGTCTTGTATGGTTATGAGTGTCAATTGAACTGGCATTCATCATTCCTGCCATCGTGATGTAAATAATATTTTTTCCACATATTAATATTAGTGTATAAAAATAAAACAATGTAAATAAAATATACAATGGTGTGGAAAAATCATTTTTGATACCAATGTTTGGATCAAATTGGATATGAGATGGTAAAAGTACAAGAGGGGTGAATTTTATATTTAAAAAAATTTATATTAAAATTTATAATGAAGGTTATTAGTTTTGTTAATTATAAACTAAAATAATTCACAATGCCTCTTATAAAACAAGCAATCAGATAGACTCTCAGTCTAATAGAATTTTTATCATACCACATGTTTTGAGAAAATTGTTTTCATAATGAATAAAAATATAGGAGTAATCTAAATTGTAAATGATTCAACCAAAAAGCACATAGACCCAATATTAAAAGTGCAATATATAATTAAAAAAATTACAAAAGATTACAAATATAAATAATAAATAAATGGATTCTCTTTCTATTACAATAAGAAATGAAAAAATAAAAGGTGTTACAATTATTTTATCCTAAAGAGTTGGGTATCCCTTCAAATAGGATAATTGGTCTATCTCACCAATACCAGTAAGACATTTATACTATGGTTGGAACGTCTGTCTTGCAATCCCCACAATCCATCAATTTTATTTGAAATCAGAACCTATGTCTTTCAAACACTTTAAATCCATCGATACGATGATCAGTCGCACCGTCACCCTACCCCCGACCGCCCTCAATCATAATAACCTGATCAGACGCACAAGGAAGAAAATCACTTGTTGATATAAATGATCTATGAACAACCCATTCATGTTTTGTAATTTCATGGATTTCACACAAACTAGTGAGAAGACACATGATCTCTCTCCAGAACATTGAAGTAACAAAAGATGTTCAAAGTCTCTATCTCTGCATGAAGTGACCTCTTATTTATAGGCCTCAGGTTCGGACAATCATATTTCCTTCAACGGTCATATTTATTTAGAAAAATCAAAGGGACATGGATTCCTAGCATTTTAACAGTCATATTGAAACAGAAAACACAACATAGTTTTTATTAGTTTATAACTAACTTCATGACATAGTTTTTGATAAAACAAAATATATATGAAAATGATAATATAATTATGATTGATATAAGACACGTGATTTGATAAAATAATGAAAGAATGCATGTTATAAAATTAGCAGATGAGCTCAATTAATATTTCTTAGTGTAAAATAATGTCATGATGCAATGTGGGTATGATGCATATTGTGAGTACAATGGACAGAGTGAGTATGATGGACAAAGTCAATACGATAGAAAAAGTCAATATGATAGATAGAGTCTATACGATAGACAGATTAATTATGATAGACAATGTAAATACAGTAGGTATATTTAGTATGATAGACAGTGTCATTATGATAGACTGAAAAACCATTTTCAAAATAAGTCCTTTATTTGGGAAATGTATAAAAAAATTTGTGATTTCCAAACAAAAGAAATTATGGTAAAAGTAAGACTATTGTCATTACAGTTTTTTTTAAAACGTTTTTAAGGAAATATTACGACCTTATAATGTATTATTATTGATAATGGTCCATTTTGGATGCTCTTGGAATGTGAAAAATGTGGGCATACCTTTTTTCTTTCGAAAAATTCTGGTGTGCCACTCACCTCACATATAAAAGGTCACCCCTATACTCTCCTCTTAAGACCATAAAAACATTTTTTCTTAAAAAATAACTACCCAAATTTATTCAAATATTACATCCATAAGAACTAGCTTCCTTAATTGTATCTTCAATCCATCATAAGTAGTCATTTATGTCATACCAATGGATATTTTTTGAAGAAGAGGTATAATTTTTAACAATGAATTCTTATTTTATTTCTATCTAGAAGTTATTCAAAAATAAATTTCCTATTTTGATGTGATAAAAATTTTCTCCTGAAAATAATTTTTTTTTCATATTATATAATCTTATATATATTTTATCTTCCATCAATTTTGACATGAAATCATCCTTCGTGTGTACAGAGGATTACCGCCTTACGAATCATTGAAATTATATTTTCATCATATTATCTCATGTATTTTTAAAATGATGAATTTAAAGTATACATATAAATATATTTATGATTTTTGTAACATATTTGTACATTTGAAGTTATGATATCACACATACCATTTTAACATCTATTCTGTAGGGTATATGAAAATGTTACTCGTGTGTACTGTCTGCTACCGCCTCATGATGCGATGTGATTCATTTTTCAATAAGAAATTTCATATAAGGTAATAAGGACTAATTTAATTAATATATGAAATAATAGGATATTTTCAAAATTGTGAAAAAATATTGATATAAAATACATCTTTTTCATTCTTATGCTAAAAATAATAATGTCGTTTGTGCATACATGTGGACTACAACCTCCATGAAGCGATGATATTTTTTTCAACACCACAACATATGGAAGATATATATAAGTATATCACATGAAATAATATTTTATTTTTCATATTATTATGATTTATTAATTATAAAATAATACATACACTCCTTTTAAAATTATCATTGAAAATTGGAAATTTCACTCATGAATATGTATGACCGACAATCTCCATTATTGTAAGAAATTTAATTTTTCCTAACCATTTTAAATGAATGGTTTTAATAAAATAATTAATGTATAAATATGATAATTTTTTTTTGATTATTAATATATATATGTTTAAATAATGAAATCTTTGACCATGGTCAACACACCAAAACGATTTTTAACTGATGAAAAAAAGTCCTCAAAACACCCGACGTAGACATAACAAAGTTTTTATTTAAATATATAATTAAAAATAAATAAATAATTTTTTAAATTATATGATATTGAAGAAATAAATGGTTATTAAAAAATAAAATAAAATATATAATAATATTATATATGAGTTAAAATATTAATATTGGAAATCTAGACTCTAGGTATTTATTTCTCATCTCACTTTTTTTCTATGAAAAATATACCTTATCCACCAATGTTATTTATTTTTTGGTGTATATAATTTCTATATAAATGTGATTATATAAATCCATTATCCATCATGTGTAATGAATCAAATTGAATACCCTCTCAAAATGGTACCCCACAGAACTCATCACATACGAGACGATTTTTCCTGATCCCCATGATCTCCTAACAAGCACATGCGAATTGAACAATGAATATATGTAATGATTTCACCCAAACTAAAGGAACCACTTGGAAAATTTGTAAAGTGTATAAAAAATATAAAAGATAAATATGTTGAACCAAAAAATTGTGAAATAGAAGATACTAAAGAGTATAAACAATATCTGAATACAATTCCCACTATAGATGAATAAGAAAAAATGAAAACCATCTTCTTCATGTAATATTATTTGAATAGTCTGATTAATGTCACCCCAAACTACCCATACTAGTCGATAGAATTCCTCACTACCTCATTATGGTTTCATTTATTTTCATGCAATGAAATACATAATGAGAACTACAAATTTCCAAAATGGTACATATGGTATGATCTAATAGGATTTGTAGGGTCTCTTCTAGGTGTTCCATATCATGTCCATTAATAATGATCCAATAATTGTCAATATTTAATAAATGAATGAATTAAAATTGATTAAAAATTTTGATATCACAATCATGGGAAAAACCCATTTAATATCCCCTTTCCCCACTTTTACAAATAATTTAGGTAAATAATTTGCTAAGTATTTCATAAAAAAAACTAGTAGATATATAAAGAAAAAATAAATGAAATGTTGCATAATTTCTCATATCATTTATATGGTAGTACAAAAATTAGTCCAACCCAAAAGTATCCCAAATTGGCTTGGAAGAACATGATATAAATTTTTATGGATCATAGTTGGTCATAATATCTAAAACACTCATACCTAACATATATAATTCACTATGAATCCAGAAAATAGAACTATGCATTGATTATAGGGGGAAGAGGATCCTTGTAGAAAGAGAACCTCCCAAAACGTCTAATAAGTCCCAATAAAAACATTCCAAGAGATTACAGATATAACCCATGATAAGAACTCCCAATATTGGAAGATATATATCTCTTTACCCTCCACCTAAGTAACAAATACATACCACATTCTCGATTTTTATGAATAGTTCATTAAGATATTTATCATTTCATGATTTGTATTCAATATCATAAAACCATTACATAACGTTTTTGAAGCCCATTCCATTTATCTAATCCAAGGGAAAACCATATTTAATAAAAAAACCACATTTTCACCCAAAAAAGGAATGAAGTCATATAATTCTATTTCATTTAATAAAACAGTTTATAAAAAAAAGTAGAATTTAGTTCCACAAAACATGCTAGAGAGAGAACCACCCACCACAAACCTTGTGGTTGAAAATGACCGAAAAATTATTCTATAACAAGAGTAATGTGAAACAAATTAGGGACTTATAATCAATCCATAAATCTTAGGATTTCTTCAATTAATTTTTTTTGAATAAAATAGTAAATGACAATTACCTCAATAACGCACACATGCCACACCACAATTAACAATGGAAACAAACCATGGAACAAGTTTTCAGAATGGATCTTGAGAGAAAAATTAACAAACATCATCACAGGTCAACAAATCCAATTGAAGAATGAAACAAGACCACCTCAATAAAAGAAACAAAGACTAAGAATGGATTAATTTTTCATAGATATGAAATCTATGTAAAATAGTGATCAATCACCGAATGAATCAATTCATAGTAAATGTAGAATAAAAAATTCACAATAGAAGACATTAAGGTTGACACTAGTGCAGAAAACGTTTTTAGCGTCACCATTTTTACATTGGTTATAAATAACTGACATGATAATATGAGAAACGTGGTTTTTTACATCGGTTATTTTATAAATGATGTAAAAAATGCGGAGAGTAAATTTTTGACATCGGTTATTTTAATAATCAACGTTAAAAATAATGTTTGTTAGTTTTTTATGTCGGTTATAAATTAACCGATGTAAAAAACCAAAGAATTGTGTTTTTTACATTGTTTATCAAATAACCGATGTAAAAAAAGAGATATATACGAATTTTTTTCATCAGTTATAAAATAACCAATGTAAAAAAAGTGGCTTTTGAGGCCTTTTGACATCAGTTATTTGATAACCGATGTAACAAACCAACCTGTAGAATTTTTTTCATCAGTTATACTATAACCGACCTAAAAACTGTGATTTATGTTGTATTTTTTACATCGGTTATTCTATAAATGACGTAAAAAACCAACACGTAGATTTTTTTACGTCGGTTATAAAATAACCGACGTAAAAAAATCCGTATCTGATACATTTATAACATCAGTTATTATAACAACCAACGTTATAAATTTAATAAATACACTTTATAATGTCAATTATTAAATATCTAACGTTATAAAACATTTAAAAAATAATCACGCCCCATGGATTGTCATTTACTATGTTTTGATCGACAGTCCGACGACTCGTCTCTCTCACCTAGAAAACCCTAATCGACTCACTGATCTCATTGTATTAAAATCGTTTTTCCATCATCATTTATCATCTTTACTCTTATCGAATCTATCATCTCAAATCGCAACACATAGGTAAGCCTCCCATGACTTTATATCGTTCATTTTTTTTTCAGATAGTCTATATTTACACTTTGCGATTTGTTTTGTTTAATGTAGGTAAGATTCTTCGATTCTGAACCCTCTTACCTCCTTTTCCCATCATCATCTTATTTATTATCCCCAAATCTATTAGATCGACTCGTAATATTCACGTATGCCTCACCTACTTCTATTTCATTTGTTTTTTTTCCGCAAATGCCCGACATTGATTGTAATTTTTGTTGTTATTGACAACTAATGATATAATTCACCTATATTACTGAAATTTATATGTAAACCATTGTGATACACCCATTCCATGTACCAGTGTGATTTATTTTATAAGTATATATAGGTTTTTTATAGTGTAATTTTTGTTTTGGATCCTTGGTTTTTTCTATTTTGGGTATCACTTTTTTTTGTTCCATAATCTATTTACGTCGGTTATTTTCGTGGACTATTATAAGTATTCATATGCTATTAAAATCTTATTCATTACACAATAGATAATTTTTGACTCGTAGGAGATACAATTCATGGTTTTTATTTTGAATAATTGCATGATACCAAAACAAGTAGCTTGAGGTTAAAATCTCAACATATGCAAAAACTAGTAGTTGAGGTTAATATCCCATGGTTCTGGGGGTGTCCATGGAGGTGGGGGGGGGGGCAGTCCAGGGGTGTGTGTGTGCGTGTGCGAGGGGGGGGGGGGGGGTCCAAGTGGGTTGGAGTATCGAAGGGGGTGGGGGGGCTGTCCAAGGGGCTGTGGGGGCTATACATGGGGGTGGGGGCCTATCCAGAGGGTTTGGGGGGTTGTATGGAGGGGGGGGGGCTGTCCAGATGGTTAGGGGGTGTCCTGGGGGGTGTCAAAGGGGGTAGGGGTAGGGGTGGTGTCCAGGAGGGGTGGGGTGCTGTCTAGAGGGGTGGGGGCTGTCCAAGGGGTGGAGGGTTGTCCAGAGGGTTGGAGGATGTCAAGGGTGGTGTCCAAGGGGGCAGGGGTGGGGTGGTGTCTAGGAGGGGTGGGGGTGCTGTCTAGAGGGGTGGGGGCTGTTCAGGGGGTGGGGGCTGTCCAGAGCGTTGCGGGGTGTCCTGGGGGGTGTCCTGGGGGTGGGTGGGTTGGGGGCCTATCCATAGGGTTTGGGGGTTGTTTGGGGGGGGGGGGTTCCTGTCCAGAGGGTTTGGGGGGGGGGGGTCTAGGGGGTGTCCAAGGGGGTGGGGGCGGGGGCTGTCGAGAGGGTTGGGGGTGTCCAGGGGGGTGTAGAAGGGGGTAGGGGGTGGGGTGAGGTGTCTAGGAGGGGTGTAGGGTGCTATTTAGAGGGGTGGGGCTATCGAGGGGGTGGTGGGTGATGTCTAGAGGGTTGGGGGTGTCCAAGGGGTTAGGGGATGGGGGTGGTGTCTAGGAGGGGTGGGGGTGTTGTCTAGAGGGGTGGGGTGCTGTCCAGGGTGGTGTCGAAGGGGGTAGGTGGAGGGGTGGTATCCAGGAGGGGTGGGGGTGCTGTCTAGAGGGGTGGGGGGATGTACAGTGGGTGGGGGTGTCCATGAGGGTTGGCGGGGCTGTCCAAGGGTGTGGTGGTGTCCATGGGGTGTCGAAGGGGGTGGGGGTGGTGTCCAGGGGGTGGGGGGGGGGGGGGGGGGATGTCCAAGGGGGTGGTGGTGTCCAAGGGTTGTCCAAGGGGGTGGGGGTTAAGTGTCAGTTGGGATTGAATACTGCATCATGTTTTCTGATATAATGACTTGGTGATTGTGCTGTGATGATTGGCATTACATTGTGATTTTCTCCATCTAAATTTTAATTTTATATTTGATTTGATTCTCAGGTTTACTCCATTTTCTCCAATTTTATATCAACCATTGTAGGACCCATGGTTTTCTTTGATTCTATGGAATTTAAAACTATAATATCTACCGTTATTTTGTTTTTAAGATAATATTCAAGCATATTTTTTTAAATATGCATAGATTTGTTTTATATTTCAATATTGTTTTACATTCAAATTATGATTTTTTTCATATAAACATATATTTTTATTATCTTAAAATTAATAATAATTTTGATATCTGTTATATGTAATAATGAGTCAATGTTGGATTACATCACATCGAATGAGCAATGAATATGAGGAAGGTGTTTATGCCTTTTTGGAATTTGGTATACGAAATGTTCCAAGTAGTGTCATTTTTTTGTCCATTCCTGAAATGATTGAATTTGATGAAGTTGAAAAGTATAGAGATAAAAGATCATCTTATTTTTCATGGTTTTAATCCGAGTTACAACCCTTGGATTTGGCATGGTGAAACTAGATGGAATGTCACTGATGATGATGATTCACAAGATGGCAACTCTCCTGGAATTGAAGAAATGATTCATGATATTGTAGAAGAAAAAACTGAGATAGAACCGACAGTTGTTCGTCTATATGGTGATGCTGAAAAACCATAATATCCTAGTTGTACAGGTTTTATGGTTTTTTCAATGGTGTTAGGATTGATTATCCTGAATGCAAAATATGGATGGAGTGACAGAAGTTTTAAAGAGCTGCTAAAATTGATGAAAGACATTCTTCCAAAAGATAAAGATCTTCCAGATTCACATTATAAGGCCAAAAAAATATTATGCCTGATGGGATTGGGATACAAGAAAATATATTCTTGTTCGAATGACTGCATTATACATAGGAAGGAATATGCATTTCTATCAGAGTGTCCTAAATGTGGTACATCACGGTATAAGGTGAAAGAAAAATCACAGGATGATTTAGATATTAAAAAGATCCATTCAAAGGTATTTTGGTATCTTACTATAATTCATCATTTTAAACGTTTTTTTTCTTCTAATTCACGTGATGAAAAAAGGTTAAGATGCCATGTTGGTGAGCGGGTATTTGATGAAAAAATACGTCATCCAGATGATTGTCCACAATGGAAGAAAATTGATGCACTTTATTCTACATTTGGTAATGAAATTAGAAATCTCAGACTAGGGTTGTGCAGAGATGTAATGAATCCATACCAAACCCTTAGTAGCACACATAGTTCATGGCCTGTTTTATTGGTAATTTACAACCTCTCTCTTGAAGTTTCAATTAAGCACAAATATGTCATGTTGAGTATAATGATCTTTGGTCCAAAGTAACCTGGAAATGATATTTATGTTTACTTCTCACCGTTGATCGATGATTTGAATCTTTTATGGGCTGATGGTATAAGGGTGTATGATTATTATAAAATAGAATATTTTCAATTGCATGCAATGCTTCTATTCAATATAAATGACTTCCCAGTGTATGTTAATTTGTCTGGATACAGTGTTAAAGGGCATAAAGCATATCCAATTTGCGAACAACAGATGTCATATTGTCAATTGCATCATGGGAGGAAAACAGTGTACATGGGTCATCCAAAGCTTTTGCCTATGGATCACCCTTATAGAATATTAAAAAAGGCATTAAATATCTCACAAAGATTTGTTACTGCTCCAAAACCTTTATCCCATGATCTGTATTTTGAGAGGGTGAAAAATCTTGATGTGACATTGGGAAAGACACAGAAATCTGGTAATGATAGTCATATTTGGAAGAAAAGGTCAATATTTTTTGGGCTACCATATTGGGTATCATGAAGTTAAACATAATATTGATGTCATTAATGTGGAGAAGAATATCTGTGATTGTTTGATTGGAACATTGTTAGATATTAAATGAAAGACAAAATATGGGTTAAAAGAATTATTAGACTTACTATCAATGGGAATAAGTTTGGAGTTAGCACCCACGCCTAAACGAAGAAGAAAATTTCTTTCCCCGTCTTGTCATACATTATCGAAGAGGGAGAAAAATATCTTTTTTCAGTGTCTTCATGATATCAAAGTACCTCATGTTTATTCTTCAAATGTAAAATTTTTTGTCTCATTGAAGGACATGAAATTGATAGGTATGAAATCACATGATTGTCACGTCATGATGCAAAAAATTCTACTAGTTTCATTGCGTGGAATGTTGCCCATCCATGTCAGAAAGACTATAATTAAATTGTGTTATTTTTTCAATTAAATTTTAACAAGGCGATTAATATTAATGCTTTGATAATTTTGGAAAAGGATTCAATTTTTATACTTTTTCAATTAGAAATGTATTTTCCTCCAACTTTTTTTGATATAATGGTGCATTTAATGATTCATCTGGGTCGAGAAATAATGATTTGTGGACATGTATATCTTCGTTGGATAAATCCATTTGAAAGGTATATGAAAATATTAAAGGGGTATGTTATGAATCCAAATTGACCTGAAGCCTCCATTATTGAAAAGTTTATTTATGAGGAGGGAGGAGTTTTGTATGAGAAACTTGGCTACAACGCAACACATAGGTTTGCCTCTATCTCTCCATGAACGAGTTAATAATGAGGGAAAGGGGATTCGTGGCATTAAAGTCAAATCATTGTAAGATAAACAGATGAAGAAGTTAGAATCATACATCCTGAATAAAATATCTAATGCTCAATTGCATATCACATTGCATATTAATGAGTTGAAACAATTTCATTCCAAGTAGAATGAAATGTGGATTTTGAATGAGCACAACAAAACATTTTTTGTCATGGTTTAAAATGACCTTTCTTGGTAGATCAGATGTATCAGAGACATTAAAATGGATAGTGGGTGGTCCATGTTTAAATGTGATAACATGGTTCAGTTATGACATTAATGGCTACACATTTCATAGCAAATATTAGGACAATAGAATTGCAGTTCAGAATAGTGTTGTATTGGTGTTTGTAGAAGCAAATAATTTTTCAAGTGCTAAGGACAAAAAACCAATTTCTACATCAAGTGAATATTATGGAGTGATCGAAGACATATGGGAGGTTGATTACATTAAAATTAAAGTTCATGTTTTTAACAGTACATGGTTTATCGGTAATAACAGTGTTAGAAACGATGAATTTGGAATGAAACAAGTTAATCTGAATAGATTGGAAGACACAAATGATTATTTTATAATGGAAACACTTGAAAAACAAATTTTATATGCAGTAGATCAATTAGATATGCAGTGGGATGTCGTTTTACAAGGGAAAAAACAATATGTTGGTGAGGATGAACTTGATGAGGATGCTGATTTATGTGAGATATGTACTTCCATGGAATGATTAATAGAACATAATGATGTGCATGTTGGAGACATGGTTTGTGCCATAAGGAAAGATCACGACGAAGGAAATAGGAAAAAACAATAAATTTATACATTCCTAAAATTACATGTAACATATATTTATTTCTTGTTTACATTTATTTTTTTCATAAAATGTTAGATATTTTATGTTTTTTCTTTTCTAAAACATTTATTAAAACAATATCAGTTTAAGTTTTAGTTTTTTTTAAGTTTTTTTAGTTTACTTTATCATGTTTACCATTACATGAATTATATATCTGTTATTTTTGTTCAGTAACAATTACATTACCATGTTTACCGGGTTTACCATGTTTACCATGTTTACCATCTTCACCATCATGACCATCACTACCATTGTTTAACATGCTTACCATATTAACAATGCTTACTATTACGTAACTTAGTACCCTTCCAGATTTTCTGATTACATTAGTATTAAAATATTTGAATTTTTATATTTCTGAACTAAGGTTTGTTTTTTTGATTTGAAGGATAATGATAGATCATTAAGTTGATCAACCACATGATTCTGGAGATGAGCATATTGGACATACCTCAGGGTAGGAACATTCTCATTCTCCTCTCGATGTTCCCCAATCTTCCTCATATACTCCTATTATGACATTAGTTCAATGTTTGGTAAACGTGGGTGCACACATTTACCAAAATTAGCACTTTCCCGTATGCAGGATCAGAGGAAACTCGTTGAGTTTGATGATGATGATATTCCTAGAGGTCCAAATGTAAAAGGTTTTAAGAGTTTTTTATCAACTCAGGATAAGATAAATGTAGGAATTCTGTATGATGACTGGAGGAGTGTGGATAAAGCGATAATCTCTCAGTTGTGGGAGAAGATTTTGGTACAATCAATTGCTATTATTTGAATATTATTTAAATGATTCTAGTATATATATTATGTTTAACCTCTTCATTATCATATGACATTTGATATTCCTGACATTGGAGGAGTTAGGAAGAAATTCTTATCATTGGCTGCCTGAAGATGGAGGGATTTCCAATCAAACCTCTCATCTGATTTCATTAATGGCCACAAGAGTCATGACAATCTAGGTCATATTTATCATTTTATAGATGAAGACACATGGTGATTTCTTTTTGTAAGTAGATGAAAAGTGTCATTTTTGGTAAGGGAAATGTAAACTTTTATATGGTTTCTTATATAAATGATTTTATTAATGTTTTGTTAATGATTTATTATTCTTAATTTACAATAAAAAAGGAAATCTCATCAGGAGATCCAATCTAAAAATGTGTACCATCATAGTTTATCTCGGGGAGGGTAGGAATTTTTGGAAGAACAAATGATGGTAGAAAAATTTCAACAACTAAGATATGAGTCTTCAAGCTCTGCATAGGTGGCCCTTCCACCCCCTGCATCTCGACATGAAAAATGGAAGAGAGCTCGAATGATAAAAAAAGGGCAATATATTTCGGATGAATCAAGAATCACAGATGATAGGATAATAAGATATCTATTTGATTTATTTAAGTTAATTATTTTCTTCATATAATTTCAATCATTACAGAAATGTCCAATTAATTAATACAGGACTCTCTTGAGAAGTAGAGTTCACAGGGGGAATTTATAGCTACTGGGGGCAAGATATTTTATCTGTAGCATTGGGAAATCCCGAACATCCTGGTCGTGTAAGAGGATATCCGGCAGGTGTATTGGTAAGAAAATTGTTGCCACATTCTTCAACTTCTAATGTTGAGGGGGTTTATAAAAAAAATAATTCTCGGAGGCTAATGTTCTTAATATTAATGCGACGATGGAGGAAAAAATTAGAGTGTCGGTACAGTCTATGTTTGTATACATGAAAAGGCAATTTCCGACTAAAGCTCTCACTCCTCCACCTCCCCCTACAGACCCCATTATTTATCATCCACCTCTGCCAGTAGCTCCCACTCCCCCACCTCAGCCTACGGACCCCGTTTTTTATCATACTCCTCCACCACAGCTTCCTACTTATTACGAGTTGTATGTTGATGATCCTCAACTTTATATAGTGGCATATAGGTTGGTATATTGTATAGGAGATATAGTTCATCATAAAAAATTAGAGGTAGAGAATCAGAGGGTCACTGTATAGGATATTGTAGATAGGTCAAATCGAGTACCATTACCTAAAGATGAGGTGATGATAGTTGGACATAGTATCGGCCATTTTTTAATTTGGCTATCCAGACTTCTCTGACTCATTACCATAGAGGTATAAATGATATAGCTTTTATTTTATTTTTTTAATAAAGTTGTTTTATCATTTGAAAACTAATATATTTTTCTATTTATTTTTACATGAATACTTCAAAGGTAAAGAAATACGGTATAGACAACAACAAAGACAAATGGCTATGACATCAGATACAGATTCTAGTAGTCTTGAACGATTGTGAAGATATTCAAATTTGACGGCTGGTCATTTTGAGTTTCCAATGGAAGCTCATGTTTGTTGATGCGAAATAAGTTTGGGGATTATGAAAACTGATATCTTGGAGCATGTTGCTGGAGATAATTTGGGCATAAAAGTGGTGAAAATTGTTTCCATGTAAGTCTTAACACCTTTTCCATGTGTTATATTTATTAAAAATGTATACTTATGTCTATTTTTTATTAGGTATCTTTATAAAATTAGTGACAGGAATGAGCTGATAGATGTATATGGATTCATGGACCTGCAATTGATTTCCCCTGAAGCATGTGCATTTTATGAGGAACAAAGAATGCTTTATATTACTGAAAGACTTGAAAAGAATATAGTCACACAATGTTGGATGATTCTTTTTAGTTATAGGTATGAATCACATATCTCTCAAAGAGTTCATTATCTTTTGACATAAAAAACCACTAACCTTAAATTTTCTTTTATCTGTGATCATTGGATGTTAGGGGTTTTTTCCCATGGGAGAAAACAATTTATTAGATATGCTCTGTCCATGATGATGTGTCGAAAAGTTTAAAGAATATATTGGAAAAGTAAGTTTCATTTTCTCAATAGTTTTATATATTATAATGAATTTTAAATTTACCCCATTCGTATTATTTTCTAACAGGGCATGGACTTCCTATTGAAAAGACACAAATAAAAGGAGTGTAAAGAGAAAATATGTAAATGAGAAGGTAAATATCCATTTATAATTTGTACTTTATTATTTATTACATAAAAATAATATATTGAATTTACACTCATTCAAATAGAATTTTCATGAACAACAAGGCGTCATCGAATGCAGATATTATATGTTACGATTTATGTATGGAATAATAACAACTCAGATAGTTGTGAATCTTGACCTTGTAAGATTTCCTATTAATATTTTCCATAATATTTCAATTTGATTTATTCATTATACATGTTAACTACTATCCTTTTCAATTGTATCATTTTGATGACCCATAACCCTATACCACTAAAGACATCAAATACA
Organism: Viscum album; assembly: GCA_963277665.1. Lineage (NCBI taxonomy): Eukaryota > Viridiplantae > Streptophyta > Magnoliopsida > Santalales > Viscaceae > Viscum > Viscum album. The sequence continues at coordinate 81,544,388 of OY728165.1, read as the reverse complement.
AAAGGTGGTGTTGTAAAATTATTTTACAGGTTTGATAGAATTTTAGTTGTTTGTAATGTAAAATGTAATTATGAATATTGTCATTGTAATTGTGTATTTGGCAGTCGTTTAGGATGGATTTAGTTTTTTGGAAGTTGAAAGTGTATGTTTTGAATGTTATATATGTGAGTGTTTAATTTTGATCTAATTATTGTTTTCTTCAACTTATGATGGTTTTTCTTGTATGGATTCTGGTATGGGGGGGGGGGGAAGTCTAGGGTTGTGGTGGGGGCTGTCTAGTTGGTTGAGGGGGTTCTAGTATATTTTTGGAAATTTTTTGGTCTGTTTCAAGGGTGTGGGAGGGCTGTCCAGGGATGTCAGAGTGCTGTCCAGGGGTGTGGTGGGGGTAGTCTCGTGGGGTGAGGTGGTTTTGGTTTGTTTTTGTTGACTTCTAGGACTGTTTTAGGGGTGTGGGAGGGTTTTCCAGTGGTGTGGGAGTGCTGTCCAGGGGGTGGGGGAATACATGAGGGTGGGGAGGTTGTCTAGGTGTGTTTAAGGCTGTCGAGGGGGGTCGGGGGGCAGTCCAGGGGTGTGGTGGGGGCTGTCTAGTGGGGTGTGGGAGGGTTGTCTAGGGTGTGTGGGGGGGGGTATACATGAGGGTGGGGGGTTGTCCCAAGGTGTTTGGGGAAGTCCAGGGGGTCGGGGGGGAGTGGCGGGAAGTCCAGGGGGTGTTGTGGAGGCTGTCAAGTGGTGTGAGGGGGTGATATTCAAGAGGGTGTGGGGGTTGTCCCAGGGTGTTTGGGGCTATCCAGGGGGTCGGGGGTAGTCCAGGGGTGTGGTGAGGGATACTAATTGGGTTCAGGGGTGTTTTTCATTGGGAGGTGGGAGGGATGTCCATTGGGGTATGTTTTAAATGTTATCAATGTAAATGCTTCATTTTGCTTTTGTTCTTGTTTTGATCTAATTTTGTTTTTGTGGTACGAATTCTTGATTTGGTTTCTCGTTGTTTTTGTGGGAGACAAGAGGAATGAATTCAAATTTTTTTAAAAACATTTGCCTTCCATGTCTGTTATTTTATAAAAAATGTGATAAAGGAATCGAGAGGGGTTTATCACATCGGTTTTTTGAATAACCGACATGATAAACACCTGTGGCATGGTTTATCACGTCAGTTATTTAATAACTGACATGATAAAAGATCTGGAAAATGGTTTATCACATCGGTTATTAAATAATTGAAGTGATAAATCCCCCTGGACTAGTTTATCACGTCGGTTATTATATAACTGACACGATAAACCATTTCCAAGGGGTTTATCAAATCAGTTATTAAATAACTTACCTGATAAACCATTTCCCTGGGGTTTATTAGGTCGGTTATTAAATAAACGACGTGATAAACACCCCCCGCACTGGTTTATAATGTCGTTTATTATATAATCGATGTGATAAACCCCCTGGTTTATCATGGAGGTTAAATAATAACCGAAATTATAAACCCCCCACCCCCCCCCCCCCGCCCCCAGTTTTTGCACACCAATTATTAATTAACCTACGTGATAAACACCCCGATGTTATGTTTTTTACATCAGTTTTTAAATAACCGACGTAAAAACGTTATTTATAATGTCATCCGTATTAAAATCAGAAAAAAAACAAACGTAGAAAATGAAAAATAACCGACGTAATTACCATTTTCTGCAATAGTGTGAGAGCCAATGAAGATGTGAAGGAATGAATTAAAAATAAACTAATATAGATCCATTAAATGAAACAACATATCATTTCAAGATGTGTAATCCCATTACACATCATGTAATCCTTTAGATTAATATATGTTCACAAACCTATAACATATACATTTAAAACTGATATTTTATAATTACTCGATGTGAAATATTTACATTGTGTTTACACACATCACACTGCATAACAGATTCCAAAAAGAAACACTATTGAACATATTTGGAATGTAATCCAATTACATGGCATGTATTGATCATTAATAATATAGAAATAATATATTTTTCATGAAATCATCAGGGATCCTAAATCAATCTCAGAAATTGTTGAGATCCCCAAAAATCTATTACATATTTAGACCTGAATTCAATTAATTGAAATAAAAATCCATCTATGATCATTAATTATTCTTCTCTAATAAATGATCTACATCTAGTGGATTCCAAAAACAATCCCAATTAAATATGAAATATGAATATTTAAGGTTATTACCTAAATGATTGTAACAAGATTTTACAAAATCCATCCTATAAGACTTTTTATACCAAGGAATTCATGTGGAAAATGTAATCTAATAAAGAGGTGAGTATAATACTCCCTTATTTACGATTCTTTCTCACAAGTCATAGTATAATATGATATGTGAATCCATAACACTCTATCCAACATAATTTACTTCAAACAGAATTCATACATAAGAGATTCAATGATCACAATTGGAAGTTAAACAAAGGAAACATCTAACTCAAACTCAATATCATCCCAACATATAGTACGAGAGGGTTTAGGATTAATTTATAAGATATATTATATGTGGAAGAATTTAAGATTTCTTATAAACTGGGATATAAATGCAAACTATTTAGAAAACATCCAAAACCCCTCTATGATCTCAAATGTTCTAACATAAATTGGAGAAAACATATCCTATTTTCTATGTCGATAATGACCCAAATGAGAATAAAATATCATGATTTTTTTTCCACCGATAGAAAACTATAAATGAGAATGACGTCATTCAATTTAAACATTTTTCATTTAACTTTACAATGTTATGAGAAGATAATGTATATATTTAATCATTGTAGATGGATCTTGAATGAATCTTTGTCAAATAAAAGAAGTGTTGGGAATAATCCAACAAGGTAACATGGAATTGTATTTAGTGTTATTGGGTTGACGGTGTTATTGGAAAATGATGGTCTTTAAGGAATGCTTTAGTGTTATAGAGATATTTCTGACATGGTATGTTCACAAATATATTGGATAGGTGAATGTATGCATTCAAATAGTTATAGAAAATAGCATACAAAAGATGTCTATGTTTCTCAGTGTTTCCTGAATTTTTTTGTTCAAACTTTAGAGTATGGATATCAACATGATATATTGATTTTTAAAGGAATCTTGTTAATATTGAGTATTCATGAGATTCATGAAACTGGGTTTTGTGAAGGTCATTTCATGACTTTATGGATTAGCAAGAATGGAGCAATGCGACCATGAAAGGTTTGATGATAATCCATATTACTAAAGAAATCATCATGTAATAGTTGTTTCCATTATACATTCAGAAGACACAGAGAGAAGAGAAAAAAAATAAAAGAACATCTTGAAATGGTTAATTACATGTATATAAGCTTCTAGAATTAGGGGAAATTCATATAAATTTTCTCTACCCCTTCAGAAGAGTAGTGAGACATAAAGTAGACAATATGGCTCTGAATTCCTCAAGGTATTTATCTAATGTATTTATTTTGAAAATATTCACAATGAATGGTTATTTGTAAAGGCTATAATAACCAAATAAAAATTATGATCATTGTGATCATATTTAAGATCACGAATGCCATAAAAACCTGAAAAAAGTTGTAAACATTAAACAAGGTAGTTGAGATTTGCAAAAGAAGTGATATTTCTGAAAGGTTGTTTCTTTATAAAGAATATTTGATATTAAAAAAAGAGGTGTACATCATGAAGTAATTGGGAATCAATTTTTTTTATATTACTTCCCAATGAAGGTGTGGTATAGATATATTCATTAAGTGGGTGAAAGTGGTACTTCAAAAGACAATAAATCTAAAACAGAGGATGTATTAAATATTGATAATGATGGAACCTACATGAAAAAAATTTGAGTGAATCCCTTCTATGTACAATAAGAAAATTAAGAGGAATAATGTGATCATTTTCACCAGCATCAAAAAAGAAAAAGGGACTTAGGGTGTGACCCATAAAAAATTACTGAGATGGCCCTAATCCTTGTAAATGGAGTGAGCCCAGTTATAGAAGTTATCTAGATCAAACCATGTAATTTATAAGTGGGATGTAGTGGATTTGTAACATCAGCACATCAACATTTTATGCTCATTGGGAATATCCTAGTGAAGGTGAAACATGTAAAATAGTTTTGTCTCAAGAATGATATAATTATTTTTCATACATTTCATTTAGAAAGAGAGATAAGATTATATGGTTTTACAAAGGAAATATGATTCGAATTGGTAGTAGTTTTAATCTCTAATAACCTGATTCACCCCCCATAGGATATTTATCCTTATTGGGATAACCAGATGCTTCTCCCACCATTTCCCAACAAAGTGGATATCTTGTCAGTTGACCTTATAAATCATTTAAAGGTCCCATCCTAATCAAATACTAACAACTTTTATCATAATGAAACTAAAACATTCCCAAATTTCTATCTAATGATCCATAAATACCCAATAAAAAACCACAAAATATATCCTCTAGGATCAATCTAGAACAATCTATCTGACCTGCTGTATTTGGAAGATAAAATATACTCAACCTAACCAGTGTCCTCATCACCTAATGGAGAATTATCTTGAATCTAGATGTAATACTTGGAAACCTATTTTAGAAAATAATAAAAAATTGATCCTCATGAAACATTAACACTTTAATCACATATAGCATTCCCAGATCTTCAACCCTTGCACTATAATTAATTATAATAAAATTTACTCTCTTTTTCAAAAGATGAATCACAAACTAGATATCATTCCACCATATGGGATTTCATGGTAATCCAATAAGGAATTCAATAGATACCTCGTCGAATTTCGAGACTAGTACCAGACATGGCTAGTGAAAACCAGAAGGTTTGAAATTATATTTTTTTATTTATTTGGAAAGAGTAAAAATGGGGAACTTAATCATTAGTTTAATGATTCATTCATAGTAGATAGAATCACTATCTTATTTTATAATACATCATAATAGTTCCATGATAAATAACCCACAAGAATCTATGATATTTGGGGAAAATGATCTATTCATTGATTTAGTGATGAGAAGAAAATCCCCTAATCTATGAATAACTTATGAGGAGAGAGACATACCCGAAACGGTCTCCCCCTATGCATGGTTTCTCAAATTCCTATAAAGTAATAATCATGAATCTCATCATTCAGAATATCCTCAATCATATGTTATGACAACAAATCATTAGTCATAATCATACAAAAAACATCCTCTTGAGCTTCCAAATGGAATTGAGATAAAATCCCCATGAGGTTTAACTCTTGATACAGTTCCAAAATAGCTTTTAGTGGATGTTTCTTGATAATATAATCTACAATGTAATTCCTATTCCCCAGAGTATTGGTGATATTGATGTAAAATTTCTAATATTTTTCAATTAATAGAGTCTATCTAAATTTCATTTCCTTTTTTAAAATGATATATCCCGTACTAATATTTCCAGAAATTATTATGTATGTTTCTCCAAAAAGACAATGCCACCAACACCTAAGAGAATTCATAACTTTTGAAATCTACATATACTACCTAGGTTCATTCTAATCATGCAGCTAATGATAATATTATATATAAGACACCACATGATCAACTTATATAAGTAAACAAATGAAACCATCACTAGAAGCATCATATAAAACCATATACCCCTTATAAGGATCAAGTAAGATTTAGTTAGGAGTCGATGTCATATTTCATCTCCTTTAATTGAAATAAGTAATACAAATTATATCCCAACTGAATTGTATACCTTTATTAGTAAAAGTAGTAAACGTAGATTCCAAAATCATTAAAATATCCATGATCATTTGGTAGTATCCAATAAGACCGAAGAATATCTAAATCTAAAAGACATTCTGTGATTTTTCTGATGTAAATATTTCCTTTACCTTCTTAGGATAAAAAATTTACCAATGCTAAATTTTTATCAAGCCCAATAATTCATTTCATGAATCTAGAATTTTCATTTCAAAAATATTTCAATTCAATTGATGGGTCCTTAGGATTTTGAAATAAAAAATAATATGGTTCATGTTCTTGTTCTCTAATGTGAATAAACTAAAATGTCATACTGCACACTACTAAATTTGTGTTGAGAGACAGATTGAATATCTTATTCATCGGAGTGATGGAAATTATATGAGTTTTAGTCGGACCAAAGAACATCAAATGATCATTCAAATAGCCATACATAATCCTAAAATCTATATTTGGCATATGATCCTCCAAAAATCTATGATATTGATAACCCACATGAATATAATATTTATAAAACCATATTCCCCCATTTAACTAATCAATCAAATAATATACACATGGAAAAAGATTCATGTTCTTAATTGTTACCTTGTTCAATATCCTATAGTCTATGCACAACTAGAGTGAATTTTCAACCCTATTTGAAAGGGGACGTGGGGCTGCCATAGGTGAAACACTATGTTTAATGGAACCATTTTTACAAGGTCCTCCAAACTTAATATTGAGATCTTATAACTCTATTTTTTCTAAATGTTAAGAAGTAATAGATATTGTCTTTATCCCAGTTATTAGTCAAATGGAAACTCTGTCTCCCTCTATAAGGAAATCCAAAAAAAGACATTCATGAAAATGTTAGGAACACCCTTTACAGTGTCAGGATGACCAAACACTGTTGTAATGTCAATGGGATTCATTGCAATAGTCGAAATCAAACTCCAGATCTGTAACTAGGAATGTCATTCATGACCACACCATTGATCCAAATCACCAAAACACCCACTACCTCTCATCGAATGCAAGATACAAGAATTTCAAATGATAGAAATGAAATATTTATCGATAAGTAATAATCCAATCCAAACTAGTGATTATGTCAATTAAATATAGATTGAGGGAAGGAAAAAATCTATATTGGCTCATTCTCAACTATAGATTGCACACAAAATGGTAATAAAACCCCTACTCATTACTCTTCCCAATATGTGTTGATAATTCTATAAAAAAGCATACGAGTTCCACTGGGAGGTTAATATATCATCAAAATGGATATATAAATTAATTTGATTCACTAGTATAAAATAATGAAATCACTAAAATAGATTCAATTAATATGTTACCTTTCCCAATCGCTGGACAAACATCTACCTTGACAGTAATGTAACATTCTGAATGATGATTCTCCCCTCTCAAGGCCTATGTTTGGATCCAAATTATCTTTGATGTCGTTGAAAATGCCTCTATATCCTTTAAAGTATTTGATGCCATACCATATCAAAGTGAAGACATATGACTATTGAAATGATGCATATGACCATAACATCCACAACTTTTATACAACATAGTACGTGATGGAAAAATATATTAAGTGCTTCTAACCTTTCTACATGGGTAGAGATTCATAGTTCAACCACAAACTACAACTCGTGTTTTTGTAGATGGTTGTTACGAAGAGACACCTCGAGCACTCTTGCGATGATCATTTCACTTCCTCTTTTTCCATAGTATACCACTGATATTTCCCATTTGTGGATGAGAAGGGACATATTATCCAACCATTCATTCCATTTTAATCTCATACATTATATAACTATACACTATTTCAAAATATTTTATTAAAATATTTTTAAATAAATTTGATCAATCATCAGGTCACAAACCCTTCTAATACATGTGAGGTTTTAGCTTCTCATTCACTATAACCGTTGGTGGAAAACATACAAGCCCAGTAAACCAATAGGTGTTTGATGACCTTAAATTCAATCCCTATTTAACATAGAGAAAATCTATATATTTTTACATCACTTGAAACTCTAGAATAAACTATAAGAATAAATCATGTCTCTCCACCAAAACTATGGAATCCCAACAATTATTTCTTAGACCCTCAAGTTTAAACAATGCACAGATCTCCTTGAGATTATCAGGTGTATGTAGGAAGTTTAAGATTAAAACTATCATCCCAATCCTTCCTTTTCCTCTTAATGTTCATTAATTCCATTAAATTATTTTTGTTTATGATGTAATAAATGTTGTTATCAATATTTTTCTCATATTTCTTTGGGTTGTAACTCAACAACCACATTCTGATATTTGGGCTCATTCTAATCAACAAAATGACCTTTTGAGATGATAACCATGACAATGTTATGGTTTATTAGAGGATTCTCTTGAGTGACATCAGCTAGACCCTCCAATATATCTCATAGAACATTCTATAGAGGTGTAATGTTGCACACACAAACAATAGTGGCTACATGTCTATAGAATAATCTCTGTACAATCTAGAAACCCCAAAAAAAATTAATATTATAATTAATAACTTAAAATAAAAGACACCAATCACAAAAAACCTATAGTTACCTGAATATCATCATGGTAGGTGATTTCAACACATTTTACTATATTTTCCTCTCATTTTTCGAATATAATGTCTCATGTATAATAAAAATCCCAATATTGTGACACATAATGACATACAACTTTTGATATGATTATATAATGAGCTGACCTGAATACCATCTGAAATTGGTACCCAACCCGAGCTATCACATACCCAAAGTGAAATTTCAATCCCTCGAGCCACCTACTATTACATGGGAGTCAAACAATGAACAAGGGTAATAATTTATCCCAATTGGAAGAAAAGAAGGTAGATATATAAAATTGGGAAAATAATAGAAAATATAAATATATTGCATAATAGAAAAAATTAGACACTAAAAAACTCATGAGTAGATATAATGTAATAATAAAATTAACACAAAAAATGACTTATAAAAAAGGAAAAAAAATACATTATGTGATAGGGTGGGAAGACTCCCACCATCTCACATTAATCTACCCTTCCCAACTCACAGAAAACCACAACACGTCACCACAGAACAATGTTTCTCCCAATATCGAATGTTATAACTAGGTATGCACACCATTAATGTGGTATATACAGTGTGAGATAATAGTTTTTGTAGTGTTACACAACATGTTATCATAACTATTATCTTAAGAATAATCTAAGCATTCTCAAAATTAAAAAACATGGAATTATAAGATTTTAATAGTTTTATATCATATGCATGAAAAAAGCTGTTTAATTTCCAGTTTTTCCCACATTTGGAAACAAAAAAGGTAAATAGTATAAAATAATTCCATATCCAAATATATCAATAGATATACCATTTCAAAAAAAAACAATTCAAGCATATTTTATCAAATCAATACTATGGTAGTACTAAAATACAATACAAACCAAAAGTAGACAAAATGTTCTATGAAGCATAGGTAATAACTCACCTAGGATCCTATTATATCATGGTAAATTAGAAAATTATTCCTAACAAAGAAAATTGTGTACACATCAAGCCACTAGGCATACACATCATGTCTAGAGGGTATAAGAACACCCTTGAAAGTGATCCTCCCAACATGTATAACAATTCCATAGAATAATAGGTCCAGATAATAGTGAAAATGCACCTTAAGGATCCACTTGATATTGTATGATACTAATTACTATACTTTCCATTTAATTACTCAAGGATTCCCATGTACTATATTTAAAAAATTAGTTCATCATTCCATTTATCATTTATTTAATTGCTAACTGTTTCATAAAACCATTTCAAAATTCTTTGAAACTCCATTCCATTTACCCAAAATAATGGGAAAACATTATTCGTAAATCCACATTTCCACAAACACAAAAAATTGGAAATATCATACGATTTCATTCAATAAAATACTATATCCAAATAAGTGAGATATACTTCACTATAAAATAATATTGTTGGAATCTACTTCCTCAAACTGAGGGATGCATATGCCTAAAAAATTGTTAACCTACAAGAGTAATGAATCACGAACAATTTAGGACATGTAATCAATACACACATCATAAAATTGATCTAATTTAACCAATGGTTTGGAGGGTAGGAGGAAATTAAAAATACCTCAAAAACACATACTAGCTGCACCACACAAAATAATTGAATTTTTTCCCAAAAAGAGATCATACAATTGATCTATATAGAAACAACAAGAAACATCATCACTGTTCTAGAGATCTGATAATGCAATACAGTGATACTACTATGATCAAAGAAATAATGAAGAAGTAATTATAATTATTTTAAACATATGAAAACCATATGAACCTGTAATGAATCACCGAACAAATCAATCAATATTAAATAGTGACTCCAAAAAACCTCATATAATCTTTTGAGGTTGAGATCTACTGGTGTTATAGAAGAATGAAATAAAATACAAATTATGCGGCACCCTAAAAGCCGAAATCATGAAAATTACATGACATATAATCCATTTACCCATCATGTAATCCATGGGGTTAATATAAGATAAAAAATGAAATTCCACATTAGAAAAAAAGAAACATTTATAATTATACATAATTTGATAATAATAAGTGTGTACATGCTTCATGTTGTACACCAGATCCACAATATCTAACCTCTAAAACATACACAGTTTCTACCCCCATTATATAGGTTTTATATCACTAGTAGACTAAAAAATGATGAAATTATTTACAAAAAGATAATTTCATCTTGGGAATTATTCAAACATGGGTAGATTCCTTCAAAATCCATGAAACATTTACTAATGGAATCCATTAAATAAAATAAACATCAATAGTTTGTCTTTAAATAATATCCCCCCAATAATAATCTTCATCCCCAGGAGTCCCTAGAAAAAGCTAATTAAAGAGGAAAAAATGAATAAATAAGGTAATTACATTAAATTGGGAAATTATATATTAAATTACAATATCATAATTTTGTAATTGAACTATTTCAATAACAAGGAATTGATATGGAATTTAAATTTTGGTAAAACATTTCACAAATCAATTTCTTTTCATTGGGTTATATAACTTCATAGTTGAAATTTCTATTTCATGATTCTATTTGTAATGAAATATGATTGTATAATGTTGTATTTATAATTCATTGATGTATATTTACATATGAAATACATAATCGGTTCATTTATTAATTCTCACATTTATTTTATTATTATTGTAAAGGTTTATCATCTCAAATTCTCTTCTTTGGGACAGAAGTTATATTATACTCATATATTATTTTATGAGTTGTAAAAACATTCCTTTGGATTGTTATATCATGAAAATAATTATTTGATCTACACTAGTTGTGATTGTATTTAACATGTATAATGTTCATTTCAATTCTTATTGATTGAAGAAACATCAATAAAGTTGTTTTTATGTGATTATAATCTTGTATTTTGTTTGAAATCGTCTATCATTACCTCCCATTTATGTATTTTCTCATATGGTTTCAAAATATTATTTCTAAAAAATAAACTTTTCCTAATGCTATTTTACATTATCTACGGACTCTTTTTAAAAGGATTTATATAGAAATTTTTTATCATTTTCCAAATGGGTCACCTTTGACACTATTTATAAAATGTTTAAAAAGAATGTTCTTTTTCATTTACTACATCTACCAATTTTCATTCCACCATGTCCATTATCTCCTTTGAATTTTACATTATATGATTCCATGTTTTTCAATGAAAATGGTTTTTTTATATTATTTTTGTTTTTAATATTCAAAATAGATTTTCAACATGAGTAGTTTATTTAACACAATAATGTGTTTTCTAATATTTTAATGGAATTTAAATTTATAAATTACATGAACCACATAGGTTACTCATAATGAAAATGGTGTATGTGTTATTAATACAATAATTATTCAATCCCTACATGGCTAATAAAACTGTCATATAACCCATTTCATTTACATGAGATAATCATGTAATAAAAGAACAATGATTATTGGTATATTTAAAAGTGAAGGATTATAACTATTTTATTCTTGAATGGTTCTTGGAAAATTGTGATGGTAATGGTGGGATCAATATAGCTAATATGATGGGTGTACCGAGACAGACATGGCCGATCCCAAAATAGCTTATATGATGGGAGCACCCTAATAGTGTCAGGGGAGACTTATATAGATTATATGATGGTTGTGCACAGATACTAGTCCAATGCCTTTAATAATGTACATGGTATTTATAAAAAAGTGGCAGGGAATTACTAAATGGTTCCTCATTTGGATTTAACTCGGCTCTAGATATTTCTGACATGGGGTTAAAATTTTGTATGAAGATGATGTTCCATGATACCAAAACGTTTTTGTTATTCTTGGTATATGTTATAAGTGATTCCTTTGATCCATATTGATATCACTTGGCTCATGATTGTCGATTTTAATGAATTTTCTCATTTTTAAAACATTATATCATTCCCATATTTATTAATCATGGTTTTTGGAATAATTAATCTTATTTTATGATCAGGATCATTGAATATATCCTCAAAACATTTTTCTTATCTTATCTTCACGTCTATCACTCAATTGTTAATGATTTTACTTAAACATATATATCATTTTATCTCACTCTTGTAATACTTATTTTTCTTTAGGTTATTAAACGTTTTGTTAAATGATGTATTTATAGAAGGGACTAATGTGGATGACGATGATGACATAATGTGGAATATGAAAATATTAGTATTGTGGGAGATAATGGTCATCTTTATGAACTAGTTATTTGGGAATCCATGTTATTATGGGTTTATACTAATTATTTAAAATTATAAACCTAAATCCCCTATGTGAATTCCATTTATATAATACTTCCTTTTAAAATTTCATGTTTTGGATAGTGGAATATTGGTTACCTTTATCGCTATCAATGATCAAAATTTAATATTATGATTTTAGAACCAGATCTAGGATTGTGGATTTTGGATCCTTCAAAATATTCACAAGTTGGAGTTGAAATCAATTTCGGGTCCCTACTGGGTCTTTTTACTCACAACAATTAATTGTAAAATGGGGGACATAAAAACTCATAAGTTACACTTCAGTTATTATCCTTTATTTGAGGATTGTTTTTTATATTCTTGTTTTATTTGTATATCTCTTGAGTATATCTATATAATTCATGTAAAACATGTAATATAAGAGTCCAATATTGGATGATTATATTACTACGCTATAGTTATATATTTTTATTTTAATTAGTTTTTATATCTTATGAATTATTATTTTATAATGCTTATTGGTATTTTGAAAATACTTATAGACATATTTTTATGATTTTATATATATATAAGGTTCTCCGCAGTGTATATGTTTTGAATTTAGGAATGTGTTCTATATCTGTGGGTTATACTTTATTTTTTGTTGAATATGACATTGACCAAGATTGACACATAAATATAGGAAATAATTATCCATTGTTTTCCATAGAAACTTGATAACATTATCCATAATTGGATACTCATAAGATAACTTGGGTTATTTTACTATTCACCTTGGGATGTTAAAATATATGGGTCAGGTCATTTCAAATTTGAATAAAAGTGTTTTTTGTTTATTATGATATTATAAACTTGTGATAGTATGATTTTGGACATGCGACGTAACCCGTAAATAGAATTTATATACCTATATATAGAGTAATATCTTATTCCTCGGTTATTCATTTTTTAAATTAATAAAATATTTATATGAATGATATTTTGTCTTGAGTATCCTGAGTATAAAAAGGAATGACTCAAGATGAATCACAAGGCTCAGAAAAAAATTATTATTCACTTACCCATGAAGTATTTTGTGACTAAAATATGTGGTATATTCATATCCAATATTATAATTATTTCAATTAATTAATTTAATTAGTTATTAAAAAATAATGTTTTTATTCTTTCCCAGAATATATTATTATGCTCGGCAAAATTAATTAAATATAATGAAATGTTTCTTAATTTTTATATATTATTTCCTATATATTAAATATTGTTTTGAAAATGGAATTTTATAGTTTTGATGTTATTTTAGATGGAGAAATGTTTTTGGGTTCAAAATTTTAACTGAATTATTTTTCAAAAATAATTTTTTAAATTAAAATTATTTTTTAGAACATACCAATATTTTGAGCAATAATATAATATTTTTTTAATTCGGACATATAAAGTAATTTTCATTTTATAAAATGTTTTTTTTAAATTAATTATGCATGATATATGTAATATTTAATGTTTTGTTTCATATGAAAATATTTATATTTTTTGGCAAGGTTTGTAGAAAAAATTTAAAAAAAAATTCTCGTGAAATCGGAGAAATTATAGAGCTAATATTGGAGAGAGATTATGGAATAAATTATTTTTTAATGAAAACATATTTTAATAAATTATTTTTATTCTCTAACCACAATAAACTCTTTCTATTAAGTATAAAATTTTACTAATACTAATATTAGCATATCATGAAAACCTAGAATAATCTGTTATTGTCATTGACTAGGGAAAATCAAATTCATACGTTTTTATGTATATTACGATTTCAATGTTAATCTAATAAAAATTCAATTCACATGAAATAATGATAAATGGAGGTTTTCATTATTATAAAATCATGTTTCAATTTTCAACCATTATATCCAATATCTCATGTATCCAATTCCTAGAGGCTCATTATAACCTTCACTATTTTTCATTAGTAATGGATTAGTTAAAGGATCTAATATATTATCTTGGGTAACACCCATATCAACCCTTATAATAAGCCTATACAGAGGCCTAAAACATTTTCCATATATTTTTACATCCTTTTAACATATACATCCAATAAAAAAATTGTCCATGAGGACTAGTGTTTTGGAAGGGAATCATCATGATAAATAAAAAAGAATAAATTAAAAAACATCCTTATTTAAATTTTGATATTGAGCACCTAAATACCATTATGCACCTAAATTTTCATTAGATAACATGGGGAATAATTAAAATAAATTTATGGGATACAAAGCACAATAAAGAAATAAAAATAATGATGAGTTACAAATTGTGAGTGAAATGGAATATAGTGATATCCGGAAATATTATGCTTATAAATAATGACATGGGAGGATAACGTATAGAGAATCGTATCATAACAACATGGCAATATAAAAAATTGGTTGCAATATGAAAATTTACATAAAAATATGTTAAGGATAACTGGAAAGACAATATCACATGGTTTAAAATTCCCTATCATGTATTAGGTTTAATATCAAATGCTATACACAAGAACTCAAGAAAAAAAAAATTCACAATGCATTAGAGCATTATTTTGGTGCATCCATCATATCATCTACATGATTATGTGTTCCACAAAAGGTAATCTGTGAAAAGGAATAAAAAATGTATTTGAAAAAAAAACTAAATGGAATGTATTACCCCATAAATAGATGGGATTATAAGGTAGATATATTTTTATTATAAATTAATAAATTATTTTTAATATTTTCATAAAATCATAAATATAAGGAGAAAGTGAGTTAGAGAGAGAAAGGTCATAACCCAATGAAAATGGGTTGTTCAAAAACCTCCCTTACCTTATATTCTATATCCCTTAACCATTTTCTATTAATGTTTGGAATAGTATAATTAAATTAATAAAATACACAAATAATAATATTATATATATAAATTTATTTAATTAATTGTACTTTTTATATGTTAATTTAATCATTTTAAATTCGATATATTGTTTTATTTTTCATTTCCAAGAGCATTAATTTCATGTATCCAATGTCGTATCACTCATAGATACATATTGATGTTAAATAAAAATGGGACGAAAACAATAAAAATGTTTTTAAATGGTCTTAATGTAATTAAATAATCATAAATGGTCAAAAATAACATTATTTTTTCTATCATAGTAGCTATGTAAAGACCCCTAAATTTCAAGGAATTTTTTTTTTCTCAGTTTTCTTTGGATTTTTACAAGAACGTAGTTTCTGACGGCACCTGAATCTGAGGCCCGGTGTGCCCAGAATCATTTTTTGAAGTTTGGATCAGGTATGTTCAGTGAACGGACAAGCAGGTTTTTCTAACATTTGAACCGGTGCCCGAAATCGAATTACGAGGGCACCGATGGAATCACAACGCCGGTATTTGATTAGAAACGCCTCTTCTGGAGTTGCGTTTTCTTGGGTGCGGTTTTTAATTTTTGGGATTTAAGTTAAGCAATAAAATAATGTGGTACACCAAACTTTATTTTATTTCTCTTAAAATCACATAAAGTGAACTTTAAGCTTCTTAAGCTCAGTTGAAACAACTTGGGTGCAATCCAAAATATCCTACCCTCTTGGTATGATATTTGTGAGGTGGGTCCCGCACGAGCCCACCGTTTCTTTTCCAGTAAGTAACGCACCCGCAAAAACCCCTATTAAACGAAAGTCAACTAGGGCGTTTTCTTAAACAATTAAATGCTCCTATTAATTTGGCTGTTTATTTGTGATATTAATTTTATGAATTAATGGGTCGTTACTTAGATTGTTTTTGGTTTGTTGGCATGTAAAAAAATAGGACCAACATTTTTGTCTTCTTGAGGATTACTCGTTGAGAGTATTTAGAGAAGACTTTAAGGCTTGAGATCTTCATCCTCCTTCGCGAAGAACATGATGAACATGAAGAACGCGAAGAACGCCGAGCCCTCGGAGACGCGACACCAAGTACCGTGACGCCGACGATTCTTCTTCTGCGATGTTCTTCTGCGACGTTTCTCCTTCTGTGGAAAATCATCGATCATCCGTTGAGGTGAGAGATTGCGAATCATTTAAATTACTTTGTATATTTTATACTTGACAGGGATTTAATTCATGTAAATTAAATCCATGTGTTTTTCTTTACGCCTCGGAGATCGTCGGTGTGATGCCCTTCCGCGACGATCAATTCCGCGACGAACTCGCATCCGACGACGACGGTGAGGTAGGGATTTTATTTCAATTAATATTTTTTTCAAGTAGTTGTTTCCTTCTAAAACAAAGTGCCCGGGATCAATGAGCAATTTTAAATTATTAAAATTCTTTCCTGAAATGTTTTCATATGTTGATCATTTTTTCCTGACTGCTATCATCTAACGTGGAGGGTGCGGGCCAAAAAAACACGCCCCGACAACCCTCCGCAGTTCTTCATTGATGTACGGATTGGCGGGTGACAAAAAAACATGCCGTAGAGGTGATTCGTTGATTCCGAAGTGAAGAACGGGATCCGAGAGGAGCTACGGCGCAAACAGAAGTGGAATCGAACCACCAGAGCAACTTCGGTGGCCCGCGGATACCACCGGCGGCCGGAGGCGGCGGCGCCCCGGCACGCCGCCGGACATAGCCACCGTGGCTAAAGTCGCACTGGTGGAAGTGCCGGCGGACCCGCGGCTGCGCGGGTCCGTCACACACGGGACGCAGCAAAGCCGCGTCCGCTGACCGAGGGCGGCCCCCACGGGGGCCGCAGTGTTGACACGCGGGGGTAGCGCGCCCCCGCCCAGGACTTCCCTCGCTCGGCCGCTTGGCCAAGCCGAGCCGGGCCGAGCCGACCCACCGGCCAGGTCGCACCCAGGCTGGGCCGGGCCGCCCTGGCCGGGCCGGGTCGCGCCCAACCGGGTTGGACTCGGACCCGGGACTCCCCATTTCCGGAGCTTTTCGGTATTTTGCTCATAACATGAGCTACGTTCCTCTAAATGATGCACTGTCAGTAGAAACACGATCCTTGGATCGAGACAGTCGTTTCGGTATACTACACTCAAAGTTTTGGAATACTTTGGGTTCGACCAGGTTGGTTCGTCCACGAAACCAATCGGGCCCTCGGAGCGGAAACGCTCATAACATGAGCTCCGGATGTCCGATTGATGTGCCATCGACTTTGATGGATTCCTCGAAGTGAGACGGATCTTTTGGCTTACTCCGCCTGAGGTTTGGACGCAGGCGGAGTATAGTCAGGTTGGTTTTGCCTTAAAAACCAACTGGGCCCCTGGGACGAAAAAACCAATATCTCCCAGACCGGGCGTCTGATTGATGCACCATCTGTTGCGTTGAGTTCATGTTAACGATACGGAACTTTTGGATACATCAACTCTGGAATAGGTGTTAGTTGATGTATCAGCCTCTCGGCTCGTGGAGCGGACCCTCCCGAATGAGCTTGCTATGTGCGGGAACCCTAAAGCTGTCTACGACTGCTTCTGTGACGCCGACGACTGTGCATATATCTTCATTGGATTCGACGACGACAACTACATCACTCATCGATCCTTTGTGGTTCAGTGCTACCGATCCTGTGTGGGTCCGATCCTATGTGGGTCAGCGCTCAGCGGTCCTGTGTTGGCCATCGCCTATATGTCCTGTGTGGGACCGATCCTGTGTGGGTATTTGCGAGGGTTAGTTACCTATCGATTCATTGTGGGTCAGATCCTTTGTGGGTCATTGCAGGGGTTAGTACCTATCGATCCTTTGTGGGTCCAATGACTTAGATTGATCAGTGATCATCTCTATCGTCATTCGAAGAAATATACCTGTAAGAGCTGAATCCTGTTATCTTTCCTTTGTGGATTGTGTTGTGCTATCCTATGTGGATTACGTTTTGCATTCCTTTGTGGATTGTGTTGTGCTATCTTGTGTGGATTTACATTTTGCTTTCCAGTGTGTACTGGGTTGTGCTCGAGCTCGGATGTTGGAGCCGAGCGAGAATTGATGACTTAGGTATATGTATGGGCATATACCTAACATGTGTCGGATGTTACTTCGTGATTGTATCCTTCCTTTGTGGTTTATCCTTTGTGGATTCGGGGAGACCCTAGGGGGTCTCAGGATCCCTACTGAGTAGCTTATACTCACCCCTACATGGGTTGTGCCCACACAACGTTGTGTCGGTTGCAGATGATGGACAACGCTGATCGTGGTGGAGGCTTGTGGAGTAGGACAGTACCTGGAGGTGGACCACTAGGTTGGACGTACACGGAGCGAACGGCTGGGCCGAGGAGCTGTGGAGGCTATCTGTACTCACCCTTCAGGTGGGACTTCCAGAGGATGGCTATACGCTGCGGCTTTTTCTTTCAGTTTCTGTTTTTCCCCTTTCAATTGTATTTTACAGTTGGGCTTGTATTTCTGACCCCCTTTACTTTTATGCACTTACTTTTGTACCGGTTTTTACTTAGTGTTTACCTTTTTCCACTTGCTTATTCGGTGGTGCTAGTTTACATTACAAAGGCAATGCGTTCCCTTTACCAGGATTTATGCAGTGGTGCTAGTCGCCAGCCCCTGGACTTTGGAAGGCGGGCTTGGGGTAGTCACGGCAAGGGCCCCGAGGACGGGTCGTGACAAATTGGTATCAGAGCAGTTCGGTTCTACCGCAGACTCTGATCTTTTTTCTATGTGAAGCAATAATAATAAGCATATTGAATGTGGTTATCATTCCAGGGAGCCCTGTGCTGGTGTGGCGGCCGACGTATCCGTACACCAGGACCCTGACTTCTGATTTATGACTTAATGCACGAAAACATTGATTGCATGTGTGTTTCAAGTTTTCTTTGTGATTACTTTGTGTCAGCTCACCAGGTATACAGTTCTGACCGTGGCACACCTGTTTCCTTTTCAGGAAGGCCCCACGACGGAAGCCAGCTAGGGTTCTGAGAGTTGTACGTGGCGACAGCCCGCCGAGCGACGAGGCCACGGTACAGGGCCCTTTGACAGCTTAGGCACCAGCAGTACCTCTACCTGCCGAGTCACTGATGCTTCCAGCCCCAGGCGCTGAAGATGCACGTCGCCTTGGAGATCTGCACGAGTTCAGTGCCAGCGACCACCCAGGTTTTGTTGGGAGACAGACCCCTAGGCAGCCGAGGACTGGCAGGAGGTAGTTGTACGAGTTTCTAGGCTATAGAGGGCACTTGCAGACCTCAAGGTGATCCTCGCAGTGAGCCTACTGCATGCAGCAGCGAACCGATGGTGGAGCTTGATGATCCAGGTGCACGATGAGGCATCTCTCCTTTTTTCGGACTTTGAGAGCCTCATCTACTCGGAGTTCGTCCCAGCCACCCTCCGTGTGGTGTGCATCCAGGAGCTTCTTCAGGTGCGGCAGGGAAGCTTGACGGTCGCCCAGTACTCGGCGAGATTTACTGATCTTTTTCTCTACTTGACCGACATGGTACGAGACACATTATTCCGGGCCCGAACCTTTGAGAAGGGATTGAGACACGAGATCAGAGCATCACTGATCTCCCTCAGCATTGCTACTCAGGCAGGAGTACTGGAGCGAGCCCTTTTGATTGAGAGATTTATTTCTAAGACTTCTCCAGTGGCGAGATCTACCGCGTGGCAGCACGTAGTAGAGTCTTCCACATCAGGTAGTCGACAGATGACTCAAGGGTCCCGGCAGACCAGACCCATACACAGACGACCTCAGGACAATGGATCAGCAGTGCGGGGCACACAGCGTGGAGCCAGTCTTTCGAGAGGCAGGCAGTGCTACTAATGCGGCGGGCAGGGCCACATGTCTCGTGACTGCCCAACCCACAGTGCCGAGGAGCAGCGGACAGTTGAGGGGCCACCCATGCAGAGGCAGAGGGTCGACAGTGGTGGTCCGCATGGAGGCGGCGGACGAGGCAGAGAAGCTGGTCGAGAAAAAGGTGGTGGGCGACGCTTTGAGGCTCTACCACCACCACCAACAGGAGGTCCACCCCGACCACCGGGAGCTGGCGGGAGAGACAGGTACAGCTCCAGGAAGTGGAGACCTACGACCATGGCATGCTCGAGATGATTCGAGGTATGATCTGTGTCTATTCCACCCTTGCTGCGGTTCTTATAGACACAGGAGAGAGTCACTCTTTCATTCCCACTGCCCTTGTTCGGAGCTCAGAGATTCCAACAGATTCGTTGGCTCGATATTTACGACTAGAGACCCCTACGGGAGCAGACTTGACGATTACGCACTGGTGCCGGTAGTGTGAGATTACTCTAGGAGGTGAGAGCTTCGGCTAGGATCATCTTGTTGCAGCGTCGAGGATTTACAATGTCATCTTGGGCATGGATTGGTTATCTACATTCCATGCTCAGATTGACTGTATTAGGCGCAAGGTGTGATGTGCACGCACCGACGGGAGCTGGTTCACCTTCATCGGTGAGAAGGGAGCCTTTGCAGCACAGGATAGACTTCCGTAGAGGAGAGGACAACCCATCACACATCAATTGCCTTGCCTTATCCTAGGAGCAGTTGACGTGCGAAGTCCTAGTTTTCATGTAGTGGTGGATCATTATGCGGACATCTTTCCCGAACACGTTCTAGGACTACCTCCTCGTAGAGAGGTAGACTTTTATATTGATTTGTACCCTGGGACAGCCCCGATATCGACTCCAGCATATCGGATGGCCCCCGTTGAGCTTCGAGAGCTACGGGTACAGTTGGGGGACTTGCAGGGAAAGGGATTCATCCGACCCAGTGTTTCACCCTGGGCTTCCCCGATATTGTTCGCCAAGAAGGCAGACGGGAGCTTGCGACTTTGTGTCAAATATCGTCGCCTGAACCAGGTGACGGTGGGGAACAAGTATCCGCTAACTAGTATTGATGACCTCTTCGATCAGTTCAAAAGAGCCCAGTGGTTCTCGAAGATAGACCTTAGGTTAGGCTATCATCAGCTCAGAGTTCGGGACAAGGACGTGCAGAACACAGCCTTCAAATGTCGGTATGGCCACTATGAGTTCTTGGTTATTCCATTCGGCATAACCAATGCTCCAGCAGTGTTCAGGGGCCTCATGAATAGGATCTTTCATCCATACCTCGATCGATTTGTCGTGGTCTTCATCGACGACATTTTGATTTACTCGACGACTGAAGAGGAGCACGCCTACCTCTTGTGGGTTATACTAGACACACTCTGAGAACACCAGCTTTATGGAAATCTCTCGAAGTGTCAGTTCTGGATACGTGAGGTCCACTTCTTGGGACACGTCATCTCTGATGCGGGGGTTGTGGTGGATCCTGCAAAGATCGAGGCAATGTTAGCTTGGGAGCTACCCAAGATCATGACAGAGGTGCGGAGTTTCTTGGGACTAGCTGGATACTATCATAGATTTATTCCATACTTCTCCAGAGTTGCAGCGCCACTCTCAGCGTTGACGAAGAAGGGGAAACCCTTTGTGTGGTTAGACAGATGTCAGCAGAGCTTCCAGGAGTTGAGACAGAGATTGACCAGCGCAACTATCTTGAGGTTGCCTGAGGAGGGAGTAGGATACGTAGTCTACTGCAATGCATCAGGGACCGGACTCGGATGTGTCCTGATGTAAGAGCGGGTCGTGATCGCCTATGGGTCATGTCAGTTGAGGCCGCATGAGAAGAACTATGCTACCCATGAACTGGAGTTAGCAGTAGTGGTCTTCGCTCTGATGACATAGCGACACTATCTGATGGGCGAGCGCTTTACAGTCTTTTCTGACCACCAGAGTCTCAGGTACATCTTCATGCAGATGGATCTGAACATGAGACAGCGGCGATGGCTCGAGTTCCTACAGGACTATGTCTTTGAGATAGTCTATACTCCTGGGAAGGGGAACGTAGTTGCCGATGCTCTCAGCAGGTGGACATGCATTCAGCTACTTGAGGCGGTGACAGAGCAGCTAGCCACTTTGCAGATATCCTTTGGGGATATAGATAGAGCAGCCTTCCTTTAGTCTCTCACAGTCACTCATCCACTACTATAGTGGGTCAGAGAGGCACAGCTTGGTGACCCTGACTGTGAGGCATGGCGTGCACAGATATCCTCAGGACATGCACCTGATTGTTTCTCCCTTGGAGGAGAGCACGACATCCTTTTCAGAGGATGTACCTTAGTACTAGTCTCTTTACGAGAGGAGGTGCTGAGAGAGTTTCACACTTCTCCTTTGGCAGTAAATCCTGGTGTGGCGAAGATGTACCCATACCTCAGACGACAACACTGGTGGTCGGGCATGAAAAGCCTGTGGTAGATTTAGTTTCTCGATGACTCACCTGCCAGTAGGTGAAGGCAGAGCATCAGGTACCAACAGGCTTGGAACAGACCTTAGTGGTCCCGGAGTGGAAGTTAGATGGCATATCTATGGACTTCGTGACTGGACTTCCAGACACTTCCATAGGTAATGACTCCATTTGGGTGATTGTCGACTGACTCACCAAGTCGGCACACTTCTTACCCATTAGAGAGCAGGGCTCAGTGGAGAGCATGGTGCGTCTCTATATTCAGGAGATTGTACACCTTCACGGTGTACCATCGTTTATCGTCTCTGATCGGGTCTCTCTCTTTACTTCCCGGCTTAGGAAGTGGTTGCAGGAGGCGTTCGGGACGCAGCTACGTCTGAGCACCGCCTTTCACCCTCAGACAGATGGTTAGACGGAGAGGACCATTCAGAATCTCGAGGACATGCTCCACGCATGTGTCCTCGACCTTGGTCGCAGTTGGGAGGACCACCTACCCTTGGTGGAGTTTGCGTACAACAGCAGCTACCACTCCACCATTGGGATGGAACCATATGAGGCGTTGTACGATAGACCTTGCAGATCTCCTTTATGATGGACAGACCCTGGGGATTCAGCACTCATGGGATCAGAGATGGTCTGAGCCACGATAGTGAAGGTCCAGGTGATCCAGGAGCACATGAGGACAGCTCAGAGCCGGTAGAAGTCTTATGCTAACAGGAGGCAGTGGCCACTAGAGTTTGAGGATGGTGACCACGTCCTCTTGCGTGTCTCACCTCGACATGGATTACAGAGATTTGGCCGAGGAGGATAGTTGTCTCCACGCTTCATCGGACCCTTCCGGGTCCTCAGCAGGATTGGCAAGGTGGCTTATCGCCTGGCTCTACCACCTCAGTTGCACCAGGTGCACGGAGTCTTCCACGTATCTCTGCTGAGGAGATACGTGCATGACCCGACGCATATCATTGACTATGGGGAGCTTGACGTTGATAATGGCGAGACTTTTGCAGAGGTCCCAGTGGAGATTGAGGATCGACAAGAGTGGGTTCTACGTGGACGGTCG
This sequence comes from Viscum album, assembly GCA_963277665.1. Taxonomy (NCBI): domain Eukaryota; kingdom Viridiplantae; phylum Streptophyta; class Magnoliopsida; order Santalales; family Viscaceae; genus Viscum; species Viscum album. The sequence goes on along the minus strand of OY728165.1, from coordinate 81,520,521 downwards.
ATTCGTCTAGTGTGCATCAGATGGAAGCACGGGAACCTCCAGGAGAGCACTTGGGAGCGGGAGGCTCAGATGCGTGCTCAGTACCCACATTTGTTTCCCTAGCTTATGATGTATCCTTACGGGGACGTAAGGACCTGAGGTTGGAGTAATGTAAAGACCCATAAATTTCAAGGGATTTTTTTTTCTTAATTTTTTTTGGAATTTTACAAGAACGCAGTTTCTGAGGGCAACTAATTCGGAGGCCCGGTGTGCCCGGAATCATTTTTCGAAGATTGGCTCGGGTACATTCAGTGAACGGACAAGCAGTTTTTTCTAAAATTTGAACCGGTGCCCAGAATCAAATTCCGAGGGCACCGATGGAATCGCAGCGCCGATATTTTCTTAGAAACGCCTCTTCCGGAGTTGTTTTTTCTCAGGTGTGGTTTTTAATTTTTGGGATTTAAGTTAAGAAATAAAATAATGTGGTTCGACAAACATTATTTTATTTCACTTAAAGTCACTTAAAGATCACTTTATGCTGCTTAAGCTTAGTTGAAACAGCTTGGGTGCAATCCAAAATATCCTACCCTCTTGGTAGGATATTTGTGAGGTGGGGCCCGCATGAGCCCACCGTTTCTTTTCCACTAAGTAACGCACCCGCGAAAACACCTATTAAACACAAGTCAACTGGGGCATTTTCTTAAACAATTAAACGCTCCTATTAATTGGGTGGTTTATTCGTGAAATTAATTCTATGAATTAATGGGTCGTTACTTAGTTTGTTTTTCGTTTGTTGGCATTTATAAAATAAGACCAACATTTTTGTCTTCGTGAGGATTACTCGTTGAGAGGATTTGGAGAAGACTTCAAGGCTTGAGATCTTCATCCTCCTTTGTGAAGAATGCGAAGAACTTGAAGAACGTGAAGAACGCCGAGCCCTCGGAGATCGACGACGTGATGCCATGTACCACGACACCGACGATTCTTCTTCCGCGACGTTCTTCTCAGACGTTCCTCCTTCCGCGGCAAATCTTTGATCATCCGTTGAGGTGAGAGATTACGAATCTATTAAATTCCTTTGTGGATATTATACTTGACATGGATTTAATATGTGTAAATTAAATCCGTGTGTTTTTCATTACCCCTCGGAGATTTCCGGCGCGACGCCCTTCCGCGATGACGCGACGCCCTTCGGTGAAGATCAATTCCGCGACGACCTCGCATCCGACGACGACGGTGAGGTAGGGATTTTATTTGAATTAATATTTTTTTCCCGTAGTTGTTTCCTTCTAAAACAAAGAGCCCGAGATCAAAGAGAAATTTTAAATTATTAAAATTGTTTCTTGAAATGTTTTCTTGTGTTGATCATTTTTTCCCGACTGCTAGCATCTAATGCGGAGGGTGTGGGCCAAACAAACATGGCCCGACCACCCTCCGCAGTTCTTCGTTGATGCGCGGATTTACGGGCGACAACAAAACATGCTGCAGAGGTGATTTTTTGATTCCGCAGTGAAGAACGGGACCCGAGAGGAGCTACAGCGAAGACGGAAGTGGAATCGGACCACATGAGCAACTCCGGTGGCCCGCGGAAACCACTTGCGGCGCCGGCGGCCGGAGGCGGCGGCGCCAGCATACCCGCGGCCGCGCGGGTCCGGTGCACATGGGATGTGGAAAAGCCACGTCTGCTGACCAAGGGCGGCCCCCGCGGGGGCCGCGGTGTTGACACGCGGGGGCAGCGCGCACCCGCCCCGGACTTCCCTCGCTCGACCGCTCGGCCGAGTCGAGACGGGCTGAGCTGACCCACTGGCCGGGTCGCGCCCAGGCCAGGCCGAGCCGCCTTGGCCGGGCCTGGTCACGCCCAACCGGGTCGGGGCGACCCAGTTCGGGCCGACCCGGGGGGAGGGGGGGTTGGGCCGGGTCGACCCGGGCCCAGACCCCCCATTTCCGGACCTTTTTGGTCTTTTGCTCATAACTTGAGCTACGAGCCTCCAAACAATGCACCGTCATTGGAAACACGATCCTTGGATCGAGATGGTCGTTTCGATATAATATACTCAAGGTTTCGAAATACTTTGTGTTCCTCCGGGTTGGTTCGTCCACGAAACCAACAGGGCCCTCGGAGCGGAAATGCTCATAACATGTGCTCCGGACGTCCGATTGAAGTGCCGTCGACATTGATGGATTCTTCTATGTGAGGTGGATCTTTTGGATTACTCCGCCCGAGGTTTGGATGCAGGTGGAGTACGGTCGGGTAGGTTATTCCTTATAAACCAACCGGGCCCCTGGGACGAAAAACCCAATATCTCTCAGACCGGGCGTCCGATTGACGCGCCGTCTGTTGCGTTGAGTTCTTGTTGACGATACAGAACTTTTGGATACATGAACTCTGGACTAGGTGTTAGTTGATGTATCGGCCTATCGGCTCGTGGAGCAGACCCTCCCAAACGAGCTTGCTGTGTGAGGGAACCCTAGAGATGGGTGCGACTACTACTGTGACAACAAAGACTGTGCAGAGATCCTCAGTGGATTCGACGGTGACGACTACAGCACTCAGCGATCCTTTGTGGGTCAGTGCAACCGATCATGTGTGGGTCCGATCCTGTGTGGGTCAGCGCTCAGCGGTCCTGTGCGGACCAGTGCCTACAGGTCCTGTGTGGGCCTGATCCTGTGTGGGTCTTTGCGGGGGTTAGTTACCTATCGATCCTCTATGGATCAGATCCTTTGTGGGTCATTGCGGGGGTTAGTACCTATCGATCCATTGTGGGTCCGATGACTTAGATGGATCAGGGATCATCTCTATCGTCATTAGAAGAAGTATACCTGTAAGAGATGAATCCTGTTATCTTTCCTTAGTGGATTGTGTTGTGCTATCATGTGTGGATTTACGTTTTGCTTTCCTGTGTGGACTGGGTTGTGCTCGAGCTCAGATGTTAGAGTCGAGCGAGAATTGATGACTTAGGTATATGTATGGGCATATACCTAAGCCGTGTCGGATGTTACTTCGTGATTGTATCATTCCTTTGTGGTTTATCCTTTGTGGATTCTAGGAGACCTTTGGGGGTCTCGGGATCCCGACTGAGTAGCTTATACTCACCCCTACACGGGCTATTCCCGCACTATGTTGTGTTAGTTGCAGACGACAGACAAAGCTGATCGTGGTGGAGGCTTGCGGAGCGGGACAGTACCTGGAGGCGGACCACTGGGTTGGACAGACTCGGAGCGGACAGTTGGGCCGAGGAGCTGTAGAGGATATCTGTACTCACCCTTAAAGTGGGACTTCCAGAGGATGGCTAGACGATGCGTCTTTTTCATTCAGTTGGTGTTTTCCCCCTTTCAGTTGTACTTTACAGTTGGGCTTGTATTTCCGACCCCCTTTACTTTTCAGCACTTACTATTGTACTAGTTTTTACTTAGTGTTTACCTTTTTCTGCTGGCTTACTCTGTGGTGCTTGTTTACTTTACAAAGCCAATGTCTTCCCTTTACCGGGATTTACGCCTTGGTGCTAGTCGCCAGCCCCTGGCCTATGGAAGGAGGACTTGGGGTAGTCAGGACACGGGCCCCGAGGACGGGTCGTGATAAGCTATTATTTTAGTAAAAAAGAATTGCTAAAAGTTTATTTCATTTATTCTACGTAACCATCTATCATGAACTAGATTCATTTTATTTAATTAAATTTTTATTAAGTGAAAAAATAAAATGAAATAATTTAGATCATATTTATATTAATAATATTTAACAACAATAATATTTTAATTACCATCCATCAATGCAGTAAAAAAAATAACGTTTGTTGTTTATAGAGGTTGGGAACAAACATATTATAAACGTCATTATTGTTTTAGATACAATTAAGGGGAGTAAAACTGTATGGATTGATGATATAATATTAAAAAAATTATATTTTCTTGTTTATATATTACACTAGAGATTTTATATCATCCTAGAAGAATTTTATTTCTAGAATGACTAGGGGAGATTTTAATGAATCAGTTGAGGGAATTACCTTTTCACTTGGATGTATCCTCCCTGAATTCCACTTATAGAACCATGGATTGGTATTTTGATAAGAAAATAAATTTTCATAAATGAGGGAGATGATTATGAAATTAATTAGAAGAAATACTTCCAACAAAATGGTTTTAATGGTTTGATGATAAGTGGTTGTGAGGGGTGGAATTTGTAAGAGGGATATGGATGTTTTATAATATAATATTGATTCATTTATTATATTGGCCCAAGAATATATTTTTATTATTATGACTATGTACATAACAGTTTCCATGTGTGGGTTAATTCATGGTCTATTATGTCACCCATTTGTAAACAAATTCATGGATTGAACACATTATGTATAATAATACATTTTTTCATATTTCAATATTCACATAAAATTTAAATATTTTATAAACATAAAATACATTCACCCAAACCATTTTTAATTTTACGATTACAAAAATGGAATTCATTTTATAACATTAAACAAAAAATTCAGAAATTTTATTTTTAAATAAAATAAAATTTAAATGAAAAATATAAAATTTAATATTTTGAACATTTTACTAACCCATTAAAAAGTTACTCATGATATCAAAAAATTATAATATCATTATAATAACAATAAATATAATTTATATCATTATTTTATGAATTTTTTTTGAAATCATTATACTTGTTAAAAAAATGAAATTTTTGCGTTTTTCTAAAAACACATGTTTTATTATATATAAAATCTTATTTTCTTATATCATGATATAAATATTCCATATAATAATTTTTATCATACATAAATATTTTTTTACACTACCATAGGATATTATAATATTCTAATGTTCATGTTACAATTCTTATTGGGAAATTATTTTTCGAAAGATGAGGTTACTAATCCAACAGCCAAATTACCGTTTCAATGATCATAAAACTATAATAATGGTCAAATTAATAATTGTGATATAGGATCCTTAATATCTATAGATACCTTATATTTATATCATTCTTCATTCACCTCCATTTTATTTTTGGGATATATAATATTTCAGTTTCAAAATACATATTGCATTAATATTATATTCCTTTATTTATGCAATTTTTCTCCTTACTACGATTAACTAAGGTGGTCGAGAAGATTCATAAATTCATATTATTTTTATTTAATTTTCTATTTTCTCCCTTGTTTAATGATTAATAATATTATTTCAAAATTTATTATGAAAAATAAATGTTTTATTCAATCAAATTAATTGATATTTGTATTATTATGTATTATATTGGATTTTCTAAATAGGACATGTATAAATAAAAAGGGACATTTTATTGGTAGAATTTGAGGTATTTAGGCCTTTTCAATGATACTTTTAATATGATCATATTTATGATGGATGTGTTTGTACTTTTTGAGATATAATTGTTCCATGACCATATAAATGGATCAATTACAATTATATTAACGATTAATTTCTCCTTCAATGATAGAAATTACCACAATACAAGTGTTGAGCATACTATTCCAAATGTGTTAATTTTTGTCACCTGATGTCATGATGTACTTTACCACTATTTTTGAGTCATCCAGTGTGGAATTTATAGAATAATTATAAACAATACATCTACCATATATGAAAACATGAATCTATATAGAGGGATCATGTAAAGTTGATAATATTTGAAATATGTATCAATTTAACCATTATATATGTGATCAACATATCTTATCATGACTAATAATATATCCTTAAATATTTTTATGTACATAATGATATTACTTATATTAATATTGTGACTTACACCAGGAATAGTGTGGTATCTACTTGTTATGAACAATGTGTGGTATTCATAAGATTTATTACACACATCATGTACATGATAGATCCTAGAACTATTGAATATAGAATCATATCCATCCTTTATAACACATTATATTGATATTTAATCCCCATAAGATTCATGTTATGGATAACTTATAATGATCCATTATATTGGTTTAAAATTCTAAAAAACGTTACCTTTTTAATAATATAATCTTTCTTCAGTCTAATAAATATCATATATTATTTACTATATATCTTCATTCAACTTATGCAGGATACATCTCTAATGTATTTGATTTAAAAGAACATTCTCAACCACACAATTATGAAATTTAAATGAAGGAATTCAATTTTGGAATGGTGTATTTTTTTGTATATAATATCAAAAATAATATATTGATACAACTAAAAAAATATATTCTGAATAATGATATATGATATTAGGAAAAAACGCATTGATATTATCATCAGTTTAAATATTATTTCTATAATAATATTGATTAAATCCATGAATGAAATATTACAACCTATAAACCCCAACAAAATAATTTTTATCCTAAAAATCATTAAGATGTTCCATATACCTTATCGACTAAATTTCGGTTAACAAAATTAGTTTTAAATTCTATATTGTATATAACATAATCAAAATGAGATGCTTATTCCAGCAATATTTGAATTGACTTAATTATCAACACACGAAAAGGATACATTGCAGTTTATACAATTAGTTTTTGGTTATACATAGAAATTTTGTTAGATATATATGTAATTAGAATATCATCTTTGTTATTTTATTTCAAAAAACCCACTTGAAACATTTGGGTCCCAACCAATGAAAAGAATATTTATTGGTAAAAAAGTATTTTTCTCAAAAACCATATTAAAAAATGTTTTATAGGATTATTTTTATAATTTTTTTTTTAAAATTATATGATAGGACATTGATGAAATATATAAATTTATTTGATTTATAAAGTTAAATTTAAACTAGCAAATTTGTTATATAAGTTTATAAAATATAAAATTTTTCTAACGTGTAAAAAATAGTGTTTTCGTGAAAAATATTATCTTTTATTATATTTCCCTTACATAAATATGAAATAATTTATTATACTCAAAAATATAACCAAGTATGAGAAAAATGTAAAAAAATACATGAAAATTTAAAAAATTACTTATTATATATTTCATGATAAAAATGAAAATCATTTTAATTGAAGAGGTATTGCTTTCATAACTTGGGGATGTAAAATATTGTTTCCTAAAGATAATTTTTGATATGGAATAAAAATTTTCAAACATTGAAATTAACATGATGAGTAATTTTTTATATTTGTTTGAATTTTAGATTTTTTTAGTCATATAATAACAAACATATCAAAATTGTTATATACTTCTTGCAAAAGGTGAGAAAAGTTAAAATAAAATATTAAATATGTTTTAATGACTTGGATATGAGAATATAAATAAATGTAATTAAAATAAATATTTATTATGAATGGAAATAAATTATTAATATATTAATAATTTAATAATATATTATAAAATTTGAATAATTATTTGAAAATATTACACTATGATGGAGAAATGTTTATGAAAATAGAATAAAGATAATTTAAACAAATTTAAATTATTAAAAATGATAATATACCGATGATTATAGATATTTATAGAATATTAAATATTTTTAGTAAGGATATATCATAGTTTAGGGGATTATATTAGAAATTTGTGGTTTTTAGTATATATTTATCTTCAAGATAAGATGATAAAAGAGAAAATGAAATTATGTTTATATTAAGATAAACAATATTTTTTAATTTATTTATTCTAATATAAAATTATATAAATATAAAATTAGTATTTAATATTGTCTAAAATTTATTTCTTCAACAATTTTTATTTCAACTAATATATTTTAATCATATTATTATCTATCAAATACTAAATATATAGGAGAACACGATTTACTTGTTGATTATGAAGAGGGACTCATATGATGCATTTATAATACAAATAAATTTTTATTTTTCACATTAATAATTTCAAAAATCCGTCTATAAAATTTAATTTTCATTTTCACAATATATATCTGTGCCAATATACCACTTTTCAAAAACAATTCAGCATAATTAAAAGAGTTTTAGGAATAATACAATATTACTGTTAACCTAGCTATAATTTTATTTTATTTTTATTAGGACATATAATCATTCATTTTACAACATTTATAATAATATAATAATCACACATTTACAGAGACTTCATTATGTAATTTTCACAACCTTTTTCATCACCATTTCCATCATATATGAAATAAAAAACATTGATCATGCATATATATGGTTTTCTACCTCCATGAAGCAATGGGTTTTGTTTTTCAAAACCACCATACAAGAATAGTCATTGTGATATAATTGATATATATATATATATAATACAATTTTGACATAACCCTGACCATTTAAATATAATAATCCATCTATCATCAAACTATTCAAATCATTAAAAATTGAATCCCCACACACGTGTACCTACGGACTAAGGTCTCAACATTGATATGTAATTATTTTTGAAATCCATCTCTCATGGACTCTCTTGGGGACGTGTTCAATGAATTTATTATAATTTTAAAAAAATACTATCGTTCTAGAAATATATTAATTTTTTTTTTCTTCCATTCAATTAAATTTGAAAACATCGCTACTGTTTATGTGAAAACTATCTCTTTATGGCTATACTTATTTTTTAATAACTTATTTTTGATGGATGGAAATAGAAATTTATATAATATCTAAAAAATATAATTATTCCATAATAATTCATATATATAATATTATAATTATCATTTATAACACATTGAATATACCAGTGTTACTTTTAAATTTGAAACCGAAAGTTCTCAAAATACCTAACACTAACGTAACAGATTACGTTATTCAATTTTTCAACGAAATAAATAAAATAAATCCTATGATTATAAGGTAATAAAACTATTAATAATTCTTAAAAAATTAATAATTAATATAATTTTCTTATATCACAGTTAAAGAATATACTTATTAATTTGTGACTCAAGGTAAGGTATTTATTAACTCATTTTTCATCAATTGGGTTATAATTTGACTTCATTTACATTGTTGCGACAATATTATGTATATAATTAAATATTATTTTTTATGTTTTATTACAAATTATTAATATTTTAAATTAAAAATATAATCACATCATTGATTAATTTTAGAGTTCATGATATAATGTTAAAAGGGATTATTTTTCTCATTATTGATTATTTGAGACATATCTTGTAATTTGCACCTACATCCTTTATAAGTTATATATGAATCAAATTTAGATAATAAATCATGAATTAATCTTTTGAATTCATATTTAATGTTCCTATTAATTTGTCTTGTGAATTTATTATTGATTCAAATGTTATAAAACATGTATATGTGTTCATGGTCATTATTTTAATTTTTTGACATAATTTATTACATACACCATTTTATATTTTATATCATACTTAATTCCCAATGAATTTTTTCACAAATTATTTCATCGAAAATAATTGGTTTATATAATCATTTTATATTAAATCAATCAGTTATTGTTTTTCAACTTTTACACAAGATGTAAGGATTTATAGTCTCATACTTCCAACATTAAGATTTTATTTAATGGATTCAATTTTTTTAAGATGACTTCTGGTCAAAATACAAGAACCCTACAATTTATTCAAAATAAAAGTAGCATACACATTAAATGAGATGAACTGAGGGAAATTTTATAGAGTCTCTAATAATGAAAGGAATCAAATCCTGAGGGAGATCATTCTTACAAGTGATCTCATGAGAGACTCCCATGTTAGAGAGTCCGTCGACGATCTTGTTAGCTTCACAGAATGTGTGTGTAGTAATGAAATTGAGACTGTTGAGCAAGTTGAGGTAGTTAATACATCGGAAGGTAAGAGACCATGCTAGGTGAGTCTCACTCTTCCAAATGGCTTGCATAATGGTATATGAGTTTCTCTCAATCCATATGTTGACCAGTTGAAAAGTTTTGCAAAAGAGATGGCATGGATGAGACCCCACATTTCGGCCTCTAGAGCAAGAGCAATGCCACCTCTTCCATAGAAACACCCGAGAATCTGATCATGATTGTCTCTGAAAACACATCCATATCCTGAAGGCCCCGTGTTTCATTTTGAGGCTCCATAAATATTGAATTTAATCCATCCGAGAGGAGGAGCCTTCCAGAAGACATCAATTGTGTATTTTGGTTTTGCAAATATTCCACTCACTCCCATCCGTCGGAGGGTTTCATGACCAATGAAAGAATTACCAAAATGATCTTTTTGGATCGTGTCAGCCTTTTTGATAGCAAGAAGTATTCTCATTTTACCTGAATTTAGTTAAAATGAGATATTGTTGAAACTGAAATCATTTCTACTATACCAGAGAATATGCAGAATCGTTGCAACTGAAGTGAGAAAAAGGTTTCTAATTTGTAGAGACCTCAGAAGATCAATCGTCCATTTTAACTTTGAGAAAATAAAGTTATCCAAAATCAATCTGCACCTAAATATATCAAAAGTGTAGTGCAAAATAGAAGTAATAGTCTCACAAGATAAAAATAGGTGGTTTATTTCCCTTGAATGTTGATTCCATAAACAACATTTAGCGCAAAGATTAAAACCATATGACAGAAGAAAACCATAGATAAGATTTTTTTGGTGAGCAATTCTCCAAATAAGGGTAATACATGATGGTTTTATCCAAGCTTATTGGAAATGGATATCCTACTGAAATTTTCATCATCATTAGAGAGTTGGTGATTATATTTTTTTTGAGTCTAACAAACCTTTATTAGCGGGTTCCCAGACCAGAAAGTCATCATTGGAAGTGAATTAATAATTTTCAATGATCTCTTTAATAGGGTCTAGAATATATGGGCCAGAGGAGTTGATCACATCTCTGATTGAGTAATTAGAGGGATCATGAGTAAAAGAATTAGGAATTTTCGAGACAAGAGGGGAACCAGTATAGTTATCAAACCAAAAATTTAAATTTGATTCTTTACTAACAATCCACCTAGAATTTTCCATGATAGAAAAATAATAATTTTTAATTGAGGGCATGATAGAGGAAGACATTTAGTGAAGAGTAACATATTTATGTTTATTATGAAAAAGAGATATGAGGAAATACATGGGATAAGAGTTATTATGAATGAGGGACCACATAAATTTAGCTTCAAGATCCTCATTAAAGGATTTAAGATTTTTAATTCCAATACCACCTTCTTCAATAGGTTTACAACAAGTGGTCCAAGAAACTGTGACCAATTTTCTCTCCAGAATGATACTGCTCCAGATGAGGTTCCTTATGCCAGAATTTAAGTGCTTAATAATACCAGTAGGCCACTTGTATATCATCATGGAGTAAACCAACATAGAAACTATAATGGATTTCACAAGGCAAATCCTTCTAGCCATGGAAAGGGTTTTTCCATTCCAGGATGAAAGTTGTTAATGAATTTGATCAACTATGTGCTGGAAATAAGAGGATTTGGGTCGTCCCTATAAAATGGGGACACCAAGGTATGTGAAGGTGAGAGAACCTTCAATAACCCCTGAAACATCAGTAATATGAGTTTTCCTATCGAGGGGGAAATTTTTACCAAAATAAATAGATGATTTATGCCAGGTAACACACTAACCAAACACCTCTTCATAATGAGAGATGATGGATTTAAGGTTGTTGATATTTCTTTTTTCCCCCTGGAGGAATAAAATTATATTATCAGCATAAATAGATGGCGAGGGTCATGTAAATTCCTAAAGGAAAGAATCAGTTTTATCATGCCTTAATCAAAATTAAGGGTAATCAATCTGCTAAGATAGTCTTCCGCAATAGAAAAAATGATAGCAGAGAGAGGGTACTATTATCTGAAACCTTTGGAGCTCTTAATGTAACCTCTAAGAGAGCCATTTATCATAATAGAAATATGTACTGAATTAAAAATGGTTTTAATTCTATTAACAAAAGTGTCATTGAAACCAAAACCAGATAGCACTTTAAAAATAAAGTCCTAGTCAATCGTGTAAAATGATTTAGTAATATCAATCTTAAGAGAAATATTTCCACCTATAATGTATCTATTGAATAAATTGGTGGATTCAGATGGAAGACAAATGAAATATTGTATAGATCTCCCTTTATTGAAGCCAAACTAGTTCCAAGAATGAATTCAATTGCTAATAGTAGAGATTCTATTGGGAATAAGAGTGAGAAATTGAGAATTAAAACCATGAGGAAACACCCCTTTTTCAAAGATTGTATAGACTAAATTAAAAACACCATTTTGAATGACATCCCAGTGTTTTTGGTTAAAACCGTTATTAAAGCCATCAGGACTAGGGGCACTATCTGGATTAAAGCCAAAAACAGTGTCTTTAATTTCAGAATCAAGAGACATGCCATTAAGTAAGCGGTTATACTCCAAAGTAACCATGTTTGAAATTATATTGGGAAAAATTTCTTTGTTGGTGCTGGGGCCATTGAAAATGTCATTGAAATAGGAGACAACATGGTTGGAAATGCCTTCTTCCATGCTGATGAGGATACCCTCAACCCTTAAGTAGTAGAGAGGCCTACTACCTTTCCTAGATCATTGAAGGGAGTTGTAAATTTAGGTGTTCCTATAGCCATATTTGAGTCATTGATCTTTGAAAATTTGATTCAATCAATTGTCCTTAATGTTGAACAAGATGATTAATTTAGTAGAAATATTGAATTAATTTTCTGGGTCATTATTGAATCTGGTTATGTTATTCTTATTTTGAATAAGAGTCAATTCTTCCTCCAAACATTGACTGTCTTTATCTTTTAAGTTAGATTTGTTTTTTCACCTCTTTTTAAGAATAATTTTGAGTTTTTTCAACCTAGTGGAGCAAGAAAATGAATCCATAGATTTTCCCATGGTATCCAAGGATGATTTGATTAATGTTACACACTCAGGGTCCATGGACCAGCCAAAATTAAATCTGAAAGGAATAGAGGATTTCTGAAAATTTCTATGGAGATTGACTAAGATTGGGTGATGATCTGAGGCAAGTTTTGTCAGAGTAACACTGGCGATCTGGTTGCATTTGTCAAGGGCTAAGTGATTAGTGAATGCTCTATCGAGCATACTCACCGCAAATCTACTATAATGATGTCTATACCAAGTAAATTGGGAACCTACAAGGTTAAACTCAATAATATTGTTGGCCTCTATGGAGGATTTGAATTATATAGAAGAAGTGGTAGAAAAATATTTTCCACATTTTTCGGATGGTGAGAGTATTGCATTTAAGTCCCCAACTAAGACCCAGGGGCCCTGAATTTTGGCTTTGATAGTGGAGAGTTTTTCCTAAAGAGTTCTTCTATCCTTGTAATTATTTTTGGAATAAACAAATGTATTGAAAAGATGATTGTTATGCAGGTAATAATCACAAGTCAAAGCATGCTCAAAAAGACTGAAAATATTGACATTATAAAGATATGAGTGATAAAAGATCCATATAGTGTTCGTAGCATTACCATTTTTATAGGCACCTAAGAAGGAAAATACAAAATAGCAAAGATGCATAAATTTGGGGGAAGAGTTCACCATAGGATCAGAAATAGCAAGAAGCATATGGCGATGAATATTAATAAATATTTTTAAGACATTAAGGGTGTCAGGATTATAAATACCATGACAATTCCAATAGATTATATTATTTAATGTTTGTGCTTGGGGTCTGGCCCCCATTATTTTTATTTCAAGATTTTTTTCCTCTAGTTTTCCTAGGGGAAGTATTCTTACCAAGAGTGTAGGATTACTCAATATTGCATGAAGGAGAGGCATATTTTTGGGTACCTCCTTCCTTGATACAAGTAGTCTGGATGATAGAAGAGATCTGATCAGGGCCAAGAAGTGCCTCTGATACTGAAACAGTTTCAGAGGGACCGGAGACAAGAGCATCTTGAGGGAGGCATTATCCTAAACCAGGCCTGAAGGTGCCTTGAGGATTGAATCATATGGAGAGGGACCCGAGGCTGAAACATCTTGGGAAATGATTCCAACACAAGCCGGTTTGGGAACCTGCAGATTTTCAGTGAGCAGACAAGATGAAAAAACTACACCACTATGTTCATTGGATGACAGAGGATAGTTGAGAGAAGAAGATAAATTTTCAGTGACCACCAGATTAGTGTGGACGACATTGTGACTAAAACCTACTGCATCTCGATTCAAATCTACATTATCAAGAACATGCACCTTTTGTAACCAGGTAGGGGGCAGGTTGGAAAATAAATAGAGGGTGAGGAGGAGGGCTAAGACACAGAAGAAGACCCAGCCTTACCTTTGTTCATAGGGGTCCATCCCTTGACCATGTTTGGTTGTGATGAATCCAAAAGTGAGGATTAAGGTATATTTTCATGACCCAATGTTAGGGTAGACTCAAGATCAGTTTTTAAAGGGGACTCAATTATAGTAAGAGGATTCTGTTGAAGCAGAAGGAAATCATTTTCTAGATTTTGATTGATGTCTTCTTCCTCCAAATCATTGTCCTACTCTTCCACTAAGTTAGCCAAAGAAACCCAATGATTATCCATAGGTTTAGAAATACATTTTCCAGTGATAGGATTGTGAGGCTCTTTTTATCTTGGAATGGGGTGTTCTATTTTATATATTTCCTAACTTCAGTCCAGGAAGAGGAATTATGATGGATGGAGACTCTATGAACCATTCTACAATTAATGATGAAGTGTCCAAAAATCTTACAGTAACCAAAAAAGGGAGGGAGGGTTTCATATTCAAGATTGATAACAGTCTTATAATCCCAATCAGTGAATGAAATGGTATTAGGTGGTTTTATCCAAAGATTGACTTCAATTAAGACCCTATAAAACATTCCTTGATCAGAATTTATGGTCCTTTGATCAATTTTTAAAGGAGTTCCAATGTAAGAGGACAGATAATTAAGGATCCTGGAGTGCCAAAAATACCAATTAAGGTTATGGAATATGACCAAAACCTGGTTATATTTGCCTCTCTACGTATTTGGGTTAATGGATAAAATCCCATTCGGATAGTATTATGAACTCTTGCTTTAGATTAATATTTCCTATTCTCTATACTCTGCCAAGATCCTCTTCTAAATTGGGGGGGGGAATGAAAAAACCATCTCCCTAGCAGGATCTCCTTTTAATTTGTTATACCACAGAAAATTGAAATTCTTTTCATCAATTAAACGTAAGTCGAGGGTTTTTCCCCTTTAACATTAGAGATACGAGCCACGACAAAGAACTTACAAAGGTTTTGTCACTGTACAATCGCCTATGGGTCAACTTCGACGACCAAACCCCTATTTTCTAGACATTTCACCATCGAGGGGGACTTAGCACTGACAAAAGAGGCTGAATGGGGACCTTTAAGGGCTTCTAGAAATGAAATACCTCATGGGGTCGCTTTCGAAGCAAGATATAGAGACGAAGCTTCTTCAGCAGTCACCGGCTCATGTACAGCCAGATTTGTGAAATCCTTCTCATGGTAACTCTGTAAATCTGAGGGGAGCTCCCAACTGGGGTCAAAACTAGCCATGTCGAGCATAATCAAAGAAGAGAAGAAAATTTGTGATGATTTTCTAGAGGATTAGGGTTTGCCGAGCTCATCAGAATGCGAGACATCCTCTGCATCATCCACATATCTTTTGATTGACTCAAGGATTTTCATAAATATATTGTATATACAGAATAATTAAATATACATTCATGATTTCTTTATAATAAGGGTTGTTATATATCTTCTTATATTGATTATTTCAATGTATTCTTCTATTTAAAAGTTTTTCAATGGTTTTTTTGATTTAATTACACTACTACAATCGTTTTAAATACTGTTTAGCAATATCATCTTCTTTTTTAGTAACATTATTTCAATAATAATCCTTTACAATAATAAATGATTTCCAAAATTCATTTTTGATGATCATTGAACATATTTAAAATGTTTTTAAAAGGAAAACTCTTAATGATTTCCTCATGGGTCACATTTAACATTTTTATAAACCATTAAAACGATTGATTAGATTTTAGGATAAAAACAGATGATAATTTTCCCGCATTCATGAAAATTATTTTATTTAAATATTCCATTAATATATATAATTTATATTTACAAAAAATTATATTTCCGAGAAATTTTAAATTTTGATAAAATATTACCAAAATAAACTGGAATTAACCCAAATTTCAATTACATATTTTTAATGTTATTTAAATGGCATTTTCATCTTTTTTAATAGACATTAATGATCCCACTAATTAAATGGTAATATGATCTTATGATAACATCAATATTCTATCTAGGGAGATATTTTGATGATTATATTTATGATCTTATCATGAAACCCATTTCTTTTGAATGAGTAAACCAAGAAATAATGGAATGAATGTTTTTTATTTGTTTGATGGGAAAATAAAAATTTTAATATGTTATATTAGTATATGGTACTTGTTAAATATTTATTATTATTGTGAGTATGATATTCCTCATGGATATAACTATTCCTCATATAGAATATAAGATGGGTGTGCTCGATATAGCTCTCTAAATCATTGGTTAATTTAAGGGAAATGAAGATGTTAAATGTGAAGGTTTATCAAATGTATTTGACCCTGTTCAAGTTATTATTGACATGATTGAACATATGTAATGATGATAACATTACAAGATACCAAAATGTTTTCTCCATTCATTCTATTCATTTCTAATGATTCCCTTGATCAATATTTACATAACATGTCTTATACTTATAGAATCCTATAATGATTAATTTTTTTGAAAAAAATTCCACATCACATGTTTAATTATATCCATTTTTAGGTTTATGGATCTATTAGCTATTTCTTATGCACCATGATATTGTTCTCATACCCATATACTCATCTTTTCCTCACTAAATATATTCAATTATTAAAGAATATACTTACCATTTATATTAATTTTATCACAACTTATATATGATTCTTTTCCCTAGATTATAAATAATAATGGTATGTAAGATATTTATATAATTTCTTAAGTGTGTTATGATTTAGACAGAATTTTGAGTAATAAAATCACGGTATATTATGAAAAATTCACACAAAAATATGTCAGTATTTTTAATTAATAGTTGATCTAAATTCACAATAAATCTAAACCTAAAAGGACCTCAATTATTTTAGTGATACACTATTTCAATTTTATATT
The DNA here is from genome assembly GCA_963277665.1 of Viscum album. Classification (NCBI taxonomy): domain Eukaryota; kingdom Viridiplantae; phylum Streptophyta; class Magnoliopsida; order Santalales; family Viscaceae; genus Viscum; species Viscum album. The sequence goes on along the minus strand of OY728165.1, from coordinate 81,503,445 downwards.
GTATATTTTTCAATGATATAATTGGTTCAGATTTATCAAACCCAATAATATAATGAATACGTTTTTACCCCATATCCAATCGTATGGGTTTGGGGATGTTATACATAATGTGTATCTACTCTGTTTCAAAATTAATCAATGTATATTTAGTACATCACAAATTTCATTTCATTTATCCCTTAAATAAGATAATTAATCCCAATTTTCTATCAATATATAGTACATTCATCTTATATGAATATTAATTAATCCTCATTTTCCATAAAAATTATATATCATATGATTTTGATGAAATCATCAAGTCCATCATGGTTCTTGTGTAACATGAGATAGTTCTTCATCAAAAAAAGCTTTAGAAAAAATAAAACTTATATACGTGGTAAATTTAATTCTTTTTGGTTTTTAGGAACTCTAGATTTTTAATTTAACCATTCAATATCTGTGAAATATATTTTTTTCAGAAAAATGTATATAGTTATGGGCTATAAAACACCCATGTTTATTTTGAATATGGAAATAATTTCTTATAGCTTCAATGGGAAATAGAAAAAGAATATTTTTTCTAATTTGTTGTTATTTTTATCAGGTAATCTACATCATACCTGTATTTTACTACTATAAATCCTTTTTAAATAGAATTGACCAAGTTTCCCAATAGATATCTCAAATGTTATATTCACTGTGGATTTAAAGGGAATGATGTTTAGTATAAATAAAATACTTTCTCAAGATCATTCCTAGATAAATACAATATGGTCAAAATTAATTATAAAAAACGAAGCCATGTTTACTATGGATCTATTTTTTCTCTCAAAAAATCATTATAATATTGGGTTTCATGAGTATTTTGAAAGAAAATTCACAATCCTTTAATTATCAATAAAATCCAAGATTATCTATTCACCTCCCAAATCTGATTATATAATCTTAATTACTCTAAAAATTTTATTATACATTTATTTTATTAATAACTATAACTTTTAAAAAGTATGAAACATCTGTTTAATTTGAAACACACAACCTGATTGACTAATTCTATCATTAATAATTATAAAGTACAGAAACCCAACAATTTTTTGATTAAAAATTCATACACATAAGACTATATATTAAAGTTATAATAACCAATATCCATTTTAAGTTTCCAATATTATATTAAATATTCATTTTGGTTAATTAAAAAATTATGAAATTATCAAAATATTCATAAATGAAAAATTATGAAAATCTATATATATTGAGACTATGAATACACCTCTGATATTGTTAAAAAATAACCAATTGTAATGGAATTTTTGGTTATAATAAGCCCTGTACTTATAACTCTAAATGATTTAAAATAGACTAATAATGTCTAGAGTAAATAAAACAATCAAAATATTCAAAAATCTGTATGAAATTTCTAATTGTATTTATAACATCTATTAATCTTTAAAACAGAGGAAAATCTTATCTTATGTAAATTAGACATATAAATCCAATTTCAATCAATTAAATTAATAAAATAAGTATTTTATAAATTTATTACTAATCAAATTGGTAAAAATTGATCGTAAATTCAATCTACCACTAAAGAAACATATATCTCATTTGAACACTAATATATACATCACATATATTTAATTCTATGATATATCTAAGTATGTGTTTATAAGAAAAAATGTTTGATGAACACCAAATTTTAAATTCCAATTATTCCATGTAATTGAAAATTATTTATAATAAATTAAAATCCAACTATAATGAATTATTTTTGATAACGCGTCTTAATCAAAGATACCTATTATGAAGTTTTTCAAAGGTCATATGTATAAGATATATCAATATGAAAATAATGATTCCTGATATACTCAAAAAGTACGCCATATTAGTAGTTAAGAATAATGTTTTATATAATTAAAATAATTACATTTAAAGAATGTACCTTTAATAAAATGATGACCCCACACATCATTACATTTAAGGGTACAAGATACACATATCTCGAAGCTATGAGTTTCAGTTTAATTTCTATCATCACTTATTAATTTAGGATTATAACAATGGATGTCATATCACTTATGATTATTATGTTGTTCATTGAAAAAATATCACTTAAATTCACTATATGGGTTTACTAAAATATATTCTTATTGAATCCTAATCCTATTTTGGGTTATATTCAACTATTTTCCCAAAACTCAAAGTTGAGTATGGGAATGTAATCCTATTATGGTCACTCATACCACAAATTCATTATATAAGGTAATCCTTGATATCCTAGATTTTGAATAGTCTAATAAACTGGTGGATAGAGGTATGAACTTGTTCATTATTTTCATGAACTCTCTCACATAATATTTAAGTATTTTTATATTCTAATCATTTTAGTATACAACACATACCTATGAAATTTATAGATATGTCATAAAAAGATGATTTTTATTATGTAATATTTTATTCAATTTTTGTATAAATGATTCTAATTTTTTTTGGATTCCATATTACATCAATTTTATAGATATGTTCAAAAAAAGGTACAAATCTTTTCACAAATCATTGTTTTTTCTCATCTGAATTTTTAATCGAAACATTTGTTCACATTTCCAGATGAATCAAATGAATTTGGTACATTAAGAAATTATTATAAGTGATTTTAATAATATAACATTAACAATCTCTATATTAATAATCAGGGATCCATATATAACTAATCATTACTTTTTTATACATGGATTGAGCCAATAGATCCATGATAAGTCTAATCCAACATTCCTTAACCAACTAATACATTAATTAAGATAGATTTCAATTCCATCCAAACACAGAACACATAATATGTATAATCCTTATTAAAAATATAAATTCGAGAAAACAAATTTCAATTCATAAATATTTTATGTTAGATGAAAACGAAATCATATGTAGTAAAACATACCGTGTAATGAAATGTTTATTAGAAGAAGCATAAATTTTTTAAAAAATCAAGTATGATTTTCACATCACATAAAATATTTTCAACAAAAATTATGAAATAGGAGTAACTGCGAGAAATGAAAAAATTTAATCGTTAAATTTTTATAAAATATCAACAGTCAATTTTTTATAATTATTACTTTCTAAAATGGTATTTGGACATTTGGATTTATTTTAGGCCATTGAGATTTCTTTATTTAATTTTAACTAAAAAAATATTTTTCATTAGAATTCCAACAAAATGCCATGCACTAAATCAAATTTCTCAAAGCTTTTTCCTCTATAAAACACCATATATAATGTGTGTTGAAGAATCAATTTTTATTATTTCTATCTAAAATGTTGTTTTGTGAAATTTTGTTTCATTTTTATTCTGTGGTTTGCTTTCTATGGTTGATATATACCATATAATAGATTACTAATAACCCACAATATATTGCATGATCCTAAAATTCTATATCTTCTGGTTCCATTGAAATTATTTAATAATTAATATTTTATTGTATATGAAATTGTATCGCAGATTTTATGAGTAAATCCTATTCTATGATTACCATTAAATAGAAGATAATTATTGATAATTCCACTTATCTACATTGATGTGCTTTCCACACATACTCAAAATAAAATTGACATAATAGAGATTAAGGGAATTTTGAATTTATGGGATCATTTTTCATCCACTCATTTGATTAATGTTTGTGAATATTCTTATATATATATATTTCTTTAAATGAAGGTCCCACATGGAGTTCAAATTTTTAATTTTTTTTTTGAAATGAGCAAATTTTTTTTGTTCTACCTCATTTAATGGATATAACATTAAAAAACATTTCACAATCATTTCTATGATACAACATCTTATGAAATATATTTAAACAAAATAAAAAATATCATTAGATGAAAAAAATCGTTCAAATTTTATTATATATATTCCCTCTATATAATCCATGATGTGGTACCATATACCACATGATAATAGTAATCGCGGAATGCAAACATTCACCACCCAAGGGTGAGTGACTTAGGTTACTATATCCTTTTTCATCTACTATTATTTGATATGGAATGGCCATTTTATTTTAATATCGTGAAGAAAATTTGAATAATTTAGTGATAGATTATGTCACATTTCTCCAATCATGATGTAAAAACCTATATGGAGTGACCATATATGTATATATATATTATTATTAAAAATATATTTATAAATAATTTTTTTTCCTCATATCCTAAAATATAAATCCCTATTTATATAAAAATACTTTTTAATATATATTAGTATGATCTGGGTAAAAATTTACTGACCCGTGCAATACAATATTTTTTTAGATTTTATCTATGCTTTTGGTCACTATTTTGGAGACCTTTATCATTGAAAAAATAATGATGTATATAGATGATTATATACATAATATAAGAAAAACCATCCTTCTAAATAATGTGAAATTAAACTTACAGTTAAGAATATTCTCTTTTATCTTGATATATAGGTTATCTAATCTTATTATGTAAACTCGCCCATTAGATAAATGATCTCTCTAGTAATCCATGGGAAATTATTTTTTAATAAATATGAATTATCATTTAATAATTTATAATATTATATATATGATAATTATAGAATATTATATGCTGTATTGAAAAAATTATTTTATACCACTACAGTATTATATAATCATAGGTTCTCTATTTAAAGGAAGACTGATTATACACTTCCAATAATAAAATAAATCATATCATAAAAAAATTGTATATGTATCTTCATATATTTCCATATTTACCCCTGATATATCCCACAATAATGGTTATATTAATTAATTATGATTCGTACTAAATAAATCTTATATTAAAAATCAAATGGTGGAAAACAAAACCATTTTCTAAAATCTCTAACAGATGTAATGAATCTATTTTTCCCAATATTTATGGGAAAAACCTTAAATATTAGTGTTTGACAATGGGTAAATATGATAAATGACACGAGGAGTAATAATGAAAAATAATACAACAATACAATTTTGGAAAACCAAATCTTCCCAATACCTTTTGGTTGAATCATAATTAATTTTTATCTAATTATTTTTATATATAAATAATAATCATAAGATTACCACCATGTAACTCTTAATCATAATATATCAATATTTCATTTGTTAGAGAAATTTAACCCTTAATGATTCTCCCATCAAGAAAACCATGTTTCTCCATTATTAAAATATTTGGTTGTAATGGTTAGATTTTACCATTATTAATTTTTTATATAATATTCTATGTCAATGTTTAAAATTTGATGGGATTCGAATTTTAATGTTTTAAATTATGATTATGATTTTGAATTTGGAAAAATATTATTATATAATATAATCATAGTGGGGGGATACTCCAAAAAATCCTAAATATTATTAACAATATTCTTATAGATAAACTCCCATTATGTTGTGAAGAAACATAAATTTCCAACTCATCTTGAATTCTTTTAAAATTATCCCTATGAAGGAAATATGAAAGGAACTATAAAAAGAAGTCTCTTATTCTATATTTTTTATAGTAACTTATATTACATTGTATCATTCCATATTGTAGTTGAGAATATTATTCCATAATTAGGGGTCACAGGTTTTTGGAATATTTAGTGAAGGAACTACCCTTCAAGAAAATGTTATTTAATTAGAACAATTTAAATTAGTGTTCCCTAAGGGGGAATTAATCAAGGTGTTTCCTAATTACAATATATAAACCATTAATTTTATCTATCATAATGGAATTATTGTGAAAACATTTTCGAATTCATAAATAATAGATTAAAGAACACAATAATATTTAGGACCCTGACTAAAATAGCATAGAGCTAGTGCTGGATTTTTGAAATTATCATTAGATAAAATTAATCACATACAGAAATACCAAATACATTAGTTTTCTATATAATATAGATACAGAATGAATCATATATTATAATAGAAAAAAATTAAAACATTTTTTTCTTGAATAAAATTATTCTCCCTAATATATACTTGTTTATAAAACAAAGTACTCATCATGGATTCCTTATAAAGGATGAAAAATAAAGGTGATCTTAGATTCTTTATATGGGTTACAAAATTAAAAATCTGTCATAAATAAATAATCACAACAAATATGGAATGATAATTAAATACACACACATTAAATTCAAATAATGATCCTATAAAGATACGAAAATTCATAAATAGTATATCAATGTAAATAATTGAAAACACATGCTTTTCAATGACAAACTGGTTATCAAAATTAATATTCATATAGATATAATATAATTTTATAAATCTCATGGGTAATAATAGATAAATTCATAATGAAGGAACAATTTAATTATTGGAAATCATGTCTCTAGTACATGATACCTATACTATCAAGATGTAACATCAAAAAAGCTCAAAACTAATTTGTAGAAACCCATTTTACAATTTCTATCCAAATAATTAATCTCAAAATATGTGTGGATTTATTGAAGGGATATATATTATTGGTCCCTCTTTTTTCAACATGTCCAAAGCATTCCTCACATATTAATCAATCAATTTAATAAAAAAACACTTTTTTTATAATTAAATATCATTATTGAGTAAATAAAAATGATTTATCAATATTTCCCCTGATGAAAAAATAAAATTCAATATAGAGCACCATATATAGAAATTATTTATGGTTCGAGAAATAATATAACCTTGATAAATGATATGGATATTTTGGGGAAATTAAATTTACATTGATCATTGGTACACAAATATTTCAAAGCAATCTTAATGACTACAAAAATGAATCATGAATGTGAATGTTATTTCATTACTTGGTCAATATTTTTAAAACCCATCCATAAATGAACATGAAATTCACTAATTCAATATATTACCATTAGATAAAGAATAATTTTTTAATGTAATTGACGACTAGAAACACAAAACAAAATAACTATAAAATCATTCCAAATGAGTATATCCTTTTAATTTTAAAAATCAATTTTTAAAAAAAAATCAAAAAAAAAATTGAAAATATGTCTATCATAAATATTATTAGAAACAAACAATGAAATATTTGAAATGGGTGGGCGTTCATGATTTCTAAATAATCTTTTCATGTCATACATGTTAGAAAAAAGATTCCATTAACTTTCACATTAATATTAAAATGGGAATTTTATTGAAATTGTTATGAAGATTCATTTACTTTTTTAAATACAAGAATTATAGAAGAATTTATATAAAAAATTTTTTTTTGAAGGCTTTAAAATATTTTTAAGACATTTTTAGAAAACATGGCTTTAGATGAAAAATAATTTTCGACTGAAGAGGTAAATGTTAAATAATTTTTTTAAAAAACATTATCTTCGTTATTTTATATACTAAATAGTGTAAAAAATTGAAAAATTACATTTAAATATCATGAATAAAAAGAGTATAAGAAATTAAATTGGTCTATTATAAATTATCATCTAATATCTTTCAACTAAAATTAATCGATAAACAATATCAATTATAATGATATTTTGAAATAAAACATTTCAATGATAATAATGATAATGTGAGAATTAATAATCAAACACATTATATGTATAAACATTAAATACTCTTAAAAACATAGAAATTTAATGTAATAAAATACAAATTCATTAAAAACACAATCATATAATTTCAGATATAACGGTGAATTAACATAACCTAATGAAAATAATTTGATTTATGAAATTATTTTTCAGCTGTTTTATCTTTTATTGATATTCCCATTACATGAAATAATTAAATAAATTCTTATAATAACATGAAAATTTAATAATTCATGATATTATATTTCAAATGGAAATTATATAAAACATACATTATAAATGTGGTGAATAACATTAGAAAATGTCTCAATGAAATGATATTGAGATGAAATACCATACCACATGCATATTTTGGTTAAATAAGATTTAAAATCCTATATGGTGATTTTAAAAATATTAATAAACTAACACCAAGAAATGTTAAAATTTATAATATAATATATGATACTTTTATAATTTTATATCACCCTTTTTTAAAAATCATTAATTATTTTCATTGTTTATTGTGTTAATATCCATATTTCTGCATGCATGTTTTTTCATGAAAGTTCATGTACATAGGAATATTATAAATTTTATAATATATCGAATATGAATCCTAAAGTTATTTTAAAATTTATACATAAATTAAAATTTTAATACTAATTATTATATATTTATTTGATATTTTACATAAATTACGATTATGAGGATGGTATATTGTAAATTCACTTCTGAAACATTTCCAATTTTTCAGTGATATTTATTGAAAGGTGTTATGTAGTATATAATATTTCAATAATTATAATGATATAAAAAATAACATGTTATTTATTTATATATATTTATATATAAATCATCCATATGGGAGGTGATGAAAATATATTCACATGACTTCGGGAAGGCGGAAGTCTATACGTTCATGATTGATTTAATCACAATTCTCTATGTCAAAAGGTAATACATAAAATGATAAATCATATTTTCATTATGATAAATGTTCCATTAATATATTAATCATTTAATTTATATAATATTTATCTATTATCTTTATCCACATTACAATCCATGTAAAACATGAGTTAAAAAGTCACATCGATTCATGATGAAGAAGCACTCTGTGCACAAGATCTATGCAATTGCATCCGCAACAAAATGGAATATCAACTGGTATATATAATACAAAGATTCAATTTGTATAATTATGGTAGAAATATCATTTATATATTTTATATCCATTATCATACCCAACCATAAGAGGTGGTAAAGGACAAAAGAATGACATACGTTCACGAGGTAGTGGTCTTGTATACACAAGAATTATTATTTAATAATCTATATTTTGGATGTGGAGATAGTTATAGGAAATTAAATTTAAATTTTAAAATATTAGTCTATGGAATATACTGAGTTTATTATATCCAAATGGATTGATATGAATTGAATTATGTAGATGAAAAAATTATATAAATATTCTTGATGAAAAACATTACCTCTTCTATTACTAACCTCCTTCAGTTATCCCCAACTACATTCAATGTTGGCTTTCTATCAAAAATAAGGATTATATGAATAGGTTTGGGAGTTTTAGAAGTTATTTGGGAAACTATTGTATGAAACAAAAGGGTTTTATGGTTTGAAGAGAAGAGGAGTGGGTAGGCCCTTTATAAGTGAGGTAGGTGCAACATTTGAAATTTTTTAAAAGATGAAAGTGTATACACATTTTTCATATGACACAAGAGTGAAAATAGATTATTATAGGTCATTTGAAAGGATATGGTTGATATATGGACATAATTTGATTTCATTAAAAGGTTATATGTTATTTTAACCCTTATATTTTTATTTTAACACCTGGTAAATCCATTTATACCTTAAGCATGATTAATAATTTTTTATATTTCCACTATTAATTTTAGTTATAAATTATGCTTCACTTATAAGATGATATAAATAATTTTTATTTTTGATATGTAATCCATTTTTCAAAATTCAATTCACTTAATTTTAAAAAATTAATTAATATTAATATCATTTTATTAATGTAACACCCCAAGATTTCATAGTGTGTTATTTCTTTAAAATAATACAATAACTTGCACTACACGCAACACCGATTTCAAGCACACCATGACGTACCAAACAAGACGTTAAAAAGAGATTATGAATAGTATTAACTAAATTTTAGACTTTATATAATCCTTATAATTTTAGAATCCATATTATGAGTTTCTTAGACATAATACAAGAACAGATTCATTTTCAGTATTGCACTTTTATCAACTTTAAATAGTGAAACCTTTTTAAATACAATATTTTAAACTTTTTGACTAAATGGGTACATCAAAAAAAATTAAAATGAAACATCCCAAGCTTCCATGGTACGCTTTCCTTTGAATAATACAGTAGCGTGTGTTGTACGCAACTTCGAGTTCTAACACACCACAACCAATCAAACTAGCTGTTATGAATAGTAATACCTACTTTTTGAAATTATATATATTTTATATTTTAGAATGGACTTCATTTCTGGATTCGGAATATCGAATTTATCCTAAGGTGAAATTTTGGTACATTTCAGATAACTTTCATATTTTGATGAATAGTGAAAATTACTAAATTTTAATTAAAAACAACTTTTTTAATCAAAATAATTAATAGTAATAAATTATTAATTTAAGTGGATTTAAAGTATATTTAGAATATATTTTTACCATTTAATATAATTTTGGTCATTGGAAATAATTTTACAATTAAACCGAACATAAACAAGTGTCAATCTTTTGATAGTTATTATCTATTAAAAACACACTTTTTGTTTTGACAGCGGGAATTAAATTTAAATTAATTTCTACCACTTCTGTGTTTTGAATTTAGAAAAAATTGATTCCATATTTGGAATCAGGATGTTCAAATTGTGTAAATAGGTATCTTTTATTTTTAGACATTTTGAATAATTACTGCGGTAAAAATTTTATTTACCATGGTTAAGGGTAAATCCGGTAAATAAGGGTTAAATAATAATATTATAATAATACTAAATTACCCTAAAACGTGTCCTAGCCTTATTGGTTGATACATGTTCGACCATAGGCTTCTTTTGGTCGATTTTGGGGACCCCATGGTTCCACTTGTAGGTGATAGGGACACTTTATTTTAATTAAGTTAAAATGAATACAAAAATGACACAAGCATATATCTTTTAGAAAAACAATTATTAAATAGGGTTATATATGTTGGATTTTAGATTATAAATATTCATTAGAAAGATAAAACGATTTCCCACACAATTATGTTTTATTTGTAAATTTTAGACATTAAATAAGTTAATTTATATATGACACAATGATGATGCAATAATTAATATAATAGTGAAAAATCGAAATAATTGATATTATAAATACCAGAATAAATATAATATGGAACTTTTAATGAATTAAACTAATTTTCTAGGATTATATGATATATTAGGATTGATTTAATTGACTTTTTTTGAAGTAATCAATCTGTTATGAGTTTCAAAAAAATCAACTATTGAATAGTGTCAAAATTGACATAAAAGAGTTCTTAAAAAAATATTATATTATTAATTGATATTAAATTCCTAAAAATCTAAGGATCGGCCAAGAGACTTATATCATGATAGGTTCATCATTAATGGACCAGTTGGGGGTATCTTGGATGTATATAGTATGTTTATTAACCATATTATATAAAAATACAAAGAGACATTGTAAAAGTGTAACTAATTAACTTAGAGTTAATACTTAAAGATAAAGTTAATATAAGTACCCAAACCTGTCTAAATTCTATTGGTTGAGTTGTTTTCGACACATCCCCACCTTAACCTTTGAATAGTCAACTTTTGAGCCATTGGAAACCGAATATGAATTTATTATAAACTAATATCTCTAGCTTTTCCAAAGGTCCCCCTCACCCCTCTTATAAAAGGGCACTCCTCCTCATTTCTTCACACCTTCAAAGCCTTTTGGTTCGGCCAAACTCTGCCCAAATACTCTCCCAACTTCCCTCACTACAACCTAGAGGCCTTAGTTTGATCATAAAGCCACCCTAAAGAGCCCTTTTGATCAAATCAAAAGGAAGAACCCGAAGAAGAGGAGGTTAACCTACCCCAACCAAGTAAAAGTACAAGGTAAGGGATTTTCTTATCTCATATTCAATTCCGTGAGATTTCCATTATTCGCCACTAAATTATTGAAAGTAGTGTATTGTGTACGGGAATTTGATATATATTATCATGATTATCTTTATATTCATTTTATTCTGTAAATTATTTGGTGGTTATTAACTTTTGGCCATACGACTCAGTTGATTAACGTGGTAAGGGGTTTTCATCTCACTCTTTACTTCCGTGAGATTCATTCCATATTTCCACTATTATCTTTTGTGTGGTGTATGTACTGCCCATAATTGTATTCTTTGTGTAATACACTTTACCTTATGTGTATTTACATTTTCATTGTATGATACCTCTTTCATGGGTTGTATGTTTCATAAGTTACCAAATTGATAAGGGATTACTTCACAATCTCTTTAATATCCGAGGTTATTTTTACGTAAGTATCTACAGGGACATATTTACTATCCATGTCCATATTTCATTAAAGAGTTTTCAAAGGGATTATTTCTAAGGGAACTTTTACTAAAATATCATTTTAAATGTTTTAAATATTTATTCTTCTAAATCATTATCATTTATTTCCATGTTTTCAAAATGGTTTGTAAAGATTTATTTATATGAAAATGAATGTTTTAAAAGTGTTAATTCCATTAAAAAGTTTCAAAGTGGTATGGGACACTTTGATTCAAAAATGTATTTAAATGCCTTACTTTCTAAATTGTGTAACATTAAAATGTTTTCATGAAAAAGGGATATTTCTCTCAATAATTTTTAAAAAACATTTTCATCTATGTCATCATCCTTTGATGGATTTTAAGATTATTTGAAGTTGATTTATTATGATATAAAACTTCCATATTGTAATGATGTTTTGTGATATGTTTGACTGTATATGTGTCATTTATATATCATTCATGGTTTATGAGTAAACTATTGACATTTCGTATGCTAGTTCCAATAAGAATGTTTATGTTATATTTCAACCTTTACTTCATATGAATGTGTTGGACAAGTATGTTCCAGGTTGGGGACTGGTTAAAGTAAGCCCTCCAGGTTGGGGACTGGTAAAAGTAAGCCCTCCAGGTTAGGTACTGGTAAAAGTAAGCCCTCCGGGTTGGTGTCCGGTTATTAGAGGCACTCCGGGTTGGGTTCTGGTTACAGTTAGCCCCAAGGTCTTGGGACGAGGCCTTGAAAAGAAATTAAAGTTTAGCATTATGCATTCCATCATTATGAAAGTGGTTATTGATTTTTCATGTGATTATTCGATTAGTAGAATATCCATGTGAATAAGTAAATGGCATTAATTCATTTTACTTTTGCCATACTATGTTGAGGTTCAAGTTTAAAAGGCTTTTGTTTTAGTAATGCATTGCCTTAAATGTTTATGCTTATTCTGAATGTTCTGCTATATTGTTATCCTTACTGGGCATTTGAGCTCACCCCTTTTCTATGTTTTATTTTTCCCAGGAAGTGAAGAAGTAAATTATGAATGACCTGCAGGGATATTATGTGGGGATATGAGTGTGAATTTTGGAAAAATTATGTTGTTGTAGTAGTTTTTCATTTTATGATGTAATGTAAAACTAATGAATATATCTAGTGTTTCCAAGGCTACTAAACCAATCGGTCTTTCGAGATTTGATGTTTCTTATGATCATGCCAATGTTATGTAATAATGCACCGACTCTGGGTAACAAGGGTCGGGGGGTTACAATTGATATGAAAGTGTGTTTTCTAAGAAAAAATGTTCAAAATATGACAATGTTTTTTAATAAGAAAATTTGAAATTGGTTTGAATTAAAAAATGTCTGTGTGTTGATATATATTTGAACTAATATTACTTTTAAATAAATTAATATTATATTGCCTAATTTATAAATAATTTAACAATAAATCCATTTCTCAATCAAAATTCAATATTTTTAACTATTCATAAAAAGTAGTGTTTGATAAAAATTCATAAAATTCACAATAATATAATATTTTTATTTTTATTTTAAAAATAAATAAATTTTTTCAAATAAATTTTCAATAATTTTAAATATAAATTTTAAATTATTTTCTCCAACCATGATTAATCCATCTTTTAAAAAATTATTAATTTTTAGAATGAATTTTTTTTAATTTAAATTTTTATTATATTATTTATAATAACTAGATAACTGTATTCTTATTAATTTATTTATTATCATTCAATGCCACCAATATAATGGTGATGTTATAAAGTTATATTATATTAATTTTCATTTAATCTCGGGATTCATGTTCCGTAATTTATTAAGATATTAAATTTAAGGAAAAAAATTTCATGCGTTGTTTACGTTTGGTGATTAATTTCACATATTATAAAAAATTAATTATTCTTATATTATAAATTTATGGCGATACATTACTTTTACATTAAATTATTTTTTCCTCAAAATTTTATCTTGATCTCAAAAATCAATGGTTTGAAATTTCGTAAATCCATTATTAAAATCAATACATCTTAAAAGTGTTATTGAAATATCATACTCATAAGAGAGAAGAGTAATTGAAAAAGAAATATGTAATAAAAAATAACATGGTTTCTATATAGGATAATATTAGTGGAATGTTAGTATGTTGACATGGAATAAAATTTTAAATAATTGTGTGGAGTGGCAGAGGTCATTGATAAAAAGAAAGTGAATAATGAGTAGAAAGTTAAGTGCTTCAAAAACATAAATTTGCGATGATTTAAAAGTCCATATGATTCATTGGATACGACGGTATTCACATATCTTTTTTTGTTTCTAGATAATTCAAAAAATTTTGGGGAATTAATTTCCAATCTTTAAACATAATGAAATATAATTACATTAAATATTGTTATTTCATATGAAAAATATCATCATTTAGTAGCGTTCCAATAAATATTTAATTCATTTCATAATACAATTAATGAATATCAACATAATGAATTTTATATTCTGGGAGACCTAAAAGTCACATTTAATGTATTGTGATATCCACAATCGAATGATAAGTTATTTTTTATATCACTAGTTTTTATTATTAAAAAATAGTTAGTATAATTTATCCAAAATGCATAAGTCTCTATTTAATTAAGTAATATATTAATCTCCAAAACCTTTTACAAATGATAACATAACCCATTTTGTTAGAGGATGACCTTATAACCCATTAAAAATATTTAAAACCAAAAACATTAAAAACAAGGTCACTTATTTTCCAAAATGAAGTTTTTATTAATCACTAAAGCAACATTAAGTAGCTCATAATCATCACATAAAATACTTGTGAATACCATCATCATGTATTCTATTAAATACTGGTAATAACATAAATTACCATAATAAATTATTGTATTCCATATTAATTATTAATTATAGAAATTTAATGTTATATTTTATATTAGTTTAATCCAAATAAAATGTAAACTAAGTTAATGATAGCATAAAAAAATTTGTTAACAACTCATTAATCAGTTCTAAGGTATTCAGTACTATAATATTTTGTTTATAAATAAAGATTTTCTCTTAATATCAACATAATTATAAAAATATCTCGAAAATAGTTAGGGTTATCATTCCACCACTCTTGTGTCTTAAATGAAGATCGAAATTCCACTAAATAATTTTTTCTAGGTTATCAGTACCGTTCAACATATGCATTCAAATCCAAAATTAAAAAGTAATATAATTCAATACTTATAAATATCAACATTATTATAACTAGGATTACATTTTATAAATAATCATATGATTTTGTTATTGAATCCAAACACATAAAAGGCAATCATTTTACTTTAACTATAGTAATTTAATAATCATGATCATGTCCCATCAGCTATTTTGAGTTACATTACATTGATTCTAGAGACAATGATTTATATAGTTACACATATCCATACAATTGAATAATTTTTTATTGGGAACATTTTTTTCTTTTCAATTTAAATAATGGTTTCCTTTCCCTATAAAGTTGTAGAAATATTATATTACTTTAATGAATCACAATTGTGTTTCCTTCCACAACTAATAGATGTTTGAAAATCATTCATTCCATTTTCCCCAATATTCGTATTATTCCCTACCATCCTCATCCACTATTTCTTCCACTCAAAGTCAAAATACTTGTATAATTTTTTCCTCATAATTTTACAACATCATACTATTTGGACATATGATAATAATTTTTGGGACACTAGATGCCTTCACAATATTTTTATAATTCCATTAAATAAAGGATCATTCTAAATCTTAGCATTACATTAATTATTGAGGTTCCCATTCATTATCATAGACTCAAATTTTATATGATGATGTAGACTAGACTAAATCATATCAATATGAAACATAATAAATAATAAAAAATCTATTGAAATTCATAACATTAATTGAAGAATTTATACATAAATAGTTTCATAATAATAAACATGTTTTCTTCGAGGATATCTCTATTTTAATATAATTTCGAATGGTTTATATTGAAAATGTGAAATTTTCTAAAAATATTCCCATGTGGTTACAATCTAGGTTCACAATCAGGCCTATTTTCATTCACCGGCTGGTGATCTAGTCAAGTGAAATTCTCCTTTTTTGAGATAATTCAACTAGGAACATCTATTAAGTACAATAATCACCTGTTGTATCATGAATGGGATTTATTTCTAGAAAAAACAAGATAATATTTAACTTATCAAAAATTTAAGGTGTTTTTATATGACTATACTCAATGTATGTTATTATTTTATGGCACCCATCTATGTTTTCATAAATATATAACCCAATGTTTCTACTAAACATACTCTGATACAAATTGTAGAATCACCGAAGCCAATACCCGGAAGTTGGATTCTAATATATAGTAGTATCCATAGATATATGGAGTCATATTATGAAGAAAAAATATTTTTGTTGTCATAGTGATCTATATACATACAGGATTCAAACATTAAATTTTCCAAAAAAAATAACATCATGAGTTTTTTCTGATAATAAAATTATTCCCTCAATCAAATTATTTCTTATCAAATATAGTACACACCATGGCTTCCATAGAAAGTAAAAAATATATATTTGAACTGAAATTCTTAGTAAGGATTATATACAGTAGAATATTTCATGAATCAATGAAAACAATAAACACAAAAAAGTAAATAAATTAAGACACACTCCATTTAAATTACATGACCATCAATAGATGATATTGGTTAATTTATATGGAATTGTAAATGAATAAAAATAAATTCCATTTAGTAAATAGTTGAGTATGAAAATTAATGTAGAGATAATATGATTTTTTAAATCACACGTATATAAGGTACTAAATTCTTAATGAATAAAATCTTCAATTATTGTACAATATGTCCCAGAAAAATGATACCTATAAAATTAATATATATCATCATGAAAATTTAAAACCGATTTGTAGAAACCAATTTAACTATGTCTATCCCACTAATTCATCACATGGGACCTATTGATGAATTAATGGGTTATTTATAACTGGTCCCCACCTATTTCATCATTTTCAAATCACTCCTCATATGTTGAATAATCGATTTAATTAATGATTAATGTTCCATACCATCAGATATCTATATTTAGTAAGCAATACAAATTTATCAATATATCCCAAGATAAATTAATATTTCAATGTAAAAAACCATATGTAGAAATGATATATGGTTTAATAAATAAACATCTCCATGATAAACGGTACAGATATTTTGGAGTGTAATTTAATGTCCAAGAATCACAAGTATGTGAATTTTTCAATGTAAGGCAAAATTTATAAAAAATGAATCAAGAATTTGATTATAAATAAATTCATTTTCCAAAAATAGCATAAAATTTCGACATAAATAATTAATATTACATCAATAAAACATGCACCCATTGCAGTAAGCATAAACGGTTGTTTTAATTGATGTTTATAAATAACCCAATAATATATTTAAAAACATTATTGAGGTGGAAATAATTTTAATTTTAAAAATCAATTTTTTAATCTAGATGATCAGAAAAATAATTGAAAATACATTTTTATAACCCAATTATTCTTTTTGTCTTGAGAATTGAATAAATCAGTACTACGCCTTAAACAATTTCTGTAAGGTGACAAAGGCTGGAAATAAATGCCAAAGGGCTTTGATATTAGTGCGGGTGATTTAACCTTTCTGAAATAAACCATCAACCAAAAAACCATAACCATAGATAAACTATAAAATTCATGTTTAAAATAAAAAAACTCAAGCATTATATTTAAAAAAACTATATCAATATGTATTATAGTAGATGATAATTCAACTAAAAAGTAAACATCAGAAGAAAAACACAAGATACTCCAAGACTACTACATAACTAGATAATCTATATGATCCATGCTCCATTCATGAAACATCACAAGTATCATGAAGTGGTGCTAATTAAATGTGATAAATTACCTTTTCCCATGTCCCGAAAGATAGAATCTGCAAAAGCAACAATGTTCCTAAGTAAGGGTGTGTATAAAACTCATTAGTCCTTCACCAATGACATCCTTACTCATACAAATTGGAATGAAAAAATTTATCTACATTTTTATAATATAGTTAATATAAATTGATATCCCAAAAATGTTTATAAATCAATATAAACATCTTTCAAAACCATTTATTACCAAAAGTAAACCATTTATATTTTATCCAATTTTCCCAAAAATTGATATTTTAAAAAAAACAAAAATAACTTTTAAACCATATCTCATTATTGTTTTTTTCCTAACCACTCTATCCCGCTTATTCAAATATTCAATCATGCATGCTTAGTTGTGAGAGTTCCATAATGATGAGATGTTTCTCAACAATCAACCATGTCATCACAAGGTTATTATATTGCATGTTCCATTACAAATTTGGAAGTGGTAATAATTTTATATTCTAACCAAGCCTAAGAAATGTGTTATAAACACACACCCATATTATTCCATAACAATTTCAAATAACCATTTAAAACCCTTTCAATAAGATCATTCTTTTTATGAATATCAATTAAATAAACAAATTACAATCACCCATTCCATTTAACTAAAATTATTATATTAATTGAATTTTTTTTTCAAATCCATTAGCCACTATTACAATGAAATCCCATTTTAAAATCCTCAATTTAGAATCAAGAATTAAACACTTCTATCAAAATCACAAATTTTACATATTTTCAACAATAATCACCAAAGAGGGTTTGTAGAAATCATAAAGCAGGAAATTTTCAATAAAATCCACACAAAGATATCTATATGAGATCAATCCATTAAATTCTACTAAGAGGATTCTAGTGTGAAGCAACCTACAATGATGGTATTGAAAAAAAAGAAAATAGACGAAGAACATTCAAGAAAATCTGATTGATTCTCCACAAACCACCTTATATCTCTTATCCTACCAACAAAATGACCGAATGTCATCATATTTGGAATCTAAAATATTATATCTATCCCTTACAGGTGGATATTTGAGAAACATAGGGGTTGGGAGATGTATATATAAGTAGATCTACGAAAACGGTGTTAAGAATGGTGGAGAACAACAGTTACTGCAAGAATCGAGCATGAAAATGACCAGGGAGGCCTATGAATTGACTCAAAATAACATGGGAGAGGCTAATAAATCTTAAAGGAATAGAAATACAAATTATGGGATGTAGAAAAGAAAAAAACTATTTAGAGGCAATAACATGTGAGATTTACTTTTTTAGGATCTCACATTAACCGAGTGCATACTTTGTCCGCCCAGTTATACAAACTGTGCACTAACTATGTGTTAGCTACTGCTTGAGGTGGCACCTACACTACACATTCACATATTCTTCCTAACCATGTTCACACCATGCCAATTTACAATATATAATATTATAATGTTCAATATTTCTCCTAGAATTTACCCACAGTTTATACAAATCGTGTGCATCCAGTGCACTTCCCCATTAGCCTTGAAAACTTCTTCATGGTTCACAAAACTCTTCCATACATTACCCTTACAAATTATAAACATAAAAATAACAAATATGGGTTACATAACAAAAAATGGGCATAAAAAAATTCTTCCCTACATTGTTCATTCCATTATGAGATTGTATAACCCCGTCATAGCTCTGAAAAAGGACAAAACATTGGTCTTTCATTTCCATCTCTCATTCCCAAGCTTCTTCCTAAATTTGACCATATTACCACAAAAAATTCAATAGTCTGATGTTTATTCAATGAAATATATTCTCTTTCCTATCAACAATATTCACTTACATATGTATCAACAAAGCATCTAGATCTTGGTCAATGTGATCCTATATAATCACTTTTTTAGGATAATGTTGATACAATTTCAACTGTGATACGAGAAAAAAATTATGCATTGAACTGAACTATGGTGACAATGCTATTTGATATTCATCTTCTCCAACATTTTCGAGTATCATTAAAGGGCCAATATATATAGGGGATATCTTTCTTAACTTTCAATAATGATAAAATCTAAGAATTGGAGAAATCATCAAGAACACATGATCACTCACGAAAGACAAAAACATCCACCAATGATGATCTTCATATTATTTCTGATCACTTTCATTTGTCTCCATAATCATTATGATCAACATAATCTTCTCTATTTTTTCTTGGACAAGGCACATCCAAACATGAAATGTTTTACTTGTTTCCACCCAACACAATAGATAATGAAAAGGATTCTTATAGAATGCTTTGAATGAAGCCATGTTTATTAAGAATTTATAAATATTATTATATGTGAACTAAAAAATTGTTTTATGGTCCTTCTATGATCCACAAAAATTCATTACACAAGCTCGCAACATGTCTTCAAATAATTGTATTATTTTTTCAGATTTATTATCTGTCTAGGGATGATTAGTTGTACTCATAGTTAACTGTGTCCTAGGGATTTTTGTAAGGATTTTCTTATATGAGATGTGAGCAAAAAAACTATGTCTGAGATTATAAAAACTGACACACCATATCTCTTTATCAATTTGAGGATATATATATTTTTTACAGAACATCCAACTATCATGTTTCACGAGTAACGATGAAATAGGATGACTTTGTGAGACGATTAACTATTAACCATATGGCATCGTGTTTTATAACCATTCATGGAAGACTTGTAATAAAATCCATCACTAACAGCTCCAATTTCCACATTACGATATGTAATGACTACAACATACCTACTGTTCATAGATGTTCTCTGTTATCATCCTCACAAGTTATGCACCTTGAAAAGAACTCAACGACATTCTATTTCATGATGCTCCACCCAAAAAATGACTTCAACAACTTAAACATCACTGGTATATCTAGATGTAAATTCCATTTGGAATTCAGGAATGAATTAATATGTTTAACATAAAAATGCATAGGTACAACCATCTGATCTATGAATCATAACACGAAACTACCATAGAGTTTCCATCCCATAATAGTCTCCCCACTATTGAGTTTTGAACTCATCACTATTCATTTTTCAAAGAATATTTGGGTCTCTTTAACCATATTTACCAAATAAGGAACCATAGAAATATAATAGAAAACATCAAAATCAACTTGATCTTCACATTCCACATGCATGTCGATTAGGACCGAAATTGAATACAATTCATGTAATGATTTTTTACAACTGAACATACAACTTTCAACTTAATTAATCAGCCACTATATTTTTCTTACCTGGTGTACACATCAAGTCCAGGTCAAACATATATAGATAATCCATCCAAATCATTTTCCACAAAATTCAAATATCATTGTGAGAAAATATGGTTCAAGCTCTAATGATCGGAAAACAAAACAAATGTCTCACCAAAGTGATAGTGACCCCAGGACTTCAAATCTTGAACGACTACACCTGCATCCAAGTCATTTGTTTGGAAGTTCATCTCATGATCTCTCAACTACCTCATGAAATACACAACAATATTTTATTCCTATAAGAGAAGACATCTGAACTCAAATCCTGAGGCGTTACAGTACACCACGTACCTCTGTCCTGATTTTGAAAAAATCAAGATAGGTGATGCTGTAAGTAGATCTATCTACTCTTGAAAAGAATTCTGAAATTAATCAGTCCATTGGAATAGAGAATTATTTTTTATAAATGTTGACATAGGTCAATAAGGTAATGATATTTCAAGCACAATGAATTTAAAATAACTAACTTGACCAAAAAGGAATCGTAACTCCAAGGCATTCTTTGGTGGTTTCCAAGAGATAATAGCTTTTATCAGTTTAGGATCCCAATAAACATTTTTTTCTAGAAATCACATGTCCAATAAAGTGTATCTCCCATATTAAAATATAGCACTTTCATAATTTTTAATACAAATGATGATCTATGAAGATTCCCAACATTATTTACAAGTGTTTCTAATAGTTATACCCTATCCATTTATACACCAATATGGCATCTATATAAACCATTATAAAAGAACATAAATATCACTAAAATATCTAATTCATCTATTCCATAATGAGTTTTGGTTCATTTTAACTATCCAAATGAATTAAGACAATTTTAATTGATATATCTTCTCCTAATACCTTTCATCAGGATACATAACTTCCAAACATGAAATTGATGATATCCAGATTAAAATTCAATTTTAGAAACCCACTAAGGTCCCCCAATTGTTCCAATAGATAATGAATTCATGTAATTGGATATATATATTTATCATAACTTTTTTAGACTTATGATAATCAATAAACAATCAATGTGTTCAATTTGGTTTTATCACAAACAAGACTGGTGCTGCTCACAGAGATGTAGATGGCCGAATGAAACCATATCATTAAATCTCCTCCAATTGCACCATCAATTACCATATCTCTGTTGGAATAATCTTCTATGATTAAAGGGAAATCCGACTTGTCATTAGAAGGACATCAATCGTAAACTCAAATTCACTTATTGGTGGAATCCCAGATGTATTTTCTAGAAAATAATCAGAAAATTGATCAAAAAATGATATAAAACTAATATACTCAAGCTCTACCATTGATGCCAATGTCAAATCTTTAAACTGATAAGAGATAATTCCCACCTCTAGTGCCAACATGCTTGTTACACCAATCCCTACAACATTTTTCCTTCGAAGAGATTCAAAATGATGTCCTTAGTCATGAAACTATGTTTCGCACTATAGTAGTTGATGTGAACCTTCAACATTTTAAACCTATATATACTTAAAATTAGATCATATGAATTCATTTAAAAAACCTACAGTCCCATTTCATCTTAGATCAATCAAAAATTATAGAACATGCTCTACATACAGAGGCTCGACAATAAATTTCACTGAGAAGAGTTTTAATTTTTAACATGGAAGGCATCTTATCATGTTTTAAACATTGAAATTCAACTGAACTAGAATCGTGAATGGAATGAGATTCACTCATATAGAGAAAAAAATGCATAAGGGTAGTGTTCAATAGAATCATACCTCTCACCGAAGATGGTCCAGCCTGATCATCCACAATCATCTTCTCAGTTCCATACAATTGATTCATCGCTACAATTTTCTCCTTGTTTCCATGCAGAGAATGCCCTTGGTGAGGAGTAATGGAGTTATTAGAATCACCATGGATAGCTCTTCAATGATAATGAGACTACTTCTTCTATCCTTTTATGCCAAAGCATAAGATGCGTTCAACATATGAGATGTGTCTCGAGCACCTGAACTGAGAGCATTGTGAAAAAATATTTAAATTTCGCATCAAATTGAAATTATGGAATTCTCCAGGTGGTTCTGTACATTCTAGATTCATGTGTGCAATGTAACTAGTTCGGAAATATCCAACTTCGATCTTTGGTCACAAAAGTAGTTTCACTAATCCAATAAATGGATTTTTTTTCCCTCTCTCATCTTTGAAATAGGTTTCCCTCTTATGCTTACTCACATAATTTGACTTCCCACCATTTCCCGTAGGTATCATTATAAATTATCCACCCATAGCTCCTGAGATACCATGTTTATCCTTTATCACTCTGTACACAATCTCATTATAATATTGAATATGAAGTGCCACAATATTTTAGAGAATCTACTATCCTAGCACCGATTAAAAAAATGCATGGCTCCAATTCCACATTTACCAAAATTTCTTGTGAATAGAGCACTAAATTCATGAAATTATCAACCTATTCTATGTAAGAGGAATTTTCCTAATCTAGGATTATGAAGTCCATAGTTCTATGGATCCTAAACATGTGAGGATAGAAATGTTTGTTAAACTATTATCCAAAATCCACCAAAATAACTACTTGATTCAAATTTTCATTCACCATTAGATCCCACAAATGATATATAGGATCCTCACACATATAAATCAACATTTTGACTGTTAGATCTAATGGTTTTATAATTAAATCGATACAATTAATCTTTTTCAGCCACACCTCCACCTTTTCGGGTTCAGAATCACCCCGAAATATCAATGGATTCTCTTTCATGATCTGGATGGAATGATCCACTTGTCATCATTCATCCATCTAGTTACCAGAATACATATTTTGAATTTCATGAATCATACTGTAAAAAAATTACAATTAACCTATGGTTTATATGGAACAACATTTCCGACATATTCTTTTTGTTTGTTTATATGTCACCGAAAGGGCATCATTGTTTAAATAGGACAAAAAATCGATAAATGTCACTCTATAAACTGATCGATTAGAATTTCAAATTCAATAACATCTACTATCATAACATTATTATCCAAAGATACTTTTACAAGTTGAACCTTATTATAAAAATATTGTTCTTCTTTTTGAAAATCAAAAGATTTTCAAACTGCTCCAACCATGTCCTTTTAAAAATCATTCATTTGAAAAAAAAATTATGAGCTTTTTAAAAAATCAACGTAATGGAAAATATCATATATTATTTTTAGAAATGAAATATGGAATCATTGTGGGAATTAATTCCTCTAATGCATGCCATGGTTGTCTCATTGAATAAACCAATGATAGTGAGATTCCAAAATCTTATAAGTTCTTCTAGAAAACCTATGTACCCAAATCCCTGGTAACAAGAAGTTTATAATAAAATGGTTAGCTAGGTACCATTATTATATTAATTTCATGTTCCAAAAATCATAATCCTTTCTAATATCACATCCCAAGGAATAGATAATAATTATTTTAAACTCTAATAAATAGAAAATTGATGACCACTTGTTAGGAAGGGACTGAACAAGATGATACCATTTGTAATGACCCACTAATTCTCATTTTCTATAGAATATAATAAATCATTACAAGTCCATAAGATAAATCACCAAGATACCAAAAGCATGTAACAAATGATGAAGGGTTTTGATTAAAGTGGGGAATTATTGACCATTTTATAAATAAACAACCAACCAAATAACCATAACCATAGAACTATTATATGATGAAAGCTAAAAAATGAATAATTAACCAACATCTTTATAACAAACCATACCAAAGTGTACTACATTTGAATAAAATTAAAATCACTTGTATAAAGAATAATATACCCCTATTATATGTCATGATAATTATAATAATCCTTGATCCGAAATATCTATACTCTAAATTCCAAAAAACCCATGTATCACAATATTGTTCAAAATAATTGTAATACTTTACCTATTCCCATGTCCTAGAAGATAACATCTAGAAAATCACCAATGTTCCAATTAGGGGTTGAGTATTAAACTGCTTATTCATTCCCCAATGACTTCACTACTCATGTCAATGATATAGAAATCTTAGTAATTGTTATATAAAATTGGTTAATATAAATGATTTCCCAAAGTAGTTTATAACTAAAAATAAAAAACATCCAAAACCATTTACAACAAAAATTAAACTAGTGATGTTGAAAAACATTTTCCCAGAAATTCATATTTTTAGAAAAAAAATAAAACATGTCATTAAAACCAATTCATATAATATTTTTGGAATAACCATTCCATTCAACATATTCACACGTTCAACCATGCATTCTTTGTTATGACAGTTTCAGACACAAGAGGCGTTTCTAATCAATATTCCATGTTATTAAAAGGTAGTTATATCACATGTTCCATTAAAAATCTTCAACCTAGAAAAATTTTATATTCCAACCAAGCCTCAGACAATGTGATATAAAAACACGCCACTATTAAGAATAAACTATTTGAAATAAACATTTAAAACCATTTCTATATAACCGTTATTTTACTAAAATTCATTTAAACAAACCAATTACAATCACCCATTAGATTTTTATAAAATAATTCCTTTTATTGGAAACATTTTTTTCAAATAGTTTCACTATTATTCCATTGAAATATCATTTTAAAATAGAAATGTATGAATTAATAATCAAACACTTTAATAAAGGGAACAAATTTTCAAAATATTCTACAACCATCACAGAAGTGGGTTTCTAGAATTCATAAAGTATCCAATTTAAAATAAAATCCACAAAAAGTAAACAATTTGAAACTATTGAATTTAGTTCTAAAAATATTATTCTTGAGTTAATATACCAACCACAATGGTTTTGATGAAAACCAAAAATGGATGAAGAATGTTCAACAAAATTGGGTTGATTCTCTCCAAAATAGCCGAGATCCCTTATCCTACCAACAAAAGGGATACATATCATCATAGGTTTCATAAAAAATCATAGATATACCAATATATGGTGTTTATATGAGAAAAATAGAGTAGAGGAGATTTAGATAAATGTATATCTTTGAAAATGCGACAAGAATAGAAATGAACGACACTTGCAGCAAGAATCGTCCAAGAAAATGACAAGGTATGGCTCCAGATTGACTCAAAATCATATGGGATTGGTTTTTCAACGATCAATGAAGTAAAATCCTATGTTAGGCCACATAGGAGAGCGAAAAAGTTTTTTTGGAGGGAAAACTCTGTTGGATATACTTTTATAGGATATCACTGTAACCCCACACACGGTTAGTCTGCACGGTTAGACAAACCTTGTGAAAACATTTTGTCAGCTACTGTATGGGCTGAAACTTGCATGGAAACCTCACACAGTATCCCTAATGGTCATCACACCATACTGAAGTTACTATCTATAATCTTCCTAATTGAGCAATTTACCTTATTATTTTAGCACCATTTACACAAACTAAGCCAAGCTTGTGAACGTTCCCTTTATCCCCAAATATTCCATCCTTCACCTTTAAAATTTATAAACATAAAAAGCGCAATGTGATGCCTACATACTACAAACTGGGGGTTCTACACTTTTTTTAAAAAAATATATGTAACATGAAAATATTATATAAAACAGTTTGGTGATCAAGATGGATGAAAAGTATGTTCATGCGTACACGTTACACAATGATTCTTTTCACTTTTTCTGTAAAATCAAAATGGAAATTATCTAAAAAATTTAAATTATATTAAATTTATAAAATTATATAAAAAAATAATAATAAGTAAATTTTATTTAAAAAACTATTAGGAAAGGGTTAAAACCTTTATGAAAAGATTTTATAAACAAATTGTTTTTTATGTAATAGAATTTCAGACTAAAGAGAGAAATAAATTCTTTTTTTGAAAAAATATTTCCAATTTTTTTAAGTACCTAAGGGTGAAAAAATGAAATATTACATGAAAATTTCATAGATAATCATAGGATAAGAAACTTAAATTTGTTAATTAGAAATGGGAAAATAATATTAAAAAAAATCAAGAATTAACAATCTTGATTAGAACAAGATTATCAAATAAACCATTTTGACTATAATAACATGGATGTGAAAATTAGAAAATGAATAAATTATGAGTTTGAATTTTGAATCTATATAAAAAAATTTAAATAAAAATATATAAGAAAAATTCATTACACACATATTCTTGGAATATCAAAGTCAATGAAGGAGTAATACAAACAGGAAAAAGGAGATATGATATTCTTTAACACTTGGTAAATTTTAATTAAAAACAAATTTAATTTAATAATTAAAATTTAAATATAAATTACCATGAATAATGACTTATTCATGATATTATATCTTAATGGGGTAGTATATACACCATATAAAATATATTAGGTGCATACCATTACTATATTTATCAATGACATGACATTGATATGACATCTCTTACGTAATTATTTCTTCATAAATTTATTTAAACTCATGTTTAGTGGTTTTATGAAAATTATTTACTTATAAATGAATACTATTTATATCTATAATATAATATATTTACATTTTATATTATCTTGTCATACATGTGTTTAAAAAATTTCATTATATTCATTATTTCAGGAGTTAATAACGTTGTTTTCTCATGTGTGTTTTGTAATGAAAGTTACTATTCATTTGAATATTATATAGTTCCATAACATCAAAAATAATAATAATGAAATAATAATGAAATTTATAAAACAATAAAAAAATTTATATGAATATTGAAATATGATTTGGAGAAATTAATTACATTACAATCATGGAGACTATAGGTTCAACACGCGCGTGAGTAACATTTAATTTTATTCAATAAATAATATTGAAAGTTGAAATTTAATTTTTAATTTTCCTAGAAGTATCATTATATAATAATTGTCATATTATATATAAAATTATACCACTTAGTTTGTGTGGTGATGAATATAGAGTCACACCACTTCATGAAGTCAGTAGTCCAAAGGTACAGGAATGATTCTATCATTTTTATGTGAGTGAAACGATATGAAATAAAATGATATATTGTATATTATGAATTATAAAATTTTTGTGAATATAATAATTATATCATTTATATAACATATATTTATTATTTTCATCCTTATTACATTACATTTAAATAGTTACAGGAAAGAAAATCACATCACTCTGTGAGATGACAATTCACCATACACATGAGTAATGTTACCGTATCCCGTAAAAATGAAACATAAAAAATGTATATAGGATATGATTATTCTGAGGGAATAATAATGTAAATAAAATCATATATATACATTATATACAAAATCATGCGTAACCATGAGAGGGGGAAACATGAAAAAGAAAGAAATTTGTTCGCGAGGCAGTAGTCCGCCGTACACTTGAAAGATGATTTAATAACCCAATTTATAGAATTTCAGATGGTGTTAAGAAATTAAAATGACATAGAAAAAGATACATATTTTAAATATACTATAGTCATTATATAATCATGGTTAAATAATTATTTTTGAAGGTGGATGATGAAATAAAATAAAAAATCTCATTTAATAACGTTACCTCATCTTCTGGTAACCTCCATTGTTTTACACCAAATACATACAAGTTTTTATTTCAACCCAAATAATGATTCTAGGATGATTATAAGAAATTATTAATTAAGTTATGCTTGTTTTTTATTGAAAGTATTTTTAAGGTGTTAATAGGAGACGAGATGGGGTGGTATTTTATATGTTTGATGAGTGACACAGTTTTTAATTTTTAATAGAAAAACAAGTAACCACAATTTTTACATGGAAAAAATGTAAAAAAAATATTATTATAGATACATATATATTATTGGGTCAATATATGGAATGAAAATACTTTTTACATATGTTTTTTTGTCATTCAAAACTCAATATTTTTAGTTCAACCCCTAATAAGTCCATTTTAACTTTAACAACTATATATAATTTTGATTATTCAAAAAATTTATTATGGTAAAAATTTATATTAAAATTAATATGTATTATAAATTATTAATAATAAAAAAAGAAATACCATTTTTTAAAATTAAATTAAAAATAATGATATTGTTTAATTCAAAATCAATCCTACTGATTCAATATGAAAGTGTGATCCAATGAAAAAACGTTCAAATGATTAAAATGTTATCATATAAAAATTAAATAAAAAATTATTAAAATTAAAAAATTGGATTAATTGATATATAAATGATGTAATTTTATTTTTAAAACATTTAAAAGTATAATTTATATTTTTAAATAATTAAAATGAAAATCCTATTTTAATTTAAATTTCATTATTTTTCCCTATTTTTTAAAAGTTATTGTTCCCATAAAAATAAAAAATTTATCCCCAATTTAATTTATAAAATATAATTTAAATAATAAATTTTATTTTAACAGTTTTTTTATTAAAGTGGTAAAAATAATTTTTAAATTATATTTGAAAAATTTCAGTAAACCATATTTTAGAAAAACATAGTTTTTCAAAATCCATTTTTTTAATTCATAAATAATTCATATTTTATTTATAATAAATATATGAGGACAATTTTCAAAATTTATATATTATATTCATACCCACCAATTTAATGTCTATGTTATAATGGAATGATATATAATAGTTCATTTTGACTCAGGATTGTGTGTTTTTCATACTATCTATGAGATTGAAATTAAATTAGTATTCTAATGGGGTTGTTTATGTTTGGTGTTGAGCATCTCATATTCAATTGAAAATAATGTTCCTATTTTATGATTTTAAGGTGTTATACAGATTTTATTTTCTTCATTATCATGGGATACATTCATGGATTTTACATTAATGATGTTTTAATGTTCTAGAATCCACTGTATAAACCTTATATATTTTACAATTATTGTCATGTTTACTCAATGCAAAGATTCAATATCATTATAATGTTTAGGACTGGAAAAATAGTTTTATAAAGGGAACTCTCAATTCATCCACTTTTTTCACTACTTCATAGAGGAATTAAATATGCTATATACTCAAGGGTATCTTTTATATTTCATAGATATGTAGGTAAACTCATTAATTGTATATGGGACTGATTATCCTATTATCCTTATCACCAATTAGATTCTCTTTTAAAATACTTTCCCACTAAACCCACTATTCTCCACATTATAATGAGATCAACTGCACATAGAATGAGTTGTGTCTATATATTCCTCTTTTGAAACCAAATAATTTGTTCCTCCTAATATAAGGACTATACAATCTTCCTCTATATATCACAATACTGATAAACCCCTTCCTATAAAATATTAACCCATAATATAATGATATTATCTAAATCGTTATTCTTCATTAAATACAACATATATCAATGGAAATATGTCTTATTCTTCTAGGATTAATCCTTTAAAAATAATTACATTCATTGTATTTTTCATTATGGATATCAATTATGTTAATCATATACAAACATTTCAATATCATTCTTGATCTTTTTATTTTATTTCAACAAAAATAATGAATTTTTTATTTATTTCTAGAAATATCATGATGAATTGTTATAGTGTTTTAAAATCACCATCATTTATTCATGGTTTCATATCATCTTCAATTTCTATAGATCTATATGATTATTTCTTTGTCCCACTAACTTGGATTAGTAAAAAACATGCATTTTATTTCAAATAATTTCTATTAAATATATTTATATAATCGTCATATTTTATTTTAACTTCTCTAGTTATTTTTAACTATTATAAATTATGTTTTGAAAAAATAAAATTTAATATCATGAAAAAATTAGAAATAATATTTCCCAACAAATAAGACATATTCTTGAGTAAATATTTAATTAAATATCTTTTTTCTCCCATTTAAATCTTCACAAAAAAATTTATTTATTTAAAACTATATTTCTTTTTTGAATGATTTTGTATATAGATTTTGGTATTGAATATCTATATATTTTTAAATAAAGAATGATTGAATGAAGATTGTAGCATAAACCCTACCAATATTATTGCCCCAAATATTCATTTCATCTTATTAAATTGTAAACATGACTTTAATAAAACTATTTCTACATAGAATATCTGATTTTGGTGTTATATCTAGTCAAAATTATTGAAAAAATATCATTCTTTTTAAAAAATTAAATATTGAAATAATTATGTCCATATATTCTTCAAAATAATTGAAACATTATTTCCATGAAAATTAATATTTTATATTCTATTTAATTTTCCATGAAATTAATCAGCATAATATTCAATAATAATGTTATATATATCTAAATTGAAGTTTCTACATATATATCTAAAAATTAATTAATTAAATAATCCTTGAAAATTGGTATAGAATATCTTTTAATAATTCCTTCAAATTAATTATGTGACAAATAACCAATGAAATTATTTTTTACATTTATGAAAATATAGGTGATATTAAATATAAAATTGATTATCAATATGACCATTAAAATATATGTTTTGGATCACTGGATTTAATTTTACATGGAATTCATGTTACTTGTATTCTACCTATGGAAGTTCTTATTTAGTCTAGTATATTTATAAACTTCTAAAGTTAATCTTATATAGTCTTAGGTGAATTCTCAAATATCATTAGTGTTTACTGAGTTAAACTCACATAGAAACATAATGTTCTTATGTTGTTTCCTTTTAGACAATATTATAATTTTTATCATAAAAACTCATAGATTAATCTTATGTAGAACCTCGAGGTTCTTATATAGTAAAAAATGTCTAATGTAATCTCTCATAGTTCCTTTATTCTCTTACAATTACAATTTTTTATTAGAAGATTCTATTTTTTATATTTAATATTTTAGCACGTCATATTTTTATTTCATCTTACCATTCTTTTTAAATGACTTCACGCATGATACATACACCTTAAAATGTAAAAATATTAAATTACAATGATAAATTACATTCTTTTATTCTATCCATTACTCTGTAAAATTCTACATATATTAATGATTACTATCCTTCATGAATCCCCACTCCTTTATTGTAATTATTTAATTAATTAACCATAAAAACCAACTCAAAAACTATAGTAGGAACATTTTTCATGTTTCAGTTTTGTTACCCAAAATTCGACAAATCCATCTCTATCAGGTATCCACCAATACACCAATGTGAAATATCAATCAAGTTCTATTTCATTAAACTTATTTGATAATTAAATTTACTGGT
Source organism: Viscum album (assembly GCA_963277665.1). NCBI lineage: Eukaryota > Viridiplantae > Streptophyta > Magnoliopsida > Santalales > Viscaceae > Viscum > Viscum album. The sequence continues at coordinate 81,470,870 of OY728165.1, read as the reverse complement.
CTACTGTATTAATATTTTTTTCTTTCATTTCATAATATATTTATTAGAGAACAACATAGTGGATCATTATTAGATATTCGTAGTACTATAATTTAATGATACCATGATAAAACCTTGAAACAGACATCATGGATTCATAAATATCCCTATCAGCTTTAATATTACAACTTACATTTATTCTAAATTAGTGAAACATAGTATCTATTTAACACATGAAAAAAATTTAGATTATTTTCTTTTAAAATTCGGCTCATCCTTGAAATTTATTCATCATTTTAAAAAAATAGACTCTTATAACCACTTGATTATTAATCTTCCATCACTAATTATAGGTAGTGAAACCATCATTATCTAAAATTTTATCATTTTATTCAATTTATAATTTGATCTAATATATTGTTGATGGAAAATATATTTTCTACCTTATCTCAAATTTCCTCTTATGGAATTGTAACATTAACACCCCAGCTTCTCTCTAAGATTGATTCCACTATTCATGTTATCAATTTATTTATATCCACCTTTTTATTCTCAATTTATAAAGAATATTGTTAATAATTTTCATGTATTCCTTCTATTAACCAATAAATTATTCAAATAGATACATTCCTTTAACGAACTTCATGATGGAATTTAACACCTAACATGGGGACTTAAAAATAAATTATGCATACTCATTTAGAAATTTTTGTATGAAACAAAATTATATGTTAATCACACAAGATTTATACATTCCACTCACCAAATCTCATAGAATGATGGAACATTAACACTAAATGCTTCATTACACCCCGACACTCCTAATAATTTGTAATAATAAAAAAACTACACAATCTATAATTTAATATACTATAAGTAAAAAGGTGTGTGAAATATTATACATGTCAGTTTATACCATTTTATGATAATTATATAAATATAAGGACCCATACATTCTTCATAACTAGCTGTTTTTATATCATTTTTTTAAAATAACCCAATAAAACTGGAATATAATCATATATATAGAAAATTTAAAAACAATCAGGAATAAAGAATTTATTATCTCTGTGTATTATTAATACAATTTAATCATGGATGAGTTCACATTTTGTGAATTCATATATATCATAAAGCACATATTGATATCCTTCAATCATAATTGTGCTAGAACTTCTATTGTTATCCCAATACAGGTTTTCCTTATAACAAACTGTCTATTTATTACACATTTTAACATGATTTATTACACAGAATTTTTAAAAATAACAACTGAAAGATCGGTAGTTCTATTTTAATTTGGGATTAGGAACATTACATGACAAATTAAGACGGAGAGTACAATATATTTATTGAAAACATCTTTTACCTGATCCCAACATTCCTTTGTACTTAACATTTCAAGGGATAACTTGAGGGCATACATAAGAAAGGGGTGAGCTATAAATACCATTAATGTTATAAATAATGAATACAATTAAGAATAAAATACATTTTATTAAATAGGAATATCAATGGAGCACAAGGGAAACATGAGCATAAAGGCATGGTATAACATTTTTATCATAACATTAAAATGAGGAATCAAAATAAAACATGATATTAGCAAGATCTAAGGATCATTTAACATAGATTAGCATGATTACACCATAATTTTCAAATAATTATCATGTGAAAATCCACTTTTTATATGGAAAATCATGATACTAAACATTACCCAATGCATTGGATCACTATCTTGGTGCAGCCTTCATAATCATTTAAATCTCATGCATATGTGTGCCACATAGAGCATATAACATGGACTCATTCAAAAACCTAATTTATAACATTAATAAGAAATTACGAATACAAACATGATAATCTATAATTAATAAGAATTTGTGGAGATAGGTTAATAACCTTTATTGATAAATAGTTATGGTATTCACACCACGAAGGTTTTGGCATGGAAAATCGCAGTACAATTTTGACAGCCTAACGACATGACATAAAAATTCATAAAAATGGTTGATGAGAGAGAAATTGATCACTAATCATATTGAAATTAAATGGAATGTTTGAGGTCATATATTTAGATTTCCTAACATATGTAATTGGGAAATATAAGTCGTAACATACTAAAGAATCTTGAATAAAGAGGAGAAATAGAATATCTCTTGAGACATTTCTGCATGGAAACAGGTTTACATGGATGGGATTAAAAAGAGGAAAAGAAGTCTCCCAATATAAAAACATAATAAGGGAAGTATGTGGGAGGTGTGAAAGCATACCCCATTATTTTTAATTGAAAATAAAAGGGTGTAGCAATATATGGAAACTTGGATAAAAATTAGAATGGAAGAGTACCCTTACTCGAGTGCGTGACTTAAAAATCTTGAAGAGGATATTATTGAGAGATTGGGATGCCTTTTGAGATTATATAGAGTGGATTAATTATTAAGGATGTGTTGTAATTATTTTTAGTTTCGAGATGATGGATAACAGGTGGTTTTATATAGAAAATTAAAGGGGAATTATTTAATATATTACAAATATAGGTTCTGGAATCTGTATAATTAAATATTCCAAACCACAAAACTACTAATTTTTTTAACAATTTATTTGACCAAATAAAATTTGAAAAAATTATTCAATAAAATAAATATCTAATTATTTAAAAATATATCCATTTTTATGTGGAGGTAAGTCACACTTTCAAGGAATAATTTTTACATTTTAAAATATTTTTCTTGTCTTTTATGATTCACTAAGGCTTTCTAAAATAAAAAAAACATATATAAAATCAAATTATATTAATGTTAAAACCAATATTTGTCTTATAATAACCATTATAGTATTTATAACATCATTTTCGAAACATTATGAAGTCATAAAACTCTATTTTATTGAAACAACAACAATTTTTTAAGAAAAAATTCAACTATTCTAGAAAATTATGAAAATATCACCATTGGATTATATTGAAATACTGATTCCAAATAAAATAATCATTTTATTTAAATAATTTTATAAATATATTAATTTTTATGAATAAAATGAAAATAGGTATTCATTGAAAATTCAGGGGTTTGGAAAAAAAATAATTTTCCAACCAGAATAAAAATTACAATTGAATTCATAAAAATTATATGCTCATTTATAATTAAATAAATAATGTGATAATAATATTACTTTAACTATAATAATTATTTTTAATAAGTATTAATTTCTTAAAAAAATCTTAAATTAAAAAATACCCTATTATTTTAATCGTATAAAAATATAACTCATATCAAACTGATTTCTTATTCATTTCTAGAAGAGGAATTGATATAATAATCATTTATAAGAAATTTTTTATATTATTATTAAAAATAACCTAATATCAATATAATACTTTTTATTTTTCTCAAACGTACCAATTTTACCCGAAGAATCAATTCGTCAAATTCATCGATTTCTAAGAATGACTATTCATATAATGGAATTGACAGAATACAATTTTTTTTATAAAAAGGTATTAGAAAATAATCATATAATACCTTCTTACAGAACTCCTTATAACACCCATATAATACCTAAGGGTAATGTAAGCCATGGTGATAAACTCTTTGGGTGGCTCATATAACATCGCTCGAGTGGTAAAATCTATTAATTTGAACTTCAATTGTAGGCGATTCTAGTCAAGATTAACATGTTAATGCTGCAATAGATTTTCTTAAACCATATATTTATATTATTCATGTGATCATTGTTCAATGACAATATTATCAATTGTAATGAAACTTAATAGTCATTAAACCCAATAATAGAAAAAAACTGCATGTGTTTTCTATATCTATAATATTCAAAAAAGGGAATTCTATACATAAAAGATCAAGTTGTTATAACATTCCTCCCATTAAGATATTTTGAACTCCAATTTTCATTTTCACACACAAAAACATATGATGGTAACTCTATCGTGTCACTTCCTTAGGTTCCCACACTGCATAATCAAACTTGTGGTTTCTCTTCAGCACTTTAATGATGGACATCATATTATTTCATAGAACTTTTTATCTATGATCAAATATCTTAATCAGCATCCCTTCATATGAGTGGTCATTATCTATTGGTACCACATATTCATTGAGAACATGTAATATGTTAGGTATGTACATCCTTAAGAGTGATACATATAATACTTCATGTACTTGATATAGGTTTCATGGGAGTTCTAGTCCATAGGCCACTGCTCCGATGGGATTGATGATCTCAAATAGGCTGATGTATGATGGAATATACTATACAAATTTTCTTAAATCTCATAAATATCTTCCATTGTGATATGAATAATGATACCATGTCTCCAAAATCAAAATATACGTCTCATTGATGGTTGTAAGCATATAACTTTTTTCAACTCTTAGCATCATTGGTGTTATGCGGGAAGGTCTTAACCTTCTCATCCATTTCATTGAAAATTTATAGACCTGGAAGTGTTCGTTCCCCAACATCTTCCTAACATGTCATTGTTCTTCACCTCATCCCATAATGGGCTTCATAAGGATCCATTTTGATGTTTGAATGGAAATTGTTGTTTAAGATAAGTACACCAATGAAATAAGTTATTCTCATATTCCTTTAAAGTCCATTGAGAATACTCTAAACATGTCCTCATGTGCCTGTATTGTATTTTCATTATGGCCATCATTTTGAGGATGACAATCCAAAGTGACATTCCGCTCAATATTCATAGCATGTTTGAGACTCTTCCTAAACATAAAGGATATTCTTGGATCTCGATAAGATATAATCTATAGAGGTACTCACTGTAATCTTACAACTACTTTGATGTAAAACTCTGTCAGTTTATCCAATTTGAAATCCTCTCAAATTTAATGAAGTTGAAGCCTTTTTAAGATGATCCACAATAACCTGTATGGAATTGTTTCCTGTAGATGTATTTATATGTCTGGTGACAAAGTCCATGGTGATGTTATACCACTTTCATGTTGGTATGGGTAGCAGTTTCCTCATCACCTCAGAATTTTTCCTCTCATAATTCACTCACATACATACAATGCACAATGATGTATATTTACTGATATCCTTCTTCAAGTAATCCCACCAATAATTCTCTTGGAGATCTCGACACATATTTGGGTTTCCTCGGTGAATGTATAAATTCAAACTATATGCATACTCAAAATGTTATATCATTAACTTTTGATTTTATAAAACACATTGTCTTGACCAAATCTCACAATTCCTTCTTCATTATCATTGGACTCCAAGGATTTACATTTCCTAATAGTTTCCACATTCTTCTCAATTCCAAAGCCATCCATTGGATCATTGTTTAACCTTTCAAAAAGGGATGGTTTAGAAATCATTTCTAACAAGATTGATGATTTTCCATTATTTATAATTCCCAGGTCTTTATGCATCATATCTAATAATATTGGATCCTTTTCAATTCGTATCAATGAATGTTTTTCTTGATCCATTATACATGGATCATTTTCCACTTTATTCACTTTCCCAAGATGGTAGTGAATTTATATTTCATAGTCTTTGACCAGCTCTAGCCATCCTCATTGGAACATATTCAAATCTATCTATGTGAATATATAATCGAGACTTTTTTTATCTATAAATACTTCACACATTTCCCCAAATATATAATATCACCATATTTTCAATGCAATGATCACAAAAACCAACTCCAAATCATGGGTGGGACCGTTTTTCTCATGAATTATGAACATCCTTGAGGAATAGGAAATAAATGTTTCATTTTTTCTAAAATTACATCAAATAGAGACTTATAGTATTTTCAAGAAGAAAATTAAAAAAAAATATCAATTAGTGATACAACACTTATAGAAGTTTTCACTTATTATTTAATATCATTTTTTTGTGGGAACTCAAATTTCCTAGAAAACCGAGATGATATTATAATAGAACATGAATTCAAATACACAATGATATAAACTAAATTTATGTTGTGGTTACATATAATTCATTCATCATTATATATCATAGCACAGGTCTTTTCATGCACGATTTATCATGGAGATGGTAAATGCACATCATGATTATTAGCCCTTACAAAAGAGCATTGTCTTGGACAATTCCAGAAATCAGTAAATTTAAAATATAGAACTTTTTACATTTCCATATATGGAATGTTGCTTCAATCCATCACATTTTCCATTTTATCATTGCAACTAGATAGTAGATTCCCTTCCTTTCCAAAGATAAAACATCTCCTAGTCTATTGGTGGCTTTCCCTTGGGTGATTCTTTCAACAATTTATTCATGAAGGAAATTAGGCCTTATTTCCCATATCACCTTTACAATTAAGACATTCATGAGATGTCATATTCCTCCTCCTTGATGTCCTGGAGAATACATAAAAGAATGAATTTTTTATCATAATTTTTTATAGCTGGTTTGGCATAATCATGATTTGTTTTAAATGAGATCGCATTTTATTGGGAATCTTGTTTGTACATTCATAAAATTATTCTTCACATTGGTTATTAACATAATATCTCCTATTAGAATCCATTGACTAGAATAAGAGGAATTATTAGGGAATAATTTTATAAACTATTAAACATATTAGGGTAATCTAACAAAAAATAGAGATAACTTATAAATTTCATTTATTAGCTTAACTTATGAATTTATAGTCATAAATATAAGTTATGCAAGATCGAGTAAAAAGAATATATTATTAGGAGAATTTTTTCTCCCTTAATAACAATTCATATAAATCCTATGAATTTACCATATAATATACCCTATGAATGTTGAACCAATATATATTCAAGGCCCATTGTCGGGGACCAGTTCTTGTTCATGTGTGGAAGATGTTAGTGTTTTAGATTTTTAAACCTAGATAAGTCTTTTCTAGATCCAGCCATTAATTTTAATATCTAGAAGTGGATCAATTTTCTCTATAAATCACTTAATATATATTCACCAAAATTTAAATATTTGTTTCTTATACTATGTATTATCCCTGAGGATTTATCTAGGTTTTATAATCCTAATCCCTAAATAACTAAACCTATCCTTTGATAACAACTATAACAACATGCCCTTTATTACACATATAATCATAATTTATTACAATAAAATCTAATTTATAAAACCCTGATGATAAATATTTCTTCATATATTTGGTTCATAGGAACATTACATGACATCTTAAGATATAAAATACAACATCTTTATTGAATCCTTCTTTTACGTGACCACAGAATTCCTTCTTACATAGAATTGCATAGTATAACCTGGTGACATGCATAATAAATGGGTGAGAAATATGCCCAGTAAGGGGGTAAAAAAGGAATACCATGAATAACACAAGTAATCTTATAAAATAGTTATATAAATGGCTAACAAGAGAATCATGAACATAAAGTCGTGGTATAAGATGATTATCATAACATGGAAATGTGGTGACTACATAAAACATGAAATTATCATGAGTTAAGGATCATTGCACATGGATTAGAATGAGTAAAACCTCATGTCACATAAACTATCATGATTAATCCTTCATTTAATATTCCATATCATGAAACTAAACAATATCTTATTCATTGGAGCGCTATCAGGGTGCATACTTCAAAATCGTTTTTATCTAATGATTAATTATGCCACATAGATCATATACCATAGATTCATTCAACATCATAATTTATTCCTCTATTGTAAAGACCATAATATTTCAAGGAAATTTTTTAATTAATTTCATTGGAATTTTACGAGTGCGCAGTTTGAGACGGCACCTGATTCCGAGGCCCGGTGTGCTCAGAATCAATTTCTGATGTTTAGCTCGGGTACGTTCAATAAAAAAATGAGAGGGTTTTTTTATCTTTTGAACCAGTGCTTGGAATTGAAATATGAGGGCACCGATGAACTCGCAACACCGGTAATTGCATAAGTGGAACATTGCCGTAGTTGTGTTTTGAGCGGGTTGATGTTTAATTTTTGGGAATTAGTTCAAAGTAAATAAAATTTGTTGTGTAAAAATTTTATCTAAGGAAGGTGGTTATTTTCATACTAAGGGGAAGTTGTAGGTGGGGCCCACACCCACATAACCTCCCATGGGAGTGTTTAGTGTGGCGATGCCCACACGAACCCCTAACTCCTCACCTCCCTCTCAACTCCCTAAACTCCCCATAACTCACCCCTATTTAATACATAACCACTCCACTCATTTAATGGAGTGGAGCCTCTCCACTTACCATATCTCTCTCATCTTTTAATGTTTTCCCAAACATGATAATCAATGCCTTCAAACTCTTAAATTATTTAATTAAGGGATTTTATTATTTAATGTTTGGAAAGTGTAATAAAAATAACGAGTAGCCTTATTTAGTTTTGGTTGGCATTTTTTGTGTTGAGGGAATTGTTTGAGAGAGAGAGAGAGCCCTTGTGAAAGAGAAAGAGAGTTACTTTTTTTTGAAGAACACCACCCTTCATGAATAATGGTTCTCCTTCCGGCGGATATCCAATGAATGACGCTTGAGCCGAGATCGAAGGAATTGGTAGAAGCGATGAACACCAACGATCATTATCACCTTCATCTCCTCCCTTATGACGATGTCGACGAGCAAACATCCACCCTCTCGCGATATTATCATCGAACGTTGAATGACACGAGGTAGGGTTTTTCATTAAGTATGATTTTATTCCCTTGATTGTTTCATTCTAAAGAAAACAAAGAATTCGGATCAAGTTATTATCAAGATGATCCGTGAATGTTTTCCTTGCGGGTTGGGAATAAAATGTTATAGGATGTTGTTGGGATTATCTTCATTCATGTTTAATTAAACATTCTTTGTTGATTTATTTGGCATCTTGTTATCTTCATAACCGGAGGAGATGAGACTACACAAACACGGCTGATCTTCCTCCCATTTTCTTGCTGATCCCCATTGATCTTTGCGGCGAAGGAGGCGAGGTGCCGTTGCACAACACGAGAACGAAGAGGACCACGGTCGGAGCGGGCCGTGGTGACGGTGCCTGGCGCTGTCACGCCGCACCGGGGTGTCCAAAGGCGAATGTGGCCAAAGGCCGCGGCGGTCTTTAATGGGGCGCCCGACTTAGCTGGCCACTGGTGCCACCAAAAGGTGGGACCCACGGGGAACCCGTGGTTACACCCAGGGCCGGCCAATATGGCCGGCCGTTTTAGAAAACAGGGGGGGTGTAACTCCCCCACCCCCCGACAGAACCATAGGGCAGACCCCACTGGGTCAATTGTTTTGGAGAAAAGGGGGCGGCGCCCCCCCCCCCACCACTTCGCACCCCGCTCGGTCGCAAGGCGAGCCGCAGCCGGCTTCCGAGCCGGGCCGCAAGCCATGTCTAGCTGCGGGCCGGGTCGTGCCAGCCGGGCCAGGCCATGCCCAATTGGGACGGACCTGGACTCGGGTCGGGTCGACCCGGTATGGGCCGACCCAGTGGGTATTGGGCCGAGTTGGACCGTGCCCAAACCCCTATTTTCAGACCAGGTTTGTTCAAGCGCCCATATTTTGGGTCACAGACCTCCGATCGATACACTGTCTATTGCATTGGGAATATTGGATAGAGACAGTCATTTCAGTATATTAATCTCAAGATTTTGGTGATGTTTGGGAATGTCCGGGTTGGTTCGAACACGAAACCAACCGGGCCCTTGGAGCGGAAACGCTTTTCACATGAGCTTCGGACGTCCGATTGACATGTCTCCAACTTTGTGAGATTCCTTTTTGATGAGATAGATCTTTTGGTATACTTTAACTGAGGATTAGACATATATGGAGTATGTTCGGGTTGGATTGTGCCGTAAATCCAACCGGGCCCTTGGAATGGAAAAGCCGATCACTTTCAGACCAGACGTCAGTTTGACGAACCTTCTGCGGCGTTGGAAATCACGTTGAGAAATGGTTCGTATGAGTATAACCTATGAGAGTTTGGGATACAGTTGAGTTATGGTCGGGTTGGTTCGTACACGATACCAACCGGGCCCTCGGGACGAAACGACTAATAACTCACAGACTGGGCATCTGATCGACGTGCCATCTGTTGCGTTGAAACCCCTGTGACAAGGCGGTCCCTTGTGATACTTCTTTGTGGTACATTGTGATACTTGGATTATTGACTTGTAGCTCATGGAGCGGATCCTCCTGAAGATGAGTGTGCAGAGTGCAGAGACCTAGTAGCTGTGGACTTGACAACTGCTTGGATGATTCGACTTGGAGTGAGTCGAATTTCCCAGTTGACGGAGCACCCGATATTTAGAGATAGACCCATGGCGGACGAAGAACCTGGTAGTTGGCAGTAGACCCACGGTACTCGGTAGGAGGAGTACTTCTGTAGGCTATTAGGGAAACCACTATTGTGTTTGGGCGGCAGACCCCTGGCGGGGAGCACTACTGTGTTTGGGTGCGGACCCACGGAACTCGACATGAGGAGTATCTCAGCAGTCTAAGGTTAGGGAGTAGCACCTTGGAGTCATGACAGGTCTACTGTACCTGACAGTGGAGGAGTTATCTAGCATTTGTGGTTTCAGTATCTTTAAAGATAATCCTGGTTTTAGCTGAGTCATTGATCTTTTTGATTTCCCCACGATTGAGATGGGTTACTTGATAACTTAGGTATATGTACGGGTATATACTTAAGTAGTGGTTATACATTGATTTCATATCTGTGTGATATCTAATGAAGAAATGAGTTACTTGATAACTTAGGTATATGTGTGGGCTTATTACTATTTAAGGGTTATCTCTTAGATCCATCTTTGTGGTAATCCTTGTTGGATTTAGTGAGACCGTGAGGGTCTCGGAGCCCCTACTGAGTATCGTTATACTCACTCATGCACGGGCTATGCCCGCACCTCGTTGTGTTGGATGTAGACGATGGACAACGCTGACAGATGCCGATTGTTTGAGGACTGGATAGTACCCAGTGGTGGACCTCATGACAAGTCAGTATCCGGAGGTGGACTTCATGACAAGATGGTACTCAGAGGAGATTGACGGGCGAGAGCGTTGTGGAGGCTATCTATACCTACCTTTCAGTTAGGACCCGTGGTGGACGATCCAGGAGCTGTACTATCTGTACATACCCTTCAGGTAGAATCCAAGGTGGACAACCCAGGATCTGCTTCTATCTTCCAACTATTTTTCATTTCTGTTGTACTTTCGTTTGGTTAGGGCTATACTTTTCAGTTTGGTTTGTATTCTGTCCCATTCACTTTTCATCACTTTCTTTTGTACTTCGTGTATTACTTCTGCTTGTACTCTAGTTGGTTTTGTTTATGTTCTATAAAGGCGATTCCTTCCCAGTTATCGGGATTCATGCCTTTTGGGCTAGTGGCCAGCCCCTGGACGATAGATGGTGGGATTGGGGTAGTCACGACATGGTTCCCAAGGATGGGTCATGAAAAATTGGCATTAGAGGAGTCAGTTCTATCGCAGAACTTAGGACTCTGATATTTTCTTTTCTGTAAAGCAATAGTGTCAAGGGTACTATGTGTGGTCTTCAGTTCAGGGAGTCTAGAGTTAGTGCTGCCGGCCGATATATCCATACACCAGGACCCTGACTACTGATTTCCGACTCAGTGCACGAAAAAACTGATTGCATGTGTGTTTTCCAAAGTTTCTTTTAAATTAGCTCATACCAGGTCAGCTCACCATGTATAATTGTTTGACTGTGTCATGTCTTTTTCGTTCAGGATGTCTTCACCTAGTCGACAATGTGGGTACCAAGTGGGGAGTGCGATGACAGCCCACCGAGCAGTGAGGCCTTAGTATAAGGCCCTCCACCAGTTGAGACACGGGCATAGAGTGAACGCCGATTGAGTGCGATGGACGAGTTCCAGTGTTAGAGGCCTCCGACGTTTCTAGGTGAGTCAAATTTTTAGAGGGCTGGGCACTGGCTAGAGTTTGTAACATGAGATTATCACACAGTTGGTACATCCGTAGACTTGATGGTGTACCTAACTATTAGTCTCTTCTAGGGAGCAGTTGAGAGGTGGTGGAACCACATGTTCTAGTTTTGCAACGGGGTGACCTTCACCTAGGGAGACTTCGACACCTTCTTCAGAGTGGAGTTTATACCATAGAATCTACACTCTGAGCATGCTTAAGAGTTTCTTCCCTTTTACAGGGTTTTTCATTAGTAAATGAGTCATCTGTAGGCAGGAGTTGGATGATGCAGAGGTCCAAGAGCACCCGTCCAACAGGTGGGCGACCTCTGGGTTTAGGTTCAGTTGTGCGAGGCAAATGAAACAGAGCCATCCATATGAGGAGCAAGAAGTTCTATTCATGCAGCAAGAAGGGTCACATGGCATGTGACTATCTGTCTCCCTGCATAGTTGATTTTCATTAATTGGAGGAGCCACCGAGGCAGAAACAGCGGTGAAATCTTGAGCAGTAGCCGAGCGATGGATAAGGAAGTGGAGGTCCAGAAGCAGGTGGACAGGAGTAGGACAAGTTATAGGCATGGAGGCCTTTGTTTTTTGTGCTTCTAGCTTTTTTTTTTGTTGTTTTTGTGGTTGTATGCATCTTTGTACTTTGAGCTACAGTAATAAAAGACACCTTTCTTTGTGGTGTTTAATTTCATGTCCTCTCTTTATGTTGTTACTAAGAGGTTCTGATTTAAAATCGTTGACATGATCCTCTCTTTCGAGATACCTATTGGAGGAGACCCAGTGACCACACACTACTTCCGATAATGTGAATCGACCCTTGGAGGCGAGAGTAACGGTTGGATCTCTTGGTAGTAGCGTTGAGACCTTACGAAGTCATCCATGGCATGAATGTATCATTCATGTCAAGATTGACTGTATTAGGAAAAGAATGTGGTTTATCTAGGGGATGCGACCAGATTTCTCTTTTCGGTAGAGGAGGAATCCCAGCACCTCTTTGCTGGAACGTAGACGAAAAAGGGTGGAGATGAGTTCTTATAATTGGCTAGTATCACCCACTGTACGTTGAGCAAACATTTTACAGTTCTCTCCATCTCAAATAGTGTCAGGTGAATCTACTCTCAAAAGGACATGAGCCTGAGACAACGGTGATGGAATAAATTCTTCCAGGACTATGACTTTGGGAAAATTTATACTCATGAAGAGGGGAACCTTGTAGTAGATGCTCTTAGTAGGAGATCATACGTTCAACTGTTAAGAGTGGAGAAACATCATGTGGCACGTTTCAAATATACTTTGTGGATAGTGATGGAGTCAGCACATGTAGAACCAGAGATGGTTCAAGCTATGACGGAAAAGGTGCAGATCATCAATGAGTGGATGAAGACTGCACTGAGCAGATAGTAGTATTTTGATTATAGGATACAAGACCACAAGAGTACAAGGATGGGAACCACGTCTTCTTACGAGTATCATCTAAATGGGGTTTACAGAGATTTGGCCACAGAGGAAATTTATCTTCATGCTTCATCGGACCTTACAGCTCCCTAGCAGAGTAAGAAAAGTGTCTTACCTCCCAGCCTTTCCACCTCAGATGCATCAGGTGCACGACGCCATCCACATTTCTCAGATTAGGAGATGTGTGCATGACCTATCTGTTATCATCGACCATGGAGAGATAGACGTTGATGGCAGGGATACTTCCATGGGGGTTCAGTAGGAGTTGAGGATCGACTTGAGTGGGTCCTATGAGGACAGCCAATTCCTCTTGTGTGCTTTGGTTGGCAGTACGTGAACCTCCATGAGAGCACATGGGAGAAAGAGGCTCAGATGCGTGCTCGGTACCGCCTTTTGTTTCCCTAGTTTGTGTTGTAGTTTTACGTGGATGTAAATCCCTATGGTAGAGTAATTTAAAGGCCTGAAAATTTCAAGGAATTTTTATTCTGAATTTCGTTGAATTATAGGAGTTTATAGTTTTAGAAGGCTCCTGATTTCGTGGACCGGTGTGCCTGGAATCAATTTCCAAAGTTTAGCTTGGGTATGTTCAGTAAACGAATGAGCGAGTTTTTATATCTTTCGAACCGGTGATCGGAATTGAAATCTGAGGGCACCGATGAACTCGCAGCGCCGGTAATTTCTTAAGAGGACCTTTTTCGTAGTTGCATTTTGAGTGGGTAGAAGTTTAATTTTTGGGAATTAGTTTAAAGTAAATAAAATTTTTTGGGTAAAAATTTTATCTAAGGTGGTTTTTATCCTACAATAGGGAAATTTTAGGTGGGGCCCACACCCACCTGACCTCCCATCGAAGAGTTTAGTGTTGTGGGGCCCACAAAATCCCCTAACTCCTCACCTCACTCTCAACTCCCTAAACTCCCAATTACTCACCATTGGATAATACATAACAACTCCACTCATTTAATGGAGTGGTGCCTCTCCACTTACCTTCTATCTCTCATATTTTAATGTTTCCCAACACTAGAAAATCCATGCCTTCAAACTCTGAAATTATTTAATTATTGGATTTGATTATTTAAAGTTTTGAAAGTGTAATTAAAATAAGGAGTAGCCTCATTTGATTTTGGTTGGAATTTTTTGTGTTGAGGTAATTGTTTGAGAGAGAGAGAGCCCTTGTGAAAGAGAAAGAGAGTTCCTCATTTGTTTAAGAACACCACCCTTCATGAAGAATGGTTCTCCTTCTGGCGGATCTCCAACAAATGAAGCCTGAGCCTGGATCGATGGCCTTTGTGAAAGTGATGAATGCCAACGATCATCGTCACCAGCATCTCCTCCCTTGAGATGAACTCGATGAGCCGACATCCACCCTCTCAAGATAGAATCATCGAACGATGAATGACATGAGGTTGGGTTTTTCATTAAGTATGATTTTATTCCCTTGATTCTTTCATTCTAAAGAAAACAAAGAACACAGATCAACTTTTAATAAAATTCATTTGTGAATGTTTTCCGTGCGGGTTGGGAATAAAATGTTGCTGGATGTTGTAGGGTTTATCTTAATTCAAGTATAATTATATGTTCTTCGTTGATTAATTTGGCCGCTTGTTATCGTCTTAACAGGAGGAGATCCGACTGCAAAGACATGGCCGATCCTCATCCCCTTTTCTTGTTGATCCCCATTGATCATTGCTTCGAAGGAGGAACGGTTCCATTGCAATGCGCGGGAATGAAGAGGACCACAGACGGAGTGGGCCGTAGCGGCGGTGCGTGGCGCCATCGCACCGCGCCGGTGCAGCTGAAGGAGGCCGCGGCCCGAAGCGGGCCACGACGGAGGGGCGCGGCGCCACCATGCCGCTTCGGAAATTCAAGGTGGCTGCGGCCGATGGTGGGCTATGGCAGAGCGGCATGGCGCCGTTACACCATGATGGTCAGACAGGAGCCGTGCCCAAAGGCCGCAACAGTCTTCAAAGGGGTAGCCGGTTGAGCCTGCCGCCGGCACCACCTGAAGGCGAGACCCGCGGGGGTCCCGTGATTACAGCCAAGGTCGGCCACATTGGCCGGCCATTTCAGGAAACCAGGGGGGAGTGTAACCCACCTCAACAAGAACCCTAGGGTGGACCCCACTAGTTCGGCCGTTTTGGAGACAAGGGACAGCACCCCCCCCCCTTCGCACCCCGCTCGGCCACGAGACGAGCCGCGGCCGGCTTTTGAGCCGGTTTGCAGGCCACGCCAAGTTACCGGCTAGGCCGCACCAGCCGGGCCGGGCCACAACCAATCAGGCCGGACCCAGACTCGGGTTGGGTCGACCCGGTATGGGCTGACCCAGGGGGTTTTGGGCTGGGTCGGACTGGGCCCAAACCCCCTATTTTCGGACCAGGTCTGTTAAAACGCCCATATTTTGGGCCACGAATCTCTGATCGACGCACTGTCAGTTGCATTGGAATCCTTGGATCAGGAAGGTCGTTTTAGTATATTACACTAATGATTTTGGCATAGTTTTTGTATGGATAGGTTGGTTCTTACACGAAACCAACCGGGCCCTCGGAGAAAAAATGCTTATTACATGAGCTCCAGACGTCTGATTAACATGCCGTCGACTTTTTCAGATTCCTTTTTGATGAGACCAATATTTTGGTATACTTCACCTGAGGTTTGGATGCTGTTGGGGTATGGATGGGTTGGATTGTACCGGAAATCCAATTGGGCCCCTAGATCGGAAAAGACAAAAACATTCGGACCAGACGTCCGTTTGACGAACCGTCAGCAGCGTTGGTAATCACATTGAGAAAAGTTCCCTATGAGTATAACTTGTGAGAGTTTGGGGTACAGTTGAGTTATGGTCAGGTTGGTTCGTACACAAAACCAACCGGGTCCTGGGATGAAAAGGCTATTAACTCACAGACCGAGCTTCAAATCGACGCGCCGTCTATTGAGTTGAGACCCCTGTGACGAGGCGGTCCCTTGTGATACTTCCTTATGGAAATTTGTGATACCTGGAGTATCAGCCAGTAGCTCATGGAGAGGATCCTCTCAGATAAGAACATGCAGAGACCTAGTAGCTATGGAATTGGTGACTACTTGACCGATTCGACTTGGAGTGAGTCCACAAGCCTAGTGGATGGAGTGCCCAGTATTTGGCGGCGGGCCCACGATGGATGAAGCGCCTTTATGTTGGCAGTAGACCCACAGTACCAGGCAAGAGAAGAAACTCTGTAGGCTATTAGGTGAACCACTACTGTGTTTGGACGACAGACCCCTGGCAGAGAGCACTACTGTGTTTGGGTGCAGACCTACGGTACTCGATAAGTGGAGCACCTCGGCAGTATAAGGTTAGTGAGAAGCACCTCAGAGTCGTGACAGGCCTACTGTACTCGATAAAGGAGGAGTTCTCCATCATTTGTAGTTTTGGAATCTTTAATGAAAATCCTTGTTTGAGCTGATTCGTTGACCTTTGTGAATTCCTCATGAATAAGATGGTTTACTTGATAACTTAGGTAT
The DNA here is from genome assembly GCA_963277665.1 of Viscum album. Taxonomy (NCBI): domain Eukaryota; kingdom Viridiplantae; phylum Streptophyta; class Magnoliopsida; order Santalales; family Viscaceae; genus Viscum; species Viscum album. Next base: position 81,454,042 of record OY728165.1, on the reverse strand, counting down.
ATGTATGGGCATATACCTAAGAAGAGGTTATCCATTGATTTCATATCTATGTGATATCTCATGATTTAGATTGGATACTTGATAACATAGGTTTATGTATGGGATTATACCTATGTAAGGGTTATCTGTTAGATCCTTCTTTGTGGTTATCCTTGTTGGATTTAGTGAGACCGTGAGGGTCTCGGGGTCCCTATTGAGTATCGTTATACTCACCCATGCATGGGCTATGCCCACAACATGTTGTGTTGGATACAGATGATAGACAACACTGACAGAGGCCAAGTATTCAAGGGCTGGACGATACCTGGAGGTGGACCACACGACGAGTCAGTATCCGGAGGTGGCCTTCATGACGAGACAGTACTCAGAGGAGATTGACATGCGAGAGCGTTGATGAGGCTATTTGTACCAACCCTTCAGGTAGGATCTGTGATGGATGATCCAGGAGCTGCGCTATCTGTACCAACCCCTCAGGTAGGATCCGAGGTGGACGACCCAGGAGCTACTTCTATCATCCAACTGTTTGTCTTTTCTATTTTATTTTCATTCGTTTGTAGCAGTATATTTCAGTTGGGTTTGTATTCTGGATCAGTAACTTTTCAGAAAATTCTTTTATACTTATTGTATTACATTCGATTGTACTCTATTTGGTTGTGTTTATGTTTTATAAAGGAAATTCCTTCACAGTTATTGGGATTTATGCCTTTGGTGCTAGTCGGCAGCCCCTGGCCTATGGAAGGCGGGCTTGGGGTAGTCACGGAACGGGCCCTGAGGATGGGTCGTGACATCTATAAAAGAATAAGAATATGTGAATGATTGTATATATTCAACAAATATATTTACATAATGGATAAAACCCTTGATGGAATTATGGGAATGTTATTCATTTCACGATGATTTAGGCATGGAAAACTGTGGTGCAATTTCCGCAGCCTAATGGTGTGATATAAAAATTAATAAAAAGGATTATGAGAAAGAAAGGGGTATCTACTAATATATATAAATCATACACTAAGTGGGTTATATATAAATACATGTCAAGTAAAATGGAATCATTAAATTGATTTTGTAACATAATAAAGAAACATGAAGAAAGAGAAGAAATGGAATAACTCTTATAAAAATTTGGCAATGTAACTGGTGTACATGGAAGTGATTACTGAGAGATAAGGAGGTATCCCACCACTATAACATAATAAATTTAGTATTAGGTATCTTAGAAAACATACCCAATCATTTTTAATTAAAAATAAATCGGTGTAACAATATAATGAACCATGGATTAGAATGGGAATGGAAGGAAAAACATACTTGAGTGTGTGACTTCAACATCATGAAGAAGGGATTATTTAGAGCTTGGCATTCCTTGGGATGATTCTGGAGAGGGGATGGAAAATTGGGGGTGTTATAGATGAATTTTTAGTGAAGAGAATTGGGATATTGTGTAATATTATATAGGGAATGAGCGGGGAATTATTTAATATTTCACAATATTATGTTTTGGATTCTGTATAAATAAATATTAAAAACCAAAAAATAATCCATGGTTTTTTCCTATGGGTTTTTCTAGATAAGAGTTTTTTTTATAAGAAATAGTGGATAATATATTAATATTTTCCCCTGATTATGTGGAGGTGAGTCACACTTTCAATAAAATTATTATAAAACATTAAAATATTGAATATGTCATAGAGGATTCACTAAGGATTTAAATAATAAATAAAACCAATCTAAAATCACATTATATTAATGGGAAAACATATATTCAGCCAATAATACCCTTTATAGTATTTATAATATAATTTTGGGTCATTATTATGTCATAAATCAAATATTTTATTTTTACTGTATTTAATTTTTACCCAAAAAATTGACAATCTAAAAAAAATTATGAAACAATTAATAGTTGGATAATTTATATGACCTATTTAAAAAATACTAATAATTGTATATAAATAATTTTCTAAATATATGAATTTTTACTTTTGAAATTAATATCAATATTTAATGAAAATGAACCGGCCATGACAAAAAAAATTTGAAACCATAATAAAAATTACATTTGACAACATAAAAATTATATAATAATTTATTTTTATTAAAATTAATTTACTAATAAAATTTTATAAAATATTTATTATTTAAAAAATATATAAATTCTCAAAAATAAATTCTTTAATTAATAAAAAATTCACTTTCTATTTTATCTTATAAAAATATAACCTAATCAAACTGATTTCCTAAAAATTTATGGATAAGGAACTCATATGAAAATTATTTATAAGAACTATTTTTATTGTATTATTAATAAGAACCATTGTTTAATATCATAATGTATATATTTCTCTAATGTACTATATTTACATGAAGAACCAATTTATCAAATTAAATATTTTTTTAAGAATGAAAATTCTCGTTAAGGAATTGATGGAATACAAATTTTTTTTATAAAAAGGGATTTGATAATAAGTTACTAAAGCCTTGTTACATAACCCCATATAACACCGTCATAAGACCTAAGGGTAATGTGTGCAATGATGACAATCTCTTGGGGAAGGTTGGATAACATCGCTCAAGTGGTAATCTTTATTAACATTATGCTCTACCGTAGGCGATTCAATTCTAGATTAACATGCAGATGATTTGCTTGGGCTTGGTGAAGATAAAAACCCAGTTACACTACCTGTTTTCTATGCTCTAAAAGCGGGCTTTTTATGGAAAAAGTCAACTAGATGAGGCCATCATATGCTTTTTTCTATGTCGAAGGGATTTTATAAAAAAATTATATTTATATTAGTTTGGCGATCACTGTTCGAGTGTTATTTTATAAATGGTAATTATACCTAACTATCATTTAAAACCAATAATAATAATGTTAATGTTTATTCTATATCAATAAGACATTAAATAAAGATAATTTTATTCATAAAAGATAAGTTCATTACAATCGTACCATTATTATTAATCTAATACAATAGGGAATATTTCCAATAACTAATTTTCAATAAGAATATATATATATTTCTTTAATCTGAAAATTAAATATTTTTATTTGAGAAAAATTTATCGAAAAATTATGATTGACAAAATTTATACTTATCTCACAGAACATATTTTTATTGATTCATATAGAACCTTTATACCATTAGTTCATTCTCTGAAAATAATATTAAACAATATTTTCAAATGATATGTATACAATATTATTTTTAAGAATAATCCCTATGGATCACATATTCCATTAATTTTTTACCACCTAATCAATAAATATAAATAATAATGAAAATGTAGATTAGGGTACTTCCCAAACATACATAGGTTGATTAATGTCATTGGAATTTAACATGAAACCCTTTACCTTTTACTTTCAACCAAGCCTTTATTGTGGATTTACTTTTTATGACACCACTTGTACATAATTTATTTATGTAATGGGTTTGGGAGTTCACCCGATTCAATATATTGGGTTTACACATTATCATATGAATAATACAACATGAATTTTTCTCATCTTTTTATGCTAGATTGAAGAATCCAACATCGAACAAGATCCAATATCTGAGTGATATTATACACACCATCACCACTATCCTTATTTTGAAATTATTGTATCCACATAGACATAATTAAGGTTTATCTAAATAACTTTTTATTTGAATAAAATGAAACGTTATGATAACCAATGATTATTTTTTGACATGTTCTTAAACTAATTATATAAAATATTCTCTTCCTTATTTATTTTCTAGTTTTCATTATATTTTCTGATTAGGGCTATAATGAATAATCCCAAATGGGTTCCTAATTCATCTTCCATGTCACTATATATTATATTTATTGAGACTTGTTTTTTTAATATAATATAGTCCTTTTTGTTCCATTAAATCCCCTACATGACATATGAGTTATTGTTAGTATCATGTCACATTCTTTTTTTCTCTCATGATATAATTTTATATAATATATCCATAATTATAAAAAATAAAATAAATATGATATTTCAATTTCTATGATAATAAGGTTAATTTGAGTTGTTTCTATAGAAAATAATTCACCATTTTTGACACTTATAGAATTCATACAGAGACACAATCTAAATCCCATTATTTTTTAGCACTTGATCAATAATTCATACATTCATTATGTATTGGATCTGATTGATTATGCACAGATATTTCATTAAATTTATATTTCTTGATTTATGTGTCATTATACATAACATGTGGATGCCTTTATGTCGCACACAAATAGTCATTTTTATGTTTGTAATTTATATTTGCTTAGTTATTTTTTTATGGTTTCTTTCTTAGAAATCTTCTATAGAAATATATAAATTATGGGGGAAATGTGACTATTTCAATGTTAGAATATGATTTTGTGTAACCATGGGATAAACATGTATCACGTCTATATTTTTTGAAAAAAGGATATTTCCCTAGTTGGCACATGGGATTTTTTAACAAGAAATCCATCCATTGAGGAGAATGTGTAAACTAGTGGTAGTCCTCATGGCCAACACACGATTTGGAAAACCATGTATCTAAACTAGGTGGCATTTGTTGAATATTAAATAATGAAATTCCTAAAGTGTCTCTATGTAGTTTCATACCATAAAACACCTCTTTTCTCTTCCACTCATAGTCTATCCTATAATTAATTCCATGAACTCATATTCTTAAACTATTAAGTTTATTTCAATTTTATTTTTAATATTATATAAGAGGAAAAACATATAAGTGATTCCACCTTCCTCCTTTGGATCATTCAACAATATAAACAAATTTATCTTCCACCTCATGGTCATGGAGTACAATGGATCATATTGAATGACCCTAATGATATGGGTTTTGTTTTATTAGGGACTTTTGTTAACTTATGGTGGCTATTTCTATTTTTTAGTGGATTACTTTATTAGTGAGTTCATTAGTTTGATAATGGGTTGTGGTTTCATATTATTTGTTTAATTATTTCACCGTAATGGATTTATCATTTAAAATTTATATATTAAATGATTTTAATGATTTTTTCTTCAATATTTAAAAGATTTTATATAGGATATACATTTGTGGAAAACTATCTTTTTTAGTTTTTTCGGTCAATGTGGTTTTATAATACATAAGATAAGGTATTATTGGATTTTTTTTGAAATTACATATATAAATGTTTTGTAATGTTATAAAGTTCTTTCTTGAGAGGTTAAAAACTCACGAGAGCCTTCTTATTTTTGTGGGTGAACTAAGATACAATGGAAAACAAGTTTTTTCATTCCATTGTAGTGAAATCATTTTGTCGCAATATATAAATATATGGATTACATATATTAATAGCAATTTGTTAGTGTCACATTATCCAACAAAGCTTTCATATTACTCATATTAGAGGAAGTATAAATTTTTTTATTCTATTTGTTTCATTCAAATTGGTTTTTATCCAATATTACTTGTGCCTTAGATAACATAGGTCTTACCTATAGAAAAAATTACTTATTGGTTACTTAAATGGGTTTTTCATTATTATCCTAAAATATAATCTATGTTTTTTCATTATAATGATAATGGACTGATTTTAAAATGATTATTTCCTAAATAGAATGCTTTGTTTTATTTAATAATGGTTGTTTATGAATTACATGGAGGGATCCCACATAGAGAGTTCTTCTCACACCATACATACTGAATGTAGGTGTATTTAATTTTTTTTAAACACATTTAGTGGTAAGAGATTGAATAGTGTTGTTAGTTGTTCATGTTATTGGTGTTTGGCCAGATAGTAGTGAAATAGAGTTACAGATCACTCTTATCACAATGAAATGGATTATAGTTTTTAGTTGATTTTTTTTTGTATTTTCTGTCCATGATCATGTATCACTTACTCAACACTTCATCACATTATTTTTTATATGTATATGGTCAAATCAACCGTTTATTATTTAATGGTTTTTAATGTGGAAATTTTTTAATAATATTTACAATATAATATACTTAATTTAATTATGTTTACATTGAAAATATAAATATTTTTCCAATTTATGAAATAATAATAAACCTCTTAATATTATGATAAAGTATGTTTTAATTATTAAATATTAATTTTCTTGTCATTTTAACGTGATATTAGTAAATTATTTAATCATTTTTCATTTTATATTACAATTGTACTTAAATTATAGGATATAATTCTTTGTTATCATTTATTAATTTAATTTTCTATTTTTTTAAATTAATATGCTATATTCTTTGGAATTGATATTTTTATTAATATATCTATTCTTTATATTATTTAATTTTGATAATAAATATTTATCATTACTTTTATTTTAATTTAGTAACTTGTTTTTGTGTTCAAAAATTAACATTTTAATTTTTAGTTTTACTTTTTAGTTATTTAATTTCATTGGTGTAGATCAACAACATTATTAATTCAATGTGGAATTTAAAAATCCAGTTTTGAAGTGCAATTACATAGAAAAATATCTATATGGGAATCTTGTAGATGAAATTTTAGTAATATCCACAACCTGATCCATGTAACCGACTTTCTATAGGGTTTTCTATATATCCAATTATTAAATCTTGGTCCCAAATCTAACATAGGGACATTAAGAGATTATTTTATCTTAGTGCTAATAGGCACCCACATATCCATTTATTTATGAGTTTGAATATTGATGTAGTTGATTCTCTTTATAACCATTTAGAGTGTACTTGAGGATAACATTATATCGATGGTCTAGAGAATATATTATGGTTAAATAAGAGAATCCACATGAGTATTATTGAAATTATATTAAATAAAGTCAATGAGATAAATAATAAAATCTGGGAGTTCAACATGGACGCTTCATAAGAAGCTCAATACCTATATTATAAACCCAATGAAACCAGATCGATGAAGATGATTCCCTCTATTTTTAGATCAAAGCATAGCCCATGTTTGGTAGTATGAAGGAAATAATGAATTACTTTATAGATTTTTAAGGTGGGGTAATTTTAATTATAAAATTATAAAGCCACATATATTTATAATGAACCCTCTTTATATGGTGATGAGAAAGGAATCCAACCCATGAGTCAAGATATAAGAATATATCCATCCGAGATCCCCATAATGGAAGTTGATTGAATTATGTGGCATTTTCTATCTTAATTAGAATAATTGAAACAAGATGATTATGATTGATATGTGATGGTTGATAATGAATCTAAATTTTGAAGATGAATATATAGTCCATTTTTACGAGGAATCATTGATGATTTGAAACAAATTTAGTATTGCATTGAAATATTATTTTTGAATGAAGTAATATCGATTCCACCTTTTTTTTACTATAATATTGTTTCATAGATAGAGTGGAAATTTATAGTGGATGATAAAGAAGTTTATGGGGAATTCAAATTTTCCCATGATCAAGTTTCCTATTCAGACTAGAGCAGACACAATTTCCTTCATGCTTTGACCCAAAGAATAAATATTTAAATCCATATGTCATAGTATATGATAGAATAGGATTCCGTGTTCGATTTTTAGGTGTTTGTAAATTTGACATTTGGAATAAATATTAATTTTTAAACAACTAGAGAAATCATGATTAACTCCATTTTAATGGTTGAATATGACGAACCGGGGTGATCGAAAAAATGACGGAGATGATAAATTGGATGAATGGTCTATTTAATATGGGTTTATTATTTTGTATTGAATATTTTTATTGATGTAGTTTTTCATTTAATGATATATTTCTATAGTTTAGTGATTTATTATTGGTGGAGTTACTCACAAAATATTTCATGAATTACTGGGACAATGTTACTAATAAATTTAAAAAAGTACTGTATTTAAGGAAAAGTTAATAATTAAAGGGTTAAATATAGAATTTGGTTATAAAAGAAATGATTAATTTTATGTTTGTTTTATATTGTATGTTATGGTTTTGGTTTATAGAGATTTAGAAAATTCAATCACTATCAAGGTCATTCAAATTTTAATCAAAGTACATATTCCCCCAAAATGATGATTATTGAGTTGAACAAGAAGATCTTCTAGGGTATATAAGAGGATATATTTATTATTATCTAGATAAATAAAAAGATTTTATTTGTTTCAATAACTTTTATCATATATGAATATTAATTTTATTAGATAAATCTAATTGTTTCAACTGATGATTATTTTACATGATATTTCTAAACTGTAAATTCTCTAAAAATTTATGATCATTTAATAATCACTTTATGTTTAATTATAAATATCATATAATATCATTTTCATCATATAACATTCCTCGAACATTAAATATTAGAGTTTATTTTCCAATCATGCGTATATTTTTATGGTAGTATGATTTAGGGATTGATTTTTACGTTAATTGATAAACATCACAATTCATCAATGAGATTTTTCAGAAAAAATAAATTTCGATTGTGAATTTGTTCAAGATGATCAACCGATGCATTGAATTTATGTTAGTGAATTATATTTGATTAATGATATCATTGTTATTGATCCAATCATTTGAAACTAAATGATAAACATTATTAGTTATTTCTAATTGTATGTTGATGGATTTTATAGTGCGAAAATATTTAAATGAAATGAATAGAGGACGAACCATGAGAATAAATTTGAAATGAAACAATTTCGTTTTAAAATGATTATTTAATGTGTTCATTAAACTTATTAAATTTAATTTGTGTTTTGAAATATGAATATTATATTTTACATTTGTATAATTCCCCAAAAATTGGAAATATAAATGTATTATAATGATCATGATAGAGAAATTTCTAAAAGGATACCTCATTTGGTGACATACTTGGGTATTGATTTAACAAAATATTTATGTTTAATATTTTATGTATGGTTTGGAAATGATACATAATAAAACCCATGATTTAATTGGTTTTCATAGAGGATTCATAGGAGTCACCAACTTTTTCAAAGAAATCATAATATTTTTTTAATAAATGTTTAAAAACTAATATAAATAACAGAAAATTTATATTGTACTGTATTTAAAATAAAAATATTTATAATTATAAAATTTAAAAATATTAAAATAATAGAAAATTTACAAATTTAAAAATTAAAAAGTTTTCCAAATTTAAAATATATAAAAAATTGAAACAATATAAAAATAATCACAATATAAAATTTAAAACAGTCATTAAACTCTCATAATATTGAAAAAAATTAATTCCCAAAGGATATTAATGGAACTCACCAGTCTTGATTATGAGATACAAATAAATTAATTTGGTTAACATAAGATAGGACAATGGTTTTAAGGGTGATCAAGAATTATTTACCAACAACCAATGTATGTTGGTTTACAAGAAGAGGATTCCCAAAAAAATTAATAAAACATAAATTAATTTTCATAATATAATAACTACAAGGGGTACGTAAGGATCAAATATATATGGGGTTGATTCCCTTTTCTTCAATGGTGGTATCAAAGAAGTTGTTCAACCACTCCCAATATAAAACCTTGATATTTTATGATATATTTCATTTCAAATATTTTTTTGATAGCATGAGATATGCACACCCCTGAGTCATTAATGCACCATAATATAGTATATGATTATTAAATATCCATTAAATTTTTAATAATATTTTTAATAAGAGAAAATTCAATATATATATAGTAGTTCCTATATAGAAATTAATTATATCAAAAATTATTTATATACATTAAAAAATATATTACGAAATTTAAAATTGTTTACATTTATTTATCTCTAGGAAATAATATAATAATTTTTTAAAAATATTATAGAAATTTTGTTTGACCAAATTATATTTATTTTTGTATCGAATTTTTCAATATTACGAGAGTGTGTACATTTTAGATTTTTTTAAATAATATTTCCAAATAATAATGAAAAAAAGATTTTTATTAAATATTTTTTTTTTCAAATAATTAATAAAATCTTTTTTTAAAAAAAGTGGTTTGAAAACTCAAATTAGTTTTATTATGTTTATATTAATCTAATTTATCTGATTAAATTTAATTAATGATGAATTTTGATATAAATGTTTTTCATACAAAAATAATCCATGGAAATCCACTTTTAGTAACATTTGATCGTTTATTTTTAAATTATATTCCTCAACTTCTTATAAAAAAATTTGTTAATATTGATTCCTAATTTAATATAATCATTAATAATAATAACTAATAAGTTCAAAAAAATTCATATTGAATAGTAAAAACATTTTAAATATGTTAACCTGGTTAAAGTTAAAATGAGTATACTAGGGACTATACTAATGAGAAATCTGTTAAAAAAGTTGCAAAATTATATTTTATAAAAACAGTTAAATACTGTATAAAATTATACTATCAAGGGTTATATTTTTGAGATATTTTTGGTGACTAACACATTAATATGTTTTATTATTTTCATAAAATCCATATGGGTCCTCTAAACCACTATAAAAGTACACCACCTCTCCTATATTATTTACCATAAAAGATCCATTTAGTTGAAAAATTACTAATAATTACTCATCCCTTGAATAAATTTCCATGACCTAGATTCCTTTTTATATAAATCCATCAAAAAATTTAATTAGGAAAAAACCAAAGAAGGTTGTCAGATGAATATATATAGTTCATAACAATGGGATTTTATTTTATTTATATTACTAACACGTTATAATTTTCATGAACAGTGAAGAAATAATGTTGTAGTTATCAAAAAAAAATATATTTTAGTATGTTCATTACATAACCTATATCCATCTTATCTTCAATTGAAAGGGAAACACAACTATCAATCATGTTTATGATGGAATGTCATCTCGCCATTCCATAAACATTATCATTCATCACAGCCGCTCGTAGATATAAATAGTAATGGTTATAATTTATATACGTTATTTATATAACAATATTACTCATCTAGAATTATAATTTGTCATTTACCTTCATCCCTTTCTGTATATTTTAAAATGATAACATTTTTTGAGCATTCTTGTGGACTACGACCTCCATGAAGAGATGTGATTTGTTTCAAATTTCTATTTTTAGAGGATTGCATTGTGGAATTAAAATTATTTTTAAGATATTATAAAAATTCTTCACTGGAGAATTATTATTTACTATTATTTAATTACATCCTTAAATAAAATAAAAGAATTGTCATGCTTATGTATAGCCTACCATCTTCATGAAAAAAAATTAATTCCTATATATTTAAATTTTATGGATGAATCTAAATATGTATAAAATTAATATATATGATAATTAATTAAATATTAAATAACATAATATTATTTATACATGATAAATATTTATGGGTGAAAAATTGTCGAAACAAAATATATAAAAAAAATTTCATTGTCATAACCTAGAAGAGTAAATTAACTATATAATTTTAAATAAACCACTTATAAAATGTTAAATTTATTAACATATGTTTACATATATATGATTATGTTTCTAAAATTATTGTATATTGAATATTGTTTACTATATAGGAATTTTAAACATCTAAGAAGGAATTAGGACTTTAGGTAAGCATTTTATGTTATAATCTATTTGTTTGTAGAAATTTTTTATTACTATAATTATGAGGAAGAAATTTCATGAATATATTATATTTTCTTCTCCTACATATAATTTATGGTAATACATTCTTTCCTTTGATTTTCCACTCTTTATGGACTTATGAGAACACAATAAATTTTTAAGGAAAGTAGATTATATTTTTCATTTTCGTTGATTGTCCTCCCTTTTCCTTGTCCATGATTTCTAAAAATGTTGTTAGAGTTGTTTTTTTATTTCACATTTATTTATTGAATTATTTTTTACACGTGTTTTAATTCTTATACAATGTATTAAAAGAAATATTCTTATCATTTAATGAACAAGGTACTTCTACATTTTTTATGAAAATTGGAAATGGATATATATTTTAACATATACAACATGAATAAGGAATCATACAGATATGTCATATCAATGATTTAAATATTTCACTATAATTTATTAGGTTTATTTGAAATCAAAATATTTTATTTAAAATTTTAGAAATTTTTAGAATATAAATATGTGGTTTTATAGTTAATGTTGTATCTTTAATGGGAAATGTTGTGTGTGATATTTTAAAATCATGTTCAATAAAATATGGAACAAATTGTTGTTTTATAATATTTATTAGGTATATGATCCAATGATATTATCATCATTTTTTCTCTATATTTTATTATAATTAGGATATGTTTTTTAATCATGTTGTTTCTATGTGTTATTTTATGATGATATGATGAATATTTGCTGATATTGTGTAACACTTTATATGGTTTTCATTATACGATATGTGAGACCAAAAATATGTATCCCAATAATGCATTTGTTAATTATGGATATCTTAGATGACAAATTGAGATGGAATGGGGATTAAACCCATTTCAATAAGGGATTGTGTCCACTATGATATTTTTTGTGGTGAACCACTACTACTCTAATGGGGTCAGAAGTGAACCGAACCTACTATGATAGTCAATGTATAAAACATTACTACTAATGAAATGATTTCATATTTTTACAAATGATCAAAAAACAAATATATTATTCCAATTTTATTTTTGCATGGCTCATGTTATTTTACCCCTTCACGATTCCAGAATAGTGAACTACCAAGCATTATTCCATGATTCTAGAATGTGATCTATAATATACTGGGAATAGTTCTAAATTTTTTTTCTCATGTAGTACAACCCTTAAGCTATTGTTTTTTATGTGATCTATTTTATCTCACTTTTCCCCCTTATTGAACATCAAATATCAACCTTTAATTTTTTTCCATTTCATTGGATATGAAAAATTGAAGAATATATGATATGTATAATAATGGTGGTAGTTATGAAGAAGATTTTTTGAAACGGTGTAGTTACATTATGAAAATGCTTTTTATATATCAATATTTCTAATGTAACAAGACCAATAGGTTTCTACCATAGATAATTTTATTATTTTCAATAGTATTTATTTATTATTATGTGATTTCTGTGTGTAGAACGTATGTGTTGGTATTATAAAAATCTTTATTTACCTTATTTAGTATGTTAAGGGAACACAATATTAACAACCCATAAAATAACCTTTTATATAAAAAACTTTCACATGTTTTGGTAAAATAATGAGTGTATATTTCGTAAAAAATATCCACGTATTGATATTACTTGTTGATGTCATTTTGGAACCAATGTATCTTGGGATAATAATCCTTAAATGATTTTTTCAAGAATATAACAACTATTATTATTGTTTATAATGATTGTTCCCTTATAACAAACCTCGTTTGGGTCTCATGTGTTATATTATTGGGTTAATTCATGTTATTATAATATAACATCATGAATGATATGAATAGAAAATATTGAAGAATAGACTGGTAAAAATGTAAGCAATATTGAAATCATGGTTTTATGATTTAGATAGCCGATAAATAAATTTTCATGATTATATGACTTCCCTATATAATTAATTTTTAATGAACTATTATTTTTTGTTGAAGTAAATAGATAGAACGTGATGGAATTGGGTTAATTATGAATGTGAAAGAAAAGGTAATGATGGTCCTAAGAATGAACCAAATGATATGTAAGATGAAATGTATATTTTTTTTCTATTATTAGACGTCATTCTCAAGATACAAATCATGTTGAACTCCCAAATGAGTATTTTAGCGTATAATGTTTTTTCAAATTCTTAAAAAAACATCCACCTTATTTCATATGGTCTGATAATCCACTCGTTTCTTATATTTGGATCAGTACCATTGAAAATATATCTTCCATTTTTTATTTTTCAACGAATGAATACTTTATTTTGGATTTTTTTGGAAATAGATGTAGATCAATAGTGGAATGTTATCAAATACATGAGGAAATAACATTAAATAATGGTGTGGGATATGTTTATGTTCGTATTTTTTATATGTAAATTCCTCAATTTATTCATATAAAATAGAAAATTAATTACATGTGTTTATTCACAAGGGTGATTAATTCATTTTTTCTTATTAAGATTTTTTTTCATGGATGTTTTTGTATATTTATAGTATTATATTCAAACCGAAATCTAAAGATTTTTTATTATTTTGTGTCATTAAACCATGTATATAATGGTAATTAACTATATTATATGTTAATTATTATTAATAAATAAATTTATGTGTTATCATGTTGGTAATGGTGATTATAACTACAAATCATTCACATTCATTTGTAACGAAAATAAATATGGAGTTCAAATGAAATTTTATAATCCTTAGAGATTAGAGGATGGATTATCATTTATTCTAGAAATTTAAAAGGAATCCTAGGGTATTTTTATGGGGAAATGTAAATGTATTAAATGACGAGAAAAACATTATAGAGAAATTGATTTTCAATGTGACGAGTAGATGTTAGAAAATGGTACGAATAAAGAGAATGATCCATAGAATGAACCACCTAAAAACCAATGTTTCAAATGCAAGGAGTCTGTGAATAATGAAACTATTGTTCATATGTGAAGGTTACTGATGATGATCTACATCAAGTACATTTAAATCCAAGAATCAATGGAAAGCCTCATGGGTTAAATATTTCCAATGAGGGGTATGATTAATACATTGTGTAAGGTACACTTACCATCCACCCTATAACTAATGATGTCTCATTTGACTATATATCTACCCACTCTGTTATATCATAATAAGATTCTATGGGTATAAAAATTACACAAAAAATTATATTTTTAATATGTAGTGAAACCCCTTAATGGTATGATGCTCACTTCTTAAGGAAATGATTTATCCCTGGTTGAAGTATATGGGAATATGATTCCTGAAAATATTATTATTCCCCCTTTGATTTTTTTTATCATAAACATAGCCTCAAATTATTAATTTAAATAAAACAAAAAATTATGTGTATGGTATGTCATGTTTGTTATTCCAATCCATCATATTATCGTCTATTAATGAAATTATAAATATGAATTATTTATAGAATTTCAATCAATTTGGTGGGTCTTAATTCCTATTAAAAACTGGTTTCTATATCATATGGTTGGTTTGAAACTCCTTATGAATCATATTATTATTTATAGTAGTCTATTAATTCCTATATGAAGCAGTTTCTTGGTTTTCCAAAAAATAAAGGAGTCCAGGTTTCAATAGAATTCATACATTATAATACAAAGTTCTCAATTATTAGTTATTAAATATCTTTGAAATAGTTTGAGGAATTAATGATGAAACTCTAGGATATTCATGAAATGGTATTCATTTGTCCATGTACACCATCTCGGGGGGCACCAATTATTTTTTAATAATAAATATGGATCAATGTGACAATGAATTAACTATTAGGAATGAAACAAGATCATAATTTAGAAAAAATTTCATAATCCTTTTTATGATGAATTTTTTTATCCATATTATGGAGCCAAACGGTATATCAAGATCCAAATATATTCTGGATATCATCAATTGTAGGAAAATAATTTGGATCTAACAACGAAAATAGTAAACACAATGTATGGACATAATGAATATATAGTGTTTCCATCCTTTCTAACAAATCACCCACCACTATGTTGGAATTAGGGAATAGAGTCTTTATATATTACAATGATTTGTTTTTGGGAACATTATATATTAAATTCTTATTCATTCAAAGAGAATTAAGGAATATGATGATTACATGAGGATTGTAATCAATATCATAACTAAGGAAAATCTGTATGAAAATTATTCAATGGGTGAATGTTGTCTTAAATAATCCGTACCTTCTGTTCATATAATCTAATTCCAGGGTATATTAGTAGGGACATTTAATATGGATTTTAGTGGCCATTGTAGGTAACAATAACTATATTTGAGGTCTGTAGATTTATTTTTTGTATTGATATATATTATTGATAATATTTGGATTATTTGACATGAATTTGTAATATACACACAATGTTAATATGGGAGGGATACATGTTCCTTTGGATATATGAATGCGAGGAAAAATTCATGTAACTAATGATGAGTTTTGTTGGATAAATTGTTTTTTAAATTACCCAATAGAAAACATAGATTTGTGATATTTATTTGTGCGTTATGAAACATACTGGGATGAATCATCCTAAAAAATGATATGGTTACAAATTATTCTCTATGGTATTTGACGATTTAATATAATAGTTAATTCTAACATGATTTGGATTTTGTGATGGAAGTTTTTGTCTTCAAATATATAGAGGCACAATCAGTATTTTCAATGGTGGGATAAAAATTTTGATAATTAAATCATGAATTATATATTTAAATTGGAATATTTTAATATACATCATTGAAAATGGTTGGATTTGGTATAATATCTTGATTTGATAATACATTACAAACCTGACAATTAAATAATGGTTCTTAATGAAATCAGTTTAAATCATCATGATTTTTTATCTATAATGAGGATAAAAAAGTATTATATATTTCTATATTTAAAGGGGGTATAAAAGTATTAAATTAATGGGATAAATATTATCTATTTGAAATAAATTTTGAACCATCTATCAATTTGAGGATGAAATAGTCACTGGAGGATGTAGTGATGTAGTAGACTATAAAAAACGTTTTGAATATTATCATTGATTATTATCAAATTATATGGTTTTGTAACCATGTATGTGTCACATATGCACTATATGTCAAGAAGAAACTATTGGATGAATCCCAAAGTTCATCATTTTAAATTCATCATTGAATTAAAAATATATAAAGTGATTTGAATGAAAATTTCTAGTATGGAAACATAAAGAGAAATATTAATGATTATGTATCATGGTGATTGGTATATAATATTTCTAAATATGAGAAATAAAAGTATAATTGTATGTTACATACAATAACTATACCACAATTTAAATGGGAAAATATCACAATGGAATTTTTCAATAGACTCCCCAAATGATATAATGGACATAATGATATTTTATTTGTAGTTGGTCACGTTAAAAATTCATCACTATTTGTTACAATTATAGAAAATTTCTATTAGTATTATCCTACCATTATATAGAATTATGGGGGACATGTCTTATGGAGTCCCAAATTCTATTATATCTAATCATTGTATATAGTTTACATCAATATTATGGAGAATTCATTTAACAGAACTGGATATGATGCACAATTTCACACCTTCTTATCCCAATTCAAAGGGACAATCTAAGAGAACAAATAAAAACCTAGAGGACATGTTGAGATATTTTTTCTTATAATATAGTGGGGGTGGTATGATCCCATTCATTTAGTATAATTTTATTAAAATATTATATTTCACTCTATAATTTAGATAACATGTTATGAAAACGTCTAGGTTAATAAATGAATAACTCCAACAAGATTTGATGTGGTTGGATAAATAAGTAATTACGAAATAATAAAGATAAAAAAATGACATTGAAATTCATATCCAATAAATATCACATCAACAAAGATCATAGTTTATATAAAATTAATGTTGATAAATATCTATTAGATTTGGTGTTGATAGTTTGTGAGAATTGTTTTTTCACCAAGGAAGAATGTTTTGAGACAGTGGAAAAAAGGAAAGTTAACCCGATGTGTATTATACCATTTAGGATTCTTGATCGAGTAGTCTTGGTATCTTATAACATGTCACCTCCACTAAACTACTCTCAAGTTCACAATTTGATCCATTTATTTATCCTAATTAAGTACATACAAAATCCATAAAATATATAATACATAGAATTTGTACCATTTGAGCATGATATTCAATATGCATAAGAACCGATAAAAATTGAGGCAATAGATATATTGTTCTATTGATTAAGATTACTCACTTTGTCCTAGTCCTCTAATAGAATCATAAATTTGAAGAAGATACATGGGAGCTAGATGATGTAATAAAATTGAGATATCCTCAATTATATCTATTGGAGTTATGTATTTCTTTTGGCGAAATTAATTTTAAGTTGATTTAATGTTAAAATAACTTATTTGGTGATATTTTTATTTTAAAATATGTTTATCAATTTGATAGATTATGCAACATGCATCTCGATGTCTAAAAGAAACACAATATTGTATAACATACTAACGTAGTTGTTAATTTTGATTTATAAATAGATATAATCAATTTTTAAATTACATATAGTGGTTTTATATTAAAAATTGATTTACAGTAATGTGTTTATATGAATGAAAAATATATATTTTTACCATAAAATTGATTTTATTTATTTTTATAAGGAAATAATAATATTTTTTTACAACTAATAAATAATATTTGAATAAACTAAGATCATTATTTGAATCCCTAATATAAAAGTACGTAAAAGTGAATAATTTAGAGTCTTCTAAAAAAATATAATTTCTTAAGGAATCTTGAAAATTCTGATTTATACAAAAAAATTGATTTTAATTTTAATTAATGTAAAAAGATACATTATATTTTAATTTTATTAAACTTATAATTAGTTTATTTATATTATAATTAAACTCTATACTATCATTAGAATCAATATTATGTTAAATTATTATATAAAAACAAGATATTCTTCACACATGTTTTTTCTTCTAAAAACATTTTTCGTCACAATTGTGAGTTTAATTTATATTAAATTTCACCACTTATGTTAACATAATTTAGTAAAATGAGTTCCTTACCTTTTATTAGTATAATTAATATTAGGTAATAAGTCCCATATATTTTTTATCATAATCGATAATAAAATAGAAAAAAATATACTACCATAATTAAGGTCAAATAATGTTTTCAAAGGGTTCAAACAAAATAGAAATGGGTAAAATACTCTCCAAATTTGTCAAGATTAAATTGTATGAACATATTTATGTCTTTTATTATATAAGCTTTAGGAATGGACCATTTTCGATCCTCTTAATTATTAATACTTTAATATAGGTTATTCTTTATAGAAATTCCATGTTGGGCCTCTCACCCTATTTATGAAAGGAAACATAATCTCCTCTCATATCCCACAAAATTAATTTTTGTATCCATGTTCAATGAATAGGGTCTAGAATCTTCTGATTGAAAACATACAAAATAAATGAAATATTATCACCTGGATTAGTAATTTTAATAAGGATTTATTAAAATGATTAATAAAAGGATATAAGTAAAAAAAATATGTCATTATATATATTACTAATGTTTGAAATATATATATATATATATATATATATAATAAATCTATATTTAGAATTCTAGATTTTTGAACATTTAATAAGGAATTCATAGGAGAGGTGTGTTTTTATGTTACAATATCATTGTTTTTCATTTTTATTATTCTTCTTTTGATGATGAATGTTCATGATATATATCTCAATAATATGATGAATTTTCTTAGCCTTCTGTATTTCTACTTAATATAAGTTTTCCATCCATTATTTCTCATTATGAACTCAAGAGACTAAAATATTATTTCTATGGAATATTGACTGTATTTCTCTTATCGGTGGAAAATGATTTATCATTGATTACCATTATTTATAAAATTCTTTTCTGTTTTTTAATATATTATAAAATAATCAATTAATGAAATTTTATACAACTATTTAATTTTTATAAAATGGTTGAAGAGTAATCATATAGTCATTTTTCGAATTCAGTACTTTTCACTATTCATGGAAAATTTAATGAAATTATTTAACAAATATGAAATTAAGGAAATTTCCCACAAACATGAATGATCAAGGATTTAAATATTCTATTTTATGATTCCATGATCATTTTTAATGAAACTAATTCTTTAGTATTTCAGAAATATTTATATTTTTAAATAAGTTAATTAAACATAAAAAGTAAATTTTCCAAATGAAATATTCCATGTGATATTTTGAATGTAATTTCCATCTATGATGGATGAATTTTATGTTTTCCAATATTTAAATGGAAGATGATCGATTTATATCATCCTTAATCATCCATGATTATTTATTATTATTTTGAAATGTTATTTAGGAATCCCATTTTCTATCCATGAGATTTATTATGATGATAAGACTAATGTTTGATGATCTTTTAAAACACAGGTGAATTATATTAATTATGATATGAGAGGCATTGGAATTATTAAAAATCAAAATTATTTGAATGATAATGATTTATAATGGGTTTAAATACTGGAATGGTGATTGAAATGAGTTTAGTAAGGGAATCTATCCATTATGATTGTCTTTTGAGTAAATACTGACTGACATGATGGTTTAGGGAGTGAACCCAGTACATTATGATTATATGACTTTTAATACATGAATACTAAGGAAACTATTTTATATGATTATTTTTATTATATAAAATTATCTATTATTCGATTTTTATGCTCTCATGGATCATGTTCATTGATCCTTTAATGAATAATGTCTTATGAACAATGAAGAATTATTTCTTGATTCAATATTAAGATCTATTATATGTTGTATGTGATTTCAAATGTAATTATCATGTTATTATTCCTATAAGATTATTTTATGTTTATGTGATAACTGATCTCTTACTTGGTTACCATTATTGAGCATCAGTACTAAACCATTATTATTTTTCCATTTTATTAGTTATGGATAAATGTATGAAGTATGATATTCCTTAGAAAGGTGATCATTTTGAATAACATAATATTAGATGATGATTATCACTTATAAAAGAATATTTTAATGTAACTGTGTTTGAAATGAAAATATACCTAAATTATTTAAGAGGTGATAATTTTGTTATATTAACAAATACACATCTCTTAAAATTTCATATCTTTATTAGAACTGTATGGGTTATTATACCCAGTCCATATTAATAGGGTGTTGACAATAGATAATTAATATCTTCCTTAAATTTATCCCAGAATCTATAATTAATTCACATAGGAATGATATATGTGGCAATAGGGTGTTTCTAGGAGAGACTATACATGATTATTATGATACGTTTTGATAAAGATTATTCCCACAATCCTCATCACCTAATTCTAGATCATTATAGAAGCCAATATTTTTATAAATGCTTTGTCTTTTTGGATATGAGCATGAAATATGATATTGCTAAATTATTTTTAATATAACAGAATTCCCTAGATTCGATGAATACTATATCAAATATGAACTATAATTCACTGTATTTTGGTACTAGGGATCTTGATTCATGTTAAACCGTCCATGGAAGTTCCCATATCCAATTTTAATAGTATCAAAATAGAAATTCTCTTAAATGAAATTTCTATCATGAGAGGTAGATTCTATCTTGTTCTGTTTCCCAAGAATCACAATCTGAACTAGATTCTCTAATCCTTATTATTGTGATATTTATTCAAATTCTTTTCATTTTTATCTTAATTCCCTCATCATCAACAACACCATGATTCCAAAAATAGATCATTTATCTAAAAAACTTCTATAAGAATCCAAATACTGAATTTCCATAAAAAAATTAATAATGAATTTTCAATCCAACCATACATTTTAATATCTATGTAAATATAATAGAATAATTGTTTTAGTCATAATAATATAAAAAGTATAGATTTCCATGTAAAAATTATATTCATAATGATATGTATTATCGAGATCAATTTGGAAACAATGTTACTGTGAATTAGATAAATTTTAATAATCAAGAAAATAGACAACAACCAAATAAGAAATGAATTGATTAACATATTTAGGATATGTTCATAATGAAAAAACACAATTTTCAATAAATAAAACTTTTCTTTAAAACATTGTAAATAAAATCAGTTAATTGGAAACTAAAATTAGTGATATGAGGATTCAAAGATGAGGAAAATTTCTCTTATATTTTTAAGAAAACCCGTGAGAAATATAAAATGCTAGTGAAATAATTTTTTGAAGGGGACCTAAAATTCAAAACCATAAAACATACCTCAATGTTAAAGACCTGAAAATTTATTGTTAGTCTTCTAATAGGAAAAGGAAATCAGATGATGAAATCAAGTAACAATATATCGTATTGAGTCATGAACATATTATTACGAATTATTTCCAAAAAATTAGTAGTTCAACAAATATCAAAATAAAAAGAATTAAATATGGCTTTAGTGAACATAATGGAATATTAGAAAAATCATGGGAAATTTGAATGTGAAAAGAAACTATTAGGATGATAAAAAATTATATATAAATCCACTGATAGATCCAATCAGAATAACCCATACTAGAAACAATTTTGAAACTAAAATTGATAGTAAAGGGACCAATAATTTTATAAATGTTTTGATAAATATCTATTTTTTTGATACTGTAAAATAGGTCCCTATATATGATAAAATTATAATGTGTATTCTTACCAAATAATCTTCAATGGAGGTTACAAAGTCAGGTATTGATATAATTTGTCCACTATGATTCAGCACCTACTTCTTTGTTAAATTGAAACATCTAGGAACATTTTATATCCCCTCATTCATTAGAGTGCAGGAAATTAATTATACTTTGATTTATTTAAGAACCTCAATGAATGTTATTACTCATTAAATTTTTCATCTACGGAGAGATATTATATTCTTTGATATTCATTAAATTGGAAAATATAATTTATCAAATCAATCTATAATAATTAAATATGTTTTAAAATGAAAAAAGATCTTATAATGAATGTCAAATTTTATGTTTTAGATATAGTTGATAGTATATTTAGTATAAAAAACAATTTATTTTAGGGAGAATTTTTTTGAAATATAATAAAATAATAATCTATGTTCAAAATGGGACTCTAATTATATTTTTGATGTTATATGGTTTATTTTATTTTATTTTAAAAAATTAAATACCAAGTGGAAGACCATTTCGTACAAAGATTAAAAAATATATCATACATTTACATATAGTTGATTCATAATTTTATTCATGAAATCCAACATATAGGTTCTATGCGAAATTAAATTTCTTTTGATAATGTAGATGATGAAACAAAAAATCTAAAATATGATGTTATGATTTTGAAACCAAGTCTGTTTTTGGAAAAAAAATTCTATTTTGACATTTATGGACATGAAAATGGAGGAATAATAGTATCATTTTATAATTTTCTTATTAAATTTGTTGGATTTTTTAAACGTAAATTATAAAATGTATATATGGAAGATATTTTTAATTTTAGTGTGAAATTGGAAGTAAAAATGTTGAAATTGATATAATTATACAAACTATTAATGATATATGAAAAATTATTTTCCCACTGATTTTGTTTCTGGTGAGTCAATTATTCTGAATTTAAAATATAATAAATATTTCATTGATTAGTCACTTATTTCTTGAGAGTATACATATTTAATTTCATGGGAATATGACATATATTCACTATATAAAAATGAAGGCATTGATATTATAGAAGTTTCTAATTCTTTTATAATGGAAAATGATTTTTAACTAAAAATGATGTAAAGGTACTCATAAAACTTATTTTATTTGAACAATATATCCCCCCTACACTTTAACATAATAATTTTATTGAAAATTTTATATATTCTAACTTTTCATTAGAATTACAATTTACTATTATAATTGACAATGGAATGTCTACTGAGTTAAAGAAATACGTTTTAGAGTTCCTCTTCGAAAATATGAATGATATATAATGACATGTAGTTTATTAAATTTGAAATTATATAAAAATATGTATGAGAAAGAATATTTTAGAGGAATATTTGAAATGTAATAGAATATTTAGTAGGACACATAACCCCACCATTAATTAAGCAGATAAAAAGGTGGCGACTCCTTTTTTGAAGTATGTATAATTTCACTAATTTCAGATAATATATTGTTGAATAAAATATAGACTATTCCCATTAAAGGAGGAATGACTATTGATAATATTAAATTTAGATAAATATTTATTATTAATTTTCCAAATATGTGGAGGGTATGAATTGATCATTTGAGGGTAATATTAGTAAGTATGAAGGACCAAATTCTCATTCATTTTCTTGTTCTAATACACGAATGGTTAGCTAAAAAATCTCATTATTTCTACATGGATGTGTTTTATGTATAATTTGAGGAACATATATAATTCTATTCGACTAGGATAAAAAAAATTCAAAATTTATTTTTTTTATCTTTACTTATCATTGAATTCATTGGGGTTAATTTATGCCCCTTCAACTTTCTAAAGATGTCTATATAAGAATTTTTAATATTCTAGAAGAATGCGTGAAGGTATCAATAGATTAATATATATTATATAAACCATATTTTTTAGGTATCAAAGATGTTAATGGTTTCGTATTCGAATATTATATTAAAGAATATTTATTCTCAAAAATGTGATAAGGCATTTAATAATTCTATGTGGAATTATTATAATTCATGAAATGTATTGAAATTAGATTTATGTGTAAAAGTCAAAGTTTGATATTAACTATTCATTTACTATTCTTAAAAGATGAATTATATTATATCTCATAATGACTATACTATATAA
The DNA here is from genome assembly GCA_963277665.1 of Viscum album. NCBI lineage: Eukaryota > Viridiplantae > Streptophyta > Magnoliopsida > Santalales > Viscaceae > Viscum > Viscum album. The sequence continues at coordinate 81,429,571 of OY728165.1, read as the reverse complement.
ATGAAGTGTCTAATAAAATATTTTATAATATTTTATTTTTTGTTGAAAATAAATCTATTTAAATAAATCCTTTTTTCATTGATGGGAAATTTGAAGGAACAACTAATGAAATCATATAGAATATAGTTTTCCTAATAATATATTTCCCAATTCATTAGGACATACCTTTTTTAAAACATTAAATAATGATTCAATGTTATCATTAGTGGATGTTAATGGGAAAGTAGTGAAGTGAAAATCACATCTCAATACACATACATCTAAAACTATAAATTATTCCGAGTCTTGTTAGTACTTAATAAATAATGAATTCCTATCTATTAATTTTCACATGATACATTAAGAAATTTTTTTGGGATATAGAGTTATCATTTTACACAACTATTCCACTATAAAAGATCTCTTAATTAATCAGGAATCAAAACCCTTTTTGTAAGAAAGATCTTATTGTATGAGGAATGTTACATAGATATCCAATATATCAAAGAAATGAGAAAAATTCATCTATTAATTTGAGAAGAATTCCATCTGAGTTTTGTTTAATATATTCTTCTATTGAAAAAATTAGAGATTTGTCCCTAGACAATGATTTTATTCTATTGTTGTTGAAAAGAGACAGTAGATTCCAAAAATTGTGAACTAATTATCTTAGTAATTATTTGATTATTTTTTTTATTAAAATGATATTTCTAAATTTAATTTTGAGTCAATGAAATATTTTTTATATAATCATAATGTGTGTAATATAAGAAGTTATATGATTATTATGAGATGTATCATGATTTTTTACATCTATTCACTGATGAAATTAAGTCATAGTAAATGTTTTGGTGACCACTTTGGGCCATAGATAACATCTTCTAATGTGATGCATTTGATTTAATTTTTTCCTAACATATTAAAATGTCCACATGAGTTTTTATGGAATGGAATATAATTTGAATTCCATGGAAAATATTTCAAATACAAGATATTCAACAACAATTATTATTGTTTTGTGTTATCCTTGTTGTTTGGGGATTGAAAATAATGAGCTATTTTACAAATACCTTTCCATATTCGTCCATCATATATTCAATGAATAATATATATTAGTGAAAAGAATCAACACAAATTATAACTGATGATTATTTAGTGGGGTCTATTTTTTATATCAATAAGTTTTATAGATTTTAAAAATATTGTATTTTTATCATAGACTAATAAATCATTTATGTAATAAAAAATAGATGGTTCAAATAAAGTATATTTTCTATTAAAAATTTTATACAACATATAATCGTCAAAAATATATTTAAGGACATTAAAAGAAACATATCATGATTATTATAGGGAAATGCATTAACTTGGATATGAAATAGAAGAGATTATGACTTTAGGATGCTTTGTGGGAATATAAGACTACCTACAAGTTTCAAAAATGGATTTCTATTTGTAAGATAATTAATGTCATATCTTTTAATATTAATATGGATATGGACAATAAATCTGTATAGGGTTTTATGTTAATAAATTGGAATACCTGTGAAGATGGAAAATAGTGGATGTATTGTTTTTAACGGTTATAAGTAATTTTAAAAATGGTTTTGAAAATACTTTGATGTTCGATGAAAAAATAATGGTTATTCAGGACAAGTTTAATATATGAAAATAATTATATATTTGAGATAATTTTAATCAATTCAACCTTTTCCTCATGCACTTCATATATAAATTTCATTTCAAATGGGATGGTCCTTTTATTATTATTCATGTTTTCACTTTTGTTGTTGTCCTGACTACAAATCATAAGAAAATTGTTCTATTTATTAAAAAATGACATAAAATGAAACTAATTAAGGAAGTGTCTCAGGAACCTATAGGGGTTACTACCTTTTGATAGAATCTAAATAAAATAGAACAACCTAGGTTTTTTCTTCCCTTGTTATTTGTTATTGCTGGTAATATCTGTGGGAGAAGGTGTTAACATTTTATAGTGCTAGGTTTTTTATTTTCTTCCATAGTGGTTCTTTTAGAGAATAAATAGATTTTAATATTTTTTATCCCATTATTTACCCTGATTAATTAAATTGGGGAACTTCTCCACATTAATGAGGAGATACATTATGATATTCAATGTTAAAAATATATTTAACCTTAAGATACATGGATCAACACACTCAATTTGTATACCATGAATACCATTTCCAATAAAATTATTTTCATGAATATAATGATATTATGTTTTCATATTTTAGTGATTAATTTTGAATATCTATAAGAATTTTAAAAATTTATTAACAAATGAATTTTATTTGATTTAAATAAAAATAATTCTTCTAATTTTAGGATGTAATATTTTTCTTTATTTTTCATAATTTTCTTAATCTGAAAATATTATTTTTTAAGTCACTTTAATAGATTTCTTTGGAAGAAAGGATTAAATGAATGAGTTTTTACAAACTGAAATGTGTGAATAATTATATTTTTACTACATTTAAATTGGTTCTTTTTTACTTATAGATATTATATATATACTATGATAATAAAATTCCTAGATGGGAATCATTTTTCATACATCCTTAAACCCAAAAGAGTATAAAAATTTAACTTTTGAGTTGAATAGATAAATTGTTAATAAGAAGGAATTAATTTTTCAGGTTTTTAGTTTTTGTTAATTAGTTTTTTGTGGAACAATACATTGATGATTCCTTTAACATAAAATACAATATTATAATTTATTGAATTTCAAAATAAATTCCAAATTTTTATTTAATTTATATGTTTATCCAAATTGGATTCATCATTAGTGGCAATTAGAATATTTAGTTTAGTGGAAGGAAAACTATAATTTGATAAATTGTACCATAATTTAGTTTATATAAAAAATTCCCAATTGAAAACAAAATAATTTTTTTTTCATATATCATATATTAATTTTTAGTTGTATTAAATTTTTCGGATTTTTTAATTATGAATAATCTCTATGTATAGGATAATTCTATATTACCCGTTATATTTATTTAGGTAAATTATTATTCATTCCACTATGGGAATGTATTTAAAATATTAAAAAATTATAATTAATGTCATAAAATTATGAATTCCCATTATTATTTTTTGATGTGGATTTAAAATAAAAAAATATAAATTCAATTGAATTTTTATAAAACCCAAATATTGAATTAATTAATTTATTTATTATATAAGTAGTTGTATGAGTAATTAATTCTACAATAATAAAAAATAATTTTCATCAACCTAATATAGTAAATATTTTTACTGATAATTATTTGATTCCACACTCATGTTGGTAAATAAATGTTTCTACTCTCTTTTTGATGAAATATTTTTAGGATTTAATCATTTTTTAAATAATTAATCTTAAAAAAATTTGAAATTAAAAATGATATTTTTCACTAAAAACATTTTTTTTCATAATCGAAACATTACTCATTTGATTATGAAAACCCATGGGGGGAATTCTTTTAAAAAATTAATTTTTTATAGATATATAGTATTTCAAACATGATACACATATTATTCCATTTAATTTGACTCGTTAATCCCTAAATTGGAAGAAAAATATTAGTTTGGGGGAACTTGATGTGGCTATGTTTTGATAGTATTTTTCCACATCATTTTTTAAATAATTGTTTTTAAATAATAAAATATGATTTCATAGAATATTTTTGAATTTTAGAATGATTTAGGTAAATTTAATAAAACTCATAATATTATGTTAATTTTTTTAAAATTTATTATTTTTAATTTTCATGATAGTGTATATTTTTATGATTATATTAGTTTAACCATACAATTATTATTTTTTTATTATTATTAATTTATAGAAAATCATTCATGGTATGTATTTATTTATATCATTTTATATTTTTCCATTCAAAATAATAATTTTATGTCTTTGAATTTAATAACTTTTTTAGTTTATTATATTATTTTTTATTGAAAATAATTAATTTATCATTGTGTAAAATTCAATTTAAATACTGGGTTTTATGTATTTAAATTATAATGTTAATTTATTTTTTACCTTTTTTGTTATATAATTCTTTAGTTTCTATTCAACTATGATGAAATTGTAATGTGGAATTTATATATCCAATTAGAAAATGCACATTTGCATCAAAATTTCCATGTATCCAAACTTCAAAATAGAAATCATTTGGCTGAATCTTGATCTGTAGCCAATAAGAGGTCATCAATGCTAATTATCTTAGTTTTTCACTAAATATCCATATCTAAAATCACATTCAAAATCAATAGATGTGTAAAATATGATATAATTGTATCTAAGTTTCAATAGTCTCCAATATATACATTTATGCACCCACATGTCTATTCATTTAACAAATTCTCCCTAAAACCACTAGGATAGAACCTGAGACCTTCATCGAATAGATGATCAAGATACATTATGATCATTGATGAATATAAGATGATTTAGAATCCCAATAATCAGATAAAACACAAAAAATGTGATGATTATTAGGATATTAAAGTATGGAGTGGTTTCTACTCAAGAAATCCTAAAATCTAAACATGTGAAATTAATGAAACCAGATCAAATATAAGGTGTCTTTCTATTTTCAGATCTTTTTAAAAATGAGATTATTGATATGATAATGATGATGACCAAGATTTTCAATTATTAATCATTATGAATTTGAGTAAAAAATAACTATATTCATTGATGTTTATCATGAAACTATAAGAGTTATGGAGATAAATGGAATCTGATCCCCGAATTGAGATCTTGGATTGTTATATGACTAAATCTCTAGAATTTAGGATGGGTTGTGTTATGTTATTTTGTGTCAACACCTATTATTAGGAGGAATGTGTGATAAACCTGAGATATTGAAGAAGTGCGGGGACAAATATGAATTTTTAAGTGTAGCAAATGAAGCTTGGTGAGAAACATTAACACTAATATGAGTGAATCTGAATTTTGAAATGAAAAATTATTTTTAAATAAATTTACATTAACAATACCATTTTTTAGTATAATCTTATATTGTATTTATAATCCTTTTTTTAAAATATATTATAAAAATTATTCTGCGGGATTCAAATTTTTTTCCCTGATCTTGAAGCATGTTCAGGCATGCGAGAACTAAATGTGATCAATAATTTGACCTAATGAATATAGTTTTCCATCATGGACTGATATTAGATAATTGAATTATATTAATTTAATAATTGAAATTATGGTGAAATTATTATTTGTATTTTATTATATATCGAGAAATCTATATATTTCTTTGATATAAGTCATTCCAATTGTTGAAGACAATAAACCAGCATGATCGTCATCCTGATGGAGATTATACATAGGGCGGAGAATAACTGAGGGATGATTTCAGAAATTTGTGATGCATATTCATAGTGATTTACTTTAAGAAATTGATATTTATTTTAGTTGTGTGTTCACTTGGAATGAGAGGAGGCTATCATAGAAGATAAAATGAATTATTAGTTCAATGTGTTGTCTAAAATGATCATTGTAAAATATGGATGAAATAATAAAAAATTAATGGTGTAATTTTTGTATTTTGGACTGGCCTAATTGATAAATATGAAGACATTTTTTGTGAGTTGAATAAATAGTGTGTACTCATGACTAATTATAAAAATAAAAAATTATCAGATATTCATCCAATAATATATGAATGAATATTGAAATAAGTGGAACCAAAAAAATATTCTTAAGGGATTAATGAGGATCTATTATTGATCAGTAAAATGAAGATGAATATTATAGTTTTATCCATCACGTCAATTATTCATAGATTAATATATTTTTTATAAGTAATGTTTTAGAATTATTATCTTTTCAGCTATATGTTTATTCATTCAGAATATAATTTATCTCTATATTTATCATTTTTAACTAATAGATTTATTTTTGAGGATTAAATATACTATAATTTCATTTTATTATTCTGCCCTCCACTATATGTAAGATAAATTACTTATTAGATTGTGTTATTTATGAAAAAACAAATTTACATCTTGGTATGTTTTAGTGTATTATGTTTAATCTATTTTTTTAATCTTGTAAATTATGAATCAAGAATTGTGAGAGGAAGAGAAGATTTATTTTGTCTTGGATCAAGGAAATAGGTGAGTTATTTGAATTTATATTTGTGAATGGAGTTCAATTACTATGAGATTAGTTTTTAATCCCAACATTTCAATGACAATGTGAAGAAAATTTTGATATTTTGAATTATGTATTGAAAGTGTTTATGATGTATAAATACATAAAATCTATGAAGAAAGGATGAGCCATGATAATCACCAGTAAGTAACCCTATTTCATTTAATAATTTTTTACAAATATTTTGATTGAAATATTTCAATTCCTTATATGACATAAAATTTTAGTAGTTTTTTTATATTTATAGTAGTCACTTTATATGAAAATTTAAAAACATAATAAAAATTTTGATAGAGAAACCCATTAAAGGAAAAATCATTGGGAAACAATAGTAGGTGATGATTTATTACTATTTTATGGTTTTAGAGATAATTTATTTTTTTATGCGACTATAAAATTATTGAGTCATTAATTATTATTATTATTATTGTCCACGGTTATTCTTTTCCTTTTGATATTCTATTTAAAATATATAATATTGACCATCTAATATTGTAATTCATTTTCATTTAAAACATAACATTCCATGATATGGAAATGTAATTGATATCCTTAACTTCAGAACCTTATAATGGTTTATTAGGATATCTATTCCTAATAATAATTATTTAAGTCCACATGATAGTTTCATTATGTTGAGAATGTGGGTTTCCCATCAACCCTTTCCACAAACTGGAATTGGTCACTAATTAATCAGTGAACTTGGATGCTTTGTGAACAAATTTAATTGTTCCATGTATTTATTTTATGATGTTTTGGAAGTCCAGATAAATATTAGATATGGATTTAAAGACAGTTATGGTTTTTTATGAGTGGGTTTTTAGATTTAAATCTTTATTATGATCCATAAGTCCCTATTTGATGTCACTAAATGATTATCTCTATGTGTTTATTGAAATGATTTTTAGTTTCGGAAACGTTTTACTCAATATGGGTAGTCTAGGTACTACTTATTGGGATCATTTTTTAGGTGGATAGGCTAAAAAACATCTATCCAAATCACATCTATTAATGTTTTTGGATGTTTTTGTGATTTACCTTTCTTGATTCTCACTTTTTTTCTAATTTTTTTTCATGGATATTTTTATTTCATTTGATATTATTTACATAATTTTTATGGATTATATTTCTATTTTGGGTCATTATTTATTTTCATTCCGCCTTATATGTATGTTTTGACGATTATGGAGTATTTATTTTTATATTTTGATCTAATCCCCCAGTGGATGAGACTCTTGTGGAAGTGATGTTTAAGAAGATTCATCCTATAAAATAAAGATATTCCATAAAAATACATAAATTTATGAATGAATCTTAGGTATTAGAATATTTAGGGAGAATTCTTAAGAGTTTATATTCTATAATACATCATACATTAAAGGAAAAAAATGATTCTCAAGAATAATATTATTTACTATAAAATACTAACTTAAAATTGTGTTTTTGTAAATTCTATACAATACTAATTTATGGTTTTTTAAATTATGATTTATGTAACCAATAAAAACTAGTGGTAGATCATGTTTTAAGCGAAGATTTCATGAAAAATTTAAGTTTAATGACGTCAAATTTAAATTCTCTTGGAAATTAAATATCAAATCCCTTAAGAAAAAAATGTCATATGATTTTTTCCTGTAGTAAGGAGATAGAAACCTCATGGAGTATGTAAATCAGTTCGTCAATATTGTCCAATTTTTTCTGAATATTATTTCAGCTAAATAGCTATAATGCTACCCTTATTTAATGCAATTTCTTCTTAGTAATTGATAATAGGTTTTTCTTTTTTTTAATCATCACATATGTTTAATTGGTTGATCAATAACAAAATTTTTGAAACCATCTATTATTAAACATCAATGTCGGGTGGGGTTCCTTACATATTTAGTGGATGTGAATTCATCTTTTTCAAGAATAAGTTAATTTGAGACATGTATAGAACGAGATTTGTTAGTGGATCTTGGAATCATCCCCATTAATCACCTTTTAAAAGAACGAAATGAGGGGGAATCAATTGATATTAGTGTTGACAAACTATGTATAAATGGAATTTAAAACTAAAGAACCCTATGGCCCATTAATCAAGGGGGAACATTAGTCACTTATAGTTATATTGTATAGAAATATTTACTCTTATGAATAAAAAATATTATGGATGATGATGTCCCTCTTCTATTTTCTAATTACAATATATTGATATAGTGTCAGATTTCCCAGTCCATGAGATTCATCCTTTTGATGTTCTAATCTTAATGGGTTGTATGATTTCATTTTGGTAAAAAGATTACACTACTAGTAGAAGGTGACCTTGAACACCACTAATATGAACTCTCATGTGTTTCAAAATGGGGGGTTCCATTAAGAAGGAGGCCCCACCACATACCAAAGCATGTAACACATCATGTATGTTAGATTCTATCATTATTGAGACTAATGAATGGAATTTCGTAATTTTTCATCCATTAGAAGGAAGTGAGTTTCATTATGTTCTCTTGGGTGACTTCTCATCTTTACCCAATATACATGATGTTTCGATTTCGATATATATAGTGTTAGGGATTGTGAATATTTATTTTACCTCTAATCACATCGACCACAAAAAATGTTGGGAATTTGATATCCAGTTAGACTATTTGAAGGATATGTTCATGATTCATTCAAGAATGTAATCTGCAGCAATTTGGGTCTCCTTTTCACTGTAATTTGATGGATATATTATTAATTTTATTTATAAAAAGAAGATGAACCATGTGAATGTCATGAAAAATTTAAATTTTCCAAATAAAATTCATTATTTTATTAGATAATATGTGAAAGGAATATTTATATAATCAAACAATGATAATGATACCATCATCTCAAGGAAAAAGAGCTAAATATTAGATTTTCTTCTCCCAAATATAGGTCTATCCTTTTTTAGTACATCATTATGTAAATTGGATTGACCACATTTCATGAATTATTTATTAAAAAAAATAATTCAATATTACATATATACCTTGACTTATTTTTAATTGTCTTGATGGATGGTTTATTGTAATATTCCAGGCCACCGGAAGAGCATGGACAACACCCTAGGGTTCCTAAGTAAACTCTTACTGATCAGATCCTTTATTCCAGGATATAAAAGTGTTATTTTAGGACTGGGGATGTGTTTTTCTTTGAAATTTTTTCTTTCAAAATAGTTAATTTTTTTTGTTCAAGAGAACATAAAATCCCTCATGTACTGGGTGGATCTAAATAAATTCTTTGAGATTCAATACATCTTCTGCTTAATAGGCTATTATTGAAGACATATAAAAGAATTATCTATGGTTGTGTTACCCATGACAACAATTACACTAAAAGTGGTTAGTTTTTAGATATGATTGAGTTCTATTATTTCTTTTAGTAATTAAAGATACAGTTGAACATGATAACTATATTAATTATAGCCGAGGTAGATCATGTCTATTATTTATACTATAATGCAGAAGGTGTGGGTTCATGTCATGCGATTATGTAAAATGATGATTTTTCAGTATATGGTCATTCCAACTAAAACCACATGGTAATAAATACCCATCTCATGACCTATATGTCATTGTGATGATGCATTACCTTATAATTAGTTGTCATTGTATTTTAAGGGAAATATTTATTAGTCCCTATAAGACCCTAACCGTAAACACTACCTTGTCATGAGTTAAGTAAACAAAATTATGTTATTTCACATTTATGATGTTTCTAAATTAATAAATTTAGAGAACAAGGACATAAATAATTCAATATAATTCAAATGTCACATTATAGAAACTTCTACTAACAATCCATATTATTAAAAAAAATTAAAAAAGAAACCTCGTTTCAATTCATTTTGAAAATTGTCGCTTCCTTGATCCCATCTATGAATCCATTCTTCTTAAATAACAGTAAAAAACATTTCAAAACATGGAAGGAGTATAAAAATCATAGTAAGGGTTACATAAAGAATTAAAAAATTATTGTACAGGGAAATCATGAAAATCACGATCAATTTATCATAAATTATTTATTTTAACCTCAAATAAGTAGTAAATAATTTAATTTTATTATAAGCTCATTATATATCATTTTTTGTAATCAAATTACATCTATAAAACCAATATAAGTCACATAAAACAAATAATTGTAACTTCTGACATAATCTTTCATAAATATAATAACCATACAGTCTAATTCCGTATACATAACTATTACAAATAGAATTTCCATATGTCAACTTCCAAAACCAATGAATTAGAGGTTATAATGTAACCACCCATCAATGGTGTGTCATGGAACCCCCTACCATTGGATTATTATAGAACCAACAATATTTGGTTTATCATGTAACCTCCCATAAAATGTCCTTGTACCATTGTATAATCACGACATATAAAATATTGAAATTATCAAAATTTCACTCATAAAACTTTATTTGATATCACAATAAATCATTACAAGATATTGAAATAGTATATAAATTTTAAAAACCATTTTCACATCAAAAATACCAAAAAATGAAAAAAATTGATTTCTTTTCCCTTTTTAAAAACATTATGTCTTATAGAGGAAACCAAATATATAATAATGGTTCTGGTAGTAGGGAAGTCTTAGTCTCCACATACATTAAAAAACATTCAATTTTTTTTTTTGTAATGATATTAAATTTTTTATAAAAATATTACTTTAGAAATACATTTAATGAAATAAAATGTTAAAGGGTTCGATTATATACCATATAAAATAATCTGGTGTATAACCTCAAAATATTCCTCAATGAAAGGATGTTGAGATGAAGTCCCTTACCTCGAGTCTAATTCTTCATGTATGTTCTTTATCTTCAATAATAATAAATATAGGATAAATATTTACGTTCTTTAGAAACTTTATAATTTTTATTTATTTATTTTTTATTACTTATTTCAATGTTATAATAATTACATAATTACTTATATTCATATGAGATGTTTTATTGATTTCCAGTACTAGAGATGAAAATTAACATAGTAAGGAATCAATAGGCCATGTGGTCATACGTCTATAATTTATAGAATAATATTAATAAAATTATTATATTTTTAATAAATCTCTTATATTTTTAAATCAAAAAATTATGTATTGTTATGAAAAATGAACTATGATATAATCATGGTGATAATAAGTCGATGTACAAATGAGTAACATATTATTTTTTTTTCGGTGATCATAATTGAAAAATGTTATGTAATAATTTACCTTTACTTAATGATCATAACATCATTTCAATAATATTAATATTTTAAAATACTTATATATATTATATTTTTGATGTAGTTAATAATAATAATCAACATACCTTCATGGTGGTGTTTGTTTACACTTATGCACGATCGAAATTATATGTTTTTATATACATGAAACATTAGAATGTAATTGATATATTGTTATCATATAATGGTTAATATTTCATTAATACAACTTATTAATGCTAATTTTATCATTATAAAAAGTCATTAATGATAATATTGAAAACAAAATATATCAGTTTGTGAGGCAGTAGTCGCCTTACCCATGAAAAAAATGCATTTCTTATTTGAATATATTGGAGATATATTTAGGTGATGATATTAACATAATAACATCTCTATATATTTATGAAACATTAGTTATTATTTCACCATGTTTTTTTATGATTTGATTATGCCGAAGAAGCAATAATATTGAAATACTTATATAGAAATGTTAGATCTACTTCGATTCATAACCCTCGAAGAACACCTTAACACTTCAAATAAGTGTGTTCTGCCCAAAAAAATATCATGAATTTAGGATCATATTCTAGGAAGGGTTATTGGTAGATAATGGATGAAACATAAGTATTTTTAACTATGACCAATAGAGTGGAATGTGTGAATTTTTATAGGAAAGGGGAGTGACACCATTTGATTCCCTGAAAATATTAAATTAATAAAAATTAATTCTTAACTCCAAATAACTCCAAATTGAATTTTTTAGAATATAATATAAAGGTCGTTAGAAATACTCTCAAAAAATAATTTCTAGAAATGTATTGATTTTGTTATAAACATTATATTTTGTTTTGAAAACCTTTTAACTCTTACCATATAATAATTTAATTTACCCTTTTATGGATAACTAATTAATATAACATGCCAAACGACCAATAAATGAGTCGTTAGAAAAATTATAATACTTATTTGTTTGTAATTTTATAATTTTATGAATTTTAAAATTTTTTTAAAGTATTTAATCTTTCAAAATCCCAATCATGTCTTGTTTGACACTATTCAATAGTTGACATTTAAAAAATATCAAAAAATCAAGATAAGTTTAATCCAACTGATTTTAATCATCATAAAATTATCAAATTCATCTAGACTTTTTGATATGGAATCAATTCCTTAAAATTATAATTATTTTAGTATTTATAATCTCATTAATTTGATTCCTTTATTAATTAAAAAAATTATTGTGTCATTATTATTTATCCATTTAATTAATTTTTTTTTCAGAAAATTATATATAAATATATTACCAGGATGTATTTAATAATTTAATATTTCAAAATAATATTTATTGTCGAATATATCAGTTATATTATAAGATAAATAAATTTTTCTTGTAACGAGAGTAATGATTATGACATATTGGTCTTTAAATTAAATAAAATGTTTATAAATGTCATAATGATTCCCAAGTGGCATCCGAAGGCCAAAATATCCACCCAATTTTTTTCATGGTTGACAAAAATATATTCAATATGATTAGGAGAAGTCGTAGGGTTTTTTCAAAATATTTATAATATTATTTTTACAATTAATTTCCTAATATACCTTTAATGTGGTAAATAAAATACAAATGTTCCTTTTCACCAAAATTTATGTTGATCATATAAGAGATAATTTATTAAAATTAATACTACCACGTATTTCCATTTTTGAACATTCAATACAATAAAGATAATAGAACTAATTTAAAATTTATTCCATTGATGAGTTAAGAATTTTGGCTGTAAAAGTAAAAATATTCACACATTCACAATGTTTTTATATCCAATATCAATTTTAAAATTGATCATAAAATACCTAAATAAAATTAAATGATAAAAAATTGTTTATTTATACTTTAAAACCAAATAAAAATGATAATATATTTATATAAATAAATTAGACAAAAAAGATGTTTTGAATTAAAATGTATTATTACTCACAATTCATTAAAATATATATATTATCATAAAAATACAACAGATTCAACAAAGTAAAATTTTGATGTCCAGATTCTAAATAATAATATTATTATTCCAAATAAAACATATAAATGTGTCAAAAACTAGATTTAAAATGGGTTCACCATCAAAAGAAGACAAACCTATATTTTTAGAAAAACCAACCTTTTATCTATAGAATTTAATTCAATCTTACATAATGACTAAAAAACATAAAATATGATTTGTTATTATTATATTGAATTTATATTTCTTTAATATATTGGAAAACGATTTTTTTATTTCTTTATAGACATTATTATTCACAATTAAAATAGTTTTTCATAAAAATATTTATTTTATATTCAATTGGGTTTCAGTATTATTTTTAGTTTATTTGTTAACCAATGAATCATTATATAAACATGTGAAATTAATATTTTCAAAACTCAGTTAACATTGTTCATTCTTAACATCTACAAAATAAATATCTCTTAAACTAATAATATTTCAATATTTTTTCGTACATCCTAGTCTTTGATGAAACGTAAGATTTCTGAGAAACCTAATACTGTGTGTTGTGTACGTTATTAGAGATAACATCTAATTAATGTAAAACTACTTTTTAATTCATAAATATTAATAAATATTAAAAATTATTATTCTGTAATCACCTATGATATAACATACATCCCCCCATTGGAGTAATCATTATGGTTCAAGGTCATCCTAATGAATGGGGTAATATAGTCATTTGACTCTACCAATTATTTATAAACTATATTTTCACTATATAGATAAGGATTTTAAATAATTTGGCATTCCTTTTCATCTACCACTTGAGGGGTATCATGAAAATCATTGTATTCCCCATCATCCTCCTCTTAAACGTAGGAATCAACTCCTAAGATATTGTGGGAATCAAAAATATGTCCAAAAAAATACCAGGGTTACACATAGAAAAAACATGGATATAAAAGATAAAAATAACTATCATGTTCTGTTTTAATGTGATAGAAAACATTTTCAGGATAAATTTAACAATCACAAAACTATACATTTCTATTGGGTTAAACGATCTTTGTTTTCATATTAGGCATATTAAACAAAAAATGTTTTTTTGTTTTATGGTACTTTTCATATATTTGAGTAATTATTATACTACATAAACTGTGAACATAAATAAAAATACTTGACTAAAAAGTTTTTTTTTTCATCTTTTAATCAATTTCCTCATCATACTATAATTTGTATCCAAACAATGAGTATTTATGATTAATTTTTTCACACCAGATACACTATAATAAACTTCTAAAAAATCAAATCATCCCTAATAGGTTAACTATCAACTTATATTACCCTTAAATATTAAGCATAACCAAAATGGTTGGTAAAATATTCTGTAATATCCCCAAAATAATAAACCAATGTATGAAGAAAAATGACTTTTAATATCCAAATTTCAAAAGTAAAAAAAAGTATTTAAAAAAGACCATTTTATAAATATTTTTTCATAAAATTAATCCAAATAAAGAATACTATAATACAAATAAAAATATTAGAAGGATTTGATAACATAACCTTCCATGATTAATTTTAACATTTTTTTGCCACGTAAAATAAATCATTCTTAATGGCCAATACAAAAAATTAACTACCCTAAACCCGTGTTCTCAAAGATAGGTTATGTATTTCTCTAAATAAGATAAATTACCAAAACTACACAATAAAATAATATATTCATAAAAAATATAATACATCCCTTACTCACCAATTAGAACCCCATAAAATTCTACCCATCTTAATTATATAAATTTTAACAAGTAGTGAATTTATTAAAAAATAACATTTACCTCAAATCACTTTCTTATTCCAAGGATATCCATTTGATAAAACATAAGTTAAAAAGTAAAACTTTTTTTTATTATACCACCTGTTTAAAATAAAATGAAAATGTTATACTATCTAACGACAACACATAGGTGAGTTTTAAGTGACAATGCCTTATTACCCTTCAGTTATTGGTCCAATTCCTACTGCCTTTTCAACCTGATGATTTTGCCTAATTTCCTATAGGTTTTCTTTTTTCTAAAACAATATTAATTTTATAATATTACAAAAATGAGGCAAAATACTCAAGAATAATAATTAAAAAATTTAACATTAGTGATTACATCATGACATTTATTTTTCATTGCAAAATTTAAAATCCCATAATTACATCAAAATACAAGAACATATAAAGCCTAAAAGCTATTCAAAACTATAATATTATGTAGAAATAATAAATAATGATACGTTTTCAAATCACATTTTCACCTAAGAAATATAGGATTTCACATAATATAAAAAACTCCACCAATGTAATCTCATCATTAAAATTCTGTGAATACATTTAAACACGTCACCATCCTACACTCTACCATTACTCTTGAATCAATTATATGTAGTCTTTTTAATAATTATGCATTCATAATTATACATTATCAATGAATTTAAATGTTATAGATTAATACATCATTCCTACAAACAAAAATAGTATTCATGTCCTATGATTCAACAAATTCTAAACACGAGACTAAATATAATCCATAGCATAAAAATGACATTCTCTGTTTCTTCATCTTCAGTTGAAATAGAAGTATGTATTGATAAACATATATTTTTTAGGACCTCATAATACCATTACCCAACATTATTCTTTAGATATTTAATTTTATAATGACCATATTCATCATATTTAGAGCATTCAATTGAAAACTCAAAAAGAAAATCATTCCCCTTCTTATAGTCAACTGAACGCTTCCTTTTATCTGTGGACGATTATTGTTTTGTGACCTAGATTACCCAATCTATAACCTATTCCCATACCTTTAAAACCCCTTCCTAGGAATTTCTTTCAAAATACTCAAAATATATGTCGTTGAATATAATTACCTTTAAGATCAATATTTCTTGAATATTCAGATGGATTCATTTCTCTAATATATGATGCATTTAAAATCACAATAATTCATGTGGTTAATCATTACTCTTGATTGGTGGTTTATAATGACCATAAAATTTATCATGGAAGATTCCATTTTATTTAGTTTCTTATTCAAAGAACCACCACATTTTCCATCACATCTGTTCTAACATCAGTAGTTTATGGATCTAGCCATTTTTTAAAATCAAAAAGGTTATTGAGAGTAAAAAATTACAATATAAAATATAATGAGGAAGGTAACCACTAAAATATCCACATTAATTTTATACCAAACTCATTCAACTTATCAAAAATAACTATGAATCTTCCAATAATATTATCCTCTATTTTTATATACTATTATCATCTTATGATGATATATCTACCTAACCTTTAATGTTATCTAAACAGTCCTCTAATACCATTTATATTGCCCAAACCTTAAAAATTACATTATATTGATTTATGTCAAGAGTTTTACATTATTTTACATTGGTGATCTTATCAAGTTAATATATATAGATATTATGTAATAATCTATTCCTAAAAAATATAATTTTACAATGAATTTACTTTAACTCACTATACATTTTTTCACTAAATAAAATGCTTTGAAAATAAAATTAGTTTCATTTGATGTTTAATCATCATAACATTTCCTTGATACCATCCTTGATTATATTATCCTTAAATTCAATTCTAAATCATTTTGAAACATCGGATACGTTTTGAAATCTCAGTATGTGATACAAATAAAGGAAAATTGTTAGTCTTTTGAAAACATGAAAACCATAAGCATTTTCTCATAATGTAATAATTTTCACCTTTTGGAAATTGTAAATATATTCCATGGATTATTAGCGCATAGCATAGATATTTTTATTAAAATATTACTATAAACCCCATATTAATAAAATATAACATATAAAGGTAATTTTTTACATAATCAAAGTTAAATTGAAAACAATATAGTCAACTTCCATATATATCACACTTACAAATGGAATAACCAAACAACCAAATTCCAATCCCAATTCATTGGAGGATATAAAGTAACCACCCATCAATGGATTATCAAAAAACCACCAATATGTGGTTTATTATGGAACCACCCATATTTGGTTTAACAGGTAACCACCTATCAAATTTCTAAGTACCATTGTATAATAATAACACATTAATGATTTCAATTATCATCATTTCAGTCATAATATTTCATTTGAAATAACAGGAAATAATTTAATGATTTGAAATATTAAATCCATTTTCAACACAATTTTGAATAAAATTTATCAAAATAAATGGAATAACATTTTGTTTTTCCCATTTAAAAAACATTACAGTTTATATAAGAATATAAAAAACAACTAATGGTTATGATGATGGAGAAATCATTGTCACCAAAAACATGAATAAAATTATTTTTTCATTTTGGAAGGAAAGTAAAATAATTTGTATAAATTTAGTCCTTTTCAAAACATTTGATTGAAGAAAAAAAAGGGGTTGATAATAACCCTTATAAAACGAGGTGGGTTATAACATCAAAATATTCATCAATGAAAGGCTTTGAGACAATGTCCCTTAACTCGAGTCTGATTCATCAAGTATGTTTTTTATCATCCTAGATAAAATACATAGGTTAATTATTCACTTGATTAAGAAAAATAATCAGGTTTTATGTTAATTTTATATCACTAATTAAAATTTTATAAAAATAACATAATTATTTAATTACATATCGGATATTTTGACGGTATTTGGTACATGAGTTTAAAATGGACATGGTAAAAAGTCAATAGTCCATGTGTTCATAAGTAAATAATATGCAAAATATTATTAGAAACATTATTATAATTTTTATACTTCAATTATAATTTTAAATTAATCCATTACTTATTTTTATGAAAAATGAACAACGTTATAAAATGGAGACGATCGATCGTACATAAGCATGAGTAATAATTTTTCATTTTTATTAATAATTATTGAAAGAAGGAAAATAAATTTTTTTTCTTCTATAATTAGAATAAAAATAGTAATAACATATTTATCATTTAAATTAACTTGTTTAAATATCCTAAAAGTGAGGTATTAGATAAAAACTAATTACATCTCTTCATGGAGGTGATAGTTCACACATATGAATGAAATACATTATCCGTTATTATGTGGGAGGAATGTAAGAATAAATATGATATATTATTATCTTATAATAATTAATATGACATTAATATCATATATTAACATTAATTCCATCATTAAAACTAATCATTAATGATAGTGATGAAAAATTAACTATATTGATTCGTGATGCGATAGTCTTCTGTACATCGAAATGAAACGTTCATATCCAGTTTGTCGAAATTGGAGACATATTTATGTTAATATTAACATAAAAAAATCATAGTACATTATAAATTTTTTATTTATTATTTAAGAATTGTTTATGTGCATATTAAAAAGTGAGAGAGGATATTGAAATAGTAAATTGAAAATGATACCTCTTCTTTAGTAGATCAACATTGAAGAAAAACTTAACAAATCTAAGGCGGGTGTTCTTTTGAAACATTTACTTAAAAATGTGTGTACGCATTCTATGAAGGGTTTGGGAAACTATTTTCATAACGAAAATAATTTTTAACTGTGATTAATAGACTGAAATGATTGTTGTTTTATATGAGAGGGGTGGGGCACCCTTAGAATCCTTTAAAATATTAATTTAATATAAATAAATTTTTGACTCCAAATTACCCCAAATTTTGTTAGTTTCAAGATAAAGAGAGTATGGTTTTAAATCCTCTGAAATAGAATTTTTTTGACATGTATTTATTTTAATTCTAACTTTATATTTTTTGTTTTAACCCCTTTAAACTTTATTCATTTTGTCATGTAATGTACAATTTGAGGGTTAGGATAATTACCATAAAATTCCAAAAGACCAATTAATGTGTCGTTAATGTCATTTTTAGACTTTTACTTACCATTTGGAAAAATCATATTATTATAGTAATTTTATAATAATTGATAAAATATTTTATATTTTAAAATACCAATATTGTATATTTTGACACTATTGATTGTTTGCATTTCAAAAAATACCGTAACAACTTGATAAGTTAGAAAAAACTATTTTAAATCATCATAAACATGTCAATTTAATAAAAAAAAATATTATATGGATTCAATTATCTCATATTTTATTTGTTTTAGTATTTATAATATCATTTATTTGGTTCATTAATTAAATAATGAATTACTGCATCATTATTATTGGAGGAGTGTGAGTAGACGCCCGAGTCTCTAAGAGGCAATATCTACTGGGATCACCCATGATGCCTTCACATTTTTCGAAGGAACCATATAGAGAAGCACTGCTCGACCATCAATATTTCGCTAGATTCTCTCAAGGTTCGTTTTCCCTAATCAATGATAGGGATCCACAAAGGGTATTTAGGAAATGTGAGATAGAATATGTCTCAACTTTATATGGATCCATTTCATAAAGGATGATTCTTTTTCATTACTCCTTCATCACTCACATCATCTTATCAAAAGGTATGAAACCATGGAAGGTTATAGATATGGTCTCTGAAATATCCATGATTTTTGGTTTTGATAATTTCATATGTGTTTTGATTAGAAGGGGTATCATTCATCATTTTTCACAAATGTTGAAATTAAACAAAATTATTGTGGTATTGGTTAGTTCAACCTTAGAATGAGGATTTGGATAATCCACAATTGGTCTGTAAATTTTTAGCTATATTATTTCAATTAAACTTGTGAAAAAATACAGGTTATAATATAAGGACCAAATTGGGAGCTTTGGCAACCCGAGATTTGTATGACAATACCTCTACTATTGGATTTCCTATATGAATGTAAAATTCTACTTAATTTTTTTGTTAAGGGAATGTTTCTCTGGGTTTTGGTAGAGATTTACTTAATGTTCACTTTAATGAACAATGTTGTGCTCTCTACCCCACAAGATGAAGTCTTTCTAGGCATTGAATATGAAAAAATTCAATAATTTTGAGAAGAATGATGAATTATATGAAAGAATAAATCTTCTCCTAAAAGAGATATGCATTTCTCAAACTTTCATATTCGAGGTCATGACACTCTTTACTATCAAAGACATATGAATAATTCCATCTGATTAATGTTGTAGTGAGAACAGTCATGTGGATGCTTCTCCCACAATAGAAAAGACCTATCTGCACTCAGAGACCCCCATTCTAGAGTCTCTGCTGGTCCAAAAAAAATCTGCTAATGGAAGGGAGGGGAATAGTCAAAAAATTCCATCTCCATATCCCGTAAGTATATTTTCTCAAATATAAAAGATTCCCCCCATTCCAAATTTGTTTTCATGAATGCACACGATGAAAATAATTTACCCATTAAAACTGGCTCTTATAAGGATGCCAGATACAAGGGAATTGTGGATGATAATGCTGATACTGATTTAGTGTATTGTCATGATTATAAGAAACCATCAATTCATGAGGAAGTTGACTGCAATTTTTTTCAAGAATGAAGGATGACTGCCACTAGAAATCGAAAGGGTAAATCCAAAGTAGAATCCATGACATCAATAAACTCTATGTACAAAGGGTCTTATATAATTATATAAACTATTGATGGTGTTAAAATTAGCTGGAGCGGTGAGAAAACCCAGATCACAATTGAGTCTAATTATTTTTCTTCCATTGATAAAAAGAATGGAACCCTTTTTTGGATGATGCTATCCAAAATTGCATGCACGCATGGAAGGTGCAACATGTGGCTTGGTCTTTGGGTGTAATTGTTGAGCCCCATTTAGAACCCAATTTGGGGAAGAGGGCTCTTGATATGACTAAAAAAATCAAAATGCAGCATAGTTTTTATGTATTGCATTGTTATACAGTTGGACATGGACGCATGGCTGATAACGATAAAATGTTATTTAAAGCTTCTGATGTAATGCATGCTTTTGAAAAAAGTGCCCAGCCATTGTAATGTATGAATTCTAAAATTAGTTATATTACACCAATAAAATCAAATGATGATAGATAATGGGACACAATAAATGAAGATAGATCTTCTTCAAGATATTCTCCTTGGAAACCCATTTCAAATATCAACCTAAAGAACACCATTGATATTCTTGTTTCGTGGTGTAGGGAAGAGGAAGCTGTTGATTCTGATCCTATTCTTGATGTGAGTGTGAAGATGAAAATATGGGATGAGGATCTCACATATAATGGAGGTGGACCATGGACTTAGGTCAATAGTTGGAGGAGTGGATGACATCGTCAAGGACATGGTGGGTGATTTTCCCACCATATCCTGAACACAAGATCTAAGGATCGTTGACCTTTGTGGGCTATTTATTATCTATTTTTGATCATTGATATACTGTTTATCCCTCCTCCTCCTCTCTATCATTTAATAAATAAATTGGGTTGTTTGAGCCCCACTATGTTTTTAAAAAATTAATATATAATTAATGTGTAACTATTGAAATTAATTATTAATTTTCTAAAAATTGTAAATAAATTACCATAATGTTGGTAATAATTTTAGTTGTATAAAGCCAATTTATTATTGACTATATCACTTATATAACTCCATATTAAAATTGTTATAGTTATCTAAGACATGATTATGACATCATGATCTTATTATTATATAAAATGTTTATAAATGTTACAATGACATCCAAATCACTTCAAAAGGAAAAAAAATCATCTGAAAGAATCTCTTATTTCAAATTAACTTATCTTATAATAATATAACTAATTCTAGGGTAGTTTTATAATATTTATAATGTTGTTTATAACATTTATTACCCGATTTACCTTTAATTATGTTAAATAAAATATAGATGTACTTATTCACACCAAATTAAGTTGGTCGTATTAGATAAAATTTGTAATACTTATTAAAACCATTTAATTCCTTTTTTGAAAATTCAAAACGGAAATGTAAAAAAAATTATTTATAATTAATTCCGTTGAGAAAATGAGAAAGCATGTTTTAAATATAAAAACATTCAAACATTCAAAATGTTTTTATATCCAATATCAATTTTAAATTGACTAAATCTACCAAAAATGAATTATATAGTAAAAAATTTATTTAATTATACATTTAAATAAATTAAAAGGATCATCTAATTATTTAAATAAATTATATTAAAAATAATTTTTGAATTAAAATGAGGTATTTTCAAAACTCATTTTAAAATGAATATCATCAAAATAATACCAAAAATTAATCTAAAGTAATATTCTATGTCCCAATAACAAATAAGATGTTTATTTCTTCAAATAGAACTTATAATTGTGTCAAAAAATAGATTTAAAATTTATTCTCTATCATAAGGCTGCAAAACTGCATTTCTAGAAATATATACCTTTTTTCAATACCATTAAATTTATTCTTACATCATTTCTTAAAAATATATAAGATGTATTTTAAATTTTATATTGAATTTATATTTCACTAATATATTCTAAAAGCAGTGATATTAATATTTTATAAACAAAATGTTTCACAATAAATATAGTTTTCCATATAAATACAACATTTATTTTCTATTTGTTTTTGTCTCATTTCTAGTTAAATTGTTAAAAAATGAATCATTATATGAACATGTATACGAAATATTTTCAAAATATAGTTAACATTATTTATTACTAACATTATAAATCATAGGACAACTACAACATAAAATTAAAATATTTCAATATATTAGTACTTATTTTTGTATTACACAAGCCTGCATCAAACATAACATTTAGGAAAACTGATTGTTGCATATCTGATATGCAATCAGACATATCATCTATTTAAGGTAAAATTACTACCTAATTAATAAATAATAATTATGCAAAATTATTAATATGTAATTACATGGGATATTATAGTTACACATCATAAAATATTTTTAGTTATTTTTTCAAAACTAATAGACACTTTTGAAATGGATGTTGTTGTAATTTATCTTGGAATTCAACATTTAAATTTCATACATACCGAGTAAAGATAACATGATTTAAAATTATTTCAGTAGTATATTTTCTTCATAATTTCTACATGATTCTAGGGATGAATGTTTCTTTATTGATATTTATTATTAGATTAATATGGATTTAATAAGTGATATAAAGTATTAATTTTTTTCAAAAATTTAGGTAACTCATATTCTTGACCTCATCCAATATAATAAATTTGAAAATTGATAATTCCCATGTTTTGGAGATTCATAAATGATGGGTAGATCATTAGAGAGGGGTATCTATCATTCACATGAGAACATTTCCATATGAGTCATTATTTGGTTCCTTTAATATCAAATAAGATCATCATACTTGATTTGAAATAGTCTGAATTATCTTTATATCATTATAACCCAACATTCATTATGTTATTATGCATGGATATTGAAATTTAAATATGAGATAATATATTATAAATTATATTCCATGTTGACTTACCTATCAAAATGATAAGCTGGAGGCCATGATGCCCTTGGTTTTCTATAAATAATTTATCTGCCTAGTGATAAATCAGGTGAGACTTCCAAAGAAAATGTAGTGGCGTTACCTCATATACATCATGGTAAGAATTATATTGTGTTTCAATAGTATGGTTGAAAAAAATATTCTACCTTTATACAGATTAATGTTTTCATGACTGTGAAGGAGCATGGGAGGTTTTATGTCTAGGAAATTTTAGTTTTAAACAAGGTATCATAATCTATCTTCTTAAATCGAGACATCTTGTTTACATAAGAATTTTGTATAATCCACTAAATTGAATGAACAATGTACCTTCTATATTTGTATCACCAAATAGCGAAATAGATCAATATATTATAGGATATTCTATGCATCCAGGTTCTAGTCCTCAAAGAAGAATGGGATAACCATTTGGGACTAGTAATTTAATTAACATTAGTTATGGTTTATCAATTAAAATTGGTCTTTTAAAGACTTTTTTCAGACAACACTTCTAGTCTCCCATTTGCTGGAATGTATTGGATGAGACATCTGTAATTGGATCATGATTCATGTATAGGATTAACATCACAATTTCTACATTATCTGAATAGTTTAAAAAAACTCATATTTGTTATAAGTCTTATCAAAATCATTAATGCATCCTCAAGTAATAATTTATTAGTGGCAGAACGTTTTTATATATTTTTCCTCGATTTGGTTACCATGTCCTCTTTAATAATTGGATGTTTTATATAATGTATTTATAGCCTTTGGAAGTTTTTCTAATAACAAGGAGTGTGAAATATTGATAATATTACCCTTTTAAACTATTATAAATTCCTGATATCATTGAAGTGTTTCTACTGAATAAGTATAATCCTGAACAACCTCAAATTTTAAATTGAAAACATATCCAATTGGAATTATATGTAAATATATAAAAATTGATAATTCTAAGGAAAAATAAATTAATGTAATTTCTATTTAATTTCTCTAATTAGATAGGAATATGAGAATGACTATCTGGATATTTGGGATTGGGAATCAATCATGATGGAGTAGTGGCCTCACCTATTTTACAACATAATATCAACAAGATACAGTTTTACTAAAAAATATATATGGTGAAATGATTTACCACAATAGTGATTTTATTTTCATGTATGGATTATGTATTTATTTTAGTTCATTCGTAGTCATTCTATTTTCTTTATTTTCCCTGAAAATGTGATAATATTGGAAATATATATGATTATGTAGTTGGAACACTATATAAATTTACCAAGAGATTAATATACAGTATTTATTTTGTTTTTGTTTTTGTAATTTTTCATGGTTGGTTCATTTTCATAATAACTATGTGGCCTAACTGTACAACTACTCAGGTGAAGTAGTGGTGATCTATATAATTGATTCCCAGTTCAGAAAACTATGTGCCCAAGTTATTTTCACCTAACTGAATAATAGACATAAAATTCCTAAACTATCACTATCTGATTTTGTATCATAACAACTTTATTATTGAATGAAATATAGTTTTAGCCCCTCTTCACACATAGAACATCAATACATCTTCTCTTGGGTAGATTTTTACTAATTATTTTCCCTGTTTCATAAAGGAATAATTTTTATAAGTTATTTCTCTTCCCTATATTAATCATTTATTTATTACTTCATTGGATTATATTCCATCCAACATTCATGGAGACCATGGGTTTATACTGGTGGATCAAAATGATATTAATTTTTTTGGTTCTCATTTAGAAAACATATTTAAAATTCTCTCCACTTTATGTATCTATCATTGGAAATATGATTAATATTATATTGTTACGTGGCATGATTTGTTAAATTTATTTCATTTACCATAATTATTTCACCATTTATAATGAATGAAAAAACAGATTTAAATAATGTTTTATTATTATGGAATTTTGTTTTATATGTTCAACATGAGTAAAAAAATTTGTGATTTGTTTTGAAATATCTATTTTATTGGAAGAGAATGAGTGGAGGACTTGTTGTATCTATTTTGATGAAGTGACCCCTTGAAATGTTTAAAATAAATAATTGTTCCTCTTTATGTCTGATATGTACACATGGACCATAAATAATTTGGATGGATAATAAGTAAAGTAAAATCAATTTATATTACACTATCTATATGAATTTACTCATATTATAACACAAACTAAATAATTGGATTCACTATATTGTGTAGCACCTATATGGTTGGACAATTCCAGATAGTATTTCAGATTACACAACATAGTAGCGCTGTGATTAAATGAAATTTAATTGGATCTAACTTAGTGTTATGTAATAATCCTAGTTTTTGTAGACCATAGATACCAGTGGGGTCAAATACGAAAATGATTTTCTGGATTTTATACATGGATCATAGATTGTTATTTTAGACTATTATCTATTATTTGTATTTAAATTTAAAATATCATTATTTCATATATTTTCATTTAGGATTAGAATCTATAGTTTTATTTAATAAAGATTTATTGTGAAATTACTTAGAAATTCTAAAAGGAAACATACATTTAGACCCAAAATACACCCATTATGTGTTTCTATATTTATTTTATAATGACACATGTAGCAGAAAAAGACTTATGGGTGGTGATGTCTCATTATACTAGTTTTAATTGGTCAAGTAGTGGACCGATCCATCTGGTTGCATGAATACGTGTATTAGTTCATTGTTAATTTTAATATCTAGTTTTTTGGAAAATTTTCATGTATCCTTTTGTTGAATCCTCTTAATATTCATATATATATATATATATATATATTAATTTGATAAACTCAAATTTTTTTTTCATGGAATAGTTATCTTTTACTTTTTTACGGTAACCATTTTTTTCTTAATATTTTATTTATAATAATTAATGTTAATAACGAATTGTTCTAATTTTACTTATTTCATATGATGAAAATCCAATATATTTAATTGAATTGTTAATCCGTCAATTCACTCCATTTTAATGGTATAATTTATTTATATATATACCCAATAGTAATTCTTGATGCACAAGAACTAGTTTCAAGCCTCTGGGGATCGTGAATTCTATTCTGGTTTATCCATTGATTATCTCAATTATTCGATTGATGGGTTATATGGGTTAGTTCATTAAATTTCATGTGAATAATATTTCTTAATTAACTTGATGTTTCCAAAAAAAATTATATCAATAATAATTTAATCATTCTCTTAATTTTTAGTAAAAAAAATTATTAACCACATGAAAGACTATTTTCAAGATTTTTACCTCTATTTATTTTTTTATTTGTGAAAATAATTTTATTAAAAAATACGATATGTATATTTATTCCCACAATTCATTTTCAATTTATTTGAGTAAATTAATTTTCGATTTCATCATTACACCCATTTGTTAATAGTTTCTTTGTATGTCTATGATTGCCATTTCAAATTTTTGTTTTCCAAAACCAAATTACATATGAACACACAGCCGACTTCATGTATAATTTCCCATTGAAATTAATTCTCTTTTAATGATTTTGTTTCATCATGAATGTTATAGGAAAAATCTATGGATTTAAAACAATAGAAAATTATCAATTTAATCATAGAATAATTAAATTCTCAATCATTAGTAGGTGTGTAATTCTAGTTTGATGTCTATTTTCATATATGTGTATGTTTTCATCATTAACATTAAGAATATCTCATTATATTTGATTGTCGAAACTCCATCATCTATTTATTCTATATAATATCAGAGTATGAAATAAAAAATTCTTCTAAAGATCATTTTTATTAGAACAATAATAAATTTTTATTGTATATATTATTAGTAAATGACCAATACAAGGGAATGCATTATCAATATATAACTATTTATCTCACACTAATTACTTAAAAATATTTATCATCCTATAATAATTGTGATAATTTTAGCACAAGATAGTTATTTTGAAAACTCTTTCTTAATCTATCTATCAAACTAAATTCCATAAAAAATATGAGGCCCCATTATTGTCTCTATGTGTGAAAAAATATACCATACTATTTTTTTGGGATTGAAGACCATATCAGAAATTTTAGAATTCGATAACAGCTGTTGATAGTAAGTTGAATATGTTCACCATTATGGGTGTTTCTAGATTAAGATTTTCCCCATTGATCTCATTCTCCCATTTTTAATATATTTTTTCCATATTAGAAGGATCTCAATAAATATATCTCTATTGAGAGTGCTCCCACAGAAATGTACCATAGAACTAAAATAAATATTATAGTACATAAGGATCTTTCTTCGTTCACCATAATGTTGTATATCCACATAACACCCACTAGTGACATGTTGATGCCTTAAAATCTACTATACTCAATTTTTTTGGATTATAATTTTGTTCATGGTCACTCTCTCATAAGGATAAATACATTATACTATATCTGGATTGACCAATCCATTCCCTTGGGTCACTCTTATGTATTATATTATATAGACTACCTCATGGAAAAATTTTATATTTTACAAAAAATAAGGTCTTCTCCAAAACATGTTAGACATTTTGATCTATTATAGATCATTAAAAGGAGCTAATGTACCTTAAATCCTCATCAAAAAAATTGACTTTTTACTAAAATAAACAATATCCACAGTCTATATTCAATATGGCTATTTGAGATCAATTACACATAGAGTAACTAGAGTGTTTTCCTTTAACTTTCCATTCTATATTATATTTTACAAATAATTTGAGGTCAAAATCATTATTATTACCACATGAAACCTCATCATCCAAATAAATATTCATATTCAAATAATATTATGGGGATATATCTTATAATTTATCTACAAGAAACTTTAATAAAATTATATGTTATTCATTCAACTAACATTATTCAAAACTAATGTTATTAGTGGAATTTTTATTATATTAATATTCTATTATTTTTTATGTTAAATTTCCCAAAACATTATATAACTTTTTTTTCATTAACCCATTTCATTCAATTATTTACAAGTTTTAAAATCATGATTTAGTAAATATATAATGTCCCTAAACAATTACAACTTTTACCCATGTTTTGTAATTAATTTAATCCTTCTAAATGATCCATGAAATTTATATTTGGCCACTCAATTATTAAAATCAAAAGTTTTCCTATTGAATTCAAGTTATTACATTGAAATATTTATCAATAACATCGATGTTTTATTTAAAGAAGTTTACATTTAGTTTTAAAAATCAGTAAACTTTTCCAGAATTTTATAGATTTCCAATCAAGATTGAATATAAGAAAATTATTCCCACCAAACAATCTATATATTGTATTCAATATAATATTAAATAAATATGATGAAATCTGTTTAAATTACCAATTAAAACTCTAATTAATTGGTGTCTTATTTTTTTCTTCATGGATGATGTATATAAATTATTTACTAGATCATCATAGAATTTTCACAAGTATGGTTTGATAAGCATTTTGTAGCCTAAATGTCATTACATATTTAAAAAAAAAATTGTGGCCTCTTATAGTGGCACGATATGTAAAACATATAACTATTTTTACATATTGAATCTATTTAAATTAGAATATATTTTTAATGAGGGATTTAAAAACAAATTAAAATTTCAAAATTTAAAATATGGACAAAAATCGTCCATATTATAAACCAAATATTTTTCCCTATTTTTGTTAAAATCATTTTTTATTTTTAATTTTAGTATCCATGGAAGTCATTTTCTAAATACATCTCACATAAATATTTATAGAAATTTCATTTCAAATATAATGATAAATTTATATTTATATATCACTTTAATTAGCCATTGATATCATTATATAATATATTGGAGTACTTCCTATAATTTTTTATACATTACATCACATATAAAGTTATCTGTACATTCCAAAAACATATGTGGCATTATTATTTCATATTACATAGAAGTATTACAATTGTTATATGATATATGGTCCTTTTATTTAAATTTACTTGAGTCTGATATTACTCATATGTGGCTTAAGAATGTATATAATTAATCACTTATAGATTTGAAACCATTCAGTTAAAGTTATATAGGATAAATTTTATTCTTAAATAACACCAAAATTCATAGAATTAAACTATTGTATATTGATATTTTTCATATAAATATTCCACTACATTGTGTTAATCATCCATAAAATCATAAATACATAAATTACTATTGCATATCTTTTTAATATTCTTAAAGTATCTATATAATCTTAATTAATGACACAATATATCATTTTACTCATTCACATGACAAGAAATTGTTATAATGAATATATTTCATACATATTTAATTTTATATATAATAATATTATTTTTAAATTTATTCACTATTATACAAATAACCACAAAAAATATTAAATTTAAATCCATAGACCATCACACACAATATTAGTGGTAAAATTGATTACTTTCATTATTTATTTATTTATCTAAAGGGTCCAAAAAAGATGTAGTGACTCAAAATTAATAATTAATATTAGATCCTTATAACAAAACTGATGACTAATTAAAAAAGGATAGATCATTTAGGTCCTGTGATTT
The DNA here is from genome assembly GCA_963277665.1 of Viscum album. Classification (NCBI taxonomy): domain Eukaryota; kingdom Viridiplantae; phylum Streptophyta; class Magnoliopsida; order Santalales; family Viscaceae; genus Viscum; species Viscum album. The sequence continues at coordinate 81,399,177 of OY728165.1, read as the reverse complement.
TGGAAATTTGGAACTTTTTATTCAAATTAAAAATCAATGGAATCAATTAATTGAGAACCGAAAAAATTCATTTAATATTTAATGTATCTCCCCCCACCATAAACATATATTGGAGGACTTAATGAAAATAATATTATAAACATTTGTAAGAGATATGAATAATGTTTTGAAATAAGTGTTGAGAACAAAATTCAAATTAAGGGGTTTTAAAGCCAATAAAAAATGATATCTTAAAATAATTTAACACACAATTATAAATTTAAAATGAAAACTGAATATATAAATTTTGAAAACAATTTTAAGCAGAAAATTCTACTTTTCTATTAATTGTAAAAAGTTTTTTCTGATTTTTTTTATAAACAATATTATAGGGAAATTTGATTTATTGAAATACTTCTTCAGTGATATTTTTAATATTTTGTATAACTATTTTTTAACTAAAATATAATAGAGGCATTATAAATCCCATAAACTTATACTTCTCAAAGAAATAAAATCTTACATTTAATGTATATAAATGATATTACTTATAAAATGAGTCAGCTAATTTTTAATAAAATATACACTATATGCCTTGAAAAAATCAATTATGTGATTTAAAAAAATGTAGTCTATATTAGGACAACCATAAAATAATGGGAAAATTCCCTTGAGATTTTGGTTTACCGAAAATTTAACATCATTTTTAGAGTGTACAACTATCATACATTCAATATATCATTATGGAGATTTCTATATTTAGATTTTGAAAATGTAGTTGGGATTTGTAAAATTTAAAGATGTAAAAAGAAATAAATAGTTTAAAAAAACATTATAAATTCTGTTTTGATGAAAATAAATATATTTAGCGAAATATGGGCATGGTTAAAATAAATGTAAATTCATGTAAATAAATCATTATAATGTGACAATGAAAAAACATTGGTGTTGATAATAAATTTTTTTATTTATATAATATAAGTTATACATAATGAAAATCATGTTTAAAAATTATTTCTTAATGATACGTGTCGATGCCTAATACATAGTGATTATTTTAGGAAAAAATTATAGAGAAAAGATGGTAAATTTAAAAACATTCTCTTTGAAAATAATTGATAACAGTAATATTTTATTTTCAGAATACCATAATGAAATAGAACCAATTTTGGATAATAGAAATAATAAAATTTAAAAAACATTTTTTTATTAAATAAAAATGTTATTATTTAAAATATTTCAATGAAGAATGATATTTTGGATGGGAAATATAAAATATAGTATTATCACTATAAAAATTACCTTATAAAAAAATGAATCCATTATTTTTAAAATTGATATTTATATTTCAAAAAATGAACTCTATTAAAAAAAGACTTTTCCCATTGATCTGTAGGATGGGTAATTAATAACCTAAAAAATTAATTGTTTTAATATTTCAAAATATTAAATTTTACCATATAATTCTATTTAGAAAGTTGTTTTTAAAAAATCTTTCTGATAAAAATTATTTATAAATGATTCCCATTGTTTCATGGAGTAAAAATTTTCGAAATAAAATATATTTTAAATAAAAATTTAATACATTAAGCTCAAAAAGATAGTTTTAAACTAATTTTATCATCCTTTAAAAATTTATAGTTTTTTGAAAAAATAATTAAACATTTTAACCATAAAAAGTGGGATTTAAATACTTTTTAAATGTTTTTTTACAAACAATTTTACATTACATATTATCATTAACCAATCTCTATTTTACTTCAATTAAAATTTGAACCTAACATGATCTATATATTATCAAAAACACTCTCTCAACATTTATTTATAATAAACAATATAAAATTTTATTTAGTGAAGGGGTCTTAGAATGGAACACCATGGAGATATATGTCTTTTATAGATACAAATCACTATTAATTGGATAAAATTTTATTAATTTATACAATTAACTATATATGAGAACTGTAACAAAATAACATGGCTTACCCTAAATTGGCACCTAAACAGACCAGTCGCATACCCGAAGGGTGTTCCCGATCCCCACGAGCTGGAGGCAAGCACCCGAGCATCAAACAAAAAAATCTACGGAATAATTTCACCAATCCCGAACAACAAAAATGAATACAAATATAAAGAAATAATATACCATATGAAGTCTATCAAACAAATAAGCAACATCAATAATGAAAAATTGAGGAAATTGAACAAATAAAATAATAGAGAAACCCAAAAGGCAAGTTCATATGCAATGGAATACAAGCAATAGCTACTCAAAATGAATTCATGGAAAACCCCCACAACCTCGCCACTAGTTTCCCAACCAGCTGAGATGAACCTCGCCACCTCACTACAGATCCTTGCCTTTACCTACCCTAGAATGAAAAAAGGTCTACACAGCACAGAAAAAGTGTGCAAGGTGGGAGATATCAGGCTTAGTAGGATCCCACTTATGTGTTCTATAAGTAGTAATTTTATAACAATCTTTGTATCCTCATTTTAAAAAAAATTCATGATAATAAAAAATGTTTATTTATATAAAATAATGTAAACACATCCCATTTCCATAATTATAAACAAAAGATGGTATATGAGTTTCAAATAATATTTTCCATTTTCTATTTCACAATAATTCTAAAACATATCAAGTATAACTCAGAAATCAATGCAATACAAAATTGAAGAACATGTATCACAACACCAAGGAATATTACAGTACTAGGCCATTCACTACTCATACAACAATAATCTAGTGCACAAAAAATGATCCTAGAATACGACCCTAGGAATTTGAGGAATACCCCATGAGTAAACCCCCCAAAATATCAGTATCACTCTTGTATAATAGTGTTCCTTATAAACAATGGGAATCTCCAAGGAAAACCACTTTTATATTCACATAGTAATGGACGATGGCCTCATTCTAATCCTTCAACATATGTAACAAATGTAACCCATGTTCTATATTTCAGAATGAATTTCAATTCTCTTAGAACTATTCAAAACAATTCATTATCCATTTCAATGCTTTGAAAACCATTTAAAACCATTTAACAATCCATTTATCAAAATCCATGGAAAACCCATTTTTCTTTCAAACCCATTTTTCCACAGACCCAAACAATCATTCCAATTTCATAAATCAATTTATAATGAAATACTAATCCAACTCATTATAATAGGCTAGTGAATGAACCACCAACCTCAGAACTCGGGTCACAAAAGGCTAGAATTGGATCCACCAAATATGGAAACCCAATAATAATGATGGAGGCCCAAAAATAAAATCCACATCCAGGGATTGATCCAAACATAACCACAAGAGGATTACAGAAGAGAGGAAAAACCATACCTCGGTGAAGAAATCGTGTAACACCACATTCGACAATAGAAAATGCCTTCAGAATGGCATATTACAATAGATATGGAATAATCAATGATGAAACATGACAAATAGATGAACTAATATGAAAATGAAAAGATATGGTGATACTATAATCAACTCTAATGATGAACTGGAATTAACGATTACCATAATAGATGTACTGCAGATGAAATAATGATCCAAAGATGATCTAATAAATTTTGAAGGAGGGGTGTCTCTAAAAATAAACTAGGATCAGCCTTGGGTTGAGAGAAATGTAGTCTGGGAAGAAAATGGATGAGAGAAACATCCATACACTTAACTAAAAGTTGGGAGCATGCCATGTCATGATGTGTACCTCAGTTATGAAACATGTAATCCATGCTGGATAAGCGACACCAGAAAACCCATCCCCTCATGATAAAAACAAACATTTAAAACCCACATGATGTGTACCTTAGGTAGACGTTGTGTACTATCTCACAACATGATTTCTCCATTGAAGACCTCTACGCAGTAACCAGTACACGATGTTCACCTCAGTTAAATTCCATTTACCTACCATCAAACCTATTGAAAATATAGAAATAAACTTCTATGTACTCTATACAAAAAGGGAAAATTGAAAAAAAAGAAAAACCTACTGATCATGTTAACGAGATTTTAAAAAAACCACACCACAAATAATTTCCATACACGAGATTTCATGTGGAATATGTAACTCTTGAAAAAAAAATGTGGCCACTGCACCCTCATCAATGAATGGAATTCCCATGTCTCGTGAGAATGAAATACTTGTTGCCAAAGTAATATTACCCTTATAATAGAATCAAATGAAGTATATTCATCAAAAAGTCAATGATTTCAACTAGTTTCTCTAGAAGATGAGCATCTAGATGTAACTCTATTTATTCACAACTATGAACGTGATTTGGATTAGGGTGATTATATTTGAGTTGAGATATAAAGAAACCAACACAAATTAACATCATCTATGCAAGAAATAATTACCCATTAGAAAAATTCTTTAGTCATTCAATGGTCTCAAATTGTTTAATATATCTCAGAGCAAAAAATCACTATTTCAGAAGCTGACGGTGACCCAAATTAGGAGAACCATTCTAGAAAACCCAGTCACCTATGGAAAGCTCTAAAGGATGATGTTGTCAATCTGTATAGTATTTTTATCGACTCTGGGTTGTAACAAAATGTTTTCACACATCTTGAATCTTTGCCGATGTCTCTTGAACTATTGTTTCTCCAACAAAATATACATCACCAAACTCTAACCAATAATGATGTGATCTTAACGGGTGCCAATGAAAGTCCTCAAAAGGATCCATACTTATTGGTGATTGATAACTATGATTATAAACAAAATTGACCAGTCCTAGATAGATATCCCACGATCCTATGAAATCTAAGACACTGACGTAAAGCATATCCTCTATGATATGAATAACACACTCCATCCGACCGTCCGTCTATGGATGGTAGGTTGTGGTCTACTTCATCATAGTTCCCATAGCCTCTTGAAGACACCTCCAAAACCTTTTGGTGAACCCAGGATCCCAGTATTATATAATTGTAATTATATTTCCTTGTATCCTCAAAATCTAATGGATATATGACATACCTCGATCATTAATTTTAATGGAATTATTTAAAAGAATGAAATGAACATACATAATCAATCGATAAAAAACCACTTAGATATAAATTTCAATCCCTGAGGTATCCATGGATACCTCCTCCCAATTTCAAACATGCATAGGATGTGGCTATAGTAAACTAGAAGGATTCAAATGCTCTACCTTTATCCATTGGTATTTGTATTAATGGGACACATAATCTGCAATGTCATGCTTCAAACCCGACCAACAAAATCATCTTCTCATTTCATTATACATCTTAGTAGTGCCTGAATCTACATTATACAAGGATCTATAACAATCAAATAAGACTGAACTTCTCATAGGTACTCGGATGACAAATAACTTCCCAAAATTAATTATTCTATATAAAGAAAGATACCAACCATAAATGGTATCCCCACCATAATGTCTATCCCATGTCCTCTTTAAGACACTATCCTTTAAATACTTTTCATGATATACTCTAGGAGAGTAGATTATTCTTAAAAACTAGTTATAACCATACATGATGTTCTCCTTTGGGAATATAACTGTAATTGGGAAAAACCATTTATTATATTCCACCCACCATTAGATTCATAAATGTCTTGTGGTGGTACCTTTCTTCTTAGAGAATCAAAAACAAAATTCTCTTTCCCTTGGGTGTAAGGGATGTCAAAGTCAAATTTCTAAAGGCATTATATCCATTGTCTCTTTATGAGATTTATTTCATTTTGATAGATGATATAGATTAGATTCATATAAACATACAAGACTATGAACCTTCCCCAAAAAAAGATAGTGGCACCAATACTTGAGCGGTTGCAATACTACTACAAGATCTAAATCATGATTGGGGTAGTTATTCTCATGTGGTTGGAGTTGATGAGAGACAACAACTACTAAATGATTATCCAACATCATTATACATCCAAAACCAGCACCAGATGCCTCACAAAAAACCATGTACATATTTCAAGGAATATGTATGAATAGAATAGGAATACACCATGAGTAACACCCCCACCCCAAATGTCATTATTTCTCCTCTAGAACAACTATAAAAGGAAAAATGTATATACCCAAGGAAAATATCCTTGATAATCACAAAACAAAGGATGAAGTCCTCAATATGAACACTCCACTTAATTACCCAGGGTAACCTTGGTTCCCTTTTTCAAAATTCATTTCAATGCTTTGAAAACCATTCAAAACCATTCACAGTCCATTAATATATTTGTAAACCATTCGAAACCATTTCAAAATCCATTAATAAAAATCCAATGAACCCAAATTTTCCATTCAAACCCATTTTTAAACACTGATAAACAATCATTCATACCTCATAAATAAATTTACAATGAAATAAAACTCTAGAGATAGAACCACCATCTTCCGAACTCAGGTCACACACACCTACAAAAGGATCCCCCAATGATGAAACCCCAAAAATGATATTGATGTCCATATAATCAAATCCAAATCATGTGATCAGTCATAAACTAACCTCAAGATAATATTGGAAGAGATGAAACCATTCATCCATCATGGAAGAACACCGTTGTAGCAAATGTGTCACTATATTCTTGGTTCAGGCAGAGTCACGATGTGTACGATATATAAAAGATGTGTAGTAGACTCTAGATAAGTTACTCCAAAAACCCATTTCCTTGGTTTCAAAAATGACATTTAAACAATACACGACGTAGACCTCAGGTACAAGATGTGTACCCGCTCACAACCTGATTTCCCCATTCACAACATATATCCAGAAACCAGTACAAGATGTGTACCTTAGGAACATGACATGTACCTATTCTAAATCCTTAAAAAATAAAGAAAACCATAAATAAGGACTTTAAACCAAAAAGAAAATATAAAAAAAACATGTAAACTTACCTGATCAAGGTAACAATATATTACAAGGATAATGGTGTCAGTTAATACTTTGTGTCCACCATGAGTTGTCAATATCATAAAAAATAATTTACCAATACAGGTGTTATTAAATTATTGATATATCTTGGTTTCATATTCTCAATTTTTGATATAATATATATATTTATATAACAATTGAATTCTATGAAATACATATATAAATAATGATTACGATTAGTTAATCCCATTAAATCTTTGTAAATAATTCCAAATTTGATTTTCTTATTTCTAATTGAATGTTAAAAGATGATGATTAATGAAATTTAATTTTTTTTCATGTATTTGAGAAATATGTGGGGTCATGCGGCCATTATATATATATATATATATATATATAATCGCATATTCAGAAACATATATAAATCCTTTATCAATATCATTGATGTTTTTAAGGAAAAGAAGACTCTACCTAAACCATTATTTGGGATTTATGAGCTTAATTAGACCCTACCCACATCATTAAATACTATTTAGAAGTGATTATATGTGAGTATATTTATATTAATATATATATATATATATGTATATTCGATCAATACAGTTTGTGAAGTGGGAGAAGAAGACAATATAAGCTATATTTACGGACATGTGGGCTTCATCCAACCATTATCCATCCATGCATCACTCTAATACTTGGATACACCTTACAATTAATATATATATATATTTATACATCAGCAATGACAAGAATATCATTAGGAAATGTGAACTCCCTTCAAATTTTGACTACCCAAGATGACCTAAGGCTAAAGATGACATTGTTATTATGTTAGAAAAATCCGAATCTCCATGTGAATTCATAGAAAGGATCCTCAAAGATAGATTATGAGTATGATTGAGTCTAATTGATAATAAAAATATTGGTGGAGAAAAGAATATGAGGAATTTTTTGGAGACACATTTTATTTTTCAATGAGTTTGTATGTACATTTTAGAATGAGATGAATAATGAACAATTTAATAGACTCCCAGATCATAATTTTGATTATCTATCCACTTAATTATAAAAGTGGACATATAATCCACCAGCTAGAAGCCAATTATAAGGGGATCAGATCCCATAAACACCCATGCAATACTCTTTACCGGAGAACACTCAACAGTATGCAACGATGCTACTTTTCTCTCCATATCTTCTAAGTATGCTTTCTATGTTCACTATTCCCCAGTTGGGTGATCGCTATCACTATTTTTAGAAATTTCATATCAAGATGAACTCACTAGCTCCTAATCATTATATATGTTTATTATATATTTTATAATTATTATAAACTATTATTATGAATTTTAAATTATATTACATAATTATAATTTTGAATATTAAAATTTTTATTTGTAAATAATTAAAAACATATTATAATTATAATTATTCTAAAATTATAATTTTATACAAATATTAGCTAGCCATTTAAAAATTATTAATATATCATTAATTTATATTTTTAGGGTTTTTACATAACTATATAATATAAATTTAATCTACATATCTATAATTAATATTTCCAAAAAATTATAAAAACTAAAACATTATTTAATGAATATTAACAAAATATTTATTTTTTTCAAATAAATTCAATTAAAAGTAATTTTAAATTATTATATTAATAATTCATAATGTAATTTATTTAACATATAATATATATTAATATTTATATTTAAATCAATTCTCTTCTAAATAATTAAATTTAATTATTATATTAATTGTTACATTATCAACCTAATTTTATTAACACTAGATTTATATATTATTTTACAATATTAAAATAGAATTTTTATTTCTCTTAAATGATTATATATACATACATTTAAATTTAGTATTTTATAATTTGTAATTATATTATTTCTAAATTACAAAATTTTTATATTTTATCTTAATATAATAATTTATATTTTTATTAAAAAATTTAATTGCGGATAATGTAAAAGAATTACCCTTATATTATTAAATTTATTTTTATAGTTAATAATTTTGTTTGAAAACACTGATCAATACATTTCACCAACATAAATAAATTGTAACTTTGGAATTATAATTTTCTCAGATAAAAGTTTGTCATTCTAATTAGACATAGAACAAATAATCTTCTTCATTATTATGTTTACTTACATTTTTTTTAAAAATAATTTCAAAAATATAATTGTTGAAAAATTTTCCACATAAGTGGAAATAATACAGATTTTTAAATCTAAAATAAGAAATCCATAGAATTCATATTGAACATTGAATTTATTTACCAAGTCATTATAAAAGATAGAAATCCATTATCCTATATTTACATACAAATATAATGACCAAAACCATGAAAATTAACTTCTAACTAGTATGGTATTTTATTTTAAAAACACAGTAATATATAGTGGTGTCAAAACCTATCCCCTGATACCAACTTTGATGCCCCCCAGAACACTACTCCCAAGTCTGGTGCTACAAAATATTAATTTTTTTTATTCTTTTTATTTATTTAATAGGTATTTAGAAGATGTAGCAGCTCAAAAATGATAATAAAAAATAAAAAGTCAAAACCCGTATGATGACTCACTACATACCAAAGGATTTTTAGGATGATATATTTAGATTATTAGGAAATTAAAATACAAATATATGATTATGTGAATAAAATAATTGTGATTTAATAACATCCTTTAATTAAGTGTTATGAACCATCAAATATAACCCTCATACAACTGGTCTCACTCTAATGAATATTTTACACATCACTATTTCATGTGAAAGATATTTTAAAAAATGGGGTGATAAAATATATCATCGTATGATTTTTCACTACATGTAAAATCTCCTATTTTGAAATTATTTAATAATTGTTAGAAAAAATTATTATTAAAATAAAAAACATTAATTTAAAAAGTCACTTTTAGGAATAAATTTTAACTTTTCCATTAAATTACGAAAATATTTTTAAAAAATATTTTTATAAATATGAGAATTTTTGAAGAGTTTTATCAAAATATTTACTTGAAGAGATTTAGTAATTACATTAAAACCAATGTTTCTAAAAGTCAAAAATATTTTATATTTTATAAATTCAAAAAAATAATTTTTTAAAAATACAAAACAAATAATTTTGATAGGTCTAAAAATAATTTCTTATAATAATAATCCACTTTTTTCATTAAAATATTCTTTTCCAACTCATTAAACAAAACTATGAGGTGACTTGTCATATTGATGTCCATATTTGGCATAGCCATCACATGACGGACAATATCCCCTAGAGACATGATGAACTCCTGGTTCTTCTTTGTGATTACAATGTTTGGTTGAGATATTAAAAAAACAAATTACATCCATTGTTTTCTATATTTTAAAAAAATGATTCATTGTAAATAATGAAACAAAATGATATATATTTTTTAAATAAATATTTTAGACATAAAATGAAAAATTCTTCAAATAACTTCATTTAAATAAATTCATATGAATAGAGTAAATATTTCAAAATACTATAATAAATGTGGATGATGATTATAAAATTAAAAGAATAAAATTTAATATATCATTTCCCTTAATTTTATTTTGTAATTGTTAAGGATTATGCCCAATTTTTTTAATGGAGGAAAAAATAAATGGAAACCCCTTTTGAAGACTGAGAACAGAGGGGGCCCATTTCATGAAATATGAAAAGCTCCTTTAAAAATAAGACAGAAAATACAATGGTAATAAATACCCAAATGTGAAAATGTATATATAACCCACAAATAAAATTAGTATTTATATAAATCCATAAAAACAAAGAATCTTTTTTATAATTAAATATATTATCAAAATTTTAAATCCTTTTCCACTTATAGATAAATGATTAGATGATTATTTAAATTGAAAACATTATTTTCAATAATAGAATCTCTAACCGAACATCTGATAATATAAATTCTATGAAAAAGTTTTAATGCAATTAAAATGTTGTAAATGTTTTTTAATATTTATATTTGAATCTTAAAAAAAATATCGTTCTAATGATGGTTTTAGGACAATTAAATTTATTATGATTCTTATATATCTTCTCTTTATAAAGTGGATTAATAATTATCAATATGAAAGTAATATAATTTTTTTTAATCATAAATCAAAATAGGTTGATTCCAATCGCTATAAAAACATTGAGAACCTACTTTATTAGAAATATAAAAAATAAAAATTTTTAAAAGATACATACTACTTGGTTTTTAATAAGTATTAAAACAATAATTTAGGAAACATTTTATCCCAACATTTTTATTCTATCTAAACCTTAAAAGATTTTATTATGTATAACATCTAAGGATAACTTTCATTCATCGCTAATTATATCTATTTAGTTTCTGAAAATATAGAAACTAACACTTTATTGGTGAATTTGAATTGATAAGGAACCCTAAGGAGAAAGATATCCTTTTTCAATGAATTCACACTTTGATTTTTTTTTATAAAATATTACTATCTAAAGACACCTATATATATTGATTGTTATGTCTACTATAACTATGTGTCTAATAAGAATTTTCTATAACATCAATATATATTATTACTACTAGTGTAGTCAGATTCTAGGTATATACATGTTATATATATATTCATTTTGTGAATGAAAATATAGATATCTGTATACCAATCGAAGGACATATAATAGATTTAGGTAAGAGGAATACAACAAGCTTCCCCTATACCACATTGACAATATCATAATTTTTTTAATTATTATTGTATAAGGAAATAATTATGGTGATGTCTATTGGAATTTCATTTTATTTGATTTGTTTAAACAAATTATAGGGATAACACTACCAGAATATATTTATTTACATATTAAAGTATTTATATATAAATATATATAACATTCAACAATCTAACTAAAACTAATGATGAGGAAAATATAACACAACCAGATCCATTATCGTGACTTCGTAAGCTTCAATCCTCCCCATAAAAGTCATAAAAACAAATTAGATGAGCTTTAATGACAATATATATATATATATATATCATTGATATAGAGTCATATAGTTTGAGAAGGAGATAGTTTAAGTTATACATATGGCCTAGTAGGCATTATTATACCATTATACACTCATGAATAACTCTAATATTCAGTTATGTAATGATATTTTTATATATATTGAGATATATATATATATATTTCCTCAAAAACCTTAATTGCATTGGGAAAAGGGAACTAAACTAGCATGAAAAATTCCCAATGAAGACCCATTATAGACGATTATCCTATTATAGTGTTATAAAAATCCCAAGCATGATATGAAGTCATTTTAGGGTGCAATGATGACAATTTATATGTTTTCAAAAGTTCTATAAATGTTAACAATAATAAAAAATAAATGAATATGAAGAAAAATGTGACATACAAACTTATTATTAAATTTCTTGCTCATTATTTTTATAAAATTAAATAACAATGCCCATTTTAATACAAACCCACATTAGACTAATGATCATCGAGAAACATATTAAAAACCTCGGAATGAGTATAAACCACTAAAAATTCATGGATTTTGGGATCAAATAATAGATACACCATCACACACAACCTCATCATGGTAAATCCAATTGCGTGCACACATGCTCTTACTCTCTAACTGCATGTCCTACATGAACCTTTTTATGACTATGCTACAATGAGGTGATACCTCAATCATTATTCCCCTGTGATTCTGAATTTGGGATCACAATTTGATAATTAGTTTCCTTCTCATTATATATTAACTATGTTAATAATAATCATTTATAATAAATTAGAAATTAATTTTTTATTTTAATTATAATTTTTTATATTTAAAATTTTTAATCATTAATTTATGTAATTTTAATTATAATAATTACTAAAATATTATAATTATGTGATAACTATATTTAAATATTAACAATAAAATTATAAATTATTATTTTAAAATTTATTTTTAATTTTTAAAACTATAACTTAAATATATATTCAATATACAATCTCAATTTCAATAATTCATATTTTCAACTCTTTAGTTATTTGTTTATATAATTTAATTAATAAAATTTACAACATTTTTAATACAACGTATTTTAGTAATCTGTATTTATATTTATTATATTAAAATTTCATACACTGTAATATTTATAATTTTATTATAATTTATATTTCTCATTATAGATACACTGTTCTCATTAATATAATTTTATTATAATAGCAATTAATTTATTATTATCATAATTATTTTCCCTCTATATTTTATATATTATTTTATTATATTAACTTCATATTTATATTCATCCTCTTGTGTTATATTTATATTTCTGGTTAATGTTTTTCAATCCATTATTATTTTATTTATAACATAAAAATAATCAATATTTGAATAATATATCCTTATAATTTTATTTTTATGAATACAAAAATTATTTAATGATTAAATTTTAAAAAAATAACTTATTGAATATCATTTTTTATTTAGTAAACATTGTACTGAAATGCATTTCATTACACTAATTTTAATGTCCTAGCCATAGACATTACTTATTCTTGTGGTTCAAAACAATAATTAAATAAAAAAGATATTTTTATTTTAGTGTTTTAGATAATTATGCCATTATTCAAAAAAATCATTATCATGAAAATTGAACACAATAAAAAAAACTCTCCGTTTTTTCCAAAATATTGATTTTTTAAAAGAAAAAAAGATTTATTTTTCTCAAAAAAACCATAGTATTCATTTAGACTTACTCTTATCTGTTAAACATCATTATATCATATGAAATTTTTTTCCAATCATGATATGAGAAGAAAAAAATAAGTATGGGACATAAAATGAAATAAGGGAACTATTATTCCATGAATACATTAACCTCATGATATTTTTTCCCAAAGTAACACTTTTCACCAATGAAACATACGTTTTTTAATTAACCTTATAAAATGAAAATTTTAAATAAAAGTACCTAATAAACATAAATCATAAAGGTAACATGGGTTATAATTTTTATATCACACATACAATTTAGCTTTCATGTCCAAATTAGAATTATCATTTAGTATTATATTTGAAATACCCACCACAATATATTACCTTCAAGTATTTAGAGAAAACCAACCAACTAAATCTGTCTCATTAGCCAATGCATTGGATACCTATCATGGTATCACCTACCCTTATTTTATCATGGAACCACCTATAGATATAAAAAATTCCTAAGAACCATAACATAATTACAACACATAAAACATGCATAATTTAATAATATTTTATTTCCACTTTCAATTCAAAATATATCATTTCAAGATAATTAAATAATCAATCTATTATAAAAACTATCTTCAATAAAAAATAAAAAAATGGAATAAATTATTTCTTTTCCTTTTAAATACATTAAGTCTTACTGAGTATGTCAAAGATCAAATAATGGTTTCATTAGCAATGAAGTCATTTTACCATATATGTTAAAAGAACATTGCTTTTTTACATTTTGTAAATTATCTAAAACACTTCAAAAAAATGTTCACTTTTAAAACCTTTTAATTAAATAAAAATTCAATGTGGTTGATTATACACATTATAAATAAAGGTGGTGTATAACATCATAATATTCCATAACTAAAAGAAATTTAGACTATGTCCTGTAAATCATGTTAGATTCATCTCGTATGTTATTTATCTTCCAAAATAATAAAAATGTATCAATTTATAAATTAATTAAAATATTTTCCATTATTATTATTCATTTTATTTCATTTATTACCATGTTATACTTATTATTTAATTATTTAATTTTACATTTGGGGTTTTGATGATATTTAGTACTTTTATCCAAAAGGACTTTTGTACCATGTCAATATTTAAAGTGGTCATTAGTCTATCATCATCAAAAAAATATTCATTACATAATAATAACATTTATACAACATTTATACTTTTAAATAAAACCATTAAATATGGCTATGAAAAATGAACTATGATATAATCATGGAGATGGTAAGACGTATGTACGCATGAGTAACATTTCCTTTTTTCCAATGATCATTTATGGAAATAAGGTAATTATTATTTTATATTTTTATAATGATAGTAATATAATTAATATCACATTAATAATTTTAATATTATTTTATATTTATCATCCATGTGATTTTGTGACTAAAAACAAATCATATCACTTTGTGGAGGTGATAGTACAAATATATACATGATCGACATAATCATTTTTGTGTCCAAGGAATGTAATAACGTAGATGATATATTATAATATAATAATGATAAATATAACATAAAAAATATATATCAAGATTATTTATTTGATTATAACATGTATTAAAATAATGCTATGGGAAATGAAGCATATTGGTTCATGGAAGTGATAATTCAAACGTACACACAAATGATTAATTCATTCCACATTTAATGGAATCATGGATGGATTTAGGTTATTATATTAACATAATAAAATATAACTATATTCATGTTATTGGAGATATTATTTAATTATTTTTAAATGAGATTTAAGGTATGATGAAGAATAAATAAAATAGAAACACGCAATTAAAAATTTTACCTTTCCATTGGATGATCACCATTGATCAACACCATAACACCTCTATAAAGGGAGTTATGTGTGAACTAAGGCCGTTAAAATATTTTTGTGTCGGGGGATGGGTATTGTATGGAGGTTATTGGATGTATCTTGTTTGAATCAAATGGTTTTATATTGTATGAAATATAGATGAATGTGCACTATATTATAGGAGAAGGTATTAGCACTCATAGAATTATCAAAATTATTAAATAAATATTCATTAATTTTTTATTAAAAATTGAATAAAAATAAATTATTTTTAATATAAGATTTTTTGGGTTTGAAATAAATATATTGAATTATAATTAGACATGTTTTTTTGTTGTTTAATCCTTAACGATTTGTTTTAACCCTTTTAACTCTTACAATTTTATCTAGTAATTTACACATCAAGGGTTAATATTATAACCATAATAGGAAAACCCACAAATGAATGAGTAATTGAGTTAATTGGTATATTTTCATAATCATATTGGAATAATATTAGATATTTATAAATTTTATATCATTAAAATAAATATTTTATATTTAGTGATATGAATTATGTCAATATTGACACAATTCGTCACATGACGTTTAAAAAAAACATAACTACATGTTTACATTTAAAAAACACATTAAAATTATCCTTAACACTTCAAATTATAACATAGAATTCTTGGGGGACCTAAAATATTTAAAAATATATTATTTTTATAATGTTAATATCATTTATTTGAATATTCGGTTAAAATATCAATTATTACATCATCACTGTGTGGTAATTATATTTCATTATTTAATGTAAAAAATTTATAAATAAATTATCATGATCTAGATGTACATTTTATATTTAAAATTAATATTTATAGTCAAGATTATATTTAACATAACTCTATATTAGAATGTATTTACTTAATAAAATTATGAGAATGACATTTTTAACTTATCTTCAAATAAAATATCATAAATGTCATATTCTTAACCAAATGGAATAAGAAGATATAATTTTCGAATAAGGTTAATTTTGGACAATAAAAACGTTTCCATAGATATTTATAAAATCTTTATGGTAATTTTATAATATTATAATACTATTTTTACGCTTAACTACCTGATTTACCCAAAAATGTGGTAAAAAAATAAAGTTAATTTTCATGAAAAATAAAATTGATCAATTTAAAAAAATCATTAATATTATAATCATGAATATTAATTTTTCAAAATTTATTTCATGGATGTGGCTAAATTTAGGTAAATAGTAATCACACAGATCTCACGAATTGGAGGGCAAAAGAGATGATCAAAATATCAATAAATTTGAAATATAAACAATATGAAAATTACCTAGATTGTATTTATAATTTTTTTATTGATATATCATGAAATTATAAAAGTGTTTAAATTATAATAATTATTTAAACATAAAAATATGTTTTTAACTACAATGTTGTTTTTTTACTATTTATCAAAAAATAAAACATTTCAGAAAAACCCAAAAAACCACCAGAAGATAATTTTAATAATAAAAATTAGAAAATGGACATTAATTTGAAAAATATAGTACATAAATGTGTTAATATATGATTTCAACTAGTTCTTCCATAAAAATTATTTAAAATTTCCTTAATAAAAATACTACCATTGTTTGTAAAATTGGATTTTTTCTTGAATCATGTCTAGAGAACACATAATATGAATGTTAAACATTTAATAATATATTGAGTATATATATATTTATGTCATTTATATAACAAAACAAGATTGATCTATTATTTTATTGGTATGAAACACACTTGTTCACATTTAGATCATTTTCTTCGAAAAAACATTTTTTTAATTTATAATTAATTGGTCTGTAAAGAATTAGTTATATAAACACATGTAAAACATATTTTCATTATTTTGTTAATTCTATTCATTCAAACCATACAAATTCTATATGGTAAGTACCATATTAAATAATAATATTATGTTATTCATTTATGAAATATGTGTCGTATCGTGTATGATATCGAACATAGTGTTTCCTTTAAAATTACTCTGGAAGATACATTCTCTCCCTATTTAATAACTGATTCATTGCAATGTGAAATTTACCAAAATAAAGGGGTTTTAATTCTTTAAAAACATTTGTGGAAATACCATATTGGAAAAAGGATTATTAATTTTTCTACTTTAAATGAATGAAAATGATGTACGATGGTCACCAGTGATAACACATACTAGGGTTTTAGGAAGAAAAAACTAGATATGGAAGAGAAAAATGACAATCATAGACTAATATAGTGTAATAGTGAACATGATCATAAATATATAACCATAACATTACCATAAATATTTTATGGGTCCAATGTCCTTTGATAAAAGTAAATAGATAATTTTTTTTCTTCAAGATCATTTTCATGTTGTTGAACAATTATTTTACTACTTGAATTAATAACCTAAATAGATATACTTAATTTAGAGGTAGAGCATCATCCATTAATAAAATGTCACAAAAAACTATGTTTTTTTCCAAATGATAAGTATTAGAGGTGAATTTTTCATTTATAGAGAACTAGAATAAAATTATATAGAATCAAATAATAAATGAAAATTCTGTTTTACTCTTATATTGAAACATTATCAAAATAATGATTAGGATAAGAGAAGTTAATTCGCCATAAATAATAAACCATTAAATGAATAACGATCAGTTCTAATATCCAATATTAAATAGTAGCACCCATAGATCAATATATACAATTCAACAAATATATTTTCATTAATTTTTCTTATATATATTTTAGGCAATGTTTGAATACCAAATATGACTTGATCTCTTAATCTTACAAGACAATTTCTTTCATTTGTATAAAAATAACATCAATAAATCACAATGTTTACTGCAAAAAATATATAGTTTTATAATTTACATAATTTCAAATATATAATATAATTATAAAAGCATAGAATCATTCAAAATATAATTCTCTTTTTATTTATAAAATAAAATCCCATAGTATTTTTTTTACCATAATTATATAGGGTTCCCAAAATAGGGAACGTCTAGAATTAATCACATAATAAACAAATAATTTTACAATCCCATGGTTATATATTTTATAAAACAAATATTACAAATAATATACATATTCACAATCCCTCAACTCATTTGACTAAATAGAAAATGTCATCATAACCTATGACTTCATCTAGTCTAGTGGTAGGAGATGTAACATTATCGCCCTTCAATTGTTGGTTTGATTTTTACAGCCCAGTCTGATGTAAGGGGTTGTCACCCGTCCTATGAGTTTTTATTCTTTTAAAACTATATAATATATAAATTCCTCAAAAATAAAATCCAAATAAAATAATCATAACATGTTTTAATATGAAATGTTGTCTCATACCTTGTTCATTGAATAAATAAATTATTAACCCATTACCTAAAAAATAAATGTATCAAAATAGATAGTGAATCACCGTAAAATTTCATAATGTTGAGAGTCCAAAATAGTTTATATTAAAACATTAATCTTATGATAAAATTGAAAATTTTAAACACATGATGATATCCATAACTCATAATAAAACATTATAATCTCCAATATTTTATAAACCATTCTTTGATACAAACTATATAGATCCAACCATAAACATAACCTTTTCTAGTGTTTTTGGACATCACTTCAAATTTGAAGATATTCATAGATTAAAATTTTAGATAATTATTAAATACTCTTAAAATTACACCCACACATTACATGTGGACATATATAAAGAGTATCATTTTTCATACCAAAGGAAACATTGTTAAAATAATACAAGATTTATTTTCATGACACATAATCAATACTATAATAATTATATCCTCTTTATCGTTAACTATATTATGGCTTGTGATTTTTTTTAAAATTTTGTGTGTACAAAAATATCAGTAACAGATATTAAAAAATAAGTTAATTAGCAGTACATAAAAATATTAAACTCTCAAAAACATTTTAGAATGATATACTTTTCAACCATAAAACATAATCTATTTAGTTTACCTCATAAAATCATATGTTTATAAAAAAAATCATAACAAGAATCAAATATAACGGTATCTTGGGGAATAATTTCCCTCATACACATACATAGTATAATTCATGGTCACGTAGGTGAAAACCATCATGGTTAAATTTGGAATCCACACAACAATATATTCCCTTAATATGATAAGATAAAACCCACTATTTAACTTCGTCTCATTACCCAATTAACCAGAGTGATATCATTGGTTCACTAATCAATTGTGGATCATAGAACCACCTGAAATTATAAAATATTCAAACAAACCATAACATAATAAGTACAAATAAAATAATCCTATAAGAAAAAAATAATAATTCAACTTTAAAATAACAAGATATAATTAAAAGATATTTAAATAATCAATCCATTATCAATACCATTTTCAATACCAATATAACCACTAAAGGGGAAATTTTATTTTTTCTACTTTTAATAAAATTATTTCTTAAAGAAGAAGTCATATATAAAATAATAGTTACATGTGTGGATATTTCTTTGTCGCAGAATATGTTAAAAAACATTCCTTTTGTTATTTTGTAAAGAAAGTGAAAAACATCATAGAAATAAATTATTTTTGAAATAAATTCAATTTTATTAAAATTAAATTGTTTTTAATATAATAGTTATATAATAATGGGATGTCTAACATCAAAATATGAATACATCAAATGAAATAGAGATAAATTCCCATAATTAGAGTCTGATTCATCATGTATGACATTCATATTCATTTATAATAGAAATTGACTAATTCCTTATTCCATGAGAAATTTTTTTCATATTTATTTTTCAATTGATATCATTTAATAACATGTAATAACAATCACGTTAATATTTTTGTTCACACTAGATGATTTGATGATATTCATTACTTGAGTACAAAATTACTTTGGTTTGATTTCAATAATCAACGTGGTAATTAGTATATCATCTTCAGAAAAATATTCATGAAATTATAACAACATTTATACATCCATTATAAATTTAAATGAAACCATTAATGATGGTTATGAAAACTGAACTACGTAACAATCTTAGAGATGGTAATCCATACGTACAAATGAATAAGATTTCCAACTATAGACTAGAATTATTATTTTTATAATCAGGAATAATCATAATATAAATAATAACACATAAATCATGTAAATAAATAAATATATATATATATCATCCATGTGATGTGTTGATTAAAAATTAATCACATCACTTTGGGGAAGTGATAGTTCAGACATACATTCGAATGAAATTATAAATTTTTTATTCATGGAATGTAAGAACATAATTGATATATTTTTCTCTTATAATGATTAATATTTCATTAACATCACATGTATATATTAATTCAATAATTATAACCATTCATGGGAGACTATTATGGAAAATGAATTTTATAGTTTCATGGAGGTGATAATCCACACGTATGCACAAATGATATATTTATTTCCCATTTGATTAAATCAGAAATAGATTTATGTGGTGACACTATCATAATAAAATTTTTGTATATTTAGTGTAGATGATATGTTATTCATAATGGTTAAAGTATTTTTTGGTCGGATATTAATAAGAAATATATTATGGCTTAATTAAAAATGTTACATATCTTTTGAGTGATCACCAATGATTAACACCATACCACCTATAAAGTTGGTGTTATTTATAAAATAAGGTATATAGAATGTGTGGAGGTATTATTTTAATAAGTTTGAGTAGATATTGGCTGAACCAAATGATTTTTTAAGTGTAAAAATACAGATAAATAACCCCCTTTTAAAATAGAGGAGAGGGACAATCTTGAATTATAAAAAAATAATAAATAAATATAAATAAATTTTCTTTTCCAAAAGGCTAAAAATAAAATTATTTTAAATATAGGATAATTTTGTGTCTGAATCAAATAATACAATTAAAATTATTCATATTTTAATTTATTTTCTTATCATTATATTTTTTAACCCATCTAACTCTAATTTTTTTATCAAGTAATTTTGGCATTAAAGGATAATATAATTAGCAGCAACTTCTAATTGACAAATGAATGAGTCAGAAATTAAATTTATAGATTTATGCCTTCTTGTTGGTATAATATTATAATTTTATATAATTTATATCATTTTGTTAATTATTCTCAATTTTAATATTTGAATTTGGATAATTTTTTACAATTAATTACTTGAATTTAAAAACAAAAATCATAAAAAATTAAGTTAATAAAAAAAATACTTCAAATCATCCCTAATATGTAATACTAGTCCATAAAATTCTTCTATTACGTCCAATATTTCCAATTATATTAATTTTAATATTATTAATTTCATTAATTCAATTCTTCCTTTAATAAAACATTAATTGCATCATCATTGTGTCATAATTGCATTAAATAATTTAATGTCGGAAAATTATAAAAAAGTTATAATGATTTAAATAATCATTTTATCCTTCAAATTAATATTTGTAGTTAAAGATATCTTCTATATAATTATATATTATAAATAATTTACTTAATAAATATACGACTATGAACATTGTATCATATCTTTAAAAAAATTATAATAAATTCTATAATCATTCCCAAGTTACAGAAAAAAATTATAATTTTTGGATAATGTTGGGTTTGGTTGAAAGCTACTCATAAAATGAAATAATGATAACTATTTGGGTAATTTTATAACATTATAAAAAAATTTACCCATAGTTACACGATTTACCCATAACATTGTTAAATAAAATAAAAATATAACTATTCCAAAAAATTTATTTTTATCTTATTGGATGAAAATTTCCATACCTAAAAAAATTTGGTGTCTCTTATTTTTAAAATACAATTTAGGAAAAAGGATAAATTAATTTTAACACTAATTCCCTAGATGTGGTAAAATGATGTCTAAAAGTGACATTCAAAATATCTATATGTTTTCAATAATAAAATTATTCCAATCAAGTAAATTGGATTAATACATATAATATTGATCAATTTTGACTTCATAAATCTATTTATAATATAATATGAATTTAAACATTAAATAAGTATTTATGTACAATGTTGTTTTTTTAATGTTCATAAAAAACTAAAACCCTTTAAAAAAATTCAAAAAATCACTATATGTTTATTTTGATCATAAGAAATAAAAAATGATGATTATTTCGAAAAACAGAGGAAATAATAGTGAAAAAACATTAAAAAAGTTGTTCCATCATTTAAATAGTTTTTTAAAAAAACATTTATTTTTATATATAATTAAATAGTTTCCAAAGAATTAACTATTTAAAAATTTGTAGACCATATATTCATAAATTTGTTAATCATGTTCATTCCGGCCCTTGTAGAGGAAATGTAATAACTACCATATTAAATAATAATATTAGGTCTTTCATTGAAGCATTATATTGTGTATCATGAATGCTATTGAACATAATATTTCCTTTTAAGAAATTGGGATGTTACAGTGAACTCAACCAATCACTTCCATGTCAACTATAAATGATTATTTAAAATCATGAACTAGTTTCACTTCATTATGTAATTGATTATATGGTAATGATATACATCCTTCTTTAATCTCTATAGCTTTAAAAAATTTACAATTTTTTATAATATATCCAACTCACAAACAACCATTAAAAAATTATTGTTTTCACAAGATTTATGGTCATTAAAATAAGATGAAAAATATGTACTTTTTTTGTTAAATTATTTCAAATAAATTTTACTATATTTTTTATGAGCATAAATTTTTCCAAAATAAATAATATATTTGGTTTCTCGTAATTTACAACATATATCTACTCATCCCATCATCTATGTAGGGCTACATAAATATCTTTAATTTCATAGGTTATATTTTTTTTGTGTATATGTGATGAAATCTGCCTCCACCCTCTTAACTAAAGTTGTCTTTAAGTGATTATGTTTCTTTTTAAAGATAACTATTTATTTTCAATATTTAGTTGTTTTCCAATACTCTTTTATCTTCATCATGAATGATTAATTGAGTAGTTTTAGTTTATTGAAATTAAAATCTATATTCAATAAGGTCTTACACCAACCCTGATGAGTTGTGTTTAATTTTTTGACAATGTATAATGAAAAAAATTTACTTAAATATTTTAAAAGTTGTTAATTTTTTCAATTTAATGGAAGAACCTATCATTCTTAACCAAGGTCTATTTATTTCAACATTTTTTATAATAGTGTGTAATATATGTTTCCATGAATTAATGATCCAAAAGTGGGTCATTCATTATATATTCATTTAAATCATGTATGTATTTCCTAAATACTAATCCTCATTCATCCATATATAATGGTTCATGAGTAGTGTTAAAGACAAAACAGATAATCTATGTACATAGAACTGAATTAGAAGACAAGATTTCTCTTCATAGATATCCTCTCTCAGTGATGTCACATTTCATGTAAAAAACAATCATGCTAAAGTCTTAAATTACAAGAGGTTATCCTGAGAGTCACATATTGCGATGAAATAATAACCCATTCAATATATGATTACTTTTCCTATAATATCATAGTATTTTTGTTCCATTGTATCACCCCAGGGCTTTAGAATATATATGAATTTAGTAAATAAATTTGTATACAATATATTAAAGAAATATTTTCAAATTAATATTATTGTTTTTTAAAAATGGAAATGGAATAAATTTACTTTTATTATTTTAAATTCATTTAAATAAAAATCGGTGTCATTAATGTTTTTCATTCTTATTTAAAGACACTTTTATGGAACTGAAATAAATTTTACATGAAATTTTTTTATCAATGATTCAAATCATTGTGGACTATATTTTTAATGTAGAAACATTTATATTTGTTCATAATGAATAGTAAATGTGGCATAAATTCGTTACCGCTATTATGGAAAAAGAACAGTAAAAAAGGGGAGAGAATATACATTACAGATTAAAATATCCCATATACCTTTATAAATTTTATTTTTGAAATACATTAATGAAATAAAATATTAATATTTTAAATTTTGTAACATGAACCTCAATATGAATTTTTAATATTTAATATTTTCCATATTTTTTGGAGTTTCACACCCTACACTTCTAAAGAGAACCTCAACTTATTATATATTTTACAGACTTGAATCTCACTAGTTCAACTCATACCCTCACAAATAACTTCTTATGTTTCATTTCCATTCCCCAAATTTTCAGTTCATCCCCTAAGAGGAAATAAATAATGACTAAATTGAAATCTAAAAGGGGATTCTAAGAGAAGTTTATATTTCCTTTTCTAATATTTTTTTATTTTTGTTATTCCGTAACAATAGAAAAAATATTATATATCCATATTGAATTTATGAAATCAGTATTATTTCTATATTTAAATTATATTATTTTTTAGGTACAATCATTTTCTATATATTTTTCATCCTTTTATAAATGATGACCTCGTTCGTGCATACGTGTAGCCTATGAAATCTTAGAAGTGATGGGAATTGATTTTATTTTCATCCATAAATGGTATTTCATATGGATGGGATTTATGAGTACTTATGAAATCATTATTATTTATTAATGATATATGATTATTTAATTTTATTTCATTTAATTTGGTTATAAAATGAACCCATTACTTGTGCATACATAAGGACTACCATCTCAATGAAGCGTTGTTATTAATTTTTCATCATCCACATATATAATTTATTATAAATGTGAATATAATTAATGAATATGATAATTATAAAATGTTAATGATTTTCATGATACTGAAGCCATTAATATGGTGAAAGTAATGGATCTGTTAGACAAAAAAGGAATTTGAAACCGACCTATTTTCAACAAAAAATTTCTTCTAATGCATAGTTATTAATTGATTGGTAATTAGAAATTGTAAGGAAAT
Organism: Viscum album; assembly: GCA_963277665.1. Classification (NCBI taxonomy): domain Eukaryota; kingdom Viridiplantae; phylum Streptophyta; class Magnoliopsida; order Santalales; family Viscaceae; genus Viscum; species Viscum album. The sequence goes on along the minus strand of OY728165.1, from coordinate 81,373,798 downwards.
GGTACATTTTATAAAAATTATAAATATACTTATTGTATGGATTTAAAATTAATAAAAAATTATGAAATCAATTCTTAAGAATTCCTATAATGAGTGTTAGGAGATGATTTAAGGATTAATTTTGCAATCTCGTTCATTTTCATTGTTGTCTTTGTCAAATTTTCATTGAGGTAAATTATATGATACATATATTGTAAAAGCCACAAATATTTTTATCATAATGTTATTTTTTTATAATGTTTTAATTTTATTCTTCTTTATTTATCCATAAAATGATTATAAAAATGATTTTATTATTATTTCATCTAATTTATTATTTGGCTGATGAACTATTTATTTATTTTCCATGATATTTAAAAAAATCAAGGATTTTCATTATGTTGATAAAAATATTATTTAAATCATTTTCAATCATAGTTTTCATTATTTTTAGTTCATTAAATAGAATATTCATGTCGTTTCCGGAACGAATTACTTTTATACTTTTTAGTAAAATATAAAATGAATACTTGTTTTATAATTTACCTCAAGAAGAGGTTTCCCCCAATTTTGATAAATAATTGATGTGAATTTTAAATTAAATTATCCATTAATAATTTATAATAATATCGATTTTTTAATATTCCTTAAATTATTTTTTTAAATGATACCGAGGGAGGGTGGTATTTTGTATTGTTTTCAACAAATTATTTCGATATTTAGTTAATAGTAATATTCTTATATATTAATTTACAATGAGTTCTTTTTTTCGTAACAAGGGATATAATAAAATGATTCCATAAATATAATTCCTCAATTTGTAAATTGATTATGCGATGTTGAAATATATATAGAACTCATTTTTCTTCCACTGGTTATGAAATGATGAAATGGTGAATGGGTATAAGATCATGTAGAATGGATATATATTTGAAGTCTTTATTGAATTTTTGTTCAGGGAATTTTATTTTCCTATTATTAATTGGGTGTTCATTTAAATACCAATAAATATTATGAAATTGGATGTGTTGTAAACCCATTTAGGAATGAGAAGCGGTTAGGGTGTAAACCCAATACATTATAGAACTTTTATAACTATGTGATGAGGGTATTGTATGTGAGATTTGGATAATGAAATGATTTTATATAAATAACAATGTGACACTTTTACCATGATAATATCTTATGCATTGGATAAGATATAATGGAATATGTTTAATTAATGATTATACCTCATTATTATGACTATTTTTTTTCAAAATTTTAAAAATTAATTCCATAACTCCAAATTTATGATCTATGATCAATTGGGTATAAAAATTATATTTTATGATCATTCAATGACAACATTATTCTCATCAAGTTATTTCATAATATTTTTCATTAATATCCCACCTTATAACACTTACTATGGAATTGATTTCAGCTATTCACAAGACCTTATTTTTCTCACGTTATAAAGAATGATTGTTATTTTGAAATATATAAGTAGGGTATGATGTGTGAAAAATCTATGGGATAGACTAAAGATCATTCATGAAATAATTTTATTATCTATTTACTATTAAAATTGACGGATCCATTATTCTCTTTAGGTGTGTTTTTTCGTGAGATATATTGAATATTACTATAAAATTATTTAATATTTATGTGATTAATATTCAGGTAGCCTCAACATGTGTTAGTGAGCTATTTAGTAATTTTTTTTGATATTTTATTATGATGAATATTGTATATAACATAAAATACCATACAAGGAATCATCATTGAAATTGGGTAAACCTTAAAATGGAAACCGTTGATAAAATGTTCTCTTTATTTAGATCATCTTATTCATGATTTTCATCATTAAATGATTTTTCACATTGATTGTTTTGGTATTATGATTATAATAATTTTTTAACACTATGAATTTAACCTTGATGAATCCATTTAACAACTAATATTCCTAAAAATTAATGGTTGGTCCATTAGGGAAACTAAAAAATATCGAATTTGGATGAAAATTTATTCATTTTACTCTCACAAAACTCTAATAATTCATGAATTATTATTAGGTTATAAAAATGAGAATTATATAAAAAACAACAATGATTATTTCATGAGGAATCATAAATTATTTTAGGGGGTCCCCTAATCTAATACACTCCAACAGTTGGGCTGGTGCTACTGAAATGATTTTTTATATTATCTATTTCCTAATGATTTTAAATGATTCCTCAAATGTAAAACATCAGATTGAAAAATTAAAAAATGGTTGAACATTATTAAATATATGTGGAAATATGATAAAACTGAACCTATGGAGTGGGATGTGCTTATGATTGTACTTTCTAGTATGTAAATTACTCAAACTATAATGGGACTTCCATGAGATTGATTTAAATGATGAAGAATCTATTGGAACATATGAGTTAAAATTTTCTAGACATGTGATGGATTCTTCTAGATTTATCATCTTCCCTATAAGATAAATTGATTTTTTTATTAATGGATTAAAACAAGGTCTATATATTAAAGTGATCTTACGGTACTTTATTAGGTATAATGAAATCATTTGATTTTTAATCATTTTTATATAAAGAGATGAGATTCCTATCACACTCATGGTTTGTATAAGATATGAAAGATAACATTATAATGAAATTATAATATGAAATCCCATGAGGGAATGAAAATGGTTTCAATTTTTCTTGATAATAATGGAATGAATATCGGTGGAAATTATCTCCCATGGACTAGTAAATTATTTATGTGTAGAAAATATGTCATCATGATTGTGAATGAAAAATAGTTGTAAATAGGAACGTTATCGATATTATTAGGGATAATGTTATGTTAAATTATCCACGAACACACTAATTCGAAAACACCAATGAGTTTTATCATTATTCATTATAACCAAAAAACTAAGGGTTAATGATTAAAATTGGTATAAAACTACTTAATCCAAAAGATAGTGGTAAAATTGATGATATCATAATCATTAAAGTTGGTCATGAGAAGGAATTTAGGAATGACACAATTATCATATTGTATATAATTGAAATGTTAATATTTTATTTTGGTTATATCCACTAATAAATATTTCAATTATATTCTATAAGTATCATGTCACAACCTAAAGGATGAGATGTGGAATTATCATTGAATAATATTAGTGGTATGATGATTGAATATCAAGTCTAGAGATTCACTTAAAAAGAATATTATATTAATTTACAAACTAATAGTCTTTTCATTCTACATATAGTATAATTTTCTGAGATTTTGGGAATCATATTGGTTTATTAAATGGATCCCATACCAATTTCCAAGAAATGGAACTGAAATTTTATATCCAGGGAGAAACATTTAGGTGGTTATAAACAAAAACTTTTATTGGATATAAAATTTACATTATTTATGTTATAACCTATCAATGAGGGGTATCTAAAACTCTTTGTTCAGTAGAGCCTAAATATTGAAGATATGACTATTATTTAAGAATATGTAGATGTATTCGAAAAATTGATTCATACTCTTTCACAAAATCATGATGTTTATTTTTCATTAAAATTTATACATCTTTCTATTTATGTCTTCAATAAATCCTTTTCTAATAACCCTAATTGATTTTCCAGAATTGAATCTGCATCCCCTAGAGAATCTTAAAAAAATACTATTTCAATAATGTACAACACCATGTGGTGAACCAATGAGTTTTATTAATAATAATGATGGATCAATGAGTCTTTTATTGGTTGTCAAAAAAATAAAAATATTACTAACATTTTAATTTCTTATTATAAAATAACTTTTTTGAAAAAATTGGTAATGCACGTATGTTGAAACTTGAAAAATATAAAATAGAAAAAGAGATTAAAAAATTATTAAAATAATAAATAAACCGGTTAAAAGAAATATCCATATATCATTTCTAAAAGAGGTCAATTACCTTATTATCTATTAATATTTGAAAATGACTTCAAATCGATAAGACAACATTCCCCAGTCATGGATAAATTCTTCCATGGCTATCTTTTTTTTTCATGAATCATATAGTCATAATTACAAATTATTATTTATCCAATTATTCCAATCACTAATTAATTCATGTTTAATCCTTATTGTTTCTATAATCTATTAATCCTCATTAGAATCATGAAAAAAATGCCTCATGTAGTTATTCTTCCACTGAATAATTGATAATCATATAATAATTATCCCTTAACATCTTACCAACCACCTATTATGTTCCATCGATAATCACTAAAGGTGGATCAACATTTGTATTCTCCATTCCAAAAACCCACTCAAGAACTATTAGAGCATCCTTAATAATCATAAAACCTCCTCATGACTGTATTTTATCATGTCAAATAACTACTATGAAACTCTTTATTTAGATACACTACCTTCATCTTTTTTATTTCCAATCAGTAGGTTCATAATGATCTTCTTCATCTACTTTATCTTGGAAGGATCACACTCCGTCTACTTGGTTGATTCCCACGAGTAAAAATAGGGGAGTTCATTACAAATGAGAGTAATTTCACCAGAAGAGAAATTATTTTTAATTAATGAAATTATATAACTTTAAATGGTATCATATAAAATTTGGTTATATGACATGAGGATGATTTATTAGATTAAATTTTGATGAACGTGACTTAATTTATTTTCACAGTTTTACGACCATAATAAAATTGTATCATTTTTTTCAATTATGTTTATATATAACAGATTAAAAACAATAAATATCTTATAATAAATTTTCTAAAATGATAATCGACTATAATAATTTTTTTCTGACCAGAATTGATGGTGTTAATGTAAAATAAAAACTCTTCATCCCTAAAGGTAGTGAATCAAAAAATCAAAGATGATGTTATCTTTTTCTAAATATAAAAGGGGTGGAGAAGAGTTTTTTTATTAATATTGAAGTAACACAATAATATTCATGTATTTTTATGATACTGGAGTCTTCATGCAACATTGGATATGGTAGGTGAGTAGATAATAACAAAATAAATTAAATTAATTGAAATAGAAGGAGGATTTCTCTTCTTGAATACAATATGATTGGGAACCTAATTAAGAAAATTAGAGATGTTATGTGTGTAATTATAGAAGGTATTAGACATGGGATCATGTCATGGGAAGGTAATTAAGTATAATTTAGCCAAATTATATGAATTTGGAGTTGTGATGACAAGGGGAGGTGAGGGATGGTATTTGGAGTGTTGAAAACTGGTGTTTTTATATTATTTTATTCAATTTTTATTGTATTGGAGAAAGAAAATCAAAAATGTTCTTTATTTTTAATAATAATTGTATATTGTTCAAGTGAGTTCGAAATAACTAGTTCTTACCTCATCCATACATTAACTAGGACTCCATAATTCATTTAATTACATATAACGTTAAACACATATTTTAAAATTCGATGAAAAATTAATTATGGTCTCATAAAATTATACTTTATTTATAATGGAAAAAATATCAATTTATCAATTTATTATATGAATTTTTTCTCATACAAATAATTATATTAATTATTAAATATTAAATAAAAATTTACATTTAAGAAAAATCAAACAATTTATTTATCATTTTTAGAGAATTTATTTACTCTTTCCATGATATAAAATTGTCTTATTTACATTTATGATTCACCAAAAAAAATTTATACTTTCAAGTAATATGTTATTATTATAATGGGAAGATTAATATTCCTAAAGGGCACATATCAATTCCAATGGGCATGTTAATATTTAATAGTATATCACGATTTATTTAAGCTTAGTGTTTCATGTAATATAAGCTATCCAATAAACTTTTTTTATTAATGAAGATAACAAAATAAAGTATTAGGGTTTCATATTCATATTCCCATTAGAAAAATTCACCCTCAAGCTTTTTATGAGTATTACCATATAAATAGATGAAGGTGGTTCTTCTTCATAACATCCATAGGATCCAAGGAATCTTCTCCAATTTTAGGGTTTCTACAAAGAACATATACTTGATGAGATATCTAATTTCTCAATAATTTATCTCTACCATCAAGAAGCTTTATAATATTTCAATAATAATAAAAATTAGGTTCAGGGTCAATTTCATCATCGGTAGGTACATGCATTTGGTTTCGCATGTACATCTATAAAAAAGAGATGTGGAAGACATCATTTTATATAAAATGTTAAGGTGACATGTCCTAATGATACGATATTTCTCCAATTAATTATAATATATCAAATAGTATGATATAACAAGGGATTATTTTCCCTTTTTAACTGAATCTTATAACACCCTTCAATGAAGATACTTTCAGAATGACATGATCTCCTACTTGAATTCATATATTATATCTCTGGTTTTCAACATAACCCTTTTTCCTACTTTTCACTGATTTAATATTATCGTTGATAAAATTTAACACTATTTTTATTTCAGTCACATGTTCTATACATACAATCATATATTCCACAACATCATTTCAATATGTTATTGTACAACATATCTTAGTATATAATGCTTCCTACATTTCTATTTAAGTACCTGAAAGGAAAATATTACTAAAGTAAAACTGTATAAAAGGTTAATATCGATCTAACATACCTTCAGAGTCAAGTGATAATGATCTAAACAAGTCTCTTACTATTTAAATATTACTTTTATAGATTCCATTAATATGAAAATGATAATTAGTACCCAAATAGATATTATTAAACCAAGAATTTTTATGAACCATCATGAATTTATTTGTAAAAAATTCATCTAGATCACACACAATCAATAGAGGTGCATGATGAGGTATTAAAACATCATAATTAATGATTCATTAAAGGTTACCAATGGAAAATCATACCTAATATATATGAAATATGCATATTTTGGTACTTTAGTAAAAAATTAGCCATATTGCATCATTTTTTCATGGATTATTTTTTAATTTGTTGTCCTAATACATAGTTAATTCTACACATTTTCATGTTGAAATATGTATAGGTTTCTTAACTACCATAGGATGATATATTTTATCCTTAAAAAGTTGAAAAACTAAACATATTGATACATATTGAGAAATTTATTGCTCCATATTATTCCAAAGAAAAGATTCCTCTGAATATATATATATCTTAATACTACCAAGCTTTATTGAAATATTTAAGCTATGGGATTCATCCAATATTTTCATTTTGAGATCAGGTATAGGGAGAACACAAAGGGTTTCCAAAATTTAAAATTCCATATTCATATACAAGTCTAACAAGTTCCCATCATTCACTTATTTTGAAAATTCTTGACATCACACTTAAATATTTTTATATTTTCCAATATAGATGGTTCAGAATACATTTGAAAAATTTGTGATGTATCACCTTGATTTATTATTCCCATATCCTTGTATTCTAGATCTATCAACATAAGATCATTGTAAATTTGTAATTTTTTATAAGAACGTGATCCTTCATACTCAATCAATCATATACCTTCTTTTCATCCACTAAGAAGAAGTATATTGACCAATCATAATCTGTGAGTATTTGAATCCCTTTCATTTTCCTCTTGTTTAGTCCTTTCATTGACAAGATAAATTTTAATCTATTGTTATCATTATAAATTACCCATATTTTACTATAGATATACTCTATCCGTATCATGAGAGAAAATATTACATATTCTGATAGAACATCATGAGTTGGATAGTTTTTTCACAAGTCTTTCACAACCATGATACATAAAAATGACTCTATAATTTTGTATAAGGACACAACCATGGCCTTTATTTCATGTATCCCTATAAATGTCCAATTATCCATTTTCTAATGGTAGATTCATGATTATAGAATTCACTAATTTCCTCTTCAATTATTCAAATCATTATACATTTCCATTTTTCCAAAACAAATAGACTACAATTATGAGTAAGCATCGTTAGTAGGTTTTCTTATCGGGAAATACTCTGAATGAAATTTCCTTAGTGACCGAAAACCATTGAAATTGTATACCGTAGTTATGATCATTGATACATGACCTTCCTATAGTTCCTTTTTCATTATATGTTAAATATATACTATATCCATGGAGATAATATGGCCTTAAAAAGTAAATGTTAGAATCCAGAATTATGACTTGATAAAATTACCAGAAAGATGCTTTCATTTAGGAGTCTATAGAAACATTCACAAATAGTTCTCATCGTCCTCGATTACTCTGGATTACTTGAATACATCATCAATAATCCAACACAATCCATTTGTTTATTTTATTGAAAATCCACTTCAAGGGCAAGTGGGAACCTACAACACCATTCCTCCAACATGAAGACACAATAAAATAATATAGCTATTCTTTAAATACTATAGACATTGGATCTATAATTATATTGGGTTCATTATGTAGACCAAATGGAATTAATGTAATCTCATAATGATCATATCTTTCCTAAAATAAAATATTTTTTTCATTTTCCTTCTTTACGCATGGATGATGATATCCAGAAAGAATATTGATCCTAGAAAAATAATGATCTCCATGAAGATGGTTGAATAAGTAATCAATGAAATGAATATGATACATATAAATTATTTTATTAGAAATGATCTACCTATAGTCACTTCAGAACATCACTGATCCAAATTTGTACTTATAAAAAACAAGATCTCCCCAATGAGAAATAATAGAGCCCAAAAAATCATTATCACTTAGTTACTATATTTATTACATTAACTCTATTTACTCCACATTGTCCATTCTACAGGGATTTGTTGACATAGGTGTTGAATTAGGGATTACGATAATAGAAAATTAATTTCCCCCTATAGAGTATTTCTAGATATTTCCACTATAAATAAATTAATTTATTTACGTACAATCGGTACATCCTCATTTCAGATAACACATTGTTCATCAGTATGTATTATATTCTCCTATTCCCCAATAATCAAAAATATATGTTCTACTAAGGGTGGATCTACATTTGAATTATATTAATAAATCTCTTACCTAAATATGATAAGTTTCATATCTTCATCAACAGCCATAATTTCATTCCATTTGAAATAATTTTATTCTTTATATTTTGAAATATATTATATAACATGGATTATATTAATGTATGCCATAGAGTATGTTTATGTGTCATAAGATGAACTTCATAATACATATTTATTGTAATGAGGTTTCTAGTAAGAGTTTTGATGGAAAAATACCTTATTAAGGTGAATTAGAAATGACCATTTTTCATAAAAAACTATAATGATATAAAATAATGCATTAATCCAAAATCAAATCAGTCATTAACTCTATTTAGGATATGATTTACGTACCATCCAATGATCCTTTGAAAATTCAACCTTATTTATTGTGACTCTAAGGGAATATACTTGTTCCTTTATTCTTTATAGTTAAATATTCCATGACGTCTAAGAAAAACATGGGAATAGTATATCATCACCTATGCAGCTCATTAATTCCACATTGATGACTTCTTTCATTCCCTTGCAATGACTAGCCTCAATGGTTTTTTATACACATTAATGACATAATCCCATTTTTAATAGGAATTTTCCATGATATTTAATTCCACATTTATTCCATATTGGAAATTATAATCTTCCCTTCTTCCCCTTTTCCATTTTTCCTTTTATAGATTACTCAGACACCGTCTTAATATTTTTTGTCCCTAATAATTTATATAGATTTGAACACATATACTCTATCTTGATGGAAAATGGTACTATATCCTTGCTTGATGAGAATTTTGGGGAGAACAGTCCTCTTCATAGAATTGACTAAATATAATCAATGAAAATATCAATTATGTTCTTTGGATTACGCTTTTAGTCTTCAACTTGCATTCATAACCATATAATGTAGTCTATATTCTTATCAAAATTTCAATCCCTATTTTATCTCAATGTTTTGAATTTTCTCTCAATATCTACTATTTATTTATAAGGGATATATATTTCTAGAAAAATTTCATTAAAATCCATCCCTTAAATATTATCAATTTCATTATCTTCCTTTTTGTTTCGAAATAATTACCACCATTGTAAGAGCCTGGTTTTTGGAGGGGTATGTTTTTGTTATTTTTTGGTTGAATACCCTGTTTCATGCTTCAATGGATGTCTTCAAAAGGTATGAGAGGTCTTGGGGGTGGTTCGGGTGCTCATGGAATGAATGAAAGGAGAGCTGGGAAAGACAAGCCTGGGTGCACGGCCTGCGCATGGCCAGGGCAAACCGTGCGGCCTGCCTAGGTAATCCGTGCAACCCTCTTCCTTCAGAGAGTAGCATGCACAAGGTTTGGTTATGGTTTTTCAACCCATTTAGCCAAACCGTGCGACCTCTTAATGTTGTAAAAAATTACTAAATTGCCACCCTGGGATTTTAAGAACCCACTCAGGATTTCCTCTCCATTCCTCCCATTCTACCCTAGGAATGAACCGAATCCCACAAGAGCTCCAAGAGGTTAATTCTATCTCGTTTTTAAGGAATTTTTTGAGCCGTTGGATGTGGTTATTTTCTCCGAGTAAGGATAATCTCATCCTTGATTCTCTTTTTTGTTTAGGGTTTGCATCTTATCTCCCTCTTGTTTGAAAGCTATAAAACCCTGTATTTTGTTTGAGTTCTACGTTGAAGCTTCGAAGTCCTATCGGATTGAGGTCGAAGGACTCGATTGAGTGTGAGTTCAACCACAGTTTCGAGGTAGGTGGTCTACAAATGTTATCCCATATTTTTATGGAGTATTGATGCATGTTTGGCTTTGCTCATGTTCTCCTTTTGATGAGAATTGATCAACCTGGATGCGTTTGATATATAGGATGCTTAAAAATGGTAAATGGTAACCCTCATGATCCCAATGGGATGAATTGAGGATGACATTACCTAATTGTGGCCATCCATTTGATGTGTTGGATTTTCCCGGGCTTTAGGATTGTTATTAAACAAGTGAACTTGTTGTAAAAAATGGTAGGGTCCTTGATTAATATGTTTGGATTATTGGTTGAACATGGAATAGAAGTTAGGTGATGCACCTAGACATGAAAATAACATAAGGGTTGTTTGAAATGGGTTGAATGGATGATTCAAGGAAATGATGAACGAGTTAAATGGGTTAAGGTGTAAACTGATTAAAGACCATATCAGGATAGGTAATGGGTTTAGTATTGAATGCTTAGTGAGATAGGCATAAAAATTGGGAATAGGGTGAATAGTTAAATGATCTGAAATGGTAATGTGTTTATGGGTTAAGGCATAATGTGAATTCCCGTGTTTTTTTTGTGAATGATGTTTGTCAAAGTAGAATGATATGGTGGGTTTATGGTTACTTATTTATATATTCATGTGAACATGGCTTCGTTGAGTGGGGTATGACTAGAGGATCTATGCCCACGGGTCGAGTGAAGACTGATTCTCGGAACTCCACCCCAAATCCATGGGTTAGGAATGGGGACTGAGGATCCTTTCTCCTAATGGTTGCATCCACCCAGACTATGGCTTCGAGTTGAGGATATAATTTCTTTGATGGGGTTAGTCCTAGTGATATAGGATAACGTTTTGTTTACTCTATATCATGTTATTATTGGCCATAGACCCATGTAACATAAAGTACATGATTATCCCATGGAAATGTGATGAAATGTTAAGTGATGATAATTGGTGTGAAATGAATGGTAATGGAAGTGGCTATGGATCTGGCTCTGAACTGTTTAATGGCACCTAAAATAATTACTTAGAAATTATCATTCATATTCCTTTCACATGAAATACCTGTTCATACTATATATTTTGTAGACACCATTGGGGGTGTCCTACTAAGTTGTACTCATGACCTACACGGGCTTCCATTGGGTACTCGAGTAGACTTCATGTTTGCAGGTCAGGATAAGGGAAAGGGTCCTTAAAAGATAGTTGAGTGGGCATGGGTAGAAATTGGTGGCAGATCCGGACATGGAGTCATGATCATTTTGGGGATTTTGGCCATTGTCTTTATTTTGGGCTTTTGTTCACTTTTTCACTTGTAGTAGGATATGGATTATTTAATAATGGAAATGGTTGTTATAGATGTTCCATGTTTATTGATTGTTGATTCCACTATTGGTTTATTTCTGTTGTGGCTTACTCTAATAAAAAATAGGGTATAGTATCCTCACATGACCACAAAGCCCCCTAGTGCTAGTCGGCAGCCTTTGGCGCACTTGGAGGTGTGCTTAATGTTATGTAACTACCTGGCTCGGAGCACCAGTTTACTGGCTTTTGGGTCGAGGCTGTTACAATGTGGTATCAGAGGAGGTATTTCTTTTCCTTCTCTAAGGTCTTTTTATTTGGGATAGGATTCCAAGGGTTAAGATGTATCAGGCCTTGGTAAATGAGCTAGTGCATGGGAGTAGCTAACCCATGTATGAGGGAAAAAACCAAGTCACCCTTGGTGGGAAATGTTGTTCTTTGTTGTGTGTTTTTACAGTTGATGATATTTCACCATTGGGTGATTCACATATGGTTTGATGTGACTGTTTTGTGATATTGGCTCGTGGCCTTAACGACATGAGTATTTTCATTTATGTATCCATGTGGGAACCTAGGGAGATAGGTGACATTCATTGTGTTACACACATTCATAGGGTGGGTGTGTGAGGCAGGAATGTACAGTGCATCATCCATTTCATGAAACCAAGAAATAATGAGATGAATGAAATAAACTAGGATGGTAAATGATGTTTAATGAAATTTAAGGGTTTGAAATGATGTTGAAAATGTTTCAATTATATTTTATGTGAGTTTGGTTGTATTACATGGTTGTTTACCCCATGTGGACCTTGGCCCATGGTAAGGATGGTCGGGGAGTTGAATTTGAGGTGTTAGTGTTGTTGAATTAGTATATGTAAATGGGTTGTTGTATCTAGTTAAGAGATTCTAATGAATTTTTGAATGTTTCATGGTATTGTTGCTAAATCTCGTGCCTAGCATTGTTGAGAGATGCCACCACGACGTCGGTTACCAGTTGGGAAAAAGGAGGATGTTGTTGAGAACACTCCACCAGTAAAAGAGCATGAAAATGTGTTGATCAATGAAGTTAGAGAAGACCAGTTCTGGAAGAACATCGCTCACTATATGCAGATGATGGATTGGGACCTAGGGTGGGTTGCACCGAGTATGTTTGAGCTGACCAGGGAGTTCCCGCAAAATCACCCTCTGACCTTCACTAGAGAGGGTGGGCCAGAGGCAACGGAGATCTTGTTGGAGTCTTTCCAGACGATACTATATCATTTGGAGAGCCCTTTTTAAAAGAAAATAAGGATGGAAGTTTATATGTTGTGAGGCTAGGAAAGGTGTTGGTGGGACATTCCGGCTCATACCGAGCAGACTGAGGGGATGTCATTGGAGGTTTTCCAGGAGAAGTTTCAGGAGAATTTCTACTAAGAGACATTGAGGCAGGAGAAGGATTCAGTGTTTATGAGCCTGACTCTGGGATTGATATCGGTGATGGACTATTCTAATCACTTAACTGATTTGCGACGCTTAGTTCTAGTGTTAGTATGGGATGAGGTAGTGGAAGAAAATCATTTCCAGGATGGGTTGAGACATCAGATCGGGTCTCAAGTAAATATCTTCCACTTGAAGTTGTTTGAAGATGTGATGGATCAGGAACTCATCTCTAAAGGGAACCTAAATGGAGCCTTGGGTGGTGGGATTATCGTTCCAACTGGGCAGACAAGTGGTGCATCTTCTTAAGGATGAAAGCGTCATTTGGAATATTTCCAGCAAGGTGGTCTAGAGAGTGGTTTAGCCTCTCAGAGTGGGAACTAGGTGTTCTGTTATCAGTGTGGTAGTCCGAGGAATATTCGTGGTCAGTGTCATCGACCACTAGTTTAGTGTCGTTCATATGGTAGGATGGGGAATGTGAAGAGGTTCTGCTGGAACCCTCGGCAAACAGGTGAGCATGAAAATGAAAAGAAAGTACTGGGTACAGGAAGGAGATCAGTTGCCCCGTATCAGGCAGGAAGTTGGGCCTCTACGGGCCGAACTGGTAGGGGCGGTGAATGGGGAACTCCAATGCAAGATCGCTCATGCCATCAAGGTATTGTGGCGATGGGTTCTCATACAGGAGCCCAGGGTAGAGGGGTAGGTCTGCTTCAGACACTTTAGTTTGCACCTGGTGATGGTGAGGCCAGACCTTCAACTTTTCGAGGTAAGATCCTTGTATCTTCTACGTTTTCTAGTACGTTGTTTGATATAGGTTCCACACACACTTTTGTTTCTGCTCAACTTGTGGTCATGCTATATTTACCTGTGGATGGGGTGTGTGGAGTTAGGTCAATTGACACCCCATTGGGGGTGCAGGTTGAGGAAATTAAGAAGTGAAAGGGATGTGCCTTGGAAGTTGGGGGTATCATTTTCTGTGGGAATTTTTCATTCTTGAGATGTCAGGGTTTGACCTAATATTGGGAATGGATTGGTTGGTGTTGTATTGGGCACACATTGACTATTATTGTTGCATAATATTGTTGAGGTCGCTTGAGGGTGATGATTATGTCCACCGTGGCGAATGGGATGTTCGATCCGGGTGTGCAGGGTCGTTTTGTCAACATATGAGTGGACATATGACTCAAGTGGCATGTCTCAATATTGATGATGATAAGGGAGGGGAACAATCTAATTTTCCTCCCATGGTTGATCAGTTTCAGGATGTGTTTTCTAAGGATTTCTCAGGGTTACCACCTGAGAGGGATGTCGAGCTCATGATTGAGTTGCTGTCGGGAGCAGAGCTAGTTTCTATTCCTCCATACCAAATGGAACAGGAAAAACTCCAGGAACTGAAGGTTCATCTTGAGGAGTTGGAGCATAAGGGGTTTATCCATCCTAGTATATCTCCTTGGGGATCTCCCATGCTTCATTTAAAGAAGGCTGGTGGGTTATTGATATTGTGTGTTGACTATAGAAAGTTGAATAAGATGACGGTGAAAATCGGTACCCTCTTCCTAGAATAGATGACCTGTTTGATTAGTTGATGTGTGAATCAGTGTTTTCTATGATTGATCTATGGTCAGGTTATCACCTGATGAGGGTGAGGACTTCTCACATTCCACAAACATCTTTCCAGAGCTGTTACGAGTTGTTTGAGTTTGTGGTAATGCATTTCAGCTTGAGCAATGCACTGGAGGTGTTTATAGATTTATTGAAACTAATATCTCATCCCTATCTATATCAGTTTGTGATTGTATTTCTTGATGATATGTTAGTGTACTCGAAAACTCAGGATGATCATTCCCAACATCTTGACATCGTCTTGGGTAAACTAAGAGAGTATCAGATATACGCCAATGTATAAAAGTGTCAATTCTGGATATGTGAGGTTCATTTTATGGGTCACATCATCTCAGAGGCATGTGTGTTAGTGGATCCAGAGAAAGCGTAGGAAATTGTATCTTGGGAGCAGCCCAAGAGTGTTTCTGATGTCTGGCATTTTTTGGGTTTTGGTCGGGTATTACTGAAGGATCATTCAGGATTTCTATCGCTTGGAAGCACCACTCTGAGGCTTGACCAAGAAAGGAATCGGGTTCAAGAGGTATGAGGCTTATGATAATGCCTTCCAAGAGTTGAAGAAGTAATTGACCATCACACCTATCTTGATCTTACCTGAGCAAGGTAAAAAGTTCATTGTGTTTTTTGAAGTGTCTGGAGTCGGACTTAAGGCTGTGTTGATGTAGGATGAGCCGGTTGTGGCTTATTGGTCAAGGAAGTTGAGACCCCAAGAATAGAACTATCCCACTCATGACCTAGAGTTGGCTGCATTGGTGTCCACCATGATGTTTAATAGGAACTATCTATTGGGAGAAAGTTTACTGTGTTTACCAACCATAAGAGTTTAATGTACATATTCTCACAACAGGATCTAAACCTTCGGTAGAAAATATGGGTTGAATATCTCCAGTATTTTGACATTGAGTTGGTGTACACACTAGGAAAGGGAAACAGTGTTGTTGATGCTCTGGGTAGGAAGGTTCAGAATTAGGTGGTTTTGGAGTCCAGCACCGGGTGGAAGGTGATGGATTTGTTTATAGAGATGCACCCGAATGTGCAGGAGGAGATTGGTCATGTCACTCTTGCTTCTGTAATGATGGAGAAGACTCTTTTGAGTTGAGTTATGGAAGGTCATCATGATGATCCTGGGTGTTTGATCAGGATGGAAAATTTTAAACATGGGGAGATACCTTCTAGTTGGGCTATCGGTGTGGAAGGTATTGTTTGTGTTCGTGATCGTGTGGTTGTGCCCAAGTGGACGTGGGAAGAGTTGATGCATGAGTTCCAGGCATCAAAGTGGGCAGTGCATCCTACTTTGACCAAGATTTACAGTGTTCTCCAATGGTAGTTTTGGTGGCCTGAAATGAAGAAGGAAGTTGTGGGCTTTGTGGCATGGTGCCTTACCAGTCAGCAGGTAAAGGCCGAGCATCAATGGCCAGGTGGTTTGTTGCATCCATTATCCATTCTTGAATGGAAGTGGGATGATGTAACAATGGATTTTGTTGTTGGTCTTCCAAGGATTCCACAAAATAATGATTTAATCTGGGTTTTTGTGGATCAATTAACAAAATGGGATCATTTCCTACCGATTCAAGAGACCTTTACAGTCGACCAGTTGGGTGAGGTTTATGTTTGGGAAATAGTGTGGTTGCATGGTGTTCTGCAGACCATAGTTTCAAACTGAGATCTGTGTTTCAAATCGCGTTTCTAGAAAGGGTTGTAGAAGGTTCTTGGTATTTTGGTGTTTTTGAGTATGGATTTCCACCCATAAAAGGACGAGCAATAGGAGTGTACGTTCCCAGTGTTGGAAGACATGTTAAGAGCTTGTGTCTTGGACATTGGTGGTTCTTGGGAGATGCACCTATCATTTGTTGAGTTTACCTACAACAATAGTTTTCAGGCTACGATTCAGATGGAACCATTTGAGGAACTATACGGGAGGCCATGTAGATCTCCTTTGTGTTGGCTAGAGGCTGGTGAATCTGAGTTTTTGGGGCCCAGTCTCGTACAGGATAGTTCAGAGAGTGTTATGTTGATCAGGAAGTAGATGGCTACAGCTCAGTGTAGGTAGCAGTCTTATGTAGATCTGAGGCATAGAACTCTTGAGTTTGTGAAGGGTGGTAATATTTTCCTTCACGTGTCACTACGGTTGGGTCACAGTCGGATTCAAAAGCAGGGTAATTTGGCGCCCATGTATGTGGGACATTTTGAGATTGTGGAGAGGATCAGACCAGCGGCTTAACGATTGGCTCTTCCACATCGGTTTGGTGGGATGTATGATGTCTTTCATGTGTTGCAGCTTCAATAGTATCACCCATACCCATATCGGGTTTTTGATGTGGAGGATGTGGAGCTTGAGGCTGATGCACCACTTGAGAAGCATCTGGTTCAAGTGGTGGATCGTAGTGAAAAGGCCTTGTGAGGAAAGGTTGTTCCATTAGTTAGAGTACTATGACAGCATGGGAATGTTCAAAAAGAATATTTTGAGCGAGAATCGGATATGCGGGTTTAGCGTCCCGAACTCTTCTCTTCGGTGGATCAATGAGGCTTGGAAACTCGGCTCGAGGATGAGCCATTATAAGGTGGGGAGGTTGTAATATCTCTATTTTTAGAAGGGTGTGTTTTCATTTTTTTTTTGGTTGAATCCCCTATTTCAGGCTTCAAGGGATGTCTTCTGAAAGTATGAGAGGTCTTGGGCATGTTTCAGGGGTTCGGGGAACGAAGGAAAGGATAGATGGGAATGGTAAGCCTGGGCGCACGGCCTGCGCACGACCAGGGAAAACCGGGTGGCATACCTAGGTAAACCTTGTAACCCTCTTCCTCTAGATAGTAGCATGTACATGATATGCACACAGTTTGCCAAACCATGCGGCCAAACCGTGTGACCTATTAATGTTGAGAAAAACTAAGAAATTTCCAAACCAAGATTTTTAGATCCCACTCAAGATTTCCTCTCCATTCCTCCCACTCCACACTAGGAACGAACCAAATCACCTAAGAGATCCAAGAAGTCGATCTCCCTTGTTGCTAAGGCGTTTTTTGTGTCATTGGATGCGGATCGATGTTTCGGGAAAGGATAATCCCATCCTTACATCTTTTTTTGGTTTAGGGTTTGTATCTTCTCTCATATTCTTTTGATGCTCTAAAACCCAATCATTTGGGTGAGTTCTAGGTTGAAGCTCTAAAGGCTAGTCGGATTGAGGTTGAAGGACTTGACTGAGTGTGCGTTCAAACACAGTTTCAAGGCAGGTTGTCTAGAATGGTTATCCCATTGTTTTATGGTGGATTTATGAATGTGTGGCTTCACTCGTGGTTTCTTTTTTATGAGATTTGATCAACATGTATGTGTCTGGTATAAAAGATGGTTAAAAACGTAATATGGGAACCCTTACGATCCCCATGGGATGCGTTGAGGATAACTAGACCCAATTGTGGCCATCCATTGGATGTGTTAGCTTTTCCCAGGCATATGGATTGTTATTAAACAAGTGACCTTGTTGTAATAAATGGTCGATCCCTTGACTAATATGTTGGAATGATTGAATTAACAATGAATAGAAGTTAGGTGATGCACCTAGACTTGGATATAACCTAAGGGTTGTTCGAAATTGGTTGAATGGTAGATTCATGGAAATGATGAATGGGTTAAATTGGTTAATGTGTAAATTGATTAAAGACCATAACAGCATAGGTTATGGGTTTAGTGTTGAATGCTTGGTGAGATAGCCATAACACATGGGAAATGGTTTAATTGATAAATTATGTGAAATGGTAATGTGTTAATGGGTTAAGGTATAATGAAAATTCTCATGTTTTTTTTGTGAATGTTGTTTGTCAAAGGACAATGGTATGGTAGGTTGATGGTTACTAATATATATAATCACGTGCACATGGATTGGTAGAGTGGGGTATGACGTGAGGATCTATGCCCATAGGTTGAGTGAAGACTTATGCTCTGAACTCCACCCTTAATTCATGGGTTATGAATGGGGACTGAGGATCCTTTCTCTTAATGGTTGCGTCCTCCCGGACTGATGATCTGAGGTGAGGATATGATTGTTATGAGGTAGTTTGTCCTAATAAGATAGGATAATGATGTGTATACCCTCTTGCATGTGATTTCTGGACATAGACCCATGTAATATAATGTATGTGATTAACCCCTGGAAATGTGATGAAATTGTAATTGATGATAGTTGGAGTGAAATGAATGGTAATGGAAGTGGCTATGTCTTTGGATCTGAACTGGTTAATTTCACCTTAAATAATTACTTGTAAATTATCATTCATATTCCTTCTTCATGCAATAAATGTTCATAATGGATATTTTGTAGACACTGTTGGTGGTGTCTTACTAAGTTGTACTCACTCCCTGCTCAGGCCGCCGGGGGGTACCTGTGAAGACTTCATGTTTGTAGTTCAGGAGAAGGGTAAGGGTCTTTGCTAGATAGTTGAGAAGACATGGGTTGCATTTGGTAGAGGATTCGAACATGGTGTCGGTACCATTCTAGGGATTCTGTTCGTTGTCTTTATTTAGGGATTTTGTTAACTTTTTCACTTGTAGTAGGACATGGCATATTTAATGTTGGAAATTGTTGTTATACATGTTCCATGTTTATTGAATATTGTTTCCGCTATTGGTTTATTTCTGTTGGGGATTACTCTGATAAAAAAGGGAGTATAGTCTCCTCATTTGACTACAAAGACCCTCGCTACTAGTAGGTAGCCTTTGGCATACGAGGAGGCGCACTTAATGTTATGTAACTACCTGGCTCGGAGCACCGGTTTAGTGGCTTCTGGGTCTGGGACGTTACAACCATTGATCTTCACCACCGGAGAGACAATATAATTTCATTATTACATTATCCCTTTTGTGAGGTCTAAATGATAGAAATATATTCTCTATGGTACATATCTATTTCTATGATAAAAATAGTTTTGTATCCCCATTGAATGATGCAGGTTGTTGTTACATAAATTTGTCTTACATTGTTTCACCACATTATTGATAAGTCTTCTCCATACAAGTATGGTTATTGCTCATTGCATGAGTCTATTTTACAATTATAGTTATAAATTGTTCAAATATAGGTTAATATTCATATTAAATTTCATTTCTTTTAAAGGAGATAAACCCCATCATGTAATATGTGTATTGATATGGTTGACATTCCTTCTACAACGCGCGATTTCAATAAAATATATTACATGAGATTGGATTATTTAAATTTA
Organism: Viscum album; assembly: GCA_963277665.1. Taxonomy (NCBI): domain Eukaryota; kingdom Viridiplantae; phylum Streptophyta; class Magnoliopsida; order Santalales; family Viscaceae; genus Viscum; species Viscum album. The sequence goes on along the minus strand of OY728165.1, from coordinate 81,353,572 downwards.
TATAAAAATAATCTAAAAAATCATTGGTTTGGTTTCGTAGGGAAATTTATCAATGTCAGTTATAGGATTATATTTCCCTAATTGATTCATTCCATAATCTACTTTCCAAGGTTTCTACAAAACTTATAGCTATAAAAACTATAAAGACTCGAACCCTAGTAGCCTATACCTAGTGAAATGCATTTTTTAATTACAATATTATTCAATTAATCTCATACCAATGGTCAAATTATATATTATCTTTCTAAAATTGTACAGATTCATATGTATTACATTACAACATGAGATGAAAATCAAAAAAGTAACTATATAAATAACTCCCTAATTCCCCTATCTTATCCCTATCTATCAATCATAAAATATATCTTGGAATCCTGGGGAAGAATAAAACACAATAAATGTGTTATCTCATTTGCTCAAAAAGGGTTTTAATACAATGTAAGATATCTTAAATAAAGAAAAAAAATTAAGGTATGTTGAATAAATAAATACACATTCTACTAAAACATAATCTTGAAAAAACATTGTAAAGAATACGTGTTGATCAAATTATTTCATATAAATAATATCATGAGAATAAAATATGATAATAGATATTATATTATTCAAATAATAATATTTATTATCAATAACTAACCTCGTAATTAGGGAATACATAAAGGGGTTCATCATAAACATACAATCAAGGATTCATCTAATAAACTATACATAGTCATATAAGGCATCATCCATTACCAAAAATAAATTATCTCATAATACCAAAAAATTAACCAACAATATATAGCGGGACCTATTAGTAAGTTATTAATTTCAATTAATCACTCCTATGATGGGGGGAAATAATCAACTTTTAAATTCTTATTTGAACTAGCATAGAAAATTACATTCCCCCAAACAAAAAACATAATCACAAACCATCCGGTGTAATATGATGAATGGTATCAAAGGAGCCTAGCCATGTGAAAAATGATCATAAATAATTAAATAAATTAATGTATATGATATCATGATTGATTATACTAAATTAATCCTATGATCAATAAAAGGTTGTTGATATAGATGTTAATAATTTATTAAAATCGTTGTTAAATTCTTGAGTGAAAAAAAACTATAAATTGAAATAATTTATCTAAAATTATATGAATTTATAAAAAAAATTCTTTTAAAATATCCCTCTAAACATGTATAGGTTTCTTGAAGACATTAGGGAATCGTGTGTTCTAGAAAATCCTCTCGTTTTGTGTAAGTTAGAAACATTCCTTTTAAAAATTAAATAATAAAAAATTTAAAAGAGTATTTATAATAGAATGTGACAACATTATACAAATGAATTGATAATTTGAGTCAGCTATAAATCCACAAAAGATATGTGTAAATAAATAAATTGGATAATTGAAAGAATTTTAACAAAAAATGAAAAATTAATGAATTAATAGAGAACACGTTTATCCCAAAGAATGAAAATTTAGTTAAGATTTCGATTACCATTTTCTAAATAGTCGAACAATATTCCACATAAAATAAATTATAATTAAATGAAAATTTTAATGTTATTATGGTAAATAGATTTAGGAAATGATATATTTATGGGATTTATTTACACAAGAATAATGAACTATGTGGTGAATTATGAATATATCTCACATAAGTAAAATTAAGATGAGAACAATTGCCTTATGACCGAATGTATTCATCACTTTTATATAATGTGCTAGATAATAAAATTATATTAAATAATTAATACATTTTTAATATCCTGAAATGATATTTTATTTAAAAAAATTCTATTCAGTTCATTTATTTCCATTTCTATGTGTTATGATGCTTAATTTTGTTTTTTGGAGTATTCATTTCATGGTTTTATGGTCGGTTCCCTTAAATCATAATATAAGAGTACATGAAAAATGGGAATAAATTCATGAAAAGTGAAATTATTTATTATTAATGAACATACATATTTTTTAATGGTAACACGTATAATAAATTTATATGGTATAAGGATTATTCATTCGGTATTTTTTTTAAATGGATGAATTTAATTTGGTTGTTTCTCAACAACCAGAAAATTTGGTCATTTTATTTGATATTAAGACTATATATATTTGTTTTAGAACATGATAAAGGTTATAATATCGATACTACAATATGATTTAACCATAATAATGGTTTTATAAGCATCCATGAAGGATGTAGCTGAAAACGAAAAATTATCATCCATGAAGGCAATAAATCGACCTATCACATATGACGTTTCCATTTACTAACATTAAAAGGGATGATAAAAAATTTGATGATACATATCCCATTAAAACAATTACATCATATGTATGATACTGAAGTTACCAAAGAGGAGTTGGGTTATGAGTCATTATTAAAGGAAAATAAATTAAAAAGGAATGAAGGTGGATTTTACATCTTGAAAGACGTATTATTTGGAACCTTCTGGAGAAACATGGATTTTTTCTTCATGTAATACCAGTAGGAAATGGTCATGGGTAAGAATATTTATATGATAGTTTTATTGAATTTAGGATGATATTAGGTTTTTTAGGTGTGAGTAAAAGGGGTCGTATTTTTTTGTGAGGAGAGTGTTTTTTTTATTATTTTAGTCATTGGTTTATTATTTTAACTCCAAACTATCAATAATATCGATTATATGTATGAGTATTGTAACTAGTTATAGTTATATCTAAATAATCGGTTAAAAACTCATCCATACATTATGAAATACCAAATAATTTATATATTTACTTATAATTTTATATATTATAATTTGTCATATGTCACAATTCACAAAGAAAATAAACTATTATAGAAGCATCGCAAATATTAATCGAAACCATTTTTTATGGTTAGATATAAAAAATAGACACCATTTAACATAATTTTTTTTTCAAATAGGTTATATTTAATTTGTAATTAGCATCAACACTTATTCGTTGATTAATAATATTAATATTATAAACGAGTTTACAACACATTGAAAAAGCAATTAGTCTAATAAAAATATCATAAAATTATAATTAAATTAAAATTTTCATCTTAAATATATATATTTTAAAATAACTTTTTATGTAATTATATTAATTATAAAATTATAAATAAATATTTACCTGTCACAAAAATACCAACTGTTATTTAATAAATTAAAAATAGTTATTTAGATATTCAATCACGTAAAGGTATCAAATTTTCATTTATAATGCACCTAAATATTATTTATACCTTAATAAGATATGTTAATACTGTAATAGATAGATTACTATTCTTGATGATCAAACTACTATTCTAGAAGTGATGTTAATATTTAATAGAATATGATGATTAGTTTTTGGTCAATGTTTTGTGAAACATAATCTACCGAATAAATTGAATTTTTTTAGATGAAAAATTTATTAAAATATTAGTGGTTTTATAATACTCAATCATTAAAACTTGTGAATTTTTTTTAATAAGTGGGATAAGTATAAAAAATTTTGTAAGGTACATATAAAAAGTATCATATAAATTAAAGAATAAAGTAACTCCTTAGTCTGTGGAAATTAATATAATTTTTTATTTTTTAAAATAAAAATTGAACCCAAAATATTCCTTTAATTACCGAAGATATAAACATTTATATATTAATAATTAAAGAATTTTTTTTATGAAATATTTAATGATAAATAAAAATAATAATGTCTTCCATGAAATATTAAAAAACATATGAAATGGTTTTCATGAAATGATAAAGATTTTACTGTTAAGTCATATATTATATATTATATTAACCACAGTATCAGTATATTTCATTATCAAAATATAATATTTCTATTGTAGCCTATAAATATAATAAAAAATCTTGTTGGATGCCTGGGACATCATTTTTTTATGATTATTACAATTACTATTAAAAAAACATATTGTATTGGAGAGCCAAATATAGATCATATGTTCATGTTCATTAAAATAATAACTAGTACATTATTTCTAATGAAATCACCTATGCCTGGTTAATAAGATATCCAACAATCCATTGTTTATAATTTAACAACCCAATATGAAAAAATATCCCAAGAACTATAATATAATCATAAAACATGAATTCTTATATAAAGATATTTTTTCACACCTAAGAAAATCATTTTCTTAAATTTAGGAATCCATTACATTTAAAACCTTTTTTGAAACTCCTAGATGATATATTGTGATTTTTTTAGTTTCGAAAAAAGTGGCTATTTGATGATTTTCAATATCAAATTAATTTCATGAATGATGGAACACCATTGAAAATGTATACATTAGAATAAAACATCACTTTTTATTATTTATCAAAATATTATGTATAAATTAATGTAAAAATATTCAACAAAAAAATGTAAAAGAACAAAAAATAGATATAAAATTTCTTATATAATTAATCTTTTCCTCCATAAATACAACAATTAAATAATTTAATTATCTATATGGAATTATAATATATTGAAAATAAATCTATAAAATATTTTAAAAAAATTAAAATAAAGAGTTCATTGCCTCATGTCAAGATCATAACACATGTTCCATACATTCCTAAATATAAACATATTTTTGTTTTTTACGTACATAAAAAATAGTCTGAATTTTATTATTCTTTTTAATTTTTCTATTACCACTTATATTTAATTAATTAATCAATTCTTTTTATTATTCTAGTTTTTAATACATTCATCTCATTTGATCAAAAAGTGTATGTCAAATTATCGATATTATAAGTGGTCATTATTGCAAGATCTCTAAAATAATATTCATTAATTTTTTATATTTTTTGTACATTAATAATTATATTAAAACCATCTATTTATTACGGTTATAAATATTTAATAATTTTCAATAAAATAAAATTATTGGTCGTATATAAACATGTGTAATGTTTCAATTTTTCAATGAAATAGAAAAAAATTATATATCAATTTTAATTTCCATAATTATTAATTAATAAAAAATATCATATTATATCATTATATAATATTATATATATTATTCAAATGTTGTGGTGATAAAACAATTAACCACATAACGTTGTTGAGGTAGTTGTTCAACATTATCATTTGTCAGTAGTTGAAATGTTATGAATGAAGATTATTATTAATAAATATATAATGATAAATATTTCACTAATATAATAAACATATATAGATATATGTAAACCAATTAAATCAATCATTAGAATAATCCATGATTGTTGGTCATGAAATAAAACTCCCAATGATTTTCATGGTGGATGTTTGACACACACACACACACACACTAATGATGGATTCATTTGACATTTATTGAAAAGGAGATAGATTTAGGTTAGGAAATAATCACAATAGTATATTATTATATGAGTTATACCAATGTTGTTACTTTATCAAAGTTGATGAATATTTGAAGTATTAAAAATAAGAATTCAAAGGAAAACTCTAGGTTATGTACTATATCGTATTTATATTGACTCATTTAGGATTATATATAATGACTTTAATGTTTGTTCAATGATCAAAAAAGGGCCTCCAAGAATTGGGGATGAAGTTTTAGGATGGATGATTATGAGGAATTGGCTGAACTAGAGTCCTAAAATAGTATCAAATATTGAGGATATGGGGAACCCTTTTTATATGTTAGGAGAGGGGTACTCTATGAAATTTTAAATGTATTAAAATAATATAAATTAGTTTTAAATGGAAAAGGATAAAATTATAAATTTTCAATTATATTATGTGGATTATTATTAGTAGTGTAATAATATAATATGTTGAATAGTTTATGGGATGTATTCATCCTTATATCTTCATTTTACACTCACTAATCCTTTTAATTATTATTGTGTTATCATGTTTATTGACTCTTTATTGGTCATGGAAATTGAAAAATATGACATAAAACTAATAAATGGACCATGGTTGATAATTTAATCCATATAAAATTCAATTTTATAAATATTATATTTAATGTAATTTTTATTCATTTAATAATTTTTTTATTATATAAAATCATTAATGTGATATTTGGAACTATTTATTTAATTGGAAAATGAAAAAATTATAGAAACTATTAAATTATAATAAAATACATTAAAATATATCTAAAATATTATTATTTTTTCTTTAAAATAATCATTCATATTACTCACAAAAAAATATTTATTTAATTTCATAAAAAATAATTTATATGATTTCACCAACAACATTCACAGGCACTAAGTCAACATTATATATAAAGTTAAGATAATTATTTCACAACTATAATATTTTAAAAAATATCACATTATAAAAAAAATTAATATTTGTTATAAATATTTATAACCAAATATGTTTTTTCCGATGTATGAAAATATTATTTATATTAAGATTAAGAGTGTTGAAATTTTGACTTTATCCCTTACATAAATTATATAAAAGAAAAAATAAAACATACAATGAAAAAAGTAAGATATTTTCAAATTTTAGATTGTAATAGAAATAATATATACAACTAGTGAAATAAAAGAATGTTTTTCAATTAATTTTAATCCCCTTCACATTACTTATAACCCATATTATCCAGTTTTACCTTTACCTTGATAAAACATGTTACTATGGTTTCTATTCATAATGGTCCCAAAATAAAAGTAAAATATTTTTAAAAGTTGGACATCAGGAATCCAAATATGGAATTATAATTTCAAAATACATTCTCTAGAATTTGTAAGATATAATTTAAAATTAAACCAACAAAAAATTAGAAAATGGTTTTTCCAAAAAATAATATTTATGTTTTAATTTTTTTTTATCAAATCCATGTATCCAATTGATTATTGTGACAAAAACAATATTAAACTGATGAAAATATATCTCATAAAATTTAAGAACTAATAATTTTTTTTATATTTTAAATCCTATAACTGAATATATTGTTTCAAATTTAGCTCTTTTTTTTATTAATCAATAAAAAATATAACTATTCATAAAGTTCAAAAAAACTCATCCTATGAGGATTTTTATATAAAAATTTCAAAAATGATGTTATGTTTTCAACTTTTAATTTTAAAATTAAAAATATTTAACCATTAAATAAACGTATATAATATAAATAGAAAAAATTAGTAAGAATAAAACAGTTTCCTTTTGTGTGGAAAATTACATTGTATCTATAGAGTGACTATATCTTTATAAGAATTTATTGATGAATATTTAAAATTAATTAAAATGAACTATTCTAACTTTACCATGGATTTTACACTATTCCACCATTTTTTAAATGATATCACTTAAATTTATTCATCACATAAAAAAGATGGGGTAATTTTAATTCATAGAATTTTTTGATTCCCATGTAGCTTCTTTAACTATATGGGTCTTCCAAAAAACCATAACTTGATTAACTACAATATTACCTAACAATATCTCTCTATAATCAAGAATCTATAATTTATATTCTTTAAAATAAGGGTTATCATCCAATTAAACAAATAGAAGGCTCAAAACATGATATGTATCTAACAAATTATTTCATAATAATGAAATTTAAAATAACTCATGTACCTAGGATAAACATGCGGGAAATTACACTCAATATGAAACTGATATAACATCCTCTATGGATTCATATTATTCAATGACCCACAAACATAATTTCCATTTTTATTACAAATTGTAACAAATTTATATCAATTATCTTTAAGAATAATGTGCCACCTTCCTCTAAATAATGATATTTCCACCAATAATAAATATACATTTTTCCCACATTAATTAAACCCCATGTGATATTTAACAAATTAAACACTATAAACAATTACGTATACCAATTATGGTTATAATAACTTTCATTTCCTAACATCATCCCAACAATCTAGAGTATGAAATTGCGTTCAAAAAAAATTCATAAAAAGTGAAATATGAATAATGTAATGAAGAACATCATTTTAAGAGAACTCAACTAAAATCATATATTAATCCCAATATCCCTGATAATCATTTTTAAATGAACAAACCATATACTTCAATATCAAAAACAATTTTCCCAAAAATCCATAAGATTAATGAGGAAATGGTCTGCTGAAATTTTATTCGTTAGACATATACTTATGATGTCCATTAAAAAATAGAGATCATGAATAGAAAAAATGGAAATGTTTATTCTATTAAGTGTAATTATAAATTTATCAAAATATTGGTAATTTTTATCCAAAGATATATTATCTTGATTATAGATATAATAAAAATATCTCGTTAATCTATCAAAAATTACCCAAATCACATTATAACCATAGGTTGTAATCAATTTTCACTCCATAACATCCAAGAATATATTCTCTAATTTTCCAATTAGGCATTGTAAAATTTTGAATGAACACCTACAAATAATTTAACTGGATTTAATATTTTTAAAAGTAAACAAATTCATAGTAATATTAGGAATAGTTTTCTCAATTCCCTCAAACTGGAAATCTCACCAAGTATCTATGTGTTATTTTCTTCCATGATGAATAAAAAATAGAGATATTTGAGCTTCACATAGTAGTCGTTCATTAACTGGGGTCATATGTAATACTAAGCATTTATTAAATATTAAAAAAAATATTATTTGTTATTTTTAAATTCCCACAACATTTCATTATTAACCAATTCCACCATTTCCAATAAAAATATTTCTTCTTTCTAATCAGTCGCAATTTATTCAAACAATGAAAATTTTATTTAGACGAGAAATATTAGATGGAGTTCAAAAGTCCTCAAATCATCAACCAAAGTATAAATTTCTAGATTTATCATTATTATTGAGGTATTATATTTTTTACTCAAAAAATTACATACTATGGTTTCTTTACCTGGATGGAAATGAATTTTGAAGTCACGATCCGTTATCAATTTCAGCAATCTACACTATCTCATTTTTAACTTCTTTAGAGGGAATATATTCTTCCAAATCTTTTCATCAATATATTTTTTCTAACATTACTCCAGATAAATGATGTCTCTAAATTATTATATCAAACACTACGGAAACTATTTCAATGTCATGTGTATGAAAAGTTTACACATGATGCTTTAAATAATGTGAATCATAAGAAATTTCTAGATGATTATTCATTAAAACCCAACCATGACCCATAATGAATAAACAATGTAATAACAATGTTACCATTTATACCTAAAAGTTCCAATATTGTACTATTATCTAATCTTTTTTTCAATACATTGAAACATTCATCCCATTATTTTTTATAGTGGAACCAAAATTATTTATAGGGTAACATTGATTTTTGGGAATGATAAAAATGAAATTATTATAACAAACCAATAGTAATAGCATTATATCATAAGAAAACTATGAATCTAAGATTTATTTATTTCTCTAGGATATTCATAATCCACATTGATTTTATCAGGATCATATGGTAAGACACATTTATCAGCTACATTTCCATAATATTATTCATGCTATAATGAAAATTATGATTTGATAAATTATCCCTGAATATTTTTTTCATTCATGAATTTTTGAAAAATCTTTAGATGTTTTTTATTATATTCATAACATTTAGAATTAACTAAAATATCATTTATAAAAAAAACCATTCAAAATCAAAATATTCATTAAAATACTATTCATAATTTCCATAAAAATCACTTCATATTTATTTAACCCATAGGGAATAACAGTAGACTCATAATTCTTATACTTCGTACAATACAATGGTTTCAAATTTTCATCATTCTTATCCTTCAATTAATGGTACATGAACTCTAGATCAACCTTCTAGAAACATTGATCTCTATGGAGTTGATTAAATAAGACATTGATATTGGGAAACAAATAATTTTATTTAAGATAATTTTTTGAATTTTTATAATTAATAAAAATTCCACATTGAAAGATATTTCATTGTTAACAAAAAAATATGATTACTCTATGGTGATGTTCCTAGATGTGTGAAACGTGTATAAGAAACTAAATAAACATATTTTTAAATTTTTAAAGATCTATATGAGAAATTTAATATGGGGAATTGAAATTTATATAGAATTATGAGGTATGCAAATAATAAATTATGCATCCCAATCTTGTATAATACCTGAAAACCCATCCAAAAAACATATAATTAATAATTTACAACAAAAGAAACAATAATTTTAATTATTCCCTTATTTTGAAGAATATGATTATTGTATACTTCACATGTATATATCAATAGTTGGATGGCTTCTTGATATGATACTAATATATTTAATTTATTTTATATAAAAATTAAAAGTAATTTTTGGAAATTAAGTTAATTATAATTGCATTATATCGTTGCATGAAAAATTGAAATCTTATCTATACCCAATCGAACATCAATTTCAATAATTGTAATGTAGATAAAGTTTTCAAGTAAATTACGTCCACATATGATATTATTAAATTTAATAATAATATCTCCAATTGTTATGACCAATATTCTTGACTTAATTTCATGGGGTGAGATGTTTATTTTATATGAAAAATTCTAAAAAATGAAAGAATGTGCTGACATTGAATCAAAAATTAAAATTTCATAATCTAAATAAATGGTACATGTACTATTATCAGTTATTTAGATGGCATATCATATATTAAATCATTTACAAGGATTTCACCAAAACCATTTTCTTGTTATATTAATGATTTCTATCATTCATTCTCTTCATTAGACTTTCAATTTATCTTGATTGATTTTTCATACTTATATTAACAATTTATATGGTCCCTTACATTCTTCATTTATAAAATCTCATCACCTTGAAAAAGTTGTTGATAACATTTAATTGATTAGGTTGTTTTTGTCCATTGACATCTTGGTGATAATAATGGTAATAACCTAATAATTTTTTTATTAATATCCCAAATAATTTTTTTGAGCAGACCATGAAAATCTAATGATGTCTTCAACATATATGTTGACTGGATACTCCACCATCTCCTTAATTAAAACAATTTCTTTTCAACCATAATTTTATAAAGAAAAAGGGAAATATTTATCTTGAAAAAATATACTTCATTGTATCCCTTTCCAATGAATCAGTCTCTTCTATTTCAATATTATTCATAACAATGGAACACCTTTTATCGTAGATGCTTTCAAAATGGTAAAGATAAATAGTTTCCTTCTATTAATCAAAAAACCCATTACATTGAAAATACTTTTCTATGGATTTAATTTTTCCATCATCAATCACTAGGTTAGAAGATCCAATGAATGATGTTTCGAGTTCTTTCATAAAATTCTCCACTATCGAAACGTTCCACTATGGTTGATCTATATTCCCTTAATTATTACCATTAAAAAATTAAATGTCAACATCAAGAGGTCCATAATTAAAAAATATTTCACAATTATAATTCCAATATTTCATGATTTTTTATTTTAATGGGTATTTTCTCTAAGTTCCATATTACATCATATTCTCTATTTTCTTGTCTTGAAAACCATTCAAAATAAAAATTATTTAGATAAATAAACATACCATTCTTTAATTTCAATATAAATTTAATCATAAATTAGAATCCATCAAGGGTACTTAATTTCAATATCATAAGCACTAGAATTATATAAACTGTTGATATGATACCAACTATAAGGACTCATTCATTAAAAATCAGAAAATTGTATCATTAGATAAGAAATCATTTTCATAAATTTTGAAGATATTTTGGGATTAGAGTTTTAGAAAATTATTTCATCAATCATACTTAATATGTTTTAAATTTCCAAATCAACACTTCCACACAATATCTATTTTCCCACAATAATAATCATTTAATATATAACAATTATTCCTTTCATGAAATATCTATATAATTTTCATGATAAAATCATTATTTTCTCTTTCCATTAATAAATAAATATGAAAAGTATTTGATGTTGAATGAGTAGAAAATAAATACCCACAAGGGAACAATAAAAAAATTAATTAAAACTTATAATCCACAAATATTCACAAGAATTCAAATTATTTTGATATAAAATTTACTTTAAATATAAAAATATCATTATACAAGAAATAAAATTATTTAACCAAATATTTTTATAAATAATGTAAAAATATTATTAGTTTCAAAAAACTCGTAAATATATCCTTGAAATCATTAAAAACATAAGAATAATGATTCAAAAATATATATATTTTACAATTAAATAGTAGCATATATATATGTGTGTGTGTGTGTGATTAATATATTATGTTGGGAAATAATAAAAGCTCTATAAAATCCAATTAAAATAAAAAATCACTCATATCGGAAACATGAGATATCATTTTCATATCTCTTTAATAAACACGAAAACAAGTACTCAAAGCATTATGGAGCTATATCATGGTCACCAATTCTTATTTTATTTTAGATCTGCATGTTCTTGGTCCATAATAGAAAATAGTATCGTGTGATTATAATGAATCTAACCATCCATATATTATAATGGAAACATCAATCATTATAAACAATACCCATGAACCATAACACAATCAAAATTTTTGAGATATTTAAGAAATTTAATATTTTTTAATTGTAAAAATAATATATGTGGATATAGAAATATCCATTCCATTTAAAAACAATTCTTAAAAAAACATAAAAAATAGTAAATAATTTTTCCAAAAATTAATATAACATTATAGTATATAATAGAATACAAAAATCAAATAAAATTTATATTGTTGGAAAACCTGATGGATGTCATATACGTTAAAATTGAATATTTTCCTTTTTAATTTATTAAAAACATTTCATATAATACACATAACCAAATTTATTTTGAAAACATATAAATTGAAATTAAAAAAAATAAAAAAATTTTATTTTTAATTCAGTTATTTCTATATAAATACTTTTATAAATTAATTTTAATTATATGGTAAAGAAATAAAAATATTTATAAAATACATTAGTAAAAGATTTCAAACAATTTATTATTATATTATCCCTTACCACGAGTGTGAATAATAAAATTTATTCTTTATCATCCAAAATAAAAATATTATTTCAATTAATTACATTTATCTGAAAATTTCAGGAAAAGTAATCCATTTATATTACCCATTTCAATTTTATATGAAATTATAGAGTGAATTATGTCCCAATTTAAGTTTTTACATAATTAGGCCCATATTTTTAGAAATACATTGTTAAATTTATTATAGTAAATGTTCATATTATTAAATAATCCCTTGATTAATAATCATGTTATAATTTTCATCACTATACATTTTTTATATTTTGAAAACAACCATAGAAATATGATACTTAAATGTGAATTACGTTATAATCATTGAGATTGTATGATGTATGTAAATATTAGTAATGTATCAATTTCTAAATTAACATCACAGAAAGAAAATATGTATTATTTTATATTCATTGAAATTTTCTTATTTTATAAATTTCTTAATATTAACATAAAAACACACACACATTTATCACTTTAATAAGTCATTATTATAAGAAATTATAATACATAATGGAAGGGATAATATACACGACTCTATGAGTTATATTATCATTTTTAAATGGATGAAAAAGAATGTAATTAGATGATAAATTATTTTTCCAAAATAATAAATAATTTATTAATATCATATATATAAAAATTAAATGATTCATTATAACTAATAATTAGTGGTTGGGATGAAAGATTAATTATATCGGTTCATGGGGTGGTAGTCCATCAGAAACAAAAAAACGAATGTTATGTTTACCATTTGATAAAATATGAGATGGATATTGATATCAGACTAACATGAAAACATGTCTTTATATATTATATATTTTAATTTTTATTTAATAATAGTTTTAAATGTTTTTATGGAGGTAGTAGATGAATTAAAACAAAACCCCAGGTTAAAAACTATACTTCTTCTCCAGAAAACCTCTTCATGTTTATCCTTAAAGACTTCCTAGGTTGGTTTCCTTATCAAATAAATGGAATTAAATAAATTTGGAGTTATTTTTTGAATTAAATATAGAAGTTATTTTCTAAACTTTTGTTCTTAAAAAATTTATGGAAGATATTATATGATTCATCCATTTATATGTTAGGGAAGTGGCCCTCTTGAAATTTTTTACTATTTTAAATTTATATAAATTTATTATTATGAAAAAACATATCCAAATTGATATAATTTGGATATAGGACTAGATTATTAATTATATTCTCATTAAATAATATATTCATGTTTATGTGATGTTTTCATCCTAACCAAATAGTTTTTACCCCATAATATTCTTTTGACAGTTATCGTGATATCAATTTTTTTCTACTCTTTTGGGTACTAGAATGTTATAAGAATGTGAAAGATTAAAAAAGGAACATGAGTTATATTCTCTATTATAATCCATTAAATTTGTTAAAGATATGGGTTGTATGAATTTTACAACATTTAATAAAATGTAGTTTTTAATTAAATATCCTAATTTTCATTTTTTTATATATTCATTAAATTTCAATTGGAAAACATCATGAAATTTTTTTATTGAAAATAAAAACTATTAACAAATACATAAAATGTAATTTTCAAATTGTTTTTAATATAATTGTAAATAAAAGTATTTATTATAGATTTGTTAAAATCATTTACATGATTTTAATCTTCTTTCAAAATCACTGAGTTAGATCTGTATTCTTAAGGTAATTATTTTTTCCATTAAAATTATAAAGTAAATACCATGATATAAATAATTCTATTATCTTTACAATCCGTATTTATAATATCATATATCAATTTTATCTCTATCATAAATATTAAATATATAATATGTCGAAGTGAGATAAATTTAGAATTATACTTAAAAATATATAATAATTGTCATCATACCTGATAAATGGAAAAAATGTCATATATTTTAATTTTGGATAATTATTAAAAAATTATAATAATCCAATGATATGATGTAATGTTTACAATGAATATTAATCCTTAACAGATTTTCATAACCCTAATGAAAAGAATATACCTTTACCATAAGAACAATAATTTACTATAGGACATATTAATTATAATCAAGTTTAAAAGTTATATATTTAATAAATTTAGACATCATAATTCCCAATATGGAATGGTTATTTTATGATTCAATTTCAAAATGAGGAAGAATTTAATTTAAAATAATATCCAAAAATAAAATTTAAAAATTTTATTAACAAAAATACTATTTATTCATTAAAAATGTTCATATAAAAAATTTACGTATAGAATTATTTCCAAAGAAGAAAATAGGAAGAAGTTTAATAATTAAAAAAATTCGATGTTTTAAATAGAATAAAATATAGAATTTTACATTATATAAAATATAAAATAAAATAAAATAGTAACTAATTTTTTTACTCTAATAATAGTCCATATTTTCAAAAGAAATTAAAAATAACCCATAATAAAATTTTGATATGATGATTTAAAATAATGGATTATTTTTTTTAAAAAATATTTATAATATGTAAAAAAATTTCTTAAATAAAATTTATAATATTGTAAAAGACATAATTTGAAATAACCTATTTCAGTTTTGAGTTGAAAATTACGTAGTATTTATATAGGGGGACTATCTCTCTTATATAAAATTAATATTAATAATGAATTGAAATGGATTACTCTTACAATACATTTTTTTTATATTCTTACCCCTTTTGATGTTTCATTTATATGATATCAGACTTTTCTAGAGATGTCCCAAGATCATTTATAGGTATTTTTTCCCTTTATTCAGATTATTACTTGTATTTGTTTTACCTTGGGGATTTTGTGATTGAAATCAATGAATTTTAGAATTAAATGAATAAGTGCATAGTTGGCACATGATTTTCCCAAACTATGTGACCGACCTAGAAAATCATGTGAACCAGGGAAGAAGTGATTCATGCCACTGACACATAGTCCATTAAATTATGCACCCTTGTAAGAGTAATCATGAACAACTCCACCCCCCCGCCCAATAGAAGAGGCACACCCTTAAAGAGAAATCTTTAGTAAACTGCACACCCCCACCCAGTAAACATCGTATTCAAATTTTATTATATTCAAAATTAATTTTCAAATTTAATAACCAATGGTATTAACCCCAAATAGATCTTAACGTGACCCAAAATAAATTATCTCTATATTGGAGGCTCTCAAAAAGATTCCAAAGAATTTTGACATATTTCTTTTGATTATACAATATCTGGATTGATTATCTATACATCTCCTGATAAGAGTATATGTTTCCGTGTGTGTTCCATATTCTATCCCAAAATTTTCTCACCCATTAAATGGTTGTTATGCAATGTTAATTTGGGATCTATATCTAGGTTTTATAAATATAATCCTTTTTACTAACATTTATATTTTGGATTAAAATATCATTCTTGTTTGTGATCTTGATTGTTATTCTTCAATTAGAGATTTCTATAGACAATCGTTTGACATCAATTGAGAGGTAAGTGGTGTATATTCCATTCATATAGTCTTGAATCCATGATATGTGCATGTTTCATGAAATATCTATTTACATGATTGAAAATTGAACCTTAAATTTTATAAATTTGTTAACTTTTTAATCTATGAAATTTTGGTATTTATTTAATTTAATTGCTGAAGTTGGATTAAGAAACCGGTGAATTATTTAATAGATTATTTTGATTGTTGAATGTTTAAAATTTTATTAATTAATTGATGAAATTATTAATAGGATTTTTTGTTATGTAATAAGATTAATTGGATTAATTAATCGGTGAATTAACATTCTGATTCTTGGGATTATGGAATTGAAAAAAATAGATTAGTTATGGGGAGTTGTTTTGATTCAATGATTATATAATTAAGTAAAATAATTGATGAATTAATTAAAGGATTGTTTTGATTTTATAATTTAATAAATTAACTAGAGAATTAATTAATGTATGTATTTATTACATATAATTTCTGATATATGTGTATGGGACATGAAATGATACATTAAAATACCACTTGTGTGATTGACTGATTAATGGGTCATGGGATGGGGACTGAAGGTTCAACTACCAATTTGGTGCTAGACATTGTGTTTTAGACCCAAACGGAAGCATTTCATAATTATTTTGGGATACTGAATGATTGTATAAATCCAACTAGTGTTATTGTGTTATCAATTGTTTGTTAGACAAAGACTAATTATTCAAATTTTTATTGGGTTTTAACCCTGAAATTCATGGAAAAAATGATTACATTGGATAGTGCTTCCAATTGGACAAATGTTTTGAAATTAAAATCAAATGGATAATGAAATCCAATGAATTATAATGACTTTGTAATGGAATATGTGACATGGATCATAATCTGGCACTAGCTGAAGCATGTATTATGTTATGGGTGTCCTTTGGAATCTGAGGCCCTATGTGGTTAAATTATAGGTATTTGAATATATGTAATCTATATAATTTATTAATTATATTTTATTATTAATAAAATTGCGTAAAATGTTATTTAATGCATGTTATTTTAGGCACCGTTGGTTGTTTCTTAATGACTTATACTCACAACTTAATTTATCTTCTTAATTGGAAGTAAATTGTCTTCTGGTTTTCATTATAGTATAAGGGAAAGGCCTTTATTATGGATGGGTGAGTTCGGATGAAGCACGTTTTAGGAAAAAAACAAATTTGGACCTTCTATGGATTTTTTTAGAATTATTATTTATTTTTAGTTTTGAATATTGTCAATGGACACACAATTAGAATATAATATTAATTGTTTTGTTATGGGTATTGTATTTACTATTTTGTCCATTATGTGGTATTGGTATTATTCTGTTTATAGTAATATATATTTTTATTTATTTCTAATGTTTTACTACACTGTTAGAGAGGTTATATTCACCCATGGTCGAAATTAAACCCTCTCTACTAGTTGATAGCCTATAGAATATTGGGTAAGCACACCTGAGGTCACATAGTGAACCATATTTGGGAATCATTGTTTGGAACCATATTCGGGACATTACAATGCGGTGTTAGAGCCTAGATTTCATTTTGATTATTTTTACATAATGTTAGGGAGAGGTATAAATGAGAATACAAATATTTGGGCCTTGTTTATGAGCTTGTTCAGTGGAGTATCTAACCCATGTATGGTGTAAATTTTAATTTCCTAAGGTGGTATTGTTGTTATTGATTTTTTTATTACAATGGGACGTTATTTCATGTTGGGTGGTGAACATGTTGGGTAATGTGACTTTTGTTTGTAATATTTTCTCTGGTTTTACTTATGTCCTGGTAAGGTGTCAGAGTTGATTATTCATGGATCATTCTATACAGTCTGGAATTATTTTGACAACCCTCATTTTAGGAATGCAGAGAAAATCATGTTTTGTTTAAATTTTTAACATTTCAATTTGATTTATAATTTTAAAATTAAACTCAAAATAGTGTCTAAAATGAATAAAATAATTATTAAATGATGAAATATGGGAGTAAAAAGGTGTCTATAGTGAAACTGGGATAATGAGAATGAGTATTCCATTTTTTAACCATTCCATATATGTAAGATGGTTATGGGAAGTGATAATTCCATAGTTGTGACCGTGATGTAGGGTTTGGGGGAAATTTTTTAATGGACTATTTTGAATACTTATAAATGTGTTATTTTGATGAATTATTCATAATATATAGATTTTTAATTGTAGTGATAAATCACTATGAGGGTAAATTTTGGAAGTGTAATAGGAGGTTATAATTTGAAATTGTCCTCCAATTGTGGATCTTGAGGCACCCATAGTACCCTGTGAAGGACTAAGAGAGAAGATCGGAGAGTACTATTATAATATCATATAGTATATGTCGAAATCCCCATAGTGGTCCATGAATGTTATGTTAGACATGATATGGGATTTTTAGTAACATCCCTATCCTATTTTTACTGGATTTTGTGGACTTTTGGTAGCTGTGTAATGGATTGATTCTATCCAATATAAACATGAATACACAGAAACACCTAATGAAAAAATAGTTACTTTTTCTATTTATATATTGTGTTTTCAATTTAATTTCAGGATGGATGTCTAGGACTCGTATGGAGATATGGAGAACATGGAGTTGAATGAATTTGAAAAATTTTCTTGTAGAAATTTTTTCCAGAGATTCTTAGATAGGAGAGGGAAATTGAGTTTCTAAGATTCAATCAGTGGTGAATGTTTGTGAAAGAATATTTAGGAATCTTTAGTGAAGTGATACTATTTGTTTCAATTTTGGAAGGATATGAGGATACTGTAGAAAATATGTTTCATGATTGGTATAAATGTTAGGTTATTTCTAAGTGAATATCATAAAGATAAAGAATTTTTTAAAAGTGATAAATCACGATCTCAAAATAGAGGGGGTCCTAAAAAAGTTATCCACTTGAGGATATGTGGTTTCTTCTATATGAACATGAGGAACATCTTCCCATAGTTTGAATCATCACTCTGAGAATGTCATCCATGGAGATAGAAAGGAGAGTGGCAAGGGAGAATGTTCAGCTACTCATGACCAAGCATGACCGACCTCTCACCATTATAGAAGGATATGTCCCATTTGAAGATATTTTCTATTACAATATATATATTGGTGATATTATGTAAGTATGGTAAATCCATAAAGGTTATATAGGTACCCATGATGGTTGGTTAATTATTGATAAAATCGGATGAATCATTGCGTGAGAAGGGGATATTCTACACCGTATTAGTCTAGTTGATGTAGTTCTACTAGACATGGAGGTAGATAAATTGTAAATCATACATCTAGAATTGAGATTAAATATTAGAAGAGTGGTGTATCTCATGGAAGTTGGAATATATAACAAGAGAGATGGGTAAGATAGTTTCATGTCATTCAACATTCACTATTGGATTTCAAGGTTGTACCATCAATAGATAATAGAAATATTATTGAGACTTCTATGATTATAGTTCAATAATTGAAACCGGTTCCTCTAGTTAATTTATTACTAAATAAATTATGAATGTTTTGAGCCTATAAGTTGTATTTTTGAGCGGGGTTATGATGATAGATAGACCATTCAGGTTATAGTCAAGAGACTCCTATTTTTGAAGTGATTGTTAACTCAAGGATACATATATTCATTTTCAAAGAGATCTTTACAACATTTATATTTTAGGTTTTGAAATAATTATGGTTATTGATTGTTTAGTATCATTACGATTAGACATATATTTTTATTGCAATAGATTTAATTTTACAACTCATTAGGGAGATAATTACATTCACCATGGAGACATTGTTATCACTATAGGACCTGAAAGGAGAATTCATCAAAAACTAAGAAAACATGCCATCCAAGTATAATGTATAATGATAGATGATAGTGGTTATATTCTTGTGTTTTTATCACCATAATGCTTCGGTTCAATGATGTGTTTCCTAATGAGTTGTTTATGAATCCACCTAAGGGTCCTGTGAAATTTACAATTGAGCTCATGTTAGAGGATGAGCCAATTTAAATTCCACTATACAGAATGTCACCAACAGATAATCAATATCTCAATACCCATATTGAAGAGTTGGAGGAAAAGATATTTTCTTATATGAGTATGCAACCTTGGTGTTTTGTATTTGTTTTTCAAAAAAGGCCTATTTGACCTTCTGTTTTTCTGTAGTTTTCCAAATGTCAAACTGTAAGACTTTGAATAAGAAGTATTAACATATGTGTATCAAAGATATATTTTACATGTTCATGGGATATTGTGTCTTCAATATGATGGACATATGATAAGGGTATCATCAGTAGATATTTATACCATCTTTTATATCTGGAACTACATTCAGAAGAAGTTATAGACTATAAGACTGTTCTACTGTGTATATCGGGTAGACAAACACACTATAAAGGTATATATTATTGATGAAACAATGACTCCACCCAATCCATGATTAGTTAATAATATTATCCATTGATTACATCTTGTTGTAATCTAATACTCGTGATTATCATTCCCAAAGTCTTGACATCGTCTTGAGTAAACTAAGAGATCATCGACTATATTCCAATTTATCTAACTGTCATATTTATATAGATCAGGTATATTTCATGGGTCACATCATCTTAGTGGATGGTGGGTTAGTGGACTAAGACAGTGTCTAGAATGTTTTATATTGGGTATCTCAGAAAACATTTTTGATATCTACATTTTTTAGGGTTAACAAGATATTATAATAGAATTATCTTGGATTTTGGGAAGAACCATTATTAGGATTGATAAAAAATGGAATAAAAATTATTGTTATAATTCATGTGATATTTTCATCATGGAGTTAATTAATCACTTGATAGGAAAACCAATATTGATTCCTCACAATCTAGGTGAGTAGTATACTTTTATTTGATTCTTTTGGGATCAGGATGGGAGTAATGTAGATGTTAGGATACCTTGTATTGTTGTATTTGTTATATATGCTGAATCCAAATGCATGGTTGTACCCTAAGAATGAATCCATGTTGTCTGTAGTGCCATAAAATATTAACTGTTGGTGGCATTATCTGTTGGGATAAATGTATACCTTGTATACAGAGCTGAAGATATAATTTGATTATTGGGATTTCTTAATGTCTGGAAGTGTAGGTGATTTGTTTATATGAAATAATTTTATTTTGAGATACCATATATTCCTAGGAAGGAAATTGTGTAGCGGACACATTATATAGGAAGAATCAGTATATAGATGTTCTTGATCTAAGTTAATAGTGGAATGCAATTACTATGATGTATGAAATACATATTTTGGTTCAATATGGTCATGAGAAGATGAATCTCACATCCTTCTAAGTGGTGTCACATCTTTTGAAACCAATCAGTTATATTCATTATAAGAATTCAATAAATTTTTCCATGAGGGAATGTCATGACTTTGGGGAGAAACATTCATATTGGAATATATATAATGATTAGCTTATTAATGTTTGGTATTAAGTTGTTGTGCTAAGCAACATGATAGAGGAGGAGATGCATAAATTTCATTCCACAAATTGGGTAGTGCTTCTAGGTGCGACTAGAATGTAGGATGTACTAAGATTATAGTTTTGGTTTTTGGGTCTGAAATCCAAGATCATAGGGTTCAAAATATGATGCAACACCTATCAACAACTGAAGGCAGAGCATCAAAAGCATGGAGTTATACTACATATTCTCCTCATTATAAAATAGATGTTGAATAAATTTTGTGTGGACTACATGGTGGGTCTCCTAGGGAATCCTCATAAGAATGACTCTATTTGGGTGTTTGTGGACCGGCATACAAAAGATTCACATTTGATGACCATGTGGGATACTTTTCTAGTGGTTTAGTTTGGAAAAATATATGTTTGAGAGATAGTCCATCCACATGTGTTTTGATATAATTTTTTAGATCATCACCAATGTTTTACTTTACACATCTGGAAGGGATTATAGAAGGTTCATAGTAAAAATGTTTTTCTAAGCATGAAATCCCACCCTATGACCTATGGGAAGTCAAAACATAATATAAAGGATATTGAGGATATGCTTCAAGAATGTGTCATCGAATTTGGTGGGTCTTAATAAAAACACCTACCTTTGGTGGAATTTTCCTACAACAACAATTTTTAGGAAACTATTCATATTGAACCATACATGGATCTTAATGGAAGACCATAATACTCACCTTTATACTGGATAGAGGCTAGTGAGTTAGAGATGTGGGTAGAGAGTCTTATTCTAGGTAAGTTATAGTAGGTTGACTATATTTAGTTTCATATGGCTTGGAATCATGGTTCACACAATTCATTTGTTTATTGATGACAATGACCCCTAGATTTTGTTGAGGGTGGTCGTTTTTTATATAAGGCTCACCAAGATTGGGTCACCACTAAATACGATTGCCAGAAAATTTGGTACCTAGGTTTTTTTAAAATTTTTTAGTTTATATAGTGAATCACTCTGATAGAATATAAATTTTCTCATACCTAGAGGTATAATGTAATGCGTTACTTTTTTAATGTATCACAACATCATATGTATCACCTTAACACATATCATGTGATCATTATGGTAGATATTTATCATGATATTCAGGCATCATTTGATGAGAATTGGGTAAAAGTGAGGGATCATAGTGAGAATGTGTTATGGGGATAGAACATACTGATTTTTTATATATTTTTGAGACATGTGAATATATTGAAAAAAGATGGGAGGGAGGAGTGGATATGAGGGCCCAGGGGCCCAACCATTTTACCTCAGAATCATAGAGATGTATGGGAGTAAAACTAAAGGATGAGCTGTTATATGGTTGTTATATTGTAAGATCCTGTTCTCTTATGGACATTTATCAATATCATTTACAGATATTAATATTTTTATATTTTGAGTATATATTTTTTGGGTTCTACATTGGGTTGTTTTTTGGTGAAATTTAAGAATTCTGGAAGGATGATGTGAAGTGTACAATTGGTTAATGGTTGTCAAAAAACATGCACAAAATAAATAAACCCACTAGAACCCATGAGAAGTGGATTTGAATTCCATGAAAATTATTTTTGAAAATATGTTATTTCCTTGGAGTCACTCTTCAACTAACCCCCATGAATAGAATCACAGTTTGGTAAATTGTGTTCCCCTACCCAAGAAACCAATGTTAATGTTTTAATATGCCAGAATGCTCTTTTAAATGTTCACAAACATCCTTTATCTACTCCAAATTGACCCTATATATACAATAAATAATTCAACTAGCAATTTGGTTCCCTTATATGGATTACAAAGTATTATGACCTCTGTTCTGGAAGATTAAAATCATAGATTGATGATCTTTACCACTTCAGATAAGATAATGTGATCCCATCTCATTTCCATCTTCTTTGATGTGTTTCTCTCACCTGTTAAATGGATGTAATACAATATTTATGTTATATCTAGATATATGTCTAATATCTCCAATCCAATTTTAATAGTAATTATGTTTTATAATTAGATTACACTCTTTGCCTTGTTCATGATCAGTCAACTTCAATAAAGGATTTCTGCCAGCAATGGGTTGCCATAAAATTCGAGCTAATTAGTGTAAAATAATTTTCCATATACATGAACCCCAATTATAATTAGAAGTTTTGAAAATTTTATTGGAATATTTCCAAATGTAACATTTAATCATATATATTATTTGATTAATAAATTTAAAAAATCATTGAATTGCTTTAATATAATTGTGGGAATTAGATTAATTAATTGGCCATTTAATGAATGGATTGTTGGGATTATGTAATTGGTTAAAATGGATTAATTATTTCATGAAATAATTATTTATTTTTTTGATTATATAAATGGGGAATTTCTATTAATTAAATCGTGATTTTTTTAATGGATTAATTGGATTACACAATTGGTTTAATTGTATTAATTAATAGATTAAATAATTAGAATTGTTGTGATAACATGATTATAAAATTAAATTATTCAATTGATCAAATAATTAATTGATTAATGTAATTTTAGAGTGGAATTAATTAATTTATGAATTAATTAATTGACATTTGTGATACATGTGATTTTGTGATATATGTCTATGGGACATGAAATACTTTGAAATCCATCTTGTGTGATGGATTGCTAAATGGGTTTTGTAACCTGGAATGAGTATTCTAATACCCATAGGATAAAATAACATGGTGTTCTAGACACCAATTAATACATGTGATAATTAGTGTGTCAAAATTACTTTTGGTTCAAAATCCACTTGTGTGATTGTTTGATAAATGGGTTGTGGGACATAGAATGATGTTTAAAATACCCATGGGGTCCAAGACCTATAATTATCAGTCTAAATTTACAGTATTGGACTATGGTTCCAATTTCCCATGATTTAGGAAACAGAAATGAAATGTATCATGAAATACAATACATTATAAGGATTTTTGAATTCAATATGTTACATGGTTTAGACTATTAAATGAGCATATGAATGTTTTTAGGTTCTGACTATCCTTTCAAAACTAGAGGATTATGTGTATAAATAAATATTATTTGAATATATGTAAATATATTACTTTACATCATATATTATATTCATTTAAGAACAACATACATTATTATTTAATGGATGTTGTTTTGGATGTCCTTAGTAGTGGCCAAGTGTGTTTTTCTCATACCCTACTCAAGATAAATGATCTATACCTAAATAAAATTCATGTTTGTAGGATAGTTTAAAGAAAAGGGGTCTGAATTATATAGATGAGTTGGGAAAAAGAATTGTTGATATAACTGAACACGATTACCGAACTTCTTAGGAGTAATAAATGTATTTGTTTATTTTTTATTTTTCATACTGACACTAGACACATTTTTATCAAGGAATATTTGATGTTTTGTTTTGGATATTGAATATCATATTATTTTCAATATGTGATACTGTAATTATTATCATAATGTTTATGTCAATTAGTTATTTATAATTTTTTCTAATATCGTGATACTCTGATAATGTGGTTATAATCTCCCCATGATTGATATTTTAATTTTCATGCTCATCGGTAGCCTCTAGTTAATGAGGGTGTGCACCTAAGGTCATGTAGAAATCCAACACATGTCACCAGGGTGTGGTACACGAGTCAAGATGTTTCAACATTTTTACACTATTATTCATTATATAAACATGTAGGTATATTTTTTCATTATTGAATTTTATTATTCCCATGCTTCTTATTCAACTGTATGTTTTTTTCAAAAAACCATAATAGTATGAATACTAATATTTTACAAAAAATTCCCTCTATGGTCAAAAATATGTAATGGATGCTCCCTATAAATAATTAAATTTTCAAAATGAATAATTTTTGGTCTCAAAACCCTAGTTACATATGGAAAATATTTTCTTAATAATAAAACAAGAAATATCTCCTAACCCTGAGATAAACTCATAGGAAAGGCCACTCAATAAGAAAATGATCAATATTTTTCATGGATTTTATTTTTTTAATGAACCTTAAAATTAACATTCTAATTTTCATAATTGAATAGAAATTTTCCATATAGAATTATCAAGAAAGTAAAAATTTCCTGCCACAAAAGAAATATGATTCATCTTATTATCCAAATAATATTTTTCTCACACCCTGACATACTCATGTGCTAAAATAACTTCACCTTCTAAAACATTTTAATAAAAGTTATTGTCCAAAAAATATTCATTCCATATTTTTTTCCACAAAGATAGTTTTTACACCAATTTCAATATAAATCGTAAAAATTAAGAATTCATATATTAGAATGAATACTCTTGATATATAAAAATAATAAAAAAAATATGATAGTATAAAATTACCTAATAATTAATTATAAATGAATAAATAATATATTCCAATGTATTAATTGCTTACTCCGAATGTCCATCAGATTGATGATGAATGGATATACAAAAAATTTAGTTATGTACCGAAATGCCTCTAATGAATTTTCCACTAATTAGAGGTGAATATTATATCATGGTCATATAAAATGTAATAAGGGACTTCATGTAGTCTAATAGTCCCTTTAAATTAAAATTTATTATTTGTATCCAATGGAATTTTATCAAGAATGGCGAGAAAATTAGTTTATTTTCTTAATCGATCAACAATTAGAAATATCATTTCATTACCTCGATTTTTATTCAAATATCCCTATATAAAATCCATGGATATATTCTCAAATTTATTTTTTGGGGTTATAAAATGCTAAAAAATCCTCTTTGGTAATTTTCATTCAAATTAAATCTATCTAAATTATTAACATTTCATAGAAAAATAAGTAATATATTTCTTGATCCCATACCACTTGAAATGCTCATGAAGGCCTATCTAAATATATTTAAATCAAGATGATTCACAAATGGAGATCCATGAGACTCAAATATTAGTTCATTATTCCATGGATGATCACTCTATTTACACAACAATTTTATGAATCTTAAAACACCATATTTGTAAATGTTAAATTATAAAAGAATTTTTTTCTTATTAAAGTATAAATTTTCCTATAAAACAATGTATACCTTCTATGAATTAATAATATATTAAGAAAACAGAGAATATACAGACAACAAAAATAAAATATTTTTAGTTCACAATTGCATAATTCTTAAGCCATTATTTATAAAATAAATATGCATAGGAAATTGTTCTAGATGTATAATATATAATACTGTATTATATTTTTGACTGAAAGCATCAACTACCCTATTTTCATTACCTATATGGAAATGAATTATGTAGTTGTATTCCTTTTTCAATTCTATACATCTCATATTTCTTATATTCAACTCTTTCTCCACGAATATATACTTAAAAATCTTCGGATATGTATATATTTGCTAATAAATTTCATACAAATGATGTCTCCAAATATTTAATTAAAAAAATAAATATTCATGTTGAAGGATATGTTTACGATAATGTTTCTCCTCGTGTTTTAATTGACATGAATAATGTGAATCTTCCCAATCAATCTTAATTAAAAAACATCATATAACCCTCAATGAAGCATCAATATAGACAAAAAATTCCAAATTTCCAGATGGTTAGAAATAAACTATACAATTGACCAAAAATATTTTCAATTCATGGAATCATTCATCACATTCAAATGTCTAGGTGAACCTAAATTATTTTCTAGTAACATGTTTAGGGAATATATGACCCGAGAATATATTCAACATAATAATTGTTGTAGCCTACAGAAAAAATACTATAAATCATAGTATTAATTTTTAGTCATTCCCAATTATCATCCAATTTTGTTTTGGTTGGATAAGCTAATCTAAGATCTTTACATATGATATGTATAATTAATTGATTTTGCAGTAACAAAAATTTACCTTTGATAATTTTTTTAAACAAATTATTTTATTTCATAATTTATAGGAAATTATTATATGCATTTTATCCTCATCACTTTTATATTAAACCAAAATATTATAAAATTATTTCCATAATCTAATCTACATATTAATATAAAACTCATTTCATAAGATACATAAATATATCTAGATAATATGCTGACCCAAAGGGTATAACCACAAATAAAAATTCCCATATGTTTTATGAAACACTATTTTAATAATTTCATCCCCATTAAATAGTTGATGGATCCCAAATAATATATAAAAGTTTAAAAAATACTTTTCCTACTATAATTCTATCAATCAAGTCATTGATATGAGAGAATAAATAATTATTATTAATAGTTATTTTTTCAAATCTCTATAATAAATGAAAATACTCAAGTAAGATTCTTAATTTTTGATAAAAAAATAATAAAACATCATGATGAAGATCTATATTTGTTGGATCCTTTATTAAGAATATCTAGTTACTTATTTTTCAATTCAAAAATTTCAATGTTATCCATTCAGTAGGGTAGTTTTGAAATTCTAATATCTCCAAACACAGTGTCAATTATAAATTCATATTTCTAATAATGTATTATACCAAAAAAATCACCATGATGAAAATCCTTAAATTAATTTAATACAGGTTCATTAGTAATTTAAATACTTCCCTTATTTTAAATAATACGAGAAATCCAATTTTCATTTTTATATTAAAATATATTTTTATCATGTTGATATGTTATCAATGTTGTGAATTGATTATTATTTACAAACTAAACTCATTTGAATAAATATATTCTTCACCAAAAAAATATATCTTATAATGATAACATGAATGAAAATTTGTACCAGGAAAATAATCATGTTATATAATGGGAAATGCAACAATGTTTTCAAAGAAACCTATCCACATGTGATAAAAGATAAATAATTTTATATTCATATTAAGTGAATACTACCCTCAGGTATTTTATCAATATTAATGAAAAAAATTATTGACGAGACGATTATATTTAACTAGAAAACCTCATCAAAATAAAATAATGTGCATACCTAAAATCAAACAAGAAATTAGAATAATATTAATAAAAAATTAATATACTTCTTACAACCTCATTTGATGGTCCAAAAACACCTAATTAGTTGAAAAATATTTCACATCACTATTGTTATTATAATATTTCTAATTCCCATTATTTTCTCTTTTATTGAGACATAAATATGTATAATGTTCCCTCAAATTACATCTTGGATACCCTAACCTCTTTTTATCTACATTAGTCTTACCGCTATCAATATATTTTTCATTTAAAAAACGATCCATATAACTAACCTATAGGATTTTAAGTGCATAAAAAATAATTTTATTCATTCGCATGGGTACTTCATAAAACTCCTATAAAAATCTAGAAACATTGTTATCTTACTTTTTTATTTTTGGACATATTATTTCCCATTGGATATAATCTGAACTATTTTTCTTATTTTTTTAATGGAATACATGGTCATAATCATACATTTTATTATTCTATGGATGATTCCAATGAAACAAAAAATTAATTATATTTCTATGACTATGTTCGTGAATAATATATTTTAAAATTGTCTTTATGAATAAATTCAAAAAAAATATTCTTTAGTTGGTCTCCTAATAGAGTAAAGTTCTAACATAGGTTGATGGTCAGTTTTAAAAATTAGAATTGTATATGTTGGATGAGGTTATGTGAAATGTAAATGACTAGTTTCTTAAGACATTACATGTGTTATTTCCTCAATAATACATTCATTTTTATTGAAAACAATATAATCCATACTAGTTGTGGAAGAATCTAAAAATATTTCTTCATCATATTTTAGGGAAGCGTTCTAGAAATTATCATTAGTTTTCGAGATAAATAGTTTTTATCCAAAAACATTGATATTATAATGTTTTGTTTTAATTTCCTTCCACAACTAAAAACATATTTTATTAATAAAAGAACTTATTGAAACTCTATTTATATTAAAAATGGTAGTAAAAAATTATTTAGATTAAAAAATAATCAATTGAGTGTTCACTAAGAATGTTTCTAGTAATATCTTAAATAATTGTATTTCGTCATTCAAATAGACCATTCTATTATGGATTTATAGGTGTTGAAAATATATAGATAATACTATTTTGACTATAAAAATATCAAAAGCTGATTTTCAAATTTCTCCACCATGAACATAATTAATATTTCTCAATGAGAGGGTTTTATCAATATTTTCTATATCTTCTAATGTTTTAATAAAAATTAGGTATTTTAATTTTCATACTAGAAAATAGACTCTTGTATACCCATTGTAATCATCAACTAAAAAATATTCATTATATTTTCCAAATACATCGAGTTCGTGTAGGACCAAATGAGTATATGGGCAAAAAAATGGATCATTATACGTTTCATATTTACTAATAATTTTTACAATTTACATATGTTGATTAATTTTTTTTAAGAATCCTAAATTTGGAAGAATCAAACATATGTTCTGATACATCCTTAAAAAGTTAATTTATTAAGAAACAATGATAATATTATATAGATATAGTGTTGTTAAATTATATTCCTTAACAATGATGTTTCCTAGATTTTCCTAATATAATATATCTCTTTAACTATAACGAAATATAAATTTATAGAGTAAAAATTATCATATCAATTGACAAAATGAATAAATACATAATTAAATCTATATTTTTTATATTTTTTCTTCCCAAATATGATTGCATAACCCACATTAAATAATTGAATTATTATTATATAGGTGTTATTATTTCCTATAACAAATAATACATTCTAAATTATGTCTTTTCCAATAATAAAAATATTAAAAATTCAAATAATTTATCCTATAGAATTATTGCATAAATGTTTATATTCCATAATTTATATTTATGATTTTATTGAAGAGATATTTTTTTCAGTGATATATACAGTGAAACCCCTATATTTGTACCAATTTTTTTGACACATTCATAACTTTCTTGAAAACAATATCATATTTTCTTTGGACCCCTGGCATTTTTGGGTCTGTTATTCTTATAATGTTATATCATAGGTATCTAAATATTTCCAAAATTACTACATTGAGAAAATTTCATTTAATTTGATAAATAATACTTATCAAATCCAAAATAATAAACATTATTAAATGAAAAATTTTCCATTCAATTTCTTTAAAATTGATTTTAATTTCAAAATCTATATCTCTTTGGAAAATATTTTTATTACTGAAAAAAAGTTTATTGTTAGTAAAACCCATTCTAGAGATATCTCTATGAGTTATAAATAGATTATAAATATTATCAAATTATTATTTCGTACAAGTATACATTTAAAAAAGTTTTCGCCAACAAAAATTCATATTTTGGATTAATGTTTGAGTTCATATTATTAATAAGAATGTTATTTGAACTATGATTTTCTAAATTAGTTTATAATATATTTTTCTCCAAAATAGACTCTTAGAGATTTTTATATGTTAAATATATTTCAAAATTACAATTATCAATATATTTTGAATTATATTATATTTATTTAGTTAATGTAGTAATAAGTTTGTTTTCTTTTTCATGTATTTATTTCGCATTATCAAATATTTTAATAAATTTTACAATATTGACATTTATGAAGATAGAAATTGTAGATACCTATTTAAAAATGGGAATGTTATTATCTACCTTAGTAGAATAAGTTTTCTCCTTAGAATATTTTGATCATTTTAATTGTTAGATTCCATGTAATTTTCATTTAAATAAATATTACTAATGTATTTTGAAGTTTTTACCTTATCTATAAGACTTTTATTAGGCTATGAAATTTTATAAAACATACCAATGTTTCTTTTTCATGAACATTAATTTTCCATTATATTACATGAAGAAAAATCTCCTCTCCTTTCACTACAATTTTGAAAATATTAGATAATATTCATTCTTTTCTGATTATAGTACTTGTTATCATTCAAGCATAGATTTATTTCCTTATTTTCCTTCCATTAAATATTAATAAAATATTATTGAATGTGATATTTCTTTTTCACATTCATAAAAAATAATTTATTTTGATATTTATTATCACATTTATCCATTTTGATTTCCCATTATCAATGATTAAATTATTTAATTCCAAAACTCTTATTTATTATTATTTCACGATTTTCCAATTCGTATCGTGTTTGTTCTAGAGCATGCAAATATGATTAATCAGTATGTTTATTTATTTTTTAATGTTTCATAACATATTTTTATGATTTAATTTTATTAAGAATAGTAGATATAGTTGAAAATGAAATTTCTCCATTATTATTATTAAAATTTTCCGTATAACATATCAATATTCATTCATACTAAATTGTAATACCAATATGATCATCAATTATATTATTTATAATCATAATTGTTTCATCCAAGGCTGTGATATTAAATTCACACTAACTTTTCATAATTTTAATGATCTTCCCAACATATATTCCATCCATTAATTATTTTTCACCATTGGAAAGTTAAATGTTTTAAATATTTTTAAATAATTGAGGATGTTTTTTAATAGATTCACAAGGTAAAGAATGAAATCGTTGATAGTCAACTAGTATCATAGCACTTATTGTATCAATGAATTTAAAGGTTCTAAATAGATTAACTCTTATCTTATCTCATATAATATTTTCAGAATCGCATTTATAAATTTTACTCTATATATTTTGTATCATAAATAAAAGGATATTTTTGTATACCCTATTAATCAATTGATATTTTAATATTTCATGATGGGTAAGTGTTTTAAATTAATTTTCATGAATCTTATAATATCTATAATGCATCAAACAGTTAACAACATTAGTATTTTTAATGAATTTTTTTATCTAGTACTAATAATAATATCCATTATTGATATGTTCTTGATTGTCATTTTTATTTTCTAATACACCCACTATTATAACTTAAATATTAATGATAATAGGGAATATTTTATACCCAAACATTTTACTATAATAATATTGATAAAAACTTGATTTATAAAATCCTTCTAACGTTGTGTTGATAATTAATGTAAAAAACTCCAAATGTGAAATAATATATCTGTTCTTGATACCAATTGTTGGATTGTAAGAGTATATGATTACTAGGGGTGAAATGTTGTTTTAAAATTTTAGTCCATGTGGAAACAGAAAACCAATTAAGTAAAAAATATTAGATACAAATATTTTTTTTATGATTTGAGAATCAATGTTATTAAAAAATACAATTTTATTATATCATAAATTTTTTATCTCGATCAAAGTAACACCAATAAAATAGATTATTAGAATGATATATAAATAAATAATTTTTTAATATAATTGATTATCTAAATTTTTAACATATATAAAAATGAAATATAAAATGTTATAATAGTGATAATTAAATACAAAACCTATAAAATAATATTCACTATAACTCTATGTGTTAAGGATGTAATAAATCCTGATATAAGATATCCACTGTTTTAGTGCCTACTGTACTATTATTTTTTTATATGAGGAAATCTCCATGTATGCTGATTGATATCAACACTTTCTTCAAGTACCAAAGAATTCAATAATATTATGATTGGTGTCAAATTTTTATTTCACAACTAATAGATCCATTGATATGATGATCAATGTGGTGCTGTCTTCCAATCCTTATATTCACTTGATCTGCTAGATTAGATTCACTATATTCTCATACATAAAATATATTGATCAACACCATGACCAAAACCAATTAATACAAATGGAAAGTGTTCTATTGAGTTAATTATACTCACTAGTATTTCATATAACCATAACTCTATAAAATACTACAGAACATAAGAATGATATTATTGTGAAAATAAATCATAAGATTAATTGAGCTGTGAAACTATATTAGCACTGAGATATCCAAATAACCTTCTATTTATTAGAGTTCCTCCAATAGTCATATATACATGATTTTCTTGCAAAAACATCATAAAACATCCAATTTGATAGCTTATAATGATATGGATCTATATCTTGAAATCTACAGATCAGAAATAATTCATTTCAATGAAATCATTTTTTATCAACATTGCAATAATATATCATATTCTTCATGATATATATAATGTTAATCAATCATATTATAGACATTGGATTGTCTGATGCAAATAATTATTGACAATCAATTAGATAAAATTAATAAGGGTTAATTCAATATATTTTTACTATTTTGCATTTGATGGTCTTGAATTTTATATGTCTGATAAAAAAGATATAAATCTGGCCTCAAGTCAGATAATTAGTTGGTCTATTTTATTAAACAAAATTTCTGTATGAAGGAATTCATTAAATAAATAATATTTTTATTTGTATTACATTAGAAATTTTCCTTTTTATGGTATAAAATATTCATTACTACAATCCATATTAAAATAATAGGGATATATAATGTTAGTAAAATAATATTTTGAGAAGGTGTTTGTGATTTCAAAAATTAGTGGATAGAAAAGTAGATAGTAGAAATTTTAACTCAAAATATCATCCCCATTAATATATGAATCATGAAAGGGTAAATATAGGATAACCCACACTCCCTCATCCCTTATATTTTTTCTGGTGTTTTCTCCCTAGATTATTAGTGTTTATATTCTGATACAACAATTTTATTTCCTATAACTACTTTATTAATTTATTTCTTTTCATACCTTAACATGATTATCTGTTGGATGGAACTTAAGGTAGTTTTTTGATGTGTTTTTGATTGGTTCATTCTATTAGTGAATGCGGATCATGTCTTGGGTTTTGGTCATCCAATTTAATAATGTTTTCTTCCATCATCACTCAGATTTATGACAGTAGTTATATTCCTTAACATAAACATTAAAAATCATATTTTATTGAGTTTCCTAATTTTTCATCCCCAAATTTATTAATTTTTTGAATTGTTTATAGTTTTTTATCATTGTATAAAACAAATATTTTTATTTGATCAATTTTTTTCAAGGTACTTTTTTGTATTATATGTATTTGATAAAATTACAAAATTTATTAGCAGTGGGTTTAAATTATTTAAATGGTTGATATTGAAATTTTAATGAATTTAGATAATTAATTACTATTTTCAAGTATTTTTTGGCCATTATATTCTTTTGGACATCTCATGACATAAAATATTGGAAATCCTTGGTTTCAATAAATGAATTGAATTTGATTTTCATGTTCAGTTCCTTATTGATTCTTATAGTCATGGATATATAAAAATATGTGGTTATATACCCATATATGTATTCATACATATACATATTTAGAGTTATATATATATATATATATCTATTTGTATTAGTTTATAGTAGGCTCCCTTTTAAAACCTGGATCATTTCAAAATTCATTGGTTCTAAATATATCACATTCAATGGATTCCAATTGAGATTTATAAATAGTTACTAGGATTATTTTTTAAATTATACGGAATCTAAATTTTTTTATTTTTCAGATGGTATTAAAAGTTTATTCTCATAATATATTTTTTCAAAATCAATTTTTAATATTTGATTAAATTTTTATGATAGTCTTGAGATTCAAATGTCTTCAAGGGATATTTTTGATGGATTACTCTAGTCATTGTTATAATGGACCATTTTGAATCATTTAACATTTTATTTAAATTTTTGTTTAACTCCCGTGGAATTGATCTCAATTGAAGGGTGGTTCGCAGTAGGTAGTGTGAGACGGTAGGTTGAGTGTTCTAATTGGAATATATTGATTTTATTGGGTATTTTTTGTTTATTAGAATAATAACATAAAAATTTTGTTATCATCTTGATATGTGAGGTGTTAATTGGAGGGATAATTAACTTTTCTATTTATGTACCTATTATAATTTATAGATACCCCATTGTGATATCTTTCATAACATTGTTATCTTTTATTATGTTTGGTATCCCAAAAATTCCTTAAAGTGGATTTAGAATAAAAATTTTATTCATGTTTGGATGAGGGATGACGAAATTATTATAGGATTAAGGACACTTTGATAGGTTTATTGAT
The DNA here is from genome assembly GCA_963277665.1 of Viscum album. Classification (NCBI taxonomy): domain Eukaryota; kingdom Viridiplantae; phylum Streptophyta; class Magnoliopsida; order Santalales; family Viscaceae; genus Viscum; species Viscum album. The sequence goes on along the minus strand of OY728165.1, from coordinate 81,317,682 downwards.
AGTTCTGAACATAGAACATCTAGGTCCACTTCAGTAAATATTTAGTAATTACCTATGATGATCCACCCAATACTTTTTTTCTAATTTTTGTACTTTAATACACAATTGACTCTCGAAATTATGGTTTCCTTATAAAAATATTTAATATTTCCACTTTTATATTAACTTCTATCTATAATTAACTTTTACACTGATTGAGTACCACTAGTTGAGTGTGATTATATATAAATAGTGGCTTTAAAAAGATATATTTAAAAATGTTTTTATAATGGTTTAAACTATTTTCTAGATGCATTATTGGGTTATTTATGGACGTTTCCCCAAAAAATTCAAATGCTTTTGTACCGTATATAAATTATCACTATTTGAAACCAGCATAGTTGGACTATTATTAAAAAGGGTGGTGTATAAAATCTCTAATAATTTATCACATGTTTTAGTTATTTTCATGCTACATTTATTCAACTTAATTTTAAAAGACATATGTTCATTTTATATGTTCATGTTTTCTTTGGTCTACCTTGGAGGTTGTGGGTTTATTAACAATGGATAGAGTTGAAATCATGGATAGTTTTTTTTATTTTTATCATTAAATGATCAATATTGTTAGACCCTTGTCTTTGGTTATTGAATTCCGTTCACAGTAGTCATTAATTGCTGATAAATGATTTTTTATCATCCTATTGTGTGTCAAATGTAATTTATTATTTATATGCATATGAACTCCATGTAAATGAGATGTTGTTAACATATAGTTTCAAGATGGGTCATTCCAATATATTCAATAGAGTTATGTATTTGTCAACTAATTTTAATTTAGGGAACTCATCCCCCATCACTATTGTTTAGAATTATATGTTTTCACTATCATGGAGTGATTAGATCCCTTGATCATGTCATAGGATAAATCATGTGATTATTTTTGGGTTGACCTAAGTTGTTTTACGAAAACATGTTATTAGAGATCAATTATTATATAGGGATGTTCTTCAAAATGAATATTATTATGGATGGAAAAAAATAGGTAGGAGTGGGAAGAGTGTCATGAGAACTTACACATTTAGATTAGGGAATTACAATGTTTTATTTTATATCATGTATTGTATTTCTAATTTCATTATTTTATGGTTTATATCATCTCAAAGTGATTTTATATTAAATATCTTTGATGTTATATAGCTAATTTTTTGTTCTTGTTTTTTTGTTGAAAGATAATGAATAATAAGAGTTCTATGATAATATATCCCTATTATACGAATAATTAATTTTCATTAATTAATTTATATTGGGATCAAGATGGATTTTTGATTCATTTACCATTGATTTTTCATTTATAATTTTGATTTTCCCATTAGTTTTCATGACCAATTTTCTAATCATGTGGTATGGGGGTTTCTCAATAATTTACTTTGAATGGTATGTTTTCTATTCATATAGTTGGGTAGTTTTTAACAACATCATATCAAATGACACTTGTATGTAGATGTGATGGGGTTTTCAGTCATGCGGCAGTTTGCATGGTCGCATGTCTATTCTTGTGGTAGGGTAGTTGATCATATAGTTAGTTCACATGATTACTTATTTTTTCACTTATTAGGGTATTTGTATATCTGGATAGTTGACATAGTATATTGATTTATTACATTGTATATTGTCTTTTATGGTCTGTTCAATACTTATATAATTCTTTAGATATATTGATTTCCCAAAATCCCCTAAAATTGAAAATATAAAATTTTACCGTAAATTTCAGTTTGAAGAATTTTGTTTTGGTAGTTAAAGGTATTTTCATGTGGGATAGTAATATACATAGTTTTCCTTAGTTATTGAATCCATAAAAGAGTCCTTCCATGTTTAACTACTAAAGTTCTAATTAGAAGCCTATAAAATTCTAGATTTGTGATCAAAAATACGAATGGATTTTTATGTGTCATTTATAAATTGAATATCTTTATTTTTTTCATTTTTTATTTTTTTAAATTATATTAACACACATGGTATTTACACTTTTTCTTTAGATTCATTGACCCCATTTGTAACTGTTTCATTTGGTTTAATCTCTTCTTATAGTGGTTCCCTCAATTTTGCCCCCCAATTCTTGATATAGTGGATCATAATGACCTTCTTATTTTCTAGGAAGGGGTTTATTGTATCTCTCTATCTATTGTTTCATGCAATAGGGATTTGTTCTTTTATCCTTGAGAATACATAGTTCATTGGGCATAATAATGATAAATTAATATTTTTAATTGAATTGATGTGGAAGGGGAATGTGATCACATGTTATTTACATCAAAATAAAAATTATGTATAGAGACCCAAAGCTCAACATACATAGAAATTACATTACTTTTGCGGAATACATAGTACATAAAAAAAGACACACAAGGACCATAATAGTTTAGTGACTTTAGAAACTTCTAACATAATCTTCTAATCGTGGTGAAAGATATTCAACATCTCCCATAAAGATCTTCCCCTTTTTTTCTTACGAAAAACCTTTCTTTATATCATGGGGAAAAGAAAGCATAAAAAGGGTGATCTCAAATGCTCAGTAAGGGTAAGCATGGATAAAATAAAACATACCATGTACATTTTAACTTAAAAACATGAACATAATGTTTAAAAATCAAAAGTTTGAGTAATGACATAAAACATGGAAGTACACAAGGCATAGATCACAATAAAACATTAAGAATGATAAAATAGCATGGGAATAAAAAATGTAACTGTGGAAACCATTAAGCACATGGTATGATTTTTATAGTACCCAAGGCATTGCTGCCAAGACCATCTTAGTGGACAAAGTCCCTTTCTGAATCGAGTTCACTCCTCGTTCCAGTCCTGTATTACTGAACCGGTTTAACTTGTCGTTACAGCCATGTTTATCTCATGAGATATAAATCTTTACCCAATGCATTGGATGGAGATATAGGTCCCACCCATATCATAATGAAATCATTCTTACTTGTGCCACAACATAAACATAACACATTCATCATAACCCAATGAATAAAATGGGTTTCATAAACATCATCCCATAAACACATAATCCATAGAAAACAAAGGGTTATTTCATCATAAGAAAATTTAATCCATGTAAATCAAAGGGAAATTATACTTGAAACATACACATATGAAATAATTTCATCTTATAAAGAAAATGGTTTTGATAAAACATTTGAAATGAATTCTTGAGGAAAATATCCTTTCTTCTTCAAAATCAATTTCTTTTCACAAAACATCATGCAATTTTAAAAGAAAATTATTTTGTTTAAAATAGTCATGAAATCATTTGTAGGAAGATTCATGAAAATAATGCTTTATAAAACCGTAAGAAAATCATTTCGTGCCGTATACGTTAAAAAACATTCTTCACGTAATTTTGTCGGAAAAGTTAAAAAGTACCTCGTACAAAAAATGACAAAAGATTCCTTTCATATATTTTACTAAAAACTAACCGAAGGGTAAAATTGGATATAAACTATTGTATAAGGATATAAATTTTACATATTGAGGAAACATGGATGTGGATGATAAAATAAACCAAGTAAATACCAAAGTATAAACAATCTCGGATAAAAATGAGATTGTGATATCTTCCCTTACCTTAGGTCCGATTTGCTTCGTAACTGATCGAACCTCCTGTATAATGATTTAAATAAAATCATTTACTTATTCCAGAATCATACTTATTGTTATGATATCATATATGGTTCACTTATGTCTTTATATTACCCGTTCTTTTGTAAATTCCATGTTAAAGAGCATTTTGGGTAAAATCGTTTCATTTGTCATCCGTGTTTTGACTTGTAATTATTCATATGATTACTTATATTATGATTACTTAATTCCAGAATATAAAACATTATTTATATATAATTTATAGTCACAATATACATATATACAATAGATCAGTAAATTGAATGAAATACACCTTTCATGGAGACGGTAGGTCGTACGTACACATGAAGGCTGTTTTCATTTCCTTATTGAGTATAATCGATTTAAGTAGATGACATATATATATAAATAATTAAAATAGCTTTATAATGTCATATATTTCATTATTATAGCTTATATATAGTTTAAAATCATTCTTTAACGGTTAACATGGAAAATGAATCTCATCGCGTCGTGGAGACAGTAGTCCGTAAGTACGCACGAGCGATGATATCATTTATATAATTATTGAATTGAAATGGAGTGGATGATACAATATATAAGAGTCATTATGATGTTATAATAACTATGTATAGTTATTCATTACACCATTTTACCCATCAAAGTAAGGTGGTGGTGGAAAATAGATTACACTACGGCGTAGAGATGGTATTCCGTATGTACGCACGCACAATGATTTCGTTTTCCATAGGATGGATAGATGGTGAAATAAGGTTTTTTCATACTTATAATAAAAAATCAGTATATGAGTGATACTGATGTTATTACATCATAATGAAACAACCTATGAAGAATAAGTTGAAGAAGAAATAAGCTTGAATGAATCGGTAGAATAAATTACCTCTTCTTCGATACGCTTCTTTGAAACCTCCTCTCAAGGAAATATGACTGGTCTTTGAAGAAGACCATAAACTCTAGGATGTTTCTAGGGAAGTGGAGGGGAGAAATTGGAAGGGGTTGTCTGAGAATGAAGTCTCAAAGTTGTGTGAAGAAGATAGGTAGGAGGTGCCCTTTTATAAGGCAGGAGAGGGGCACCATTGGAATAACAAAAAATATTATTTTATTATAAAGTCAAGTTCGGATTTAAATAGCACCAAATTGATTTATTTAGAAGCTATGGTAGGGATGGGTCGAAATACTCTAATAAAATAGAATTTAGACAAGTTTAGGTCATTATATTAACCTTATCTTTTAGTTTTAACTCTTAGTTAATTAGATTGACATTTACCATGTCACTTTGTATTTTTATGTTATATTGTTAATAAACATACCATATGCATCCAAGCGACCCCCATGATTTGTTTTATTACTATATATAACCTTATCTAAGTCATTTGGCCTAACCTTAGATTTTTTGGAATAAAATTACAATTAATAATATAATATTTCTTTTAAAAACTTTTTTATGTAAATTTTGACACTATTTAGTAATGGATTTTTGTGAAAATAATATCAGAATGATTAGTTCGAAAAAAGTTAATTAAATCAATATTATCATGTCATATTAACCTATAAAATGAGTGGAATTCATAAAAAGTCTCAAATTATATTTATTTGGGTATTTATAATATCAATTATTCTAATTATTCACTATTATGGTAATTACTGCATCATCATTGGGTCATAAATAAATTACATTATTTAATGTCTAAAAATTAAAAATAAAATATCATTATGTATTAAATCATATTATCTTTATAATGAATTTTTACAATCTAATTTATCTTATGTATAACCCATTATTAAAAATGTTTTATCAGATAAACATTGATTTTAACTCTTTTACCTCTTCTTTGAATTAAATAATAATAAATGTCCTAATCTAATCCAAGTGGGCTGAAATGGTCATATTTTATTCCTAAGGTTGTTTTTGGTCGAATTACACTTATCTAATATAATTATTACATGTTTTAAGGTAATAATAATATCATTTTTACGCTTAATTACCCTATTTACTTTTAACCGTGGTAAAAAAGGTAAAACGTTACTATTCAACAAAAATTATTTTCATCACATTGAACCACATTTTACTAACTCACATCAACCGTGTCTCTCGGATTTTTGAAATTCCACTCACAGAAGTGGTAAAATTAAGTTTTATGAAAAATTCATTTCTTTAACTACCACTTAGTGGTTTCACTATTCCTCAAAAAATGAATGTTTCCCGAAAAATACCAAAAAATAGGCCTAAGCTATATTTGATATTATGAACTCAAATTGCATGTTTTTAAGAGATAAAAACTATCAGAAAATTGACACTTCTTTATTTTTGGTTTAAATGTGAAATTACATCCAATGACCAACATTGTATTAAATTGTAAAAACATATTCTAAATATACTTTAAAACGACTAAAATTAATAATTTATCAACATTAATTTTTTTGATTAAAAATGTTGTTTTTAATTAAAATTTAGTAATTTTCACTATTCATCATAATATGAATGTTATCCGAAAAGTACCAAAATTTCACCATAAGATAATTTCGATATTCCGAATCCAAAAATGAAGTCCATGTTGAAAAAAATATTTAAAAAATTTCAAAAAGTGGTTATTACTATTCATAATGGCTAGTTTTAATAATATTTTAATAGGATATCATTGTTTAGTGGAACTCGGTATTGCGTACTACACACGCTATAGAGGAAGGTCGTGATTGCATGTAATTCAAGGTAAGTCAAGGATGCATGTTGTGCATGCTCCTTTTGGTGTAGCGTATAACACAAGACATTAATGAAATTAAAAAGAATATTTTTCATAAAATCTCAGGGTGTTACATTCTAACCCCCTTAAAATGAATTTCGCCCACAACATTCGTCGGGGTTATAAATGGTTTACTTATTGAACGATTCATTAATAGAAACCCACATCATAAAAAAGGAATACCAATACTTGGCTTTAAAAGATAATGTATGAAACGTAACGGTTACAAAAATTAACTAATCAATGGGTTTCCACAAAGGTGAAAATATGGATATGGAAGAGAAATCTAACCATCATGTTCTGATGGAGAGTGGTAGGAAACATGGCTATGGAAAATCCAGCAATCACAAAGACATAAATTTGTGACGATATAAGGTACCATCTGATTCATCATATATAAGAGCACTAGGACAAAATTTTTGGTTTTCAAGATCATTTCCCTAAAGTTGATGAAATTGGAATTAGAAGAAATACTTTCCTGATTTTGGTATAGACTCACCATTGGTCGTTCTTTGGACAAATTCCACTTCATCTCTTAAAGAAATGAAGTTGAATTTTCATTCGAGATGTGTTAGTAGATCATGTGATAGAATGATGGTTCATTCCATCTGTCTCAAACAAAAGGGTAGAAAAGATATCAAAAAATACATAAGTCCATCTATAGTGAGATTAATCACATATGGTTCCTAAAATGGACTTATACTTTATATATCATACTTCATAATATAATAAAACTAGTTTACACTAAATAGGGACTTCCTGTAGCCCAGTGGTAGGTGATAAAGGCCAATCGCACTTCGGTTGTGGGTTTATTTCCCACACCCTTGTCCGACGTGATGGGCTGTCGCCCGTCCTGCAAATTGTCCATTTTCTAAAACTACATTACTATAAAATCCCATGAGTAATATCAAAAAAAGATCTATACTTAAACAATACTAGCATATGTCCAACATAATCCATTCCAATCTTTAGGCTTATCTAAAATACTTCGGTCCAAGCTCATAGTATAAAGAAAACGATTACTTGAAATTTCATCAACCAAGCATGTGAATAACATCATTTATCCCCCATATATCTTGTTGGTCACATTCCAATCATGTGAATACCTTAATCATGTATTCTCTTGAAAAATGAATACCCATTAAACCTTAGTGAAAACATGAGTGCTGTAAAAAGTTAACTCTTTCCACATACCAAAATCCCAAAATTCTGTATAATCAAACCATGATATCACTTAGTCCTTATAACAATCATGAGCTCATGAATACTGTCAAACATTTCCTTTTCTCAATTTCCATTTATTATGATCATATCATTCTTTTTTCCTAAAATATACCAATCACTTTCCATGGTTACCGGTACCATAAAATTATTGAAAACCACAATAGAACAATACATAAATATTCCAATATTCCACGATACTATATACAACATTATTTTGGAATCCCATTACATAAACACTTAATCATTCCACCACATCGTTGTCATATTCAACATCACCAATATTGATCACACGTGACATCCCATTGTCCTTTTCCTTAAGTAGTTGCTCATGTCGATCATCACTAACCCTTGGATTAGGGCATTTATTAGCATAATGCCCCATTTCCTTGCACTTGAAGCATTGAAGTGTCGGTGGAGAGTTCTCTGTAGTCTTTTCTTTATTCTCATCATTAAGAACCCTTTTTCCATTACTTCGACACTCAGATGCTCGATGACCTTCTTTTCCACACTTAAAAAATTTTCTATTCCCTTTAAAACAATCACCACCATGCTTCATTCCACACATTGATCATAAGGAAACATTAATCTTCTTTTCACCATTATTCTGAGATTTCTCCTTGAACTCCATCTTTCGTTCTTGTCAAAACTATGAGATGGATAAGTAACACCAACTTCCATTTTTACCGTGATAGAACAACGCACAATTTCTTCATAGCTACTGAAGTTTCTTATAGCTAATGCCCTTCGAAGATTTGGTTTTAAGCCACTGAAGAATCGATCATCTTTACCTTCAGGTTGGATGATATATCCAGATGCATACCTTGCAAGCCCTGTAAAATTCACTTCGTATATACCAATAGAATCATTATCCTATTGCTTTAGTTCAAGAAACTCCTTCTCCATATTTGTTCTAAGAATACAAGGGAATTACTTATTGAAAAATAAGTTCTTGAACTCATCCCATTCCATGGACTCAATTTCATCTCTTTGCCTCGTATTCTTGATAAGATTACACCATTGATCAGCTTCACCTTCCAAACGATACACTGCTAAGATGACTTTATCATGTTCATAACATTGAATAACTGGAAATATATTTTTAGTAGTACTGATCCATTGTTCAAAAACTAGTGGATTAGAAGACCCACTGAAAGAAGGTGGATGTTTCCTCATGAAAGACTCAATAGAATATTGTTCCCTTCTCTGCTCATTTGGAAGTCCATAATGATTCATAGATTATGCAATTATAGCAATAAGTTTTTTCACTCCATCTCCCATAACATTTGTTTGTTCATGAGGATAATCATTTCATTGATCATTGCATTGATCAACACGGTTCCTTTGGGTTCCAGCCATCGTCTAAAACCCAAAAAGAATAGTGTGAGTGGAAAAAAACATGCTAGGGAAAACAACATAGTAAAGGGGGAGTACCCTCAATATATAAAATCTTAGGTTAAATTATATGAATGTTACCATAGTTCTAAGACTATATCCTATACGTATACTTATCCTTAGCGACATCCCTAGACATACCTTTTAAATATCTCTAGGGATATCACTAAAGTTCTCACATCCTAGTTTCCAAAGGTTGACTAAACCTTTCCTCTGATACCAACTGTAGATACCCAAAGCTTGACGTATATAGACATTGCATTACTTTTTCAAAATAGATAGTACATAACAAAAACAGACACACAAGGACCGTAATAGTTTATTGTCTTTGGAAACATGGAACGTAATCTTCTAATCGTGGTGAAAGATCTTCAACATCTCCCATAAAGATCTTCCCCTATTTTTCTTACCTAAAACCTTTATTTATATCCTAGGGAAAAGAAAACATAAAAAGGTTGAGCTCAAATGCTCAGTAAGGATAAGCATGGATAAAATAAAACATTCGATATACATTTGAACTTAAAAACATGAACATAATGTTTAAACATCAAAATCTTGAGTAATGACATAAAACATGGAAGTACGCAAGGCATAGATAACAATGAAACATTAAGAATGATAAAATAGCATTGGAATAAACATGTAATTTTGGAAACCATTAAGCACATGATATGATTTCCATAGTATCCAAGGCATTGCTGCCGAGACCATCCTAGTTGACAAAGTCCCTTTCTGAATCGAGTTCAATCTGCATTCTAATCCTGTATTACTGAACCGGTTTAACTTGACTTTCCAGCCATGTCTATCTCATGAGATATAAGTCTTTACCCAATGCATTGTTGGGAGATATAGGTCCCACCCATCTCATAATTAAATCATTCTTACTTGTGCCATAACATAAACTTAAAACATTCATCATAACCCAAAGAATAAAATGGGTTTCATAAACATCATACCATCATCACATAATCCATAAAAAACTAATGGATATTTCATCATAAGAACTTTGAATCCATGTAAATCATAGAGAAATTATACTTGAAACATACACATATGAAATATTTTCATCTTAGAAAGAAAATGGTTTTGATAAAACACTTCAAATGAATTCTTGAGGAAATATCCTTTCTTCTTCAAAATCATTTTCTTTCCACAAAACATCATGCAATTTTTAAAGAAAAGGATTTTTTTGAAAATAGTAATGAAATAATTTGTAGGAATCTTCATGAAAATAAAGATTTATAAAACCATAAAAAATCCTATCATGTCGTATACTTTAAAAAACATTCTTCCCGTACTTTTGTCAGAAAAGTCAAAAAGTACCTCATACAAAAAACTACAAATGATTCCTTTCATATATTTTACTAAAAACTCACCTAAGGGTATAATGTGATATAAACTATTGTATAAGGATATAAATATTACATATTGAGGAAACCTTGACGTGGATGATAAAATAAACCCCAGTAAATAGCAAAGTATAAACAATCTCGGATAAAAATGAGAATGTGATATTTTCCCTTACCATAGGTCTGATTTGCTTCGTAAGTGTCCAAAACTCCTGTATAAAGATTAAAATAATGTCATTGACTTATTACAGAATCATACTCATTGTTATGATATCATAAATGGTTGACTTATGTCTTCATATTACCGGTTCTTTTGTAAATTCCATGTTAAAGAGCATTTTGGGTAAAATCATTTCATTTGTCATCCTTGTTTTGAATTGTAATTATTCATATGATTACATAGATCATGATTACTTAATTCCAGAATATAAAACATGATTTATATATAATATATAGTCAGAATATACATATATATAAAAGATCTGTAAATGGAAAGAAATACACCGTTCATGGAGACAGTAGGCCGTACGTACGCATGAACACTGTTTTCGTTTCCTTATTGAGTATAATCGAATTAAGTAGATGAAATACATATATATATTTACATAAATCAAGAAGCTTTATAATGTCATATATTTCATTATTATAGCTCATATATTCTTTATAATCATTCTTTAACGGTTAACATGGAAAATTAATCTCGTCGAATCGTGGAGACGGTAGTCCGTACATATGCATGAGTGATGATATCGTTTCCATAATTATTGAATTGAATTGGAGTGGATGATACAATATATCAGAATAATTATGATGTTATAATAACTATGTATAGTTATTCTTTACACAATTTTACCCATCCAAGTAAGTTGGTGGTGGAAAGTAGATTACACCACGGCATGGAGACGGTATTCCGTACGTACGCAAGCGCGGTGATTTCGTTTTCCGTAGGATGGATAGATGGTGAAATAAGGTTGTTTCATACTTATAATAAAAAGTCAGTATATGAGTGATACTTATGTTATTACTTCATAATGAAACAACCTAAGAATAAGATGTTGAAGAAGAAAGAAGCTTGAAAGAATCGGTAGAAAAAATTACCTCTTCTTCGATACGCTTCTTTGAAACCTCCTCTTAGGGAAATAATATTGGTCTTTTAAGAAGACCAGAACCTCTAAGATGTTTCTAAGGATGTGGAGGGGAGAAATTGGCAGTGGCTGGCCGAGCTTTAAGGCTAAATGTGGTGTGAGGAAGAGAGGGAGCAGGCGCCCTTTTATAAGGGAGGAGAGGGGCACCTTTGGAATAACTAAAAATATTATTTTATTATAAAGTCATGTTCGGTTTTAAATAGCTCCAAATTGATTAAATTTCGAAGCTAAGGAGGGTATGGGTCGAAATACTCTATTCCGATCGAATTTAGACAAGTTTAGGTCATTATATTAACCTTATCTTTTAGTTTTATCTCTTAGTTAATTAGATTGACATTTACCATGTCACTTTGTATTTTTATATTATATAGTTACTAAACATACCATATACATCCAAGCGACCACCAAGTTGTGTTTTATTAATATATATAACCATATCTAAGTCATTTGGCTGAACCATTGATTTTTAGGAATAAAATACCAATTAATAATATAATATTTGTTTGAAGAACTATTTTATGTCAATTTTGACACTTTTTCGTAATTGATTTTTTTGAAACTCATAACAAAATGATTAGTTCGAAAGAAGTTAATCAAATCAATAATAACATGTCATATTTACCTATAAAATTAATTTAATTCATAAAAAGTCTCAAATTATATTTATTTGGGTATTTATAATATTAATTAGTCTAATTTTTCACTATTATGGTATTTACTTCATCATCATTGTGTCATAAATAAATTAAATTATTTAATGTCTAAAAATTAAAAATAAAATATAATTATGTATTAAATAGTATTATCTTTCTAATTAGTATTTATAATCTAATTTATCATATTTATAACTCTATATTAAAAATGTTTTAGTAAATAAACTTTTATTTTAACTCTTTTAACTCTTCTTTGAATTAAATAATAGTAAATGTCCTAATCTAATCCATGTGGGCCTAAATGGTCATATTTTATTCCTAAGGTTGTTTTTGGTCGAATTAAAATTATCCAATATAATTATGACATGTGTTACGGTAATAATAATATCATTTTTACCCTTAATTACCCTATTACTTTTAACCATGGTAAAAAAATGTAAAAAGTAACTATTCACCAAAAATTATTTTCATCACATTGAAAAACATTTTACTAAATGACATCAACCGTGTCTCTTGGATTTTTTAAATTCCACTCACAAAAGTGGTAAAATTATGTTATATAAAAATTTCATTTTTTTTAACGACCACTTAGTGGTTTCACTATTCATCAAAAAATAAATGTTTCTAGAAAAATACCAAAAATTAGGCCTACGGTTTATTTGATATTATGAACTCAAAAATGATGTCTATTTTACCAAATTAAAAACATATCAGTTTAATTAATTAATTTAAAAATTTATTCTCGTCGTCAAAACAAATAGCGTGTTCTTTAGAGATAATAACTATCAAAAAATTGACACTTGTTTATGTCTGGTTTAAATGTAAAATTACATCCAATGACCAAAATTGTATTAAATTGTAAAAATATATTATAAATATACTTTAAAATCATTAAAATTAATAATTTATCACTATTAATTATTTCGATTAAAAACATTGTTTTTAAATAAAATTTAGTAATTTTCACTATTCATCATAACATGAAAGTTATCCGAAAAGTACCAAAATTTCACCCTAAGCTAATTTTAATATTCCGAATAAAAAAATGAAGTCCATTTTGAAAAATAAAATTTAAAAATATTCAAAAATTGGTTATTACTATTCATAATGGCTAGTTTTAATAATATTTTAATAGCATATCATTGTTTAGTGGAACTCAGTATTGCGTACTACACACGCTATCGAGGAAGGTCGTGATTGCGTGTAATGAAAGGTAAGTCAAGGATGCATGTTGTGCAAGCTTTTTTTGGTGTAGCGTACAACACAAGACATTAATTAAATTAAAAGGAATATTTTTCATAAAATCTCGGGGTGTTACATTATGGCCTTATGCTTTTATATAATTTTTGTACCTTTAAAAATCATGGCCATTCTGAATATTTTATTATGATTTATTTTTTAAATTATAGATCCCCATTTTTTTAATATTTTATTTCACTCTTAATTGAAATTGGAAAATCACTGATATGTGTTTCAGGATATTATATCCCATAGTAAATTGATATTATATGTCAATACCATTAAAAGTGTAGTAGATTTGATATATATATATTTGATAAAAAGGAATGAAATTGTTATGTGACATTTTGTGTAAATTTTTCTAACACGTGGCCATGTGATGGATTCTGAGGTTAGGTAGTGAGGTAGTTGGGATTAAATGTGGCATTAATGTGATAGTTGTGATGAGGAGGGGAATATGGTTGTGATGATTAGTTTAAGAGAAAAATGTTTATAAGGCTGAGAATGTTGGCTGTATTGGAATTTTAGTTTAATTTTTATTATCATCTGTCATGATATTTTCCAAAATAGTATTAGAAATTACACATTTTTTGTAATGGGTTTGTAATAAAAATATAATTTGGCTACATAATGCATTAATTATACAATTATGTGTGGTTTTAATACTGGGAATGAACCAAACATATTTCTGTATATGGAGTCTTTAATAGTACTATTATGTAGTAGATCATTTTGTGTGCATTTTCTTACATCTTATGACTATAAAAGGACTAATTAAAAGGTTAAGTTGAAGGAGATAAAAAAAACTATAACATATCTATTTTTAATTTTATTTATGATTCAATACCCATTGATGATAATATAAAAATTAGGGTTCAGCTGGAATTTGTCACTTGGAGTTGTGCTTTACCATGGACGAAAATAGCATAGCTCATATTTTTTTTGAAGAAAATAATATCTTTCACTATTGGTAATCATGGAAGAGTTCATAGGAATCATCCCCATTGGAAGCCAATATTTAATTTTATATCTTATATGTTTTTAGTAATTGAAAATTTTAGTGTTGATGTGAATATTCTTGTTTCGGTTTTTTTGGTGGCATGATGGATTATTTGGGAGTCTATAAACTCCCTATAAGAAGGCAATATGCCTCCACCTTTTTACTTGAAGATTATGGTTAAGATTAGGATTGTCGATAATGGATATATCATTTCCAGTGGAGGTTCACAAGTCATGTATGGGGTTATTATTTCATGTAACTCCTTCCACTCCCTTTTTAGAGTCAATTATGTTGTGAATGATAGATCTGGTGGAAGACTCTAAGATCAAGGCACGCGATGAATGTGTATAGATAATGTGAGAATGAGGTGATGTGATTGGAGGTATTTTTTGGGATGAATTGAGTTGAATATTTCTTATCATTATTCTTTTTTATTATTCGTGTTTCTCAATTGGGGTGGATATGTTATCTATACACATCAGACTTTATCTTTGTGTCTCTTATAATCTAATTGCTTATACGATTGAATTTGATACTCATAGGTTGGTCTAGTTCCTAGCCGAAAATTAAATACAATGGGCCTTTCATATGTGCCTATATTATGAAATTTAATATTCGATGAATTTAGTAACATGTTTTGTTAATGTAATTTTTCTACAGATTCCCTTGCATGTCATGTGACTTCATGTGAGTTCATTATTATATCCCATTGGACTGCGTATATTACCCATGATTGTAATGGAATATTATGTTTTAAAATATAAGTTATCCACTAAATTTATCCCCCATGACAAGGATTTGTTCACATTTAGATTATATGTAAATAAAAAGAGAAGTTTCACCTAACTCGGAACATAGTGGAGGCCATAACTAGGGGTCATTATCTCCCCTTTTCATTAATGGACAAGGAGATATATCTTTGGGTAAAGGGGGTTATGAAACCCAAAATTACACCACATTTTATAGAAAAAAGTTTGATCCCATGAAAATTATTTCTTTTTCATATAGTTGTATCTCCATGGTCAAATCATGGCCTTGCAAACCCAATGGCCAAACCTTTTTCTTCCTCTAGAAACCGTTTAAATATTTCATTAAACATATTATTACTCCCATTTTCAGATGAGTATTTTTTTATTTTATTATGATAGTTTAAACAGGTTTTTTGGTTTTTATGATAGTTGTTTTGAATCAAAATTATTTTTTAAATAGGATTTTTGGATTTAATGTGAAATTGTTGGTTTTCTATGGAAATATTTATGGGTGTCTTAAGAGGCGAAATAATAGGAATATGTTGTCTAGGATAATTGAATTATTTAAATAATAAAATTGTAATATTTTATGATTACATAAAGTGAGAAAATGGTGTTATAAATTGAATATGTGGGATTTAAAATGAAATTTATGTAATGATTGAAATAATGGGACTCAAAATGAGGGGTGTTAGATGTTATTAAAAGGGAATTTTTTTTAAAAAATAATTAGGCACATGGTTGATATTAATTTGGGATCATTATTATTTAAAAGGATTATTTGTCACTTATAGTTATTTGAAATGAAGTTTTAATAGATTTTATTTTTGATTATTTTTTATTTCAGTGTAAGTCACATATAAGTGTTCTGATTGTTAATAATCGTTTGGGTGTCTTTTGATAGTAGATGATACCACCCAATGTAAGGATTGGATTTTGGGAATGATTTCATAAAGATATGTAGTTGGGGAGTTATATAGATTCAGGATATTTATTGAAGTGTATTAGGACAATCAAGATAATCTTCTTATCCTTACGGACTCGTGATGCACTTAGTTTGAAATTCCACTTGAAGTTGAGTGAGAGGCCAACCATGTATTAGTGGAAGGTGATCATTCTGGATTACATCAAAGATAAAATATTATTGTATTTCATTATGAACATGTATTTATAGTGGTTCTATCATGATGGGATTAATGTATATATGGTGATAAACCATATGAATCTCCAACAAGGAAAATGGTCTCTCATATTGTACATCTAACAATTCAATGAGTTGGTTCTATAATCAATTGATGTTATTTTAGATGAATCATTCATAGATCATATGTTCGTGAAGGGCCTTAATGTTGATCTTAGTTCATGAGACCTTTTAGATGGGACATCCTATTTGATGATTTTGTGTATACGTAAAATCTAGGTGAGATATATTTTTTGGGGAGAAATTTTTTGTGTAGTTTCATTGATCATTTAAATGTTTATGGGGGCACCCAATATAGTGAGATTTTTGTACTGAAGGGTCAAATTTTAGGTGGAAATAATTAAGATATTTCTTATTTATAGTGTAATCATTTGATCTTTTAATTCTATTCTGGTTATTTTAGGAATTCGACGCCCTCTTTGGTTGATATTCTAAGGACCCATCATTGTATACGTTAGTTGGGACACCTCGATATATATTTTCATTTGGAGTATATTTTTGTGAAATGACCCTATGAGTTTATTAAAATGTAATGACGGTTGAAATCGATTTTGAGGTATTTTCATTTTCCCTACATTATCATATCTATTTCTATTGTTTTATATGTTTTGATTTTATATAATTAATCTATTTTCATTTTTAGAGTGGGTGGATTTTTTGAGGAATTTACCTATTTGTTGTTTCATGGATTCACTAATTGTGTCTCAGTGGTAAACGATTAATATTCCAGTCCCCAGAGTGCTAATTTTTATTGGTTAGTGGACTATAATTTTTAAATTTAATATGTAAATTTCTAAATAGATGTGAAATCCACATTGGATATCCATCCTGTGTTATTTCATTAGGTTTGGCGGGGTGTGTCTATTTTGGATATTCAATTATAGTGTTCTTTTCAGTTTTTTATTAGTTCCCCATCATCCACCATCGTTTCCTTTTGAAGGAAATTGATTTATGGGGGTACAAATAATTATGGTGGAGTGATTTTTCACACATTTTACACTCCCATACTCATTATTTTATTCTTTTATACAATTATTTAGTCATCGTCACGTATCAGGATAATCCGACTATATTTTTTTGTATAGTGGATGTTTTTTTTTGAGAGCACAGTTAGCTAGAATAGTTTGGTAAATAGTACTAAATCATAAATTTATTTTTGTATCTCAAAAATGATTTTTTTATAGATATAACTTGATTTTTATATCCATGCTACCCAACCAACAGCTTCCTAGTTTCGTTTTAGTATGGGAAACATTACTAGAACATGGTTGGGTAACTCTATTTTAAAATGATGCACAATTCCCATAGGTTTTTTGGGTTTTTATAATATTCAAATTTGGGTTTATGAAAAAAAGTGGGTTCTACCTATATATTTAATGATGGATCATGAAGGGAAACAATAAGAGCACCACAATACCTTCTACATTTAATTTTTGGGTGTATTTTACCTTGATTCTTCATGGTTGTCTTACGATAAGGATTTTACCCTTCACATCCTCTATTATTTTCTAATGATTATTAATACCATTTTTAGGATCTCGATTTGAAAACTAATGTGGTAGGGTATGATTTTTTGTGATTTGTTCCTTGGGGTTACTGTTTTATGATCATTTCCAATGTCTTACTCTTCCTTTTACAAAAGTATTTGTTCAATCCATAGGCAGTTAGAAGTATATGGTTTTTTTCATTTTATTTTCATTATCACACATTATAAGTTCAAGAGTTTTCAAAAAATTATTCCCGAAAATTATTATTTGTTTTGATAATTTTCAGTTGTTTTGGATGTTATATGCCAAAGCATGTTATTTTATTAATTGATTTTAATGGATTTTTATGCGTTATATTTTAATAAATGCAGAAGTTGGTGTGGACTAGGTTTAAATATCAAAAATTAATGATGATGATGTTATAAACCATTCATGTAATATAATGATGGGTTTGATTTATTTTTATGGTTCATTTAATCTCATGGAAATCTCCGGAGAAGCCAAGTTGGACTCCATCTACAGGGAAAAATATCACCATTTCAGGTATTGATCCAATTTTTATGGTGTTTTCAGAAAAGGGGAAGAATTTGGAAATTTAAGGAGTACTGGTCATGTACGTTAGAGTACTCATAGTGTACCTGGTTTCTGCGGGTGAGTGTGTATAGGCCATGTAACAATCGAGTATGGGGCCATGTGGGGTGACCTGGAGATCAGCTATAGTGGGGCCTTGTAAAGGCATATATACGTTGTGTACTTTTAAAAGACAAACCATGAAATTTTTATTTTATTTAATTAAACAGGATGAGGTTGCATCTCATTCTCAGATTCGTCTTCTTTTAACA
This sequence comes from Viscum album, assembly GCA_963277665.1. Taxonomy (NCBI): domain Eukaryota; kingdom Viridiplantae; phylum Streptophyta; class Magnoliopsida; order Santalales; family Viscaceae; genus Viscum; species Viscum album. Next base: position 81,299,015 of record OY728165.1, on the reverse strand, counting down.
TTGTCTCATTGAAGAATGACTGAGAGAGACAATTATTATCCGAGCCACCGACCCATTGTTTGTGCTCCAAATCAACCAATGTGGATTGCATTGGAATCACAAAGGTGTGTTCTTCCTTCTTCTAGAGTCTCATCTCTTAATTTCTCAACTTTCATGAGATATCTGTGGTTGATAGGTTTTTACATATCTTTTGATCTACCACATTCTAGGTCGATTCAAAGGAAAACACTAGATTTTATCGATCATTGAACACCGAGGTAGGTGGTTTGTGCCTTTCCATAGTTAGTCATTGAATTATATGTTTCAAATGGCCAATACCCTAGTCTGAGGTATTGAGTATTTAGAGAATTTAACACTTTAATGTGTATTATGAATTGATTTTTTGATTTAGTGATCTTTTTTGAGAATAGGGTTTAATAACCATGCTATGGATGTGTCTCCCCATGTTTGAACTATGTTGATTGTTTGGCCTAGATTTTCCATTTAGGATGCTTGTTTTCCATGCCGAGTGTTGTTATGATGGAGTTATATTATCTAATTTTTTTATTCTTGTAACTATTATCCAAATAGTTCATGAATTTTATTTTCCAATTGGTTCTAAAAAATACTATGGTTGTTGAACAACGTCATGCACAATTAACTAACATAGGGATGTGGGAACCTGCTGTAGTATACCATAAGGGGAATGGATGCTGAGGGCTTCTCTAGAGTGTGTGTTAAATTTTAATTTGTGAGACCATAGGGGGGATGGACATTGAGCTCCCTCAGAGTGTCTTTAGTACCACGTTGTGAGACCACATGGAGAATTGGATGTTGAGTGATTCTTCATAGTTTCTATAGTTATCGATTCATGACCATAAAGAGAATTGAGGGTGAGTGCTTCCTTATAGAGTATTTTCTAATGTTGATCCAGAAGGGTTGGACAGTGAGTACTTCTATTGGGTTACTTATGATTGATTGGTTGAACCAGAGGTTTTAGGCTATGATTACTTTCTATAGGGTTACTTATATTTTATTAGCTACTTACTAGATATGTGAAAATGAATGAAATTGAAACTGTAGGTTGGTTTACATTTTAGTAATTCTGTGTTTTCTTCTTAAGTTTTTTATTGCCTTCCATATATATTCACTGACTATTAGGAAAATATATTTGGGTGGTTTCCTACATGGATTCATCTCATACTCTATTGGGTCATGATTTTAGGGCCAAACAGATTATATTGTTGTTAGTATAGAGAAGGGCATGTTCCCTTCTACTTTCAGTACATGATTGTTATGGAGATGGATAGAATGGGACCAAGCAGAGGCATACGATACTGTAGGAGTGATTTACTTGTTTTCTACTTGTAATTTGGATTAGAACTATTTTATAGCATTGGGACTAGTTTGGGTACTTTAATAGACATATGTGACTTCCATCATTTATATATATGCTCCAGTTTTTTATCGACATGAAGTCTTCTGTTGTTTATAATTGCATGTTATTATTACTAATTCTGCAATTGTTATCTGTTTATTCCCACTATTTTACTCTGCCAATGAGAGCATAGTTTCGCCACTATCTTACCCAAATCCCTCATCGCTAATTGGCATCCTCGGGCGTTTGGGGAAATGTTCATAAGGCCATGTGACCAACCAGGTATGGGGCACCTTTGGGCAGCAAGTGGAACCGAGACATTACAAAGTGGTATCAGAGGGATTCCTTTTTTCCTGACTTACTGTTTGGAGCCTCTGGCCTAGGATTGGAATGAATGGGTACTTAGTAAAAATATGTTCCTGGGAGTATCTTACCCATATATAGGGAAAAGATAATTAACCTATATTATTGCAATTTTCTGGTTTGGCAATTATTACGGATGATTTGATTTCACAGTTAGTGATTCTAATGTTTTGTGCTGTTAACATTGATAATATTTAGGTTCTATGTCTATTTCATCTTATTGAGATATGGGTATTCCTTCTCATGCATCATATCAAAACATGCTAGATATCACATATCATGCATTCTTGTAATTCCATTTATGGTGCATTAATGATTTCATGTTGTTGTGATAGGTGTTGCGCTAGATGTGCATGTTGTTGTGAATGATTCCTTGATAGAATACCAATTATTTTTTATGTTATTGGATTACGTGTGATTTCGTTTGAATGAACTCCAAAAATTGGTCTTCAAGTGTTATGGTACCCCATGGATTAGAATTGGTTAATCCTTTCACTATTATGATACTTTTTAACATGTATATGATTCCTATCCTTGATTTGTGGTGATTATACACCCTCACACATCATAAAAGAGCACTTTAATGTTCGTTTCATTGATTTTATGGGTTTTGGAGTTATATCTGAGACATTCTACACCGAAAAACCCAGAAACCATGGTGTGTATAGATGAATAGATATCATGTATCGTTATGTTCAGGAAGGAATGGTTTTCATAGATTATATTCCTTGTATAGTATGTACACACCATGTAGTCTCTAAAAGTGTCACTGGCTATGTGGGAAGAAACACAGGGTTGGGAAATCCTTGGGGGAACACACCATGTTCCATACGTACATGCTGTGTGTATAGACCATGTTTCTAGCCATGTGACTAATGACACAAGTGGATTAGGTGTAGTTAGTACATGTCGTGTCTGAAACAAACATGCCATGTTGACTTGATTATGTTTCAGATCGTGTGAATATCCGCACAGGTTCGTGAAATTTGTCTTGTACACGTCGTGTGTGGAATGAACATGATGTGTAGTCCTATTATAGGAGAACCATTTGGGTTAGTCATGTAGATGAAATCAGGAAGGGGAAAATGATTCATGTACATGCCGTGTCCTTAGGAGGAACATGTCATGGGATGGGGTGTTCTCGACGAGTATTGGATGGTGTACAAGCTCATGTAAATGATAAATGGAACACGTTTTGTTGGGGTCATACACATCACGTATCCCCGTTTTTATAATCTTGAATCTCTTCCATCTTATATTCTTTTATCATACTTCAATGATTCATTACATGATAATATTGAACTATGGTACGTGCTTGACCTTGTAGAATCATGCCAAAATGACGTCCTTAGGTTGTATACCAGATGCGGGGTAGTGACAGACAATAGGCATGGCTGATCAGGGACTACCAGCAGATCCTCTAGTGGTGCTTGTCTTGGAACCAACCGTTATCCAGATACAAGTACTGATGCATAGATCTGAGAGGGCTTCTGGAGGATTATGCAGGACTTCATTGGAGTACCCCATACTGCCCCATCAATTCTAGAGTTGACGCAAGTGTTTCAGTAGCATCTTCCTCCCACCTTCTAAGGGTATGGAGGTTTTGAGGCTGCATAGTCATGGTTGGAAGCCATGCTATCGATCTTCTAGCATCTGAAGACACCATGAGTTAAGAGAGTGAAACTCCCTACCTATATGATTCAGGATTCAGCCAAGTGATTGTGGGATATGATTTTATCGGAAGAGCACCAGAAGGTATGCTCTATATGAGTATGTGGTTATTCCATTTAATCTCACGATGCGCCTGTAATTTTTATGGCCCTAATGAACCGAGTGTTCCATCTATACATTGATTCCTTTGTTGTTGTCTCTTTGGATGATATCATGATATTCTATCACACTCGACATGACCATGCCACACATTTTGATATAATTTTGAGTACACTGAGAGAGCATCAATTATATGATAAACTACCAAATTTCCACTTCTGGATGGACCAAAATCAGTTCATTGGTCTTGTCTTCTCAGAGATATAAGTATTAGTAAACCTAGGGAAAGTGAGAGAATTAGTTTCTTGTGAGAAATTGAAGAATGTATTGGAACTATAATATTTTCTAGGGCTATCTAGATACTACAGATGTTTCATTCATGACATTACACACTTTGTAGCACCATTGAAAGGCCTGACTAAGTAGGGTGTGATGTACTTTTGGTCAGATTCTTGTGAGTTAGAATTTTAAAAGATGAAAGGGTGGTTAAATTCGGCATCGATGCTAGAATTTCTAGAGTCCAGAAAGAGTTATATTGAATATTGTGATGCATCAAGTATTAATATTGGAGCATTTTTTTTATGTATAGAGAATGGGTCATTGCATACAGGTCTCAGTAGTTGAGGCCAAATCAGAGGAATTACCCAACATTAGATCTTGAGTTGGTTGGAATCGTTCACGCTTTACTCTTTTAGATACATTATCATCTAGAAGAGTATTTTATTTGTTCTCAATGATCAAAAATTCTCAAGTATATCTTTACTCTACACGATCTGAATTTGAGTCAGTGAAGGTGGGTTGAGTACCTTCATCCTTGTCACATTGAGCTTGCTTACATGTCTAGGGAAAGCAACACAATAACTAATGCATTTAGCAGGAGAAATCAGATACAGGTTTTTTAGGACACCAGTAACAAGTGGCAACTTATAGCTATGTTCTCTAAGATGCATATAGAGGTTAAGGACAGACAGGGGCCGACATTTCATTCTTTTATGGTATTTAACTCTGCTCTAAACGATCGAGTGTGAATGGGGTAGCTATCAAATTCTGATGGCCTAGTCCTCCGGGAGAGTGTGTATGTGAATAACCTTATTTTTGGAAAGATCTTCGGAGAGGATGAGATCTTGAATTTTCATGTGCCCTTATGGGTGTCTGTAGAAATACATGAGGTGATGTTGTGGGAATTTCAGTCCTCAGTTTTTGAAGTTCATTCTACTGTCACCAAGATGTATCAAGATCTACACTATCAGTATTGGTGTACTGGTATGAAGATAGATGATGATGGGGTTTTAATGTGGTTTTCATCCTTTCAACAGGTGAAAGTGGTGTATTAGTGACTAACATGGCTTTTTCAACTATAATTTTTTTTTGAGATGATGTGGAATGATGACACGAAGGACTTCGTGATAGGATTACTGAGGTAACCTTGAGGGAATGATGTCATATGGGTTGTCATTGAAAGACACACAAATTATTATCACTTCTTACCGATCAAGGATAACTTATGTGTTGATGAGCTTGGATGGCTATATATCCAAGAGAGTGGACGTTTACATGGAGTTCCACACTCCGTTTTTTTAGATAGGGATGCCAATTTACTTTGTGGTTCTAGCAGCGACTACAGATGGCTTTGGGTACAAAAGTACATCTGAGGAAATCATCCATCCCCAGATAGATGTCCAATTCGAGTATATGATTCAGGTTCTAGGGGAAATTCTTCAAATATGTATACTAGGTAATGGTGGTTCTTGGGAGAAACATATACGTCTTGTGGAGTTTTCTTACCATAATAGTTTTCAAGAAACTATTCATATTTCACATTATCAGGCATGTACGATAGGACATTTTGAACACCTTATGTTGGATGGACGTAGTAGTGGCATCTATGTTAGGACCTTTTCTTATTCGAGAGACCACAAAGTAGGTGGAGTTGATTCGGAAGAGGATGTTTACTGTACAGTCAAGAGAGATGTCTTATGCTGATCGGTGGAGATGCCCTCTAGAGTTCGAGGTTTTAGATATAGTTTTTCTATGTGTCACATCGAGATTGGGACATAATAGGATTAAGAGAAAGGAAATGATTTCACAACGATACGTCAGACCTTTTGAGGTTTTGGAGGGGGTCGGGCCGGATTCTTATCATCTATTGTTACCTCAGATGTACTAGACTATGCACAACATCTTTCAAGTATCTCAACAACAACATTACTTCTCAGACCCCTATCATGTTTTTCAACCCGAGGAGGTTTAGTTTAAGGTGGACACCTTTTTCGAGGATCATGATATTTAGATTGTTTATCAAAGAATAAAGGTTCATGGTTGTCGGTCTATTTCTATGGTATGGGTGCAATTGCATCATGGGTGAGTACATGATGTGACTTGGTAGAGGGAGACCAATGTGAGATCGTAGTGGCTGAAGATGTTGGTGGATTATTCATTTTCTCCACCATATTATGGAAATTTGGTGACAAATTTCTTTAAAGGGGGATGTTTTTAAGAACCCATATGTTCTTTTTTGGTATGGATCCTATTTCATGGGTGTTTTGAGAAAAATAAGAGAATCTGGAAATTTAAGGAGTACAAAGTGTGTACCCGACTTCTACATGTGTCCTTATACTGGCCGTGTAATGTCTGAGTACAAGGTAGTATGTGTTTACCTAGAGACCACCTAAAGTGGGTCTCGGTAAAGGTATATACACACCATGTACTTCTAAAAGAAAAATCATGAACTTTTTTTAATTCATTAAACAGACCTGGGATGCATCTCATTCCCAGATTCATCTTCTTCTAACCCCTTCTCATCTAGGAATGATAGGGAGCGAAGAATATTCTTTGAGCCACCAAACCTCCCTCAGTGGTTCGAATCAACCACCTTCGATTGGGTTGGAATCACCATAGTGAGTTCTTAATTATCTAGAGGTTCATGTCTTGATTTCTCCTCCTTCGTGAGATATCTATGGTTGAGAATTTTTGATATTTTGTAGAGATACCATGTTCTAGGATAACTCAAGGGTTGATGCTGGTATATATTGATCTTACAACACAGAGGTAGGTGGTTTATGCCTTCCCTTAGTATTTGAAACATATTTTCAGTATTGTCGATTGCCTAGTCTAGGGTACTGCGTATTTAAGGAATTTAACCATTTAATGCATGATAGGCCTTGATTTCTTGATTCAGGGATCTTGATTGAGAATAGTGTTTAGTTACCATACTATGGATGTTTTTCCCGTATTTGAACAATGTTGTCCCTTTTGTCTATCGTTTTTTGTTAGGCTACTTGTTTTCCATGCCTAGTGTTGTTAAGATATGGTGATATTATCTTATGTTGTTTTATGCTTGTAATTTGTAGTCAAGTACATCTTGTTTGATATTATCCAAGTATTTTTGGAGGTTAAATTGGCCATTGAACATCGTTGTGTGTTATTGACTTACCTAGAACTCTGGGAACCTAGTGTAGTAGACGATAGGGGGAATTGATGCTGAGGGCTTCTCTAGAGTGTATGTCTACTTCTACATTGCGAGACTATAGAGGGGTGGAATTTGGGCTCCTTCAGAGTTTTTGTAGTTCCACATTGAGGACCACAGGGATAATTTTACATTTAGTTATTCATTATAGTGTCTATAGTTACCGATACAAGACCACGGGGGAAATTAATGGTGACTGTTTCCTCCGAGAATCTTTGCAAAAGCAGACCGACAAGGGATGGACTGTGAGTAACTCCACAGGGTTTCTTGTGTTTGTTTAGTTGAACCAGAGTGGATAGGACATGAGTACTTCCTAGAGGGTTACTTTTATTTGATTACCTACTTACATGAAAGGTTAAAATGAATGCAACTGAAATTGTAGTTTTGTTTATTTTTGAGTAATTACTTGTTTACTGCTTCATTTTTCTTATTTCTTGCAATATATATTCACTGACTAGTAGGAACAGATCATTGGGTGGTTACCCACTACGATTTTTCCCACATCTTGTTTGGGTCATGATTTTGATCCCAAAAAAACTATATTGTTTCAGTTATAGATAAGGACATGCAACCTTCTTCTTTATGTACTTGATTGCTGTGGAACTGGAGAGCATGTGACTAAGATGAGGGTTGAAATGCTATTGTAGTTATTTACATATTTTCTCTTGTACATTTTTTAGTAATATATTACATCTTCGGGACATGATTGGATGATTTACATGACATATGTGGCATGCATCATTTATATATGTGGTGTAGTTTTTTATCTACTTGTGGTCTTCAACTGTTTACTGTTGCATGTTATTATTACTACTTCTGCTACTGTTATCTATTTATTTCCATTGTGTTTCTCTGCTAAAGATGGAATAGTTTCCCCAATATTACACCTATGTCCCTAGATGATATTCAGTATCCTCTATTATTTGAGGAGATTCGCTTGATGCCATATGACAAATCTGGTACGGGGCTCCTCTAGTCTGCACCTCGAACCAGGATATTACACCCACGATATTGATAAATTATTTTAATTGTATTTATATATTCACTTCCCCAATTTTATATATGGATTTGTATATATATAAAAAGTATTGTGAAAAAAATATGTACTCATTTGAATACATATAAATTTGAATGTATATATTTGACTATTTATAATAATTTCCATTAGCATCTTTAATATTTCAAAAATGTAGTGATTCTCAAAATATAACTTAGAATGGATTATCTAAAAGAATTTTAAAAATAGTTCTTGGGATCTTCTAGTATATTATATGGATTAGTAATATGATGGTTAATTTTAAAATAATTTTCAATGCTTATTTTAAAAATATAATCTGAATATCTGCCTTAAATTTATAGCAAGTGGACTTTAAATAGTATTATGGTATAAATGGTTTCCATGTGTTCTTTTAGATGAAAACCTCTAGTTGAAAAATTTATAGAATAATGTTTATTCTGAAACATTATATATATATATTTTTTTAGAAAACACATGGTAGCCCTCTTTGATATAGGGGGTTTCATATGGATGGTGCCAAGAGGTGGGTTGAGCATTCTGGTCATCTTGTATAGATACGTGATTGGATTGTTCATTGATTATTTTTTATGTCACGTCCCTATTTTTTTTTATTGTGGTATTTTAAAAAATTTAATAAAAAAAGAGAGACAGTTATATCTACATTCTGATGAGATTGAAAATATTTATCATGGTAAGGAAATTATTTTTATGGATGTGCCACTAGTGAGCCACGATGAGATAGATGGGTAGGATATAGACATAAGATCACCTTGATAGACTGAAAAATGGTTTTAAGACCTATATATATGTGGTAAAATGAATTTTTTTTTGTAATTTTCCAATATTATCAATCCTTTAATGTTATTTTTTATTATAAATGGATATTAAAAACCATATCTATATTATGGTTTAATTATGGAAATTTTTTCTCATTTCATATTTATATTATGCTCTTACTGTTGTAATCCTGTTTCAAAAATTTATTTTCACTGATTTTATTTGGTTGTTTGATGAAAATGGTGTTTTAAAATTGGGTATATAAAATTTAATGGGTTTGGAATGGTTTTCAATGTTCCCTTAAATCATGTTGGATGTTTTAATGTGTGTTTTCTCAGAAATGGCCATGTTTTCTTTAATTTTAAAACATATATATATATATATTATCTGTACTTAAAACTAACATTAATTTTATTTTGTTGATAAATAACGTGTATGGAATCACTAGTGACTACGTACAGATCTTAGTTACTTCCACATACTACTTTTTCATCTTTTCATTGATATATATAATTCTTTTGTCGGTTTAAGTATCATTATCAGTTTACTCATGGTGTGAGAGGTTTTTATCTATGGTTGGATGAAATAAGGTCATATATGGATCACACTAAGATCGAGTCTAGTTATAATATTTAATTTTTACGAGTCGTATTGAGATCTTCTACATATAGTTTTCTAAATATATTCTTTATTATATTATAGATATTTTTTTATATTGAGTTATTTTTTAAATCTGGTTATTTTGAATACTCTTTTAATTATTTCTTGTAGTTTATTTTTTTTAAGATAACATTATGTGGACATACAATATTTAGAAGGGTCTTTCTAAAATTTCATGAAAAATTTTAATGTGGATAAATCATGTTTATTAGATAAAATCATCCCAAAATATAGTTTATGATTCTGCTGACACTTGTCAAAAACACTAGCATGATCGATGATTCCCCTTTGGAATGCCATGGGACAGATCCATTGAGTGGTTCAGAGTAGAAAAAGGAAGGTATGTGATATTATTTCATATCATGGAATGTTATTTATCATATCATAATCTATTATATGAAAAATTTATATAAAATTTAATATTTTTATAGTGATATAATGATTTCATATGTTGAGATAACATGTATGACATTCTCGAGACATCATAGGTAATAATATATATCCATCGCTATATATAATATAGATTGTTACCAATGTCATAAGGCGTTAATGATGTGATAAAATTTATTTTTTTTATCACAAAATTTTATATTTATTGATTTCTGAAATATTGTTTCCAGATAAATGTTATTTTTAAAAGGGTTTTTCCCACAATAAAGATATTTTCAATTCATGAGAATCGATATAATGTATATTAAGATATGTGAAATGGGATTTTTTATAAAATTCAATTATATAATTTATAATTAATTTTTTACATGTCTATGAACTATACAAACAAGAATCTTAAATTATAATATAAAATTGATTAATATTATATATATTTTATTTAAATTTAATTTTTAAGGAAATTTCATTATTAAAATATTTACCTATTTAATAAATATAAACAAATCATGTTAATTCTATATTTGGAAAACATATTTTACATGGGACTATAGTGTTTTATCCAAATATGGATGACATTTGACCTTACTAAAAGTATTTTAGGAAGATATGATTTTATAAGAAGTGAAAATTAATATGGGAATTAGTATTAAAAAAATACGAAGTCGTAAAAATTTTAAATATATTTCATTGTGATATAGTATGTGTGTATATGTATTAATATATATTATATTAAAATATCATATTTTTTATGAATTATTTATTTTAATAATGAATATTAATACATATTTACTTTGTAATTATAAATATGGCCAATTTTAATTTATGTCATTACATGAAATACCTATAAAAATATATAATATTAGCTATAAATTTCTTATTAATAATTAAAACAAATGAAAAAGCCTAGGAATTTATTCCCCTGATGTATTTTTGAAAATAAAATCAAAAAATATTTTAATAAATGTTGAAATAATGTTGTGTTAGTATAATTTAGAAGAAGCGATCATTCAAATTGGGAATTGTTATCATGCTTCATTTGATACCTTAAAAAAATCATGTTCTTTTGACTATTTTATGTTTATAAATATATATATTTTCATTATTTAATAAATTTAATGGTTTGATAAAATTTTGATAATATAAATATTAATAAAAAATATTTTAACAATTAAAATAAACACAATCATAAAATTAAACAAATTATTTAAAAAAATTAATGAACATGTTTTTAATTATAAATCATAATGTAAATAATAATATTTCTATTGGTAATGTAATTATCAACTAATAATAGAGTCATATGAAAACTAGTATTCATAATATTGTTAATAATAATAACAAATACTAATATAATTTCCAAATAATAAAAAAAATGATAGTAAATATATAAAACATTATGATAATTTATATTTAAAGTACTACATTACCATTTTATACTATTTTTTTATTTTCCATAATATATTTACTATTTAATAAAAAAAAATTTGGAACTTATATATATATAATTTTTTTTATTTAATAAAATAAATAATGTTAAAATTTAATAATAATATAATAACTAATAATACATATTTATGAAATTAAATTAAATTAAATCAAAATAATAGATTTTATAATTAATAACATGATTTAAATAACTAATAATTTATAATTTTTAACAAAAATATTAATTATTTTTATAATAATATAATTATTTACTAATAAAATAATTAATATAATTGACTATAATTGATAATTTATGTAAAAATAATGTAAAAGTTTGACATAATTACAAAAAAACAATTACCAATATAATTAATATATTTAATTATATTTACAATTATGGAATGATCGTAATGGGATAAATTAATTTATATTTTGAACAATTTTTTTTACTTAATAAATTTTAAATATTATTTATAATTTCTTATTTTAGATAAAAATGTAATAAATTATTATAAGAATTTCTATTTAGTAATTAATTAAGTAATTATTTTTATAAATTATTTTGATAATTAATTAATTATTATATATTTTTTAAGTATGTTACATTTAATAATTCAACATGTATATCAAAGATGACTTTGGTTAAAATTAATGAAAAAATAAATATGTATCACTATAGCCACCAATGTTGTCTTAGGTGCTCATTTATTTCAATATCTAGTGTATGAATATTCCAACCACTCTTTGTTGCTCTATTTTAATTCCCTAGAATATGGACCTACAATTTATGATATTTTGTATCATCTTCTTGAACACCTTCTTTGATAGGTATATATTCAAATTTTTCTAACTTGTATACTTTCTGTGTGGGAAGGAATGTGAATTCTTGCTTTAATTCATTCTATCATGATATGAATATTGTTATTTGTAAAAATGGTTTTCCAATGAGGGAAAAAATATAGATTCAAACATACTATATTCACAATCAACCATTGTATTATAATCTAATTATATTTGTCAATGTGATGAAAAATCAATTGAATAATAATTATAGACCACTGTAAAAAAAGACTATGGTTGTTTCTTATTTTATCTATGAATTAGAGAAACATATGGATGATCATTATGGACAAGATCGTCATGTACCTCAAACCCATATGGAACATCCATAAGAGCATCATCACTATATGGAACATCCAAATGAGCCTAGCCACCCTCTACAATGTCGATGAGGATAAAGATAATCTGGAACGAAACAAAATACCATGATAAATCACATCCATGGGAAGATGTAGCTTTTCAACTAATCCAAAAAAATTTCCCTCATCAAAATCACCACCCATTGTGGGGTTAGGTATGTATATGAGTGGAGTGATATGAGAATATTGTAAAAAACTATATAGTTAACCACAATTATGAGAAGATATATTAAAAATCTAAAGAATATTTTTCAAAGTCATGTATACCATATATGTGTAACATAATATATAACAATGAGTTCAAAGGTTACCGGGGTGTGTACTCAAACTTCTGTAATTATTTTGTGGGCCCCATGACAATTTAACATAATTGGTGATCATGGGAGATGTCAAAAATATCATTATATTATATAAGATATTGACTCTAGTAAAATCATGTTTCCCTAAAATTGTTAGGGAATTAAATAAAGTAAATAAATAAGGTAATGCTATAATGGGGTGATAAAAGATTATATTATTCATAAATTGATCAAAATGGTTCCAATTATCCTTGTGAATAATAATTAAAGGGCTGAAAATTTTTATTATAGTATGTAACACAGAATAGAACTACCAGACACTCTAGATAATGAACCTAAATTATAGAATCCACCAAAATTTGTAATAAAAATGAATGTATAATTTATAAAGAAACAATTTACAATAGAATATAATAATTTATATTATAATGTTAATGATCATTTATAACATTTCTCTATAAACTAACATAAGTGAATATGTGTGAGCATCTTGTATAAATATATCTGGTTGTCTATGGGTCTTAAAAATGTTATGATATCACTTACAGTTATAATATCATAATACTTGTGTAACTATAATAAATTCACATAATATGGATGTGTAATAAAATTATCATCCTTGTAGTGACTCTAGTACTCTGTTAATATGTAATATTGAGGGAGCATACAGAACAAAATATGTGCTATAGTCCCATTACAATATCTTAGAAGATTAATTCATCCTATATTCCACACCATATCTATGTTTCATATTCTAAAAACCCCTATATATATAAAATTAGGACATGTAGTTCTTAATTTGTACGTATTTATCAATTAAAATTCCTTATTGAGAGGAAAATTTAATATATTGAAAATTTTCATATAATTAAGTACTAAGTCCATTCCTAAATAAGTCTCAGAATGTATGTGTGTGAAAATCTCAATAATTTCATATCATCAGCTTCATTATATAATTTGGTAAAGTCATCATTTATCCATATCATGTGTTTTTGAATACTGTCAATATACCAACTATCAAACTGGTCCTTAACGCATTGTACCCACTAAAAAATCATTTGTAACATGGATAATAAAATGAAAAAATCATATAGAGATACCTATGATAATGGACACATCCTTGCGAGTAAACCTCACCACCCCTCCATTAGATGACAAGTACATCTCGACAGACTCCATCCCACTATACGGTCTGCAATGCGCTGGTGATTGATGAAGGTGAAATCATACAAATCTTCTCTATTGAACCCTTCAAAAAATTAATGAGGGATAGTGACATAAGGGGTTCAATAAAATTAATGTGGTGTAACCTCCATACCCTTAGAGTTGAAGGATGACAATCCTATACAAAAATATGAGAATCATATATGACCAAGAATGTGTGAAAATAATATTTTGCAATACCATTATTGAATAAAATTACTATAATTAATAGTTAGTGTAATATATATTTTAAATTTTTTTAAATAAATATATATCAAAAAACGATATGCACCGATAGTATTCAAAGTGAAACATGATAAAATTTACCTTAGATTACGGTTTAATTTATTCAATATGGTTGTATGGGGGAAGCTTATTTCATTAATTTAGATATGAGATAGAGGAAACCATAATTAAATAAACTTTTATGGTAATATCATGTAAAAAATACATAATGAAATAAATTTATTACATATAAATAATAAAATAAAAAAATAAAATAAATATGGATGTTATGTAGTTTTCCATCCAACCACATTGGGATGTTTTTTAAGATAATAAAATTTATCAAGAAATGTGTAAATTCCTATTACTACTTCATATTGTTAAGTACATTGAATATTCTTTCTATTAAGAGTAGTCTTTGGTATTCTTAAAGGGAGAAAATTTGTAAAAATTTGGGAAAAATCTACGGACCAATAGGTAGGGTGAAATAATATAAATATAAAAAATATCATCTAAGGTGCAATATAAATATCAACCAGAGTAGTCGAGAAATATAATATATCGATTTAGGATTCATAGAATCATGTTACTGATACATAATTTTATATTAATTATTCATTAATATACCTTTATTGATTATAATAATATCAATCATATTTCACATTTTCTAGTAATACAAATAGAACTAGACCATTATATTATTTGAGTTTGTTGTGGAACACCATTGAGCTCCCCATGATGTCACTCCAGTCTGGATATGAAACTACAAATGCTTGTTGAAATCTTAGTCATAAATATCATCCCTGAATCCCCATTGATATCCCTATGGGTAGTGGTAGATATGACCATCGGGCCGCCATGGAGGTAAGATGTGATAACAACTATGTTACCATTAGATATGAATGTGCCACTTAGCCAATTTTAACACTGTATATCTAAATTTGGGAGTTGTTGACAAGGATTTAAGATGGAGGCTCCACTAGTAGAGCATTTTCATTGCTAATTTCCTCCCCTAAAGGAGGATCTGACCTTGTTTGGATTCCCATATGATTCCCCCAGAGCCAGACCATTCACCTATGTAAGGAAGAAGGTGTAGAAGATGAGAGGGTCTTCGAAGGCTTCTCTAAGTATCCAAGCACCCCCTCCCCCAACGACATCATAATAGTAATTATAATAAAAAAATAATATAAAATAAAGGTGAAATTATAGAAAAATATAAACAAGATAAATAAATAAATATTAAACTAAAATAATAATAATTATTATTATAAAAAATAAATAAATAAATTAAAATAAATAATCTAAAAGAATCAGTAAATTTAAAATATTAATCAAAATAATTTAATCCAGTAATAATTATAATTATTCATTTCAAATAAAATAAAATAAATAAATTAAAATAAAATTAATAATTTTTAATTAATAAAAATAATAAATCATAATAATCGTTCATTAAATTAGTTTTTTTTAAATAACAAATTGTTTAATTAATTTTTTTCTTCTATTTTTTGAAAATTCATTCTAGAGCCCAATTAATGTCTATCTTCATCTCATATAGACCACTGGTGGGTCTTTTGAGTTTGTTACATGGGAGGTGCTAAACTAATGGGTGTTGTATAGAAAGACATAAATGTTTATTGATTTTTAGGAAGACTGAACGAAGTCAATAAAATGTAATTAGTGATAATGAAAGAGAAATAGAAGGCTTGAATTTCAAAGAGGATGATATAATGAAGTGGAAAACATTCATTCAGCATTTATCGATAGATACATGAAGAGTGTGAGAGTTGGAGAATTGGGTATGAGAAGCAACATAAGAATAGGAACTAGGAGGAGCAATGAAAAACACACATTGGCATTCACCAATCATACAAAATATATTTTATTACTTTATTATTCTTTTCATCATAATGAAATTTAATATTGTTAAAACAATATTTTGTTTAGATTATTAGATTCATTACTCGTGATCCATGGTTATAAATTTTATGAGTTTTTCTTGTAATTTATTCACATAATTTATTCTATGAAATTAGAATAAATTAGTGTGATTTATTCTGAATTCATTTTATGTTTTTAAAGTAATTATTCTTTATTTAATTACTCCATGGTCATTTATCTAGAATGATCATGGAAGAATATCTCAATCCTTAATGTATTTAATAATGTAATTTTTTAGCCAGATTAATTACAATGTCACCTTTTAAAAATCAATTTCCTATGTAATTATTTTTATTGGGTTGAGAAATATGATATATCATTTCTATGTGTTTGATCTCTTAGAAAGGGAGATTAAACCACATGATTTCTGAGGATTAAAAACTAATTAAAATTCCTATGAAGAATATCACTTCTAAAACCATTAGAGTTAAATATATTTATTGTCATTATTGATTGATTTTTTGTCTCCTCTTATCACTTCCCTTTTAATCATTACTTTTAATTTTGATTTAAAATATATAGTTTCAAAGAATATTATTAAAAAAATTACGGCACATTACTTTTTTTATCATTTAATAATTAAAAGCATATACTAAAATATTTTCTTCTAATACTCGATGAGGTTATTTTTTATATTCTTAGACACTCAAAATAAATTTTATCCCTCAGTTGGATTAGAAAATTTACTAATATATTGGTGTAAACTTATTAATTTTTATTATCAGTGTTGTGGAGACCACGTAGACACATAAAAATTTTAGGTGCTTATAGGGATGTATCGTGATTCTCACTAATATCACTCTCAATTTTAACCCTATCAAATAAAAATTGAATGGATCATGGAGATGAGTTCATATTATTTGGTTTATGAAGCGGAGAAAGAGTATGCTGAATAGTTTTATAATAATTATAACTCATGTAAAATTACAATTGTAAACTATCTTTCTTCTCTAGATGGTAATGTTCATCAGAATCATTAAAATTCTACTACAGAAGGTGTGGAGAAAGACTCTAGTGGTGTGATGTGGAATGAAATCTAGTGTTGTTTAATGGTGTTTCAATTATGTAATATAGGGGAATTCTATGTGGGAGGCACCACCAAGAAACCATGTAGTGTGAACTTCTAACATAAGGTAGAGTTTCCATTGTGGTTCTTCAAGGAAGATGCAAGATCTAGCAGTGTGATAATTTTCTAGTAGTGTGTAAAATTTTCATTCAAAGAAAAAATAAAATTATTTTTTGAGATTGCACTATTTCCTGGATGGGTCCTATAAGAGGTAAAAATAATAATTTTAAAGGAAACATAAATATAAATAAAAATTTAAAACATGTTAAAAATAGAGATTATTAATGAAAAAATTAATAATTTAATTTAATTTTTAATTTAATTGAACATTATAAAATTTATTAATTTTCAATGTTAATGAAAAAATCAAATCACAAAATTTATGATTAAATTAGAATAGAAACTAAACCAGTACTTACAATAATAATCATTTAGAAAAATATGTAAGGGAAAAATAATAATTTTATGGAAAAGTAAAATGTAACTTATAAAATAGGATTAAATAGTGAATTTTATTTCAAAATTAATGATGTGTAATTAAATTTTAAGAAATTAAATATTAATTAATTGAAGGAATGAAATTAAAATAAAATGATGCGAGAAAATTATGTATGTTAAGGCCACATCCAACTCCCTCACACATAGTCATTGACTATCATTAATAAATTCAATACTTTTTATCATTTTAAAATTGAAAAAATTTTCATAAAAATTAATCTAAAAAAGAATCAAGTTATGAAATTTTAGAATAGACGAACAAAAAAATATTGGGTTTTTGAAATGAAATGTTAAAAAGCTGTCATTCAAAATTTCAAATACCTGCTAGTAATCTATGTTAAAATGGATCATTCATTTCTGAAGAAGTCATGAATGATATATGTTACGGAATTATTTATTACTAAATTCATTTTAAATGAATAAAAATAATATTTATAAAATTTAATTTAATATTGTTATTAAGAACAGTAAATGAGTTGAATTATAATATGACTTTCTTCGAGGGCCCAAAAGTGAAAAATAATGTTCATTTTTAACCACATATTGATACAAATTGCATAGACTCATACAAATAAAATTTTCCCTTCATCATCTGACATTCATAATTCATCTCACTATAATGAGTTCATTTTAAAAACTAGGAACTTTATTTGTTTAATTAATTTGTTTTAAAAATCCCCGTAACAAATTCTAATAACAATTCATATTCACTTATTAGGATTGTATTGAAGGGTTACTCACAAATACTATTCTTAGTGTATCAGAGGTTTACTATGGGTTCCCAAACGCCAATTTTACTCTAAATTCAACATATTTATATGAATATCATTTATATTGGATCAGTAAATCAATTATATTTTCAATAATTAAAAAGTGATTCCTCTATGTTGATTTTCAAACATCATGTTTCCTATGGTTATGATCATAACTCCACAAGAATGTCTTACCAACCAGCACACCATAGATGGTTACGATAGTTTTTTATGAAACTTTTATTTCAAAATCATTTTCTAACCTGAAATTATATATCATTTGAGGTAAATGAATTGAGTTGAATTCATAATAATACCTAACAAGTAGGAATGACATCCTATTCAAATAGTTCTTAATGCGAATTTCTATTAACTAAAGAATTAAATTATATATGCTTGTAAGTATTTACGTATTTGTAACTACCTATCAATTGAACCTACGATGTTTCATAAATTACACCTTCATCACATATATCAATACATGTCTTAAAATTAGATACATGTTAATAAGTTAAACTTAAATTTATTAGATTAGTAGTAACAATACTATTTTGTCATATTGTTATCTCTACATTCATCTTTCACATTCACAATTATTCATTGTTAAAATAGTCTAATGAGAATTGATTGAATTATGATTTTCTGAAGTGATAACATTAATCCGTCTATCAATAAAGGATTATATAGTAGTATGTTTCACCTATTCCATAAAAAAACATCCCCCAAAAAATTCATTTACCATTCAGTTTTTTAATTAATATAGTCGATGCATCCAACGAATAATAATCCTCATAAATAGGATACTAAATATGTACGATACGATCAAAATATTGAAGATGATGATATGATATTGAAATAATTACATGATCAAAAATATGTTTTTAGAGACTAAGAACCATAGTTAAAACTTCTTCGAAATTCATACAATCAAGTAAATTATAAACTACTTTTAGTGGTAATCTATGAGGATGATGTTGGCTGTAATAAATTTCATCCCAATTATAGAATATAGATAGATGAATTAAACCCTTAATATATATTTACTAAAACATTATATTTCACTATATTATAAAATAAAATAATAACTATTTTTTAATTACATCTAATAAAAACATTGAATTTATCTTGAGAGTTTTTCTATGGGGTAGTTTATCATTATTCTATTGACCCACCAACTCCATAGGTGAAATATTTGAGGCTCTATTACCATCAACCATAGAAACCATGATTATTATTACATGATGTGTAAATATTACACCCAAGATCAAAACTACTTATTGATCCTCCTTTTATTAAAATATTTCCCAAATTCAATAAAGGGGTTAAAAGTGATTGAGATAGGTAAAAATTACTATTGAAATGCATGTCATTACATTCATAGAGAGCGTGTTTACAATGAAGTGATCAATATATAAACCTAATTTAAATATTACAAATTAATTATGAATATTAAAATGATGAAAACACATTATTATAAAATAACATTCAACAATATTCAACATGGTTGTCCTTATGAATTCATTTAAAATTGATTCTAATGAATAATTGCTATTTTCTATATTGAATAAATATATAATTTTACTTATTTTAGAAATAATTATATATGTTACAATTATGTTAAATAAATAATTAGATTAAATATATAAAATAAGTTTTATAATTGTATTTAATGATATTTAATCAAATTATCGAATGCAATTTTTTTTAATTTAATCAGGTTTAAATTGAAGATCCCTGATATCATTCATCCCAAAAATTAAATAATATATCACTATGTGTAACAATATATTGAGATAAATATTTCAATAACCATCAAATAAATTCATTTTATTATCTTGAATTAATACCCTAGAAAACTAGATGTTTTATTCACTTTTTGGATGAAAATGGAGTCACCATAGATCAGGTAATTTGGGAGTTCACCTTATTTCTTATAACACTTCTGAATATCCCTAGTTCTGGTATTTGATTTAAATTATGTGAATGTTATGTTGTATTTTACATTCAACCATTCAAAATGAAGTATAAAATAAAATAATGTATACTATTTATGAATAGTATTATACTAGAATCATCATTTAAACATTATAGTTTATCTTCTAACAAACATTCTCGCCACATGAGAGAATTCTACCCAACACTTATATACCCAATCTATAGATAATTTTGTTTCTAATGTTTTTGTAAATGTACAATTGACTTTGAATTGGTCATGTGACTTGCAACCAGATCTGTAACATTTTTCACTAATAGTGGTGATGAACTAATTTCCCATTGTTTCCTCTCTACCTCGAGAGGATAAATCAAAATATTCATTAATATGATTTCTATTAATTTCATTATATTTTTTTGAAAAAATATTGTTGATTTGGATAAGGATGATGATAATACAATATTAATTGATATTTTTTATGAAAAATGTATACCCATGTTCACTACACAATCATTATACTTTAGCATATTCAATGAAATATTACTAGTAAAGTAGTCATATCCCAATTTTCACTTATATAGTGTAGTGACAACCACATTAATTTTAATTATATATTTCTCCTTATTTAGAGATAGGAGAAGAAAACTCTTATTATATGCATCAATTTCATTATATTATACCATCACCTCTAGGACATTTAAAACAGATCTCTGCAATAGAAATTGGAGGCTTCTTCTATATATATGTGTTTGGCATCTCTTTTACCTAAGCCTTGTTGGTCTGGTTGCTAATCTAGAAAAGTATTCTTGTACATTCTATGAATTTGAAATGTTTATTACACTATAAAAAATATTGTACCACACATAAATATTTATTCTAAAGTGAAAAGGGTTTGTGTTTTGAAATGTTAGCATTAATCCCATAGTTTTGATTTCCATATTCAAAAATAAATGAACTCATATTTTTTAATATTTATCAAAATGTGTGTAGTAATAAATTTCTTTATATAATTTATTTCAATTAATTTTTATATCATATATTTATTTATTAATTTTATTAACAAATATAAATATTGTATTTATTATACTATAAAAAATTTATCAATTATTTATTTTATAAAAAAATATCTCAGAATATTTCCATTTGGAAAATATATTTTACAAACTATAGATATTTCTCTACGAAATCATCTAAAAAATATAATTTTTTCCTCTTTTTTTTCTAAAAATTATTTTTATTTTTTATATTAATGTTTATAAACAATTAGCTAAATATTTTAAATGGTATTGAAATTTAATTCTTCAAAAACCTTTCATGGAGAGTGTAACAACAGATATATCTCTTCCCCTAATAATGAAATATTTTATACTTGATTGTAATTGAAAATATGTTTACTATTTAATATAAAAATATTAATTAATATATTTTATGTAAATTTATTTTGAAATAAATTTTATTAAAATGTATCGATATATTAATATGTTTAAATTATGTCATTTATTTTTTTCCATTAAAATCATTTGACATTATGAAATTTATCCAAAAAATTGAATATTATTTTCTTTATATTTTAAAATTGAACATGGTTTCTATTTTTTAAATATATAAATAAGAAAATGTTCTTGTTATAAATACATTTTATAAAATATTTAAATTTATATATTCATTATTTCGGAAATATATGTATAATAATGTGTTTTCTTTGTTTTTTATATTTATACGTATGTGATTTTGAAAAGGATATATAATATATTATATATGAAATATAAATTTCATTATTTTTAACACCCTTTAAATACACCTGATGACACATAATTTTTTCTATCCTCGGATGCGCTATTTTATATTACTATTGAATTGAAAATTAAATTTGATATTATTTCCAATGTGAAATATTTTTAAATTTAATGGTAACATTTTATGATTAAAATATTCAATTCAATATTTAAGTTTCATTCATTACATTATTATTATTAAATTTATTACATACAACATCATTAACAACTAATTAAAAATCATTATTAAAAAAATTAAAATGATCGTGAGAAATATGAAGAGGACTGGGATTGTAAAACAAATAATAAGTAACCAACTAATTTGGGTTAAAAGGTAAGAGGGTTAGATATTTTAAACTACCAAATAATTATCAATTAGTATATCCATTTTGTACAGATCCCACATTGATCATCCTCATCATTTTTGGAACTTCTTTTTTTTTCATAACCTATCACATGAAATTGATGGGTTACAAATGCTTTTGAAAGATTAAATTTAACATATAAATAGAGGTCAAATAAATTCAGTAAAAATATTTGATGAAGATCCTTAAAATTTAGAATATTATTAATTAATACAAATATATAAACAAAAATAAAAAAGAACAAACATTAATTGGTCGGTGTATCTCATGGTCATTATATATTAATTACAAATGTTAATAAATAATATTTTTAATTAATTAATTGTATGAAATAATTAAATTTATCTTAAAATAATAATTATACATTTACTTATTTATTTTAAAAAATTTACATTATTTTACTATCATATATAAATCAAATCAATCATTTAACAAAATTTTAGTCATATTTTCGACCCAAAATTTATGTCATTTGATTATAAAATCTAAACATTTATATACTCTGAAAGAACAAATTAATTTAAATAGTGAAATTTTAAAAAAAAATTACCATCCTAGAAATATAAAATTATAATTTTAGAAATTGTTTTCAATCCCTTATAGAATCTCTAAAATATATGATGAGTTGGAATAAAAATAGTGGTGGTGAGGGGTTAGGGATAACTGGTTTTAATTTTCGTTGGCAAGTGAGAGGAATGATCCATGATTATTTATCATGTATTAGATTTTGTAGGATGTTTGAATATGGTTCACACATCATTTTCCACCTTACATCATACATGAAAAAGAATTCATTTTTCCAATGTAAAAAAGGAATCATGGACACAATTCTTTCTTCAATAGATATATTTTTATAAATAAATCCAATTTATTTTTTTGTACAAATATTACCCATTAAAATTTTAAAAAATATATCATGATTTTTCTATATGAAGACAATGATTTTTTTACATTATTTCTCAAGTAGTATAGATCCATCATCACCACTCTCCAATAATCGAACATCTTTCCCATGATTCCTCATCTTATTGTTTCAGTACTTTATGTCTCATACTATTTCACCCATTGTGTTAACCATTTATTCATTAAAAATATACTTCGATATTCATTCCAGGTGGGGATAAGAGGATGTGACCTATGGTATCTATATTCATTTTTTTCTTTTGGTGTCTTTCATTAGAGTTAAATATTGTTTGTGTTTTTATATTTAGTGATGTATAATGACATATTTTCTTATTTTAGAGTATAAATTTTCATCTTTAATTGAAAATCTTTATTGGTGTCATTGATATTAGAAGTGTTTGGAATATACCTCAACATCTATTCTTTGATGTTGTTTTATATGTAGTGGCTTTGAAATACTATGATATGAATACCTCGTCAACACTTCTAATGGAATCTAGTTTTGGATTTTATCTGCATTAAAATTTATACACTTGGAAACTATGGATCCCCATTACATCATTGAAAATTTCCCAGACTAGTGAAAAAATATATGTTATAGTTTTTTCCAACCATTTTTATTTCATTTATCCATGAATTTTATATGGGTATTTTTGGTGAAGACTTGTATCCATATTCCATGGAAGTTTTTTCTTTCAATGTTTTAGTTCCACAATAAATTGATTGGGAATTTGTAATGACCCGCTGAATTACATTGGATTAAGAGTAAAACTACTCATTATTGGTCCTTAAGAGACATCCCCATGATGCAAAATAATGAAAATAAATTTCATGGGGATTCAAATAAATGTGGGAGACAATTTACCATATATAAAATAAACAAATAAACTAACAATCCATAACCAAACCATTCACCAAATGATCCATGAACAAAATAGAGACAACTACAAAACATCATGTATCTCAAAACAACATCAAAGTGTAAAAAAATGGAAGGCCAAACCAGTATCAATATAAATAGAGGATAAAGTAGTAAAGACTCGTAATATACCAAATGACTCTAGGATTAATAATATTAAAGCTCTACAATCACTAAACAACCAATGTATCATAGGGTAGTCCAAAAAATGTGGGAATCGTTACCTTTGCCCATATCCTGGAAAATTGCATCTTCAATAGCACAAAATTTCCAATTAAGGGGCTTTTATAAATCTCATTAGGTCTTCCAAAATGACTTAACTACTCACATCACTATGATTTAAGGGTGAAAACATTATATAAACCACTTTATATTAAGAAATTGACCAAAAGAGTTTATAACCAAATATGAACAAGTTCGAAATCCAATTATAACCTAGTGAGAGAAAAATTAAATGATACCAATTTCCAGGATGTTATATTCAAAAAAAATAACTAATAAATGCATAATTTTTAATATTATTAGGCATAACCATTCCATAGTTCAAAACACTCCCACACACACATTCAATAATTGAATTGTTCATACTCGTGAGTGGTCTCTCGTCTAATTACCATGTGTCCCAACAACACATACCTCCAATCCGGGGAAATGCACGATTTTCCCCAATGGTACTCATCCCATATTAAGGTCCCACTAATCATGAACTTAACCTAGTTCCATTTATTCCAAATACTTCCTCTAACAAAATAAAACACTTCATTAAAACTTCTCTTTTGTTTAAAACCAATGAACAACCAATTTCAAGGAAACATTTAATTTAAAAAAAACCCTTTCATTTTATTGAATATATCTTCTCCAATAATATTCCAACAATACAAAAATACCCTTTTTAAAATTCTTATTTTAAAACCAAGAACCAAATCACTCATTCAAAATCCCTAATTTTCCAAAATTCTCAACTTTCACACAAGTAGGTTTCTAATATGTGATTCAAAAAAATAACAATCGATTCAGAATAATAAATTCAATTTGATATAATTATAATTAGTTCTATTAGGAAGTGTCAAGAGTGAGGCCTCCTACCTGGATGGTTTTAATGAAAACCACAATGAACGGAGATTGCAAAAGTCAACCTGGTCGATTCTCCAAGAATCCGCCTTAGATCTATTATAATTGCAAGAACAAGAAAACTTATCATGAAATTTGGAATCCAAAAACCTATATCTTCCCATAATGAGTGTAGATCTATGAAACTAATATAATAGGAGAAGTAGAACAACGTAGATCGTTCAATCCAATCCTAAATGAATAATAATGATCACATTCCTCAAGAATCCGACTTCTATTCACCAAGGGAAGCCTTTGGATCGAATCCAAAATGATTTGATGAGGTTCTATTACCTTATATGGAGAGTAATAATGAATTAGGGCCATATATTTGAATAATGAAGGAGTTATGGAAAAAACAACTTAGATCCTATTTTAAGGATATCATTCTAACCCTATGCATAGTTTGACCACATAGTTAGGCAAACCATTCACTAACAATGTGGTAGACAAATCCGGAATGACTTCACCTTACCCGACCTCCCAAACTATGCTCCAACCATCCTTGAGATACTTCCTCAATAGGACCACTGCACTTGGTATGGCAGCTCAATTAGGTGAATTGTGTGCCTTCCATGTGACTTCTACTTAGCCTCAAAAAACACCCAATGTTCTCCCAAATATCTCATCCATAAACCTTATATTTTATAACCATAAAAAGAATCTTATAAAGTATACCTACAATAAACTGTAGCACTAAATTCTCCCCACCATTGTAAATTCCCTACTTAGAAATTATAAAACCCACACCGATATGATATAGTTCCAACCATTGCACTTTTATCTCTTTCTCACATTCCCAAGTCACTTATTGAATCTGAAAATACTACCATAATAGCCTCACAAGACCAATTATTTTTCCACTATTGACTTTCTCTAACATATCCATAATATTTAGTAGGATATGTACCAATAAAGCATATGGATCTTGGTCGAGGTGACCGCATCTGATCACATGGTTAGGATCAAGATGATACTTTTACAACTGAGATACATTGAACACATTATGCACTGAACTAAACCATGGTGGAAATGCCAAAAGATATGATACATATCCAACAAATTCTAGTATCTTGAAAGAGCCAATGTATCTAGAATATAACTTTCCATACATTTCCAAATGATGATGTCCAAGCCATGGACATATCCTCAAGAAGACTTGATCACCCATTGTGAACAAAAATGGTCTTCGACCATGATCTTCATAATATTTCTAACAACTCAGAGTCGTATCCATCCTCTTTCTGAATAGGTGAATCTTCTCTATTGTTTCTTAGAGAAGGCCCCACCCACCTATTTTTGTATCTCTTGTTTCCACTCAGTATAGTGGTGAATGATGAGAACTCCCATTAATTTGCTTCCAATAGGGCCATAGGTATTGAGGAATGATAGTTTTTATTGTATAATAACTTCACCAATGGTATATTCTCTCCCCATGAGGCACTATAGTCCATTACAGAAGACTAAAACATGTCATTGAACGTCTGAACTATCCGCTCAGACTGTGCATCTATCCAAGGATGATATGTCATGCTCACAGTCAACTGAGTCCCAAATTCTTGTTGTAAGGATTTCAAAAAATGATACATGAACCATAGATATCTATCTATGAAGATTAAACAAATACTCCATGTCTCTTTACCACTTCATGGAAATACGTTTTTAATGATCCTCCACTATATGAGTTTCACGAATTGGAATGAAATGGGATGACTTGTAAAGATGATCCACTACCACCAAAATTACACCATGTTTCTAAACCATTCATATAAGAACTATAACCAAATACACACTTATCTACTCCCATTTCCATACTAGGATAGGTAAATACAACTACATACTCACTGGTCTCTGATTCTCTTTCTTAACATGGTGTCATGTTAAGAACTTTGAAATGAACTAATCCACTTTCCTTTTCATGACTATCCAACAAAACTATGTATTCAATGATTTATACATCTTCTATGTTTCGGGATGTACTGACCATCTCAAATGGTGGTAAGCATAAAGGAGTATTTTTCGACAAGTCGTAGGTACAAAAATCCGATATCTAAAACAAAAAACTAAACTACCATAATTTTTCAATCCCTAAATGGTCTCCCCAACATTGAGATTTTAAATCATAACCATACAATATTTTTCAGATAATTTTACCTCTGTGACCATATTTACTAAATCAAGATCAATCGTAACTGAAAAGAAAACTTCAACATCACCTCAATCTTAACATTACACTATCATGTTGGCTAAGACCGACATCAACTATGATTCATTGGGAACTTCTTTTTCCAACTGAGCATATGAATTTCTACTTAATGAATATTCCACTAATTACCATTTTTCTAGTTTATACATCATGTCAATGTCAAACATTTGGAGATACTCCATCCATATCATTTTCTGTAGATTAAAATATCGCTATAAAAAATTCTGTATCATACATTTTTAGACTATGAACATAGCAAATTTCTCTCCCAAGAGATATTTTCTCCTTGTTTTAAAATCATAGATGAATACAACTAACTCAAAATTATGTTTGGGGTAAAACCTCTTGTGAACCCTCACCTTCCTTGAACCAAAAGCATATATATGGTCTCCTTGCATTAGAACACAAGAAAAACCTGATCTGAAAGCATCACAATACACCACATAACCCCATCCTATTTCTAAAAAACAAGATTATGGCTGATTTAAGATAAACCTTTTATTCCAAGAATGAATTCTGGCATTCCATTTTCTATTAGAATGGAGCTTTCTTCATTTTTAGAGAGGTCATTGGCTAAGAGGTTCGTGATAAATCTTGTAATAATCGATGGTAGTAACCAGCTATACCATGAAATCATCAAACTGGGAGACATTGATTAATGGTTACCATGATGATAACTGCTTGTATCATGTTTGGATCTACTGAAACAACTTTTTCAATAATAATTTGACCAATAAAATGTACCTGTTGTATCCAAAAATTTCACATTGATAATTTTTCATACAAACATTGATCTTTCATGATTTGTAACAATGTTTCCAGGTTCTCTTCATGGTCAACCGTTGTATATGAGTACACCATGATGTCATCCAAAAAAAAACCAAAAAAATGAGCATCCATATATCACTAAAATATATAATTTATCAAATCCATGGAGACTACTATATTATTATTTAGATCAAAATGCATGACTACATATTCATAGTGGATAAATATTCTTCTAAAAGGTGACTTTGTAATACGTTCCTTTAGAACATTCAATTGGTGATAACAAGATCACAAGTCAATCATGGAGTACCACTGAGCTACCCTTAGTTGGTCAAAAAGATCACCAATTTGTGTAAGTGGATATTTTTTATTTATAACAACTTGGATTTTCTTATGATAATAAACAAATACATGATTATTTAAGTTCTCTTTCATCACAAAGAAGACTAGTTCTCCCCATGAAGCTGTACTAGGTCAAATGAATACCATTTTTTTCTGTATCCTCCAACTGTAAATTCAATTTCCATAGCATTGTTGGTTCCGTCATATAAGACAGAAGAAAAATAGTGTTGGACCCATGAAGGAGATCAATTATAAACTCCAATTAGCTTATAAGTAGTAACCCTGATATGTTCTATGGAAATATGTATAGAAATTGATCCAAACAGCAGGAAAACTGTCTACCCCGATCACTTCCATTGATGTAAAATTCATCACCTCCAACTGGTAAGATAAAGTTCAAACTGTCTATGTTAATAATATATTTTCACCATTATTTACCATTCTCTCTTCTCTTAAGAGATTTTTGATGAATTATTCATTCGTGAAACTAATTGTTATTCTATAACAGTCGATGTGATCCTTGATCTTTTTCAACAAATACATACCTAGGATTACGTCATAGACATCCATGTCCCACATCGTGAAGTCCCATTTAGCTCATATCCATTAACTGTTATAACACATAATCTACAAAAAAGTCTCGACATTTTCTTTCCTTTAGAGAATTTTACCATTTTAAATAGAAGGAATAATTTTTATCATTAATCATAACAAATGAATAGCATGTGAGGAAATGGAACAATGTGATGCGCGGATATTAAAGGGAACTTTCACAAGGGTATAAATCAAAAGAATCACACCTCTTAGCATAGATGGTCCTGCCTGATCATTGATAATAATCTATCTAATCCATACAACTTCATCATCATTGGAATGTTCTCCCTAATTAATTTATAATATTTCCCTGGTTGATGAGTCAGGTTATTACTAGAATCACCATGTCTAGTGCTGATATGTTTACAGGACCGATTATGATGTACTCACCCTGTCGAATTGTAGGATTCTTGCAATGCATGCAATGTGTCTCGAGCACCAGACCTCTGAGCACTTTAAAAATAGCCATGAATATTTCTCATCCGTTTTTACTTATGACATGCACTAGGTATTTTTGTACACTCTCTCTTAATTTGGTGATGCTAACCTCATTGAAAAAAAAACATTCTTTGCTCATAGGTCTTGGAGGAAGGTTCACTGATCCCGCCATCTGATTTTGATTTACACTTCCACCTTGGAAATCTGTGTCCCTTTTCCTCTTTCTCCTAGTGTTTGAGTTCCCCCATTCCCTATAGGTATCATTATACCTCCTCCTATAGATTGTAGAATATAATGTTCCTCTATAGTCTATCTGATCACTACTTCTATATAATCCATAATCCATAACACCAAAATATTTGATCGATTATTCTACTGTAGCCTCGATTCAAAGATGCATGCTTTCAAGGGAACACCTTCCACTACATTGGGTAAAAAGTACACTAAATTCATGTACATGGATGAATTCTCTGTGACATAGACTCTCTCTTGTTTTAGGCTAAATATGTACATCATTTTTTAGATCTTGAATTCTTGGGGATAGAATTTTTTGTTGAATAATTCCTCAAAATCCTCTCATGTATTTCCTTCATCCAATTTATCATGCACCACTTTATCCTTCCACTAGCGCATAAGATTATGATGAATATACATCAACAACATGACATTCATCTTTACCATGGTTCCAATGAACTTGATGATATGATTCATCCTACTAAGCGACACCTCTACCTTCTCTAGTTCTGCATCACCCCAGATGTTAGGTGGATTCTGATTCATGAACTGGATGGTATGATCCACATTCCTTGGCTCATTCCTATAGTTCCCTATATCTACATCATGGAAATCCTAGAAAATACTCTTTACTAGCTCCTGTTTCACCCAAGGATTGGGTGCAACCACATTCTTCAAAACTACTTTGTCTTGGTTTTAATGACGATTTCCTAGTGCTATTTTCTAAACCAACAATAAACTATGTCAATCTCAATATATAGAAACTAATGGCTTAGCATTTAAAATTCAACCACATCAACTCTCACTATATTTTTTCCCAAAAGAATCTTTTTTAAATTCCCACTATTTTTGAAAAATCTTATTCCTTTTTTAAATCAAACCATTATCAATATATTTCAATCATGATTTATCATAGTCTTTCATTTGAAATCATTTTTATACTTTTTAAAAAATAAACACATTAAACACAACCTGAATCATTACTCAAAATGATGCATGGACTACAAGTGGGATGTTAATCTTCTATAATTCATGACATGCACGTCTGATTTACCAAAACTAGGACAATGAGGTTTCCAACATTCTAAAAGTGTCTCCAAAACACTTACATACCCTACTCTCTCTTATCTAAAAAATCAGCATAAAAGGTTTAGCAATTTTAATTTATGTTATGAATATAATGTTTCAATAATCCTACATCTCTCAAGGATTCCAACACATGGAATATATGATAATGAATTCTAACTCCAAGACCATGAACATTGATGATTACATGTTAGGAAAGGATTGAACACTCTGATATCATTTGTACTGACTCACTAAATATCAATGGACTAACAGTACAATGAGTCATTATAAGGCCTTAGGTGGCATCCCTAAGACACAAATGGCTAGAAATAAATTCTAATGGGTTTCAAATTAATTTTTGGACGATTTACCATTTAAGAAATAAACAAATAATCCACAATTAAACATTACAGTAAATGATGTGTCAACAAAACTATGACAACTAAACAACTTCATGTATCTCAAAACTACATCAATGTGTGCAAAAATGGAAGACCAAATCAGTATCAAAGTAAATAGTGCATAAGTCACTAAATACTCTCAAGAAGACACAAGACCCTAAACTCTATAAGATCCAAGCACCACAATCACCAAAAATTCCATGTATCATGAGGTAGTGTTAAAAATGTACGAAATGTTACCTCTGCTGTTGTCCCAGAGAACAACATATTAAAAATCACCATAGTTTCAATGTAGGGTGAGTTTGAAACTTAGTAGTTCTTCTACAATTAATTCCCTACTTGCACCACTGTGATAGAATGTTAATCACATTATAAAAAATAGTTTATCTAAATCAATTGACCAAAACAGTTTATAACCAAATATAAACAAGTTTGAAATATAATTATATCCAAGTGAGAAAAAGTAAATGAAACCAATTTCCCAGAAGTTATTTTCAAGAAAAAAAAATAATCAAGGGTTAAAACAAATTATATTTATCATTTCACATAACTTTTCTATTGGTAAAAACACACCTACACATTCATGCTTCATATGACAGTTCCATTCCCAAGAGTGGTCTCTCGTAAAATTACCTTGTGTCCCAATGACACACGCCCCCGATCCTGGGTCACACACCTTTTTATCGAATGTTAATAATCCCTACTAAAGATCCAATTATGTATTAAATCACAACAACACAATATATTAAAAATATTTCTATTACCAAAATAATCCACCTCAATAAAACTGATCTTTTTTTTAAATCCAAATCACAACCAATTTCAATGAAACATTTAATTCCAACAGAACATTTTATTTTATTAGAAACATCTAATCCCATTCATGTGCCTACAATCCAAGAATTTCCCCCTATTCAAAATCCTTATTTTAAAACCAAGAACAAAAGAAGTCATTCAAAATCCACAATTTTAAAAATTTCACCACTAACACTCAAGAAGGATTCCAAAAAAGTATTAAACGTCTAAATCACAATCAATTCAGCAATATATATTAAATTTTAAAGATATACAATAAGTTATACTAAGAGGAGTTAATATTGAAGCCTCATTCCTTGAATGTTTTCATGAAAAACACAATGAACCAAGAAGCCACAAGACAACTTGGTCGGTTCTCCAAGAACCTACCTTAGGTCTCTTCTCATATCAAGATAAAGACAAAATATCATTAAATTTGGGATAAAACAACATAGATATACCCATAAACGGTGCATATTTGAGAAACCATGGGAATAGTGGAAGTAAATTTATGTTGATCTATGAAACTGGTCAAGAATGATGATGAATGATCGCATACCTCATAAATCTGGATTCAATTCACCAAGGGGATTTAGATCGACTCCAAGAAAAAAATAAAGAGGTTATCCAACCTAAAATAGAGAGTAATCATGAATTATGTACTTTTATGGGAAAAATGAGGGAGTTATGGAAAAAACAAGTGAGATCCTATCTCTAAGGAACTCATTCTGACTCTGTGCATGATTTGACTACACAGTTAAGAAAAGCATGTGCTAACCATGTGGTAGACACTTCCTGCACGACTTCCCCTTTTATGGTCTCCCATAATGTTCACCAACCATGCTAGAGATACTACTCTGGAGGACCACCGTGCATGTTTTATCTGCAAAGTTAGGAAAACTGTGGGCCTCCCGTGTTACTTCCATTTATCACCCAAAACACTAACAAAAGTTCTCTCATCTCTCTTATACATCACTCTTACACTTTATAACCATAAAAATCATCAACTATGGGTTACGTATGAGAAATATAGGTACTACAATTTTTATTGTTAATTCTACGATATCATTTTTTGAGCACATTTAAATTCTTGTGGAGGTAGTCTGTGATTCATTATAGTGGTCTTGTTCCCACATTATAGAAGCACCTAAATAATAATGAGGTATTATTGAGATATAAAACATCATAGTTATTTATTGATAAATATTCATTGGTTTCAATAGAATTGTGTTGTTATATTTAATATTTTTTTTTAATTTTTACCCCAATTTTAATTAAATAATAAATGATTTATAGAATCTCTAGAGTTTTATTTCATTGTCAAATGATTTTTTAACCCTTAATTTTTAAATTGAATAATCTTAATTTAATGATTTCCAACCCTTTAATAATGTTTTTTATGACCCTTCGTTTTCATGTTTTGGATATTCATTTAAGTAGTTGTAAATATTTTTGTAAAATTTCAGTAATAGTATAATTACTGTGTTCTAGATGTTCATTTATTGATGAAATTTAGTATTTAGTTAACATTAATATTTTTAAGACTGAATCTTATATATCACATTATTTAAAAGAAATAAAATTGAAAATATATTAAAATTATTTCTCTATGGGTTTTCATGTAATCCTCAATGGATATTGAGATTTACCACTATAAATTTAATATGTGATTCACACTACAATATTCCTTAATTATTCCTAGTGATATAAAGGATTTAGTGCCACAAATATAGATTTTATTAAAGGACGTGATTCAATACATAGTGATGCCTTATCAGTTTTTGTTAAAAACTTTTTCTATGGAATGAAAATATGACCTTCCTCCTAATAGTGCAAATGATATTTTTCATAATTTTACCAACTGTTCTTCTTATGATATGAAATCTGGCTATAAATTTAGAAAAAACTCTATCAAGATGAGATAAGTTGAAGTCATTCATGAAATTTGATGAAAAATTGTAATGATGATGTTATTTTTTCTAAGGAAATATGCACAAAAAATTATAAAATTTGATTTCTGACTACTTTTCTGATGTTTGAGTTTTTCAAGATATATTAGACAAAATCAAATTTATCAACAATCTTGTATAATAAGGGTCTAGAAAAATTATTATTACGAAATATCTTTTCATTTATGTGGTTTATAATAATATTTTCCTGGAATATATTATTTTTGTCCAATTAAACCTGAAAAAGATTCTTTTAATTAAAATAAATGCACTAAAAATTATAATTAGGGGAAATTATTACTAAATTTTCATCAATATATATAAAATATAATATTTATATCATTAAAAAGTTGGATTATATTTCGATGGAATAATTTTGAAT
The DNA here is from genome assembly GCA_963277665.1 of Viscum album. Taxonomy (NCBI): domain Eukaryota; kingdom Viridiplantae; phylum Streptophyta; class Magnoliopsida; order Santalales; family Viscaceae; genus Viscum; species Viscum album. The sequence goes on along the minus strand of OY728165.1, from coordinate 81,264,424 downwards.
AATTATTCCCTTTTAAGAAGAATATGCTTCGAGATGGGATGTAATGATATTATAATTTTAAAAAATATTATTATCATTAAGTTAAAGGAATAACTAAACAAATCCCTGAACTATATTGAATAATACTTCACAATTAAATAATAATGTAAATCATTCTTAAATGAAATTAAATATTTTCTCATCAAAAAACCAAGCCATTTATAATGGTCGATTTATATCAAAATACAATTAAGAAACCCACTACAAAAACTCATAATGAAAAAAATATAGTCACCATTAAATTTTAACTCAACATTACATGACAATGATGGGTTAATGGCATGATTATATAAACTTTTTTTATATTGGGAAGTATTATTCAATTTTTATAACATAAAAACAATATATTTTTTTAAATAAGGTACACATAGAATTCACACATGCCTCCTTATAAATGGTCAAGGGATCATGGAATAATGATTTACATCTAAGAAAAATATAAATCTTTAATATGTGTTTTATATACTTTTGATTCAATATAATCTATAATATGTATACAATTTTTATATGTGGTGATCTAGGGATTCATTCAAACCTGAGATTGTTATATTCTTAGTGGGGGCATGTTTCTAGGAATGGGTAATCATGCTATGGAATATATCATTTTTCTACTTACTGTATGATTAAATCACATGAATATGTTACCATTTGTTCCAATTTATGGAATATTAATTTGGTACATGTTAATTTGAATTAATCAAAAGTAGTGACAAAATTAAAATAAAATATTTTTGGACATTAATTTAAGAAATGTGAAACATGAATGGAATCTAAAATAGGTAAGAAACCATTTAAATGTTTCGAGTTAATTTTTTATATCTATTAAATAATATATTCTGATGTTTGTGAATGAAATGTATTAGGAACACATGGATGGAAAATTAATTTTATAACAATTTTAAAGACATCAGTTGATATGTACATGTAAATCTTATCTGAATAAGAGAAGAAAATTTTAACTGGTTTAAGAAAAATAAGGTTGGATATGAAAATACATCTAGATAAAACAATTAAATTTTTGGTTGAACATTTTATATATTTATGAATGAATTAAATAAGTTCGATAATGAAAATGGTGTAATTCATCGATGTAAATATCTATAGATACCTTAGTAAAGTGTACAAAATGAAAAAAAATATTTAGTAGAAATAGTAAACTATAGGGTAATAATTATATTATACCATTAAAATTATGTGGAATGCTTTTCTAACCACTTACCATATTACTTATATTATTTTATCTTGGTAGACTAATATTTTCCCTTATAATATTTTGAAATCAACAAGACTAAATTGTTCATATTGTAATTTGTGGAGGTGTTTAGCCAGTAATATAGTAATTTATACCAAAAAATATCTACATTCAGTTATACAACAACTAAAAATATTTTTTTCAGTTATTTAGAAAATAAACAAGAAAATAGAATAATCTATTTGGATGACAATGTCACTATGGAATCAAGGGATTGCCGTTTTTTGAATTTAAATTTATTAAATATAATGTGAAGGAGGTTATTTGTCAAACCCTTATCATATTTTATAAAAATGTCAAATAAAAATGTTGATAATAATAATTATTCTTGGGTTGAAATTAAAAATTATAAAAGACTGGGTAAGGACATAAAACTACTTTGGAATAGTATTTTTAGTAATATTATAGTTCTCTTTATTTATGGGAAATCATCTTCCAAAGAAATATAATATAGTATTAAATAAAGAGGATGATTTATATACATATAAAGAATATATGTCTACAACATATTTTGTTTTCAAGAGACAAGTTATTAATGATGAAATGGATTCCATTATAGAAAATAACAATTGTTCCATTGTTGACATACTAAAAGAGTAAAAAACTATTGGTTTTAAATAAGTATTTCAGATTTTATATCATCATAATGTTCATATTCCTTATTTAAAAAAATAATTTTCTAGAAAAGGATTTTAAAATAAGTAAGGATTGGATTAAATTGATAATTCTTCCCATATACCCCTAATTCAGTCAATATGGATATTGTTTTCAGGATTTTAATTTAATAATTTATATTCACACCAAATATATTTTAAAAAAAACATTTTAATGGAGATTTAAAGAAATAAATTTACATTGATAATCCATACAAGGTGTTTTCTAAGCAATGAAATGAATGTTTGTAAATAATTTAAATATAATTATGTTCCTATAGAAGATCCAAACTATTGGAAACAAAAATTTGATTGAATTATATTATCTGATGGGATTATTCCTAAAAATTTGGGTGACATTATTTATTCAAAATTTTGAATGGAATAAAGAATGATTCTGTGTCCATAAAATATTATATTTTAGTTTATGGAACAAATATTATTTGTGAAATTGAGATTAAGAATAATTTTTCATCTATATTTAAAATGATGTATTTTGAATAATTTACAGTATTCTAGATTTTAATGTTTAAAATGTTTTTTCCTTCATTTAAATAAAATTACATTGAAAAAATGAAAATAAAAAGTAATTATCTTTTACTAAAATATGTTGATACTCTATTTTATTATAGATATTTTCTATTTATAAATATTAGAGGAGAAGTAGATTACCATGAATATAAAATTGCAACTGGTTAATTAATGTATTCAATGTGTTTCAGTATAATTGATAATTATTTTTTAGTATGTAATATTATATGATATACTAGCAATCCTAGTGCAGATCATATGAATTATATACATTGAATCATTCTACCCCTAAATAAGAACACATTCTAATGTTTATAGTACATTGATTACCTACATCTATTTGAACGACATGCCTATAAGAGAAAGATTATTAGTATTCTAGGTGATTATTCCATATATAGATAGGTTTTTACTATAAGAGACCATATCTTTTATTGCGGGAGAAAAAAAATGTATTTCTCATTTTACAAAGAAATCAAATTATATTGCCTTTATAATATAAGGGAAATTAGATAGGTGGATTAGGTATCTATTAATAGATATGAACTTGTGAAATAATCAATCTAATCTAATTTCAAATAAGAGATATAGTGACAAGAGACTATCACACACATATAATAACATGTTTTGTTATAACTGAAGACATATAATTTTCAGACATAATTATGTGTTACAATTGTTATCACTATAATCTGTGACAACTGTTATTGTGCGATCTCTAAAAAACCCTGTGGGTTCATTATAAAAATAAATTTCATTAAATGATATATATTAATAACATATAAATGATAATGAGGTTGTGTGATAGGACAAAAAAAATAATTGCTGAAAAAAACATAACGTAATGATTTTTTATAATAATAGTTTTCCCAATATTTATTATATCAGAATCACCCATATTTATTTTATGTTTATTGATAAATTTCAATGAAACATTAATACTCATGGAGTTTTAGTGAAATAATATTGGAGTCACATCATAATTAATCTTCTATATGAAAATAGAACTGATTTTTATTTTTATTAATGTTTTGGCATTATCTTATAAGAGAGTTCATGAAAGGGTCAAAACATATAGACATAATATTATGATGAATATATTATGAATCATTATCTAATAATGTGATATATTTCTAACATCGGTGGTAATTCTATAATTCTATGTAAAATAATATATAACCAACATTAAATTTGACATAACCATGACCTTTTTACACTATGTAATTGCCTAAATAAAATGATACCATTAATATTTATAATATTTTTCTAATTTTAAGATTTGATTAATTATTGATAATATTAAATAATGTGTTGTAATATTATGATTATTAATACTAATATTCAATATTAATTTTTTATTATTAATAAATTTTATGTTAATAATAAAAGAGTTTTTGAAACCCATGATTTTCAACCATTTTTTGTTGAGTTGTGTATCCCCTCATTTAATGTCGGTAGACATTTATTTAATGAGTAGTATCCATTTATAAAATTTTGGGTAAGCCATATTTTAATGAGGGTGAATATTTATTAAATGTGCATAAATATTTATTTGATTGGTTTTTTAATCTTTTATTTAATATGATACAAAATTATTATATTAGTGATGTATTGGATTTAGTGAACATGTTTTCTGTTAAATGATAATCTAGTTTTTTCATCACATTGGAGAATCATATAGACATACTATCATAGTAATTGATCATTTGTGTTTTAAGGAATCCTTGAGTAAGTCTAAATTTCCATCAAGTAATGATGTGTGGGGTGGAATATATCCTTAATGATCATTCACCCACATTAATAGAAACCCTATAATATTTCTATATTAGTATTATATTACAGATGTTAATAATCCCATGATAAATGTATTAATACATATTGTTTGTGTCTATCAATGTCTAGTTGTCACAAGAATTTCTGGTTCATCTATTGAGTGGAGTCATTTAATCATTTGTGTGCTCTGGTCTTTTTCAATGACATTTCATTGAGTTTGTTTCCATTTATACATATCCCTTTTATTATATAATAGAAAAATTAGTCTATTAAATTGTTTATATCCTTTTTTATATGAAATTGTTGTATGTTTTATGATAATATTACAAATATTTTATTGGTATGATGTTTATTTTTTAAATATATTTTTTTTCAATTCCATTATACATATATATGAATAATTCATGAATTACTACCCCCATTATTTTATCAAAGGTAATGAATTCGATATATATCATGACAGTCATTGAAATATTTTTATTCATATTATAATCTAAATTTTAATTTATTTAAACTACGATTAATAATTTTTTGTTTAACTCCCAATGTGATGATTTTTTTAATTTTTCATTAATATTTGAGGTTAAAATAAAATTCAAAAATGAAACTAATGATGTAAAATTTTCTATGGATAACGGATCATTAGATTGAACATAAGACTAGCTGTAGAGGTATGGTTATCTCTATAAATGTGGATCATATCTATTTAATTTTACTATATATAATATTCAGTATGATTATATGATTCTTATAATAGTAATGATTTTGGTAAATAAAATATTGTGTACTATTTTCATAATTTTCATTTCAGAATTATTTAAAAATAAATACCATCACACTACATTGAATATGCATAAAAATAGGGAGTTTTTTAAAATTCTTCAGTAATGTGAATGACAACATTGTATCATCAAAAAGATATTATACATTTATAACTATATGATTTTAGAGATTATTCATCTATGAAAAAGTTTATTGAAATTTATATTCCATATTTAGTAATGTTTTTTTAGTATTCTCTTATACCCAATATCAATTAGGGTCAATCTTGTATAATCATGATTAAAACCCAATAGGGTGGGAGGATGTATCATCCCACAAAATAACTTATTATATTTTCTCGGAATCTCTTATAGATTGTATAGTACAAGTGAAATCCATTCCAATAATTGTTCTAGTTATAATTTTGTTGAAGTTATTGAAAAATAATAATTAATTTATAATATAACCTAAAAATATTATTCCATTTAACATACATTTAATGTAAAACTAAATACTGATTATTAATTTATATATAGTTTAACTCCCAATATCAAGGAACTGTAGAGTTAAATGACCACCTTGAAAGCATATTATTATATAAATAATTGTTATGTTCTATGATGCATGGACATGGATATCTTAAATCCTTACACCATTGTGAATGGGTCCTTAAATTTTATATTTTGAAAGAATGAACAACATTTTCTTTGGATCAATTTATATTGGGCTTATCATATAGTTTGTGACACTGTGATAAAGACCATTATTGGACCTTCTATGATCATGAAAAAAAGTAAATTGTTATTCATTTTAATTTAGTAAAAATGAAGAATTTATATAATGCTATTAAATATAGTAATATAAAATTCCAAAATAACTATAGTTTCCCTACAATTTTCTGAAAACCTCGAAACACATCAAGAGTAATGGACTAACAACAAACTAGAATAGTCAACTATATGGAAAGTGAATCCTAACATATTAATTACTAATTTATAGACCAAGGTGAGTTAAATAATTGAGGTAAGTGTTTTAGAAAAAAAATCAAAAGATAAATTCTAGGTAGATGAAAAATTGATAGTACCTCGAATGAACTTGATCCCATATGGTTATGGAATCTCTACAAAATAGTGACTATAATTCCCTTACCCTCATCTAAGATGGACAAGTTGACAACAATATCTGTGATTTTTCTCTTTCATATGTCCGTGAGGGTGGGGTAACTCATGTATATGTTTCTAACAATCTTGTGAACATATGTAATATCAAATTTTTTATGAATCATTATGTGAAAATTGGTAGTCTCAATAATCTTGATTTATTATCCCATGAATATTGACAATCACTATGATGCCCATGTATTATATTATGAACATAGATAATCACAATAATGTCTATTTATTATCTTGAGAACATAAATAGTGAAAATAATTTCAACCCATAATCATTTAAACATAGTTAAAAACAATCAATTAAATACATTGTCTTACAAATATAGCTAATCATAATTGTATCCAATCAAAATCTATCCCATTCATTAGCTTGGGAACATAAGTAATAACTATCATGTAAACACATTATCTTGGTACCATAGATAATACCAATCAAGTCCATGAACTATCTTGTGAGTATAAATAATTAAGATAGTGTCAATGAATTATATTTTGATCATAGATTATACCAATGCTTTAGACTTATTATTTTCTGAACATAACTAACCATAATAACTTCCACACATTATCTTATGAAGATAGATAAATGAAATAATATCTATAAATTACCATATTAGATATTGATAATTATCCAATGTGTTAAATAGATATTATATTCCAATCCATATCCAGATGATAAAAAATAAATTTCTGTGCTGTATTTGATTAATCATACATCTTATTAGAAAAGGACGCCCCCATAAATTGTATTATTTTTATATAATTTTGATATTGTTTCTCATAAGATAAAATTAGGAAAGGATATTGTTGATACACAAAATAAAATCACCAAGAATATGTATAACATAACATCCCTTAGAGATTTTATGAATCATAAACCTATAGGAGATATATTTCTTAGAGATTGTGAAAATATGGATCATAAATCATATTTTTTCATATATAACCTTTTTAAAAAAAATCATAAATTTTTAATATAAAAACCCAACCTAAATCATTCTAGATCTGGTAAAATAAAAATTTCAAAATTAATATCATAATATAATCACCAATAATAGAATTTTAAGAGAAACATTGATTAGAATATGAATTTTAGAGAGGAATATATACATCATATAAATGAGAAAATATAAATTATATGATTATTAAATTCATCAGAAATATAGTATTTTTAAATGGTTTTAAGTGGACTCATTTTCTATATTTTTTATAGCCATACAATCATTGTGAACACATTAATCGATCAATAGAATAGAAAAATTATTCTTCTAGAATATATTGTTCATGATCTATTTTAGAACCATTTTTTGTTCACACTAAAATGGGAGTCACATGATTCATTTTTTCAAAGAAAATAAATTAACCCATTCACATACATAACTATACTAAGACTTTTTTTCTGTAATATACATCCTTGAGAAATTATATTACTAGGAATACAAACCTCACAACTCATTGTCACTATAAAAATGACATTTTGGATAATAGTACACTATGAAATATGTCCCCAAAACTCCTCCTTTGAAATTGTGACTAATGCCATATGTGCTCTAACATAAATTTCAATAAATTATCAATATATCTAAATTAGAAGGATAAACTACCATGATAATTTTCCAATAATAAAAAACATTCCAATAATCTATAAAATTGTATCAAAATTCCCCTATAGATGATTTTTTTCTGATGGAATTTTCAATGTACTAAATGAAGTTACTATAGGACTTTATTATAGGATAACCCCTTAAAATATTACCCAAATCACAATTATGTTTCTACGCTTTACATAAGACTATTATAAATACACATAATCATGTACCTCATAATCCCATTAAAACTAAATATACAGGAATGATTCATTATAATTAAATATTAACCTCCCTTGGACTAATGTTTCATACTCATAATTCATTCTATATTTTTCTACTCACGTTACAATCTATCTTCATTAGCATTACCACACTACTCACCATCATCTAGCTTCTTCACAATTATGAAAACATAACATGATAGTATGGGTACCCATCATCATAATTGCATTACTTATTTTCAAAAAAATAATCCCACCTATGACATAGTAATTATAAGATCCATCGTAATCTTTCAAGAAAACTTTTTTATCAATAATTATAAATAAAAAATCAATACACTATAACTTTATTGAAATTAATTTTTTGAATTATGTCCCCCTTTGGGTTTTTAAAATAATATAACACCACAAAAAAACATTGTTACATAAGAAATATTGGATCCTCTATATCAATCACATCTCGCACTTAGAATTTCTAGATAGTAATAAACTATTTACAAATCATTAACACTAAATCTACAAGATCCATACCCCACATAATAAATACGAGTATCATGAGAAGATCATTAATGAATATCTTTATTATGAACACCAATATTTATTTATTAATAATAAATTAAGATCAATTTCAATCTATTGAAACATATAATATGTGGATATCATGAACTTGCATTACTCAACTATAAATCACAACTACATTTATCATGAACCAATACACTCTCTTTTAGTTATATATCTTTATTTAGACAACAATATTAGCATAAATAAATTTAATAAACTCCCAATTGTCACATTATTTATTTTTTACCATAGATCCTCTATAATAACTTATCATCTCTACTAACCATCAAGTGTCAGTATGATTTCTACCCCTTTATTAAATTTCCCAAAAGACACTATTATGTGGGTTTCAAAAATATAAATAACATAGAACAACAGATACAGATAATCAAAACATACCATTTGTAGAGGGGTCCACCTACACACTTCCTAATTTTAATTTTTTAACTATAACATGTATGATATCAAATATAATTTTGAATCTAATTTGGTTATATGTTTTTTGAATACGTAGGATATGTTTTTCAATGGGAATATACTCTAACTTTACAAAACAATAATCAACATTATCAATGAAAAAATGATAAAATATTGTAGTTTAAATTGTAATTGAGTGATAAACTAAATTATTAATGAGAGTTATTCCAAATTAAATATAGCATTTTATTTTAACAAGAGACTTCATATAAAATACATCATCTTTGATTTGTTACATTATCCACGATAACTTCATAAGATCATGTGTAGCCACAATATAAATTGTATTTGTGAGGACCAATGAAATGAACTCTTCTATAGTCATTAAACAAGAAATGATCAATATGGAATGATATAATTGGACATTTCATGTTTAATTTATATTATCTTTTAATGGGATAATTAATCATCTTAACATGACAATAATTATTTTTTTGATCTTTCATTCTATGTGAAGACAAAATTCATTATCCAATTTATATATCACAATGTTATCATCACAATATGTATTTTTATTTGTTTAATAATACATTGATTCAACATATCCATGACTTTTGTAACATCCATGTTGTGTGTTGTCACTATTAAGTAAAATGATTTTATATTGATATTATTGTATTATGTGTTAATGAATGCAGTGTGTTGATCATCATATTATATTTTCATTATTGTAACAACATAGTTTTCATTACTTTGTGGTCATATATTATAAATATTATCAACAAAAACAACAAGGATTATAATGTAAAAGAAGAAAAATATATGTAATGTGTTGGATATCATCACTTTAGATTAAAAAATTATCATATCTTATTATGATTCATACTTAATGATTCATTTATTTTTCAATCATAATTGGGAATGGTCTATAAATTCATCTATCAATGATGGTACCAGGGACAAATCAATCAATGAGGATTTAACATTTAACTCATTTATGGATGAACTTTATGGTTCTAAAAAACATGAAGGTGATTCCAACAGCTCTCCCATCATCAATGGGTTGTAGGATTGTCCAAATTTAGTGGTGGATGATCTAGAATTCATTAAACAAAGAATTGATCTATATATGTATTAAATAATGGTTCTCATTGTCTATGAGTATGATTCTAAACACTGGTTGTATAAAGATCATTGGAATGGGATCTCATCACATTATAACATAAAAAAATGATTATTGATACCGACAATAAAAGGATAATTTCACATTGTTCTAGAGAGGCAGGATAAGGTCAATTCAGTACGGCCCAATGGGAATCTAACTCTAAAACCAAGTGTTTTTGGTTGTTGTAATGGGATGAAAACTTCAATCCCTATAGCCAGAATCTCCAAAATTCTCAAGAGCGGACTCTAATTCTTGGGATTCCATGGTTATATGGGAACTATATAATTATTAATTACCTAGATTATAGATTCATGACACCACCTAAAATCAATCAGCATAACATCAATAGTGACCTTGTTATCTATAGATGGTTCCTTGTTGAAATTAACATGGATTATCCTCCTCTATAAAAATTACTCTGATTTTAAATGAAAAAAATATGGATGTAAAATAACAATATGACCACCTACACCCCTTATTTGGGGACTGCATGATAGTGGGACACAAAAATAAGAATTATATAGTGGTAAGAAATAGGGTTGAAATAGCTCCCAGTGTTGAAACTATGAGACATGTTCCATAAGGGGAGAAAAAAATCACTATATAATTTAATCAATGATAGGATTGATCAAGTAAAACATATGAAATTGTGTTATACTTATATTTCATGCAACTCATTGGACAACATGGCTGAATATGAAGAGTAACAAAAATATCTTATTCAGTAAGATAATCAACCTAATGATATCAATTTGTATGATGATGGTTACAACTAGGGATCCAAATATGATAATGTTTATTAGAATAATTACTTATCAATAGTGATTATCTCAATTATCTCTTCCTTCCAAGATGAGGATTTTAGTATTGAGATTTTCCTTCATGATTTATCTATGTCCATATCGTTAGATATTGTTGGTTAAGACGAATTTGAGTATTGGATGGAAAAAATCTGGTATTTGAAATAATGTCTAAGTATATGGTTATATACTCTCAATTTCATATTAATGAAAAATATAGGACTGAATAGCGGTTGGGAACTATCCATGTGTCATGCTCATCACATGATTAGTAGATGATTAATCATGATACATGGGAGTCTCCTATTAAAATTGATTTGACATGTTGGTGATATAACTGAAATAAATTTTCTAATGTAGGAGGTGACATACAAGTAGTTATAGATTCAATGAAAACTCTATGACAATTTGAAGGATATAAATAAATGAGGAGAATGAAATGGGTGAAAACACCCCAAAATCAAAGCTGAAATGGGAACCATTTCTTGGAACTTCCAAGGCATAATCGAAGCACAAATAGTTTTCTATAGATAATTAGATGTATATATATGCTTCTTCATATTTTAGTGGAGGATTTAAAGAATATCATAACCATGAATGACATGGTCATTACTAATAATTGGTGTCATCTCATTAGAAATACTAAAAATTCCACTATTGATTATTGAATTTAGATACTGGTACATAGTTCTATGGAAAATCTAATTTGTGATCATAAGGAAGATAAAATTATTTCACGTTGTTATTAAAAGGATAATTAGAGTTTTTTCAATATGAGATTATTCACTCAATAAATACATAGATATGAAACAAATATGGGATGGATTAAGATAAAATTCAAGTTCTATATTGGATTTGGGGGTGATTATCAGTGAAATCAACTCCATTTTTCATGATGATGAGATAATGGGGCCTATATATAGTTTGGCCTCTAGTAAATACACTAATAAAATCATTGAGGAATCCAATTTAGCATATGTAAATATCACTGGAGTCATGTTCACATGCTACAGAAATCATCTCTATGGTGAGGGAGCAATAAAAATTGACATAAATTTTGTCAATCATGCTTCATTGGTAAACTGGAGATCTATCTCATTTTTCACTCTAGAAATACATCATTTGTACCATCATCCCATTAACGATATATTTCATTGTAATGAGAGTAAATTTCCCATACCCATAATATTTAATAACTTTTGGACAGACCTTCAGGATTGAAATTGAATTTTGTAGGAATACTGGGTCATACCTTCATACAATGTTAACCAAAATGCATAAATCTCTAAACTAAACAGTATTAATACAACTATGAATGTTCAAAGAAGAATTTTTTTAATCCATATTTATGAAAATATTTATTATTTTGAAAAATACTTTCACTCCATTCAATATTACATCCACGAAAACATCTTCTGAGGATGAATCTCCCATGAGTCCAATGTTTCTTCCCAACTAGAAAATCATACATGGATCAATATAAAACGTTTTAAAATGCATTTTCATGATTAGGTGGCACAATGAGGTGGATAGGATTACAATGTCCTTCAATTCCCTACAATGGTCATGAAGATCCAATAAGACTCATTCTCTTTTAAAGGATGGTGAAACAATTCTCAATGAGAGGAAATCCCATGATGACCACATTTTATCCTTATAGGAGAACTTTTTTAAGAATCCCCAATAGATGTAGATATAAGAGAAGGAATCAGTCCTATCATTATGACTGAGATAGAAAATATACTACTCACTTATATTCATATTGATTTTGTTATTAAAGATATATATTTTTTGTCTTATAAGGGAAGCAGACCTGGATGGATGGCTTAGACAACTATTTTTTCCACATTTCTAGCAGATCAACCAGGCTGATATTTATAGCTTTGTTAGAAATTTATTCATGGGTGGATGCTTCTCTCATCGTTTCACATCCCAATTCATTTATTTCATTTATAAGGTGTAGAAATCTAGTAAAATAATTCAAATAATTCTAATTGCTATGGTTTACAAAATTAATCATATAATCACCCTAATTATTTACTATAGACTTTCTAAAATCTCAAATAGAATCATCTCCGAGAATAATTTTGATTTTTTGGAGGATGTAAAATACATATTTCATGATTTTTACTTCAAAATTTCTGATCCTTCTTAAGAAAACAACTTGGAGAGGAAAAATTTCCATCATTTTTTGAATCCAAAATTTTTAGTCACTATGGAATGGGTATTCATCTATAAAATTATTTTGTGCTTTGGATTCAATAAATAATTAATTAGAATGATCGATCTCTAACATGGATCTACCTGTATCTCTATATTAATTAAAGGATCCTTAGAGGCAGACTTCATGTGTTCATGATGTGTGATTTATGGAGACCCTCTATCTACTATTATTTATACAATTGTGGATGATTTTCTTAGCTGACTCATAATTCACATGGTGAACAATGGTGATATGAAACCCATCGTGGTAGAATGATGTATTTTTACCCCTTACCAATTATTTTCTGCTGATGATATTAACATATTTTCTTTGGGACAAAGGAGGAAATATAATAACATCAAGGATACACTTTATTAGTATGAATGGGTTTTAGGATAAGAAATAAGATGGATCATATCCTTCATTTACATTAGAAAGTATATACAAGCCGCCAAGAAAATTGGCATGAAAAATGATTTTTCTATAAGTGAAGTTTCTATACTATTCATTTATCTGAGCATTCCCATGTTTTGGGGAATAACCAGTAATTTTTGTTTCATTATATTTATGATCCACATTATATGAACTCTTGATTCATGGAAATTTATTTCTCTCTCTCTTATTGGAAGAGATTTCCTTCTCAAGCTTGTGATTTTATAAAATATGGTCTATTAATTCATGTTGTTTGCATGGTGTATCTGGGTTATTAATTACATTAATATAATTATGAGTAACGTTTTATGGTGTGGTATTATCATGGATAGAAATATTATCACATCCTAATTGAAGCAATGATAGATGCCTACTTTTTTTGAGGACATAAAATTTTGAACCTGAACCCTTTTAAGAAATCTCTACATGCCCAATTTGTTTGGAATCACCTCAAAAATAAATATGATTCCCCAGCCTTCCTCAGATGTAGATTTGTTGACAATTGTAAAACATAGAACACTTATTAAATGGAATCCCCAATGTGGTTGGGACAAAAGTATATATCTCACAAAATCTTCCCAAATTCTCAATAGCTGGACAATGTCAAATCTTAGCTCAAATTTTGAACTTATAACTGGGATAGGAGTCCCCTCGTTGATAATATTGATGACATTGAATTCTATATTGGTTATAATATTTCTAATAAGAATTAAATGGCAATATTCAGTGACCTTCCTCAATATTTTGTATGGATTCTCCAATGTTATGAATTATTAAGTCACAATGACATACCTATTTTGGAGAATTATTAAAATGGGAATATTTATTCAAAAAAATTCTATAAATCTCTATTTTAGGGATCACATAAATGTATAAAACAATTCATTATGAAATTGAACCATCTATATAAATTCACACTTCTCAGGTGGATGTCTCATAACAAATTCTATATTGATAACAACTTGCAGTAGTTTAGCATTAACCTATTCTCCAAGTTCATTTTATACAACCATCTCCATAATGATTTTAATAATATCTTAACTAAAAACCTGCATCCATGCTATTGAAGTCTATCATTAATATAATTGGGATTTGATCCCCAAGAGAAGCAAACATCAGAGACTTTTGTCTTGCACTTATTGATATTAAATAGTCTATGAAAATTGGAATTTTCATCAAGGAGTCCTATATTGAGGAGGTTCACGTAATTTGGAAGGGGTGAAATAATAAAGACCATGGAAGGGCTTGCTTCAAAAAAATGCTTCCCCTGAGGAATTTTTATTATAGTGCAGAACATAGAAATGATGCACACAGAATACTATAGTAACATAGTATTGGACTTCATAATGACGTGAATATTTATTGTACATCAAAAATACCCTCCACCACACAACAAAAGAGTGGTATTAAGGATCCAATAATTCACTACATTGAACATTTCAAACACTATGGTGCCTCAAATAAACATATATGGTTAGTTGGATCTTTTCTTGTCTTCCGGGGACACTATAGATGTCATCGATACTCAATTTAGTCATTGTGGCACATCTTCATTCTTGGAATAAGAAATATGTGGTTTGATTAAAGTAGTACACATAGAGAAAATGGATAACTTGAACAATATTTTGTTTGATTCTGATTCAACTGCTATTTTCCATCCTTTAAAAATAAAGCAGATATACATATCCTAGAAAATGACAGTGAAGTGGATTGACTGCATGTACTAGCATTAATCAAGAAACTATAACTGCATATAAATATTTCATGAATCTAATTCTCCTATTGATTCACTTTAATTCAAAGGGGTGTATATAGAGGATTTTATTTTCACTATAAATCTTCATTATTAATTCTCCATATGTTTCCAAGGTTCAAATTTAGAATTCCCACCACAAAATTGTTGAATGTTTAATTATAAATGAAAGAGGATTTCATTCAACCATTTAATCAAAACCATATAAAAAATCCATAGAATAAATATATTGATAAATGAATGCTCCATTCCATTATTTTCTAAAAAATAGACCAAGAAACAATTATATTTTTCCAATAATATGTTGTTTATACTGACACTCCATGAACTCTACAAACTATTTTAATGGCACATCATCTTATCCTCTATGTATAATATTATGCATTTTTACACGAACAATCATTATTGTATTTATATGATTGAAAAAATATACATTTCAATCAAAATTATCATATTATAGACAATTATTCATTATATACTTATTGGGTCTTGAAAACCATGATCTTTTTGCATTTTCAACCCAAAAAATCATTTTTTAACTAACAAATTTTTTTCTCTACGTATGAAACAAGAAAATGAATAGGAATTTTTTTGTAAACATCATATTTAGGAGTTAAATTTAAATTTTTTGATTTTATTTAGATCTATAAAGTAACACAGTGATATTTCAAATGAACTCTAAATTCGATGGAAAATATGACACATAGCCCCGAGCTTAAATGAACAATGTTATATTAATATTTAATTGTCATAGTTTGGAAGAAGACATTAAATTTGATGGATTGAATAGAAATAATGAAATTATTAAATATATATTTGTTCCAATATACAAATTTGTTGATTAATTATTCGTAAATAATTTTTCATTTTTTGTTAAAGTTATTTTATGTTAAAATTTTAATTTTGTTTGAAATGTATTTTATTTCATTTTAAGAGTAAATAAGTAATTAATATCATTAATTTTTAGTAATTTTATTTTATAAAATTGATATAACTTTTATAGTTTATCATATCAAAAATATATCATTATTGAAATTAAATTATTTTTTAAAAAATATTGATTTTCTTATGAATTTTAAAAAATAATAATTTTTATCAAAAAAAGTATTTTTAGATCAAGATTTTTCTAAGGTAAATTATATTTTCTATGGATTCAATATAAAATTGGTATTTTTTTTAAAAAACACATTGTAAGATCATTTGATTTCAATTTTATTATTGAATATGGTATAAAAATATTTCTATATGTAAAGATTCATTTTTCAGAAAAAAAAATATATTATTGGATCATTTTACTTTTAATGTTTAAATTATTTATTGCCACTTATATAAACTGATTCATGAAAAATGGATTCTATATTTCTAATTATAATGGTAAAATATTGTAAATAGGCCCCTTTTAGGTTTTTTCTTAATAAATAGTATTAAAAATAAATAAATTTTTGTATGGTAATAGTAAATTGAGTTCATTGGTATATAATAATCTGATAAGAACTAAAAAATCACCCCAAAACATTCTATTTTCTATTTTAAAAATCTAATTCATCCATTTCTATCTATTTTTCTATAAAATATATCATGGAGCATAATTTATTTTATTTTTACCAATAGATTGTTTTAATTATAAAAAGTCAAAGATGTCACCATCTTATTTATGTCATCACTAAATTTATGTCATAGATATAAATATGGGGTTTATTCATTTATAAATGGTAATTGGTGAGTTAATTTTAATTTCTCTCAGAAAACTAATGTTTAATTTATAGTAATGGAATTTTTAACTTAAATTACTACATAACTCTGACAATGTATTCATTCAATTAATTTAAAAATAAAATAAATGATACTAAAACCACTTAACGTAAAATTAAATTAATGAAATAATTTTTTTAATTTTTTTAAGATATATATAACTTGTTAGAGATGTGTAAATGTATAATATTCATATTAAATTTATATTGTTATTTTATTGTCGTTAATGTAAATTAATACTTCTAAAAATGTTGTTATTGATATTTATATGTAATTAATTTTTTATTGAATGATTTAAATTAACTAAAATAATATTTTTTTCTACTTTATTGGAGTATTTTTTTGAAATAAAAAATTAGTTTCATTTATTTTGAAATTTATATTTTATAGTAACTATAATATCCTCTAAAATGTAAAAAATCATTTTTATCATGGTGATCATTTAAAAGGGTTAATAAGGGACAAAAAATGATGAGGGAGAAAACATATTATAAAAATGTCAATTTTTATTATATTAGTGTATTTAGATTCATATTCATAGTTTATTTGATTAATTTTAATTTATATCCATTTTTATATGAACGTGAATTTATATTAATTTAGAAAGTCATGATATTTCAATAATTATTCTCCCCATATTATAAAATGGTACCCCCTCCCATATTATGTACACACTTCATGAACCATTTTATTGAGATAATATAATAAAAAATCTATTAAAAATATATAACATCATTCAAGATGACATATTTCAGGAATAATACCAACTATAATGGGAATAAGTGTAAAAAATGGTGATTTGCTAAATAATATGTATAATGTTTAGTTTAATGTTTTAGTATTATTCCCTATTTCACCTATTTTGATCATTATTCATCCATATTGTTATAACATAATAATATCATATATATATATATGATATTCTATTAGTGTAATAACATATATACTTATAATTCATCCATCGTATTGGTAACATAATCGTAGTTTTTTTGTACAGCAGACTACCTCCCCACAATCTGATACAATTAATTTTCCATCACCTAACCTCAAATAATGTTATGAAGTTGGATCTAAGATATATCTATATTTTATATTAATGATATATTTATCAAATTTTAACTTTTTGATACCTTATTGTTTTATATATACTTTCATTAATAAATGATTACCTCATTCATGCGTAGTTTGGACTACCACCTCTTTGATGCGATGTGATTCATTTATCATCATCGGATCAGATAGAATATATATATATATATATATAATTTTATGTTAAAGATACATTATGAAATTTATGAGATAAATATCATACCAAAATGATAAGATAATTCTTAACATCATTCCATTAATATAACTGAAAAATATAAATGTACATTATGTACACAAACATCCTACTGTCTCCATGATGAATAGGTAGTTCAACTTTCATTACAATGATTTATGGTTTAATATAAAATTATAAATTTATTCTATAATAAATTGTTAATTAAATTTTTTATTTTAACTTTCCAAACTATGTTCCACACACAGGTGCACCGAGCTGGTCGGTCACATGACCTGAAGCATGCCTCTTTGCACTCTACATGCTGACGACTAGCTACGATGGTTGAATATATAGATCATTGAGATATTATACCCTATATTATTAGTGTATATTCACCATTACAAAATAATATATTTTAACTAAATAATATGAAATCATAACATCAATGAACCAATATTCAAATATGGAAAAAACACGAAACACAATGTCAAAACAAAAGTAAAAAATATGAAATATGAATGACCATGTCATGTATCAAAAATGAAACCCAAAATAATGACACTAATGAATCTCCCATGTTGGTGATGAATCATTATTGGTTATTTCATCCACCCTCCATCCCATATCATCCAACTAAAAATGATGATTATTTCTTAATCCACTTTAGAAAACAAAACTCTATTCGGGTACCGATTTGGTAGCCCGAGTTGGGTGTGAGTATAACTTTGTAGGCCACCACTAAATTTTTCTAATAAAATATAATATCAATAATATGTGAATGTAGTTGTAAAGAAATAATTACTATTAAAAATTAAATTGGCATCATATTATATATTAATCATTATTTAACCACAGAAAACCCTGAGTTCGCATAGACACCCATTCCTCAATCCATGCTTTGGATCATGCCACATCCAAATATACATCTAAAGAATATCATGTCTAATAATTTTTTTTAACATTAATTAATTAAAAATTTAATCCCCATTTTACCCATCATACATCAAATTGTATAATGTTCATGTTACCATCCCTTAGTTCACAACTAAATTAAGATGTTACCATTCATACATTACACATTAGAATGATCATGTACCCATTATTTATTTCAAAACTAAATCAAAATTTATCTATTCGTACCTTAAAATTTTTAATGAAAATGTTACAATTATTTATTTCACAACTAAATAACCATGTTACCATTCATACCATACAAATTAGAATGAACTTGTACCCATTATTTATTTCACAAGTAAATGACCATGTTATAAATAATATAAACTACACAGTCAATAATTCTTTAATTACATCAATTCCACTATTCAACTCATCAATTAAATCTTTACACTAATTTAATTACTAATTATACAATTATTTTACCACATAAATCATCCTAATTAATTCCATAATTTATTATATCATTCTTACAAATTAATTCAATAATTAATTAGTTAATATCCACAAACTCCAAATCCATTAATTAATATCAAAATTAATTATCTCATACAAAAATCTGTACATTTCATAATTAATTCATCTGTTTTTTATATTAAATCAATAAACTATATTCCTTATAATTACATCGACTTGTAATTTTCTCAATCTATAATTCCCAAATCCCTAATTTGAGATCTCCTCATTTAATTGATTCTCTAAAATTAATTAATTCAATCATTGAAATAAAATCTAAATATACAATAGTTATCAAAAAATTACATACAAGTAATATAAATAATTACTTTGGTATTTTAATTATAAACCACCTACCTAAATTTGTTAATGAACAAACAACCAATAGAAATCCCTAAAATTTATGGAGCCCAATTATGCTGAACGACATCCAAATCTAAAACCCTTATTCAAGATTTAATAATTATGAATCCATATAAACCAGATCCATTTACCTAATAGTATATCTATATCTAATAAAACTATTAATAAGAACCCTTTTCTTGATTAGACATGAATGAAAAAGCAATTAGAAACCAAGATGGATGAGATCATATTACTATAAGGGGTGCATATCATTAATATGGGATTAGGATAAATAATAATAATGGAATATAATACTTATAAATCTTCTAGGGGCCTCTAAAATTTTGTTCTAATATCAAACGATGAATGATGGTTGAATAATGTGAGTTTTGGGGGTTCAAGTGATATAAAATCTAATTTCCTATGACATTTATTCTTGTACATGGTTACCTCGGAAGGGCCACAAAATTTCCCATAGATATGAACATAAACTGTGAATCTCATTTATTGGGGAGCACATTTACTCCAAAGAGGGTTAAAATATTTAAAATCATTCATCAAATATAAAAATATCCAATATTTCAGGTTTTATTTTTTTTCTAGGCTATTGTACTTGTCTTCCCCTAATTATTCCCTAACCATACACATCCATATTTCATCACTTTTTATAAAATTTCCTCCCAAAAACATCCCAATCAGATGAACAAACAATCAGTACACAACACAAAGAAAAAGAGTACCATAAAAAAATTATAACACATCTATTGTAGTGGTTGATATCTTATAATTTCCCTAACTAATAATAACTCTTCCTCAAGCTACACTCCCATGAATCTCTATGATTCTGAGTCAAAAATATTGGTCAAATATTCCCCCATATCTCATTTCCCTTCTCATGTTTCCTCCACACACTGATATTTCCTACAATACACAAACTATAAAAATGGTCTTTCCCCACCGTAGTTTCTAACATCATTCCAACAAACATATAAAATTATACTCTATTAACAGATCTATATCAAGATAAACATCATCAACATCGATCCCAAGATTAGGGTAGGGGAGATACTTCCAATATTTTGATTCCTATAAAATGTCTATAAAATCAACATATCTCCTTAGAAGAGCCAATCGGTATTCCACCGGCTTGATCCACTCCAACAACATTAGTGGTCCAACAATACTGGGAACTAGCAAAGCCTATATTAATATCCTATAGTGACCAAACCTTGGGTAAACCCTAAGGAATACACTATCACTCTATGTAAATTCTATAGGTTGTCAGAATTTATCACCATACAACTTATGTATATTCTAATCCATATCCATGTGGTTTTTAATCAACTAGACCTTTTCTTACATCTCTTACAGAAGGCATACTCCTAAAAACACTAAATCAGTTGCATCTATCCAGCCTAGAGGTTATCTACCTGACCTACAATAAATAGCCTCATATGGTTCCATCTGTATAGTTTCCTGATGAGTAGTTTTGTTAAAAAATACACAAAATCTACATTCATCTCCCATGACCCACCAAATTCATGAATTCATGCTAACGGTATATCCTCAATCACATACAAATAAAACTCTAAATTCCAATCCTTCTATGGGGGGAAAGATTTACTCAGTAACTACTATATACCCACCACCTTCTGTAATCCCATATAGATGTGTGATGTAAAATGTGAGTCATGATATAAAACTATTATCTGTGGAAACCCAAGATAGTGTAATATCTCATGAATATATATTTTTCCCAAATATAGTACTAATAAATTCTCCCATATTGCCATGAAATGCGCTTCCTTTGTCAATATTTCTACAATATCCCAAATAGAATTTGTCTTTCTAGGAATCATCCATTTACCAACCATAGAATACATAACCATTTCATCTATCATCCATTCTGAATTAGGCAATGGATTTAGTAATCAACTTGGTCATTGATACTCATCCATAACCTATTTGTAGGCATACCATCATGGAACAAACCCCACAATCCTGTTATTCATGCCTGACAATTAAATTGTCTTCACAGGTCATTGTATATCTTAGTTACACCTAGTTGTACTACACAATTTGATGCAGGAATGTCATGCATTATCTCCTAAAATATTTTCATAGTTACAACTATGTGATTCCTATGATAGATGATCTCATCTGTATCTATTATCCAATCAGATTGTGAATTCCCACCATCAAAGATTTCTATTAAGGTCAAAAATAATAGATCATCAATATTTATTCCTATAATATATATCAAAATTGTTTACACCCCTAAAAATGATATCAGGGGCATCTTCTCCTTAAACACACGTGAAAAAAAATTACATCTCAACCTATAAATCTAAAATCATTCACTCAACACTAGACTCTTTGACTGATTGAATCTATGTTTTCCTGCTCAATGAAAATAATATCCCCCTTTATGGAAATATATTATTACACAAAATCAAATTAATTTATGTACGCAACCAATCTAAACTATCTAGGATTTTAATCATGTTTGGAGAAGATATAATAAATATTCTTCTGCTCTATATACATAGTTAACTTCAATCCCTAGAGATAATGACACAAAAACATCATAAAAAAACTAATAGAAACTTGAGGTGATGCATAGGGTAGATCCATTCTTGTTTCCTCAACAGCCAAGATATATATGCAAAAACTAAATATCCATGCACCAACATAGCTCCATGTACAATCCCAAAATAATCATAATTCACCATATACTAATGACCTAACTTTCATAGGATCAAAATATGTGACAATGTAAATCACTTCTTTAACTCTTGGAAGGAATTATTATATGTTTATAACCATTCATAAATTATCCCCTTTTTGGTAAATCCTATATGTGACACTGATAAATGGTAAAATATTTGAATAAATGTCCAATAATATTCATTTAATCCTAGAAATATTAGGATATCAATCACTTTGTTTTGATTCTTCCAAAAATCCATTCACTGAACATTTTCGGGATCTATTGACACACCTTTCTCCAAGATTGTGTGACCCAAGAAGTGTACCACATAAATCCAAATCTAATAATTATATTACATTCAGAAAAAACTATAGTCTCTCTATTTAATCATGATGATGTATATGTGTTTGGCATGATTGAACTATGTGTTTATGTACCCCAATATTTCACCCCCAAGAAATTATACAAACAGAACCATGTTCGGATGGAAGAACGTATTCATAAAGGTCATAAACACTCTATGTGTGTTCGATAACCCAATTGACATCATGAAAAAAATCATGTTGGCCTTATCTAATATTTAATATTTTCATCGGTATATCAGATGTTCAAAATATCAAAAGATGATACCCTGACCTCAGGCTTATCTTGGAAAACCCATAAGCTCCTCTCAATTGGTAAAAAATGACCTTTAATATGTGGAGGTGGATACAAGGTTTTTACTCTCATCTTATTCAAATACTAGTAATTAACACATATGTGCAAAATATAGTTGGCCTTAAAAAGAAAAAAATCCATTAAACCCCAAGGCGATGTGCTCAGATCGTTAAATACATTATCCTCCATCTATTATAACAATGTTTTGATTTATTTAATCTTTTTTGTTTCCATTCTATACTGTGGAATTGAAACTGGATCAACACCTGACATGATCTCAACAATGAATTCTACATCTCACGGAAGTGGTATCCCTGATACGTCTTCATGAAAAATGTCATGAAATAAACCACTTCATGTGGAATGACATAATTCATTACACCTCTATCATCCAAAAAAATTCTAGAAACCTACTCTTTGAGATCTAATAGTTTCTAAGTAATCATGGATGCTTTTCCTTCCTATATATCAATCTCTCAACAATGAATATTTCTTCCACCATTAGGTGACATGAATGTCAATCTCATGTTGTAAAACTTAATGTGGGCTCAGTATGCTTCAATCAACTCTACACCCATAATATAAAAAATGGCCAAAATTTATAATATGTAATGATCCCATGAAATTAAGCAATCATAAACCTCAAGATAACACCCCTATCATAAACAAATGTCTCCAGATCAAACTCCTAGTGTTGTATCTTTCATAATAGTCTGCTCATGAAATCCACATCAAGGATTAAACTATTAATGTTTTTTATAAATAACTAAATTAGAGTAACTTATATCAAATAAAGAACTATAATATATAGAAGCTATAATAATAGTACCTCTCACCATTTATGATCCAGAATCTCTTTCCATTAGTTTAGGATGCACCGCATGAAAATGTTTTATCTCTCTTCCTCGTCCTGCATTATGACTCCATTATGATACACTAACCAATAGATACAATAGCTCTTACCCTAAAAAACCATGTATAAAAACTATACAACCTAATATAGTAGAATAGTAGATACCAGACTCATATTGTTTGGATGATCCCCTTCATAGACATTGATTCTACATTGCTACACCCTCACTATACATATACCATTAGGTCCTATTGGAAATATTTAAATATCTCATATTTAGGAGGAATATCACTCTAAAGGTGGTCGAGGGAACAATCTATTGACGTGTCCCAACCTCCACACTAATTATAGTTCACTAATTTAACATAATAGGAAAACTGATCCCTCTATATACTTACTCTATTTCACATTTCCCTAGGTGATGTTGTCGTAGCGATGCTTCCTACTCTCAGACATCGTACATCATGGTCATCCATCTAGAACCACCTATCTTTCAATGGATTTACAATTATGGTTCCCCTTATATATGAGAGCTTGGTCAACCGCATCATCTAACTTCTTTAACTGAAAATGTTTATCTATGGAATTAATCTCATATTTAAGACCATCTGGATAATTCCCTCCTATAGTTGTCTAGTACTCTACCAAAACTAGTGAAAAGTGTCACAAATATGAAAATCAACCATCATATTCTATGAAATACATACCCCCCAAATCTGACATCTATAAATCAGATAATCTCTCCTACTATAACATCATAGGATAAAAGTACTCGAGGAACATCGATTTGAATTCCCTCCATAAAATACCATTAACATATCCATTCCATACCCGAGCATCCATGAAATCTTTCACTTATTTTTTTACCATGAATATAACCAACATGACCGTCCCCATCATTATGAGTCTTTAAATAGTAAATTATCATCTCAATGGACAAAATAAAAAACTCAATTCCATCAGGTCCACCCTCTTTAGTAATAGTCTATGGGTGTGCATGTGAACTACATTTTTATATCTGAAATACTTTCTACAACCATCCATGTTTTTCTATCAATAAATTTCATGAATGGAGAAAATTTATCTGAAAACTGTTATCCTACTTCTTCACCTAGCAATATCGATGCCTGATGTCTCACTACTAAGGGTGCATCTTCAACCATGACAACAATTTGTCCTCTCATCAGTCATCATCAGGGAAGAATATCTCTACAATACAAGACATTCCCAATTGAAAAAAAAATCAAAACAATATACCAATTTACATAAGAAGGATAACACCAAAAGATATAATAAGTCAATTTCCAAAACCATACCATATGGTTGAAACAAATGGACAATTAATTTCCTTAACCATCCTACACATAGGTTATAGTTCAAAAAGGGAATCTCAATGCCATTTTTAATTTTTCTCATTTGGAAAACTAATTATTCTAAGCATACATAAATATAAAATATTTAATTTCACATAAGGATTCTTTTCATTTCAATTTCTTAGGCATGGAAAAAAACTTCATGTTCAATAACTAACTCATTACCCCAATCCAGTTAATTCCAAACAATGATTCATATATCAAAATAATCATGAGTTCCTTAAATAATGCATGAAAACACATCTCCCATGAAATACTAATCCATGAGTCAAATCATAACAAATCATAGAATAAATAATCACATCACACAAAAAGTGTGTCCCATATTGTTAATTAATATTCAATTGTAATATTAAACAACTATAACAACAATCCCACCCTTGGTACATGGGTTCTCCAACATAAATGGGGTAGATAATCTCATGCATGATTTTATAACAATGTTATGAATATTCCTAGTATATTGTATACCTTTGAAAAATAGTAACACATAATAAAAACAAAATAATACCTTTTCAGGTACCACTTTGTAATGCCTCAACCAAGGTTCCACAAATCGGTTCCCTGCTCTGGTTAGTGACATGACCATAGAAGTTCCTCCCATATGTCAGAGGTTCCCAAATAGCTGTGAGGGTATCATATACCTATCATCGGATGACTATACCAAAATTTATTAGAGTAAATTAACCTATGTAAAATAAGAAAAACAATAATTTAATAACATTTAATTATTACGAAAATAAAATATCACCAAAATAAATCAAAAACTAAAAATACAATATAAAAAAATAAAGTTTAAAATATTACTAGAAAATGTACATGTCATGTGTCTAATATGAAACACAAAATAGAGGTATTGATGATTCCCCTAGAGGGTCTAAAGTCACATAAGGTTCCCTCATCCACACTCCATACCATATAATCCATATTTCATGGATTAATTTCCTTTAAACTATCTAGAAAATAGAATGACTATTTGAGTACATACTAGGAATCCTGAGGTGGGAATGAATATAACTCAGTCATCCACCAAAAACGGAGTCTAAAACAATATCTAGTGAATATAATGTGTATGAAGTCGATTAAAAAAATATCTTAAATCATTATGTAAATTTTTTTCACAAGATCAAACAATAATTATTTAACCACAATAAAACATTAGGTTGTTGTTGAAAATTGTACCACAATCCCTACATTGGTTCATGCTAAATCATGAAGTCGGTATGAGTGATATCATGTATCAAAATTAAATTATTATGAATATTTAATTCTATCTTGTCTGCACGTTTTACCATTCAGGAATCACAATATACAATTTCTATGTTCCAATTCTGTAATTCAAAAATTAATTAATATGTTACCATTCATTCCTTACACATTAGAATATACTTGTTCTGATTCATTAATTCTCAAGTAAATTACTATTTAACCATTCATACCTTAAAAATTAAAATTATTATGTTCCCATTATACATTTACCTAGTAAATTACCATGTTTCCATTTGTAAATTATATATTAGAATTACCATGTTAGCATCCATGAACATGATAAATTCAACAATTAATTATTCACATCAATTCCTCTATAAAATTACTAAATAAACTAATGAAACAAAATTTTGTACAAAATATACAATAATATTATCATGTAAATACAATAAATTAATTCCCCAATTAATTAAGCATATAAATCCCATTAATTAATTAATCTATATCAATAAACTCCAACATCCATAATTAGTTCCTCAAAAAAATATCTTATTCTCAAAAATAAATATATCATTGTTAATTCATCAAATAAATATCTCAAATTAAGAAACTCAAATACTCATAATCAATTCGACAATTAATTATCCAAATCTATATTTATAAAAATCCTTAATTTCTCTTCTCGTCAATAAATTAATTTACCAAAATAATTAATTCAATCAGGAAAAAAATTTAAATATATATCATAATTTTTATAATTACATATATATATAATTTAAATAATGAAATTGATATTTTAATTATATACTACATAAATCAATTCATTGATGATTAATTCGTAAATATGAATCCCCAAAATATGACGTGGACAATGACCTAGAACATGATCTAAATTTAAAACCCAAAATAAATATAGAATAAATAATGATCCAAAAAATTGAGACCTAGATCCAAAATACATTTTTTAGATATAAGAAAAACAATAATAAAAACCCTTACTTGTATTGGTGTTGAATGGAAAAGGAATTTGAAACCAAGCATGATGAGATCCTCTAATTGGGAGATGTGCAGATCTTCTTTCCAAGCTTTGAATCATAGTAAACATTTTTCAGGAAGTCTTGGAATTCATCAAGGAGGATCTACAATTTGGATAGAACATATATGGTTTCATGAGGTTCTAATTGCATATGTTTGGTGGGTTCGAGATATTTGAAATCCAATTTTTATTTGGCTTCAATGCCCACACACAGTTGTTGGAGATGAGAACATGGTTTCACCTAACATTGTGCCTAAACCAAACACCACTTTTATAGGGGTGAACAACTACTCTTATAAGGGTGTAAAATTTTAATTACCGTTCAACAACTGAGTAGATTCTCACATTCTAGGGTTTCACATGATTCTGGATTGCCGCACATGGTTTTCCCCAACCATGTTCCAACCATGAATTGTACTCTTTCTTCTATTTTTATGAATTTCTTTTGACCAAACACTCCCCAATGTAAATAAAAAATAAATTTTATAAAATATAAGGAGAAAGAATACCTGAAATAAATCTGAATACATCTCCAATAATAGTGACTCTATTATAATTATTATTATTGAGACGTTAGAATTCTGATCTCTTTAACCATTTTCAACCCACCAACGACATTTCAGACTTTAGAGACAAATATCATCAAAACGACTGAGATGAATCAAATTAATTAATAAATTAAATTGAATTTAGTTTTAAATATTGTTAATTTAATGACAAATATGAAAAATGATCACTAAAAGAAAATATTTTAAGTAATATAATTATTTAAGAAGTTAAACATCATATGAGATGAGTCAGACTCGAGGTAAGGTAATTGTTTATCATAAAAACTCAATTTGAATGATTTAATATTTTATTTTTTAATTATTTTTAATCTATGAAAATATTATTAATTTTTTATGTGTTTATTTTTGTGGAAATAAATGAATTTCAGTTTAAATTGTATGACATATTTCATTTCATTCAATAAAATTATAAAGGAATGATTTTTAAATTTTTTATACTATATCATCTGAGTATCTTTTAAAAAAATTCAATTTTTACTTCTATGGAATAAATGTTATTTTATAGACACCATAATCATTTAATGTTTTTTGGATTCCTTTATACGAATTGATGTTTTAATCAAATAAAACCCATATTTTCATTTCATTAGAATATTTTAAAAACTTGTACTAAAATGGAATATAGATTTAAATTTCCTGAAATATTTTTTTAAGTGTGACAAGTGTAAATTTATTATGATAATGTTGATAACTATATGACTAAATTTGTTTTGATTATACTGAATTATTTTGGAATATTTTTTTATGATGTGTGATTCTTTTATAAAAAAAATAATGGGTGGTCCCATTATAAACCATGGATGAGTGTTTTTGTTACAAATAGATAATGTGTTGTTTTGTTATTAACAAATGGATGATGGTTCATTTATAATCTAAGGATTAATGAGTCAATTATTGGCCACCAATGCATTAGGTAATGATAATGATGTCCATAAATTTTTTATATATGTAAAAGAATTTCTGAATTTACCAATATGATTTATTTGCGATTTCTATAGTTCTTATGAAAATATTATTTTTTTCAATAGGAATGATATTGGGATTATGTTTAAAAGAAAGTATTTCTTGATGCTTAATGGTGAAATTTATTACATTTGAAAAATTCATTTGTTGATTTCCAATAATTCAGAGAGTCCTTTGTGGAAATTATATTATATTTAGTAATTATTTTGAAATGATTTATGAAAATATTTGGGTAGAGAAGTTCATTTAGTGGTCTAAGAATTGTTGATTTATGGATAACTAATTATATTTAAAAAATGGAAACTTTGATCAGTGTTCATCATCTAAAAATTTATTAATTTATTTTAATTAAATTTAATGATATTTATTATTATCATCTAACAAACTGAAATAGTTTCTCTATTTTATATGGTTGATCAGGGACAAGGATGATACCAGAGTAGATATTTTGAAGATTTTCCTTGAAATTAATGTTTTTTATATCATAAAACATTTAATTTGTGGGTATAATGGATACAAATTATAAGTTTCTACTCTTGGTAGTGATTTATATTTATATAAAAATGAAGCATATTTCTATGAAAATGTATAATATAAATATTCGAATATACAAGATAATGAATTATAGACATAAATATAAGGATTATTAAATGATTATAGTAGGGTCCTAATAGGTTTCATTAGAGTAATGGTTTACATAACATTGGATATTAGGGTTACAGACCATTGATTAAATCCCTTAGGATAATAATATGTACAATATAAAATCATAAAATTTTGGTAAGATGCATATTATGAGGGTTTTGTATTTAAACATAATTATAAGTATTCTACATGATGATGTGGTTTTATCCCATATGAATATAGTTTTAATAATAAAATAGTTGGTCAATTATATCGCAACCATCATTATGGTGCATAATGCGTGCTCTTTTATTGTTCCCTCTTTTTGACACTGCTGAGGGATTTAATTATTTAAATAAATTTTGTCATCTTCCATCATGAAGTATTTTTGTTTTGGATTATTATGGATGAATTATGTTAATGTTATGGTATCATATATATTGAAAACAAGGTGTCATTATTTCTATATATTGTAAATGATATTTTATTAGATTTATTGTTGCCACTCATACCATGATTTTTTATACTATTCATTATATAAAACCATGAGGTATGACGTTAATGATAAATGTAATGGAAAATGAAGTTGTTTTTTTGAAACCAAATGGGATTATGGATGAATTGAAAGATATTATGATTGATATTAATTAGTTATCATGATATACATTAACAATAAAAAACTTATGATACTCATAGACTCAATTAAAAGAAGAAGCATGGACTTAACTAAGAGCATTGATAGTGGATAAAATTTTTAAAAGGATAGATAAGTTTTCATAATCATAGAGTTTTTTATAGATATACCTTATATAATGTCTCAAAGTAACATTAAAATGTTTTATTTGTGGATAAAATAAGGGCATAAAGAAAAGAATTTCTTGAAAAAATTATAAGTTCAATTAAGATAAATAAATTTCCTCTTAGATATCCATTTAAATTTTTTTGTCTTTATGGTTAGGAACCTAAGTGTTATCCATGTCAATATCACACTTTTATAGGATAACTTCTAGGTCAGGGAAGGGCTTATATTATAGCAATAATTTAAGTAAAAGTATTGATTTATTTATTTTTTGCATTAAATAAATATATAATAAATATATTTTTTAGAAATTTTGTTTAAAGTAATCATTAGAAATATAATTAATTTTCTAATTGTTTTTTCATTTAGGATTTTAAACCATATATTAAAATTTACTATTAACCATGAAATCTAATTGAGTATTTTGGTAATGTTTTTTAAAAATAAAGGATTAATTGAATGATGACAATTAATATATTTCTACATTTGACTTGATGATGTTTATTTGGGATTAAGGGTTGATTAAAAATGATAATTTTAATGGGGTATAATTGGTTAATTTTACATTTGAAATTGACTAAATAAAAACATGATTTTGGTCATATGTAATGTAGTTTATATATTTTTTGGATTTTTTTTACATATTCAATAGTCTATGGAAAATAATAATTATATTAGTATCTGGAAGCATACATGTCTTTACATTAGTTTAAAATAAGATTTATAGATACCATCATTGTTTTATAATTTTAATGATTACCATATGATCAAAATATGTTACAAACCTTTTGATGTCAATGATATAAAATTTTAATATGATTAATTATAATTTTATCGGCGTATTATTGGGTTAAGATATTTATAACCCTTTGGTATAAAATGATGTTTTATTTGAGTAATAATGTGTTTACATGTTTGGAAATATGTTTACCAATATTAGTAAATTCTATAGTTTATATTGCCTATAATGTTGAGGTAGTTATGGGTTATTATAATTTGGGATCATATGATATCGTTGACTATCAGATTGAGAAATGATTTGGGGACTATGAGTCTATTGTTATTTTTTAGGGAATGTTATATGATAATGTTTTGATTATGTTCTGAATTAATTTATGATTTCAAATCATCTTTAATGTTATTTGACTTGTTTATTGTGATGATTGTCATTCCTTAGATATTATATGATTACTACATATACATTTTTGTTCGATATATTAGGTCCTAATGATTTTATTTGAAGAAAATTATTAATTGAATATGTGATCAAATAATTAAAATCATTGGGATTCAATATCATGTAATATATTTTTGAATAATATTAGAGTATAGTCATTTATTAAATGATATATATGAATCATTGGGTGTTATTGTTGAGGATTCAGATATTAATGTTGTGTTTTTTGGTATAATGGTTTTGTAAATTTAAGGATTATCAGACAATGAGATATCTATTTAGAATTTAATTAATTTTTATATAATGGACGGATTAATCTTTATAATTTGGTCTATTATTTGTTCTATTTTATGTTGATATTGTTTCTTCAATAATGAAATATTTATATTGAATGCTCTTTGCTTAGAGATAATGATGAGACTATGGAAGAAATTGACTAAAGGCTGAAATAATATTTAACAAGTAGGTATACATCTTTATGTTTATAGTATTAATGGTAAAATAATATCTCAAATTATGGAAAAGGGTATTGAAAAAAAATCTTATTACCTTGATATTTAGTGAAAAGAGATATTTTGTAATGCCTATTTCGTTTATGGGTTTTAGTCATTAATATTCTCATAATCATTCAAATTCATTTCATATATTTTTATGTCACTATATATAAGTATTTCAAACTTATGTTTCTCCTATGTGTATATATTTCCACATCCAACTTATGTTATCCCTTTTAGATGCCTGGTTATGCATTATATCAGATTCCTTTCATACATATCAATCCCCTTATGCATGTGGATAATTTATTAACCCTTTTTGGGATGTGGGATTTCAACAATGGTTTTTTCAAAAGTAAAAACACTAATAAATGGCATAAATTCAATATTGGTAGGATATAATTTATTATGGCACCAGGGGAAGTTGAAAACTTGAAATATTAAAAGAACACTATATTGGATAGTGTTTATAACACACAAACACTAGCATAAATGAACCATGGATTATAAATATTTAAATGACATTGTTATAACATATAAATTAAATTGTGAGATATGGATTGGATTAAAAAAACTATTAAAAAAATATAAGTTCAACTCCGTTATTATTTATTGATAAATGTAATAGAAATAAACACTCAATATTTCGGAAAAGTCAATATGTGCATCAAAAATGTTTTTTTCCTAAAAATGTAATTTATTTCTCTTCGAGATAAAATAGTATAATAAATATTTCTAATATTTATAAATTTAATTTTATAAAAATAATATATTATTTAAATCAAAACATCGAAATTATCTTTGAGTAAAATTTTTGTATGTTTATGAAAAGATCGATTTTACTATGAATAGTGAAAAATACACATTACTATTTAAAACTATATATTTATTTCAAGAATTTAAAAATGTCCATTAAGTTTTTAAGTTGTTTAAATTGATAATATGTTATTTTATATATTCAAAAATATAATTTTACTAATTGGAATAAATTTTAATATTTAATATTCTATAATATCATTTTTATACTAAAAATTAATTAAAAAAAACTACATTTCTATTTTTCATTTAATTTTTAAATTATTTTATTCCTCTTAAATTACTATATAATATATATATAATTATTTATATTTCAAAATCAGACATATTTTTTTTTCAGAAAATAATATTTATTTTATTTCTAAAAATAAATAATAAAAATAGTAATTAATTATCTTTGTGGTAAGGGTAAATCTTGTAATTAAGGTTCAAAATAATATGATAAGGAATAAAAAAATTACCCTAATTACTATCTTTAACTATATGGATGATTTTATATAGTAATTTTTGGTCAAATTTTTAAAAAAATGGTATATTGTTTTAATATTTAATTTATTTTTACGTTTATGTTATTATGTGTAATGAGAAGTAAAAACTTTCATTACCCTTTTTTTATAACCATCAAATTTTTTAGACCGTGATAAAAAGAAGACATATGTTATTTTAAATTTTTGTTTGAGAGTGAAATTAAAATTTTATCAATTTAAATTAGTTATTATTTTTAGTTATGAAATAATTAAAATGAATTCTTATGAAACACATACATGTTTTTTTCAATTAAAAGAATAATAATGTAAATGATTCTAAAAATATTTAGTGTTATATAATATGAGTAATATAATTAATTCCAATATACTATATTTAAAATTTATCTTATTTGGAACGTGTGAAGTGATTATATTTAAATTCATTTACTATGTTTAGGTTATTAATGTCTATATAAATGAATTGTTCATAATATAAAATTATTTATATTTTAAAACAAATTATAATCTAGTAAATGTTTATAAAAATATAAAAACACTATAATCATCCATGTGATATTTGTATGTTCTCAAATAAAATATATTGAAAACTTATGAGTTATCTGATCTTATATAATAACAATCGTGAGCCCTAAATAGTAAAAAAATTGTTCTCACTATAATAATAAAAAGGATTAACATAGTTTAAAAAAAGATAAGAGTTAAAAAGTCACCTAAAAATGTATATATTCTATTGTATGAGTGTATATAGACTAGTTGTCATCATATATTTTAATTTAATTATTTTTTATACATTTGAACATGAAAATTAATTTATATTATTTTAATTATTTATGAAATTCCAAGAGTACCCCTTCTCTAATATTGAATGAGTATCATGTATCCTCTTTTTTAAACACGTAATAAACCATATGGTTTATACAAAACCAAAAATAAACTCTTTATATTTTTCCTCCAATAATTATAGATTTATTCTATTAGGAGTAATACCATCCTTATTTGTTTTCATTCACAATGAAAAGAAAGTGGTTCGAAAACAAGATTTGAATTTTAACTGAATGTTTTATATTTATTTGTTCACCCTCCACCATAAAATAATCTAGAAATTGATGATATATTTAAATTAGTTTGTCATGTATATTGAATTTTTTTTAATGGAATATAATATCTAAATCATGTTATTCTATTAAGTTGGAAACAAAGTCATAGTTTGTGGGTATGACAGACTACTACCCTACTAACTGATGTAATTCGTTTTCCATCCACACTTCACACTAATGGTTTTACTGATAAAATTAATATATATATATATATTTATATGATAATAAATAATTATTTATCATTATAAAAAACTAATATACCATATATTTCATTACATATATATTCACTGAGAAATCATAACGTCGTTCGTGAATAGGTGTCGATTGCAAACTCCACAAAGATTTTTGATTCATATTTCATCACACTATCAGTGGAAGATATACGTATGTTTAATTGATGATGTAATATATGATTAATATATAATTATCATAATATTACAATAATATATTACTTATCATATTTATATCATGATCATTAATAAATGGTAACATTAATCAAGCATATATATGACCTACCATCCCCATGATTTTAACAATGTACATTTTGCATTACCATAATTGATGGTTAGATATAAATAATAAATTAATGTTTAAAATGATAATTTTTTCAAATAATATTTTTATATATGATGCAATAATTACCTATTTTACCATATTCATCCTAATAAATTCATTTTTGACTTATGAGCCAAATATCTTCAATACGACGGATGTGAACGTAAATAAATTAGTAATAAATTATAATATTGTATTTAATAAAATAAAAGTAATAATAATCAGAAAAATTGTTCTTAAAATTATTTTAATTTAAATAAGATTATTATCATAGATTATTAAGAAAATATTTGATGATTAGTTGTCTACTAATGGGACATGTTACCTAAAAAGCTCATCTTCTACCAAGGTAAAACCACCATGATCATCTCTTTGCTCTCTAGCAAATTATTCAACATTTTTAGACTCTTAATAGTCTAATCCATGATGGAAAAATCTAGTTACATTTCCCACTCATCAAATGAAGAAACTTTCATATGAGGTGCATGATGGTGAAGGTTTACATGCTTTGGATGAATATTAGAGGTGAAGGTTTTAAGGTGTAAAGTGTGCTTTGGAAGGTTGATAGAGTTGTAGGTTTATAGGTGTAGAGGTTCATGTTTTATTGTTGTAGAGGAGCAGGTTTTACATGTATAGAGGTCCAAGTTTTTTGCTCGAACTGGGTTTACAAGATTTCTTTATGTTTGCTGGGAAGTAGAGGATATACTAATGGTTCCCTAAACTGTTGTTATTCAATATCATGTGAAACATATGCCAACTTTCCATTGAACCATTGGTATTCAAATGCAGCAAATACCAATGGTTTACAGAACTGTTGGTATTCAGTCTGTCCAACATATATCCCAATGATTTCATTATAACCATAGGGATTGAATATATACCAATGGTTCAAAAACATTTGGTATGTATAACAATGGTTTGTGATCCATTGGTACACATACATATCAATGAGATTACTTAAACCGTTGGGTTAGATTAATTTTTGACCACCTATGCCAATGGTTCTCCAGAAACTTTTGGTATAGAGTTACTGCAATGCCCACTATACCTACGGTTCCTAAAACCATTGGGATAGCCTATCCGAATGGATTCATGGGAAATTACAAATGTTTTAAACAATTGAAATAGGTGAAATATACAGTAGTGCATATTCTACCTATTAATTTCATCATTAATATTAGGTTGAAGATTAGATACATACATTTCTTCATCCAATTCACTATTATTATGTCCTTTTATGTATTACTTAGGGAAATTAACCTTCTAATATAGTAAAATATACATAACTAACCTCTTAAAAAATTTCAATTATTTTCATTTGATTATATGAATCTATAATACATTGAAATCATTTCTCTCAACAATCATTATCACCTACTAATTTAAGAATATATATTCCTTTCATTTTCCTAGGATTATAATAAGTATCCCTTCATCTTCATGAGATTAAAACATTAAATTTTACCACTTTTTTTGAATAAAACACTAACTAATAAATTTGGAAAATAACATTATTATCATTTTCATTACCTATTATATTTCATATGATATATTTTCTTACCTCATGAATAGAAAATATATTTCAAAATAATATTATGTAGTCATGGATACATTATTCCAAAATTATTATGTATGTCATCATAGATGACAGTCATTGTTAAAACATAGGTAATATTACAAAAAAAATAAATTTCATTTCATATTAATATTCCTTATAATAATTTATTAATTCATATTCACTATAATAATAACATATAAATTTTCAATCAAAAAAGAATTTCATGTATTCAAAATGACTTTTTTTGCATGTATTATATTGTATTATATAATTTTTTAAATCACAAATTTAAGAAAAATTAATTTATAATATGAAATTCCATTTGGATATAATAATATTAAATATTATTTCTGGTTAATTTTATTAATTATCATGAAAAGATTGATTTTTGAGTTAATATTGGAAAATTACATTCTTCATAAAAAAAATCATATATTTTAAATTTTTTACAAATACTTATTTTATTTTGGATTGTACTTATATTATATTAGTTTCTATTTCTAATTATATTTCTATTAATTCTATATGAACCATATAAATAGATTATTTTTTCAAGAATTCATTTTTAATCATAATATCACTTTTTTATAATCAATTTGTTTTTTATTTTTACAATCTTATATTAAAACTTATTTTAAAAACATATAAAAATAATATATATTAAAATGGTTCTTCTATAATGAATTACCGTTTTCATATTTTATTTCTGCTTGAATTTAATTTTTTCATAATGGATGTTGACAATGGTAAAATTTATTTATCATGTATGATTGTAAAACAATGTCATTAGGGTTAAAACTATATGAAAATGTATCATAATATAATCTTATTTGTTGTTGGGTAATATAATTTCAACACATATTACCTTATATTCAAATTTTGTTTTATTTAATGATATATTATAATGTGTATAAAATTTATAATAATTAAATGAAATGAAAATTTATAGGCGTGCCTACCCCTCACTAATAAAACGGTGCATCTTGTCCACACTCATTCACTACCTTTTAGAACTCTATATTTTCAAATCATTGAACAAATGCATTATTAACATTCTTCTTATGGTTTTGAAGCTATTAGTGCACCAACATACCATCCGTTAAAATCTTAAGGGGTAATAAAAAGTTGTATTTCCAAATAAGTGGTATAGGTTTTAACCAAGAACATTCTGGTTTATTTCTTATTATAAATTAATGAAACATAATAAAACTATTAATTTTGTAAATTCATGGACACAAAATTCCCATATATATTTCCAAATACCATTGAACCACATTTCATTAATAACATCTCTCCCAATACTAATGTTTTATTAATTATAGTGATGTCCAAGGTGTGGCACTAGGGAGACTATTCCCTCACAACCATTGCATATGATTGTTGAAATACAATATCATGTTAGTAGAAAAAGCGTAAAATAAATAATAGAAATGATTAATTAACAAGATAGATATATTTAAATGAAAATATAATGATTATAATTTCTATATTATGATGATACATGTATGTACAAAGTGTCGAAGACACATACACTATATTACAATACAAAAATACTATAAAATGTAAGAAATGTGATATAAATACCACTAGAATCACAATCCTCATCTCTGTTCCCTGCTCCCAAACTCCCAATAATCAATCAAGAATATATTTTAGGGTACATTCTAATTTCCATATATGTAATGATATAATATTTTTGGATTCCCAAGGCATCCCAAATAGAGTGTGTGACCAAATCCTAATAGGAATCTACCAATGGCCTAGTGCCATCTAGTGAGTGAATATATAATGATAACTGTATGTAGGAAGAAATAGAACATGTCATGTAATTACATAATGTAAAAAACCTATAAAGTGCATGTTTTCCTTTAGTGACCAATTTATTTATAAAATAATTCTTTGAATTAACAATGAGTTCTGTGACATGTAATAATCATGTTAATTTAAATTTACAATATCATTACCTAATAAATCTCAAGACATGTCACATAACCATATTCACCAAGTAGTGTTATGAACAATGTATTAAAAAATTTTCCATCTAGAAAGAGTAATCAAATGAATGAATCTAAGAATACTAATTGGATTGGAAGAGACATCACAAAAACCATTTAATTACATATTAGATTCATAATATGTGTGTGTCCTTAGAACTCCCCATTTTGAATCAAGGAACTGTTCCAGGAATAATATAAACAAAAAATCTATATGTTTTTCCATGGTTATCCTCACAAGAACCTATGTATCACTCTAGGTGTGGTATAAAAACATATCCCATAAATTCCATCATTTGAGGTCCAATATGGGGGACCAAGTATCACCCTAGGATTATATGATCAGCATCCCTCTGAGTTTACCTTTTTTATTCAATAAATAGTCCCAGTTACACTCTAGCATATAAAAGTAACTCCCAGTGAGTCCATCATTTGTAATTATTATAAGTAGTATATGTGTATCTCAAGTATAAGAAAGGTATATGCAGAATGTGTCCATCCATGGAATTCGTATATGAACCCATCTATTACCCTATTTATATTCACCAGCATTCAAGAAATACCACTAAATTATATCAAGGTTATCACCTTATTCAAGGTAATTAAATAATAATCATTTTACAATGTAAAGGTAAAAACAAAGAACAATTTATTTCAACATCTCCTATGATGGTGGTTCATGGTGTGGTTAAGAAAAGAAGGTGTAGTCTTAAATTTAACTCACTTGGGAATTTCATCATAACAAGGATCTTATTATTGAATAACCAATACATGAAATGTTTATAGGCACATAGATTTAATTCCCTTTTTTCAATTAAACAAATTTAAATTGATATTACACCTAAACTTAAATGTAAATATAAAATTCATGTTTCAATAGACAATTCATTAAAAAATATCCCATGAAAGGATAAAGGGAAAGTCTCAAAGGTATCAAAATTCATATTCCATAATAATGTTCAATTAAAATATATGACACACCTGAGGGTCTGATCAAATTTATGTTTATAACAATTTAATATTTCTCAATGTTCCACATGAACATTATAGTATAAACCTATCAATTGAATTTAGGGATTAATTTCTATTTTATAGTCGTCACTCAGTGAATTTGATGCGTGGTACAACAAAATATATAGAAATACTTCAACATTCTAGGAAAATAATTATACCATCAACCATAGGGTCAAACTAGATATATCATTCATTATAATATCTTGATTTTATTTAGATATGGAAAATATCTATTAACATATTAATAACCTATAAATATAGAATATTATCTACCTACTAAATATTGAAACTGATAAAAAAATTGAAGTAAAAAGTATTAGAGATTTTTCTAGTGTTGATCAAATGAGATGAATGAATTTTGATTCCAATATCATACAAATAATATCTCTCAAATCCAAGAATAGACTATGAATAGGGATTTGAAAAGGGGTGAGTATTGTTTCTTGGATAAGAAGTGAAAATTTTGTTGGATATAATATTTAATTAAGAGAAAAATAAGTGATCACCAAATAAATGGGTCTACATGGTTTTATTTCATGGTTCTCTAATCAATGGGCCAACCATCTGCAATTTTCTTTAATAATGGTCACCCTACATGGTTTTCACAACCAGTTTGACTAACCATGAACAAAACATAAAAAAATACACTTTCAAAGTTGTAGATATTTTCACACAACCATGCTTCATAGGTCGCATAGTTGGTATAACAATAGGTTTTTCATTACTGTACTATCGTTCCTTAAATTGTGAGATGTTACCGCATGAACATCCCCAAATGGTTTCTACAAATTTTATAGCAATCCATGTTCACCACAATGAATGGTTTTTGTTTTCTAAACCAGACCTAGACACTCCATGTTACCTCTATGACCTAGAAGTATATTCCATGTTTGTTATTTTTATGTATTTAATCAAAAAATTAATGGATGGAAAAGATTATGATCCTCAATAAAAAAATTGTGTCCCCCAAACACCCTACATAAAAATAATTTATCAAAAAATTTCTCTCTCATGTGTCATGAATAAATTTTGAGAATTACTCAGGATATAATAATTGTACATTGTCCTCACACACCTATGTCTCATTTTATAAATGATTGTGCTGCCATTTCACCTATACTAGAGTAACCGACTTGAATAAGATAACATTTATGTTATGATCCTCAACAAATATCAGATGTTCCATAAAGGAAGCATCTACCAATAACTCAACCTTTGTAGGCTGAATGTTATGAAATGGGCCTGAATACTAATCTTGTAGTAGTGACATGTGGAAGAAATCATGCATTTATATGAACCTAAACTGTAACTGCAACCAATAGGCTAAAACTCTCTCCAACATCGTGAATGGCCCAACATATCATGGTGGAATCTAACAATGAATCATGATTTTATTTTGTACCATCTTTGTGAAACACTTTGAAAGAATGGATTCCTGACCTCGAACTCTTGATGTCATCTGTGATGATTGGTATAATATTTTTGTTGAGACTGCATAAAAACCACCCATTTTAAAATATATTATTCATTCTTTGTGATCTATTAAAAAATGTTCCATGAATAGAATCATATCCTCCATCTAACCAGCACATTGATGACTATCATGGCCTAACATAAAAATACTCTTAAGGTGACATCTAAATAGTATATTTCAATCTATTGTTATAAGACAATCCAATCTGTGTTATATGCTTATACCATGAGTACAAAAAATCAAGGACATATGATCTCATCATGTCCTCAATCACATGTATCATATGATATGACTGGAAATCAGTTTGGGTATGGTATGCTATGTTCAAAAGAACTTGTGTACCAAGTGCACTCTAAAAACTCCTCCTGAAAGAAGATGTAAAATATGAATCACTCTCTAAAAATAAAGGAAAATGGACCCCATGAAATCCTACTATCACTCATATATATGACATCCCAATAATTTTTATTGAAAAGGGATCCTTAAAATGTAGGAAATGAGAAAAAACTATGATCATCTCAACATCAACCCATACTACATTATTTAATAGAGGAAACCACTATAATAATATTAGAAAATACATCATAACATCTTCCAATTTCCACTCATGCATGAGAAGATTCTATTAAATTTGGACTATTGGATGGTGTTCCACCTCTAACAGCTGACAGGTGTATCGTATCATAAAATTAGATACGTCTCCTTTCATACCCTACCACTATTATTAGATATATAAATTTCTTTATAGCATGGTAACAGCATGTTGAACTTCAAAATAGGAAGCATAAAAATATCACATCATCACCTTGATCATGACTGGTAAAACCCCTTCATGACCACGTATATACAAACTTTTATATTATCCTATGGTCCCACTAGGATGATGGACCTTACCATATTCACTCTACAATAGAAATATTCCCTCTATATATGTTATATTCTTCAATGCACAATATCTTGAAGGAGAGAGGTAATATGTAAGGATAAAATAAAATTCTATGGCTGAATGTTGTTTACATCGATGTTATCTCGGGGAAAATTTCCAAAATTTTCCGCTCAATGCTAGCATAATGAAGTAGATATATACGAGTCCTCCTACATAGTGAATCGGTCATTGCATTAGCAATACCAAGTATGTATGAATGTTTGATTTCAAAAGAGTGGAGGTATTGAACCCACATTTTCTACCTTAGATTCAAATCATTCTCTGAAAAATTTTACGACAAGATTTAAGGGTTCGTGTATATCAAAAAAGTATCTCTAAGTAAAAATTTCGACCATATTGAAATGTGTGAACAACGATAATAAACTTGATATCTTGTTTTAGGTAACTCCTTTCAAGTGGATTCTGCATCCTTTAACCGTATGACACAAATATATCTCCCTCTATAAGAACTAATCCATTCTGGTTACCTATTTCATCATAGTAAACAAGGAAATCCCTTCCAAACTCAGGAAATATATTTATGGTTAAATTAAATCAACCTTTTAGATCCAAAAGGTTGTCTCATATAAATATGGCCATAAAAACATCACACCAATATTATTCAAGAAATTATGTAGAAATACAAGGTGAGAGAAGTTCAGTATGAAAATTTTTTAGTAGCAGAATAACTCAAAGAAACTATATACCTTAATGGTTTTATTGGTCTACTCTGATGAATTTCTATTTCTGACAAACTCTAGGTCAATTGATACTCATGTCCCTATTATAATATAACATTGTAAGGGAATATAATACATCTAAAATGGAACTTTTTTAGATAATAAAATTGTTTATTCTATGTCATTGAATTATATAAGATGAAAATATTTTTTTTGTGGTTGGGTCAATACAGAAAATTCACAAATATTTAATCCATAAAAACTACTATAAATGAATCCAGATAAGGATGTAATGCTCAGTTCATCAGTTCTATTAAAACCACTAGTGTGTCAAGGCGGCTGAAGGGCCTAATGAAATACTCATTTATACCATACCTAGTATGAATAATTTGTGTGAGTTGTGTCTTATGGGTTAAGACACCCTTGATGATAAACAGTTCCTAATTCA
This sequence comes from Viscum album, assembly GCA_963277665.1. Taxonomy (NCBI): domain Eukaryota; kingdom Viridiplantae; phylum Streptophyta; class Magnoliopsida; order Santalales; family Viscaceae; genus Viscum; species Viscum album. The sequence goes on along the minus strand of OY728165.1, from coordinate 81,220,817 downwards.
ATATTTTATGTAACTCAAGATCATCAAAGATTATCAAAGATAACATATATCCTTGTTAGAGGATACATGTTCATAACCATAAGCTAAATAAATTTATGTCATTACATAGATGTGATGGGAGTCCTATAAACATTTTTTGCAAAAGGATATGAGATCCCCAAAAAGAAGTACTAGATTATATATATATATATTCATATAAATCCTGAAGATGACACTTGAGATATTTCATATCAATAGTGTCTATCCTATAAGGATGAATGGATACTATTGTATCTCTTGAATCTAGATAAATAAATAAATCAACCACCCTTTGTATAGGTAATCCTAAATTTTCATTTACGAAAATAACCCTAAATCGATCAACTCCTAGATGAAAATCAATGAGATGTTTTTTCTAATTATCCAGATATAATGTCACAATCAAGGCTATTACCATTTTCAGCCCATGATGCATAGGTATAGCTCATCCTTCCTATACATCCCATTCACCTTTTTGAATAAACTCACTTCCCACTTGTGATGTGAAGGTAACAACACGTTAATATAAATCAACAAAACCAGTGAAGGGAAGCAGCTATTCTATCATAATAATGATTTAAAAACAAAAAATTCTATGGAATAAGTGGCCCCATAAAATGTCACACATGTATATCTCTACGGGTCACTCCCTAAAATAATTTACATCCTATGTTTTAATCCTTAGAGGAGTATCAAGCATAAAAAACAACATGATGTTTGAACAAAGAGCCCAATGCTCTTTACAATGGGAATTGATATAAAGTGATTAGAATACTATATACAAAAAATTGGATAATATAATGTAGAGTCTTCCATGAGAGAAAATATATAAATAAAATTTTCAAGATTCTAATCCTCCTGGGTGGTCTGAATTTTTTATATTCGCCTGATATGCAGCCCTATGATATAGTCTAGATACCCTTAGAAAATATACACCTTTGTTTCTAAAATACATGGGTCTTAATACAATGGAAACATCCACCACATCATCCTAATCTGTCAGATATACTACATCTCCCTATTTATAATGAAGCTATTAACCCCTCTATAACACATGGAGTTGGTGCTGACCCACTCTTAGTATCTTCCAGAGGACACATTATACATAATCATAGTAGATTTATAATATTTTCACATGATCAAAACTCGATTTGGTCCCTTGGACTGTATAGCCTCATATATACCAGTGTACCACCCTTGTAGACCCGCTCATGGATTCCCCAGTATGTCCAAGCTACAAATATCACCCTATCAAAGATAAAAAAATTCATCGTACTGAATTTCGATGTAGTATAAGATCTTGATTCTAAACTATCCTAACTCGCATCCTTATCATCTCTCAGGTTACTCTAAATTATAAGCATCTAATTCAATATTCCATAAAATGTATCCCTTTGAAATAAATTTACTTTTGATCGGAAGTCGTACATGAGATCATCCTAAAATCATATAGCTTTAGATATTCGAACACGAATCATAGTCAGTGTAATTCAATAAATCTATATGAAATGGGTAGAGTAATCCACAATTGATTACATGCTCGGCTCCAAGTGTAGTAGTTATCAGGATCTATCAGCCCTCAGAATCTCAGGATAGAAATAGTCATAAAGGAGAATATAATAATCTCTCATAGAATTCTCTAAATAATGATTTATCAAATTAATTACACCCCACCATCTCCTAGATGAATCCCACAACATATATGTGGTGTGATTTTACCCTACTCTTGAGAGGTATCCCTAGATGCCCGATGATAGATAACATAGCCTATAGATATTAATACATTCTATATGGCCTGTCATCCAACAAAAATGTGGGTAGATGCTGTTGTAGGTACTCACACATCAAAACTTTTGTAGCCAATGAATTTTATGGTTTTCCCTAAATGTTAGAGGATTAGCTGGTAAAAATGGAGGATCCATAGGTATCCAATTGCACATCATTTCATATGCATGATCACTTCTACCCATCTGGCATATCATTGGACAACTGCAATGTGGCTTACCTTAAAAAATTCATAGAGAATTCATCAAAATTTTTCATTATCAATGTTTGTTACTCAAAATCATTGATACTATAATAGGATATGTATAATCATTCTTATATAAAAACACACCCCACTACCTACTCCAATATTCATGTCCTGAAATGAAAATATCATATAATAGAAATAGATACTACCTACTTCCCACTAAAAAGGCTAGAATAAGTCAAGTTCTCGTCTATAATAAATTTTAGTTTAAATTTTATTCCCACATATATTTTTCATTTATTTTCCTTAAATTTATCACAATTTATTTTTAAAAGCAAGAACTAATGGTTAACCAAATTCATATCCATATGAGCACTCACATCTCAAGAAAAAAAATGTGGCCTCACATTATCACCACTGTAACACAATCAAGAATAAATTTCACATCCGAAATATTGTATATTATGAAACCTATCAAAATAGAATAAAAAATATAATGCATCCTAAATGGAATTAAATATTCCATGCAATGTAATTTATCTGGTATTCCTAAAATGTTGCATGAGATGGCATACCCAAATCAATTTGGGATTCAAAAAAATATAACACAGAATCATATCAATAATAATATCAAAATTAAATTAAATCACATAATGGTGGAATAAAATCAATTGTAATAGTCAAAATAAATATAATGTGAAATTTAATTCAAGGAAATTTTGAATTTTCATATACATAGATTATCTATTCTCAGGCACCACTCATTACCAAATATTTATCCTTAGAAATCTGATTATAATATCTAAAAATATAAAAGTGGACATGAAAATAATGCTTTGATTCTACATTTTATTCTCGTAGACCTATATACCACTCAACAGTGCCCCGAGCCTAGTTGCCCACATGGCCTCGAGTGTATCTTCCCTGATGACATGGGATATTGATGAGTTTCAAGTGTTTATGAGTGTTAGTGAGGATTCTATGGCCTCATCAGTAGAGTGTATCATAATGGAAATACTATATTAAATGATTAATTAAACATTATATCAACAAAATAGATGAAAAAGTTAAATTAAATGAATATATAAATCATATCATAATGATTATTAGATTATTATGATGATAAATGTCTCTATAAATAATAAAATATATGTATATAAGAGTATAATACAATATGACTATCAAAAGCACAATATGGGAAAAACAATCCTTCTAGAATCATGAGCATCATATATTTCATCTTCTCCCTTTCTCTAAAGAAGAAATCATAATAGTGTTGTTGGGTGCATTCCATTATCCATAACTATAATCTTATTATATTACCAAAGGCGACCTGAACAGGGTGTGAAACTAAATCTCATTATGCTACCACCCAAGGTCTAGTTCTATCCGATTAGTGAAAAAATATATATAATAGTGTGCATTCATTAATATATATAATGTTAATTACTAGAAGTAAACATACTATAATGATTAGGTTCTAATTTAAAAACCAATTATTTTAATTAATTACATTAAGGATGTAAATATCAAAATTAACAGTTTTTTAAGTTCTATTAAATAATCAGGATCATTTAATTATCCAACTAAATTTAATTAGAAAATATTTTTACCTATCAAGTAACAAAACATCCCCCACATTTAAATTATGAAAGGAAGTATAAATTACCTTACATAATGTGAAAAAAATATCAAATAAATGAATTTTAATTGGCTTGGTAGATTTTTCACATTTACCATTACATTTTATATTGAATTCTGAAACTGATCATATCCTTGGAATTCCACATTAATAATTCATGTATTTATTGAGGAATAATATAAATCAACACCCTATAATTCATGTATTTATTGAGGAATAATAGCCACTTCATTCCATCTATGGAATTATTCTGAGGGATCCCAATAATCCCCCATGGAATAAATGATCAAACACCATTTGAGTCTATCCTTAGTAGTCCATAATGAGTCCATGTATCATTCATATATATTACATTAAGGCCTGATGAATTTATCCTTAAAAAACAATATATGTATTCCATGTTTCACATGGGTATAAGTAAAATAGAATTCAAATGATTCCATCCATGGCATTCATATATGAACCCATGTGTATCCCAAGGCATATTCATAACCATTCAACCAATACCATTAATATATATATCATCTTCACCCACTTATTAATTTCATTTAAATTATTGTCATATAGCTATGTCAATTTCAAAACCAATAAAATTTCAATGGAATCACACCTAACAAGGTGGAATATGTCATGGATAAGCTTAGAAGGATTAGTCTTCAATTTATCAAACATTGGAATTTCATCTTAACTGGAATCTTAGGATTAAACAACCAATAAATTTAATGTGTCCATATTAATGACTTCCATTCCATCTTATCTATAAATTCATCTAAAATATTATATTAAAATTCAACATATATATCAATTCACAATTTATGATTCAATTTACTTTTCAAGATTAAACATCCCATTGAAAGCGTAAAGGGAATAACTAAAAGGTATCTAGATTCACATTCCATCATAATTTTTTGTTTAAATACACAAAACACATAAGGGGAGGTTCAAATTCATTTATCATAAACACATGAAAATTTTCTGCATGCCTCTTTAATGGAATAGGATATACAAATAAAATAAATTCATGGAATACATTCCATTTCAAGGGAGTCAATATTAAGTTTTGGAACATGATATATATATATATATATATATACATATAAACACATCTAATGTCAAGGAAAATCACAAGACCACCTATCGTGTGTTCTTAGTGTACAGTTAATGAATTATAAAATTATGATTCAACTCAGACCAGGATAAAATATAATAGAAAACGAAGAAACTATAAATAGTCCATATTTTCATGAACGCAATTTTTGAATCTGAGAAGAAACAAAATGTGAAAAAATAAAATGCTAATGGATATAATATCAGAAGGGATATAACTAGAAAATATTATCACAACTCCATGATTTTATGAAGAATATCTCTTGATTCCTAGAATATTCACCCACTATGGCTTCCAAATGGGTGATTTTGTTGCACGTGAGAAGATGTGAAAATTGGGATTTTTATAAAATGAATTAAGGTAGAAAATATAAATTCAACCAAAATATAAGTCACATGGTTTGATATCACCATTAAACAAACAATGCAATATCCATTCGAACTTTTCCATAGGAAAAGACCCCACACATGGTTTATTGGAAAGGTTTCAATGACCATGCGCATACCATTAAAAAATATGATAATGTTATAAACATTCATTCATGACTGTGCAACCCTAAATGCTTTATTTTTCTAACCATAAGGAATGTAGGACTTCACTATCCAGCCTCACATAATTGGATGTAACCATGCGGCCTACCCCACATAGTTACTACTAAACCTTCACTAATCCATTTTTACCCTAATTTCTGGTTTTGGTCTCTGAACTGGCACTAGACACCCCTATATCTTTCACATTATAAAAATACACTATCTTTATGTAATTGTTGATAATTTAAACTAAAAAACTTATAGAAGTAAAATATTACAAACCTCCTGAAATAACTTGTTTCATAAAATTATATAATAATAATTTTAATCTAATATACATTGATATTATTATTTTTTTGGTCATGACTCAGTTAAAGTAAAATTTACATTCTATTAGAAATTAAAACATTGACCAAGCCTACTTGTTCATAACCACCACCACATTTCGAGGTAATTTAATTTCATTAATTTCATCACACATGTGGTTATAAGTATGGAATTAATAAATACATAAAATTATTCTAAAACTATAAATATATTTAAACATTAATTTTTACATTACCTTTTACCCGTAAATAAAATATAAAATAATAGTACAACTCATGTGTGCCTGTGGAATAACACAGCCACAAATCTATGTGATTATTTTTTATAAGAATATTAAAAGAATTGTATGATATGTTTTTAGAATAAATTTAGATGATAATTGCAACATGTTTCTTATTTTTGGTAAAATAAAACTGTTACCCCTTTGAAAATGGTTGTCACACAATTGTTATTTTGATTGTATAAGTCAAATGACCCAAATACATGAAATTTAAACATAATATATTTTGATATATATATATATATGTCATGTAAATAAATTAAATAATAATGATTATGATGATCTAATAACCATTAAAAAATCATCATAAAATATTAAATTAATAAAATTTCATTATTCAGGAATGTAAAGGGAGTGTGTGGAGAGTCGGAAGACTAGGTAGGGGAATTTTATTAAACATTTTGTTTTAAATGTTTTAATCAATTATTCTTGAGAAACCCTTATATTAAAAATGTTTAAATATTATTTTTAATCTCAATATGATGTTTGTATGGAGATTTAATCTATCTTTTACTTTTTAAAAATGATTGAAAACATATTTAGAAACATTTTTGGTACGAGTCACTAAATCTTCATTTTCAAAAGTAAATAAAATGATGTTTTTAATGATTATATAATGACTTATTTTTCTACTATCAAAGAAAATTATAGCTAGCCATTTTCCGATACATGTTTTTATATATTTTACAATAATATCATATTTTATTCACATATGTTTTTCTACTTAGAGATTATTGAAATGAAACTGTAATTAAAAAACTTATTTTTAATTAATGATAGAACATTATTCTTCATGTGTCTTAATGAAAATATTTCTAGATATTTGATGATTAAAATGGCTGTTTTTTTATTTATCATTATTTGGTTCATTGAAATTTTATTATATAACATGTGATCCTAATATTTCTCTGAAAATGGTTGAGGGTTTTATTTTTCATCAATTAATTTAGTGAATTTACTGGTTTATTTTTAATTAACATACACCAATGGGATATGATGGAATTAATGGTGATTTTTAATCCATTTTTATGTTTATAATAGTAGTTAATTTATGAAAAATTTCACAATATATATATATATTATTTTTCATTGAATTACACATATTTTTAATTAAATATATTGATTTTAGAAGGATAGAGAATAAAATAATAATTAGTGGAAAGTTTATGATATTATAAAGGTTATTTATTTGTTTATATAAATTATAAAATTTTTTATGTAAATTTCATGAATATTATTTTAAATTAAATATTATTTATAATTATATTAATAATTTGGTATTTTAATATAAATTTTTGATTTTATAATGATTATTTGATTCTAAATGATAATTGTATCCAAAAGAAAATTTTCATTTTGGGTATTCATGAATTTTGAAAACAACTAATATGTTTTTTTATATCCCACTCTATATTTTTTTCATCCCACATTTTCAAATATTTTTCGAAGGACATAAGGTAGTTTAGTAATTATCAATGGTTAATGGTGTCATGACTTTATTGTTGAAAATTTTTCATGAAGGAAATAATAATACAAATACAATAATATATTTATATGGAAAAAATGATTGATATGGAAATATACCTTGTGTTATGATATTTTTTTGATAATCATATTAAAATATTAAACTAAAAGATCCTTGAAATGTAATAATGTGAATCCCTTGTTTTTGATCATGTAATTATGGGTTTATTATGTTATGGGGTGTTATAATTAATATTAAAAGAAAGTATTGGAAATATCTAGAATTTCTTAAAATACAAGTTGATAAATTTTAGGGATTATAATTTTGGGTTTTATTATTATGAGAACTATTTTAAATAATTTCATGTTTCTTTATATGATAAATATTTATTAAAATTTTATTCAATAGAGGAAACGTGGAATAGATAATGAGAAAGAAAAACCATAATGATATCCTTCCATGTTAGTATCCCAGAATGGTCAGTGTTAGAGTTGAGTAGTTTGTGGCTATATTAACTCAATTGAACTTTTTTCAAATTGTTAGAAACATGGAATTGATCAACCAAATCATTCCTATAAAAATATTTATATAGTGGAACATTTTATTAAACAAGACCTATTATATTTTAGTTGATTTATATACCCAATTTTTCTGAATAATAGACAAAGGGTTCATAAATGAAATTAGATATTGTGGAATGTTTGGATAATTATAAGGTAACACATTAAATTTATCATTTAAAAAATTAAGTTTATCTATGGTGGCATTAGATTAAGAATACCAATTTGGAAAAATGTGCAGATGACATATATTGGATAATATTCAAGGATCTTTTCCCAATGAAATATTTTCCTCATGTTTTAAATCATATAAAGGGTATTAAACCCGTTGTATTAACGTATAAAGATGAAAATTATTTTATTTATATGAATATAATTTTACTACACTAGCTAGGAATTCATCAAATTTCATTCAATAAATTTCTAGTGAAATATAAAAATATTAATACATGTTGAAATAATTTTAAGTTTGTCACTCATGAGTTTGGATGTTATGAGGACATTGTTCAATGGTTTAATATGTTCAAAATACATTTTGATAAATTTTATAACAATAACATGATTAGAATCCCCAAAGGATTTTTTTTATGAATTTCATAGTGAAATCTAAATTCATGAAAAATAATTTTTCTTCTTGTGATAAGATTCCAAAAATAATTTCGATGTATGTATTATCCAATCTCTAAAGAGTTATCAGTGTGTTTATATGAGGCATATGATTCATGTGTTTTAGAGAAACATCAATGTTAATGGACATAATACTAAATATAATTAATCTATAAATTTTTTTAATTATAATGAAATTGTCCATTACATAAGCTCATGTTTGAAGAAAAAATAAAAGATAGAGGTCAACAAAATAACAAGTTAATGGGTATGGACAAATCATTCATGACTACCTCAAGATATACATAACTGTCGAATGATGTGGTGAAGGGTACCCTAATTTTATAATTATATAATTATAGGGTATTATTTTATTCTATTATGACAATTTCATTTATTTTTGAGAATTAATCAAATAAAATCAGTATATAACAACTCTAACTGGATCAAAAAAATTTATTAAGAACATATAGTGATATTTTAAGTCAATTGGGATTTTTATGAAACTTTCTTTCATCATATGAGGAATGGATTTTCCTATTTTTCTTGTTAGATTAACTTTATTGGTTCTTGATGTTATTCATGGTTTGTAATGAATTTAATTTTATCACTCTATGATTCATTTCTGAGTTAATGTATTTATTTGAAATCATCTTAGTCTATTTCATTTTTTATATAAGATTGAGTTCACACCTTTTATTATATATTAATATGATCGGTAATTGGTTAAATATATGGGTTACTATTATCTTTCATATTTTATTGAATGGAAATGAGTTATTTTATTTCTTGATGTTCCAAGGGGAAATGAACATTTGGATGTATTTTTTCAGATTTTGAATGTATAATTATTAATTTAAAAATTAAATTTTATGTTTAACTTCATCCAAATGTAATTAATGTTTCAAGACTATCATATCAAATGAATCTATATGAGTTTTATTGAATGTAAATTTTATATACAAGAATTATGTGTGAAATATTTCATATACTATAGAATTTAACATTGGGTTCTCAGGATTTGTTTGATAAAAATTAATGTTCATTGATTATTTCATTGATTATATAGTATAAAAAACAATAATGTTAGAATATAGTAACCATTTCTTCATAGTGGGATATTCTATAGGTTCCTAAATATTTTTCTATGATTAATCTCAGTTCAAGTTACCATTGAATAATAGAGATGAAAGAATGTTTACATTAATATATATATTACTAGGTATAACTATTACATGTTTATCAATACTCAAATTTTTTTATTTTTCAAAAAAATGCACTTTAGGAGGAGTGGTCTCCATACATTCAAATTTCAAATATTCAAACATTGATCATCCAAAGTTTAAAATTTGAAAATACCCAAATTTGGTGCTCTCGAATCCCAAAGCTTCATGTGCCCGTGACCATCACATCTGTAGACCAATCATCATGAAATATCCAAGCAATGATCCAGTATAATCACAATCAGATGAAGTCATGTCTCCTCCCTCCATCATCATTACATATACACAGTTGACACGGTCATCGCCCCACCACCACTGAAGCCGGTAAACATAAAAATTAACCCAAGAAGCATAGATGTAACAATCATCTAGCCATTACCAAGGAAACCATCATCACATTCATCATCACCTTCACCATCACCATCTTTAAAACACCATTCAATCCTCAACCAAATTGTCATCACTTCACCCTTGTCATCAACAATCCATAAAAAAATCATTGAAACTGAAAACTAGTTCACAACAAACATAATGAACCATCCGCTGGATCCCAAAGAAGCCATTGAAAAAAATAGAAAAGACAAACAATGAAAGCTCTCCACAACCACAAATATTGAAAAACCCACCATAGATAACAACTTTTTTCGAAAATCACCAAATCGAAGAGAAGCGACAACTGAAACCCATAAGAAAAATAAAATCCAATGCAGGACTCACCTCCTAGAACCTCGTCGACTACTCCACCAGCAAGACCAAAATCCTCCTTGGATACATTGCACCTTACCAACCTGGTGAGGAGTGATGGAACCACATGATAGAGATAAGGTTGAGCAGACTGAGGCCGCCACAGAGGAAAGGACCAATGCGAGAACCTTAAACAATACCAGAAATCCCAATAAATGGAACATAACATGAGGAAAGCACCCCAAATCCCATTCCATTGATGAAAAAAATCATAAAAAACCACCATGACATGGAACAAATCCAGAGAAGGACACGCCTCCTAAAACACTATCAATTGATCAAACAAGACATCCCTAGCCTCTTTGAAACCGCCACTGCAGACCGACTGGGAGAGCCACGAAGTTACTTGAAGCCCGAGTAGAGTTTGAATCGGGATTAGGTGGCAAATAAGAGACTAAACCTCACCAATACCACCAAATCCAACCGTAGAAGCCATCACCATGTTAGAAGGTCATAGAGAAACCCTTGGATGGGAAGAGGATGAAGCAGGAAAAGGGTAGAGCTGAGTCGAAGCGCGGGCCTCCACATTCAAATCGCCTCTATGGAAACCCTAGTGAGAGAGAGTGAGAGGTTGACGCCACTCAGAGGCTTTTCCTTGGTGGAATTAAAATAAAACCACTATTATATGTTTATGGTAATTCATTTTGTGTTTTCAAATATACTCAATATATGAATGGTTCTCATGAATAAATTTCTCTAGGAGTATTTAGAAAAGTTTGTTGTGTTTTAAATTTATGTTATTACAGTATATTATAATATCTATGAATATCTTGAGAAATATATATGAATATATTTTTAAACATTGAAATAAAATAATCTCTATAGTGAATTCATTAAAAGTGAATTTTTTGTCATCATATTTCTTTTAAACTGAATATTTTTTGTAAAAATCATGTATTTTTTACCCTTTTAAAACTAATTTAGTGAAATAGTATCCATGAACAACATATGAGACTAAAAGTTAATTTTTTTTTCATTTATTAGAATAAAATTACTAATAAATGTTTTATAATATTTCTTGATTATCAAGCCTAATGATAAAGATTACTCAAAAATGAATTTAATTAATATAGAGAAATGATGGTAATGAATTCGTTTGAGGAATTGAAATGAAGATTGGTTAATACAATAGTGTTACCCATACTATATTTATCTATGAGTTTGTTATTTATATTTATGGGTCAATAAAAGGCATTGATTGTGTCTGGATATAAGATAACCAGGTAATTAAAAAACATGCTAATTGAAACTCCATGGAATGTTTTTCTAGCACATTTTATTTAGCTTATGTTGTTGGTTTTATCCCTAAAATTTTTGAATAATATTTTGACATGTGAATAAAATAAATATTTATAAATACTATCAAATAATTATGTATATATTCAGTAAAAAATAATTGATAATAGTGAATAGAAGATTTCATGAAATAATAAGGGAATATTATTACACCGATCACTATTTTATAGGAAAGGAAAAATGTATTTGATTCCATGAGTCCAAAAAATAAAATTTAAATAATCATATTATGTATACAATATGATCTTTATTTTATGACATAATGAATTTGGGTTTCGATGTTATGTATCTAGAAACCTATTCTCATTTGGTTATCATAATATTAATATAATCTAATTATTAAGTAATTATGATTTTTTTAATGATCATGGTTTAAAATGGAATTCATAATTTGATAGTGAAAATAAATTTTCAAATATAAATGTTGAAATATAAGGTATTATGTGACATTGAAATTTGTTATGTCCTCCAATTAACATTTAGTTTAAGAATTAATTATTTATTTAGGTTCATATTAATTGTTTGATTTTTCTACTTGTAGTACTATGATGTGAAAATATCATCAGAAATATTACTATTTGAAATAAAATAAAGATTGATATTTCTAAATTTACTATGAAATGTATACTTTTTCAATAGGTTAGTGTATAGTGAGAAAAGTTAAGGGGATTATTTATCCTCTGTCAATTTCTAAATTAAAATGAGAGAATGTATCCATGGAATTTTAGTTTTATTTTTTATTAATTCATTATATAATAATAAATGTTTTGTTATAAATGATCATTAGAATAAATTTACACATTTTCTACACATTTGAGATACTATTTATTTAGATTATGATTATAGAAATTGTATTTCAATAGTAATCAGGTTACATGGTTACCCTAAATCAATTGTATCTAATCATGATCTCTTCATTACAACAAATTCAATATATTTAAGAATATGTTGGGTACTGAATTTAATTACTTCACAACCTTTCACTATCCATATGTTGAATGGTAAAATATCAATAATAATAATCTTTATGTAATTCATTGAAATGTCATTAGAGAATCAAGGAGGTGGTGATCTATATATTTCATGGTTGGATTTTTCTATAAATAATAATTTAATATCTACTATACAAATGGATCCTTTAGAGATATTTTTTGGAAATCATTATTGGACTCCATCTTGTTGGAAAAATGTTATTTAAGGAAAATAATTAGTTTTAATGAAATTATAGAAATACTAGAATCAGTTTCATACCATGTGGAATTACCTGAATATTAATCATAGATACATAATGTATTGATTTATTCTTTGTTATGTAAATAAGTATTTGATAACCCTCATTTATTGATTATTGATGTGGTACGACATGAAGAAAATATTTTTTTGGAAAGAAATATCTTATTATACATCATAAATATAATTATTTTTAGAATAATATTACTCACATAGTTATTTTTTACAGTAAATCAATATTAATAGAGAAGAAACATGTGAATAGAAAAACTATATGATTGAAAATACAATATTTTGTTTACACACAGAATAAATTTAAAGAGATTAAATTTCATATTAAGGGGAAAAATATAAAAACCCATGTAATGTGAATTATATATAAATTTTATATCTTATTAACATCAGGGAATATATTTTATGTTTTCACTTTAAATATAAAAATTCCATATAATTTTTCAATCAAAAAACATATAATTTTATTCTAATATGATTATTTTCTATTAATTATGTAAAGAATTGAAGTTTCATTGTAATTTTTTTAATGATTATATGGGAATTTTATGAGTATTGAAAATTTATGGTGCATGGTTCTGAGGCCCAGTGTGCCCAAAATGAATTTTTGAACTTTCTTTTGGGAATATTTTGTAAACGTGTGAGCGGGATTTTGAATCTTCTGAACTGGTGCTCGAAATTGAAATCTGAGAGAATTGTTGAACTCACAGTGCCGATATTCACATAAGGAAACCTTCACCTCAACTGCAGTAGGTCAAGGGTGAAAGGTTGTTTTTTTGATTTACGTGGGAGAAAATAAAATAACCTAGCTGTAATTTGATTTTGAAAATTAAATTCCCAATTTTTTTTGTTTTAGGGACCACCTGACCCTTGAACTCCCCCTATAATTGAAGTCAGTTTTTGGTTTCCCCACACATTGATGTTCCTACTTAATTTGTTTAATTAATTAAATTAAATTTATTAATATGGATTTTCACCAATTAGTTGGATGATTTGTTGGTAATGGAGAAGCTTGGGATACTTGTGCAGAAACATTATCTCCAACAAGGAACACTTTCTCCAATGAGGAACTCTATCGAAGGATCACTAATGAGGAACTTCTTCAATGACCACGAACTGACGATCGTCCTTCCCACACTTTACCAACGTCAACGATTCTTTCAGGTAGGGATTGTTGTTTCATATACACCACACACCATTCTTGTCTTTCTTCTTGAATAAAAAAAAACTAGACCGCTTTATACCGATCTAACGTGGAAGGTGTAGGGAAAATGAAAAAAACCTGACCTGTCCTCACCCTTTGTCGAATTTTGTTGGTATTGAATCAATAGGAACATCCCAACATGAGTCTAGGAGACTCTGGAATAAAGATCAGGTCCTCGGGGCACACCCCTTGCCCCGAGGAATGTCATCGTCGACTGTACTGGCGACCGCCACCAGTGGGGCTTGAGAGTGGCGGTCGACACAATGGTTGGCTGAGACCGCATCAATAACATGACCGCACCACCGGTGAATGGCTGAGGCCCGTCGGCCGTTGCAGAGCAAGGGCAGCGGCCGGTGCATGGTTGGCTACATGAAGGGGTGGCGGTGCGCATTCGGGTCGTCGGGCGTGCAAGGGTTGCGACACGAGGCCATGATGGTGAATGAGGGGCAGCCGGCTCGCTGAAGGCAGCTGGAGGTTGCATGGTGTGTGACCACTCCGCGCAGGTGGGCCGGCTGCCTGGCCAGCCGGGGAGCCGAGTGGGACCTCGGGTCCCGCGTGCTAGCTGTTGGTTCCACATAGTGGCGGTCATTCGGCTACCAATAATGAATGGATGGGTTGTTCAGGGAACCCAGGGAACACCTCCCCCTTGGGAGGCGGCTAGGGTGGACCCCACTATAGGGGCCACCTATCCGCAGGCCAACCGTGACCCTCTTATTGGCTACCCGCTGCGGGCCGGACCTAGTGGTCCAGGCCGGATCTAGAGGTTCGGGCCAGACCCAGTGAGCCAGGATGGATCCTATGGGCCGAGTTGGACCCGAGGCTGGACTCGTGCCTGGCTGAGTTAGTTAGACCAGGTTAGACAGAACCCGAACCTACCACGACCCCTTCCATCTCTTTCGGTTATAACTTGACCTTTATGCGTCGTTTTGATGAACTATCTTCTACACCAGAATCCTTCGATCTAGATTTAGCTTTGGGTATATCCCACTTGAGTTTTGGATAAAGATGGGATTTGGCTGGGTTGGATTGAACACAAATCCAACTAGGCCCTCGGGCCATGAAATCCAATAACTTACGGACCAGGCGTCCGATTGATGAAGCGTCTATTTCGTTGAGACCCCTATTACGTGGCGGTACATTGGGATACTTCTTCATGGGACATCAATGCACATGGAGTATCGACATGTGGCATGAACAATGGACCCTCCCAGTATCATGCGAGCATAGTGCGGAATCCTTGTGGCTGGATGTAACATGAGAAAGGGATCCTATGTGGGTCAGTGCTTTGGGATACTATGTGGGTCTGTGTTCATGTTTCCCACTTGAATCCTCTTTAGAAATCCACCTGGGACTACTCTAGGATCTTATGTGTGTCTGCTGTACTAGGATCCTATGTGGGTCTAATGATTTAGGATCCCACATGGTGTCTGCCTTTCAAAAGAATAAGATAATTCAGTTGTTACATCCAATCATGATTTCTACCATTCCAACGTTTTACCTGGTGTGTGTTGAGTTCTTATCTGTGTGGAACAATTCTGTGCGATTAAGCCTTTGTGGTATTTTTCTATGTGTCATTACCTTTGTGTTACTACCTTTTTGGTACTCACCTTCGTGGTATTCCTACCTTCATGGAACAGTTGAGCTTTAGGATTTGAGTTGCCCCTGTGTTTCCTGATGATTAATATGGGTATATTCGACAACATATGTATATGTATGGGAATATAAATAAGTAGGGTTGTCCGTAGTTTTCATGATTTGTGGTTTATCCTTTGTGGATTTTGTGAGACCTTCTAGGGTCTTTGGGTCCCTACTGAGTATCGTTATTCTCACCCCTGCATGGGCTATGCCTGCACCTTGTTATGTTAGTTGTAGATGATGGACATTTCTGGGTGAGGATGAGTGTACCAAGACATGAGGTAGCTCAAGGTGGACCTTATATGAGGTGTACCATAGAGCTGAATATTCGAGAGTTGTACCTACCATTCATGTAGGATTTTGGCAGGTGTTTACTAGAGTAGTTTTCATTTACACTTGTACATTTCAGTTTACATGTACTTTTCAATTTGGTTTGTATTTTGGACCTTGTTTCTGTCTGTACACACCTTGTTTACTATATAGTTTTACTTTGTTTTTGTATCATGCTTCTTTATTATTTGTGTGAGTATGCAAGTTATAAAGTAATTTCCATCCATGTTTTAGGGAATATGCCTTTTGGTGCTAGTCGCTAGACCATGGCCTATGGATGGCAGGTTTGGGGTAGTCACATAACGGTCCCCAGGGGATTGGTCGTGAAAAATTGGTATTAAAGTATTAAGTTCTACTGTAGAACATTGGAATCCGATCTTCTAATAGAAATAGTGTTAATTTTTATGATTGTGGTTATAAGTTTATGGAATCCGGTATAGATGTGGCGACTGACGTATCCATACACCAAGACCCGGACATATGATTTCTGACTCAGTGCACGAAAATAATGATAGCATGTGTGTTTTGAAAGCATTCTTGGTGATCTCTTTGAGTCACCTCACCAGGTATAACATATTGACCATGGAAAAAATGTTTATTTTCAGGATGCAACCACATATACATCCCACACATGTTTGAGGTAGAGCATGTCGGGACAGCCCACCGAGCAATGAGGTCTCGGTGCAGGGCCATTTTTCAGTTGAGGAACCTGTAGAGGCACCATCTGTACCACTACCTATTGGCCCACAAATGCAACCAACCCCAACAACAGAGATTATACGCCACATGATCACATTTCACGAGTTAGAGCACCAGAGGCCACCTAGGTTCATGGGTGAGACAGACCAACAGACGGCTGAGGATTGGTTGGAGGCCATGGTGAGAGTCTTCTGATTGGTAGAGACACTGGCTGATCTCATGGGGATCTATGCCCCTAGTCTTCTACATACAGAAACAAGAAGATGGTGGAGGATGATGCTCCATGTTCATGAAGAGTTGACACTTCTCAGGGTAGACATTGAGAGACTGTTTCAGGAAGAGTTTGTCTATGAGACCCTTTGTGCAGTGTACATACTTGAGATTATTCATTAGCTATAGGGTAGCAAGATTGTGGAATAGTAATTAGAAAGGTTCACTGACCTCTCACGTTACTCCACTGATATGGTGTAGGACCAATTTTTCTAGGCCCAGACCATTGAGCAGGGACTCCGATGGGAGATCAGGGCTTCCATGATTTCTCTCAGCATCCTGACGCAAGTGGGGGTGTTAGAGAAAGCCCTCTAATTGCAGAGTTTTCTTGCTGAGCAGTCACCAGCAGTGAGACCCACCACTGGTCATAACATAGCAGAGTCTTCTACCACTGGTAGCAGACATATTTCACATATGTCCAAGAGGACCCGACCAACTGGTGGATGACTGTAGGATTCATGGTCAGTTGTGCGGGGCACCCAAGACAGAGCCATTCATGAAAAGAGCAGGACGTGTTATGCATGCGTCAGGTAGGGTCACATGTCTTACGACTACCCGACCCACTGTATAGACGATCAGCCAAAGGTGGAATGACCTCCAATGAAAAGAAAAATGTTTGGCCAAGTAGGTATGTAGGGAACATGCAGATGTTGCAAATGAGCTGGTCGTGTAGATGGCGATGGGTGATAGTTCAAGGTGTTACCGCCACCACCACATTGTGGTCCACACTAACCACGTTCAGTAGGTGGATAGGGGCAAGCTCAGCTCCAACTAGCTGATACCTACAACCACGGTTCTCTGGTGATGATATAAGGTAATACGTGTGTCTAAGAAAACATAGCTGATGTACTTATAGATATAGGTGCCAATCATTATTTTTATTTCCACTTCCCTTGTTTCGAGGTCGAAGATTGTTGTGGAACTGTTGGATCGATCTTTATGAATGGAGAATCTTATATGGGAGTATTATATGATTACACACTGGTTTCAATAGTGTGTGCAAACTCTAGGAGAAGAGAGCATCGGCTGGGAAGTTCTAGTAGCGACATCGAGGCCTTAAGATGTCATCTTGGTTATGGATTGGTTATCTACAGTTCATGCCCAGATCGACTACATTAGGGGAAAAGTGTGGTGTATCCACAAGGAAGGGACTAGGTTTACCTTCACTAGTGAGAAGGGAGACTTTGGCGTACATAATGGACATACCTGGTGGAGAGAGTGGCCTATCACTGATCAGTTGGCTAGCCTTACCCTCGGAGCGGTTGATGTGGAGAGTATGAGCTATACTATAGTGGTGGATTAGTATATGTACGCCTTTATTAATGATTTTTTGGGTCTAACTCTTCGTAGAGAGGTGGACTTTTACCTTGACATGTAACCCGAGATGACACTGATATATACACCAGCATATCGGATGGCTCTCATGGAGCTTCATGAGCTGCAGGTACAGTGGGAGCACATAAAGAGAAGGGGTTCATCCGGCCCAGTGTTTCTCCTTGGGTAGCCCCAATTTTTATTGCGATGAAGGTGGTTGGGAGCTTGATAATTTGTGTAGACTATTGTATCCTGAAATAGGTCGCCGTGTAGAATAAGTACCCACTCATGAGGATTGATTACCTCTTTGATCAGCTGAAGGGTGAACAATGGTTCTCAAAGATAAAACTCAGATCAGGCTATTACCAACTCAGAGTACAAGATGAAGATGTGTAGAAGGTAGCTTTCAGATGTCGGTATGTCCAGTAAGAGTTCATGGTTATGCCATTCAGCATGACCAATGCCCCATCAGTGTTTATGGGACTCATGAACATGACCTTTCATCCATACCTTGATTTCTTTATAGTTTTCAACATAGACGACATTCTGATCTACTCAACAACTGAGGTGGAGCATTCATATAATTTGCAGGTAGTTTTGGACACACTTTGAGAGAACCAACTATTTGGTAAATTCTCGAAGTTCCAGTTCTGGATCCGAGAGGTTTACATTCAGGGACATGTCATATTGGATGTTGTAGTTTCAATTGATCCATCAATGATTGCGGTGGTACATTCTTGGGATCCACATAAGAGTGTGACAGAGGTACAAATTTTCTTGGTTTTGGCCAGATACAGCCATATATTTGTGTCACCTTTCTCTAGAGTTGCAACACCATTATCAGCATTGACGAAGAAGGGGAAACCCTTTGTCTGGTAGGAGAGATGGCAACGAAGTATTCAGGAGTTGAGGCAAAGGTGGACTAGTTCCCCCATCTTAATGCTTCTGGAGGAGGGCGTTGGGTACATAGTCTACTGTGACGCATTAGGGACTGGGCTTGAATGTGTCCTAATGTTAGAGAAAGAAGTTTTCACTTACTGTTCTCAATATATAAGATAACATGAGTAGAAATACATTTCCCATGACCTTGAGTTAGCAGAAGTGTTCTTCACATTGAATATGTAGAAGCACTCTCTTATGGTCGAGCATTTTATAGTCAACTTTGATCACCAGAGTCTTAGGTATATTTTCTCACAAAAGGTACTAAACCTAAGAAAATGGCATTGTCTTGAGTTCTTCCAGGACTATGACTTTGAGATAGTCTATACTCATGGGATGGGAAACTTTGTAGCATATGAACTTAATAAAATCTTGTATATAGATTCTTGGTGAAGCGACGGAGAAGATGGACTCTTTGAAGATACCCTTTATCAAACGAGATGGAGAAGATTTTATTCAGTCCCCTACTGTCACACCCACACTTCTTCAGTGAGTTAGGGAGGCACAACATGGGGACACTAACTGTGAGGCTCGATGTGTTCAGAAATACATAGGGCAAGGAAATGATGGATTTTCTGAATGTGGGGAGCTACTCATCCTCTTGAGAGGGCATGTATGGTACCAGTGGCTTTATGTGAGGATGTGTTTTGGGAGTACCATATATCTCTTCTAGTGGTACATATTGGAGTGATGAAGATGTATTATGTCCTCTGATGATAGCACTGGTGTCTAGGAATGAAGAAACTTGTAGGGGAGTTTGACTCCTGGTGCCTCACTTGACAGCAAGTGAATGCAGAACATCAGATACCAGCAGGATTAGTTCAATATTTTGAGGCCCCAATGTGGAAGTGGGATAGTACATCTATGGACATCGTGATAGTACATCAAGATACATCTAGGGTTAATGATTCTACCATGGTGATCGTCGACTGACTCACCATGTCATCCCCTTTACTACAGATAAGAGAGCAGGGTTCAGTAGAGAGTGTGGAAAGCCTCTATGCGCAAGAGATTGTGTGGCTAATTGGAGTACCCTCGATGATTTTCTCTAATCATGATGCACATTTCACTTCCCAGCTATGTAAGTGGTTATAGGAGGCTTTCAAGACACAGCTTCATTTGATCACTGCCTTCCATCCTCAGACAGATGACTAGACTGGGTGGACCATTCAGACCCTCAAGGACAGGCTGCATGCCTGCATCCATGAATTTGGTCGTAGCTGGGAGGATCACTTTCCCTTGGTGGAGTTTTCATACAACAAAAACTATCACTCCACCATTCGGATGGCACCGTTCGGGGCTCTGTATGGCCAGCCTTGCATATCGCCTTTGTGCTGGACTAGCCTAGGGGAGACAACAGTCATTGGACCAGAGATGGTACGAAATACTATAGAGAAGGTGCAGATCATCCAGGTGTTGATGAAGACTCCAAAGAGCAGGAAGACGAATTATTCCATCAAGAGATGGAGACCTCTGGAGTTCAAGTACGGTGACAACATAATTCTATGGGTCTCACCCTGATGAGGTTTGTAAAGATTTGGCATGTGAAAAAAGTTATCTTTGAGGTTCATCGGACCCTTTCAGTTCCTTAACAGATTTGGCGACGTGGATTACTTCCAAGCACATCACCCTTAGTTGCGCCGACTGCACAATATTTTTGACATATCCTAGTTGATGAGATACGTGATTATCCTACTCAAATCTTTGACTAGGGTGAGTTTTACATTGATGATGGTGCGACGTTTTTGGAGGTTCTAGTGGAGATAGAGTATTGATTGGAGAGATTCCTTTGTGGAAGGTTGATACCTCTGGTACATGTTCACATGTAGCACTAGAACATCTAGGAAAGAACAAGGGAGTTGGAGGCTTAGATAGTTTCTCAGTACAGCCATTTTCTTCCCTAGTGTATGTTGTGGCTTTCGGGAAAGAAAAGACCTGAGGTGGGGAGAATGTAAAGACCTGGATTTTCCATGAAATTTTTAAATGGATTATATGGGAATTTTATGAGTCCGTAAAAATTGATAGTGCATGATTCCGAGGCCCAGTTTGACTATAATGAATTGATGAAATTTTTTCAAAACGTTTAGTAAACGTGAGAGTGTGTTCTTGTAAAATTTGAATCGGTGCTCAGAATTTAAATATGAGGGCACTGTTGAACCCACGACATCGATATTCGCATAAGGGGACTTTTACCTCAACCACAATTAGTTGAGGATGAATGTTAGTATTTGTTATTTACATTGGAGAAAATAAAATAAACTAACTTTAATTTATTTATGAAATTTAATCCTCCAAATTTGAATTTGGTGGTGGGGACCACTCGACCCTTGAACTCCACCTTTATTGAACCGATGACCATCCTCCCATCTCCTCAGCAATGTCAATGAATATTTGCGGTAGGGATTGTTGTTTCATATACTACATACTCCATTATTTTTGTTCTTCTTGAATGAAAAACAACTATGCCTCTTACTGTAATTCTAAAGCGGAGGGTGTGGGCCAAATGAACACGACCTGAAGTCTCCGCAACCTTTTTGGATTCTGGTGGTATTTAATCAATCGCGACATCCCGAGACAAGTGCTAGAGTCTTCATAATGAATATCGGAACACCATGGTGCACCCGGTGAAACTAGGAACATCGTCGGTGACCGTGCCAGCAATCAGAACTGGTGAGGCTTGGGATCGGTGGCTAGCACTCCATCCATCTGTGACGACAGTAGTGGCGTGACCACGTCGACGGAGAAGAGTCGTGGCCCGTCGGTTGTGGCAGTGAAATGGAAAAATCCGACGCATGTCCGACCACATGATGGGGGTGGAGGTGCACGTCTGCACCGCTGGGCATGTAGGGGCCATAGTGCCTAACCACATAGCAAAGGTGGGTAGTTTGTTTGGACAGCTGGGGAGCTGAGAAAGACCATGGGTCCTGCGTGCTAGCTGATGGTGCCACGTGGCGTTGGCCGGTCGGCTACCCAACCCAAACGGGTGAGTAGTTCGGGGTACCCAGGTGGCACCTCACCATTGAGAGGTGGCTAGAGTGGACCCCACCACATGGCCACCAAGCTCTGGGCCAGCTGAGGCCCTCCTATGGACTGCCCATCATGGTCCATGCCTGTGGGCCATGCAGGCAGGCCGGTCCGGACCTAGCTTGCCGGGCCAGACCTAGCGGGCCGGGTCGGATCCTGCAGGCCGGGTCGAACCCAAGGCCGGACCTGAGTTGTGCCAGGTCAACCGAAACTGGGTTGGGTTACCCATGTCATGTCTTTCCGGGTCGGACTGAATGGGATTGACCGAACTCGGTCCAACATCCACCCCTTTCAACTAATTTGACTATAACATGCTCTACAAGGGTCTGTTTGACGAACCATCTGTGACACCAAAAGCCTTTGATTAGAAAGA
Source organism: Viscum album (assembly GCA_963277665.1). NCBI lineage: Eukaryota > Viridiplantae > Streptophyta > Magnoliopsida > Santalales > Viscaceae > Viscum > Viscum album. The sequence goes on along the minus strand of OY728165.1, from coordinate 81,198,016 downwards.
TCCTTTTGGTATACCCCACTTGTGTTTTGGATAATTATGGGGTATGGCTGTGTTGCATCGAACCCGAATCCAACCTGTCCCTCAGGAATAAAAGGCCAATAACTTACATAACGAGTGACTGAGTGACAAACCGTCTATTTCGTTTAGACCCCTATTATGTGGAATTCCATTGAGATACTTCTTCATATGACATCGTGTAAATTTAAGTATCAACATATTTATTGAGGAGAGGACCCTTGTTGAATCAAGAAGCTTATTGAGGGATCCCTGTGGCTAGCTGTAACATTAGAAAGGGATCCTATGTGGGTTTGTGCTTTGGGATCATACATGGGTATGTGCTCTAGTATCCCACTGGGATCCACTCCTGGAATCCAAATGGGACTACTATAGGATCCTACATTGGTCGAAATACTATGGTCTTATGTGGGTCTGATTTATTAAGAACCTAACTTGGTCTATCTCTCAACAGTGTAAGATGATTCAATAGTTACATCTAATCATCTTTACTACCGTATCTAAGCTATACATGGTGTGAGATGAGTCCTTATCATTGTATATACTTTTGTGTGATGATACCTCGGTGGTATTTTTATGTGGGGAATTACCTATGTGGTACTTCCATTTTGGTACTCACCTTTGTGGTATTACTTCCATCGTGGAATAGTTGTGCTTTGGGTTTTGAGTTGGGCCATGTGTTTCCTCATGATTTAGTTGGGTATACTTGACTAATTAGGTATATGTATGGGCATATACCTAAGTAGGGTTTCATGTTTTTTTCATGCATTGTGTTTTATCCTTTGTGGATTTTGTGACACCTTTGAGGGTCTCCCGGTCCCCAATTAGTATCATTATATTCACCCCTGCACGGGTTATGCCTGCACCGTATTGTGTTTTGTGCAGAATACAGACAATGCTGATTGAGGACAAGAGTATCAGGACTAGATATAGCTCAAGGTGGACTTTAGACGAGGCGTTCCGTATAGATGACCATTCGAGAGATATACATACCCTTCAGGTATGATCCTTGGTGGGTGTTCACTGAAGTTGTTTTCAGTTTTACTTGTACTTTCTAATTTAGATGTACTTTTCAGTTGGGTATATATTTTGGCCCCTTTCCCTTTCGGTAAAGATCATCTTTACTATGTAGTTTTACTCTGTGCTTGTATCCTACTTTGTGATTAATTGGGTGATTTTATAGGTTATAAAGGCTACGCCTTTCCAGTTTAAGGGAATATGCCTTTCGGTGCTAGTCACCAACACATGGCCTGTGGAAGGAGGGCTTGGGGTAGTCACGGCACAGGCCCCCGGGGAAGATTCATGAAAAATTATATATTTTTTTAAAATATAATAATATAAAGTTTTAAAATTTCCTTAAATAATATAATTTAATTTTTTATATTAGTATATCAAATAATTTTGAATGTGAAGTTTTTGATTTTTATGAAAATATTCATTTTTGGGGGAATTATGAAAAATTAAAATTTCTTAAAGAAAATCCCTTAATTTTCAAGTATATATAAATGAAATTTTTTTAATAGATTTTAAATAATGTAACATTATTTCCCATTAATTAAACATAAATAAACCAATTCAATTAGAATCATAATTATTCTTTTTTCACAATATATTCATTTTAATTTTTTTGAATACATTTTTTGAAAATACTTTTTCTTTTAGGTTTTTCATGATTATATTAAAATTAATTAATTAGACATTAAATTTTTTATTATTTTAAAATTTATTTAATATTTGGAATCTTGATGCTAATATTCAGAAAAGAGGCCATTTTTTGGTCATAATGAATAATTACCATGGAAAAATATTATACCATAGAAAAGGATAGAGAATGATAATTATGAAAAAAAAATGTATGATAAGTTTAAAAAAATTAATAATTAAAATTTGATGATATTATTTATTACCTTATAATATTAAATAAAATACATTTTTTATTTTATTCTACTTTTTAATGAATATACATTTATAATATTTCAATTATTAGGATATTTTCATGTGTTAACTTCACTTAATTCTTAATGGGGCCACCTCTCCTCACTTAATAAATACATTTGAGCACCATATCCAAGAAAATACTTTCCAAAATCCATGAATAAAATTATGAATCATTTTATAGGGGTCTTTTTTTTCCTTGAAACACTGATATAGAAAATCATTAATTATATTCCAACTAATGATTTCCAATGAAGGTAGATATCTCTTAACTGTTTTGTTTCATTTTTATTTTTTCTTATACCACCTTCAACCAAACAATAACTACTTATTATAAGAAAATAAATATTTAGATTCTAAATAAATGTTATTATGTTAATAGGAAAACTCCTTTTAATCTCCTTTTTACCCTATAGGAAATTAAAAAATCACATTTATGTATATGGGGACTCTCACCTCCACGAAGTGAAGTCATTCATTTTCTGTGACCCCCTAACCATGATGTATATAAAGATTTATTTAATGAATATATATTATGATTGTGGAATTATAATTAATTTTCAAGGATAATAATATTATTTTACAAGTCATACATTATTACCTTTCTCAATGTGTGATTTTTATTTTGATTATGTCTTCCAATTATGGATGGGTCCATTTTTGGGTTTTCAACAATTTAGGCCTTTTTCTTGGTAAGACGAGGAAATGATTAGTGATGTATGTTTTTATTTAATTATTTGATTCTAGGTTTAAATATTTAAATGTCTTTAGTTATAAATCCTTGCGACTAAAGAACTTGATGTTTTGGTACAGATGTTTTCTATAAGAAACTAGGTTATCATCTACCTACTAAATTTATTCATGTTGTGAATGCGTACATGATGTTGATATATTGTATGAAATATTATATGAATCATGTATTGGGGTTAAAATGTATAAAATTATTAAAACCATTATACATATTTAATTTTTTTCATCATCTAATTTAATGTGAGGTGAAAACATTTTCATATAGTTTTTAATACATGAGGTTTCACACTAGGAAAGGGATTTATGATGTGAACTATTTAGGTCTATTGGTTTTTAACACAATTAATGATTGAATATTTTTTCATTCAGAACTGATGAATTCCAATGAAAACATATGATTATTTTGGGTAATTTTGGTTTATCACCCACCATTAGGATGGAATTATTCGGCATTTCATTCCCTTATTTACGAGACTATATATCTCTGGTATGCGATTATTCTACTTATCCATTATCTTTTGTAATGAATTGAATTTTGGCTCTGTTTGTGTTTCAATATTATTTTATTTATTGAATCTTTTTATCAATCCTTTTAATTTTCATTTCATCCTCTACATTTTTAAGGCTGATGCATGTTTTTTCAATATTTATTGTAAAATAATTTTATACTTCCAAAATTCGTGATGTGGGGTTGTATATAAAAGTGTTACTAATTATCTAATTACTATATTATATTGTGTATCATTTTGGTTTGTTCACTGAAATGAATTTTCCTTAGTGAAAATGGTAATTTGAAAAATGTGTGCAAGGATTTTGAAAATAATTTTGTAAAACATACCATATTGTGATCCATGAGTGAAATAAAAAATTTATATAGCAGTCCAAAGAGTGTGAGGAACCACTAGGGGATACTTTTTTGATATTTAATGTCTCTGGAATCACTTGATTTTTGTTAGATCCAATGTGTTCTTTATTATTATTACTAAATTTATAGTATGTATTAACATGACCGAGGACCCAAATGGTGTGCCTTCTTATTAAAACAATGATTATCACATGCAGGTTCATTTCATAAATTTTTATCACATCCTTATTTTTAATATTTTTTATTTTAAATAAAATGAATTTTCAAAAAATGGTTTTAGAAATGAAATTTTTCCATAATAATGATTTTCATTAAAATATAACTGGTTGATTGATGATATTAGAATTTGTATATATTATTTAGTGACATAATTTTTTTCTCTATGACTACACTAACATATTTAATTTGGTTAATTTTTTTCCATGTTTAGTAGGACATGTTAGGGGGAATTTAATCATTTTCAATTTCATGCACTCTTTTTTTCATTCAATATTATATTGGGATGGTTTGGTGGTAATGGATGGTCACATTAAAACTTTTTTAGTATATCCTACTATATTTTCCATGTTTTTATGGCATTTCATCACATCATATGTCTCATGTATAGACATTAATTGCATTTATGGGGGAATTGATGTTTCTTTAGTTATACATGGGACTTGTGGTTCTTTTATACATCTAACAATGTGGTGCACCACCACTTATGAATTGTCTACATCCAATAGACTTGTTCATTAAAAATAGATATCATTGAGAATACCTAACCTAATGTATTGTTGACAATACCTTGGTGTGGTATAGTGTCATTCTAGACATGATTTAGAAACATTTAAATTAAGATAGTATGTATGGAAAAGGGTCTTCCAATATTTCTTCCAAGAATGAAATCGAGTTATAATGGGTGGTGATGAAATTATTCCAGACTCGATACGTAGTGGTTAATGGTATTTTAATAAACCAAATATAAGGTTTTATAAATAGGAATATTCCTTTATTAATGTGTTTTCCTTGTTACGATAAATCACAATTTTTTCAAATTAATATATTTTTAAGGAAATAGAATAAATACATGTAGAAATTACTATGGGTTTAGAATATTATCCTTAAATTTTTTTATATGATAGATATAAAAAATATCTCATAGAGGATCTCTTAAAAACATGATTGTGGAAGTTATTAGACATGTTCTGTAGAAAAATCCTCTAATGGAGGCTTTTTTGGTATACATTATAATCCAAACTATTCAAACATTGGGTCAATTTGTAGTTGGGATCCCAAGACGAGTAGTGGATCATGAATTAGAATTTATATTGAAGTATCAAACTGAATTCCAAAGAGAATATGATACATGTGAATCTAAACATAGGATTTCATATATTAAGAGAGTATTCAACATCTTCAAGACTGATGTAGGACTTTCCATGTATATTCTCGAAGGATTAAGAATGACATGGTGGGACTGTACTATTCATAATAAGAGTCACACTGATCTTACTAGTGATTACATCATGAAAATATTCAATTTTTTATCCTGAGACATTAGGTGGGAAAACCCAATGTTTTTTTTACCGTAGAACATTGATAACATACAATTTTAGTGAGTTTCATCACATTAAACCAATTTTAATTAGTGATGATTACAGGACATCTTAGAGGTTTTTCATTGGGTTAAGGGAAGATATCCTCTCATTGATGATTCTTATGTTCATCATAACCATTGTAGAGGTAGTGGATAAGGTTGGATTGAAAGAGTCTAACATATCTTGGAAAACTTGTTTGAGAGGATCTTTAATTAGTACTATATTTGGCCAGTTTAAAACAGAAAAAAAAATCTTTTGAAAAAATATGTAATCTCAATCACAATTATTATTAAATACAAAATAGATTTTATCTTTCATTACATTCATCATTTAGTTTATCTTATGTTACACACATCATCAAGTCTAAACATAATATCACACCATATTTAAATTTTATTGTTTATTATTATAGATATCATCTAGCAATTGGAAGGATGGATATAAATATGATTAACAAAATTTTGAAAATATATGGTTTACACATGTTTAGAAAATGATTTACATGGGGAAAATAAATTAAAAATGTAATTAATAAACTATTTATAAATAAAATCAATATTTGTATGAAAAATTATCATTATAAAAACAAAAAATCATTTCTTACAGAAATTAAAAAATGAAATTTTGCTTTTTTTTATAATGAAAGACATATATTATATATTAAATCAACTCTTTATCATTATTTTGAAATTATTTCATTAAATTTAAAAGAGTAAATCTAATTTTACACATAAAACTATATGTTTATAAAAATAAGTGGTTTCAAATTTTGGGGGTACCTATTATATATATAAAATTTGATACATTTTTAAAATATATTTTAATAAATATACATTATTTTTCAAATCAGAATACCAAAATAATATTTTGGGGAATATTATATATTTTCATGTAAGGATTAATTGTGTGATGATTTTTTAAAAATACTAAAATTTAATTGAAAAATCTATCTTTGGAAATTTTTTTAATGGAAAATTATATTTAAAAGTAATTTTAACATTGAAATTTTTCTAAAATATATCTATTAATCCTATTTATATCATTTTAAATATTTATAAAAATATTGTTGATATAAATACTTTGTAAACTTTTAAACATAACTCTTTTAAAAATCTAATTTTTCATCAAGTCCACATGATTGATTTCAAATAAAATTTTTGAACTACTACGAATGGAAAATAGAAAAATCATTTAAATATATGGAACTAAAAAAATTTATATTCTCTTATATATTTAAAATAATTTTGAATATATTGAAAATTAAAAATAGTAGAAAATATTTATCGTGATAAAGGTAAAAATGGGGTTTCATGGGATCAAACAAAAAATATAAAAATAAAAATGACATAATAATCATTTAAAACATTATTTAAGATTTTATTTCTATCCTAACATGTATAAGTCTTGAAAAGTTAATTTTTATGGCATTTTGGTATGAGAAAAATTGGGGTACACTATTTTCTTGTCAAAAAATTACAAATATGCCACTTACCTCATATATAAAATCCACCCCTATCCTCACTACATCACACCATAAAACCCTTTTTGATCTAAAAGTTACTAAAAAATCAATTCCCACATTTACTAATATAATCATAAAATACTTATTTCTGGAATAAATACACTATATTAGGCATTTTGATTAAATCCTAATGAGGATACTCGGAGAATATGTAATGTTATTCATCTAGTATTTTGATTTGATTTCATTATAAAGATCCTAAAATTATTATTAAATAATGATGATACAATAGTTTCATTAAATTTAATATAATCATATGATTTAATGATAAAATAATTTTCTAAAACAACTCTACTTCGATCAAATGGGTTAAGAAATGATCTTATGTGTCTATATTAGACTAGTGCCTCCTGAACTAATGAAAATAGTTTTTTCCTATACCACGTATAAATTTTTTTAATGTGGATGTATCTTATATATATATGATATTTAAGAAAATACCTTTGTATAAGTATATCATATATAACATGTAACATTCTATTCATTTGGGGATAGAATGGCATTCTTTATGTGTATGGTGGATAACTTCCTCATGAAGTGATCTAATACATTTTTCACTAACAATTTACACGGAAAAAATAAGGATAAAGATGATGAATATATGTGAAATAAAGGAAATATTTATTGAAATAATGAAATATTTATCAATTTTAAAAGATAATATATATTTTCGTTTCCTACATTTTCACTCACTGAAGAATGTTCTTGTCTTGTGGCAGATTATTCAACATTATTAATGTGTTTCTCGGCAATGTAATAGTTGGGAAAGGTCTCCCGTTCATTTTTCGAAGAGGTTCTCTATTTCTAAAAATCGTTGTATTCATTCGGATTTGGGAATCAGGGTAGGATCCTTTCCATTTCATTATCTATGTGTTCCTTTATTTTGGGTGTGTCCTATCGATTCTTTCTTCACTAAAATTGTGCATAGGGTCAACAGGCAGCTCTCTACCTTGAAAATAAAGAGTCATTCTATGGCTGGGAGAATTATTTTGGAAAAGTATGTTATAATTTTTAAATTTCATTACTCTTTTATGGTCTATAAATGGCTAAGGGGTCTTCTCCAACATCTAAAAATGGCCTTCATGAATTTTAGGTAGAGTGGTAACATCCTTGAGTGGAAAATGGTCATTATTCGTTGTAAGGTTTATTATAGCCATTTAAATACTAGGGACTATGGTATAAATAATATTTCACTCATTAATGATTCACTCCAAGCTTTATTAGTCTGGATTATCCATCTTGGTAATTTTAAATTGATGGGTTTCCTCAAATATTGATTTGCAGATAAGTTGAGGTAGGTTAGTAATGTTTATATTGAATCTTCTATTTGATGAGTATTTAAATAATCATTTTAGAATATCAAGAATTTCTCTAGATGGATTGTGAACAAGAACTCAAATATTTTGTTATGGATTGATAACTGGACTCATGATATTCTCTCTGATGGTTTTCAGCCGAATGCTCTGGGATTAGGTGAGAAAGTCACTATCAAAGAATTTTTTAACAATCCTCCAGCAACAATTCATGGAAAATGTCATGCTATGATGGATCATCATGATTTTTTATCCTACCCTGATTTTCTTGATATGTATATTTCTAGAAATGAGGTTTTTTCAAGTGAACAATACTATCTACATGTCACCAAGGACCATCATGATGATTATAAATAGCTGTATCTTTTTAATAAAAATGGATCATGCCTTCATGTCTAGCTCTTAAATGGAAGGTGGAATGCAACAGGTTACCCATTAATGAGTTTTTCCAAATGGTTGGTTTGTATCATGTTTCCATGTGTGATATGTTCCATGATCATAGGGAGGATGTAGAGCACCACTTCATAAGCATTGAAATAGATTAGGTCATTTGGAAGGTAGTTTTGGGTGCATCTGAGATGGATGGGAAAAGATTTTTGGGAATATGAGCCATTGTTTACTACTCTTCCATTATCCATATCTCACATTTGGTATATGTTCTTCAATGTGTGGATGTAGCTGATGGACTGGATACCATTTGGTGGCACTGTAATACTACTTCTCACTATAGGAAAAGAAGTTTTTTAATGATGGTCACGAAGCAGGTCTTTGCTACTATAAGAGATATGTATGAAGCTTGTATGGGGTAGTGCAACAATAGTATTAAATATTTTATGGTTATAAAAAATATGGGTGTACATTGGAATTTTAGACCCACATTGTGTACTATTTAGTTGTTCGAGATACTTATTTTCCATCATTGTATAAAGGTAAATATAGAGGATGCTACTAAAGATAAAATATGGCCTTCATGATGTAGATATGTCATTAGGGCCTATGAATATTCTATTAAAATATGTTTCCATGGATCCTATGGAATGAGTAGTTCACTTGAGGTGGAGATACTTGGGATCATTAACGTTGTCTCATCTACAGAAATGAATGGTTATACTAATATCTTGTTGGAATGAGAATTTTATACCATTGTGAAGGCCATTAAAAATGATGAAATTCATATCTATTAGGGGCTTGCAGAAATGTAAATATAATACATAAATAATCCTTCAAGCCATGGCATCATAATCACACATGTTTGTCAAGAGGCAAACATGTTTGGAGAATGACCTGCGAACATGGGGGTGGGTGACCATATTACCTATTCTGATAACCTTCCTGCGGCCCTGCTCCCGCATTATAAGGCTTATTGTAATAGTTTCTGGTTTTTTTGTATCTTGTAACTTTTTTATCTTTTATGAATAATTTCCTTGTCATTTTAGATGAGGGCTATTTTCTAAAAAACTCACTTAATGGTCATATAATTGTTTTTGTATGTGTGGACTACCACATTCAGGAAGGAATGTGACTATATATTTTCATCCCCAAAAAACATGGATGATATATATTGTTTTATCAAAATAATTAATATTTTATTAATGATATTATTTTAATCATTTATTTATTATATATTTCATACCACATTTTTATAATTTTCACTTGAATATGAAATCATTACTCCTGCGTACATACGACCAACCATCTCCATGATCGTAATATACATCATTTCTCAAAGACCACATTCCAAATTGTTCAAAAATGTATAAAATATATATAAATATTATAATAAGTGAATTTTTATTATCCTAATGATGATTTAACCATGATAAAATTAATTTTATTGAAATTATAAAATCAAAAATAATATGAAAATCAAAGTGGTTATTACAAAAAACCTGATTAAAAATGAATTAGTAATAAACCAATAACGATTGGTCATCATTAATTAATTTATGGTATAACATATATAAGTATAGTTGTATAATATAAGTATAATAATATATATATCATATACGAGGATCAAACATATATGATGGAACTGAATGCATATGGTAAGGAATTTATAGTTTCTTTTTCTTATTTCTAGTAGAAATATGAAAATTCATCACCTTTTTCTTTTGTTGTGTTGTATATACTATACTTTTGAAATTCAATATTATTAATAATATAATTTTCATTGATTTTAACATTTTAATGTATTTTATATTTTTTGGGGACAAACAATTTAAAATATTACTAAATGAACAATATTTTTTCCTGTTAATTTTTAATTCTACGAGACACATACCATATTCACAACCAATATCACTTGTTTGTTATATATACAGATAATGGTGTAATTTATGAGGATAATAGTGTAAATATTGTGGATTTTATATCCATTGTATAATCTCACATTCATGATGAATATTTTCCAAAGGTTACCATAGTTGAAATTGTTTTGTATTATAATCTCTTATTTTATCAGGATATTTAATGATTATGTCTCCAATGTTGAAATATTATGATCTGAATCCCTATTATTCCCAGGAATTTTATTCAAATATTGTTATACATGGCATTTTAAATTAAATTTCCCACTTTTCAACACCTTATTTATTATTATAAATTAAAAATAAATTATAACAAACTAACATTATTTCCCCTATCATTCAAAAATATATATTCTTCAACAAACATATTTTCAAGAAAAAAGTCAATTTTTTAACGTCATTCATGTAATTTATAAATGAAAATTTTAAAAAAGCTTTTTTGTAAACAAATTAATGAATCATTATGTTGTTTACCAAACAACACTCATATGGATATTATAAAAATTTCTGAAAGGAATATTTTTTTAACATGTATGACATGATTATAAATTCTTAATGTTATTTTAATTATTTCCTTTTAATTATACATTATTGGTATTCAAAAATATTTATAATGACAAAAAATTTCAAATTTTTCTATATTTAAATTTTTTTAGTGGAAATGATATTTTCTATTATAAATGTTTTAACTTTTTAAACGAATATTTTATATTATTTAGAGTTTATTTTGAAATAAAAGGATTTAGAATATAATGTTTTCTTTTTTATTATAAAGGGGTCTTAAAATAAAAATTTTCTTCCCAAAGATATATTTTAAATGATTTTTCTTTAAAAATAATTTTTTATCATAGATTACATTTTGTGATGTAATTTATAATTTTATAGTGATATGAACTGGGGATAACATTCTTATTTATTCTTTTAAAGGATTATAATTCCAATACTGTTTAAAACCCATTTTCTTCCACAACTTATATCATAAAAAAATGTTCATTAAACTTGTTTCTCTATCCATGGTATTTGTAATTATGAAATGATGAAATGATTATAAATAATTTTCTCTTTTCAAAAAGTTATGATTGAACTGAATTTTTATATAACCCATTTCATTTCTTGGGTTTTAATATGATGATTTTTTTGGGATACCATGTAACACGTAGGTATGATTTTTAATATATAAATGGTGAAAAATATATCTCCCTATAATGCATTGGTTTAATATCTATCCCATTAGATATATATTACTATTGATTAGTGGGCCCTATTCAGTAATAGACATTGTGAATAGGATGGTATTGGGATTGAACATTGGATACTATTTTTGAAATGGTTTTCTATGCTTATGTATATAAAAAATCATTTATCTTATGATATTCTTATTATCTCATGAATTTTGTTTTTGATTCTCTAATAATGCATGTCTTATGAACTTCCATCTTTATTACATGGAATAATATTATGATCTATGAAATATAGGGTATGGATTAGATATGATATAATCATGTTATCACAAACATATTTTCATGTTATTATTATGCATCTCCCTTAATAATCATAAATTATAATATGATATCACTCATTCTTATGTTCCATTTTGTATGGTAATGAAAAATGGTTTATGTATGATATGTTTGTTGGAGTAATTAAGGGGAATATCATTATGTGATATTTTATAGATCATTATATAAATTAAAATATTATGCACTAATTCTTCAAATACACTAAAAATTATGTTCCTCTACCATTTTTGGTTTTTTTGTGTTGAATATTAATATAAATGGCTATAATATATAATTATGAGCATCCTAACTCTCTATATTTGGTATTAGAAGAATTTATTTTTCACCCTATGTATAAAAGGATGAGATAGCTTTATTGATATCCCAAGGAATATTATTATATATATTTATATATATGTATCTAATGATAATTCTGTGGATGAATCAATGTACATTAAAATTTCAAATAATTTCATAATAGATACAGAAAATGGTTTCTAAAAGGATGATTCTATGTCTGGTTAGTAAAAGTGGATATGGCTATTGAACATTTGTACCTTTGGTTAAAACTCTAAAAATGAATTATTTAACGAGAATCAATTTATCCCTAGTGCATCTCAATTGTACTTATTGAACACCTATTAAAATACCATAGACCACTTCATTCCATTTTTCTAATAAATCTGTAGTTTGGTGTGTTCTAGGAAGTCATGGTGGCTAATTCGATCACTTTTCCAAATTATCTCGTTGTTTGAACAGTTTTTCTAGGATGGTAGCTCAACCAATGGATGGGGTATCTCATCCAATGGTTGTGGTTGGTCATCCAATGATGGTGGTAGATAGTCAAATGCTAGCAGTGACTTAGCCAATAGTTGTAGTAGCTCCCCCAACAAAGGTAGTGACTCTTCCAACGGTGGAAGTGACTCATCATACGGTGGCGATATCTCGTCCAACAATGTAGATATCTCATCAAATGGTGGTGTAAACTTTCACAATCGTGGAGGTGACTCATCCAACATTTAATGTAGCTCATCCCAATAGAAATAAAGGCTCATCCAATGGATATGGTAGCTTGTTCAAACAGTGGCATTGACTCATGAATGTTGTATTCACCATCCTATAATTTCACTTATTTATAGTTTTATTTGATGTAAAATGTGTTTAATTACTTTTTATGTAATTTAAGTATGATTAAAGGTCTAAAATTAATATCAAACATTTCTAAAGGGACCTAGTGTTTTTAATTGGGAAAACTAGGCAATCTCTGACAGATCTGATTATAATGGAAAATATAACATATCTTAAACCACTACTTCATTTATATTTTGAAAAGGGATTATATATATTCATCACTTGTTCTTATTTATTTTTCATTGGTGTGATATTATCAATCCTTTCCTTCATACTCATTGGAGTCATGCATGGGGTTGTAGTTTTAGATTGTTTCTTTACAAGAGTTTCCTCCGGCTGCATGTGGTCCCCTTGTTTTAGTGAAATCAAGAAGTATCAAACTGTTTTACATAAGATAAGTTCTACCTATATTAATCTGGGTTACATGATCAATTCCCACCCGTTTCTCCATGACATGTGATGGAATGTAATCTCTATGTTTTAATATAGCATTCTGAGTTGTTTGTTGGTGTGTCTGTGTCCTAGTGTCCTCGGGTGGATGTAGTCACTTTGAGAGAGGTGGTCGTGATCCCTTGTGTTCACCTATTCTTATGTTAAGAATGTGATTAACCTTATGTGTTCGATGATTCATTAATTCTCTTATATTTTTACATGTAGTAGTAGAGTTATAATGATTTATCCCTCTCGATCACAATGGAAATGGGATAATAATTATTTGAACTGGATTAGTGAATTGGAATCAATTAGATGGCGATGTATTTGACACTTTAATTTATAAATAGTGTGTTATATATGATTTTCCAATTTATCATGTCATTTTCTATGGAAATTGGTAATGAAATTAATTTCCAGGTCAATGGTAAATTATTTGGGTGAAAAAAAGGAAGCATGAAAATGAATCTGGTTGTTGTTGTAATTTGATGTTAATAAAATTAATGAAAATGTCCATGTTTAATGAAATTATCTGATAAACCAGAGGCATGTTTACTCTAGTTTCTATGGAATTAAAGTCAGGTCAATAATCTATTTTATTTATATGTGATATAAATTATAGCATTGTTTTTTGGTTCCCTATATTTGGAACGGACTAATAATGTATCAATTTGTTCAAGATAAAATTACAAAATAGTTGTTTGATAAAATATAATGCTAGGAAGAGTTCAGAGTTACCATATTTCTTGTCAAGGTCAAGGGCCATATGCTTTGATGTTATGAGTTCTTGTTGTGTATGAATTTTGGATGTCGTTATTGGGGCCATGTGCCCATTTTCGTTGTTGTTTGTTTTTTGTTACTTATGTTGTGTTGTGATCTTGGGATGGCTGATCCTGAAAGGATTTTGTGATATATGGGGCATGGATGCCTAGATTGTATGGATTCAATTCATTCTAATAGTAGATAGATTATTTGGGTTATGCATGTGGGTGTTAGGAAGGACACCATAGATGAAATAAAGGGTTGAATATTGGTTTACCAGCTGATGTGAATGTCTGATGCCTATTGAATCAGTTAGCTTGTTTATCTATATATTTTACCCCTACGTGCGGAAGAGGGGGGTTTTTACCCTCTTTTAAAAATATTTGAAGGTGCATAAGGTATTCCCAGTGCTTCCTATATTTATCTACTCGATGATGGATGGGTCTACACTTTTGCAATCGGTGGAAACAACTCGACGTGTAGTTCAAATATTCACTGTGTTGACCCCCTCATGTTTTTATCTTAGAATATTTTCTTATAATACCTATAAATATGGAAAGTGGTATTTTGTTAATAAATTATTGAAACATTGATGTTGAACCATACAGTTGAATCTTGATGGGATGCAATGATGTGGTTATACTTATGAGACGAAGTGGACTAGGTTTGGTTGTTCTAGGAGGGAAATGAACATTATTATGATTCAAATGAAATGTAATGTGGAAATTTTAATTGTTAATTATAATTTAATGAAATAATTACTGTAATGTGAAGTAGATAAAAATGGAAAATGTGATATAATAATGCTCCTTGAATGGTTGTGTGCATATTCGATATCTGGTCATTATAGTGGAAATCAGAAGTCCGAGAGATGTTAGGTGTAGTTGAGTCTCAGACTGCATTTTTCCATTGTGTGGTTGTTATAAATATTTTATCATTTGTTTTTTATTTTATATAATATACCCAATACTATCGGTTAGGGTGACTAAAAAAACATGGATTTTGATCCTAGTGCAGGCGTTTTCCCCAACATCCCGGTGGGTTGATGAATGGATGTCTTTTCCCTTTTCCATAATCTCATATCATGGTAGTTAATTTTACCTATATGGTAGCTAAATTTACCCAAATATCTATATAGAGGGAAGTAATGGTTTTTTGTTTTTTCACACAGATATATTTTGGATAATTTTCTGTGGGATACTATAGGTAAATTTTTATAGACTACGATGGCTTAAGGATCCATACTCATTGTATATGCAGTAATGGCATGTGGTATGACTCCTGATATAAGATACACATTATATAGGATATGAAGTATCATGAAAACATCTTGGTTACTTCTGGTTATGTGGATGGTTTGTTTCCTCACCCAGGTGTCTGTGGGAATGACTTTATGTTACTCGAGGTGCATGCTTCAGTGCTCACCCGTGTGTCTTTGTAACATCCCAGTTAAAAAAAGAACATCACATTTTTCATTTTTATTAATATTTTTGAATTAAATATTAATCCTACCTTAAAGGAGACACTACTTTTGATGGTGTACCTGATATGCAACAGCGGGATTCATTGAAATCTTACGTTGCATACTAATATTATAATATTAGTATTTTAAATTGTAGTTAATGCCCGGTTGTTGAAATTGTGGGAATGAAATTAACAAACTAAAAACTGATTATACATTTTTAGTAAATTTATCTACATTTATCTTATAAAAGTTAGAGGCGTAAAATGTGAATGAATCGAAATTTTATACAAAATTTACAAAAAAGGTTCATATAAAACCATTTAATAGCGAATCCTCATTAAATATATTTTTGATCACTTTTATATTATTTATGTGACAAAATAAAATTCTTAGTTAGAATCGGGACACAAAAATTTACATTGGGGAAAATTTATGTATTTTTTAGATAAAATTCATTTTTGATGAATAGTGTAAAATACTGTATTTTAATTCAAAAATACCATTTAATATAATTTATTTATATGGAAAGATTATTTTTTTGAAATGATTTTAAAGTGTAATTATAAAATATTTTTTTTACCATTTAATCTAATTTGGTCATTGAAAGAATTTTAAATTTGAAATTGGGAATAAACAAGTGGCAATCTTTTGACAACTATATTTTTATTAAAACATGCTATCTGTTTTGACAACGGGAATTAATTTTATGTTAATTAATGAAACTTCTATGTTTTTAATTTTTAATAATACATAACATTTTTTAATTTTGAATATCAAATATAGCTTAGACATAATTTTTGGTATTTTTATAAAAAACATCAATTTTTGATGAATATTGGAACCACTATATTGTAGTTAAAAACTAAATTTTTCTTTCAAATGAATTATTATTGCCTCTGTGAATTGATGTTTGAAAATATGACATACATGGTTGTTATTTGTAAGTAAAATTTGGTTTAATAAGATTAAATTTTTTTTTTCTGAATAGTATCTTTTGAATTTTATTTACCGTGGATAAAGATAAATAGGGTAATTCAAGGTAAAAAGTATATTATAATAGTAATAAATTACATTAACTCTTGTCCTAACCTCATTGGATGAGTCATGGGCGACCATGGGAATCCATGGGTGGATTTTTGGGACTCCATTGAGACACATGGTAGTGATAATGACAAATTATTTTAATTAACATAAAGTAAAGGATAAATTTACAAAAAAATAACTTTTAGTAAATTAATTTTTACATGTGGTTATATAATTTATATTTTCAACTAAAATTATTATTTATAAATATAATACAATTTCGTACATCATAGTATTTTTTTATAATTTTTAGACATGAAATAAATAATATTATTTATGAAACAAAAATGATCTAGTGTTTACCACATTAATAAATCAATTAAATAAATAAGATTATAAATATTAAAATAACATCCTAAACCTGTCCATTTTTTTGATGAATTTACTCTGACCATGTATCATCTTATCTTCTACCTTAATGAGTTTTTGACCTTTAGAAACCGAAGACCATTATATAATAAAATATTATTTTCACACTTTCATAAAGAACCCCTCCCCCATATAAAAAGCCCTCACCTCAATCCCAATCCTCACACCTCTAAATCTTATTGTCTTGTCGAACCCCTACCCAAATAATCTCTCCAGATCTCTCTATTACACCTAGAATCCTTTCCTTATGTATAAAGCACTTCAACAAACCCTTTTGGTTCAAACCAAAGGGAGTTACCAAAATTAAAGGTAATGACTTCTCCTAAATTATTTTCTTTTATTTTACTTCTCCAACCCATAAAACATTTTTTATTACAATATTTTATAAAAATCCCATTATCATAAATATACTATAATTTTTTATTAGAATGATTCAAAGTACACTTACACAAACCACCATCTAATTGGTGAATACCATATTGTTTCTGGGGATGGCAAACTAACACCCTCAGGAAACGATGATTATTATATTATCTCCTACCACCTATAATATTGGCCATTATGGTGAAATTTTATTTATATATGATATATATATTAGGTTTATGTTTTCTTTATTCTTCTTTGTTTTTCATTTATAGCATACCATTATGGTTTCCATTATGGGTAAACACGATAATTTCATTTGAGGAAGTGTGTACTACCGCCCCTTCAAAGAAATATAACTCGTTAATGACATATGTGGGACATATAAAGGATATATTTAATTTATTATATATTAAATTATATTGGAATTAAAATATAATTATGTATAATTATGTTTTAATTCCATTTAAATACAAAATAGAAATGAAATTTGCGTTCATTCGTATGTACAACTTACTATCGGCATGAACGGTGCATTTCATTTTTTATCTTTAAATGTAAAGTAATATTATAAATACATATATACACCAGATATATATGATATATTTGATATCTAAATAATTATTATAATTCTTAAGATAATGTACGGTTGACCACAAGGACTACATGTAATTATAAGAAGTCCATTTTTGACTCAAATACCAAATATGGACCAAACAACCATTATTTACTTAAATGATCGCATAATATTTATAACATGGTAATAAATGATATAAAAATAATAATAAACTTTAAAAATATTATTAATAAGGTATAAATTAACTTTTGTTTATTATTCATGAAGAACAGGGAACAAATGAGTCATGTCGGACACGATGTAAGATATTTCTTCTCTCACTTATAATTTTGCAAGATTTCCATTGTTCGCCACAAATTTTTGGAAAATGCTGTATTATTTACTTAAAATTGATATATATTATCATAATTATCATTATATTTATGTTATTATATGAATAATTTAGTGGTTATTAACTTTTTTTCATATGACTCGATTGATTACAACGTGGTAAGGGATTTTCATATAACTTTTAATTCCCATGAGATTCAAGCCATATTTGCCACTATTTCATTTGGTGTGGTTTATGTACTACCCATTATTGTTTTAAATATGTATTATAGCTCAATTTATGGGTATTTACATCTTCATTTCATGATCCTTCTTTCATGTTTTGTATGTTTCATATGTTACCAAATCGATAAGAGAACTTTTTATCCCAATTTCCATTCCTTGGGATTATCATCTAATTCTAAATTTTTTCATGATATGATTATGTGTGGAATCAATATTTATTTATTTATGTTGAAAGTTACACTACCATTTGTTTGGATATACATTCTATACACATAATCACTCAATTGAACAATTCTCAAATCATCGATATGAACTCGATTAGAGTAATATTGACTCAATTAACTTATATTGAGTTTAACATCACTGTAATTGGTTTTGTATTAAAAAGAATTTGTGTGAATGTTCTATGATTTATTTACATTGAATATCCAATCATATTGAGTGTATTTATATTTATTACACATTATTATGTAATTGATTAATCCTTAATCTAAGGATTCCTTTTTAATATGAGATTTCGTGTCAATTTACATTCCATTGAGACTTCATTGTTGTTATGCACCAATTCACTTTTATATGGTGTATATACTATCATATGGAATATTATATCATGAATAACGTTTTTTAATAATATTATAATTTTTTGATTAAATTTTATTCGTCAATTATTTGTATTCAAGCATCTCTTATTTTGTTAACAACTTCATAACTAAAATATTATTTTTAGGATTTATTCTTCTAAACCATTCTCATTAATGTCCATGTTTTCAAAATGGTTTTAAGGATTTATTCTTCTAAACCATTCTCATTAATTTCCATGTTCTCAAAATGGTTTTAAGGATTTAATTATTAGGAAAATATTTTTCTAAAATGTTAATTACATTAAAATAATCAATGGGGTATGGGACACATTGCTTCAAAAATCACATTATTAACTATTTTAAATGATTATGAAAATGGTTTGATAAAGAGATGATTATTTATATATCTTAAAATGATATGTTTTGATTGTAATGTGGATGTGTTATGTTTCCTCAATTCATTTTTAGGTGTTATGAATATGTTATGATTATTGGGCATTGTTTACGTATATGGGTGGTTCCGTGACAAACCTATGTCGGGTGAGCCCAAGATAGTTGTCTGATGCATTGGGTAACGTGATGTAGGTAATTGTTAATGATTCTCCAAAGATATTTAGGGAATATACTATTATGGGTATTCCAAATGTGAATCCCTGTGTAGTTGTGACAGACAAAATGTATATATGTTATGAATTCTGTAATTTATCTTTATGATTTATGATATTTGTATATTATTCATAAATATTATGATTTCATGAGGTATGTTAGGTTTAAAAAGAATGGTTTCATTGATTTATATTTATTTATTGGATAATTTTTCTCTTCATTATTTTATAACTCTTTCTGAGATTTTGTGCTCATCCCATGTTTTGAAATGTTTTTGAGAGGACATAAATATGAATAGGTTCAAGGATGAGATCATGGAAAAGTCATGTTGTGTAAAACATGGAACTTGACTTCTCTCTCTTTTTAAGAGTTTTTATTTTATGAAAAATTGATACAGGGTAGTAGTGTATTCAAGTAATATTCAAGTTGTTATGTAATAGTTATGGCCTAATTTCATAGAACTCTAAACCTAAAAATATACTCAATGTGAATTCTTGTCATAATTCAGGATTATTTAACGTTTAAGGTTGGGTCCTTATAGTTTTAATCCGAGGTCGGTTTAGATATCTTTAGGGATAGGGAGGTTTCATTAGACATGAGGTTAGTCCCTACGCCTATTATTTTAGATAAATCCTTGTTTTATAACATTTTTAGATCAAGGAAATTTTGTTACAAATGGATGAAGGAGGATGTCAAACACCATTTTGATCTCTTCCAGATGACTTGATTACAATAATTATTGGAATGTCATGTTCGGATGATTGTGAAACATTTTCTAGCATAAAACTCACTTGCAAGTAGTTCTTTGAGATATCAAACACCTCCACTATAACTCATTATCATCTTGGATCATGGATTGTATTAAAAAAATCTTATTTTCAACATATTCTCATATTATCAAGAATGGTAAATATTATCAAGTATTTTTAAATATTTTACCTTTTTACAAGATTTTGATCCAAATTATGATTTTGAAAAAGGTGTGGAAGAAGTATACCCTTGAGAAACCTATTAATATTTGATTTTAAAATATAGTCTCTAGGCACAAACCTATTGTATTTTAAAAGGGACATTTATTGAATGTTTCGACTCAAATTTGGTATGAATATTTTATAGAAATCGTGTTTTATCAAATGTTTTGAAATAATATGTCATACATGATTATTTTCCAAAAATATTTTTCTATGAACTCCCGTATGACCCATGTTGTACAGTTTGTATTTGTATGAAGGAAGCAAATAATTTTGAAGGATATCAAAATCATTGTAGCAATGCATGGACCATCTACCTATGTGAACAAAATGACGACGAAACTAAATGGACATTATGATCATGGTATGATGATATTCATTTAGGGGGTTGTTTTATTTAATCACATGGGGGTGAAATAAGACAAATGATAATATATATAAGACTTCAAAAATTAAGATGTTGAGATCATAATGAATTGAGATTAAAATGAGTGGTATAAGGAAACCGTTGAGGTTAAACCATGTTGGGGTTATTATAGAGTTTTATAAAAAGGACAACCCATAGGATGGTTAAAACATCGTCGCATCCGGAAAGGCAGCATGAATCAAACCCACAACTGAAAGGCAAAAAGGGTACACTTCCTAACATTGTCCTACTTGATGTCCCGAGTAAGTATTACTTATTATTTTAGTAAAATGATTTTATGGAACAAGAATAAGTGGATTTTGGGAACTTATGTTTTATCATATTTATATAGTTAGTATAGAAAAATGATTTGGTGATTATGTGATAAAGGCTTTTATAGAAGACGTTCTCTCTTTTGAGAAAACATTATTTGCCTAAGGAAGATAGAATACTATGGTATTTCAATTTTGGAATAATGGTTGAAATTTTAGTTTGTAAGTATCTATTTTTTATTGTGTATATATGATGATTTTGTTTATTTATAAAAATTATTAACCTATCATGGTTTATGTGATTAGGTTATTTACTTTTAAATATGAGACGTTATGAGTAAGATATGTTATTTGGAGATAACTGTCATGATTTAGCATAGAAGACTATGTAATTAAATCATTATGAGATTTTGGTATCAATCTTAGTTTGAATTAATTTTGAAGAATTTAATTATAATTTGTTTATTGAATGGTCTTTGTTGAACTTTCAGTTTTGTTTGATAAATTTTGGAGATTAAGAGTACTTTTTCTTTTTGTAAAAGATTTATGTTTTTAAGTTTTATCTGATCTAACACAATTCATTTTGGTTTTAGTTGATGTCTAAAGACACAAGAAATATATAGTTCTTCTTTTGTGGATTATATGATTCTATAGAAGATGATTGTTGACCTTTTTATGTGACCATGTCTTTTGAATGCTCATTGTTTGGAGAAAAGATTATTTTTTGGTAGAAAATTTTTAGTGGAAGAAACTCTACTTAAAGGTCAGTATATTTCCTAATATTATTATTCTATGTAGTAAATTAATCCCTCAAAATTATGAAAAGAACCTTAAAATAAAAATGTTGTTGGTTTTCATTTCGTACTGAATAATCAAAGACCATTTAATGCATCATAATTTTTGGATTTTGTGGTCGTTAACTTTCTCATATCATTTTATTTGTCACTCTCTATCAAAACATGACTGTTTTTCATCTCTTTCATATTCATGTTTTCTTACCTAGTATCATAGTATGGGTTATCTCGAATGAACTTTGTACTTATCTTTCTTTATTTTAAATTGATATATTTACTAACTCTTTTTTGATGTGGGACTTTTAATGATGTTTATAAGCCCTGTTTTAAAATTATGATGATGAAATTTCCAAAAGGGGTGAAGGATGTAACATCCCAAGTAAATAATGAATATTACAATTTTTCATATTTATTAATATTTGTGATCTAAATATTAACTCTACATTAAAGGGGATGCTATTTTTGATGGTGTAAATGATACACAACAATGGGTTTCATTGAATTCTCACGTTGCACACTAATAATATAATATTATTACTTTAAATGGTAGTTAACGCCTAGCCATTGTAATGGCAGGAATAAACAGAACTATCTAAAATATTATTATACATCTTTTTTAAATGTTTTTACATTTATCCAATAAAATTAAGAGGCTTAAAATGTGAATGAATATAAATTTAAGCATAATTGAGTTTAAAAGGTACATTTACCACCTTTTTTTAGAGAACCCTCTTTAAATATAGTTGTGGTCACTTTTATATGTTCCATTTGAAAAAATAAAATTCTTATATATAATCTAGACATCAAAATTTACTATGGGTAAAATTTTCAGATTTTTCTGATAAAATACATTTTTTTGTGAATAGTTAAAAAACTATATTTTAATTAAAAACTACCTTATAATATAATTTGATTATATGTAATGATTATGTTTGTAAATGGTTTTCGAGTTTAATTGGATTATATTTTTTATCATTTAATCCAATTCAGATCATTCGAATAAATTTCAATTTGAAATTGAGCATAAACAAGTGTCAATCTTTTGACAAATATTGTTTCTTAAAAACACGCTATTTGTGTTGACAATGGGAATTAATTATATATATATATATGCAAATTCTATGATCTGATTTTTTTAAATAGACATTTTTTTCTAATTTGGAATATCAAATATATAGATTAGGATTGATTTTTTGTATTTTTTTGAAAAACATCAATTGTTGATGTATAGTGAAACCACTAAGTAGTAGTTAAAAACAGAATTTTTCATTTAAATGAAATTTTACCACTTCTATGAATTGAATTTAAAAAATCTTATATAAATGATATTTATTAGTATATAAAATTTGTTTTAATAAGATGAAAATAATTATTTTGTTGAATATCAATGTTTGACATTAATTTACCACGGTTAAAGGTAAATAGTGTAATTCAAGGTAAAAAGTATATTATAATAATATAAAATTACCATAACACATGTCCTAACCTCATTTTTTGAGTCATGGTAGACAATGGGAATCTTTAGGCCGATTTTGGGACCCCATTGAGCCACTTTGGAGGGATAATGACACTTTATTTTTATTATCTTAAAGTAAAGGAAAAAATGAAAAAAAAACAAACAACTTTTAGTAAATTAATTTTTACATGAGGTTAAATAAGTTAGATTTTCGACTATAAATATTAATTGGAAATATAAAAATATTTCCTACATCATGGTACTTGATTTATAATTTTTAGCCATCATATAAATAAAATTATTTATGACACAAAAATGATGTAGTGTTTACATCATTAATAATTCATTTAGATAAATTAGATTATAAATACTAAATTAGCATCCAAAACCAGTACAATTTTAATTGGATGAATTTATTTCGGCCTTGAATCTTCATATCTTAGACCTTAATGAGTTTGGGACTTTTATAAACCGAATTTCATTATATAATAAAATAATATTTTCAGACCTTCTTAAAGAACGCCTCCTCCTCATAAAAATCAATCAAATCTAACCCCTTCCTCAAACCTCTCAAACCTATTGGATCATCCAAAACCTTCCCAAATAATATATCAAGATCACTCTCTTCCACCTAGTATCCTTACCTTAGGTAGAAGGCACTTCGATCAACCCTTTTGCTTCAAACCAATGGGAGTTAACGAAATTAAAGGCAATGGTTTCTCATAAGTTATTTTTTTTTACTTCTACAACCCCTAAACTCTTTTTATTTATTTATTTTATAAAAAAACCAGTCTCTTAAATCTATTAGGATGTTTATATGATATTTATTAGAATGGAACTTACACATACCTCTATATAATGGGTGAGGAAAATACTTTTTCTCTGAATAGAAAACTAACACCTCACGAAACGATGATTGTTCGATAATCTCCTACGGCCTCTCATGGTGGCCATTATAACAGAACTGTATTTATATAGGATATATATATATATATGTTTATAATGTTTATTTTTGAATTATTCTTTTTTATTTTTCAATTATATCATACCTTTATGGTTTCCATTATTGTAAAACATGATAATTTCATTTGAGGAAGTGCGGACTACCTCCCTCTCAAAATGATATGACTCATTAATGCCATTTTTGGGAATTATAAAGGATGAATTTAATGATATTATATATGATATTATACAAGTATTATAATATAACTATGTATAATTATGTTTTAATTTCATTTAAATAATAAATACAAATGAAAGTAGTGTACTTGTGTATGTACGTCTTACCATTTCCATGAACGGTGCATTTCATTTCATACCTCTAAATGTTATGTAACATTATAAATAAAAATATATACTGGATATATATATGATATATATGATATATAAATCAGTAATATCATTATGTAAATAATGGACTATTGACTACAAGGAAAAATAGTAATTATAAGAAGTCCATTTTTGACTCAAGTACCAAATATTGACCAAATGATCATTATGAACATAAATTATTGAATAATGTTTATATCATGGTGATAAGTGATATAAAAAGAATAATAAAGTTGAAAAATATTCTTAATAAAGTAGAAATTAACTTATGATTATTATTCTGGAAGAATAAGGAATAATCAAGTGAAGTCAGACAATAGGTATGAGATTTCTTATCTCACTTATAATTTCGTTAGATTTATATTGTTCGCCACAAATTTTTTGAATGTGGTGAATTGTGTTCTACTAATCGATATATATTATCATGATTATATTTATATTAATTTTATTCTATGAATCATTTTATGGTTATTATCTTTTGTTCATATGACTAGATTGATTACAACGTGGTAAGAGATTTTCATCTCACTTTTTATTCTCATGACATTCATGCTATATTTGCCACTATATCCATTTGTGTGGTGTATGTTCTGACCATGGTTTTATTCATTGTGTAATATAATTAAATTTATGGAAATTTACATCTTCAATTTATGATCCTTCTTTCATGGGATGTATGTTTCCTGTGTTACGAAATCTGTATGGGAACATTTTAACCCAATTTTCATCCATTGGGTTAATCTTCTAATTATAAATTATGTCATTATATGATTATTTGTGGAATCAATATTTATTAATTTATGTTATAATTGACACTATCCTTTCTGTGGTATACTTTTGATACACATAATCACTCCATTGATAAATTCTCATTTCATCGATATGAACTAGATAAGAGTAATTTTCACACAATTTCCATTCATTGAGTTAAACATCCAAGTAAGTGGTTTTGTCTTCAAAAGAATGTGTGTGAATGTTCTATAATTTATTTAAATTTAATATCCAATCATATTGAGTTATATTTGTCACACATTATTATGTAATTGATTTATACTTAATAAAAGGATACACTTTTTATAAGTGATTTCATCTCAATTTACATTCTATTGAGACTTCATTGTTGTTTTGCACCATGTCACTTTTATAAGGTGTATATACTTTCCTTTGGTATATTATATCATGAATACCATTATTTTCATTATATAATAATGTTTTGATTAAATTTTATTCCTCAAATTTTGGTATTGAAGCATCTCTCATTTGTATAAGAACTCCCAAACTAAAATATTGTTTTAAAGATTTATTCATCTAAATCATTCTCAATAATGATCGTGTTTTCAAAATGGATTTACGGATTTATTTATATGGAAATTAATGTTTTAAAATGTTAATTCCTTTGAAATCTTTAAAGGGGTATGTGACACTTTGTTTTGAAAATATCTTTATTATATGCTTTAAATGGTTTTGAAAATGGTTTGATAAAGCATTGATTATGTGTATATCTTGAAATGATATGTTGTGATTGCAATGTGGAAATGTTATATTTAAATTTTTCTTGATTTATGTTTTATGAATATGTTATTATTATTTGGAATTATTTATGTATACAGGTGGTTCCATGATAAACATATGGTAGGTGAGGCTGAGGTAACTCTCCAATGCATTGGGTAACGTGGTGGAGGTAAACTTTAAAGTTTCTTCTATGAGATTCAGGGAATATACTTTGATGGGTATTTCAAATGTGATCCCATATGTAGATATGAAATCTACAATGTATGTATGTTACCAATTCCATAAGTATGCTCTATGATTTATGATTTCGTTATGTTATTCATAAATCATATGATTTCTTGAAATATGTTATGATTAAAAAGTATGGTTTCATTGATTTGTATTTATTGAGGGGATAATGTTTCTTTTCATTATTTTATAAACCTTTCTAAGGTTTTTATGCTCATCCAATGTTTTTAAATGTTTTTCAGAAGACATAAAGATGAATAGGGTCAAGGATGAGATGAAAGAAAATTCATACTATCTAAAACATGGAACTAGACATGTCTCTTCTTTTCAGAGTTTTTATTTTATGAAAAATGGATATTGGGTAGTAGTGTCTTCATGTAAAATTCAATTTTTTATATATTAGTTATTGACTAATTCTCTAAAACTCTAAACCTCAAAATATCTTCAATATGAAATTTTGACACAATTCAAGATTATGTAATTATTTAGGTTGGGTCATTATAGTTGTTATTACTGGTCGTTTAAGACAAATTTAGGTATTAAGAGTTTTAGTTGGAAACAAGGTAAGTACCTATGTCTATTATTTTAGTTAAATCCTTATTTTCTAAACTTTATTAGATCTAGTAATGTCAGTTACAAATTGAAGGAGGGCGATCTCTAACAAAATTCCTATATCTTCCTTATGACTTACTTGTAATAATTATTGCAAAGTCATGTTACGATGATTGTGAAACGTTTTCTAACATAAAACTCAATTGCAACCAGTTGATTGATATATCAACCAACTCCATTATAAATCATTATCATCGTGGATCATGGGTTTTATTTAAACAGATTCCTTTACACAATATTCACATATTTTCAACAAAGGAAAATATTATGAAGGAATTTTCAAATTTTTTACCTTATCACAAGATTAAGAAGAATATTATGATTTTGAAAAAGGTGATGAATATGGAGACCCTAAGACAACCTATTTATTTTTTATTTTACAGTATAGTCTCTCAGCACATACCTATGGTATTTTAAAAGGACCATTAATTGAAAGTTTCAACTCAAATTCGGTCTAGAGTTTTTATTGAAATCATATTTTAACAGATGTTTTGAAATTATATGTCAAACATGATTATTTTCCAAAACTATTTTTGAATGAACACCCATATGTCCCATGCTGTAAAAGGTGTATTTGGAAGAACGAAGCATATAATTTTGAAGAATATCTAAATCATTGTTGTAATACATGGACCTTTTTCCTACATGAACTAGATGATGAAGAACCCAAATAGACACCCTGATCTGGGTATGATGTTCTTCATTTCGGGGATTGTTTTATTTTATCATATGGTGGTGAAATAAATAAATTACAATATATATAAGAATTATAGAATTACGATGTTGAGATCATAAATAATTGGGATGAAAATGAGAGGTATAAAGAAACCGTTGAGGTTAAAACATTTTAGGGTTATTTTTGAGTTTTATAAAAAAATAAAAACCCTTAGGATGGGTGGAAACCTGTCACATCTGGCAAGGCCATATGAATCGAACACATAATCGAAGGGTGAAAAGGGTGCATCACCTACCACTATCCTACATGAATTCCCTGGTCAGTATGACTTATTATTTTAGTAAAATTATTTTATGGAACTAGAAGAATTTTGTTTTTTGAACTTATGTTTTATAAAATGGATATACAATGTATAGTAAAATGATTTTGTGATTAGGTGATAAAGGATTTTGTGGAAGACATTCTCTCATTTAAGAAAACACTATATGCCTATGGAAGATAAAATACTATGGGATTTCAATTTTGGAATAATTGTAGGAATTTTAGTTTTAATGAATCAATGTTTTTGTTGTGGACATATGGAGATTTGGTTTATTTATGAAAACTATTAACATATCATGGAGAATATGTGTTTAGGTTAAATAATTTTCAATATGAGACTTTATTAGTAACTAATGTTATTTGGAGATAAATGTTAATATTTATCTTGGAAGACTATGTAATTAAATCCTTACGAGATTTGGGTTTCAATCTAATTTGGATTACTTTTAATGAATTTTATGGAAAATTGTTTATTGAATGGTCTATGTTGAACATTGTGTTTTTTTGACAAATTTTGGTGATTAAGAGTAGTTTTTATTTTTGTTAAATATTTTCCTTTTTTGGTATTATCTGATCTCACACTAAACATTTTGGTTTTAGTTTATGTCTAAAGATAAGGGAAATATATTGTTCTGATTTTGTGGATTATGTGATTCTCTAGAAGATGATTCTTGTGCTTTGGATGTGACCAATTATTTTGGAATGCTCATTGTATAGGGAAATGATTGGTTTTTTGTATAAACATATTAAAGGATGAAACTATACACGAAGGTAAGTATATTTCCTTATGTTCTTATTCTATGTAGTAAATGAATACATAAAAATTATGAAAACGAATGTAAAAAAATGATGTTGGTGTAAATTTCTTACTAGGTAATCAAAAACCATTTAACACATCATAAGTTATTGATTTTATTGTTGTTTAAATTATCCTAATCATGTTTTATATCACTCACAATCAAATCTTGACCATTTTTTATCTCTTCCATATCTATGTTTTGCAACATTCAATCCAACCATGGGTTATCTCAGGTGACCTTTGTACTTATATTTCTTTCTTTTAAAGTGATAATTTTATTTACTCATTCCCAATTTATGACTTTTAATAATGTTTCCAATCCCAGTTTTAAAATTGCGAGGATGAAAAATCTTAAAAGGGGGAAGGATGTAACATCCAATAAAAAAAATGAACATAAAGGTTTTCATATTTATTAATATTTTAAACTAAATATTAATTTTACTTTAAAGGGGATGCTATGTTCAATGGAATACCTGATACACAAAAATGGTTTTCATTGAAATATTACGTTGCACACTAATAATATAATATTATTATTTTAAACGGTAGTAAACACCTAACTGTTTTAATTGTGGGAATGAATAGAATGAACTAAAAAATTATTATATATGTTTGTTAATTGTTTTTACATTTATCCAATAAAAGTTAGAGGCTTAAAATTTGAATGAATCTTATTTTAATCATAATATACATTAGAAGGTGTATTTACCAACTTTTAGTATTGAACCCTCATTAAATATATTTTTGGTCACTTTTATATGCTCCATTTGAAAAAATTAAATTTTTCTTTTGAATCGGGAAATCAAAATTTACATTGGGTAAAATTTTGGTATTTTTCTTCTAAAATCAAATTTTTTATGAATAGTGAAAAATACTGTATTTGAATTCAAAAATGATTTTTAATTTAATTTATTTATATCGATTTATTAAATTTTTAAATGGTTTTATAGTGTAATTAGATTATATTTTGTACAATTTAATCCAATTCAGGTCATTGGAAGTAATTTCACTTTGAAATTGGGCATAAAAAAGTGTCATTCTTTTGACAAACATTTTTTCTTAAACACACGCTATTTGTTTTGACAATGGGAACTAATTTCAAATTAATTAATGAACCTTATACGTTTTTAATTTTTTAAAATATTCACCATTTTTTAATTCAGAATATCAAATATAGATTTGGCTGAATTTTCGGTATTTTTCTGAAAAATGTCAATTTTTGGTGAATACTGAAACCACTATGTTGTAGTTAAAATACTGACTTTTTTATTTAAATAAAATTTCACCACTTTTGTGAAATGAATTTCAAAAATTTGACATACATGGTTGTTATTAGTAAATAATATGGTGTTCAATAATATGAAAATATTTTATCTGTGAATAGTAATTATTTGCTTTTATTTATGGTGGTTAGAGGTAAATAGGGTTATTAAAGGTAAACGTTTTTTTATAACAACACCAAATTACCTTAACACTTGTATTAACCT
Source organism: Viscum album (assembly GCA_963277665.1). NCBI lineage: Eukaryota > Viridiplantae > Streptophyta > Magnoliopsida > Santalales > Viscaceae > Viscum > Viscum album. Next base: position 81,167,444 of record OY728165.1, on the reverse strand, counting down.
TATTTTAAGAGTGATGGCCGACTATGGAAATCCTTGTGTCTATTTTGGGGCCCCATTGTGCCACTTGGGATTGATAATGACACTATATTTTTATTAACATAATGTAAAGGAAAAAATGACAACAATAAATATCTTTTAGTAAATTAATTTTTTACATGTGGTTATTTAAGATATATTTTCTACAATAAATATTCATTGGAATGATAAAAATATTTCTTAAATAATGATACTTTTTTATAATTTTCAAACATTAGATAAATAAAATTATTTATGACGAAAAAATGATGTAATGTTTACCTCATTAATAAATCATTTAAATAAATAAGATTATAAATAATAATATAACATCCAAAAACAATTCATATTCTTTTGGATAAATTTACTTCGACCACTATCCATCTTATATTTGACCTTAAAGAGTATTAGACATTTATAAACCAAAAATCATTTTAAAATAAAATAATATTTTCACACTTTCCTAAAGAACACCTCCCCCCCCTTATAAAAAGCCCTCACCTGTAACCCATTCCTCACACCACTAAAGATAATTGGCTCATCCATCCCCTACCCAAATAAGTTCTCAATATTCATATCTTCCTCCGTGAAGTCATACCTTAGGTATAAGGCACTTTAATAAGCCATTTTGGTTCAAACCAAAGGGAGTTTCCCAAATTAATGGTAATGGTTTCTCTTAACTTCTTTTCTTCTATTTTACATCTCCAACAACAAAACTATTTTTATTGCTTTTTTTATGAAGAAAACTGTATCCTCAATATACTAGTGTTTTTTTATGAGAATTATTCGAACTAAACATACAATCACCTCAAACTAATGGGTGGAGAACATACAATTCTTGTGGATGGCAAGCAAACGCCTCATGAAACGATGATTACACGATTATCTCCTACCAACACTCACGATGGCCATTATGGTGGAACATTATTTATATATGATATATATATTATTCTTATGTTTTCTTTATGCTTATTAATTATTAATTTATATTATAACTTTATGGTTTCCATTATGATTAAACGTGATAATTTAATTTGGGGAATTGCGGACTACCGCCCCCTCAAAGTGAAATGACTCATTACTGCCATATGTGGGACGTTTAAAGGATGGACTTAATGATATTATATATGGTATTATACTAGAATTATAATATACCGATGTATTATTATGTTTTAATTCCATTAAAATACGAAATAGAAATGAATGTAGTGTTCATGCGTGCGTACGGCTTACCATCTCCATGAATACTACATTTCATTTCTTTCTTATAAATTTTATGTAATTTCATAAATACATATATATATATAGGATATATATGATATATATGATATCTTAATTATTAATATCATTCTGAGGATAATAGAATATTGACCCCAAGGAAAACTTGTAATTGTAAGTAGTCCATCTTTGACTCAAGTACCAAATATCGACTAAACGACAATAATAAACATAAATTATTTAATAGTGTTTATAACCTGTTAATATTTTATATAAAAGTAATAATAAACATTAAAAAGGATTTTAAAAAAGTATAAATTAAATTTATTTTATTATTCTGGAAGAACAAGGAACAAACGAGTCAAGTCAGACACGAGGAAAATGATTTTTATCTCACTTTTAATTCCATGAGATTTCTATTATTCATCACTAATTTAATTCATGTGGTGTATTGTGTACTTCCAATTGATATATATTACCATTATTATATTTATATTAATATTATTCTATGAATAATTTATTCGTTATTAATTTTTATCATATGACTCGATTGATTATAATGTGGTCAGGGATTTTCATCTCACTTTTTATTCATGTGAGATTCATGCTATATTTGCCACTATTTCATTTTTTGTGGTGTATGTACATCCAATGATTTTATTAATTGTGTAATATAAATAAATTTATGGGTATTTATATCTTCATTTTATGATCATTCTTTCATGGGTTTTATGTTTCATATGTTACCAAATTGGTAAGGGGACCATTTAACCCAATTTCCATTCCTTCGGTTAATATTCTATTTCTTAATTATGTCATGCTATGATTTTGTGTGGAATCAATATTTATTTATTTATGTTTTAATTTACACTCCCCTTTCTGTGGGTATACTTTTGATACACATAATCACTCCATTGAAAAATTCTCAAGTCATCGATATAAATTTGAAAAGAGTAGTTTTAACTCAATTTCAATTCATTGAGTTAAACATCAAAGTCATTGGTTTTGTCTTAAAAAGAACGTGTAGAATGTTATATGATTGATTTAAACTTAATATACAATAAAATTGAGTGTATTTATATTTTTCACTCATTATTATGTAATTTATTTATCCTTAATCTAAGTATATAGTTTTTATAAGGAATTTCGTCTCAATTTTCATTCCATGGAGACTTTATTGTTGTTATGCACCAATCCACTTTTATATGTTGTATATACTGTCCTTTTTCATATTATATCATGGATACCATTATTATCCTAATTTTATAATGTTTTGATTAAATTTTATTCTTCAATTATTTTTATTCAAGCATCTCTCATTTGGTTAAGAAGTCCTTAACTAGAATATCGTTTTAAGGATTTGTACTTCTAAATCATTATCATTAATGTTCATGTTTTCAAAATGGTTATAAGGATTAAATTATATGGAAATTAATGTTTTAAAATTTTAATTACTTTAAAATCATCAAATTAGTATGGGACACTTTGATTCAAAAATCTTTTTACTAAATGTTTTAAATGGTTTTGAAAATTGTTTGATAAAGCATTGATTATGTCTATAATTGAAATGATATGTTGTGATTGCAATGTGGAAATGTTATATTGCCCTTATTCTTGATTTATGTGTTATGAATATGTTAATATTATTGGGAAGTTTTTATGTATATGGGAGGTTCAATGATAATCCTAGGGTGGGTGAGCCCGAGATAGCTCTCTAATGCCTTTGGTAACGTGACAGAGGTAAATGTAAATGTTTTGTCTACGAGATATAGTGAATATAATGTGATGGGTATTCTAAACGTGACTCACAATATAGATGTGATTGCTACAATGTAATAATGTTATGAATACCATAAGTTACCTTTTATGATTTATGATTTCTGTATGTTATTCATAAATCTTATGATTTCATGGGGTATTATAAGATTAAAAATATGGTGTCGTTGATTTGTATTTATTGATGGGATAATGTTTATTTTCATTATTTTATTACCCTTAATGATCTTTTCATGCTCATCCCATGTTTTGAAATGTTTTTTACAGGACATAAAGATAAATGGGGTCAAGGATTAGATCATGGAAATGTCATGCAACCTATAAAATGGAATTAGACATATCACTTTTCTTAAGAGTTTTTATTTTATGAAAAATTGATACTGGGTAGTAGTGTCTACATGTAATATTCAAGTTTTTAAGTAATAGTTATGCCCTAATTTTCTAAAACTCTTATATTGGAAAGATCTTCAATGTGAATTCTTGACATAATTCACAATTATTTAGAGTTTATGGTTGGGACCTTATAGTCTATATGATATCATTTTTTGAGATAGAATCATAAGACTTGCGATGTTGTGGTAAATCAGAAAACATGTGGGGATTTGGTATAGGGGTACCCTTTATATTAATTTTTATATTATATACTCTTGTATGTTATACATCGTGATAGTAGACATGGTGAGGCTGTTAACTGGGTATACATGGTTAGGTGATTAACTAGTATCACTTTTTATTAAATAATAATTAGCATGACATCATTACATTTGATCAAGATGATATGGGGAGAATCAACTAAGTATATTTTCATTCTCACACAATGTTAAATAAACTATTTTTAGGTCACCTTGTGCAAGATTGGATCATGTTGGATACTACTAGTTTAGGATTTTCAAGAGTTGTTCGGGCTTTATGGTCATTGTTGTTTTACATTGTTTTGGTACTTTTGGTTTCCCCTTTCTATAATAGTAGTTCTTTCATGAAATTAAATATTTGTACTTGGGTTTTGTTTTTTATTGTATTCTAACATTGATTTGGATAGTGTATGTATTATCTCTAACTTTCGAATGTGTTCTCTTATATTTTAATGGATCTCATTTGTGATATTATTATACACTCGGTTCTAGTCGTTATGTAGGAGCCTACTAGGGGTGGGACTCAGGTAGGGGGTAATTATTTATGTTCTAAAATTAATAACCCATGTTGTGTACAATTTTGGTGAGGGGTAATGTTACCTATATTGATACTTCCATGATATATTCTTTGGTAATTCAAAAATAGTTTATGATCCATAATGAATGATTTAAATAGATGATGTCTTTGAATGGTCTAGGATAAACCTAAATATTCATTGATTAATAAATATGTGTCCTTATTAAGAAATAATGTTAGTGACTTTTATGATTATTGTTTTTCATATTATGATTAACATTGATCAAACTATGCATTTTGGTTTTAGTCAATGGTTAGAACCAAATAGAACTAGGTTAAAATTGAATGAGATAGAATTCTTTATAATAAAAAACCATATGGGATGATTAGTTTTGTTTTGAATATATTTATTATGACAAATTAGTTTTTTAAAAACATGACTAACAATTTTAAATTTAACCAAATCATTTAATCATTAAAGAAGTGATTGATAGAGTTGGCAGAGCGTTCGAGTAGGGGAGACCTTGGAGGAATGAATATTAAGGTTCCCAATTATCTGTAATGATGAAATAATCACTCAATTTAATCTATCAATGGAATGAGAACATGTTTATGGAGAGGAAAATTTGGACATAAACAATGTATCTATAAAGGAAAAAATTAACAGTTTGGTGAATGCAATGGAGGAGAATAATGGTCTCTTTATATTGTCATAAACTATGTAATTTTTTAAAATTATAAATTATATACATTTTCAAAATTTATTACATAAGGGGAAATCTAATGAAGTGAATCAAAATGGTTATATGATTAATGGTTATATTTTTTATGACGATGATACTAAACAAGTCATGCAAAATGGAAGATTTGTTATGGAATAAGACTATGCAGCCCAGTTAATTTTTTGTGCGGTGGATGTGGGAATATTGAAATGATTATGTGTATGAATTAATATGTTATTTTTTATGAATCATGAAATATATGAGGACTATTTAGTTTAAATTTTTTAATATGGATATGCAAGAACTTGTGGAATATTAATAATAACCTATATATGTTCTTTAATTGAAAGATATTGGTTTATGGGAATCACTTTATTAAGAGATGATAACACATAATATATTATTCAGGATAATAAAAATGTGTTTAGTTTTTATATATATAATTTTGGTAGGTATAAATTATATTATTTATTATTTATTTCATCAAAATATATAGTGGATTTGATGAAAAAGTTGTTTATTTTATCATTGATGGAGTTTACTGAATTATTAGATATATAGAATATGTTCAACAATCGATTGTTTTATTCAAGTAATATAGACTTTGTCATGTTTTGATTATGATATTATGGAACATATTATTATTAGTTTTATATTGGAAAATATATAAATATGGTATTTATATATTTAGGAATGTGACCATTATGAGATGCATAATGATAATTTTTTGATCAATATTGTGTTTTGGAAATTTAGTGTCCTTTTTTTAAGTATTCAATTTTAGAGTGTCAGAAGGTCAATTATTTATAGAATGGTTTATGATTAGCATTGGATGTGGTTTTATTTATTTATATTTTTCATTACCATATGAAAATTTATACATATCATATAAATAGGGGTAATTGTTTTATATACAGATTCAAAAAATTATTAATCATACTTTGTGGTCTTTATTTAATTTTGGAGATAGGAAAAAATCATGAATACTCATAGAGTAATAAATGAAGTGGAAGTTGATCGAGTAACTACAAATGGATGAATTTTTCCAACAAAATAAAATTATTTCGGGTATCTTAATTTTAATAAGTTCTTACTCTAGATGAAATTTAAATTCCCCTACCTTAGGAAAAACATATGGAAATAAAATGCCTCGCTACTGTCTTCATTTATGATTATATTAATAACCTATTTTTATCCTCTTTGTTATATTTTATTGAGATCACTATAATATTTTGGATACTCTATTGTCTTGTGATGGATGATCTCCATCCCTAATTATAATTTCTTTCTTTTTTTTGTGAACATATTTTCACTCCCCTCATATGTTATCCTATGTGGGAACCTAATTATGATTTTACTTATTTATTATTTATGATTATAAATTTAAATTTTAAGGTATGTTTTATTAATCATTTGTATGATGTGTGGATACATAAAATAGTTTTCAAATGTAAACATTTTATGATGGGGAGACATTTTTTGGGTGAAATGAATTTTAATGGCAGTAGAATGTAACACCCCATGATTTTGTGAAATATTTTATTTTTAAAAATATAAATTTATTCAATACCTTTCACTACATACAACACTGAGTATACATTTATTCCAATGTACCTATATGTTATTCTTTTATTAAACATAACACCGAGTTTAAAAAAAACAAGACATAACTATAAAATATTATTATTTAATTTGATATTTACCCCCTAGTGGATTGAATAGTGGGTATAAATAAGACTAATGAAATAATGAATATATATGAATTTAAAAGTTATCAAGAATTAATTTCGGGTTACTAATTAATTATAAATGAGAATAATATTCTATTTTAAAATAAATGAAATCATTTTATAATGAACTTTTTTTATCAAAAACTATGTTTCATGAAAATTAATTAAATAATCCACTACTGATGAATTATTTTAAAGAGTGGTATAATATATTAAATTAATAATAAATTTTAAATACATCTTGTGTGTTTTCTAGTTGAGATAGAATAAAAAATACTATTTTATGTTTAAAAATTATTTTATGCAAAATTATCACCTTTTAACAAAATTATATTAAATATATTTTTAAACATTTTACAAAAAAAAATTTCAAGAAGAGGATTCCTTTTTGAAAATCATAATTTTAAAATTATGTAATGGTATATTATTTAAAATTTCCTATAAATATTTTTTTTATTAATAGTTAGTAATAATGATTTTTTAATTAGAAATTAAATTTTAATAAAATTATATATAAAGTTAATTATTTTTTAAATTTTTTTAATACTATTTACATTTTAATTATATATCTATCAATACTATTTAATTTAATTGAATCATTTAATAATATTTTTTGATATTAAAACTTGGTGTGGTGGGAGATGCAATCTGGGGTTAAGATTCCATCCCTCTACCGAAAATGGTGTTTATGATTTTTCTGCATAATGATGTCATTGTTGTCAGAGTATTTCAATCATGAAAGGGTTTATAACGACCCATTGAAGAAGGTGGGTAGTAGATCTGGTTCTGTGCATGTTGTTTTTATGGTTGCGGCATCGCCGCATGGGAAAATAACATTGAAGAGTGTAGATTTAAGAGCCTTGGATCATACGGTGGATGATTCATTTGATGAGGGTGTGGATCTATTCTTTATTAGAACACGGGAAGGTGATACCAATCCTCATAATATTTCACAGAATGGAACACTTGCAGTTGTTTAATAAAATCCTCATCTTTTTAAACAAATAATTTATTCTTGTAAACAATGAATCATTTCTCATCTTAGTGAGCAAGAAAATATTAGGAAGACTGAGGATCAAATAAAATGACTTATTTAGATATGGGGAATTTTTAATTGGTATATATTATCTCTCAAAGTTAGTTTTTATCATCTTACATTTTTTTGAATGAAATAATGTTTAATGATACGAGTACTGGGTTTATTTACCCCATGTCAGGGGGTCCTGTGGTTTCAAAATTTGGACCCCTAGTCTGCTTCACTAGTTTCTAAGTAATCTATGGCCTAATGTTGGATTTGTGTTAAGGGTTTGAATTGGGTTTTTGGAACCCAATCATACTTTTGAATATTTCATTAGCTATTTTCACTCCAATTAATATTGATATGGAAAATGTATCGGTTAGATATGGTCACATTGCCCATACGTTTGTTGAATTTTATATGTCCTTTCTTATTGTTGATAATATTTACGTAATATCTAGTCAGTTTAAATTTGAACATGACATTGAACACAAACATTTATCTAAATTTATTATTATCTAATAAACCATTAGACATGTTTATGACAACCTTCATAAGGGAATTCAATGCTCTAGTGGTAAAAAACATGGGAATCTTGTCATGAAGTGTATGTTTAAAGTGAAAAATGATGGTGATCCTTTTAGGACTGCGCAGATGTGAAATTTTAAAATTGTGAACGGGGTTTCTCTACCTTCTAAAGTGTAAATTATAACTACTAGTGATTAATTTATTAATGGACATCCCTATATTTCTAAGGTGGTGGCTAGGAATAGGCATGAGGGTAACCAGTGTGATATGTCCTGCAGTGTGGGTCAGTTGAATTCTTAACCCCTATTACCTATTACTAATATGATTCAATGAGAGTGGGTTTCTAAATTGGATGATGTGTAGAGTCATGATGGTGAATATATTGATCTTGTGCTATTACATGATGAATAAGTCATATCCAAATAGAATGTGTACAGTTTTCTTATTAACTGAGGATCTAACCTTGTGGTTGGACAGTAGCAGAAGCCTACACATGCTAATTTTTATGGTTCTGATAAGGATTTCCCTTTGCAGGTGCATGTAAATACCCATGCCCTTGGGTTTGTGTCTATGGAAACTGTTTCCTTTATAATTGTTCTTTCTTTGTTCCAAGCTATGTTGGAATGAACCTATGTGGAGTCACGGGTTGATGCTGAGGCCCATCTTTCACGAGCTACTTCTCAGGAGCATGTCTCTACTTCTTGGCCTACTTCTAGTGTTGGGAAGCCTACGTAGGCTGCTATTACTAGTGTTCATGATACTAGGGTGATATCCTCTCATTATTTTGATGCCACTATGGTTTCAATTAATTAGGAGATGATACTGGTTGGATCTTCTTCTTCATTGGATCCTCGTGGGGTTATGACCTCCATTCTACATGCTTTAACTCCTAATGACCATGTGCTTCCTACTCATGCAGCTCCGAATTAATCTAAAATAACCTATCATTCAGGTTAATCAAGTATTGGCGAGGTTAATAAATATCTTATAACAATGAAGGAGTCTAAAAATACTCCATATCATTATGATATATGAGAAGACCAATTCGGGATATAACTAACACTGAGATGGGGGGGATCAGTGGTGGGGACATTGAAATTAAATCCATCTTTTTATCCTTGTACCTCTGAGCCTGTTTGGATCTTGATTCTCTTATTATCCTTTCCCTATCTTGTGAAATAATAAAAATTTGTAATAATATTCACACAGTACAGTTACAAGGTTCACTAATCAATAATAGCAATTGTGTCCTTTCCATGCATGGGAATGACTAGTTCACTAATCCTCAACTATAATGTGACATGTTGTTATAGTGGGTTTACTATGAAAGCTATCCTCTAGTCAGTGTGTCTCCGTACACTTAGGGGAGGGAAAGAGATAATCTCATCTTAGTTTTTCCCCCAATACATGGAGGGGGGAGGGAAATAATCCTCATCTATCTTTCAATAAGTAGGATATTCCCTTACACTTTCTAGTTAATTATACTTCCAGTATAGGTGGTATCTTGTATCCTATAACTCATTCTTCATAATGCCTTTGATGACAACATTCTCTCTATTTAAAGAATTTGCAAAACCAAAAGAATCTTCCAACTATTGAGACCAGTTAAATGGTACAATTCTACCTTGATCTTACACAACCTTCTTATCCTTTGTGTTACGTAATAAACTGCATGAAAGTAAACAAACACTTCTTTCTTTGCTAAAATCATGTATTCCGGACACTCTTCATCATCTTCTTCTTTTACTTCTTCAATGAAAAACTAGCTTCTCTGAAACCCGCTTGTCTTTACACTATCTCCTTCAGTGAAAAACCAACTAAACTATGACCACTTCTCTTCTTCATTTCCATAACTAAAAACTCCCTTTCTGATTATCATATCAATGAATTCAAGTTCATCTTAGCATCATCACAATTGAACTTTCATGTTCTGAATTTCAGTCTTCAGTTGGGCACATTATGTTCTTTTTCTTCTTCTATTCATTCTTCCCTTCTCAATAACTACACCTGACTGTATTTGTATACTAACTTATTCCTTTGTGAAGATATGTGTTCACATTCACATCTAGTACATCATCAATTCACAAAGCACTTCAAGGGTGATAAACATTAGTCATGTGAGTACATTATAACTTCTCTTCGTGAAACCAAATGGTTCACAGTTCATCATTTTTCACAAATCCTCCCCAAAAGTTCTATGCACCTGCCAATGGCCTTTGAGGCCAAAATCATTTGAACACACCTTTTGGATGACTTGCGCTCAACTTCAAACATGCGTGCAACTCTCTTCTTGCGCACAACAATCCATTCTTGCATAAAACACTATCTTTGTTCATGAAAATTCCTTCGCGTATATTGCATATATGCTTCAGAGGTCTTATTTATTATATGTGTTACGATTCTCCAATTTGAGGGGGTCACCTCTTATTTATTGACCTCATCGACCCCGTCGTTCAAAAACTCCAATCTGTCACGCAAGATTATGATGTTTCGCACAAAACCCCAATTAACATTGATTTGGGCATGTAACTCTCTTTCTCACCAACCTCATAATTGGTGAACTTATTTAATCTTTTTTTCACATCATTCCATTGCCATTTTTCAATTTTCAGACCTTGAATCATTCCTTGTGCACAAGACCCCATTTGACATCACAGTGGGCATGTAATTTTCTTTTGTGCCAACTTTATCTTTTGCGCACTTCTTTAATCTTTCACATACATTATTCATTTGATATTTTTCAAAATTATGACCTCGAATCATGCCATGTGCACAAGATTCAAATCATCCACAATCCTTGCGTAATAATACCAATCTTGTGCGCAAAAACCAATAATTTGTGCAATACTATCCTTTTCAAGATTTTGATGTTTGGATCATGGATCACCAATTGCATGAAACTTTCCATGCCATCTTCTAATATTGTTGCATCATCCATTTCCAAAAACACATCTATTCATCTCCCAATTTGCAGGCCCAATTTTTTTTGAAAATACTAGAAAACAAAACCTCCATAAAACATTCTTTTGTGCCACCTACAGATTGTATATTCAATTTTCATTAATCAATTCACTACGTCCCATAACTATTCATCTGCTTTCACCATAGAATCCACTTTCATGATAATCATTTTTTGATCGATCTTCTTTAGCGTCATCAGATTTTCCATAGAAAATATTATAACAACCCTGTCTTCCACCTATATCATTCATTACAATTAAAACTGTATAGAACAAGATGAATCATTACTCCCCATTCATATCATAAGTATTACATCACAAGTTATCCTAACTTATGTTATTTTTGAAATACATATCAGCCAAGCATTGTCTAATTTTCCAGAGAATGTATTATACCTTCCCTGTATTCCCCTATTATCGTTCCTTACAATATAAACTCTATATGACTGGAAGAATATTTACACCCCCATTTCCTTCATAATTCTTGCATCACAAGTTCTAATAAATTATTATATTTGTTAAATACAATTCAGCAAAGCATAGTTTTATTTTTGACATAATGTGAAATGCATGGCTACCTTAGAATGACAATCTCTTCCACATTCCCTCTTCTTCTTCAACCATCATTCAAAAATTCATGAAAATCAAATGATTCCATTCTTTATGTAAGCTCATTCATCATTACCATGAAATCATGTAGAGTTTCTTGGTCTTCTTCAAATCCTATTTATTCTTCAATCATACTCAGATGGTTGATACATCACAATTCTTCATTGTTATAAATATGGTGTCACCTTTGACACAGGTTTTTTTAACTAAGGACCAGTGCATCAATTGTCTGAATTTACATCATGGAAAATTTACCATGCATGACTTCCAATGCTATGATTGCATAAAATTTCTCTAGGAGTCCTCAATTTAGCCTGTTTCAATTATCTTTTGAGTCCATCTTCATCTCTTTATTCATTTTCATAAGCATAGAAAAATTTTGACGACAAATAAAATAATCATTCAAAAAGTAGTTATAACAATATATAGTGGGATATCGAAGAACAAAATAGTAATACTAATTACCACCTGTAATGGAAATTTATTCTTCTTCTCTTCAGGTTGATGATATCCAATCAAGGAAGCCCAAATCTAAGGATCTTATATATATGAAGCCACCTGGTGCTGATGGTGAAGGAAATGATATTGATAGTGCTACTCCACTGGATGATCTACATTCTGATCAAGTTTTATTGACCTAGTGGATACAGAAGATCATGGTGTTGTGTGGCAGACGAAGAATGAATGGAAAAGGGGAAGGCACCCAAGAGGTCGCTATTGTTTTCATTTGAATGGTGGTAGAAATAAAGGTTGGGTATGTATATCTTATTTGGTGGTGTTTTATCCCACTATAAATTTGAATCATTTATATGTAATGGTTACTTTCTTTTTATAATAATTTTCTAGGGTGATGGAGCATCTCAATGGTTTTCACTATTTGGTAAAACATTATATTTCATTTTTCATTTTCCATTAAAAACCGAATACTCCCATTGCTTATGTTGGATTACTTTTAAATTATATTTTAACACTTAGGTTAATGGTATTTTGAAAAATTAATTCCATATTTGAAAACAGTTTAATTTATATTATATAATAATTTCTTTATAATTTTTTAGCATAATAAATTGTAAAAATAATAAAATTTATTTTCATTGTTTGTATAATAATGGTTTTACATGGGGGATAAAAATAAAGTATAAGGTTTAAAATGAATTATATCTTCTCTAAAATAAAATTTTTGTCCATTTTTATAGGTGATAATGTAAAAATATTGATAATACTCTCTTATGGTGTGTTTTGGAATGATAAACACATTAGTACACCTTTTTTATTTTGAAATATTACCACTACTCTAATCACCACACTTATAAAAGGCCAATAATATCCTCTCTTCATCAAACAATAAATCCATTTTTGATTATAAAATACCAAATAAATTAATTCCCAACTTGCCTCTTCTAATTCTAAATACATTAGATTGGGATGTAATTTAACTTCATTTTAATGTATTCATGTTATCCACAACCTATGTTTTGATACTAATTTGGTTGGGTCTCATTTAAGGGTTATTATGTAAAAATGTTGGAATAATTGAAGGAATATAGTGTTTTTCCCAATTGGACCATGTTTTATTGTACCATGTTCCATTATAGTGGAATCTCTGAAAACCTAGGCAATTTGGGTTTCAATTGCCGTGGCACGGTTTGATAAATCGTGCACCCATCAAAAAGAAAATATGTAACCTCACTAGTATGGGGTGCATGTATAGGTAAAATGGTTTGAAAAACCATGTTCCCCTACCTAGAAAATCATACACCTAGAATAATTGTATTATTGAAATTATATTAAATTTTTCCAAAATTATATTTATAACCCACATTGGACTAACTCACGATATTAAATTTGTCTAGGTAGGGAGGGCTCTAATGAACTAATTTTTCCTCTTCCATACCCTCTCCAAGGGTAATAAAAACATTGTGATAGTCATTTTATCCTTTTATGATATGTTTTCCATCATCATTCGTTATCTCCCACTATCTATCATCTCATCCAAATATTATGATTGATCCTTTTAATGTTGTAAGATTTAATACCCTGTGTGTTATATCATTAATCTATTTTCAATTATCGTATTTTCTTATTTGAAATTATTCATTGGATTTTCTCATTATAAGAATTAGGTTTAGTGATACTGTAATCCCAGAGTAGGTGGTTTCATATATGTATTTTTAATTAATTTATCAATAATTTTTTTGATTTAAATTAAATTTCATTGATTTCTTTTCTAAAAAATATATTATGTTGGAATTGGGGATTTTAATTTCACTTGTCATGAAATGGTTAAAAACCCACCAATTCCAATGAATTATCTTTTGATTATGAAATTTTATTTAATTTGTGACATTAAATTTGAGGAATTAAATTATGAATTTGATTTTTGAAATTTATTTCAAATTTGTAAATGATAAAAATTGGAGTTAAATGATTTTATAAGAACTCATTGGTTTAATCCTAAAAAGGTAGTGAATTAATTAAAACACATTATTTTAAAAAGGTTACTGAAATATTGATATGGAAAAATGGTTATTTATATTTGAGATAATTTTAAATAAATTTCACATTGTTTACTTTTGTTAGGACTCATGAAATACTAGGTATTTAGTGATTTATTAGGAACAATAATATATTTGGGATCTATAACTCCTAAAAAAATATATAGTCTCTGAAATCCTTAAAGGAATAGTGATGATTCATATTTGACATATATTAATGGGATGTGTGTACATATATTCCTGTGATCACCTATTAGAGTGTATGTGTATCCCATAACATTGAAAAATCATACCCACTAAAATATAAACATGTTTCTCATTATTATTGCTTTGTTATATATATATATATATATATATATATTCCATTTTTTAAACTGATATATTCATTTCCTATGGGATTAAATAAATTTATTTATATAAAATTTTTATTAAATCATTGTTGGAAATACTTACATCAATTTAAAAGTAAATCATGATGTTTTAAATATATTTTTTTTGAACATTGATGCATGGTTATTTAAAATTGAAATATTTAATTGGTTAATTAATTTTTTCATCTTATTATGGAATCCCAAGTAATACCCTAATGGAATTTTATCTTATATTCTACATGTTCTTTAATGTGATTTTAGATTATCTTCTTTTTGGAATAGGAAAGGGTAAAACACCACATGGAATTGGCTCTTATTAATGATCCTTTAGATTTATTAGTATTCTACACTAGGGCATGAGTTTTTAATCCTATATTCTATTATATAGAGGTTTTACATTGGTTTTTTTGACCCGTTTTAATTTGAGTTGAATTATCCATGTGAAGTATTATTTAGAGTATTCTAACATTTTATAATTTATTCTGTTATTTATATTGCAAAACCATTCCTAGATTTATCTTGCCTGATTCCAGGTGATAGACACCAACATTTGGGATGAGGAACACCCTTTTGGACATGTCAGTGCCTAATTGGGTGACTTTTTATCATGGAATTTTGGTCGGTTCATGAAAAATTAATATGACAGGTGTAGGTTAAGCAAATTTCTTTTATCTTAGTATGCATGATTGTAATAATGTCATGAAATAGGATATTGTTATAGGTGATTACATAGACATATATCACTACAATCAGCCCTAACACACTATAAGTGGTTTGTGATCTATGGCTTGAGTATTAGTTCTAGAATTCTTCTATCTTTTGATTTTGATTTATGGAAAAATTAATCGTTGATATCTATAAGTTGGAGTAAATTATACATGTTTCTCAACCATGAGTGATGATTTGAGTATCATTTCTTATTTATTTAGTGCTTTTTTGATGTTATATAGTTTCATGTATCTGATAATAAATGTTAATCAGATCAAGGAGGAAACGGTTGATGAGTGAGAGGGATCAAAACCTATCATGGAAAAAATACAGATGATGTTATTGTGTGGTCTATCCATGCTTGGCGATATAAATCTGCATCGGTTCCCATTGTGGATCCATCTATGGTACCTGATAGTGATGGATTCAGGATTCATTCTTAATACTCACTTCACAATAATCATCTCGCTTTATAATTCTCCCATGATCCTCTACTGTATGTGGATGATTTTTGGAATATAATTATTTATTTTATGTTATCAGAGATACCTGATGATATAAAGGTGAAATATGACACCACATACTAGAGGGAACTAATAATAGATTTTGGTACATGAAGTTGATTGAAATTAAGGATGTGGGATTAGAGTGGAAGTATTTTAATTAATTTTCACCAACATAATATATTGACATTTGATAGTGTTGGATAAAGCTATTCAAATATTCATACTTGACCTTGATGACATGAATATTCTTGAATATATAAATAATTTCATAGATTATAATTCTTTTTCATCTTATATTGTGTCAAATGGGTGTATAAACACTTGATATTTTTATATGGAAAAGAAATATGATATTCATTATCAGTTTTTCTTGTTGAATATAACTTTTTATGATGACATGCTAGATAGAGATTTGATGTTGGAGATGGACCTTAATGGCATAAATGGTTGAAAATAGATCCTTTTTTCATGGTGTATGTTTTAGTTCCATTAAAATAAATATGAATAATGGTTCTTCTCACGATGGTTATCAACATTAGTGTTTTTTTATAACTTCTGTAGTGCATAGCAGATGGCCTTTGAATTGTTACCAGTGTTGAAAATCTGGGCACTTGAAATGGATTTTCACTAAGAATCCTATGATATGTGGTTAATATAGATTCGAAGTTAACCTAAATAAATTTTTCAAAATCTATTAAACTATGCATAGTAGAACAATATAATTATCACATATTAAAAAATAGTGAAATCAGTTTCTTTGTGAACAATGGATTTTGACCTGAAGGCATCTGGAATGAATCTTCATTAGTTAGTAGAAGAGTCTCCATAGGAAGAAGATATGTGTACATCCACCTTGAGATGTACCATCACTATATATTTCACATTAATCACCACATTATATGATAATCATGAATTTTATTCTATTATTTCAACCCATATTGTGAGTTTTTATGCTCATCTTTTTAATCATTTGACTTATGAGATAGATATTACTACACCTCCCATAAAAAAGAAAGATTTGGGTATTCATTATTATTATTATGTTTTTACATTATTTTCTATCTACCATATATTATATTTGTTAGTTCCCGAAACAAAACTTCTTTATATCAAATTCGTTATGTATTGTATCATTGCAAATAAATCCAAACTTGATTTTTATCTTCAACGAGTCTCCTTCATTACACTGAATGGGATGTTCTATATCCTATAAGAAGAATTAGATGTGAGTTCGATGACATTTGAAAATTATATCCATAGACTTGAAATGTAATATATGTGTTCTTATTTGACATTTAGTGATGATCTTCCTCCAATTTTCATCTAGATTCCCAATATTTTCCATTCGTTAATATCCGGGTTTCCATTAATCTGGTTGGTAGAGTTTTCTATCAATTCGGTCACTAGTTACCATCTAGTATATATTCCACCATACCACATTGATCCAATATATATGAATTAGTTTAAGACATAGAACACATATACTTTTGAAATTGGATTTAGACACCACAGTGTGCCTCTTTGTGTGGAACAATTTTACATTTCTATGAAAGCTAATGGAACACTTCTGCTTTTTGTCAATTTCTAAAAACTCAATAAAAAAAATTTGAATTAGTATCTATTAGCACAAATTAATTATTTGATTGAAAATTAAGAAGGGGAGATGTGATTTTCAAATATTTATCTTCAATATAATTACAAGCTATTGAGATAAAAATGAATCTAACATTCTAAAATCATCCTTTCGAAATATTTATGACCCTTATATGTACCATGTCCTATAAATTGGTCTAACCAATGATCCTAAAAACATTATGTATTTAATGAAAATGATATTTCATGAGTATCTTGACATATCTATTGTATTATTTTTGGATGGAATGCATGTTGACACTATGTATTAGTAAGATCATCTATGTTTTCCAAGAGGAGTTCTAGAATTGATGAGAAATGATCAAATTTATTCCATGATATTGAAATGATATTTTTTGAATAAGTATGTGATGTTATTGGGACACATTGTTTTATAATGTGTTATTTTAGTTGATCCTGATAATGTAAAATCTTTTATAACATTGAAGAAATGCTAAAACATTTTAGTGATTTGATGCTTCATAGGTCTAGCTGGATATTATCACTGTGTTTAAAAGGACTTCTCATATTTTTCATTTCCAATGAATTACCTACCTCTAAAAGCATTATTAATTTCATATAATGAGAATTTTCTGAATTATTTTGGATGGAAAAATTATATTTTAACTATTATGTCGATGTTGAGTCTTTAAGTGGTCAGTTAGGTATTTGTGATCTACTTTGATACACCAGCTTTAGGTTTGGGTGGTTTTCTTATGTTGGGTGATCATGTCATTTCATATGGATCTCAATATCATAGTTCACATGAAGATAACTACTTGACCTATGCCCATGTAATAATAGCTTTCATTTAGGCACATAATTGTTAACAATATTACAATTTTTGTGAAATGCTTATCGTGTATTCCAACTAAAAAATCATGAGTAATAGTTTCCTATAAAAAAATGAAACTTCTCTGGAGGTGTTTGGTAGAATACCTTCAATCTATTGAACATGAGATTGACTATACCCCATCAAAAGGTAATTCTACCACTAATTTTTTGATATATAAACCTACAATGTAGGAACTAAATTAATCATCAGAATAGTGAAAAATGATGGATCTTTTTTCATAGATGCAAATTGGAGTTTGGGAAATAGATGATGACATTAATTTTTAGGAGTTCAGTTGATATCCTATCATTATGAGATTATTCATCTAGAAGATCAAAGTGATAATGATTTTTTTATAATTGAAGACACTATTTATAGTAAGGATACTAATATTGAATTTTCATTATTTATAAATTTAATCAAAGGTTATAAATTTCATTTATTTTTACTACTATCGGTTATGAATTCTATGATGTTGTATTTTCTTAATGATTAGTGGGATGTGTAACCCTGGACCATGAAGATGATATATGATATGCAATAATGATTCTGGTGGATAGGTAAGATAGATGTGGTTTTTTATTTTATTTTTCTCTAATTATTGTGTATATGAACAAGTCATTGTCGATCAGAAGAGACATTATGGGTTTCTTCAGCAACATCTAAGGACTACTTGGAAGTGTGGTGAGATCTATATGGAATGTATAGTTCTGTTTCCACGTATCCATATTAAGAAGAATTTGACCTAGTTTGTGATCAATAAGAAGACTATATCATCATAGAATAAACCAATTCATGACATATTCATGTATGAGGGGATCAAAAATATATATGTGAATTTTATTCTTCACTTATATAGTGTTTCTTATGTTATAGTCTATGGTAGGGATCCTCCGTTTACTTCTATCTTTTAGACTGACCTTCAAGTTTCATTGGGTTATCATGTTGAATTGAGTATGGCATACCATCTGTAATTGGATGAGAAAAAAGATATATATTGATTCAAGGGGATGTGATTTGTTCATGTGTTAATTTTATTAGTAAATAATTTTTTGACCAATTTGAAATTGGTTTGTTTTCTTATAGAAACAATTACCATTTTGTGATCACAATTGATCCTTTTATGGCCTTTTATGGAAAACCCTATAACACAATTTTTTGTTTTTCAAAGATCATTGAATGTTTGTTGGTTGGACCAAACGTAGATTTATAGATGAAAATAATGATTCAATTCATTCATTAAGGATTGGTTGTTTCAATGATCTGGTACTATCCTTATGATGATCGCTATCAAAGATCATTGGAATTTTCAATTTCTGACAACATGTTCTTGAATTGTTCAGATATTTCATTCATTGAAGACATGGGATGAATAGTAAGCTTTATAATGACTCGACCTTAAACAATACATAATCTTGAGTTAAGTAAATAATTCACATTGAAGATATTTTTATGATTAATGTTTTTGAGAATTAGGCCAAATCTATTACATTACGTTTCAAAAATTACAAAGTAGACACTTCTACTCATTATAATTATTTTAACTAAACAAAAATATTAAAAAACATTCACAGTTCTATTATTTAGACAACATGAATTTTTCTCAATTCAATCCATGACCATATTCATCTTTAGGTCCTGTGAAAAAAAATCAAATCATGGGGGGAGAATAAAAATCTCATAAAGGGTTATAAAATAAGGAAATTAAACATTAACGCATAAATAAATACAAATCAATGAATCTATACTTTTAAATCATAACATTTCTCATGAAATTGTATGATTTATGAATAACACATAGAAATCATAAATCATAAAGGTAACTTGTCCTATAAAAAACATCCTATCATTTTAGCTATCACAACTACATAGGGAGTTAAATTTGAATATCCATCACAGTATGTTCTATAAATATCTTAGGGGAAACCATAAATTTTACCTCTGTCACATTACTCGATGCATTGGAGTGCAATCTCGGGCTCACCGGCCCTAGGTTTAACACGGAACTAACCGTATTTGTAAATAATTTCGATGAACCATAACGCATTCATAACATATAAAACAAGATTAAAGGAAATTTAACATTTCCACATTTCTATTAGAATATATTATTTCAAGATATTGACGTAATCATTTTTTATCAAACCATTTTAAAAATACATTTAAAACATTCAATAATGAGGTTATTTAATCAATGTTCCCTATACCCCTCTGAATCATTTAAATGAATCATCATTTGATAAAATTAATGCCTATATAAATAAATCCTAAAAACCATTTTGGAAACATAGACATTAGTGAGAAATATTTAGAAGAATAAATATTTAAAACATTTTAACTAATACTTCAGTTATATAGTTTTTAACAATATGAGGGACTCCTCAATACAAATAATTGAAGAGTAACATATACGCCGAACATTATAATATCAGGAGACTAATGGGATTCATGATATAATATTCCAAAGGATAGTATATACACCATATAATAGTAAATGGGTGCTTAACAACAATGAAGTCTCAATGGAATGTAAATTGAGAATAAATCTCTATTAAAAACGGTATCCTTAGATAAAAGATAAATCTATTACTTAATAATGTGAGAAAAATATAAATAGAGTCAATATTATTCGATATATAATGTAAATAAATTAGAGAAAATTCCCACATATTCTCATAAAAACAACAGCAGTAACTTGGATAATTAACTAAATGAATGGAAATATAGTTAAAATTACTCTTATCAAGTTCATATGAATGACTTGAGAATTTATTAGTGGAGAGATTTTGGGAATAGAATGTGTATCCATAAAAAGGGTAATGGAAATTACTTCATTACTAAATAAATATTTATTACACGGATAATCTGATCCTGACATAATTAAGAATCAGACGAATATCCCAAGGAATGGAAATTCGGTTAAAATGTTCCCTTACCGATTTGGTAACATACGAAAATTACACCAAAGGAAAAAAGGGTCATAAAATGAATAATTAAATATCCATATATGGAAGTATTTTATACAAAAATTTCAATCATGGGAATTAAATACACCTCACAAAAGAAAATAGTGGAAAACATGGCCTGAATCACATGGGAATAAAAAGTAAGATGAAAACCCCTTACCTCGTTGTTATCAATCGATTCATAAGATAAAATGTTAATAACAACCAAATGAATCAAAAAATACCATGAATATAAATAAATCATGATAATATAAATCAAATTATAGTACATAATACACTAGGTGTAATAAATAAGTGGTGAACAATGGAAATGTCATAGAATTAAAAGTGGGATAAGAAACCACTTACCACGTTGTAATAAATTGAGTCGTATGAACAAAAGTTACCAACCACAAAATGAATCAATTAATAAAAGTAATATAAATATAATCATGATAATATATATCAAATGGAAATACAAAATACACTACATTCAAGAAATAAGTGGCGAACAATTGAATTCTCCCTAAAATAAAAGTTAGATATGAAATCCCTTACCTCGTGTCTGACTTGACCCATTCGTTCTTTAATCTTCTAAATAATAAGATAAAGATAATTTATACATGATTAATAACATTTTTCATGATTTTTATTCCTTTTATATCCCATATTTTGATGTTATATATATTATAGAACCATTTATTTTAATAATGGTCATTTTGTCGATATTTGGTTCGTGAGTCAAAAATGGACTTCTAATAATTAAAAGTTTTTCTTGTGGTAAAAATTTCATTATATCAAGAATTAAATTAAGGATTTACATATCATATGTAGAAATATATATCCATTATATACATGTATTTATAATAATACATAACATTTGCAGGTAATAAATGAAATTCACCGTTCATAGAGACGGTAAGCCGTATGTAAGCATGGGCGCTACTTTCAGTTCAATTTAATTTTTAATGGAATGAAAGAAAAAAGTTACATAGGTATATAATAATTATATTAAAATATAAATTTATATATATTGCACATAATATCCTTAATTTCATCCGTTATACATTCCTCGTTTGTCGTGAATGAATCATATCACCTTGAGGGAGAGGTAGTCCACACATCCTAAAATGAAATTATCGTGTTTAAACATATTGGAAATAATAAAGGTATTTTTTCAATAGAAATTTCATAAGAATAGAGAAAACATAAAAATAATATATATAATATATAAATACACTGACATTATAATGGGCACCATTAGAGGTGGTATGAGAAAATTGAATAATCATCATTTCGTGAGGCATTAGTTTGTCATCCACAAGAAATAGTATATTCCTTACACATAAGATGGATTTGTGAGTATGATTAGTTCGAATAATTTTCATAAAAATATCCTTGTATATTTATTATACTGGTTTTTTTATAAATGAAATCAATAAAAAGAGTTTATGTTGTTGGAGATGTAAAAAAATAAGAGAACATAAGAGAAGGTGTGACATTTAAATCGAGAATCTCTCTTTAGTTTGAACCAAATGGATTTCTTGAAGTGTCTTATGCATAAGTTAAGAGTTATAGGTGGAAGGGGGGGATATTGAGAGATTATTTGGGATTTGTTTGGATGATCCAAGGGGCTTGAGAGGAGTGAGTAATGTGTTAGAAGTGAGGTATTTTTATATGGAGCAGGTGGGGCTCTTTAGAAAAGTGTGAAAATATTATTTAATTATATAATGATATTCGGTTTCTAAAGGTACAAAATGTATTAAAGTCAAATATCAGATTACTCATGGTCGAAAAAAATCATCCAGTAAGCATTGGACAGGTTTAAATATTGTTTTAAAAATTATATTCTAATTTATTTAAATAATTTATTAATGAGGTAAAGACTGCATCATTATTGTTTCATAAATAATATTATTTATTTGATTATTAATAATTATTAATAAAATAACATGATGTATGAAATATTTTTATATTTCTAATGAATATTTCTAGTAAAATATATCAATTTTATAACCCTGCATAAAAATAGTTTTAACAAAACATTACATGTTTATGATATTTTCATTTTTGCATTAAATAAAAAGTTATTCATATCATTATCTTAACTCATTGGCTTTGAAAGTCCAAATGTATCACCCAAGTATTTTCATGGACGTCCATTGATCATTAAATATGGTTAGGACAAGACTTATGTTAATTTTATAGTATTATAATATTGTATTTACCTTGAATTAGAATATTTACTTTGAACCGCAGTAAATAAAAGTCAAAAGTTACAATTCCCCAAAAAAAAATTCATCTTCTTTAACCACATTATACTTACTAATAAATACCATTTTTGATGAATTTTTTAAATTCAATTCAGAAAAGCGGTAAAATATCATTTAAAATTAGAAGTCACATTTTTAACTACTACTTAGTGTTATCATTATTCACCAAATTTGAGGTTTTTAATAAAAATTCCTAAAATTTAACATGAGATATATTTGATATTATGAATTAAAAAATGATGTCTATTTCACCTAATTAAATACATATATGTTTCATTAAATAATTTAAAATTAATTCATGTTTTCAAAATAAAAAATGTGTTTTAATGAAATAATAACTACCAAAAAATTGACACTTGTTTATACCCAATTTCATTGTAAAATTACTTCCATTTACAATCATATGAATAAATTGTAATAATATAATACAATTACTATTACAATACATTTTAAAATATAATCTAATCATATAAATGAACTATAATAAAATGCTGTTATGAATTAAAATACAATATTTTTCACTATTCAATAAAAAAATGAATTTTATCAGAAAAATAACAAAATTTAACTAAAATTAAATTTTGATGTTCTGATTCTAAAGAAGAATTTTATTTTTTCAAATAGAACATATAAAACTGACCAAAAATATATTTAATGAGTGTTATCCATCAAATTTTAGTAAATCAACCTTTTAATGAATATTATAGTATTTATGCTTTAAATTTGATTCATTGACATTTTATTCCTATAACATTTATTTGATAAATGTAAAAATATTTAACAAAAATTTATAATCATATTGTATTTAGTCATGTTCATTAATGACAAAACCATGTCTAGGAATTAACAACCATTTAAAATAATAATAATATTATATTATTTTTTTAGTATAACTCAATGATTTGTGCAATATAAGATATAACAAACCCATTATTGCATATCGATTACGACAACGAAAATAGCATCCCCTTTTAAAAAAATTAATATTTAGTTACAAAATATTGATAAATATGAAATGTTGTATTCTTTATTTACATGGGACATTACATCCTTCCCCTAATTTTTAAATTATGTCTTCTCAATTCTAAAAATGGGATTGGAAACATCATTGAAAGTCCCAATCTGAAAAAGAGTCAATAAAAATATCACATTAAAATAATGGAAGAGATGTACAATGGTCTCCTGAGACAATAGATACTAGGATTCCAGGAAAACATGGAAATAAAAGAGAATCTAACCCTTGTATATTAATAGATAGAGATAAGAAACATGATCACATAAGGTTAACCACCACAATACCATAAATTTGTTGTTGGGTAATAGAATGATGATAAAAGAGAGCTTATAAATTTTTTTCATGTAGATCATTTTTATAGAGTTGAATAATTTTATTAATAACTAGACCAAGATCCTATGTAAATATACTTAATTATCATAGAGAGTGTCATCCTTTAATAAAATTCAATCACGGACTCATCTTTTCTCTAAATGGTATGTAATTAAGATAAATTGGACACACCTAAATTGGTAGAATCAACTTATAGAGTGTCACATAATCTACAAAAGATGAACTATATATTTTCCAACATTTAGACATCAACAAAAACCAAAATTGGTTATTACAAGATCAGATAACCCACAAAAGGAAAATTCTTTATAAAAAAATTTCTAATCATATCTCCAAAAATCATTAAAAAGAACACGATGTTCATGAAATACTATTAAATATACAATTTTCCATAAAATACTTCATAATAATCCAAACTAATATGGAAACCCAAAACTCGAAAGGATTTAATCACATAGTCTTCCACAGTATATCTTAGAATTTATCTCCAAAAACATCGACTACTTAAAAAGATTGATACAGAAGTGTAATTAACCAAATCACATATTCTCTATGATAGCTTAATCATTTACATAAATAATCTTAATCAACTTATGTCCAAAAAAACATAGATTCTTCAAATTTAATATTTCACCTATTACTCTATAAAATAAAAGCTAACTATTTCTTGAATTAAATTTCCACATGTCAAACTTCATGGTTACACATACTTGAAAAAGTCTTCAAGTTTAATCCTATATTCATTATAACCTTACTACTTTTAAGTAATTCATCATCCTAAAATTTACCATAACTCTGGAATCTCTTATATGTAGACATATTACCCATTCAACATTCTTCATGATCCATTTTCCATTCTTTTCCAAAATATTTCATAATACTTCATTTCTACAAACAAAATCATTAATCATATCATAAGATTCATTAATGTCAAAACATCAGCTATGAAATAATTCATACCTTTCATTTGTAATTTTCATTTTCCTCATGTTTGATTATAATGTCATTAGGAATTGGTAAGAAAATATTTATACGATCATACTGATATAATTCCTAAACCTTCTTTGTAGGACACTTATTTGTATAATGACCATGAGCGCCACATTTAAAACCTTCTATTGATCCTTCGAAATGAACTTATTTCCCTTTCATGGAGTCCACTAGACGCTTCCTTTTTCCATGGTAGGTTCAAGATTTATGATCTTCATTACCACATCTTTATCATCTTCTCATCACATTGAAGCATGTCCCTGAGTATTTCATTCCACATCCTTAACACATAGTTTTTTTACTATACATACCTTTATGATTATTAGCCGAACTTCTATAAGGGTTTTTTATGAATATATGATGCCTTATAAAAATATCAAAGGTTTTAGTGGTTGATCATGACTCCAGATAGTCAGTTGATAAAAACCACAAGATTTCTCATTGTAGCTAACATTTCATTCAGTTTCTTATTCAGAAAACCATCAATGTTTTCCTCACCTCAATTGTTACATTGATGCTTGTGAGATCTATCCATTGACTAAAACCCAAAAGGATAGTGTTAGTATACCAGTAAAATCATCATATACCATCTTACGATAAGGGTAAAGACTAAAAAATACATGTTCATGTTATCTTAAACTCATTCTATTTATCTTAAAAAACTATGTCAACTTCCAATATTATAACCATTATGGTTATGTCACTTATGCTTAAATTACACCCTAACCACAAAAGTTATCTAAACCAGCCATTGATTCCAACTATAAGGACTTGAACATAAACATTATATAATCATGAGTTATTTCATGATTTCTCACTGAGGATCTATTTAGGTTTAGAGTTTTAGTGAATTATGCCATATCTATTACATTACATTTAAAAAATTACAAAGAAGACACTTCTACTAAGTATCCATTTTTTTATATCATAAAAACTAAAAAAACATGTCTTGTTCCATGTTTTAGATAACATGTATTTTACCTGATTCAATACTTGACCCTATTCATCTTTAAGTTTGGGGAAAAGTATTTAAAAACATGGTGAGAGCATAAAATGCTCCGTACGGGTTACAAAATAAGGAAAAGAAACATTAACCTATCAATAATTAAAAATCAATGAAACTATACTTTTCTATCTTAGTATTCATAGTGAAATCATATGATTTAGGAATAACACATAGAAATCATAAATTATAATGGTAACTTGTGGAATATAAAACATACTTACATTGAAGCTATCATAGACACATAGGGAGTAAATATGGAATACACATCCCAGTAAATTACAAAAATCTATTTAGAGAAACCAAAATGTTATCCTCCGTCACGTTACCCAATTAATTGGAGATCAATCTCGTGATCACCCACCTTAGGTATTCCACAAAAACACCTATATTAGTAAAAAATGTTGAACAAACATAACACAATCATAACATATAAAACAATCACAAGTGAAAGATAAAATTTCCACATTTCTATCACAAATATTATTTAAAGATATTGACATAATCAATTCATTATCAAACCATTATCAATATCCATTTGTAACATTGAATCAAGTGATTTTTGAATCAAAGTGTCACATACCAATTTGAGTCTTTTAAATGATTCATCATTTGAAAAAATTAATGTCGAAAAAACTAAATACTAAAAACCATTTTTGAAACATGGAAATTAATGAGAAATATTTAAAACTTTTTAATGATACTTTTGTTAATGAGTTTTTAACAAAATGAGTGACGCTTGAAAACAAATAATTGAGGAATAACATTTAATCATAAAATTATAATATCATGTGAATAAAGGGATTATTTATTTAGTACTCCCATGGATAGTATATACACCATATAATGGATTATTTATGCATAATAGAAATGAATTCTCAATGGAATGTAAATAGAGATGAAATCCATTAAAAATTTGTTTCATTATATTAAGGATAAATATATTACATTAAAATGTGTGAAAAATATAAATACACTAAGTATTATTTTATATTAACTGTAAATTAATTATAGAACATTCAGAAATATTTTTTTAAAAAACAACCCAAATGAAATTGACGTTTAACTCAATGAATGTAAATTGAGTTAAATTTACTCTTATCAAGTTCATTTCGATGACTTGAGAATTTATAAATTGAGTGATTATGTGTATAAAAAGTATATTCCCACCAAGTGGAGTTGAAATTACAATATAAATATATAAATAGTGATTCCACACATAATCATAGCCTGACATAATTAATAATTATAATAATAACCCATGGAATAGAAATTGGGTTAAAAAGCTCGCTTACAGATTTGGTAACATATGAAAAACACACCACATAAAACATGGATCATACAATGAAGAATTAAATACCCATAAATTATAGTATATAATAAAAATAATTCAATCATGGGTATTACATTCACTATACAAAAGGAAATAGTTTCAATCATAGCATTAATCTCATCGGAATAAAAAGTTCGATGAAAACCCCTTACCACGTTGTAATAAATCGAGTCATAATACAAAAAGTTAATATACACAAATATAATCACAAAATACAAGGAATATAAAGATAATCATGATAATATATATATCATGGTAGTACAAAATACACCACATGCACTAAATTAGTAGTGAACAGTGGAAATCTCACAGAATTAAAAGTGAAATAAGAAACCCCTTACCACATTGTAATTCATCAAGTCGTATGACCAAAAGTTAATAAAAAAATAAATCATAGAGTACCATGAATATAAATATAATCATGATAATATATATCAAATGTCTGAACACAATACACCACATCCAATATATAAGTGTTGAATGATGGAATTCTCACGGATTTAAAAGTGAGATAAAAATCCCTTACCTTGTGTCTGACTTGGCCTGATCATTCTTTAATCTCATTGATAATAAGATAAATATAATTTTTACAAGCCTAATAACCATTTTCAAGTTTATTTTTCCGTTTATATCACTTATTACATTTTTATTAACATTATATATTCATTTATTTTAATAATGGTTGTTTTTTCTATATACGGTACTAGAGTAAAAAATGGACTTCATATAATTAAAATTTGTTCTTTTGGACAAAATTACATTATATCAAGAATTATATTCATTATTTCGTTATAATAATTATCTTATATATCCAGTATATACATTTATAATAGTACATAACATTTTGATGTAAGAAATGAAATGCACCTTTCATGGAGACTATAAGCCATACGTACACATGAACTCTACTTTCATTTCTATTTCATATTTAATGGAATGAAAAAATAATGATACATAGGTATATTATAATTTCATTATAATATAATATGATATATATGTTACATAATTTCATTAACTTCATCCTTTATACAATCCATTTATGTCCTGAATGAATCGTATCAACTTGAGGGGGTGGTAGTCCGCACTTCCTCAAATGAAATTATCATGATTAAACATATTAGAAATACTAATGTTATTGTTGTAAAAAAATTAATAAGAATATAAAAAACATCAACATAATACATATATTCTATAAAAATAGAGTTTTTGTATTGGCCATCCTGAGAGGCGGTAGGAGATTATTGAATAATAAACGTTTCGTGATGCGTTAGTTTGCTGTCCACAGAAACAATACATTATTTACACATTAGATAGAGGTGTGTGTATGTGGAGTTCAAATAATTATATTAAAAACATCCTAATATATTTATTATATAGGTGTTGTTATAAAATAAAGATATAAATAGATTTTATGGGGTGGAGAAATAAAATAAAATAAGACAACTTAAGGGAAGACGTTACATTTAAATCAGGTAACTCCCTTTGGATTGAACCAAAATATTTCCATGAAGTGCCTTCTACAATAGTTAATGTTTCTAGTTTGAATATAAGGATCCTGACAGATTATTAGGGAATAGTTTGGATGAGACACGGGACATGATAGGATTGAGTAGTGGGTTAGAAGTGAGAGCTTTTTAAAAGAGGGAGGAGGGGCGCTTTATGAATGTGGGAAAATATGTTTTTATTATATAATCATATTTGGTTTATAAAGGTCCAATTCATTTTAACATACATGATGAGATGAGTCATGGTCGAAATAAAATTGTCTAATAAAAATTTTATTGGTTTTGGATATTTTTTTAATCATTATAATCTCATTTATTTAAATCATTTATTATTGAGGTAATGACTGCATCATTATTATGTCATAAATAATTTTATTTATATGATTTCTAAAAATTATAAATAAAATATGATGATTTAGGAAATCTATTTAGAATTCTAATTAAAATTTTTTGTCAAATATATCAATTATATAACACCACAATAATTTTTTTAGAAAAACAATACATGTTTATGGTATTTTTAATTTTTCTTCAAATAAAAAGTTATTAGTATCATTATCATTCCCAAGTAGAATTAAAAGGCCCAAAGTATAACCAATTGATTTTATTGGTCGGTATTTACTCATCCAATAAAGGTAGGACAACTGATAAGGTAATTTTATGTTATTATATTATTGTTTTTACCTTGAATTACGCAATTTACCTTTAATCATGGTAAATAAAAGTCAAAAGATACTATTCCCCAAAAAAACCATATTATTGAAAGAAATTTTCATTACAAATAACAACCATGTATGTAAGATTTTCTAATTTCAATTCACAAAATCATTAAAATTTCTTTTAAATGGAAAAGTATCCTTTTCAACTACTACTCAATGTTATCACTATTCATAAAAAATTGTAGTAGTTCAGAAAAAATCCAAAAATATAAACTAAGATATATTTGATATTATGAATTCAAAAAATGTTTTCAATTTTATAAAATTCAATACATAGAAGTTGAATTATTTAATTTCATATTATTTCTCATTCTAAAAAATAGTGTTTTAAAAAAACAATAACTATCCAAAGATTGACACCTATTTAAACACAAATTCAAGGTGAAATTACTACCATTAACCAATATTGGATTGAACGGTAAAAATTCAATCAAATTACATTTTCAATCAATTTATAATGATAATAAAACCATATAACTTAATTAAATTAAAAGGTATTTTTGAATTATAGTATAGTATTTTCCACTATTCATTAAACAATTAAAATATATAAGAAAAATACAAAAATTTTACCCAAACTAAATTTGGATGTCCCGATTCTAAATAATAATTTTATTTTTTCATGTTGAACAAATTATAGTGAAAAAAATTATATTTATATAGGGTTCACCATAAAAAGGTGTTAAATTGACCATTTAATGAATATTATAGTATTTGTGCTTTAAATTAGATTCATTCACATTTTAATCATATAACATTTATTGGATAAATATAAAAACATTTACCAAAAATGTATAATCATATTGTAATTAATTTGATTCATTCCCACCATTACAACGGCTATGCGTTAACTACTATTTAATGTAATTATATAATTATATTATTTTTCAGTATAATTCAATATTGTGCGAAAGATATGATATCGAAGAAACACTTTGTCGAATATCTAGTATGACATAAAAAATATCCTCCCCATTAATGAAAAATTAATATTCAATTAAAAATATTATTAAATATAAAAATGTTATATTTTTATTTTCCTAGGATGTTACAAGCTTACTCGTAGTTATGGGGCAACATTCGAGGTAGTTTAGTTAGAATGGAAGGTTACAGGACATTTTCAACATCAACCATTGTATACTTCAATACATAATATGTTCCATGTACAACTACACATGAAGTATCTATAACATCAATATCATGTTATAATCTTGAGTGATTTTGATTTTGAACATGATTTAATTGTGATTAAGAATCATGTCCGGATAGTTGATTTTGAAATTAAGGCACATCATGGGAGGATAATTCTTTTGGCATGAGTTAAATGGATTCACGATTATGGAACTCATGAGACTATGGAGAGGTGGAATTGATGAGAGATGACTAGACATCTCATTTTTTCTTGTAGGACTTTTAATAAGATTTTTGGGGATAAACCCTTTCTATTATAGACAGTTTGGAATGTCCTGTAACTATTTTTCAGTACCTTCCAACCCCTACTTTTCATCATATAATGTATAGATATCATTAAGGGGTGATTCAGGTGAATGTTTGAAAATTATTAAGGGAAATTATTTTGATTACGGTTGAAAAATGGTTTTCCAAACTAGGTGCCTTGCGATTGAAGATATTGAAAAACAAGTAAGTTAAGTTCTCATGGTTAGTGTATTGTATAAAAAACAGTACACCCACTCTGTTTGAACAATATAATCCCACCAATTCATGAGGATTGGCTAGCGTGCATAGTTTGACAAACTGTGTTGCCCATCCCAGCTTATCACGGGCACTAAATTACATTCTTCGGAAAATTATTTTTAAAATTTAGATAAAACTATTTAGACCCCCAATAAAGGATAACTCTCTATATTATATTTTCCTAGGTTGGGATGCCTCCGAAAAACAAATTTTATATACTCAATAACCCAATATAATGTAGATTGAATCTAGATGGTCATCCTTTAGTCATTTCTTTTATGTTTTTCATCCTTATTCTTGTCTCCATCTCTCTCTCCAATAATCAATAGGGGTTTATAGATGTCCATGTT
This sequence comes from Viscum album, assembly GCA_963277665.1. Lineage (NCBI taxonomy): Eukaryota > Viridiplantae > Streptophyta > Magnoliopsida > Santalales > Viscaceae > Viscum > Viscum album. Next base: position 81,135,011 of record OY728165.1, on the reverse strand, counting down.
ATTGGAAAATATAATCAAATTTATATTAGATCATAAATCTCAATTTAATTCTCATATATCCTTTTCCGAAATTATTTGTTGGAGTTTCCCATTGTTGGCAGCATGTTTTGTTATCTCATGGACTCAATGTATCTGGTTTAATATTATATTTTCTAATTTATTAAACCCAATATTTCTTCTTTTAGATTATATTAATTTAAAATTACTTATGAATAACAATTTTTTGGTGAATTAGATATTTGAATTTAACATTGAATTACATCGTGGAAAACCATGTTCTAATAAATCATTGTGTGGTTGTGATATTTCATTGAATTTTTGAATTAAATTTGTAAAATTTATTTGTGAATTTAATTTATAAACATTATATAAACATATTTTTTTGAAAAATATCTAATTAATTTTTATATGAACGAGTCATTTTTAAATTGAAAACGGAATAAATTAAAAACATATTTTCTGTCTTAAATGAAAATGGGAATATATATATGGAAATGAGTTAACTATATTTTAAAAATATATAGAAAAACATCTCATTTATTGTAGTTGTTTGAAGACATTAATTCTTAGGAAATTATTTACTTATTTGGGAAAATCCTCTATTGATTCTTTAAAAATCAATCAAAAATATACAAATAGACATACCCTTGATGGGATGGTAATGATTACACTTTGAGTAGAGTTTGAGGGTTTTCTATACTCATATAATCATGATCACATATTCAAGTTTGTGAGTATCCCTTAATAGGCATCATTCATACATCTTTGAATATGACCACGATGATCATTAATAATAATATATATATTTATATAAATATATTCAGTTATTGGTAAACTATTCTACACCTTCCAATTGAATTTCTATAAATTCTCATATATAATAATTTTATTAATCTATTATTCCAAATATTTCAATCATTATAATTGTAATGAATAATTTATTTTACGTATTTTTTAAGCAACCATGCATATTTATTTTAAATTGATATTTTTATGTGGGTAATTAATTATAAAATCTTATTGGAGAATATTTTTTTGACACCCTACTGTTATTTTATCTCATACCCTATATATTCTATTAGCTATTTATACATAATCTTCAAATAGATTTATTTCTTTGGTAAAGCACCATTTAGAGCGTGGGGGGTGTCTTTTTGTTAATAATTCAGATTGAAGTGTTATTCCAAATTGAAATTGGATTGTTTAACCTATTTTATGGATGTATGTGGTAGTAATTCTACAGTTACCTCATTTTCTTATAGTATAGTTCTCCCTGTGGGGTTTTCTTTTGATCATACTAACTTGTAATGGTTTCATCCACTATTTATGTTGAAAATATATTCTTAGTTTTAACATCTATGATGCCATGAGCTAGTCTACAACCCATGGGAATTAATAATTGTCTTAGGGAAATTTAAATACCTTCTTAAATATCAGTTTACCAATGTATAATTGTTGTTTCATGAATAGAAATTGAACCTATGAAATATTTTGGATTAAACATAATCGGGGTACCTGATGAAGAGGTATCATTATTCAACAATTTTTATTATTTCCTTTCGTAGTCAACCTCATTTATATTTTAAAAAGAATTTTAATATAATAAAATCATTATCATAATTTTCTTGAACATTTTTATGATATTCTCATGACCTAAATCCATCTATACATCCATAAAATTGTTTAAAAATCATCATTTAGTTGTAAAGAGGATAACCAACATGCAAACCTATATAATTTGATTTTCATTACCAACACTCACAAAGGGGTTTTATCATGTATATAATATATATGCGTGTGTGTGTGATATTTATGACATAATTATTCGACTATATTAATTATATCATATACAATTTTTTAAATTTCCATTTTATTGGGGATATGAAAATGCCTCTTGTGTGTACAATGGACTACTATCTCACGATGAGATGTGAATTGTTTTCCAATAATTCTTTACATGGAAGATAATAAATTAAATTATAGTGAATATATGTGATATAAATGAACAAATTACCTTATTAATTAAATATTTATTATTTTTGAAATATAATATATCATTTTATTTGTTTCATTGTCAAATATAAATGATGATACTGGCATTGATGTCTATGTGTACTACCACCATCATGAAGCAATGAGAGACTTTATTATCATAACCACAAAACACTAAAGATATAAATACTTTCATTTACATATATAATATTCTATTTATTCCCATTATTATCATTATGTAAACATAGAATAATACTTGCCACCTCTCCATAATGATAATGGAAAAATAGATACATTAATCAATTTAGGTATGACATATCATATCCATGTTCGTAACATAACACATTTAACATAACCATATTTCATAACTAGTATAATAATTAAATATATGTAAAAAATATGATATTTATGTCATTGTTAATATTTTTGAGATAATATAACTACGATCAATGTATGTGTATTAGAAATAAAAAATCAATATATATATGAAAAACAAAGAGGTTATTAATAGAAACATAATTAAAAAAATGAATTTCTAATAAAAGTATATTGAATGGTCATAAATAAATAATATATTCTATAATATATAAAAGTATGTTTCTAAAATATATGCATCATATATATATATATATATATGGGTGGGTCTGAAGCTTTAATTTATTATTAAATCAAAGCAAAGACCTCTTGTGCCCAATGGGGTTTGAACCCCCATTTTTCAAGTTGGCTTGTGGGGTGCATACCACTAAGACAAACCCCAACTACTCATAACAATAATATATTTATTATATAGGAGGTTCAAAAATTTATGATGGAAGTCTATCCTTATGGTAATGAATTTATTGTCTCTCTTTTAATTCTAGGAGACATATGAAAATTCACTGCCATTAATTTTGTGTGGTGTATATAATTACCGTTTGGATTATTGTATCATTGATATAATTATTTTTATGATATTTAATGTTTAATTTTATTTAATTATTTATATGGTATGTGATAGAATATTACCAAAGTTAAAGGGGATTTCTACCTCACATTATATTTGTGAGACAGAAGACATATTATGAAACTTGTTACTTTATGCGCTGTTTATATTTCCCATAGAAGTATTTTATGATTCTTATATTGAAAATTATGTGGATACCATATCCATTATTGTATCTATATATAATGGTGATTATGTATTTAAAGATTCTATATTGCTAATGGGTTTATATTACAATCTCATCATTTTTGGGACTGTTTATAATTAGGTCCCCTATTTTGAAATGATGTCATCTGCCTCTCAATAATTTTCATGATTTTGATTAGCTCTAGTTATTCATTAAAATTTCAATTAATATTACCATTTCTACTCTTTGGTACATATAAAAATGGAGAATTTTTTTCAATGAAAACCCATATTTATTTATCACTTCGGTCAAAAATCATTTTCCTTCCAAAAAAACAATTTCACGAAATGTTTTCAAAAAGACTTTTAACATCATTCAAATAATTTAATTAATAAATTTTTACACATGTATTATGTAACGCCCTGACCCCAGCTACCCAGATTCGGTGCATCACTCAGTAACATTGGCATGATCACAAAAGATCAAGTATCGAAAGACCGATTAGTTTAGTAGCCTTGGAAACACTAGATACACTCATAAATGTTACATTACAACATAAAGTGAAAAACTACAATAAAAAAGTCTCCATATTCCACACTCATATCCTCTTCTGACTATTCCTGCAGGTCATTCATAAAATACTTCTTCACATCCTAGAAAATATTAAAGCATTTAAAGGGGTGAGCTCAGATGCTCAATAAGGATAACAATATTGTGGATGATTTTATAAATAAACATTAACATTTAAGGGAATGTATAACAAAAAACCCTTTTTAAACATTAAATTCAGAATTACATGGCAAAAATAAAATTAAATAATTCCATTACTTACTCACATGGATATTCTACTAGTCGAATAATCACATGCAATATAAATAACCACTTTCATAATGATGGAATGCATAATTCCAGACTATCATAACCACGTAGCCATGGCCTCGTGCCAAGACCACAAATTATATTGTATCAAGGCCTCGTTCCAAGACACTAGTTTGTCTCATGAGACCTGCTGATGCATCGAGGAGCTATAGAGGGCTCCACCTATCACTTATTAAGTCCAATGCATTCCTTATATGAATAGGATTAAACATATCATAAACCATAACATAATCATATCAAATAAGACATGCATAGAGGAAAAATAACTTTTCCACATTTCAATCACAAGATATCAATACAACACATTGATATAATAATAAAAACTTTCAAAACCATTTTCAATACCAAAATTAAAGAAAATTAAAACTTTTTATTAATTTTTCATTTAAAAAAAGTTATCGCTTGTAGAGGAAGCTGAAACTCAAATAATGGTCACGGCGGTGGAGATGTTGTTGTCACCGCATATGTATGACAAAAAAAATTCCATTTTGTCGTTTACTAAAATGCTTCGTATAAAAAAAATCCCTTTGAATAAACGTAAAAGTCAAAGGGGTTTATACACCGTATAAAAAAAGTTGTGTATAAAACAAAATATGCCTCAATGAAAGGAGAATGAGACGAAGTCCTTACCAAGATAATTTTTTTTAAATAAAATAGATCTATTATTTTTATTCAATATATGTACACATAATGAATGTACAAATACAAGATAGAACATAATAATATCGTAACATAATTTGAAAGTATGAGATTAACCAAAGAATGGAAATTGGTTTAAGAAATTCTCTTACCTCATTTCCGACTTGACTCGATCGTTCTTTAGCCTACTGAATAAAAAACTAGACTTAATTTCTATTTTTTATGAACCTTTTTCATGTTCATTATTCCTTTTATATCACTTATTACCATGTTATGAACATTATGTAATTTTTTAAGTTATTAGCGGTCATTTTGTCGATCTTTGGTACTTGAGTCAAAAATAAACTTCTTATAATTACAAGTTGTTCATGTGGTGAAATATAAATTATATCCAAAATTATATTCATGATGTAGATATCATATATATCATATATATTTAGTATATACATTCATTTATAATATTACATATCATTTAGAGGTAAGAAATGAAATGCACCGTTCATGGAGATGGTAAGCCGTACGTACGCATGAACGCTACTTTCATTTCTATTTCGTATTTAATGGAATGAAATTATAATTATATAAATGTATAATATAATTACAGAATAATATAATTTATAATACCATTTAATCCATCCTTTATACATCCCAAATATGGAATTACAATTCAAATCACTTTGAGGGGGCAGTAGTCCGCACTTCCAAAAATGAAAATATCGTGTTTAACCATAATGGAAAACAATAAAGGTATGCCATAAATGAAAAATAAAGAAGCTTAAGTAAAACATAAACATATAATATATCATATATAAATATAGTAACATCTTAATTGCCACCTTTAAGGTGTTATGTGAGTGTTGAACAATCATCGTTTCGTGAGGCAGAAATTCGCCATCCACAGAAATAGTATGTTCTTTAACCATTAGATGTAGGTGTTTGTAAGTGTAGCTCGAATACATTTTATAAAAAAATCCTAGTATATTGAGGATACTAGATTTGTTACAAATGAAATGGATAAAAAGTGTTTAGGGGGTCGGAGAAGTAAAATAAAACAAAATAACATAAGAGAAGACATTACCTTAAAATCGGGTAACTCTTTTATTGATTTGAGCCAAAGGCTTCCTTGGGAAGCATTCTGTCAAAATTGAGGCTTATAAGAGTAAGAGAGGGAAGTTGGGAGAGTATTTGGGCAGAGGTTGGCCGAGCCAAATGGACTGAAGGTGTGAATAAGGTGGTAGAGGTGGGGGCCTTTTATAAGAGGAGAGGAGGGGCACTCTTGAAAAGATTGAAATGTTACATTATTATGAAATGATTTTCTGATTATAAAGATCCCACAATGTTATATTTAAAGGATAAGGTGATAAGGGTTCGAAATATACTCATCCAATAGGTTTTTGAAAAGTGTATGCCTTAGATTTTACATTATCTTTTCATTTTATTTAAATCGTTAATTAATGAGGTAATCGCTGCATCATCATGGTGTCATAAATAATTTAATTTATTTATTGTCTAAAAATTATAAAAAAAATATCATGATGTAGGAAAGCTTTGTAACTTTCTAATGAATATTTATAGTCATAAATATGACTTGTATAACCCCATTTAAAAATAGTTTTAGTAAAACAACTCATGATTGTGACATCTTTATTTTAACATTAAATAAAAAGTTTTTAATGTCATTTTCCTACCAATGTGGCTCCATAGGGTCACCAAGTTGACCCATGGATTGTCATGGTCGGCCATGACTCATCCAATAGTGATAGGACATGTGTAAAAGTATTTTCATATTTTTATAATATCATTTTTCCTTAAATTTCACTAATTACCTTTAATCGTGAGTAACTAAACTTAAAAGTTACTATTCACCAAAAAATTATTTTAATCCCATTGAACCACATTTTACATCCTAATGACAACCATGTATGTCAGATTTTTGAAAATCAAATCACAGATGTGGTAATGTTTCATTTAAATGAAAACTCAGTTTTTTAACTATCACTTAGTGGTTTCACTATTCATCAAAAATTGACGTTTTTCAGAACAATGCCAAAATTTCACCCTAAGCTATAATTGATATTCCGAATTCCAAAATGATGTCTATTCTATAAAATTCCAAACATATAAGTTGCATTAATTAATTTCATAATTAATTTTCTGCTGTCACAACAAATAGCGCGTTTTTGAGAAACAATATATATCAAAAGATTCACAATTGTTTATATCCAATTTCAAAGTGAAATTAATTATAATGAACACCATATGATGAAATGGTAAAAATATATTCCAATTATACTATAAAACCATTCAATAGTATAATTTATCACTATAAATTATTTTGATTAAAAAAGTTGTTTTTAAGTATTTTTTACTATTCATAAAAAATGGAAGTTCTCAAAAAATTACAAAAAATTCAACTTAAGATAATTTCGATATTCCAAATACAAAAATGAAGTCCATTTTGAAATATAAAATTTATATAATTTCAAAAAGTGGGTATTACTATACCTAACGTCTACTTTGATTGGCTGCGGTGTGTTAGAACTTGAAGTTGCGTACAATGCAAGTTATTACATTATTGAATGAGAAGCGTATCGTGGAAGCTCGGGGTGTTAAATTCTACCCTACTTTAATAAATTACGTCCTCAAAATTTCATAATTTTATTTGAATATAAAATGTTGAAAATAGAAAATACCTTTGTGGAACACCCACATCGGAAATAAGGTAAATAAAAATATAACATTAAAAGAAAGAAAGAGAAGTATAAAGGTCACCCGAGATAGCCCATACTAGGATTATATCAAAATATGGATATGGAAGAAAATCAAACTAGCATGTTCTGATGGAGAGTTGTAGAAAATAGGATTAGGAGAAAGTTAACAATAAGAAAATCACAAACGTGTGATTTGTTAAACGATCATTGAATCCCCAGTTGGAAAAATTTACTGACAACGTTTTTGTTTTAAGTTACCTTTCATAAAGTTGAGGAATTTATTTAAGAGATTTACTAAGAATATAAGGAAATATACTTACTTGTCGTGTAGAATTTCATTAATAAAATTTCACCACAAACCCATCTTTCACTCCAAAATGTAATAGAACTCAAAAATATTCCATTTATCTTAATTTTATAAGGTTCTAAATATTACCACATACCATTTAGATTAGGAAAATTATTTTTTAATAACCAGGGACTTCCTGTAGGCTATTGGTAGGTAATAAAGGCATGTCACACTATGGTTGTGGGTTTCATTCCTGCAGCTTTGTCTGACGGGACAGGTTATGCCCCACCCTGAATTTTTTCCTTTTCTTAAAACTGTAGTATTATAATATTCCAAAATAATCTTCCGAAATGTTTTAACATTAAACAATACTATCCAATGATCAACATAATCCATTCTAACCTTTATAGTTATCCAAAATACCTCAATCCATACTTTCTCTAAAAGGTCTCCAAATTCCAAAATCAATTGTAACATCAGATTCCCCAAACAAATTAATGTTTTTCTTCTTGTCACATAGTAAAAATATGATTACCTTCATCATATTAAAACCTTACTGAAACAACATGTACTGCAGTAAAATCCTTATATATATCACAGTATTATTATAACCAGAATATAATCCTTGAGTCCAAAAGCACCAATACATTAATTATTCGACTTCAACTGTAGTAATAGCATAAGATTGGCCTTGATCCCTTGGCATTTTCTGAGGTAATTTTCCCCTGACGCTTAAGACATTCATTTTCATAATTCCCCATTTCCCTATAATTTTAGCATTCAACATTGATAGCCTATTTCTTTCCCTTGCAATCACGAGCCTGGTGACCTTTTTGTCCACATTTATAACAAACTCCCATTCTTTTTAGGCAGGTACCGGGGTGATTATTCCAACAATTATTGCATAATGGAAAATCCTTCTTTCCCTTTTTCCCTTTATCTGTCTCTTGTTCCACCATTCACTTCTTCTATTGCTTTACATTATTGTCATAAGATTTAGAGAATTCCTTTTCTGTCTTGATAGAACATGCAACTATATCTTCGTACGTTGAGAAAGATTGTGATACTAGTGCTCGACGGAGAAACGGTTTTAACCCATCAATGAAACGATCGATCTTACTTCTTGGGTTACATATATAATCTGCAACATGCCTCGCTAACCTTGTAATGTTAGCCTCATACTTCGCGACATTTGCATCCTTCTTCTGCCTCTGACTCAGAAATTGCCTTTCCATATCTAATCGATGGTCATGTGGAATGTATTTTTCTACAAAAATTTCTTTAAACTCCATCCATTCCATACTTAATACTTCTTTATCTTCGTTTTTGTTTTGAATCAGCGACCACCATTGATCGGCATCTCCAGTGAGGCGATAGACTGCCATGAAAACCTTGTCCCTTTCGCTACTCCCAAAGGCGTGGAATATTTTCTCTAAGGAGTTTATCCATTTCTCAGCTACTAATGGATTTGTACCCCCATTAAATTTTGGTGGTTGTTGCCCCATGAAGTGCTCTAACATTGATCCTCCACATTGCGTATCAGGGTGCTCCATACGAGTAAGGTTATTATTCATAACCTGAGTGAGTTGTTCCAGTATGGTAATAAGTTGATCAGCACCAGTTGTATCACCAGCTCCACAATAATTATCTTGAGTATGAGGGAAATCCCTACATGGAGTGCATTCATTGATACGGTTTCCATTCCTTCCACTAGGCGCCATTTCAAAACAATGGCATAAAATATATTAGTTTATGAATCAGAATACATAATTCCATAGTTGTAAAATACTTAACATAAATTTAACTATTTATGGATATAATCCATAATCATAAAAAGGTTTTCTTTGAGGAAGTATATACTCATAACCCTTCATAGTGGTTTGTAAAGAAAATTAGAATTATCCTAGGCATATCCCCCGGGAGTGACGTAACCAGGATTGCAGCAAGGCCTGTTGTCGTGCACCAGTTCCTGTTCGAGTCTAGATCAAAGCGATGTTTCCGGGTTTTACCCCTAGGTACATCTGTGCCAGAGCCGCCTCTACCTGCTCGTATCCAGACAGGGATGTATTTCTCGCAAAACTCACAAAATCTCTATAATACCAAAATTCTAGGATGTTCTTCTATACTAATCCTCAAAGTCTATTTTTGGGCTATGTGCTCTAATTAGAGTTTATCTAAATCTAGCATCCAAGGTTAGTACTAAACTGCCTCTGATACCAACTGTAACACCCCGACCCCAGCTACCCAAAGTCGGTGCACTACTCCGTAACATTGGCATGATCCCAAAAGATCAAGTCTCGAAAGACCGATTAGTTTAGTAGCCTTGGAAACACTAGATACACTCATAAATGTTACATTACAACATAAAGTAAAAAACTACAATAACAAAGTCTCCATAATCCACACTCATATACTATTCTGACTATCCTTGTAGGTCATACATAAAAATACTTCCTCACATCTTGGAAAATATTAAAACACTGAAAGGGGTGAGCCCAGATACTCATTAAGGATAAAAATATTTCGGAAGCTTTCATAAATAAACATTTACATTTAAGGCAATTTATAACTATAACAAAAGCCTTTTTAAACTTGAACATTAGCATAACATGGAGAAAAAATTTAAATAATGCCATTACATACTCACATGGATATTCTACTAGTCGAATAATCACATTCAATATAAATAACCACTTTCATAATGATGTAATGCATAATGCCAGACTATCATAACCACATAGCCAAGGCCTCGTGCCAAGACCACAAATAAGATTTTGTCAAGGCCACGTGCCAAGACACTAGTTCATCTCATGAGACCTGTCGATGCCTTGAGGAGCTATAGCGGGCTCCACACGTCACTTATTAAGTCCAATGCATTCCTCATATGAATAGGTTTAAACATATCATAAACCATAACATAATCGTATCACATAATACATGCATAAATGAAACATAAAATTTCCACATTTCAATCACAAGATATCAATACAATATATTGATATAATAAAAATACATTCAAACCCATTTTCAATACCAAAATTAAAGAAAATTAAAACTTTTTATTTATTTTTCATTTAAAAAATGTTATCCCTTGTAGAGGAAGCCGAAACTCAAATAATGGTCACGGCGGCGGAGAAGTCGTTGTCGCCGCATACGTACGACAAAATAACTTTCCTTTTTTCGTTTAGTAAAACTCTTCGTATAAAAAAATTCCTTTTGAATAAATGTAAAAGTTAAAGGGGTTTATACACCGTATAAAAGAAAGTTGTGTATAAAACAAAATATGCCTCAATGAAAGGAGAATGAGACGAAGTCATTACCAAGATCATTTTTTTTAAATAAAATAGATCTATTATGTGTATTCAATATAAGTACACATATAGAAAGTAAAAATACACTATAGGACATAATAATATCATAACATAATTTGAAATTAGGAGATTAACCCAAAAAATAGAAATTGGGTTAAGAAATTCCTTTACCTCATGTTCGACTTGACTCGATCATTCTTTAACCTCCTGAATAATAAACTAGAGTTAATTTCTATTTGCTTAAGAACCTTTTTCATGTTCATTATTCCTTTTATATCACTTATTACCATGTTATGAACATTATGTAATTAATTAAGTTATTAACGGTCATTTTGTCGATTTTTGGTACTTGAGTCAAAAATAAACTTCTTATAATTACACGTTGTTCATGTGGTGAAATATATATTATATCCAGAATTATATTCATTATTTAGATATCATATATATCATATATATCCAGTATATACATGCATTTATAATATTACATAACATTTAGAGGTATGAAATGAAATGCACCGTTCATGGAGACGGTAAGCCTTACGTACGCATGAACGCTACTTTCATTTCTATTTCGTATTTAATGGAATGAAATTATAATTATATAAAGGTATAATATAATTACAGTATAATATAATGTATAATACCATATACTCCATCCTTTATAAATCCCACATATGGCATTAACGATTCAAATCACTTTGAGGGGGTGGTAGTCCGCACTTCCAAAAATAAAAATATCGCGTTTACCCATAATGGAAACCATAAAGGTATGCCATAAATGAAAAATATAGAAGATTAACTAAAACATAAACATATTATATATAATATATAAATATAGTGTCATCTTAATGGCCACCTTTGAAAGTGTAATATGAGTTTTGAACAATCATCATTTCGTGAGGCAGAAATTCTCCATCCACAGAAACAGTATGTTCTTTAACCATTAGATGTAGGTGTGTGTAAGTGTAGATCAAATACATCTTGTAACAACATCCTAGTATATTTAGGATACTTATTTTTTTAAAAAATAAATTGATAAAAAGAGTTTTGGGGGTTGGAGAAGTAAAATAAAACAAAATAACATAAGATAAAACATTACCTTAAAATCGGGTAACTCTTTTTTTGATTTTAGCCAAAGGCTTTCTTGGGAAGAATTCTGCCCAAAGTGAGGCCTCTAGGAGTAAGAGAGGGAAGTTGGGAGAGTATTTGGGTAGAGGTTGGCCGAGACAAATGGAATGAAGGTGAGAATAAGGTGGTAGAGGTGGTGGTCTTTTATAAGAGGAGAGGAGGGGCACTTTTGGAAAAATTGAAATGTTACATTATTATGAAATGCTTTTCTGATAATAAAGGTCCCACAATGTTATATTTCGAGGCTAAGGTGAAAAGTGTTCGAAATCTACTCATCATATAGGTTTTTGACTTGTGTAAGACTTAGATTTTACATTTTCTTTTAATTTTATTTAAATCGTTAAATAATGAGGTAATCGCTGCATCATCATGGTGTCATAAATAATTTCATTTATTTAATGTCTAAAAATTATAAAAAAAAATTCATGATGTAGAAATATTTTAATATTTCTAATGAATATTTATAGTAAAAAATTTGACTTGTATAACCCCACTTAAAATTTTTTTTAGTAAAATAACTCATGATTATGACAATTTTATTTTAACATTAAATAAAACGATTTTAATGTCATTTTCCTAACAAAGTGGCTCCATGGGGTCCCCATGTTTACCCATTGATTGTGTTGGTCAGACATGACTCATCCAATAGGGGTAGGACAAGTGTAATGGTATTTTCACATTTTTATAGTATCATTTTTACCTTAAATTTCACTAATTACATTTAATCGTGATTAACTAAACATAAAAGTTATTATTCACTAAAAAATTATTTTAATCCCATTGAACCACATTTTACTTCCTAATTACAAACATGTATGTATGATTTTTGAAAATCAAATCACAATAGTGGTAATGTTTCATTTAAATTAAAAATCAGTTTTTTAACTACCACTTAGTGGTTTCACTATTCATCAAAAATTGAAGTTTTTCAAAACAATGGCAAAATTTCACCATAAGATATAATTGATACTCAGAATTAATAAATTATGACTATTTTATAAAATTACAAACAGATAAGTTTCATTAATTAATTTCATAATTAATTCCCGCTATCACAACAAATAGCATGTTTATGAGAAACAATATATATCGAAAGATTGACAATTGTTTGTGTCCAATTTCAAAGTTAAATTATTACTAATGAACACCATTGGATGAAATGGAAAAAATATATTCTAATTATACTCTAAAACCACTCAATATTATAATTTATCTCAATAAATTATCATGATTAAAAAAGTTGTTTTTAAGTATTTTTCACTATTCATAAAAAATGGAAGTTCTCAGAAAATTGCAAAAAATTCAAATTAGGATAATATCGATATTAAAAATACAAAAATGAAGTCCATTTTGAAATATAAAATTTATATAATTTCAAAAAGTGGGTATTACTATTCATAACGGCTACTTTGATTGGTTGCGGTGTGTCAGAACTCGAAGTTGCGTACAATGCAAGCTATTTCATTATTGAATGAGAAGCGTATCATGGAATTTCGGGGTGTTACATATTACATTGTAAAAACTAATTTAAATGTAATATTCATGTCATTTTCCAAAAAATATGGATTTTTCTTTTACAAAAAATGTGAAAGGAATCATTTTCTTAATATTCATTCCATGTATATAATTTTCTACAAAAATAGACATTATTTTTTAACGATTGCATTTTATATTTTATATATTATATTCACGGTAAATTATTTAAAAAAATTATATTAATTTCGTTTTCAATGTGGAATATATATTTTCATCATGAAAATTTTTAAATAATTTTTAAAATAATTATTTATAAGTTTTAATGTTTATTTTCAAACGAAAGAATTTCCAATGTATATTATGAATTCTTTTTTCAAAATATGAAATTATTATAAAACTTATATTTATAACAAATAACCAAAGTTATTGTTATATCAAAATAATTCTCCATGTAATATGACATTTTTTGAGGTAATATATGATTTTTAGGGATTTGAAACATAGAAACCATTCTTATTCTTCATATTAATTGTTGATGTTGAAGCGCTGTATAAAAAAAAATTCTCCTACAACAGTTATTCAGTGATAAAATCTTATTATTGAAACATATTTATATATTTAAATGATTACGAAACATGCCTCATTTTCCTTGATTATGACATGATGAATTTTTTATGAAACCCAATTCATTTCATGGGTTGTGATATGATGAATAATTTATGGTCATGCGGTAAAAATATATATGATTTTCATTATATGACAAGTGTATCCTATATTTCCATAAAATGATTTGGGTAATGATTTATATCTCATAAGAGAATCATTTCAGGAATGTGAAGTGAATAGGATTCAGTAAGGGACTTTGTTTACTATGATGGAGTTTGTAGAGAATATTGACTACTATGATGGTTGTTTAGTGAAAGCAGTCCACTATTAAAGACATTGCAGTGAGACTAGAGAACTATGGAAATGATTTTCCATGCTTATTTGTTTGATACAGGTTTATGTATTATGAATGTCTTATTCTCTCATGGATCATGTTATTTGATTATCTTATTATTAATGTCTTATGAACTTCCCATATATATGAAATTAATCATGATTATGATGTTTGATATGTACAGTATGGTTTTCAAATGTTATTCTCACATTCTCAAACCATTATGTTCATGTTATGTATTTTCATCTCAATTTTATACCATTACTGATCATATTATATCTTCTTTTCTTATGTTTTCATTACCTAGTTTATGAAGTAATGTTTTAAGAAAGGTATGTTTTTTGAATAGTACTAAATGTGAAGATAATTATGGGAGATGTTGAAGGTATTTAACCAAATTAGAAAATTTTGTACATATTCTCAAAATATGGTAAACTACTATATACATTAAAAATGTGTTTTTGTAATTTGTTGAATATTCAATTTAAAATATGTAATATCTATCTACATGAAGTTTGGGACCTTATAATAAGGGTGTATATTCTATCCAGAAAGGGAAGCGTAAAGATAACCAATTTTCAGAAAGATCATTTTTTGGTCATTATCTGGGCTGTTATTGGTTGCTTTCTACCATCATGGATGGTCTAGTTATATCAAGCCTAATTTGATAGTTGATCCCATGTCAATCCATCACTACTAGAAATATTTCCACCGTAATAATATTTTGATTGGAATTCCCCATGATATATGGATTTTCCACATTCTCACTTTCCATTCATGTTTGAACTAATTCTTGAAATGGGGTGGGTCTTTTCCATTGGATATTTTGTTTGTTCATGTAGTTTAAAATTATTAGGGAATATCTGGTACTAGATATATTTATGTTGTAGAGTATGTTCCTAGGGAATCTGATATAGTTCCAACCATAGTTACACAAAATAAATTTATTTCATCATCTAGAGAGCTATAATTATTTGATATAGGTTCTATCGATTCACTCATATCATCAATGTTATTTGATGCATTGGTCTTTCATTCAGATCCTACTAATTTATTTTTGGATCCTTCTATCCCTTTGGAAAATAAGTGTAATTATGTTTACAAGTTCTCGTTATGTCAATTGATTACAGCTGAGCATGAGGTGATGTTGGGATACTATGATATCAATCGTGCAACAATTTACTCGATTTTCATCATGAAATGGATGAATAGTTTTATGGCCGATGTGGACTGCAGTCGATATCGGGTTGAGTTATTATGTATCAATTGGGTCACTCTTGTTTTTCATAAGGAGTGAGACTCTATATCAGGGAGGGTTGGACATATTGTTCATTATGTTGGGGTAATATAAATGATGTTATTAGAGATGTTTCATGATTATATGAATCTTTTTTGGGGATTCTTGTGACCTACAATGGTATTTTGATCCTCGAGATCTTTCTAGATGATTTTCTGGGATTACCAATATTGAGGGTTTTTGGGTTTACAGTATATCAAATAAATTTTATGATTCCAAATTATATTCCATATGACTATATATAGCCATCTAAGTTGGTAGAACATCAGGTACAACTTGCAAATTTCAAGGATAATGGATTTATTCATCAAATATTGACAGTGAATGATTCAAATTTACTCTTTTATAAGAAGGAATATTGGATACTTAGACCTTATATAGACTATTAGAAGTTAAATATGGTGATAGGAAATAAATCATTTCCATTTCCCATGATTGAAAATATCTTTTATCCACTTATAGAGGCTCACAGGTTTTTCAATATTAACTAATAGTTAGGTTAGAAAATTTTTAAAACCTGAGAGGAGGATATAACTAACATAAGGATTTGGATCAATTATGAGAATTTTGTGATCAAACGTATTAAATTTTTAATAATTAACATAGTAGTGGTGTTTTTTTAATTAATGTAGCAGATCATTCATAGGTTCTTGGACTCATTTCTTATGGTTCTCATAGATTATATTTCGGATTACACCAATTGATAGGAAGCTTACATAAGCCATATGTAAATCATTCATTGAAAACTCAAGGAATATCATATATATGTAAATATTTCCATATGAGAGTTTTGTTTTCAAGAAGTAAATTTTATACGAAACGTTATATCCAAGATGGAAACTCAATGGATCCAAAAAAAAGTTTTGAAAGATTTATCCTTGGACTGGTACATAATTGTGTTTGAGGTGTGATTCTTATTAGAGTTAGGTGGTTATTGCAAGTAGTTCATTTGGTAGTAGTCAATCATTGAATCTATGGAGTTGTTTTTAACCTATAAGGGTATAAATATTGGTGGGAATGAAACATTATTGAGATATTTTAAGGAAATTAGGAGAAACTTTCTTCAGTACTATTTTTTATCACCCAAACTTTGGTTTAGCCTATGTTGTTTTCTATGATTCTTCATGAATAGGTTTGAGATGAGTCTCATTTTTTTAGAGATAGGTTTTAGCCTATTTATCTCGATAGTTACACCCTAATGATAATAAATTTCATAAACAAAATCTTTATTTTTTCAGTGTTTTTAATTCATTCAAAAAATATATGTCAATACAACTTTGGGGAATGGAATATGGTATATTCTAATAATAAAATGTTAAGTTAAAATTTTAACATAGAGGGATGTTAACATTAGATATATATTTTCAGTGGAGAGTCTCGATATTTTATAATTTTTCATTTTTTATAATCTTATAAAATGGATTTTGGGTACAAAAACTCAATGTAAGGAATTACAATAACATGTAGTGAATAAATAAGTGAAATAATAATATTTTATGAGTTTTTTCATTGATATATGATTGGTAATGGAAGAAGATGATGTATTTTAATGAATTGATTCAGTAAATTAAAACTCATTATTTATGAGTGTTCTCAATATGAGTAGATGTCTGACCTCAGGTGTCATAGAATTATTAAAATCATTTTTTCAAGGGGAGGACTCAGGTCTATGGTCTATGTCTCCTGGTGATCGTTTTTTTATACACCATGATTTAAAATTTTCTCTATGGAAGGAGATTATGGATATTGGATGAAATTATTGTAGGTTTTTAAAATTTGGTACTACCATGATGTTCTATTATTTGAGATATCAATATGGGTTAATGGGGTCCAGAAAACCCAATATGGGTTTTGTGTCAATGTGTATTACTTTTTATATAATTAAGGTGGTAGATCATATTAATACTAATTTATATCATACAATATCATTTTTTATATGGAAATTTTATGATATTTTCATGGATTTCATTTGTTACCATATACTCCATGCGAGTTGGATTCAATTTGGGTGATCATTGATTGTATCAAGAAACCATTGCATTTTCTCCCAATCAAGGAGATGATGAAGGTGGAGAAATGGGGAGACTTGTATGTATAATAGATTAAAATACAACATTGTGTTTTCTCTATTGAAATTTATAATAGAGAAGCAAGGTTCATATCTAGGGTTTGAATGGTTTGATGGAGGAGATGTCTCTATGTTGAAAATGATATTTGTATATCATCTACATATGGATGGAAAGATATAGATAGTTTTTAAGGTTCTTGAGGACATGAAATAGTATGGTGTGATTGACTTTTATAGTTCATGGGAAAATAATTTTCCATTAATTTCATTTTTTCATAATAAAATTTATCTAAACATTATAAGAGTTGTTCCCTTTGAGGATTTCTTTTGGGTGAGTACTGCATGTCAGAAAAATTCACCTTGTGAATGGGTTCCACTATGTGTATATATTTTTGGTTATATGTCATGAATCTTCAATATGCTATGAATAGTTTATAGGTTTTAAAATACATATACATCCTGAAAATGTTTATTAAAAAAAATTAATATGGGGGATGTTATTTTTTATTTTAGTTTAAATAAGGGATGTTTTATACTGTGAACATGATTCACAACATGAATTCCTTAGGTCTAGAGGATTTAAAGTGGGGCATTATTGAATTTTATGTTCGTAAATTCAAAAGAATCTTCCTTGACCCCTATGGAGATATTGGTTGATAACAATCCTTCTGTATCACTTCTCTCAATGTTTTATTCCAATAGTGGTGTCACTGCATATCATTGTTAACTGGTCATTTTGTATCTTCATGTCACTTGTTCATTGTGGTGGCGTTGACTGTATTGTTTTCAGATTCATGATCAATTAATGATTCCTATTGATAATTTCTTGTTTCTCTTCATAACATTTCATTCTATGTAAGATCAATGGTTCATTAAACTCCATTTTCAAATACATTTTGGTTTCTATTTTTCTTAATTTAGCAGTATCTATGAAAGTGTTTCAAATTCATGAATTTTTATATGTTCGTATTTATCCCTTTTTTATTTCACAAAAAATACATTCATGATTGTAAAATTATTTTCATTATGTGTGATATTATATTCTGAAAATGGTTTTAGATAAGAATATATCATTGGGAACCATTATTTCATCGTGAAATAGACAGATGTATCATAGTGTGTATCGAACCACTAGGGTTACTTTTGTGATATTAATAGATAGTGGCATGACTCTATATTAGTTGGAAGCATCCGAGTAAATATAAATCCTCCTTTTATGTCTAGTATGTATTCCTATAGTATTGGTCCCTAATGATGTTCATCATCTTTTCTGTAAGGTTGATAACATAATTGTTTATTTCATGATTTTTTATATGACTTGTTTTTTTGGCTATTTTTTATTGGAAACAAAATAATACATTTGAAATGGTTTTGTTTATTAAAATTCATTTTTAACTAGACTTAATATCAATTCCAGAACATGCGAATTCATGATATTAGATCATTTATAGAATCTTTGGTGATAACCTATTGGTCTCTATGCTCACAAACTACTTTTTCCATTTATTTTTCATAGACCTTATTTTGTAGGATTCAAGGAAATTAATAGGAATTATGTGGAATGAGAGGTTCTCTTTTCATTTAACGCCTTCAAAGATGGATATTTTAGAGTTAATATATGGCCACATGGATACTTGTTTTGTATGGTAATCATTATGTTTTTAGTATTTTGGAGAGTGGAATGAAATTATATGTCTCATGGATATTTATTACTTGATTCTACAAGTACATCATATTTATTTAGTAACAAATGAGTATTTTTTTATCTATATCTACCATGTGGTAGACCACCATTGGTGACTTTTCTAGTTATCTTAAAGTGGTTCTTTATACTACTTATTACAATTACATCTATTGGAAAATGAAAATATAACTCACATATATGTATACAATAAAACCTCTAAAAAGTGATGTGGTATATTTTTCATCAAGGACAGATATAGTTTATTAAAATTTATTTAATATATGATCTTGATAATTATAACATTTCTGGTATTATGAAAATAATGAAATGATTACCCCTTTTACCACCATAAACAAACCGAAGTATTTTCTATTTTATGAATTGAACATCCAAAAAACATTCAATGTGAACTTAGAAAATTTAGTAACTATTCAAGAGACTATAATTAATAGAATAATTAGTATTATGATCTAGGATAAGCCGAAAAATATAATATTGTTCAAATAAATTTAAATAATATTTTTTTATTCTAAAAATTATAGGGAATACAATGAGATTCGAGAGATGAGGGTTTGATTTGTCTTCAAAATGTTGTTTTCAAAAATTTCACATCCCAAACATTTTTCTTAAATAAATTTCAATAATGATATTTACTATATTATAATTAATTTTTGTTAAAATTTTCATTTATCATAAAAGTTTAAATTTTTTTTAAATATTAATGTTTTATAAAATATTTGTATTGGACACTATTATGTGTTTTGATAAAGAACCAAATGAATTTTTTAAATGTCTACCACAATGGTGGTTTTTTTCCATATTCTTTAATGTTATTCATTATCAAGAATCTATAATAAATTTTATGGGTTATAAAAAAAAATTATATCCCTATTTATTATCAGAATTTTTAATTTTAATTTATTAAAAGGGAAAAAATTATTTTTATTCTTATTTTTATGTGAATCTAGATTGTTATTTGGTATATGGTTTTAAAAAAATTAAGACATTTAATATTGGAATTAGATGATTTTTATTCATCTCTTATGATATAGTTCATGGAAGTTTTATATTTTGACATTGAATCCTAATATATCTATAATAGTTGGTGAGATTGATATTATCATCCAATGTATTTCAAAAAGTAACAAATTTTAATGAAAATAATATATTATTAAAGGATATGTATGAATTACCAATGAATGTTATTACACAATAAATGTTATTGTAATGGTAAATGTAAAGATAATTTCCTAATATATCAGAATGGTTTTTTGAGTATTCCTATAATTGTTAAAGGAAATATTTTTATTTAATAATCTAAAATAATGAACTCATTATCAAAGCAATGTTTATGATCATCTAAAGATAAAAGTGCTTGTTTCTTGAGTTATAATGTTTTAATCATGTAATATTCTGATATAATATTTTAGGTTACAGATGATCAATATTAAATATTTCAAATGTTATATCATTAAAAATGATATAATTTTTTGGTAATTATTATCTTCATGTTAATATTTATTATGTAAATAAATTTACCAATAGGTTTTAAAGAAATTAAAAAACGAATAAAATGTTTCTTTTTTTATATTGTATAATAATATTTTTATTACTTATCTAATGTTTTAAATTTTTTTAACTAGGATTAATGTTGTGTTGGTGTTATAAAATTTTTTTTGGTGACATGTATAGAATTATGAATGAGAGTCATGAATGAAATTTGAGTCTAAATATAGGAAGATGTTTTTGTATAGAAAATATACACTATTTTAATTAATGGTTTCCAATATCCTTTAATACTCAAAAAAGAAAACATATATACAATTATAAATGTGAAACCCCTATTATTAAAATCTCTATTTACATATTCATTTTTTATTGGTTTCTATAATCATTGTATCTTTGTTTATAACGATCATGGTCCCCTCATTACTAATCTATTTTATGGCGGAGTAATTCCCATTAAACATGGTTCATTATCTCATGTTTTTTAGCTTAGTAAACCACTATAATATTATAGAACAAGATTCTATTATGATTTTATAATTTAATAAATTTAAATAAAAGAATACTATCATCATTCAATTAATTATATGCACATTGTTTTACTTCCCACCAATATCTTTTGACTATACAATTCTATACACTACAATATGAACATGGTTTTGTACTCTTATTTAATATATTTATTTTTACTTTTATTAATATCATGTAATATCCTATTTTTTCATACCTTCATATGAATGTGTTCAATAAAATTATTGAATTGGGATATCTCAATATATATCACTTTTCATGAGTTCCTACAATGTTTGTTGGTGTAAATGACTAAACCATTTTTGTTAAAATATGTTTTCTTCCAGAATGGATAGATAGAATGCAACATCCTAGGTAAATAAAGAATAAACAATTCTCATATATATTAATTTTTGTAAATTAAATGTTTATTTTACTTCAAAAGGGTTTCTATGTTTGATAGCGTACACGATACGCAACAACGAGTTTCTTCGAAATCTTACGTTGCCCACTAATAATATAATAATATTATTCTAAATGGTAGTTAACACGTAGCCATTTTATTTGTGGGATTTAATAGAAATAACTAAAATATGATTATATATGTTTGTTAAATGTTTTTATATTTATCCAATAAATGGTAAAGGCTTAAATAAGAAAAGAATTCAATTTTATGCATAAATACTCTAATATTCACTAAAATGTTGATTTATCATCTTTTGATGGAGAACCCTCTTTAAAAATAGTTTTGGTCACTCTTATACATTCTATTGGACCAAATAAAATATTTATTTATAATCGGGACATCAAAATTTACTTTGTTTATTTTTTTTGTTATTTTTCCGATAAAGATCATTTTCAATGTATTAGTGAAAAATGTTGTATTTTAATTCAAAACCTCATTTTAATCTAATTCATTTATATCATTATATTATCATTTAAATTTTTTATAAAGTGAAATTTAAATATATTTTTACCATTTAATCTAATTTTGGTTATTGGAATTAATTTCACATCGAAATTGGACTTAAACAAGTGACAATCTTTTGAAAGATATTGTTTCTTAAAAACACGTTATTTGTTTTGACACCTGGATTTAATAATTAAATTAGTTAATTCAACTTATATGGTTTTAATTTTTTAAAATAGACATCATATTTAAATTTGGAATATCAAATATAGCTTAGGAATAATTTTTGGTAATTTTATGAAAAACATAAAATTTTGATGAATAGTGAAACCACTAAGTGGTAGTTAAAAAATCTGATTTTTCATTTAAATAAAACATTGCAACTTCTGTGAAATGAATTTAAAAAATCTGACATACATTGTTGTAATTAGTAAGTAGAATTTGGTTCAATGAGATGAAAATAATTTTTTGTAGAATAATAACTTTTAAGTTTTATTAATCACGATTAAAGGTAATTAGTGTAATTTAAGGTAAAAATAATGTTATAATAATATGAAATTAACTTGAAAAGTGTACAACCCTTATTTTATGGGTCATGTACGACCAAGAAAATCCATGGGTCTACCTTGGGACCCCATGGGGCAACATGGTTAAGAAAACAACATTAATATCATTTTATTTAAAGTTAAAATAAAAATGTCACAAACATGTATGGTTTTAATAAAAATAAATTACATGGGGCTATACAAGTCATATTTCTGACTATAAATATTCATTAGCAAGATAAAAAGATTTAATACATCATGATATTTGTTTTATAATTTTTATACATTAAATAAATAAATTTATTAAAGACACCATGATGATGCAACGATTACCTCATTATTGAACGATTTAAATAAAATGAAAAGATAATGTAAAATATAAGACATACACATGTGTAAAACCTATTGTATGGGTCTATTTCTAACCCTTATCACCTTATACTAGAAATAGATAATTGTGGGACATTTAATATCAAAAAAGTATTTTAAAATAATGTAACTATTCAAGATTTTCCAAGAGTGCCCCTCCTTTCTCTTATAAAAGGCCCCCACCTCTACTAACTTACCCTCATCTCTCAAGACCATGGATCATCTAAAAATTTATAATATTTTCTATCCACATCCCTATATTACTCCTAGAAGCCTCACTTTGGACAGAATCCCTTCTAAGAAATCATTTGGGCTCAAATAAAAAAGAGTTATCAGATTTGAAGGTAATGACTTCTCTTAATATCTTTTGTTTTATTTTGTTTCTCCAACCCCATAAACTATTTTTATTCCTTTATTTTGTAACCAAACAAGTATATTAAATATAATATGAATTGGTTATGATATTGATTCTAGGTACACTCATACCCACCTCTGTCTAATGGTTGAAGAACAAATTTTTTCTGTGGATTGCGAATTTCTACCTCACGAAATGACGATTGTTCAATATTCTTCTACCACCTTTCATGGTCACCATTAAGATTCCAATATATTTATATATGATATATATTATGTTTATGTTTTCCATATTCTTATTTATTTTTCATTTATGGCATACCTTTATGTATTCCATTATGGGTAAACGTGATATCTTCATTTTAGGAAGTGCGGACTACCGCCCCCTCAAAGTGATTTGATTCGTTAATGGCATATGTGGGATGTATAAAGAATAGAGTTAATGATATTATAAATATTAAATTATACTTTAATTATAATATACCATTATATCATTATTACTCCAATCCATTAAATACGAAATTGAAATGAAAGTAGTGTTAATGCGTACGTACATCTTACCGTCTCCATGAATGGTGCATTTCATTTCTTACGTCTAAATGTTATGAAATATTATAAATGAATTTATATAATGGATATATATGATATATATGATATCGGAATCATGAATATAATTCTAGATATAATGGATATTTTACCACATGAACAACGTGTAATAATAAGATGTATATTTTGGACTCAATTACCAATAATCGACAAAACGACCGTTATTAACTTAAATAATTACATAATGCTCATAAAATGGTAATAAATAATATAAAAGGAATAATGAAATTAAAAAAATGTTCTTAAGAAATCATAAATTAACTCTAGTTTACTATTTAGGAGAATAAAGAACGATTGAGTCAAGTCGAACACGAGGTAAGAGATCATACCTCTCTCTTTCTTTTTCAGTACTCTCTTTTATGTCATTCCTTTTAATCTACTATTTCTTATGTGTGAGGATGTACTTTTATATTTATACAACTATAAATTTTTATTTTCATATGATAAGAGACCCTATTTTATCACATAAATCCAGTTTTGGATGTTTTAAGTGGCGCCGTTAGGCTGCCGATTTTTCGTAAGGGATTTCTTATCCCACTTTTAATTCCCTGAGATTACTATTGTTCGCCCCTTATTTATTGCATGTGGTGTATTTTGTACATAAATTTTATATATATTATAATGACTCTATTTATATTCATGGTATTCTCTCATTCATTTTGTTCTTATTATCTTTTTGTCATATGACTTGATTGATTACAACGATGTTAGGGGTTTTTATCTCACTTTTTATTCCCATGACATTCATGCTATATTTGTCACTGTCTCCTATGAGTGGTGTATGTACTTCCCATTATTATACTCTCTGTTTAATATACATTAATTTATGGGTATTTACATCTTCATTGTAGGACCCTTCTTTCATGGGCTGTACGTTTAGAATGTTACCCAAATCGGTAAGGTGACCTTTCACCCTCCTATTTTTAAAAGACTTATTTTTTTAGGTATTTTAATTTACAAATTATTATTTTGGGATATTTTCTTATACATAATTATTGATGTAAATGTTATGTACAAGTGTTGAGATACCCTTTTTATCTCTCATCGACTCATTTTCGGAATTTTAAAGAGAGTTGTTAGACTGTTGAATTTCTGTAAGGGAACTTCTTAACCCAATTTCAATTATTTGGGTTAAACCTATACTTATTGATTATGATGTACTATAAATATGTGTGTATGGACTATGATTGTTTTACACGTAATATACTCTTATATTTGGTGTATTCATATTTGTCACACATAATTATGTTATTGATTTATCATTAATCTAAGGATACCGACTTTGTATGGGACTTCATCTCAATCTCCATTCATTGAGGCATATTTTTTTCTAATAAAAGAAATTATTTTATACACTGTATAAACCCATATGAATTATACTTTAATTCAAAAGGAATATTTTATATACGAATCATTTTACTAAACAACCATAATTATGTTTCTTTTTAATGTACGCGGTGACAACGACCTTTCCACCACTGTGAGTATTATTTGATCTTTGGCTTCCTCAAAAAGACATAATATTTTTAAAAGTAAATAAATACCATATATTATTTTTTGAATTTTGGTATTGAAATTTTTTTTGATAATGGATTTGTTCTGTCAATATATTTGTGTGATATATTGTGCTTGAAATGTGGAAATGTTTTCTTTCCTTTATAATTGTTTTATGTGTTTGGATTTTATAATGGTACTTGGACATTTGAGGGGTGGTTACGTGATAAACCAAATGACGAGTGGTGCCATGAAAACTAGGATGGGTGGTTACATTATAACCATCAATGAATTGTGTATGGAAGTTTGCCGAATGGCTATTCCATTTAGTAATGTTTGTCGAAGTCGACTATATGGTTATTCCATTTATGTTTGTTTATGTCCCAAGTTACCTTTATAAGTTATGTGTTATTTGTATAGGTTTTATGGTTATCTTTTGTTTACAAAAGGGTATGTAATGATATTTTATTCAGTGAAGAGTATTTACTACTTTGTAAAGGTGAAAAGTATTACATTCACATAGTATTCATGGTTTACTTATTGTTTTAAAAAACTAAAAGTTTTCCTTCTTTGTGTATACTCTACTGGGATTTTTATGCTAATCCCATGTTTTTGAAATGTTTTCCACAGGACATAAAGATGAATAGTGTTATGGATGGGATCAATTAAAAAAATAATATCTAAAACATGGAACTAGACCTGTTTCTTTTTAAGAGTTTTTATTTTTTAGAAACTTAGTAGAAGTGTGTGCTTTATAATGTTTTGAGATGTAATAGTTATGTCCTAATTCTCTAAAACTCTAACCCTAAAAAGATCCTCTATATCAATTATTCATTTAATTCATGATTATGTAATGTTTTAAGGCCAGGTCATTACAGATGGTATCAAATGTCATTTTAGATAACTTTAGAGGTTATTGTATTCTTTAAGCACAAGTGAAATTACCATAATTGTTAGGATTTTAGAAAGGATCATAGTATTAGATAACGTTAATGAGATTAATATAACATGAATAATTATATCTTAGTATTATATGATGATTCTATTGATATTCTCACACTGAACTTTTTATATTAGTAAATGGATGGATCTAGCAGGCATCAATGTGAAACTAGGTTTGAAGGAAACTATGGTGGTTCTCAAATTAAGAGACTGGATGAAATGAGGGATTCAATTAGAAATCTCTTTGTTATTATAAAACAAATAACACGAGGCATGGTTATCCACTTGATCCTTGGTGATTTTCCTAATGCATCATGTACGAGATGACCAACTCAATGTGGAAGTTCATGTAATAATTATAATGGTAACTGTTTGGGTTTATATGATCCTTAATTTTGAGGTAATTATGTGTTACTATATGTTACGATGGAAAATGAATGGCATGAGATAAACTTGAGGTTAAATTATTTTATGGTTATTTTGATGATTTTATCTCTTTTTGGGGAATGTTTAATGAATTATATAGTTTTGGAAAAAGTGCAACACGCAAACCGTGTGACAACCCATCGTGATGGAAAAAGCTATGGGAATCGAACCCACAACCAAAGTTATACTGGTACTTATCACCTACCACTAGAAAATGTGAAGTCCCTGGTTATTATGACAAATTCCTTTTACTTATATAATTTTATAAATCAAGATTAAGTTGATTTTGGGTTAACTAGGACAATATTGACCTATCATAGAAGATATATGATTAGGTTAATTAATTTTCAATATGATACTTTAAGAGCTAATTATGTTATTTGGAGATAAATGTTATTTTTTACCTTGAAAGACTGTGTGATTAAATCCTTCAAATATTTGGGTTTCAATCTTATATTTTTTTACTTTGAATAAATTTATGGAAAAATTGTTTATCGAATGGTCTTCGTTGAACTTTGGGTTTTTTTGGACAAATTTTGGAGATTAAGAATAAATATTTTTTTAATAAAGGATTATCCTTTTGTGGATTAACTTACTTATTTTAACATTTTTTTGGTTATGGTCTAAAGAAATGGGAAATATATATTTCTATTTTGTGGATTAGGTGATTCTCTAGAAGTTGATTATGATGATCTTGATGTGAACCTCTCATCCTAAATACTCGTCTTCTGGAGGGAAAGAAATGAGTTTGTGTAAGAAATATAGTAAGAGATGAAGGTCTACATGACAAGTAAGTATGTTTACTTGTGATTTAGTTAAGCTCATAAATAAATTCCTAAATGAAAAGTAACTTAAAACTAAAATTTTGTCTGTTAATTTTTCCTTTTGTGGAATCAAATACCATTTAACCCATCACAAGTTTGTAATTTTTTGGGGGTTAAATTTCTCCTAATCATGTTTTCTATCACTCTGCATCAGTAAATGACACTTTTTTTCTCTTCCATATCCATGTTTTCCTACCTAGAATCCTATTATGCGTTATCTAGGGTGACCATTGTACTTATCTTTCTTTCTTTTAAAGTGTCAGTTTAATTGACTCATTTTCCAATGTGGGGCTTTCAATGAAGATTCAAAGTCCATCTTTAAAAATTGCGAGGATGAAATTCCCAAAAGGGGTGAAGGATGTAACATCGTAGGTAAATAAAGAATTATACATTTTCATATTTATTAATATTTTTGAATAAAATATTAATTTTACTTCAAAAGGGTTTCTATGTTAGATAGCGTTCACGATACGAAACAACGCGTTTATTTGAAATCATATGTTACACACTAATAATACAATAATATTACTTTATATGGTAGTTAACATGTATAAATTGTATTGGTGGGAATGAATATAAATATCTAAAATTTGATTATATATGTTTGTTAAATGTTTTTACATTTATCCAATAAAAGTTAAAGGCTTAAAATAAGAAAAGTATTCCATTTTAAGCATAAATACTCTAATATTCACTAAAAGGTCGATTTATCACCTTTTGACGGAGAACCCTCTTTAAAAATAGTTTTGGTAACTCTTATAAATTTAATTGGACTAAATAAAATCCTTCTTTATAATCGGGTAATCAAAATTTACATTGTTTTTGTTTTTTTTATTTTTCGATAATGTTCATTTTTAATGAATAAGTGAAAAATGATTTATTTTAATTCAAAAACTCATTTTAATATAATTTATTTATATGATTATATAATATTTTGAATTTTATTTATAGTTAAATAATAATATATTTTTACCATTTAATCTAATGATGGTCATTGGAATTAATTTCACTTTGAAATTGGACTTAAACAAGTGTCAATCTTTTGATAGATATTGTTTCTTAAAAACACATTATTTGTTTCGACAATGGGAATTAATTATTAAATTAGTTAATGAAACTTACTTGATTTGAATTTTTTGAAAATAGAGATCATCTTTGAATTTGTAATATCAAATATAGCTTAGGGTGAATTTTTTGTATTTTTTTAAAAAACATTAATTTTTGATGAATAGTGAAACCACTAAGTGGTAGTTAAAAAAACCGAATTTTCATTTAAATGAATCATTACCACTTCTGTGAATTTAATTTAAAAAATCTGACATACATGGTAGTCATTAGTATGTAAAATTTGGTTCAATGGGATGAAAATGATTCTTTGGTGAATAGTAACTTTTATGTTTTATTAATCGTGATTAAATGTAATTAGTGTAATTTAATGTAAAAATAATGTTATAATAATATGAAATTACCTTGAAACTTTTCTCTAACTTATTGGATGAGTGATGGACGACCAATACAGTCCATGGTTCAACTTTGGGACCCAATAGAGCCACTTGGGTATGAAAATGATATTAATAACTTTTTATTTAAAGCTAAAATAAAAATGTCACAAACATGTATTGTTTTACTAAAAAAATTTACATGGGGTAATAGAGGTCATAAATCAGACAATAAATATCAATTAAAAATTTAAAAATGTTTTTGACATCATGATTTTTGTTTTATAATTTTCAGACATTAAAAAATTAAATTTATTTATCACACCAGGATGATGCAACGACTACCTAATTAATGAACGATTTAAATAAAATGAAAATATATGGTAAAATATAAGACATAAACATTTCTAAAATCTATTGGATGGGTTGAGTTCGAACCCTTGTCACTTTACCCTTGATATATTTAATTGTGGGACCTTTAATATCTGAAAATCATTTTATAATAATGTAACTTTTCAGGACTTTCCAAGAGTGCCCCTCATCCCTCTTATAAAAGGCCCCCACCTCTCAAGCCCTTGGCTCGTCCAAACTATGCTCAAATTTTCTATCCACATCACTCTCTTACACTTAGAATCCTCACATTGGGAAAAAGTCTTTCTAATGAATCCATTGGGCTAAATCAAGAAGAGTTATCCGATTTGAAGGTAATGTCTTCACTTATATTCTTTTGTTTTATATTGTTTATCCAACCCCCTAAACTCTTTTTATTCATTTATTTTGTAACAAAACCATTATATTAAATATAATAGGATGTTTTTATGGAATGTATTCGATCTACACTCATACACACCTCTGTCTAATGGTTAAAGAACATATTTTTCTGTGAATAACGAATTTCATCCTCACAAAACGATGATTGTTCAATATTCTTCTAACACCTTTAATTGTGGCCATTAAGATGCAACTATATTTATATATGATATATATTATGTTTAGGTTCTCCATATTCTTCTTTATTTTTCATTTATGGAATACCTCTATGGTTTCCATTATGGGTAAATGCGATATCTTCATTTTAATAAGTGCAGACCACCGGCCCTCAAAGTGATTTGATTCGTTAATTCCATATGTGGGATGTATAAAGGATGGGGTTAATGATATTATATATATGATATTATAATGTAATTATTATATAACTTTGAATCATTATGATTTAATTCCATTAAATATGAAATATAAATAAAAATAGCGTTCATGCGTACGTACGGCTAACCGTCTCCATTAACAGTGCATTTAATTTCTTACCTCTAAATGTTATGGAATAGTTTAAATTCATTAATATACTAGATACATATGATATATATGATATCTAAATCATGAATATAATTATGGATAAAATGGATATTTTACCACATGAACAACTTGTAATTATAAGAAGTATATTTTTGACTCAAGTGCCAATGATCGACAAAACCACCATAATTTACATAAATAATTAAATAATGTTCATTAAATGGTAATAAATGATATAAAAGAAATAATGAACCTAAAAATGGTTCTTATGAAATTAGAAATTAACTCTAGTTTATTATTCAGGAGATTAATGAACGATCGAGTCATGTCAGACACGAGGTAAGGGATCATACCTCTCTCTTTCTTTTTAAGTACTCTCTTTTATGTCATTCCTTTTAAGCTCCTATTTCTTATGTTGGGGGTGTTATTTTATATTCCTACGACTGTAATTTTTTATTTTCATATGAATAAATACCCTATTTTATCACATCAATCCATTTTTTTATGTTTTTAGTGGCGCCGTTAGGCTGCCAAATTTTTGTAAAGGATTTCTTATCTCACTTTTAAATACGTGAGATTACTATTATTCACCACATATTTATTACATGTGGTGTATTGTGTACTTCCATTTGTTTTATATTATCATGAATCTATTTATATTCATGTTATTCTCTGATTCATTTTGTTCTTATTATCATTTGGTCATATGACTTGATTGATTACAATGAGGTAAAAGGTTTTTATCTCACTTTTTATTCCCGTGAGATTCATGCTTTATATGACACTATCTCCTTTGAGTGGTGTATGTACTGACCATTATTATACTCTTTGTGTAATATAAATTCATTTATGGGTATCTAAATCTTCATTTTATTACCTTCTTTCATGGGGTGTACATTTCGAAAGTTACTCAAATCGATATGGGGACCTCTCACCCTCCTATTTTTAAAAGACTTATTTTTGTTATGTCTTTTAATTTACATATTTTTATGTGGGGATATGTTCTTATATATCCATATTTCTATAAATGCTATGTCATTGTGATGAGATACCCATTTAATCTCTCATCGACTCATTTTTTGAATTTTAAAGTGAGCTGTGAGGCTGTTGAATTTCTCTAAGAGAACTTCTTAACCCAATTTCAATTCTTTGGGTTAAACCTATAATTCTTGATTACGTCATACTATGAATAGGTGTGGATGACCATATATGGTTTTACACTTAATATACTCTTATATTTGATGTAGTTATATTACTCACCCATAATTATGTAATTGATTTATCCTTAATCTAAGGATACCGACTTTGTATGGGACTTCGTCTCAATCTCCTTTAATTGTGGAATATTTTGTTCAGATACAAGACTTTATTTTATACGCTATATAAACCCTTTTGACTTCTACTTTTATTCAAAAGGAATCATTTCTATACAATGTGTTTTACTAAATAAAAAAAGTATGTTTTTTTAACGTACGTAGTGACAAAGACCGTTCCGCCACCGCAAGTATTATTTGATCTTTGACTTCCTCAAAAAGCCGTAATATTTTTTAAAGTAAACAAATACCATATACTATTTTATTTAATTTGGTATTGAAAATGGTTTTGATAATGGATTTGTTAGGTCAATATATTTAAGTGATATATTGTGCTTGAAATGTGGAAATGTTTTCTTTGCTTTATAATTGTTATATGTGTTATGATTTTATAATGGTACTTGTACATTTGATGTGTGATTACATGAAAAACCAAATGACGGGTGGTGCCGTGAATACCTGGATGGGTTTTTACGTTATAACCTCCAATGCATTTTGTATGGAAGTTGTCCGAATGGCTATTCCATTTAGTGATGAGTGTGGATGTCGACCGTATGGTTATTCCATTTTATGTATGTATATGTCACAAGTTACATTTATATGTTATATGTTCTTTAAATGGGTTTAATGATAATCATTTGGTTACAATATGGTATTTAATGATCTTTTATTCAGTGAAGAGTATTTACTACATCGTAAAGGTGAAATGTAATACTTTGATAAAGTTTTCATGGTTTACTTATTGTTTTGAAAAACTAATAGTTTTCATTCTTTGTGTATCCTTTATTGGGATTTTTATGCTCATCCCAAGTTTTTGAAGTGTTTTCCATAGGACTTAAAGAATTATAGGGTCACAGATGTGATCAAGGAAAGTCATGCAATCTAAAACATGGAAGTAGACATGTTTTTTTACAAGTTTTTATTTTATAGAAAATTAGTAGAAGTGACTGCTTTGTAATCTTTTGAGATGTAATAGTTATGTCCTAATTCTCTAAAACTCTAAACCTTAAAAGATCCTCTATGTGAATTATTCATTTAATTCTTGATTATGTAATCTTTTAAGGCTAGGTCCTTACATAAAACATATCATTTTCTATATTAATATAGAAGATATTCATCATTATGTTATTCTCCTATATAAAAAATATCCCTTATTTCTCTTGATGGTATATATTTTCATTGAAAATTTTATTTGATTTCCCATGTCACAATATTTATTGACACTTATAAAGATTTTACAAGGTCCCCTAATAACAAAGTCATCTTCATGACTTATATCATTACATCCAAATTAGGGTTTCATAGATATATTATTACATACAAATCAAAATTTCAAGTATTAAAATTCTATTTGTTTCATTCTTAATACCTATAACAAAATAATTATTACTGATCACGTTGGAAGGGCGTCCCGTATCAAGGATCCATATACCAGTCAATCTGATTCTTTATAAGAAATCACCCTATAAACTGCCTGTATAACAAGCCATGTCTTTAATATACATTAGTTCATGATTTATAACATAATATCACACATAATACAACCTATAACATCATAAATAGTAGTTTAGTTAGGTGATTATGTACATAGCATGACAACTTGAGCATGGTATATGACAAAATTATAATTAAAACTCTATAACATGTGCTTATATTTCATGGATAATCTAAAATTGCAAGAGAAAACATTTGGACGTTCAATACGAATTTTGGTTGAAATAATGACAAGTGTGGGAATAAATAAAGAATATTATATGGTAATTTAGTACCTGTGAGTGAAGTTATATATCACGTTAACATAAGAGGGGTTAGAATCATAATATCGAACAATTAATCATTATATGAGATGAATGCGTAAAGAAAATATAAGAATGTTCTAACATCATTACTAATGAAAATGTAGAAAATAGTCTTGTATCACTACCAAGATAACAAAATAAAGGGAAATTACTATAATTGAATAGGCTGTCATCCTAATCCCATACATGATATCTCATAAGAATAAATTATTATCAATCAAATTAAATATTTAGTTTGGTGAACCCATCCCAACATTTAAATGCATATATTTGGCACATTTATCATTTAACATAAGGAAATGCTTAATAACATGTAGAATTGTTTTTAAGTAATGTTGGTTAGATAAGTGAATGTCAGAAATCATTTAATAAAAAGAACATG
The DNA here is from genome assembly GCA_963277665.1 of Viscum album. Lineage (NCBI taxonomy): Eukaryota > Viridiplantae > Streptophyta > Magnoliopsida > Santalales > Viscaceae > Viscum > Viscum album. Next base: position 81,100,776 of record OY728165.1, on the reverse strand, counting down.
TTGGTGAATACCCTAGTGTAGAAATGGGGACGAGTATTCATAATACAAAATATTATCATGGAAAATCAGTGGATATTCTCGACAAATTGATGGGTAAATCCATGAATCATGTGAGGGGTTAATGATAGTGAAATGGGTCTCCCAACACTTGTACACTATATGTGTGCTAATAGTGATGTTTTAGAATATATCCCAATACGAATCAATGTATAAAAAAAGTCAAAACATATATATGGGGCTTGAATATAGAGGAGTAGGAGAAGATCCCTCACCTTGAGAAGGTGTTTCTAAAAAATTTGTATGTGGTTCTTCATATCTTCTTTGATCCTTAAGAGGGATCCATTTTATTTATTTATTTATTTATTTATTTAATTTATTTTTTATACTTATTTATTTATTTATTTTATTTATTTATTATATTTATTTATTTATTTATTTTATGTATTTATTTTATGTATTTATTTTATTTATTTTATTTATTTTATTTAGTTATTTATTTATTTATTTATTTTTCATATTTATTTTATTTATTATTTATTTTATTTCGTATTTATTTTATTTATTTATTTATTTCGTATTATTTTATTTACTTTATTTATCCATGAATGCACCTCCCATGCACATGCACACGCACATGCACATGCATACCCATGCAATATAAAGAAATTCTGCGTTTGGTGAGATTTGAACCCCTAACCTCTTGCATATTTTCCAAAGACATTACCACTCTAGCAAGCTCACAATGTGGTTAATAAACAGAATTTAATATACTTATATATATTAATTAAAAATATAAATAATACATAAATAATAGATATAAACTCATTAATAATAAATAATAAATAATAAATAATAAATAATAAATAATAAATAAGGAATAAGGAATAATAAATATAAATAATAAATAATAAATAAATATAAATAATAAATAATAAATAATAAATAATAAATAATAAATAATAAATAATAAATAATAAATAATAAATAATAAATAATAAATAATAAATAATAAATAATAAATAATAAATAATAAATAATAAATAATAAATAATAAATGATCAATAATAAATAATAAATATTATATAATAAATAATAAATAATAAATAAATAAATAAATAAAAATAATAAATATTAACTAATAAATAATAAATAATAAATAAATATAAATAGAAAATAAATATAAATAATAAATAATAAATAATAAATAATAAATAAATATAAATAATAAATAATAAATAAATACAAATAATAAATAATAAATAATAAATAAATTTAAATAATAAGTAATAAATAATAAATAAAAAATAATAAATAATAAATAATAAATAATAAATAAATATAAATAATAAATAATAAATAATAAATATTAAATAATAAATAAAAATAATAAATAATAAATAGAAAATAATAAATAATAAATAAATATAAATAAATATAAATAATAAATAATGAATAGAAAATTATAAATTATAAATTATAAATAAATATAAATAATAAATAATAAATAATAAATAAATATAAATAATAAATAATAAATAATAAATAAATATAAATAACAAATAATATATAATAAATAAATATATATAATAAATAATAAATTATAAATAATAAATAAGTATTAAAAATAAATAATAAATAATAAATAAATATAAATAATAAATAATAAATAATAAATAATAAATAATAACTAATAACTAATAAATAAATATAAATAATAAATAATAAATAATAAATAATAAATAATAAATAATAAATAATAAATAAGAAATAAGAAATAGAAAATAATAAATAATAAATAAATATAAATAATAAATAATGAATATTAAATAAATATAAATAATAAATAAATTAAAATAATAAATAATAAATAATAAATAATAACTAATAACTAATAAATAATAAATAATAAATAAATATAAAATAATAAATAATAAATAAATATAAATAATAGATATAAAATAATAAATAACAAATAAATATAAATAATAAATAATAAATAAATATAAATAATAAAGAATAAATATAAATAATAAATAAATATAAATATTAATTATTAAATAAATATAAATAATAAATAATAAATAATAAATAAATATAAATAATAAATAAAAATAAATAATAAATAATAAATAAATAATAAACAATAAATAAATATAAATAAGAAATAATAAATAAATATAAATAATAAATAAATAATAAATAAATATAAATATTAATTAATAAATAAATATAAATAATAAATAATAAATAATAAATAAATATAAATAAAAAATAAAAAATAATAAAAAATAAATATAAATAATATATAATATATAATAAATAATAAATAATAACTAATAACTAATATCTAATATCTAATAAATAATAACTAATAAATAAATATAAATAATAAATAAAAAATAATAAATAATAAATAACTAGTTACAAATAATAGATCATAAATAAATTAAAGTATATTATAAATAATAAAGGAAACACATGAAAAAAGTATGAAAAGATGTGATAAGGGATGAAAAATCATGAAAACGCATGAAAAAAGGATGGAGAAGCATATGAAGAATGAGGCATTAGAAAAAATGAGAACGCATTAAACTCGTGACAACTCGGGATAACTCCTTAATAATTCAACATAATCATCATAATAACCCATAAAAATCATTGTTAAAGATAAAAAGTCATGGAAACCAAAATAAACAGTAATAAATCGAGCTACCGTTAAAACCCGCCAAAAACGGTCATAAAGAGACAAAAACATTGGACTCACATTAACGGAGAAAACTTATGATCTGAGAGTCCATTTTAGATCCGCAACCTGTCAAATCAAAGATCCTGAACTGCTCTTCAACCTGAACGGTGAAAGAGTCCGAATGGACAGACGGATCGGATGTTATGACAATTTAAAAAAAGCTCACGGAGAACGGGTGCTAGAAACGAGGCATTGAAAAACATAAAAAACCTGATACCCACTAAAAAATCCATAACATATGATCTAGGAGTGCATGTGGGCGCCGTGAGTAGTCAAACCGAAGCTCATGGAATGAGCTATGATCTGGCAGGTGGAGGAGGCCGAACTGACACGCAGATCAAAAGTTAGTTCTGTTTAAAGACAAGTTCGACCGGAGACCGGTGACGGAAACGAGGTTTTAGAGGCCTTAAGAGGGGTTTTGGAGGTTGAAAAACAAGAAAAAAGCTTCCTTGTGTTCAATTGGTGCGTAGCTCTCTTCGCTGGCTTCGATTTGATATGTGGTAGAGCCCAAACGGACACCCGGAGTGAAAGTTATGGCCGTTTGAAGTTGGAGAACTTTTTTCAACTTTTTTATAACTATAATATCATCCAAAACTTAGATCGTCTCACGGTTTTGATTATATGTGCTTCTAGATCTCTTCATGAGCTTCGATTTCACTGGTCGTGGCACTTCAACGGACGCCCGGATCAAAAGTTATGGTCGTTTTAGTGATTTCGGGGTTTCTCGGGTTTTTTTTATTTTTTTTCATTTCATTTCTCGACAGTTTTACCGAAACCGTCGCAATATCGCGGTGGTTTTTTAAAAAACCGCCGCTAATCCTCGAATAAAAATAAAGAAATATTAAAAAAAATTAAAAAATAAATAATTTTTTTCCGTTTCGCGGCGGTTCTTAAAACCGCCGCGAAATGGCGGCCCAAAAACGCTTTTCACTGTGGTTTATAAAACCGCCGCCAAATGGTGGTTTTCTTGTTGTGTCTAAGAGTTATTATTAAAGTTAAATTGTAGGTTCTGATGGATTATGAATGAAATTGGAGATAGTTTTTATTCTATTCCCAACATCGGTTTTTGACTGTATATGATAGTGTAATAAAACCCACAAAACATACAATGGATATTTCCAATGATATTGTACAATGTGTTTTTGTTTTAATTTTATGACAATTTTTAGATAAAATTTCATTACAATAATAACCTTGGTGATATGAAAGTGAGTCATGTTTATATATAATTTATTTTAGAATAATAAAATAAAATATATATTATAGAGGATATTTAGAGATTTATAATACTAATCAAATGACCACAAAAATGTAGTATTTTAGGGGGAAACCATAATAATTTTCATGTATAACCGTTATAGTATTTATAAGATCACTTTTGGTCTTTTATTATATCATAATACACATCATATAATTAAATCCTTTTTATATTTTACCAAAAAAAATATTGCCTATGAAAAGTATAAATGATTCACCATTGGATAATTATTGTTTTATAATTCTAAGAAAACAATTTATTAAATCAAGATTATTCTCCAAACAAGATAATTTAAAATTTTAATTATCACTTTATTAAAGGGAACTATTTTTATACATTATGATTTTTTTAACAATTATAATAAATATATTTTAGTTCATAAAATTATATTATAATTTACATATAACAAATATTTTTTCAAAATAATATTTTATTATATTATAATTAATTTAATATATTATTATGTTTATACAAATAGTGTATTGATAAAGTATTATATCTGTCAAAAATACATTCTATGATTCATCATATTAAAATTAATATTTTTAAGAAAATCAATTTTAAAAAGGAATTATTAAAAAGTGAAAAATATAATCACTCATTTAAAAAATTAAAATATTAAAAATCGTTCTATTGGCGTATGATATGAAAAAATTATTATCAAAAATGAACTCCCTATGTGTATGATTCATGATGGTAAAATATTCTTTTGGTGGATCGACATACATGGTTTGTTATATGATCTCATTGAGGTTGATATTATAAAGAAAATTGTTTTTATAATTCTTTTGATGTTGAATTTATGATTGGTAATGGTCAATTAATATTCCCATTGATTATATCTCACTCATATACCTCAATAAATAGGATTCATAGTCTATGATTCTACTGGTTAGGGATACGACTTCTTAAAAATGTTAAAATTAGTTTTTATCATAACTCATTATATATTCAAGTTATATGATTATTGTTCAAAGAATATTTTACAAAAATATTTTAGGTCTAATGATCTTATAAAACATTAACATTAATAATTTTCCAATGTAGTGCATATTATTTCTACAAATACAATATATATTTATACGTTAACTCAAAGAAGTGAATTTAATTTATATAATTTCATCTCATTACAATATACCCCCTTAAGAATTTTAACTCATAAAATTATACATTTTACATTATAAAATAGATAAGGGTTGTTCTTTTTAATCAGCATTTTGGTTCCTGCATTTCTTTATCAAATATTAAATTCAACCCAAACACTTTTACTTGCATATTTGTCTTGTTCCATATAACATTGTCTCTATGATCTAATATATCCACTAGTTGTTCCTAAAATGAAATATAATTTTCCAATGGTACCACCTCAGGATTCCCTTTCTTCCCAATCCTCAGGACATTATTTCATTATGATATATTAAGTAATACATTCTATACAGCCTCAAAATATAGATAAAAATTGTGATTTTTTTCAATTCATTTTTTCCAACATTGTGTGTAATATATATGATGATTAATATTTTTAAATCATTCAACCATCACTTGGAAATGATTAGGTCAAATATCAATTCTCGATATTCATGCCATAATAATGTTTTCTGATATCTCATACCCTCAAAGTCCTAATAATGATATATTTTAATACTAGAATAGAAACTATTTTGGTATGAGAAATCCACCTAAAAAATATGTTGACCCCAACATCATTCCAAATCCACTGAACATGATTTCAATATATCCTATAATGTTTTAATGGTCCTTTAAAAAAAAGTCTATGGTTGATATGAAGTACTGAAAAAAATATCTTTATTCAACCCTTTCTCAAGGGTTCCCCAAAACCTCTAGGATAATGTCACGTCTTGATCAAACAAAATAGAGAGTGTAACTCCATCTAGTGTTACCACATCCATTTTGTGTATCCATAAAATTTGGTCAAGAGGGAAATATTCATTGATTTCAATGAAGTGGCAGTGTATGGAAGGAGAACAACTTCCACCCAAATGGAATTTTTTCTTTTAGGTGTCCGGGGGAGTCCTATGAAAAAATAAAAGGTTATGTTTTCCCATTTCAACAGTGTTATTGAAAATAGATACATTATACCACATGAGATTTTTTATCAAATATTGAATTAATGGAATAACAAAAATCGTGCTAAAACTCTAAAAATCCCTCTTAATGTTACCCCACAATGTGTTTTGATTAAAATGTACATTAATATAAATTATTTGTAGATAAATAGTTGAATAGAATCTATGTTCATCAACCTAAATTTCCCTCTACAGTTCTAGTTTTTATGGGAATCATTTTCAGGTTTCCAAACCTTATAATTCAATCTTTATCAAGGTTCAAATTATGAATATATGATACATTATATTGTAACACGTCAATAATTGTTTAGGCTTCAATGATTATTTCATGAATTTAAAATTGAAAATTAATTTTAGAAGGAACGTATAATGATCCTTTTATAATTATTTCCACTTCAATATATTCAATGTCCAAGAAGATTGAATCGTTTTTAATCATCGTAATGGACATGGATAAAGGATATTTTTTCCAAGAGAATCTCACAATGTGTTTTCAATCTTGGGATCAAATTGATTGGACAACCATATTATTTGGTAATCTCGAATCACATTCAGTGGATCATACAAAGAACCATTTGGGTATATATATAATTAATGATTTTTATGTGATTATATTTTAGACTTTTCCTTATAGTGTTAATTACAACAATTCCTTATTTATTGATGACAACATAAAATTATAAATCAAGAGTTGTGTAGTTATACACAATGATGTTTAGTTAGAAGGAGTCATTTGTGATCAATTTTCTTCCATGAATGACTACACAAACTAATAATTTTCGAGATGCATCATTATAGATGAATGATCATTCCAAAATAGTGGGTCGATGATATAAATGTGCAGTGATCATCCTATTTTTATATCAATAAATGTCTCATCCCATCCATCAATACAAGAAAAAATGATTCTTATTCGACTAATCTTGATTATTCGGCCTGAAAATCATAGGGTGTTTTTTCAAAAATAGACAATAGTGGCTAGATAATCAAAGAAGACTACATACTATTATCAAATATGTTGGTCTATGACATCCATGATTACTTATGATTTTGAAGGGTCTACAGAAATCTTTATTGTGGTAACAAGCCCCAATAACAAATCTTTATCCATGTGAACTCACATTTACTATACATTATATATATACATATATATTAGCTCTTAATAGTGATTCGAATATAATATAAATTCTTCTCTGGTTCATCATAGATCGTAGTGTATATTTAAATATAAATTTTAAAAAATACCATATTTTTCAACATAATCTATAATTACTCTATTCAGTAAATACAATAAGATTACTGAAGACTTAGTGAGCCCAATTGAAATACCTATGAATTTATAGTTCCCATACCATATATGAAAATAATACTTTGATATATCCTCTTTATTCCTATAAACATGATAATACCCATCCTAGGATCTATCATGAAAAAATAGACTGCACATTGTTGATTGATCATGTCTTCAATCAATTGTAGTGGATACTTTTTCTTTGTCAAGACAGTGTTGAGATCATGATAATCACCGTAATGGTGCATTGAACCTTCCATATTCACGATTATGGAGACCTCTGCACCCCCACCCCCTGTGAATGAATTGGGTGTATACAATTTTTATCAATATTATACAATAGTTAATCATTCATCTCCTCAATTTCAAAATTTCTATTACATATGGGGCATTTTATATAGGAAATTATTTGAGTACATTTTTTATACAGAATTCAACCTCACAGCTTAGTGATAGAAAAGAAAATTATTCATGAAACTAAATTGTGAATTGTCTCACAATATCCTTGTATTTATTGATTATACATTCCTTAGAGCCTATCATTTGAGTTACTCATTATTTCTCATTAGGAAAAAAATTCCATCCATAAAATAATGATACAAAAAAAAATAGATTCATCAACCTCATTATACATGTATATAATCTATGGAAATTACCAATATAAAGGGAGAATTTCCCCTCTCAGAAATTTATGTTTTCTTTATAAACGGAATGAAAATTGATAAATTGAATAAAAATTTATACAATTAAATGGATTATAAAAATATTTCTAGGTAATTTCATCCATATAAATTTTATAGGGTAGGTGTTATATACTTAGGTTTTAATAATTTCAAAATTTTTCATTTTTAGCAATAACATTACATATTTGTTTTGTGATGGTGTTGGAATAATTATACTAAAAATATGTGACAGGAAAGAATGTGTAGTACCAGAATCATTAGTTATGTTTCATATCCATAAATTAATCATTTGTATAACATTCAGCACTTCATTTTATGAATCCACCATATTAGTTTGGATTGCATAAGCTTTCCCTTTCACTCAATCCCATATAGGGAGTTGTAATCCTTAATCATCAATGAACCTTATCTTATTGAATATATTATAATACTTCCCTTATTACTTAAAGTTGAAACATTAGGAAAAAGGAAGAGGTTATACATGAGTATTCTTTTCATGCATACTATTTTTGGGATTCTCTCATAGACAATTGTTGGATAGGTTCGTATAACATCCAAAAAAGGTTCCGCAAACTGATTCCCCAAGACGGTTTTCAATATGATCCCAAGAACATCTCCCCATACACTGGAGGCTTTCAACAAGTAGTGAAGGTCATATAGAGATATATTTGTGTGACAAAAACAACTTTATAATAGTATAAATATAACAGAAATATATAATAGAAGAAAGATAATGGTGAAGAAATAATAATCATTCCATACTGAATACGCACCATTATCACATGATATTCCAAAATAGGAAATAATATAAAAACCATATTACATACAATTTCATTCCATATTTGTATGATGTTTATAAATAAAACCCAAAATCATTACACAATAACATATCCTAAATGATTCCAAACACAATTTTGGATTCCCTAATCTATGTTCATGAACAAATCTTCTCTCTAGAATAAGGCTCTTATCCTTATATTTTCATGAAATCATTAATTCTATTGGGGTAACAATCAGTTTTCATGAGTAGGTCGTAAGTACAAATCGATTAGACACAACCAATGGCATTTAAAAAATATCCAGTCAATAATTGTCTATGTAGTGGTATACAGAATAATGTTCAATGTCAAATTAACAGTTTTTACTATTAAATTTATCATTAAATAACCAAAAATATTATTGGGGTTCACGATGAAACTTGAACCATTAATACATTCTTTATCCTGTGTTGGAGTCTGAAAAACGTATCATTGTGAATGAAAAGTCATTACATAATGGATTTCATTATGATTTTAATCTAAATTTCATATCATGACCATGTGGAAATCATATCCAATTCCATTATCATGGTGTTTAGAACATAATTCATGGAACCCCATGGGTATTTGAAGCACCAGTCCCTCTCTCACACCTCTTGGGTATTTGGTGAAATGGTCCTTGTCTGAAACATTTTTAATCACATACATGCATTGGGGGTCTATAGTGTCAGTCCAATACCTTGTGTGTATTTAGAGAATAAATCATGGTCTCACACCTCATTAATTAAATAATCCCTTATATCACATTTATAACTGTTTATAATTTTTAACATTTTTAATAATTATTCACATCTTTATTTACCATTAAAAATTATCAAAACAATAATTTTTTTCTATTTATTGAAATGTAATAATATGATAATTTCATCATCAAACCATTTGTCAACATTTAATCATAATATACATTAACCGTTCATGTTTCATCCATCCAAACCTTTATTGAAAATTATAACTCAATTCAATAATCTCTGTAATTAACTGATTTCATAATATCTATAATTAACCAATTTCATAATTTTGATATTCCAAAAATATCATAATATTATGTTACATGAAATTATCAATTCACATTAGGATGAAATATCCCAATGTGAATGTTATAATTTTACAATTACATATATGTACTAAAAATAAGTACTATAAGAATTTAAATTTAGACCACCATCATGAAGGTTAATGACATATGTTTTCCAATACAAAAAACCCCAAATAGATTCAAAATGTTCAACCTGAAAAAGGCATAAAAGATCCTTGAATAAGATCATTTTATGATGACCAAAATGATCAAAATGTTAAATCCTAGAACAAATACATAGATAATGGTTGTCATCCCATCTCCCTGTATCATTAATGAGATATGTTGAGAGGGAGAAATCTAACTGTTGAAGAAATCATATACCTATCGAGTGATGGTCCATTAAATGAGAATCAATTCATCAGGATTGGGGTTTGATGAACCATAGAATCATTTCAAGAGATATAAAAGAATAAGAATTAGGTTGGGTTCATGTGAGATTATATATGGGAATATAATAGAGGATTCGTGTATTTTCTATATAAAATTTTGGTGGAAGAAAAACCCACTTGGACGGTTTCTTGTACTGAGGGATACTAATTTTCGAACGGTGAACCTTAAAAGTCTTTACATACATAGTGATGCATGTTTTAACGTAATTAGGTTTATAGTTTGAGAAAACATGTGACAAAAATGAAATTCCCCTCTATATAGGAATGCACTATATTATTGTAGTAGGATCCAGTTTTGGGAAAACTGTACATGAATCGTGAACAATCTATTTTTCAATCAATATATTACAATTACACCAAAAACCCCCTGAACGAAAACTAAAAAATTGTATAAAAAATTAAAAATCAGAGTACCCCCAAAATAACATCAGTCATCTCTAGAAAAATCTCAGACCTCAAAGTCTCCCCATAATATAACAACTCATCCTCATGTTATAATCCCTACCATATCCATGATTTTGATGTAAAAAAAAAACTTACACTAAGACTTCATATCTACATCTATCTACCATTATTCATCCAAAACATTCCCATGATTCCACAGTACTCAAAATATCATCACAGTATTTCCCAAATACAACTTTTCATGGTGATCCATAACATGAAATAGAAGCTCTTAAATAGAAGCATTAGTTTCAATCTCAACATCATCACGATTGATCACATGGGAAGTGTTGGGGTGGTACAATTGATGGTAACAACAAAAAAACATTTTTAATAGAAATAAAACACAATATAAGAACCAATCAGTATGAAAATATCCCTATTCCATCCAAAATAAAAAATTTCCAACAAACCTGAGGATAAATATTCCCAATCTCTAAATCCATTGATGTACATATACAGGATAGACTCAATGAAAAACACAACCACCCACTGTAAAATCATGAGGTCATCGAATTCTATCTACACATGACTTAAAACCTCTCTAAGACTTAACCATACATTTAAAAATAATTTATACCTTATAAGAGGTCTTCTACATGAGATTCAGTCCCAAAAACTATGACTCACATTCCTTCATCAAGCATAGACATGATCTGTTTGGCCTACAATGAATACCATCATATGGCGCCATCTTAATAGTTTTGGGATATCGTTTTTTATAGGTGAACTTAAAAAACACTAGGTTCTTATCTAATGACACATCAAATACTATGAATTTTTCTATTTTAATGACCTCTACCCCCAGAATACGACATTATGACTTCCCATAATTCTATGAGTATATGGTAATACTAAAAAATAACTATAAACAAAACATTTTTGTAATAGTTTACTGAAAAATAAAGTAGAACATGATTCTCCCCATGAAAAAATAATCCTTAATACTTGATGAAAATAGAGTATACGATAAATTTACAACTTCCCGAACTGATCCACTTAGAATTTATCCCTAATATGTAAGAAATAGGATACTTACGTCAATCGATCCATGATCTCCCAAATAACGTAATTATTTGGAGTAATCCTCAAAAGTGATCTCATTAATTTCATGGAATCATTCTCCAAAATCCATTCTAGAAATTTATATAGATGTAGTAAACTTCTAATTGGTTTATGCTGACCCTTCAAATATTAAAAGGTGTTGCATCGATTCACGAACACTACGATATCCTTTTTCATGCTTGAGCACCAAAACATTCATCATGTGTCATAGTACATTTTATCCAATTCTTATTAACATCCCATATAAAGTCATCAAAAACAAACATCATCTAGTCCCACATATGTGTAGGCACAATTCCATGATTCATGACATAGACTATCTAATTTTCAGATGTTGTCTAATCTCAATTTGACTCCAAACCATCAAGACCATACCTAAAGGCCAAAATCTATGAATCATCACACTATTTCTCCCTAATATGGGTCAAAAGTGTTTAATCCAGTAAGACTAATATGATGGTAATCTTCCCATGGCCCTCATAAATAACAACATTGATCTCATCCAACAAAATCATCATTTTTCACTCAAGACAATATTTTCTATCTTCGTGTGTTTTTATCATCATGTTTAGTGTTTTAGCTGCATTATTCCACATACTATATGTTTATGTTATCTAAAAATAGAAAAAATACATATATTCAAATTATATCTACATCCAGAGATTCAATTTCCAATTTCAATTGATATACATTAAGCTCTTGTGGTCGGTACGCACCAGAATCATATCCCAGCAGATAATACATCCAACACATCAATATATAAGCCACAATATCTAACTCTAGATCATGAATTGGGTAATTATGTTCATTTTAAATAATCTATAATAACCCATAAATCACAAAATGATATATCTGCATCAAAAATTATACATGTATAATCCCTAAAACATCACATAACATAGTATAATCCTCAACCAGCTCAAGTGGGATATAAATCAATGTGGTAGTCAGATGATTTATCAATTCTTATAAGTAATTATAACTTGTACTAGACCATTAAAAATTTATTCCCAATATTCCATGATTTGAAATTGTGCTTATAGGAAGGAAAAAACATACATAACCCTTTGACTATACCCTACATACCCCCAAAAAATTTGTTTATCAAAAATTTTTTAGATTCTTCGACGAAACAACATATTACTCATTAAATGGTTCCATTAACAAAACATCCTCTAAGATGATGTGCCCTAAGAAGTTTACATGGTCAATCAGGAATTGGAAAAAAGATAGTGTGGCATATATTCGATTATCTCTCAGTGTACTCAAGATGATATAATGTTTTTTTTCATGATCATCATGGGTCATGGAGTTAAAGAAGAAGACATCCAAAAAATCAACTATAAAATGATCCAGTTATATGTCTATGATTTGGATCAACAACTACATAAACACATTCTAGGTGTTCATTAGAGAAATGGAATGTAAAACAACTCAAATAGGCCATACAAACTTCATAAATTAGTTTATGTTATATCAAAATCATTGAATATTTACATAAGATAAACTAACCTCATGTTAATTTTGAAGAAAACACGATATTATATCATGTTGTAAAAGAGATCATCTATATTTAAATGAGGATATAAATTCATCACTATCATCGTGTTAAACATTAATTAATCAATATATAAGGACAAGGTCATGTAATTCTCCTTAGAAAATAGCACTCTATAACACTAAGGCAATGTATTTAGTTGGATTAACATCTTATCCATCCATTCACCAAGATTATTCTTAATTTATTGAAGATAAGTTGGTGGAATTAAATATGGTTGAATATAAACTATCTTTAATCAATAAATGATCTCAATTGTAAAATAAGCATTCTTTTCTAGTGGTAGCCCTAAGATATTCTTAAGAAAAAAATACCTAAAACTGATCTACAATATGTCTAATGACATCATGATTCACACCATCATAATCCAGTTAAATGATTAAAAGTTGGGCGGTGAGGTCCCTCATTTTCTAATGAACTGGTATCATATGAACATCCACGATATCTAATGCTCCATGGTATATATAACTGTTACCCGCATGAGATGTAGTAGTCACTCCCGAATGGAAAAAAATGTTATGTTAGTATGATAACAAATAAATCATACAAAAATAAAGTCAAATCCTATCAAGTCACATATGAAAATTTCCAAATCATAATTATACATCAAACACATCTGCGAACACCTATTATATAAATAAGGGCCCCTATTCTGTACTCTAAATAGTGTCTTAATCATCAGAACCCCACCAATAAACTCTACAACCAGACTCAAACCAGCTAAAAGTTGTGAATATATAATATAATTTGAGTATTTGTTATCAAATAAGGATCTAGAATGTGTATATTTTAAAATAATATTACATGTGAATGTCAATGGACATACCTCTCAATCTCCAAGTATAAGAAGAGCTACAAATAACAACTTTATCCCTAATCCCTATAATGTAGTCTATGCCACTTTAACTCCAAAACACTACTGATATTGTTTCTCATTCCCTATCATACCACATATACTTACTCATCCTCCATAACTATAATAAATCCATCTTTCAGAATACATAGGGGTTGAAATTCTCATTATAGTACTATACCTCTCTCAAGACCCTCTATTTTTACCCATATGATATGGGTTTCTAAAGAACAATTTTAGATATCTTATACTTCTGCATGCTTTAAACTCTATTGGATTTCATAGGCACTATCTAGGATGGTTACCTAACCTACCATTGTAGTGGAATAGAGCTTCAGTAATTTCCTAAGTAATTGATCCTTCCCCATAGACACACTACTTTCCGTTGTTCAACTTATTATCATAATAGTGAATATTCCTACTATTTTAAGCGATACCTTTATGTCATCATTCAAAAAGAACATTTCTTCTACTAGAAGACTTGTTTAGGTTGTCCTAGAAAATGAGAGTCTTAATGAACACATCATAAGTGTTATTTATCCAGAATATGTTAACTTGGGACATGATATCAAATTTATTCCAACTATAATGCTGTTTTTTTTTCGTAGAAACCTCATCCCAAGCCAACCATGGAACAAATGGAAAAAAACTAGTAATCTAGATTAAATAGTCCATTACAAACATTCCCACCTAGGTCAACCACATAAAACCAGATTCCCTCTTATTCCTCATCATCTCTGGGTAATGGATCTCCATGAACATCTCCAAAATGTCGGTTCATAACATTTTCTCAAGCTTTCTATCATGGTTTTGGATGTTCGTCCAATACTTTTCATGACCACATAATATATAAGCATTCATTTTGAATCAATTCAAATCATATGTCTATTAGTTTTATAGGATCATCCATATTGGTTCAATCAACAAACCAACTACCTGAAGTCCACTATGTTCAGTAAACTGTAGAGGGGACTACAACTAGAACACCCATATAATGTCATTCATACTATGCACAACCCACCCTATGTCTACTTCCATAAAATATGCCTTTTAAGAACATTTCTAATGAAACTACTCTAGAACCCTTTCACCCAAAATGTCACAGCTTTATGTTACACTTGTGAAGGTACAATTATTTTTGTGTCCTCTTCTCATTGTATCAACAAGAGTCATCGTGAAGGCCTTTTTATAGAATCAAAAACACTCATATTCAGACACATAACACAATATAAGCTAATTTATTAATGATTTATCCACATATACCCATAAAAAACATCCTAGAAACCCTTCCACACTGTCAAAACTGAGTCATTATCACTACTATCAACCATCCCATGTCTAGGTTATCATTCACATAGTGTAAAACACATTCCCAAAATCATGCTTCCTATTATAAACTCATTAATACATTTCCAATTCCATCATTTCGCATAATTAACAATTATATATTATATATTAGGAACCACTTCATTCAAATTACACAAGTAAAGAAAACACATTCATGTACAAAAAACCCCCAAAACCAAATTTCTAATACATGCCAAAAATAGCACATGTCACAATAAATTTCTAGTAATTATAATTGTTCATGTATACACAACCCTCATTTCATATCAATACATGAAGAAAATATATTTAAAAAATAATAAAATTACACGATGATTTCATATGTTAAGTTGAAATAAAATTCAACAGTAATAAAAAATATCATGAAAATCAATCCCACTATAGATACATGGATTTTCCCAAAAACATGTGTTATCTAATGCCCTATATGAGCTCATGAAGAAGAAACCAAGAATCATAGTCTATTTTAAAAATTCACTAAATTGAAATAAAAATGAAAATAAAAGGAAATGTTCCCTAATACAATTGAGTAACATGTTGACCCATCTTCCTCATATTGTTCCCCCGATTTAGTTAAAAAACTGACCTCAGGCACACTACCCTGTACACCAAAGCCTACTAACTGACATTGAGGGTATAATATATATATCATGGGGAGAATATAAAATAATTATAATATAATGAATATAGTATAATTATATAAAAATAACCATCTGATATAAATAACTAGAAGATTAATACTATAATAACATTGACCCGGATCACATGGTAAACCAAAATAAGAAAACAATATCCACCCGATAGTAGTAAATATGTCAATGAAATAAGATTTATGTGACTAAAACAATAAATACACAATGAAATATCCAAAATGGGTCCTAAAATTATATCTAGTTCCCCTATCCATGCTCAAACCCTTCCCATCCATCGAAAATAGGTATCATTCACTTATCTTGTCCTGAAAACTTGATATTTATCTAGTACCTATCATTATGCCTGAGCAGGAGGTTAGTACAACTCAATAAACCTACTAAAAAGGTGTAGAAAACAATATCCACTCTATAATAGTGTATATAGTTTTATATCATGTAATAAAAACTGAAATGAAACATGTTTTATAGTTTAATTTTTTTATTATATAACCACATAAATTCCTTAGGTTCATGATGACACATGAACCATCAATACATACATTTTCCTACATCTGAGTGTAAATATCATCTCATATAGAATAAAATTTCTTTCGTTCATGGATTTTAATATGTATTTAATTCCAATTTTATATCATAGTTCATTGGAACCATAGTCTAATTCCATTCTCATGGGAAGTTGAATTTCATGTCTAGAACCCCATGGGAAATTGGATCATCACACCCTCTTAAACCGTTCATCTATATTTGGATCATCTGTCCACCCCCTTTCATTAATAATCACATTCATGAATTGGTGGACTAGAGCCACCATTTGGAACCACATGGGTGTTTGTAGAATAATTCCTTATCTGACACCTCATTTATCGATAAAACACATATATTAAAAATGTCAAATTTATCATGGTAAATCATTAATAACTATATTATCTGTTATTCAAATCATAGTTCACTACATAAATTTATCAAAAATAATGATGTTTGATATTATTTGTAACATGTAATTATATGTAAATTTAACCATTAATATATTTATCATAATTTATTTAAAATATTCATTTACCATTAAATGTAAATCATACCAACCCTTTAATTCAGAATATCAATCAATTCTATAATCCCAATAATTCACCAATGTAATAATATCATTTATCACCCAACATCCTATTTATAATATTCCTCCATTTTTAAAACATTTTTTTAATTCAACTGATCAATTTAATTCATGATAGAGTTACCCAATGTGGGAATTGAAATTGGAAAATTAAATAGAATCATTTAAAATCACCTATATGGGATTGAATTTTAGGCCACCCACCTCACGATTTTCTGTATATGTTCTAAAAAATACTCAAAATTGATGCAGAAAGACCAATATCCCAATGAAATGAATAATAATGGAAAGAAACCAATGATTATGGCCAAACAAAACAAAATAATAGAAACCATGATCTAAACCATCCCAAATGGAGGAAAAACAATCCTTATTAATTTGGAAGAGATATAAGATGGAGGGAAAACCAACTGTGGAAGAAATAACATACCAAAAAAGTAATGGTTATTAAAATAAACATTTGATAAATCAATAGTGATGTTTGAGGATAATCACAATCATATTTGGAGGTTCAAAAATCCTTGGAATTAGTTTATATTTCGGTGAGGTAGAATATGGGTTTATATTGTGGGGGGGGGGGTGAAGACATCTGTTATAATTTTTTTGGGAATAAAATTGTACCTTAATATGATCATGATTCATTTATAGAAAATTTTAGGATCTCATAGTTACCTTATATAAATAAACTAGATAATTTTTCATTCCCCTTAAGTAGTTTCTGTGATTCTTCTTCCACTAAATTTTATTGGACAAATGATCTGATTTCATTCCATTATTACATCCATCAATCCTGAATAAAAAATCAAACACAGTTTTCTATTTCATTCTGATGAGATATCATTGAGATAGATATATATCCATTTCCATTATTTTGGTACATCAAAAGAATTCCTTACCACTTCCAATGTCACAAATTTCAAATGATTTTTAAAGACATAGTATTAAGTGCATAAAGAGGTTGTAAAATTTTATTTTCACACTTATGAGAAATATAGAGGCATATCATGACATTCATTTGATATTTTCCTCCAGCAAAATAATGAAATTTTAATCCTATTTATTGAGACAATATTTTTCCCTATTCATCTTTGATCAAAGTGTGTGAGGAAAATAGTTGAAAATTCTAATTGAAATTCAATCCACTAATATTATTTTACCACTTGTTCGTGATTCATTTTTTTGATCAAAATAATATATTGACTAGCTTCTACCTCGATCTAATAAATACCCAATAATACCTTACCATTCATTTAAAATTTACACACAAAAAATATATTTTCAATTGATTTGATCCAATTCTATGTAAATAACTCATCAGAAGATCCATTGAATATATAATTACTTTATTGGATATAAGTATGAGTTAAAAAATTATAATTAATATGGGGTTTATAAATAGCTATTGATCTGGGTTTTGATTAAATGAATTAGTCAATTGGGATATTAGTTTCATTAAAATCAAGGTACCTTATACCATTGGTTTTAGAATTTCTTCAGTATAGTAACATTTCTTGAAGAGGATGGTTCCATGGAAAGAAAATGAAAGCACAATTGTTATAAAAGAAATATATTACAAAATTATGAAAAATTAAAACAAATTACAATCCCTATTATGAAAGGGAATTAAATCAATAAGAATATACTCCAAACAATTTATATCTTGATTGAATCGTTTGTTGGTAAGGCCATAAACGATCAGGTTGGATTCACGATATATATGAGAGATGTTGTAATTAAGGTTGAGAATATAGTGGGTGCTGCCTATCCAACAGGTGGTGATCCACCATGAAAGGTGTATCACACCATTCCCTAATGCCTAGATGATGGTTGTTGATTCACTCTCAATACATAGGTATCTCCAACCATACAACTTGGAAAATGAAATAGAAAGTATCATGCTCATAATTTCATTATCCAATGGAGAAGAAATAAAAAACTACAATAAATGACATTAACTCTTTATCCAATTTATTTCATTTTTTCAATAAAAGTTATCCATGATATATTAAATAACATAAAATATTATTGTAATTTCTCCCTATGTAATAGTTTATTAAGTGATATTGAATCTAAAAATGATTATCCCCCAAAATTAAATAACATAGTGGGATGAAAGTCAAATTTTAATGCACTAGTTGACAATAAAATCTAGCTCAATTCACCATTTTTAGAGTGTATTTACCCATGGTAAATCGTGGTGAGGGACACATCCACTAGTAGAATCCAGACATGGATGTATTTTCTTTGAAGCCATTTAATTTTCTATTTTCAAAAAATTATAGATTCACATTTATAATTAGTCTTATCCAAATGAATTTTATAGTGTTTTATAATCCAAATCCATAAAATTTGTAGACATTTATTTGATACCAATTATGGAAACCCATGTATTTAATACACATTAATTCATGGTTGATAATATTAAACCACACATAATACATCACATATAGACATGAATCCTAGATCCTTTCATTTTTCAGTATATTGAATGACTCAATAAATAAGGTATACAAAAACATTATATGAAAATATCCATAGCGTGCACATATATTCCATGGATATTCTACGAATACCCGGATAATCTGGGGACATACATAAGAAATTTGTGAGCTTTAAATCCTTAAAAGGGAAAAAATATAGCACCAGTTATGTTCATAAATCTTATTCAAGATTCATATAAAGGTAACATAATAGGGGTGATAATCATAATCCTGAATATGTAATCATGATATAACATAATAGAAAAAAAGATAATATAGGAATGTGGAAACAACATTAACTATGAATTCATAAACATAAGTCATTTTCTACCTCAACAACATAATAAAATGGAGGAAAAAACACCATAATTAATTATATTTTCTCCCTTATCCCATACAATTCATCCAAAGAGACAAAAGCAATAAAAAATGCACTAGAGCGCTATCTTTCCACACCAATCATAACATTTACATGCATATGTGTTCTACATTGATCATTAAAAATACTGTCAAATTTAATCCCATTTAATTCTATTATTATTGACCATGGGATAAATAATTATGTATGAAACCAGTTAATTTTATTTACATCTAGGTGGATAAACGTGACTACCAATGGGGACGATTATTCATAAAACTATTTTTTTCAATGGAAAATCATTGGATAATTTCAGAAGCATAACAAGGGTAACCAAAGATTATATGGAGGGAATAATGAGAGTGAAACATTTATCTAAATACATGGACATTAAAATGGATGTAAGAGTTATGTGTGAGAATATATACAAAGATAAATTAATGGTAATGAAAATTCCCAACATAAATGAGGTTCTAGAAAGATGAAAAAATGATGGAATCCCATAACATGATAAAGTTATTCTAAAATAATGGGGGGGGATTCCGGTTTTCATAGAGGTTCCATGGGGGATATAGGTAGGTAATGTAATGGTAATGTCATTATTTAATACTTTTGAGTGAAGCAAGATGGGAGGTTTTATCTTGGACTTACCCAAGAAGGGGCTCGAGTTTTGACTACCACTTGCCCACCTCCATATCCGAAGGAGTGGATACAAGAACCAATGGTATAAATAACTAAGAGAGGAATTTCCAAAGTATCTTTATGAACACACATAGAAATTTCAAAAAAAAATTGTGTAGTGGGAAAGTGTAATAGTTGCAACACTGTAAAAAGTAAATCAAGAATTCCTGAACCTATGGATATTAATAATGTATTATCATGTAAAATGATAATTAAAGGAGAAAGTACATTCATAATAAGAAATAGGTTCAAACATCACATTAAACTAGAATGTAATTAGCTAAGACATCCCATCTCTTGAATCCAAAGCTATGACCATTGTTTGTGTTCTACCCACCCAGTATCACTAGGATCCTGTGTAGTCATGGTAGACCTATTAGTCGTCTTCATAAGACTTCACATGCATGAGGAAATTCCATGAAGGGGTGAGTATATACATACTTAGTAAGACTCTATGAATGTTGATGGGGGATAAGTAAGAGATAAATATGAAAAACATGGACATTAGATAATATAAGGTATTGTGAAATATTATATCTCAACCCTAAAAAGAATGCATGTAAGATCATACATAAACAAGAGGAAAAAAATGTGAGTAGATGAACATTCCATTTAGACTCTTTCACTTATGGTAGGATAGTAGATTCATCCAACCATGTGAAGCTAAACTCAGGATTCATGTGGCATACACAATTCATCTTCACTACTCAAGGATGTATAGTGACCAAATACGAGGAACGGATATAGAATAACATTATATATATATATATGTTGTATTAACTATTCCCAAAAAAGAGCATAAATGGATATAAATATCACAGATCAATATATAACGAAGAGTATCTAACGGTTACAATAGTCCCTAAATGATTCCCAATATCTCACATGTATTCCTATATTTATTCATGTAATTATAACTACATATCATCATATAACACATAGTTTAGTTTTAAAAAACATCAGGTGGAGGACCCATGCCATAGTACAATAGGAGGATTCCAATTGAAAGGCATTGAGGACCCACTACCTATCTAAACTAGATGGTACCACATGGTATTTGTCGAGGACACATTGCCCAACACTACTGGATGGTACCACTCTGAATACATTGATGACCCACATCCCATCTATACATGAGGGTAAAACTCAGATTGCATTGATGATGAAATTCACATATCTACTAGAGGGTACCACTTCGAAGAAGTTGTGGACCAACATCACAGCTACACTACAGGCTTCCACTAAGAAGATTTCAAGGACCCACTAACCAACTATACTAGTGGGTACCACAAAGAAGACGTCAAGGATCCATTTGCCTACTCAACATGAGGTTACCACTTGGTATGTGACTATGACACACATCCCTATTCAACTAAAGGGTACCACTTTGATGATATCATTTCGTCCTTCATGATCACTACAATATTCAAGTGTTTCCAAAGAATCATCCAGGACCAAAAAATTTCATATTATATCCTAAAACCTATATCAAACATAACCATATCATTATACATGGAGAAAATAATAGATATTATACTCATAATCAATAATAATAGTTCCAACAAAGGATATATGAATGATTGATGTTTACTCAAAAAGGAACAATGCGTATAGAACATGTTATGGGACCCTCAAGGAATATAGGCCCGTCCAAGGCCAGGATGTGTCCATGGAAGGCACTCAAATAATGACCATGTAGGAGATCTCACCTTTTAGGTGGACTACAGGACATGTCAAAGATACCAGTCGATTGAGCCATGGGTTTTGTTCTTTTCCAGTTAACGAACACTATGTCATTCTTACTCAGTTCATGGTATATGGATTCTAACAATATGCCACCTATGTACTCAAGCTATGTTTGAGTACTCTTACACAGAGTGTATCCCCTATGATCTGACACACATTTTTTCCAACTGTATGTACATGGAGTTTATGTGAGTAATAAATGAAGTGTCGTCTTAAAATTTTAAACAACCTAGAGATTCCGTTTAGGGGCCTACATGACTTGTGCTCATCCTTCAACACGATGCATTGTCTGTATTCTGATAGAAATCCTCTATCCAGTATCGACGATGGAATCATTTCAGGATTCCATAGAAATCTCCTTGAATCTATCCCTGATGAGTGGATCTAGTAGTGAATCAATGATCTTAGTAGTCTTTTTCTGGAAAATGGACACCAATACCATCATGATTTCTTCTATTCTTTCAACATGTAACACTGCAACCCCAGTAACCCAAAGTCGGTGCATTATTACATAACATTGGCATGATCAAAAATGATTATTTCTCTAAAGACCGATTTGATTAGTAGCCTTGAATGTACTAGATACACTCATAAGGTTTACATTACATCATAAATTGAAAACTACAACAACATCCCATCTCCACACTCATGTCCCCCTATACTATCCCTTCAAGTCATTTATAAAATACTTCTTCACATCCTGGAAAAAATATAACACAAAAAGGGGTGAGCTCAAATTCCCAGTAAGGATAACAATATAGTAGAAACATTCATAAATAAGCATAAAATTTTAAGGCAACGTATAACTAAAACATAAGGCATTTTAAACATGAAATTCATCATAATATGACATAAATAATTTTTAATAATTTCATATACTTATTCACATGGATATTCTACTTGTCGAATAATCACATGCAATATCAATAACCACTTTCATAATGATGTAATGCATAATGCCAGACTATCATAACCACATAGTCAATGCCTCGTTCCAAGACTACAAATAAGATTTTGTCAAGGCCTTGTGCCAAGACACTAGTTTTTCTCATGAGACCTACCGATGCATCGAGGAGCTATAGCGGGCTCCACCCATCACTTACTAAGTCAATGCATTCCTCATATGAAAATGTTGAAAAATAACATAAACATTCGTATTAAAACTAGCATATGAAATGTCAATACATTATCCACAAACAATGAATGGTATAGAAATAGCACATCCACAGTCGAACATAACTTATTTGAAATAATAAGGGAGATTGTATTTTATCATATTAACCTCTATCGAGAATAATGAAGTATATTCACATAGATGAAAATAATCGTCAAAACTGTTAGAGAGAAATATCCCCTTTTATTGGAATCATTTAAAAGTCTCGCTATTTGTCAAGAATTCATTTAAAAATATATTTTTGACTCAAAGTGTCCCATACCACTTTGATACTTTTAAAAATAATTTTTACTTGAAAAAATTAATTTCCTTATAAATAAATCTTCAGAACTATTTTTAAAACATGGACATTAATTAGAAATATTTAGAATAATAAATCTTTAAAACATTTAAAATGATATTTTAGTTAGAGTTCCTAACCAAAAAAGAGACACTTTAATACAAACAATTGAGGTAATAAAAGCATTGTAATATCATGAGAATAAATGGATTCATGATATACTATGTCAATGTACATTATATACATCATATAAAAGTGATTTGGAGTATAACAACAATGGTGTCTTAATGGAATGTAAATTGAGATGAAATCTCTAATAAAGATCGTATTCCTTAGTTTAAGGATAAATCAATGACATAATTATGTGTGGAAAATATAAATACACTCAATATGACTGGATATTCAATGTAAAAAAATCAAAGTACATTCACACATAATCTTGTAATAACAACACCAATGAATTAGATGTTTAACTCAATAAATGGAGATTGAGTTAAAGTTACTCTTATCAAGTTCATATCAATGACTTGAGAATTTATCAATGGAGTTATTATGTGTTTGAAAATTATTTCCACATAATGGGGAGTGGAAATTATGACATAATCAAATAAATAGTGATTCCACAAATAACCTAGGAGTAAAATAATCAATGAAGTATGCGTAAAGCCGAATGAGTGGAAATTTAAATTTAAAATTCCCTTATTAATTTGGATACATATGAAACATACTCCCATGAAAGAAGGATCATACAATGATGATTTAAATATCCATAAATTAATGCATATTACACAATGATTACAATTATGGGTAGTATGAACACCACATGAAATAAATAAGTGGTGAACATTGGAAATCTCAAAGAATTAAAAGTGAGATAAGAAAACCATTACATTGTACTTTTTCCTTCGTCAAATGTTGGTTAACCTCCTGTATAATGCTGAAATAATTTTCATTTAATTATAAAACAATTATATACATTAATATGATATCATATATTATCTTTTAACATTGATTTGTTAATAATATCTTTGTATTATCATCTTTTCGGGTGTTAACAGATTCGTTTATCTTTATATTATTTGTTATATGGGAAATATTTTTTATCGATGGGGTGTATATTATTCATATCCAGAATGATATGAGGTCTCTAAACATTATTTTTAATCGTCACATAAGATTTAGTCTTGAATGGATACGATGGGGAATGATTATCATCGCGTTCGTTGAGACGGTAATCCATACGTACGCACGAGGGACAATATCACTCTTTTGATATTAAAATAATATATAATTGGATGTAATATCATATATAAAGAATCATTATCTTTTAATATTTATTATTTAAATGAATTACACATCATTATTATACCCATCCTAATAATAAGTTATTGAATAATAATTACACCACGACGTGGAGACGGTAAGTCGTACGTATTCACGTATGGTGGCATGTCATTCAAAGGATGGATAGAATACTGAATATGGTTGTAATATATTTATAATAATATCACAGTATATATAAGATACTGGAGTTATTATTTTATAATGTAAATAACAAATAATGAAAAGTGGAAGAAGAAAGGATCTTGAAAGAGGGTGGTGAAAACATTACCCCTTCTTCGGGTTCTTTATTTTCATTTGATCAAAAGGGCTCCTTAGGAAGGATTTCTGAGTAAAGTAATGCCTGTAGGATGAAGGGAGTACTGTTGATATTGTATTTGGGTCGAGATTTTTTGATCCAAAAGGCTTTCATGGAATGAATTTGAGAGAAGGGGGAGTACCCTTTTATAAGAGGGATAGGGGCACCTTTGGAAAAGTTAGAAATATTATTTTATAATAATTTAATATTCGGTTTCCAATGGCTCAAATGTGGATTATATAATTTTTAAGGTGGGTATAGTTCGAAAACCACTAAACCAATAGGTTTTAGGCATGTTTGGGTCACTATATTAACCTTATCATTTTGTTATAACTCTTAGTTAATTAGTTTGACATTTACCATGTCTCTTAACATTTTTATATTATATAGTTAATAAACATATTATATACTTCCAAGAGCCCCCCAAGTGGTCCATTAATGATAAAACTATTATTTTATAAGTCCTTTGGCCGAACCATATATATTTAGGAATAAAATATTAATTAATAATATAATATTTGTTTTAAAATCTGTTTTATATCAATTTTGAATG
This sequence comes from Viscum album, assembly GCA_963277665.1. Lineage (NCBI taxonomy): Eukaryota > Viridiplantae > Streptophyta > Magnoliopsida > Santalales > Viscaceae > Viscum > Viscum album. Next base: position 81,074,484 of record OY728165.1, on the reverse strand, counting down.
TATTTAATAAGTGATTTTTATTAACATCTTAACAACTTTATTAATTCGAAAAAAATTCATTTAATCAATAATAACATATAAAAATAACCAATAATGTTATTTATGTCATCAAAACATTCAAATTATATTTATTGTATCATTTATAATACCAATTATTTGATTCATTTATTAATAAGGAAAATACTACATCATTATTGTGTCATAAATAAATTTAATTATTAAATGTCTAAAAATTATAAATAAAATTTCATTACGTAGAAAATCATTTTATCATTCTAATTAATATATATAGTTGAAAATATAACTTATATAACCCTATGTAAAAAATGTTTTTCTAAACGATATATGCTTGTGTCAATTTATTTTTTACTTTAACTTAATTAAAATCAAGTGTCATTATCACTTACAAGTGGATCCATGGGGTCTTAAAATTGACCCAACGATGCCCTTGGTCGAACATGTATCAAACAATAGTGTTAAGGCACGTTTTATGGTAATTTAGTATTATTATAATATTATTTCTTTACGCTTATTTACCGGATTTACCCTTTAAACACGGTAAATAAAATATTTACCGAATTAATTATTCAAAATCTTTAAAAATAAAAGTTAACTATTTACACAATTTGGACCTCATAATTCTGAATATGGAATCAATTTTTCTAAATTCAAAACACTGAAGTGGCAGAAATTATTTTAAAATTAATTCCCGTTGTTAAAACAAAAAGAATGTTTTTAAGAGATAATAACTATCAAAAGATTGATAGTTGTTTATGCCCTGTATAAATGTGAAATTGTGTCTAATGACCAACATTGTATTTAATGGTAAAAATATATTCTAAATATACTTAAAAACCACTCAAATTCATAATTTGTCACTAATAATTATTTTGATTAAAAAGGTTGTTTTTAATTAAATTTTAGTAATTTTCATTGTTCATCATAATATAAAAGTTACCGAAAAGTACCAAAATTTTACCCTAGGATAATTTCAATATTCCAAATCCAAAATTGAAGTCCATTTTGAAAGATTAAATTTTTAAAATTTCAAAAATTGAGTATTACTATTCAAAATAGCTACTTTGATTGGTCATGGTGCGTTAGAATCTCAAAGTTGTTTACAATGCAAGCTATTACATTATTCAAAGGGAAATGTACCGTGGAAATTGGGGTGTCACATTCTCCCCTCCATCAATAAACTTTATCCTCACAATTTCTAAAATTGGGCTTGGGAATATAATGAAATGTCCATCATCAGAAAAACAGTCAATAAAACTATCTCTTTAAAATAAAGATACAGAAGTACAAAGGTCACTCGAGATAACCTATACTATGATTCCATGTAGAAAAACATGGATATGGATGATAAACTATGTGTCAAGATCTGTTGGAGAGAAATAGAAAACATGATCAAGAGAAAGTTAACAACAAGAAAACCACAAACTTGTGATGGGACAAACAGTCATTAGTTTCCTAGTAGGAAAAGTAAACGAACAACATTTTGGTTAAGTTACATTACATAAATATGAGAAATTCATTTCTGAGATTGACTATGAACATAAAGAGATATACTTTCTTTTGATGTAATGTTTCATTCTTTAATAAATTTATACTACTAACTCATTTTTAAATGATGAGTATTCCATAATTCTCGATCACACTAGAAGAGCTAGAATAAACTTCTAGAGAATAACATGATCCACAAAAAATAAACTACATATTTACATTTTCTTTAGAGAATAATAAAAACCAAAATGGTTAGTACATGACTTGATGATCCACCAAAAGAATATTCCATTAGAGAAATAAATACTAATCTTAATTTCTAAAATTAAACCAACAATTCCCCAAAGTTAAATACATACCATTAAATAAACAATTTTCCTAAAAATCCTTCAATATAATCCAAACTAATATTGAAACCCAAAACAAAGAAGAATTTGGTTATGTAATCTTCCGTGTTAAATTGTATCTCCAAATGACATCAACTAATCTTAAAGTCACATACTTAAAAGTAATTAACCTATTCACATATTCTCTATTATAGGTTAATCATTTCCATAAATAGACCAAATCACTATAAATAAACAATAAATAAATAAATAAAAAACCACAATTTCGCCACAAATGAAATCCCATAGTATTCTATTTTTCTTGTACATATAGTGTTCCCAACAAAACGAACATCTTCCAAAATAACATTTATCACTTAATCACTAAATCATTTTCCTATACTAAGGGTATTAATTTGATAAGACATAAGAACCCAAATCCACATAATATTTATCAATAAAATCATTTAACTAAAAATAATTAGTCACACTAACCAGGGACTTCACATAGTCTGGTAGTTGGTGATAATTCCCAATCGCACTTTGGTTGTGGGTTTGATTCCCACAGCTTTGTCTGACACGGCAGGTTGTCACACAGTCTGCATGTTGTCCTTTTTTAAAAACTATATTTTATAACAATAACAAAATGAGATAAATTCCACAAAATAACCATAAAATAATTTAGCCACAAATGTTGTCTCATACCTTGCATTTTTTTTCAAAATTCAATAACTTGTTAATCCCTCAAATACAAGGATCATATAAAACCAAATGGTTATTTATAACTATATCCACAAGAAACAAGATAATTCTTCCCCAAATATCATTTTCACATGATAAATTTTAGGGTTATGCATATAATATAAATTTCACCCAATGTAATCTCAACAACAATTAGTGCTAATACATTTTAGCATTTCTCCAACAATTTATTTCCACATAGCTTCTTCTTTGACCATGAAAATATCCTATAGAATAGGGAATTCACTTAGGTAATAGCCAGGTCCACTAAATTTATGGTAAATGAGTGTAAATGGATTCTTGGGACCATTATTATTTTCTTCCATAGTACTCTTCATTTTTCCTCGGCAATTCTTTAATTTTAGTCCTTCTTTCCCACACGAAAAAGCATTTCATTGTTCCATTGAGACACTTTCCTAGGTGTATCCTTCCACATTTCCTGCATGATGGAAATTTAGGATTATTTTATCCACATTCTATAATGTTGGATCTCTTAACATTCATCACCTTTCACTTATTTGTTGAGTCTGGGAGTTGGTTAATAATTATGTTGTTGAACATATTTTTGGAAAAATGATTTGGCATGAACACAATATATTTGTCTCCTATCAACATACCATTTTGTTTCTCATTTACACCAACGTTCCCAAATAATACATCATTCTCAAAGTAACTATGAATTCCTTGGAATCCAGCTATTAACTAAAACTAGAGATCCTTGTGTGAGTAACAGTAGTCATAAAATCATTTAGAGAATACCAGGAAAACATATTCTTAAATTAAAACACCTTAGGATTAACTAAGTTTATTTATTATCATCTTATATTAAAATACATCAAATTGTTTTTTAAAGAAAATGTAAATTATCCTATGCATATCCCTTGGGAGTGTCGTAACTAAGAGTGCAGTAAGGCCCATTGTTGTGCCCCAGTTCTCATTCGAGTCTAGCTAAAAGCGGTGTTTTCAGATTTTACCCCTAGGTACATATGTGCCAGGGCCACCTCTACCTTCTCGTATCTTGAAAGGGATGTATTTCTTGGAAAAATCACAAAATATATAAAATAACAAAATTCTATGATGTTCTTATATACTAATCCTCATAGTCTATATTTGGGCTATGCGCTATAATCAGAGGTTATCTAAATCTAGTATCCAAGGATTGTATTAAACTTCCTCTGATACCAACTGTAACTCTCTGACCCTGGTTACCGAGAGTCTGTGCATTATTACATAACATTGGAATTATCACAAAGGATCAAGTCTTGAGATACTGATCAATTTATTAGCCTTATAAGTACTAGATACATTCATAAGGTTTAAATTACATCATAAAATAAAAACTACACCAACATCTCATCTCCACACTCATGTCCCCTTATATTATCCCTGGAGGTCCTTCATAAAATACTTATTCACATCCTAGAAAAAATAAAACATAGAATTGGGTGAGCCCAAATTCCCAGTAAGGATAACAATATAGCAGAAACGTTCATAAATAAGCATAAACATTTAAGGCAATGTATAACTAAAACAAAATCCTTTTTAAACTTGAACCTCGTCTTAATATAACAGAAATAAATTGAAATAATTCCATTTACTTATTCACATGGATATTCTACTAGTAGAATAATAAAATTCAGTTTCAATAACCACTTTCATAATGATAGAAGGCATAATTCCAGACTATCATAACCACATAGTCAAGGCCTCATGCCAAGACTACAAGTAAGATTTTGTCAAGGCCTTGTGCCAAGAAAGTAGTTTGTCTCTTGAGACCTACCGATGCATCAAGGAGATATATAGGGCTCCAACCATCACCTACTAAGTCCAATGCATTCATCATATGAAAAGTTTGAAACATAACATAAACAATTGTTATAAAACTAGCTTACAAAATTTCAATACTTTATCCACAAACCAAGAATGGTATAAAAATAGCACATCCACAGTCAAACATAACTCATTAGATATGATATGGAATATTTTATTTTATTATAATAACCTCAATCGAGAATAATGAAGTATATTTACATAGATGAAAATAATCTTCAAAACTATTAGAGAGAGATATCCCCCTTTTTCTTGGAATCATTTAAAAGTCACACTATTTGTCAAGAAGTCATTTAAAAATAGATTTTTGATTCAAAGTGTCCCATACCACATTGAAACATTTAAAAGGAATTTTGATTTTAAAACATTATTTTCCATATAAATAAATAATTAAAACTATTTTTTATATATAGACATTAATGAGAAATATTTAGAATAATAAATCAATAAAACATTTAAAATGATATTTTTGTTAGAGTTCCTAACCAAAAGAGAGACACTTGAATACAAATAAATGAGGTAATCCAATCTTTGTAATATCATGAGAATAAAGTGATTCATGATATACTATGTTAAAGTACATTATATAAAACATATAAAAGTGATTTGGTGTATAACAACAATGGAGTCTCAATGGAATGTAAATTGAGATGAAATCTCTCAGAAAGACTGTATTCCTTAGGTTAAGGATAAATAAACGACATAATTATGTGTGAAAAATGTAAATACACTCAATATGATTGGATATTCAGTGTAAAACAATCAAAGTACATTCACACATAATCTTGTAAAAACCACACCAATGAATTAGATGTTTAACTCAATAAATTGAGATTGAGTTAAAAGTACTCTTATCAAGATCATATCAATGACTTAAGAATTAATCAGTGGAGTTATTATGTGTATCAAAATCATTTCTATGTAAAGGGGGTGGAAATTATGACATAATAAATTAAATAGTGATTCCACACATAATCATGGAGTAAAATAATCAATGAAGTATGCGTAAAGCAGAATGAGTGGAAATTGAAATTTCGAATTCCCTTATCAATTTTTTAATTTATGAAACATACACACATAAAAGAATGAACATACAATGATTATTTAAATATCAATAAATTAAAGTACATTACACAATTAATACAATCATGGGAAGTACACACACCACATGCAATAAATAAGTGGTGAATAATGGAAATCTCACAGAATTAAAAGTGAGATAAGAAACCCATTACATTGTACTTTTTCCTTGGTCAACGGTAGGTTAAAATCATTTATAATGTTGAAATAATATTCATTGAATTATAAAATAATTATATACATTAATATGATATCATATATGAACATTTAACATTTATTTGTAAATAATATCTTACTATTATCATCATTTCAGGTGTAAACAGATTCATTTTTCTTTATATTATATGTTATGTGAGCCATATTTAATATCGATGGGGTTTATATTATTCATATCCCAAATTATATCATGTCTATAAACATTATTTTTAATCATCGAATTAAATTTAGTCTTGAATGGATACGATGTGGAATGATTCTCATCGTGTTCATGGAGACGGTAATCCGTACGTACGCTCGAGGGACAATATCATACTTTTGATATTAAAATAATATATAATTGAATGTTATATCATATATAAAGAATTATTATCAAGTTATATTTATTATTTAAATTAATTAAACATCATTATTATACCCATCCAAATAATATGTTATTGAATAACAATTACACCACGACGTGGAGACGGTAAGTCGTACGCATACACATATGGTGACATGTCATTCAAAAGATGTATAGAATATTGAATATGGTTGTAATATATTTATATGAACATCATATTATATAGAATAAACTGTAGTCCTTATTTTATAATGTAAATAACAAAGAAAGAAGAAGTGGAAGAAGAAAGGAACATGAAAGAGGGTGGTGAAAACATTACCTCTTCTTCGGGTTCTTCCTTTTGATTTGATCAAAAGTGCTCCTTAAGTAGGCTTTATGACTAAAGAAATTCCACTAGGATTAAGGGAGGTCTTTTTAGAGGGTAATTTGGCTGAGGTTTCTGGAACCAAAAGGCTTTGAATGTATGAATTTGAGAGAAGGGGGAGTGCCCTTTTAAAAGTGGGGTGAGGGTCACCTCTGGAAAAGCTAGAAATATTATTTTATAATAAATTAATACTCGGTTTCTAATGGCTCAAAATTAGATTATTTAAAAGTAAAGTTTGGTAAGGGTCTAAAACAACTATACCAATAGGTTTTAGACAGGTTTGGGTAACTATATTAACCTTATCTTTTTGTTTTAACTCTTAGTTAATAAGTTTGACATTTACCATGTCTCTTTATATTTTTATATTATATAGTTAATAAAATTACTATATACTTATAATAGATCCTAAAGTGGCACATTAATGATAAAAATTTCATTATATAAGTCTATTGTCCAAGCCATAGATTTTTAGGAATAGAATACGAAATAATAATATAATATTTGTTTTCAAAACTCTTTTGTCAATTTTGACACTATTTAATAATTTATTTTTTTTATGGTCATAAAAAATTTCTTAATTCAAACCAAATTCATTTAAGAGAACCTAACATATCATATTAAACAATAAAATATTTGTATGTCATCAAAACTTTCAAATTATATTTATTTTAGCATTTATAATACCAATTATTTGATTCATTCATTAATAAGGAAAATACTACATCATTATTGTGTCATAATTAAATTTAATTATTAAATTTCTAAAAATTATATATAAAATACCATTAAGTTGGAAATATTTTTAGATTTATAATAAATATTTATATTCTAATATATAACATATATATCCATATGTAAAATTTTTTTTTCTAAAAGATATATGCTTATGTCATTTTTGTTTTTACAGTAACTTAATTAATATAAAGTGTCAATATCACTTAGAAGTGGATCCATGGGGTCCCAAAATCGACCATAAGATGTCCATGGTCAGACATGAATCAATCAATAGGGTTAGGACACGTTTTAGGGCAATTTATTACTATTATAATATTATTTGTTTACCCTTATTTACAAGATTTTCCCTTTAACCACGGTAAATAAAATATTTACCGAATTAATTATTCAAAATGTCTAAAAATAAAATTTACCTATTTAAACAATTTGTACCTCCTGATTCTGAATATGAAATCCATTTTTCTAAATTCAAAACACAAAATTGGTAGAAATTAATTTAAAATTAATTACTGTTGTTAAAACAAAAAACGTGTTTTTAAGAGATAATAACTATCTCAAGATTGATAGTTGTTTATGTCTGGTGTAAATGTAAAATTACTTTCAATGACCAACATTGTATTAAATATTAAAAATATATTCAAATATAATTTAAAACCACTAAAATTCATAATTTATCAGAATTAATTATTTTGGTTAAAAAAGTTGTTTTTAATTATATTTTAGTAATTTTCACTATTCATCATAATATAAAAGTTATCCGAAAAGTACCAAAATTTTACCCTAGGCTAATATCGAGATTCCAATTCCAAAAATGAATTCCATTTTGTGAGATAAAATTTATAAAATATCAAAATGTGGCTATTACTATTCATAACAGCTACTTTGATTTGCCGTGGTGTGTTAGTATCTCGAAATTGTGTTCAATGCAAGCTATTGAATTATTCAATGGGAAGCGTATTGTGGAAGATTGGGGTGTTACACAACAAGACCCTAACAGTTCTACATTTTATTTTGTGATATTTAATAATCGTACTGTCATCCTAACATCACAACAATCATAGATCTATTATTTTCTCATCGATCCATTCTCATTTCAATGATCTTCAAAGAATCCGAGGGTCCAATTGAGTTCAATAACTCATGAATGTTATCAACCTAGGGCTAAAATGTAAAATCATTGAAGAACATGAAGTTTATATGGAAATATTCATAAAATTAAATGAATATGTATCATTTCCAAGCTCTCATGTCCTATCAATCATGAATGGGGAAATCAAGGATATATAATCAAATATAATTAACTTTCATTTCAAAACCCAGATAGACGCAAGGGATACAATTGATTCATATCCAAGACAGAGGATAGATCTTCCAAACCATTTATATAAAAGGGTGAAACATAAAAAATTGATATGTCTTACCATGAATATTGAAATATTGTTGATGATGAACGCATCATCCAATGATTTTATGGGATTATTTATAATCACTGTGCCCCTATATGATTTGATCTGTATTTCATTTTTCGTTCATTGGAATCCACCAATAGATGAAAGGAGTGAACTCTTGGGAAAATCCTAGTATTATGAGTCTAACCCTGGGTAGTTTCCCATGGAGTAATATTTATATCATTTTAGTTTATGTTACAAAAACAATTGAATTTATTAATTAATTTTATCCAATGAACATACCATCAATGGAAGAGGGGCCAAAAATCCCCCCACATACTCATTTTATGTCATAACTTGGGTAACACAGTGTTCCTGTATTATCCATTGTCATATATTTCAGTGATGATAAAAATTTTTAGTTATCTTATTTTCTTTTATAAGCAGTGTAGAAATAATATAAAATATATTTAATATTGTTGTGAAATTATTTCCTGTTGCACTGAACCTTAGAATCTTATTATGTATGGACACCTTTCTCTAGAAATATATATAGAAATATTTCTATTTCATAAAAAGAAAAAAATTGCATTCTTAATTATTCCCTACATCAAACATTTTGTCCCCAAAAAATGAAAAATAATGAAAAAACATAGGATTCTCATCCCACACATAGCTCTCCGGCTCACAATAACTCCCATGGACGTTTTTGCACTATCACTACATGTGAACAATGGTGACGTTCATTCGATGTAGTTTATTCTTCTACCAATACATGATCACATCTTGGTTCCCCAAAATTGTTGCTTTATCATCAATTTCCCGCTCTCTCATCCAATAAAATAAACGGGGTCATCAACATATTTCCTTAGTTTTAACATGTTGAAGACAACATGCACCAGTTATAGCTGTTTGGGTAGGGAGAGGAGGTAAGCAACCTATCTAAACGTTCACTTGATATCAAATGGATCGATGAACCTTAGGGATAGATTTTCCCTCTAAGAAATCCTATTGAAGCATAATTTTGTGAATACTCTAAGGAAAATGTTACATTCCTACTCAAACACAAAGGGAATATGATGGGGAAATTCTTAAGATTTATGCCTGTTATAGGCCATCTGTATCCACTCACAGATTACATGGATCTTTTTCATAATCACCATAATATTCATTAGACCCACGATATTTGACCTTCCAATATAATACATGTACAATGGTGACTAGCAGGGTCTCCCATACAGAGTGTAAAAAGGTGTCATTGCTACAGTTGAGTGGTGGTTATTATTGTAAAAAAACTCTACCAGAGGATGTTGATCCAACCATATCCATACTTAGTCTAACACACACACCCTCAACATATCCTATAGCACCTGGAATGTGTGCATTGTCTGCCTATTGGTCTCGGGTTCAATAGTTTCACTCATCAGCATTTCGGTCCCAAATTACTTTTTTAGCCCTTTACACAATCATGAAATTAACAGCACCTTATGATCAGAGACAATATTTACGGGGACCCCATGATGGATAATGATATCTCTTACATACAACTACCCCAAACCATCCATCAATCATTTATCCCTAATAAAAATGAAGTTCCCTATCTTTGTGAGTTAGTCAACTATCACCCAAATTCCATCAGGAATATTCCCTATGTACGGGAGCCCTATGAAATAATTCATGAATATTCTATCCAAATTACCCTCTAGGATCTCAAGGGGATGCAAAACAACAACCATAACATTGTGATCCACCTCCCTAAGGTCACATGTGAGGAAACAAGGGATGAATATAGCCATTCTTTGACTCATTCAAGACCACCCAAACTACCAGCGATGATCTCTTCATGTCATACCCACACTAGGATTTATAGCTAGGAGATAATTATGGAACTCCCAAATAACCACCTCTCGCAACATTACTGCAACCACGGTTCACCCCATGAATAGGATGACGTGATTCCCTCCTATAGAATATACATCTGTTGAGTCACCTATGGATATATTATCATGTAATAGATTGTACTCGATGTATTATAGTGGGAACTCCCTCAAATACACCATCAGTGATGGATTTAATTCCATCAACTACAAAATGTTAGTAATCTCCAGATCCACCATAGTTAGTTACAAGGAAGAATGATGCTCAGAATCCTTCTTGAGAAGTGAGATTGGATCTTCTAGCTGGGGAATCTTCTGAAAAATTTCCCTTCCCTATATTATATATTATATTCAATTCATAGACCATTTGGAACTCCATACAACATTGTTATCTCATATTCAAGTGTCTCTTTGTGAAAACATACATAAAACAATCTTAGTCCGAATAAACCAAAAAATGTTATCTTAGAAGGTAGTGTCTCCACATCCTCTGGGTGAAAACTACCACTTCCAGATCTCAGTCATAAGAGGCATATTTCATCACATAGGGACTCAAATACATCAACACAAATGTGGTTACTACCTATAGCTACATCAACATGTATCCAAGAACTACTCTAAAGGCATCACAACACACTATGATATCTACACCTTCCTCTTGTAGTATCAACAATAAATAAATCATGATCTTCTACCTCAACTACTCAGTGGCCCTATAGCACTTCCCAGAAAAGGTAACCAACCTCCCTTTCCATGTCAGGTTGTTCAAAGTCTCTATGATTATGGATAAGTCATACAAAAATATCTTTTATTAACCTTCAATGCTAATAATTCTCTGCTCCTCTAAAACAATCTTGGGTAATTCCAGAGAAAGTACTACATCGATCTTCACTACATCTATGGATAAACTATGATCAGAAATGTCATGCCTCAGAATATGGACATCATGTATCCATAACTGGATCTTCATTATTTTCTTGTAATTAGGTCCTCCTGAGGAAAATATACAACCATCCTTAGGTTCCCTTAATTATCCTCCTCTGATAATATTTCATCGATGAAAATAACAAAAAACTTGTCCATGTGTGGGTAGAAATCATGTTTCAACAAATATTTAAACATGATCGGGGAATTATTCATAGTAATATGAATCTCTATGAACCCATATTTTCTGTAGAGAAATCCAAATACAGACATTGTAAAATGATCCTCTTAAAACTAAATCTTATAGTATTCGGGCATAATAATGATCTTATAAAACCATCTCATTCCTCAGAAAAGGTGAAAGAGGTTATTACTTCATAACATGTGGTACTTGTTATTTATCATGGACTAGTACAGGATATGATAGTCAATTAATACCAAAAGGATCGTATCTGCCTTTTTCATGAACTGCACTAGATACCCCTAGGGGGATATAATGGTTTTGATGCAACCTTTCTCTCTACGATCCTCCAACTACCACAATAACATATGGATCATGAAATTGGCCATTTGTTATGTTGTAGAATATATTGGAGTTTTCCTTGGACATGTGTCAATACAAAACATCATATCCTGCCTCAAAGGTATTCCCATAATGTCTTCAGGGAAGAAACCCAGATAATCCTCTACAAATAAAGTAAAAAATAATAGAGAAGATAATAATTTACTTGGAGATAAACATTACAAATAATTTGTGATGGTATTCAAACTCCTTCTTGAAATACCCACATACCCTTCGATGAAATCTCTCTTACCAGAAAAGGAGACCTCTCCCCATAATCATGTAGGTATCATACATGTTAAATATTATATTGAATAAAGGCTCGAACCATGATATCAAACCCATTAAAAATATTAAACTATATGGTTCCATCAAGAAAAATAAAAGATCCTAGGCGAACCTATCAATTATAATAAATATCTCTCACTACCGGGAGATAAAATATACATATGAATCATTCTTTAATGGTATATCAAGTTAGATATGTTGTGATAAAACCTAAACTAGGATCTCAAGTTCTTGCACCATGAATATATAAATAAATGGATGGATGAATCTTATGTCTAATTAGATTAATTCTAATGTAGAAAACACAAATATCATACTTCGGATCATCTCATGTGCTGTTATATCATAATCATCTATAGCCAATAGTGGTTTGCAGCCCCGGACACATGATCCATGAGCCTAACATGGGATGTCTTGTGGTTGTGGAGGAAGGATCTCATAGAGACATCCACCACCCCTAGATCGTCCTACTCCTGTACTAACTCTTCCTCACTCGAAAACACAATTTCCAAGCCCATGATATCCCATATCACGGTGTTTCTTTATCCATGGTTGTCTGTCAACTACATTCTCTGGCCTCTCTATACCTGTAGTTAGACAACCTCATGCAATATGACATAACCATTCAAAAGTAATAATCCAACAATTTCAATGTTGATCATATCACTCAATGATTCCTCTAACCACATTCTTGAGTCTGAACATTGGAAGGTCTCATGTGTTGAGATCCTAGCTCCTGGTGAATGCTAGCTACTACAAACAACATAGCTCTACGACACCTACTACCTGATCCAGCTATATAGAATCAATCTAACAGAAAACTCCATATCTCTCATTCCCACTCCAACACTATTTCCTATATGTGGATTCAAAAGTGTTCAATTGTAGATGGGAAGTCTCTGCAGAGTACTAGTCCAAACAATTTTTCATGGAAGTATCCATTAGGACATTGTTGAGGGAGTAACGTGTATGGCCTTTGAACCACACTTCACACTTATAAAATATCATACCTCCCTTATTCAACTATATAATCTCATGGATTAGGAATTAAAAAATATGAGATGTTTTACCCTTCATGAAATTGCTTTTATTTGTTAATCCATGAGAATGTAGACTCATCATGCATCTCCAAAATAAGGATCCACCAGTACCCAACTTCTTAATGGAAGATTATAACTACCAGTGAATCCACATGATTAATCAGGGTCCACACCAGCATGAAGATACATACCATCGAATCTATCCATTCCCCTACTACTAGAGTACCTGGATCATAGAAGAACATTTGTGGTATCACATGAACACATGTATCCCTCTAGGATTTTATACATCATCAGTATGCTATGCTATAGGATAAGGGGAGAACATATACCTGCCATCCCCAAGGAAGTGAATCATTATATTGACCCTGAACTGAGGAATCATTTATCATCCAGTTATCCTCAAATAGCAATGTTCGTATCCTGGATGGCTATCATCATATAGGAATCCCGAAAGATATCAAGAAGTACTTCAATAATTTGAGAATATATATATATATATATAAGTAAAAAATGGGAGATTACTCTAGAAGGACTGTCAACGACACAATCCTATATGACACACGTACCATGGATACCTAAATAAATCTAAACATGACATGTTGAATGGATGGTAATTATGGTTATTTAGAATTGATATGTCAGTCACTCCACCATAAATGGATTCCCTTACCGAAGAAACACACTTGAGACAAATTTAAATTAATTCTACAAACCTATATTAATCCTCATAAGAGGATAAATGAAAATAGTTTCCCAAGGTTTAAACATCCACTGATAGCACACCTTCCTGACCCGACCCAAACTAGTGCTCGATATGCAACTACCGCAATCTAGAATCCATAGGCCAGGGATGTCAATAATAAAAAAAGGTACAAAAAAACAAGGAAAATATTTCTATGTAACAATATGCACACAAATTTTTTTTTTCAAGGAAAACTTATAGAGGAAAAGAGTAAAAAATGCCACACTGTTATAAAGTACAACAATCATACATGATCCTCTACATAGTAAAAAAGTACATTACCGTAGACCTAATGTAATTGGGATAAATAAAATACAAACCATAAATATATCCCATCATAATTAAAAATCGGGAAAGTAGACTACTAGGATAGATCATCTCCCAAATATCATGTTATCAGCTCCATTTGTGTTCCATGCACCTAGTATCCCTGAGCTCATCTATAGTCATAGTCGAAGAGTCTATTTTCTATATAAGAAAAAACATGTGCTTAAAATTCCTTTGCAGGGGTTAGTATATACATACCCAGTTCGACACCCCAAAATCTAAAGGGGATAATTATGAGATAAAAATTGAATATAAATATAGTTGATAGAACAAGGTATAAATGAAGAGTACAGATCATACCAACAAAGATTGAATGTGAGATCATCCAAACACAAGGGGTTAAACCAGGTTATTAGATGACCTAACCCTCTAGTTTTCATCCCCAATAACAGGAGTGTATACTCATCCAACCATGAAGAAAATAATCACAAAATAAAAATGAAATTCCCAACTATTCATTACCTCTATTATAATGACTGTAACCAAATAGAAGGTGTCAATACAGAGGAGGAATATATAATATTTTAGTCAATGAATCCCAAAAAAGGATATAAGGGGATCTCTATATCATTGCTCAGCCCCAAAATAAGAGTATCTGATGGTTCCAAAAGTCTATCAATGAGGACTAGCTTATCATGTATCTTCCCAGAACTAAACATTAATGTTTCACCACACCAATTAATTATTCAACACAATTGAGTGGGAACAAAATCAATGTCGAGTACCCACACCCTATTACAGCAATGGGGATCCACACGGAAGGTGTAGAGGACCCATTACCCTTCTCAAATGGAGGGTACAACTCGGTAGGTCTGGAGAAACCACAACCCAGTTCAACTAGAGGGCACCTCTCAAAAGATGTTATGGACCCACTACCTAGATATACTAGATGGTACCAAAGGGATGAAATTAGGGAACAACAACCAAGGTCAACTGGATTGTTCCACTCAGAAGACGTCAGAGACACATTTTTCAACACTACTGGTGGGTATCACATAGAAGACATCAAGGAACCAATACCTATCCTAACATAAATGCACCGTATATTAGACACCGAGGAACCACTAACTATCTCTACTTGAGGGTACCACTCAGTAGGTATCAAGCACCCAATTCTCAAATCAACCGATGGGTACCGCTCAAATTTTCACTGGTGAGCATGCACAATCACTGCCATCATCAACCACTACCTAATAAGGTTTCATTCCCAAAACATTTTACATAATATCTAAAAATACTAGGGGAACAATCATGATCTATGTGAAATATTATAGTGAATGGGATAATAAAAATAAAAAAAATTATTAAAAATTAATGATATCAGTACGATTGTAGTTTTCTAAAAAATGAACTATGGGTACTCATCGTGTGAGAGGAGCCACACAACATGTGGTCCCATTACACCACCTACCCATGTACCTTAACGTTATACAGATAATGAATGCATAGTAAAAAACAATGTTTCAGTGGACTCTAAGGTATTTCCAAGATTCTTGAGGAATGATGTGTCTTTTTATGGTCATCTACATATACAGGACCTCGTTTCCATGTACATGGGAAATAGTGTGTTATATCACAAGGGATCATACCCATGTACTCAAGTTGTGTCCATATAATCTTACACATAGTTACTCCCTTTTGACCAATCACAAAATTTGTCTTATTAGGATAGGGTACACGATATATAGGTGAGGAATACATGTAGGTTCATCCATAACTTATATTAAACCACGGTGCTAACGCTGAGGGGGGATACATGCAATGTATTTATACTTCAAATTATGTGTTGTTTGGATTTGAATAAAATTCTAAGATCTATATTTCATGCTTGAATATTCTAATTATTTCATAATTATTTCATCGAATATATCATGTATAACATGATCTAGCCATTAATCATGGATCTTTGCCATCATTTGTTGGAAAACTACTATCTCTCAACATTTGGGGTTCTGTTTTTTTAACATGCCACCAATGGTTCTAAATTTGATTTTATAATTTTTAATATATAAAATAGACATCCTCAACATGAAATATTTCTGGATCTATGATTTTCTCGTCGATTATTTCTTGTTTCATTGATCTGTTTTGAATCTGGTGGCATGATCAAGCTCATTACCTCCATAACATTGTCAAACTGGGACTATAGGTTCTAATCAGTTAGGAACATAATGCAATAATGGAGAAAAGAAAAAAACCAATCATTGGTGGATCGATTCTGGTCCTTCGTTTTCAATCGATCAAGAATCATGAATCATGGGTTAGATATACAATTCAAATGAATTTAGATTTCAAAACATGGTTGTATGTATAGTTTGCTATTTTCATAAATCCCTAAAAGAGGATGGATCTACTCATCCAATTTATCAAAAGAGAATGAAAACCCCAATTGATGAGTCATACACCAACAATGGATAGATCACTGTGGAAGAACCTATCTTCCAATGATTTGAGAGGATTCATTTTATTCATTACTTCCCAATCTTCTCTAATGTAGTGTTTCATCATAGTTTGATGAGATCTACCAACAGAAGGAAGGATATAGATCATGAAAAATTCCCATCATTATGAGGAAAACCCAGTGTAGTTATCCACGATGACATATTTATAATATTTGAAATTATGTTAAACAAGACAATAAATTAAATTAATAAATTAATTTAATCCACTAAACGTATTTCCAACGAGCGTGGGATCTGAACACCCTATGATGAATTATTTTATGTCTCACTTGGAATAAAAACCTTGTCCTAAACTAAAATATGGTCTCTTATTGTTGATATCAGTCACCTTTTAAGAGTTATCATTGTATTAAGATGGTTTTTTTACAATATAATGTACATATAATATTTTTAAAAATTTAATTCCACGAACATTGGGCCTTGGATTCACACATCTTCTGGATCATTGATCTTGAAATATATATAGAAATACTTCAATGTCTTATATGGAAAAATAATTTGTATAAAGGTTTCAGGGGTTTATATTGAAAAATGGTATATATTTTTTATTATTATGGAATCTTAGTATTGGGAATTTATATGATAATTTAATCTAAACCATGAACCATCCACTAATGTATTCCCATGGTTTCTTCTAAAAGTGTAAATTTTTTTAAATTAATCATGGTTTAAATGATTATCATTAAAATAATGCCCATTGTGATGTGGACATGGGTGATCATTAAAAATTGTTTATTTTTAAACCATCAAATGTTATATATATTCAGGTGGATTCATTAAAGAATTACAAAATAAATAAAATAAAAATAAATGCTATTTATTTAAAGGGGATACAAAATTTTTTTTCTAGACACCCTTTATTGTATTTATTACATACCTTTTTATATTTAATGATGTCACAATACATACCATATAATTTTACAGTATTTAATTTGTTCCCAAATATTTTGAAATCATGGAAAAATTTGGAAAAGTCTTTATTGGATAATTTTTACATACCAAATTATTAAAAAATATTTATTTTATACAAAAAAACTATCTAAATAAGGGAATTTAAAATTTTATTTTAAAAATATCTATATATTAAAAAATTTGTTTTTATTTACAGCACAATTTTTATGACACCATAAAATGTATATTATTCATCATGAAATTATAATATAATTTATATTACATAAATATTTTGTTTATATTAATATTATTCTGAAATAAAATTATTTAAAAAATAATTAACTACATAATAAGACTGTCCTAATGGAAACTATATATTACTCAAAAATAATTTTTATTTTTTATTGGTTAAAATTAAAATATTTTATCAAAAATATTTATAAAAATTAAATTTAAAAAAGAGAAAAATATAATAGTTTTTTTAATAAAATAATATATAAAAACTTTTACATATTGGATCAATATTAAATACACTTTTATAACACCACCAAAAAAACTAAGGGTTTGATGCATGATAGAGATATTTTTTAGGGGTTCGACAATATTTATGGTTTGGGTTGTAGTTTAGATGACCATGAAATTAAATCATAAATATGATTTTTCTATTTTCAATTATTGAATATCATATTGACATTGGTTATGTGAATTTCCCGCATATTATATCTCTCATACAACCATTGATAAATTATCTTTACAGGCTATTATCTAAATGATAGAGGCCATATTTTCATATATATGTTCCAATTATACTTTACAAGAACCATTCATATATTATAGTTATTTTATCACAATTGAAAGGATATAATATCAATGGTAATTTTTTATTTTTCTTTTAAAAACTGAAATTTTAATAAAATACATATCTTGTGGATGTGTTTCCTAAAACAACCTATTGTAATAAAACAATTTTCCAATGTAGTGAATTGAATTTAAAAATTATCATGTCATTATACTTTTCTTGGTTATAATCAATTTTATATATGTATTTGTATTTTCACCTGTTTTCAATTGAAATATTTGTTCCTTTTAAGAGTACTTTGGACCATGCCCAACATTTAAATATAAAAATTTATTTTTTGTCCCACTTAATGTTTCAATTACAATATGAATTCTCTAACTTTCATTCATTATCAACACAATCCTATGTACCATTAAAGATTAAAATTTATTAAATTTTTTAAATATTTCTCAACAAAATCATGAAAATCAATAAGATCCCTAGATTTTTAAATATTCCAAGGTTGCCTTTCTAGATTTTTTTTATTCAGTACTTATTTAATATAGAAAAATCCTTTTTTTTGAAATAAAATTAATCTATAATAATGACATCTAATATGATATTTTTTCTTTTATTTTCATTGTTCATCACTAATTATATGGTGCACTCTCTAAAAATTTTATTTTTTATCAGACAACAATAATCATCCTACATCAGAGTAGGTGCTAGATGTTTGGTATAAACCATTACATATTCCTATATATAATTTTTACACATAAAAAAATTTTCATTAAAATATTTATTTTAGTTCTAATAATACTATATTTTCTTTTTTCTTGATTTATATGCATCCAATTCACTTTTTTTGTTGATTTTGTTTTTAACTTTCATAATGTCGTATTAGGGGTAAATATTTTTCCTTGATCTAGAATGAGTTTTCTCAGATTCCAAAAATTCCCACCTCAAGATCCATATAATGATTGACTAACAATATCATCATCATAGTTAATGAACCAATAACAATGGTCTTCTCAACCAAATTGGCCATAAAACAATAAACATATTATATTTACGGTATTTTAAATACAAGAATCTCAATTTTTATATTTAATTTAGAGTTCTAGTCTTCTTACTACATTATTTAGAGCTTATTATCATGAACTGATCGATTTATTTCCTCCATTATGGATATAAAAAAGCTATTTTTTCAAGTGTGGCCTATAATTCTTCATGGAGATCAACCCTCCCTTCTACTTATACATTTTCATCATTTATTTCTTCAATTTCATAAGAATTTAACACAAATAGACTATTTGATTTTTATATGGGTCTTTATAGTATTCAATTTATTTTACATTACTTTTTTCTGAATTATTATTTTCTAGAGAAGGAATAGTCATCTTCGTCAATATTTTGTGTTCCATAAAACAATTTTATTTCTGAATATTTTTGGATTTATTCATGGGAATTTCATCATCCTCTTCAACAGCATGAATATTTTTTAGATTATTAATACCTGGTAATGATCCTTTCAACATCCAATGAATAGACGTTGGCGCTTCCCTTTAAACATCAATTTATTTTATTACATAATTTATTAATCTCATGATATAACATTATCCATATATTTTATCCAATATATTATCATTGGTAAAATTTCAAGTGTTTTTAAATTCAATATCATTTGTAATTCCTCTTCAACATCATTATTATTATCATTTCCTATCTCATATACAAAAATAGTACTCAGAAAACAATGAAATTTCATCTCTATTGGATCATAATCCCCATGAACAACTATTAATGTACATACCTATAGGGAAATACTTGTGGGATGTATTTGAAAAATTTATTATCATCATGGGGTTCTATAAGACTATTTATTTCACTTGTAATATCATTCACCAAAATAAATAATGAATATTTCCTTTTATTTTTGATTCAATGTGTCCTAAAAAATGTTCAATGTTCTAAAAAATATATTTTATAACAATGAAATAAAATTAAAAAATTATTCAAAATTTTTCATAAAAAATGTAAGGATTTATATAATATCACCATTATATAGATTGTATTTGTTAAATATACCCTATAATCATCAACTCTATCATCACTATCATCCAATTCCCCTAAGTGGACATATAAGAAAAATCATTTAATTTACTACATGAAAAACAATGCATCATATGAAAAATTACCATTTTAAAATATTGGATGTAATGATACATCATATTCGTCAACTGCTAAATTTGTTAAATTAAATGATTAAAATATGTTTTTGAATAAATATATCCATTTCATTGACTAATATATGATATGCTATTTAAACCATTATATATAACACTAATTGTTGGCTACACTAGGTTAAATACCATGGGGGTGTGAATCAATTTATGAATAATAAAAAAAATTATCCATTTGGATATTATATACTTGTTAAACATAACCCATATCTCTCTTTTTCTCCAAGATTTATGAATATTCAAAATTAAATGAATACAAGGGACACATCAGTATTGTTTGGATCAGGAAAACTGGTATAGTATAAGGACCACATAACAGAAATGTTTCAATCAACCTAAATCCAATATATCACACTTCTAGTTCAATATAAACTATAGCCTTAAAGTCCACTATTATAAAAAAATCCAGTATGATGCATTATTTTCAAGGAAATAATCTATTTAAAAAATTTGATCCCCAAAAAATTCCATCCAAAATTCCTCATCTACAAACTGTTATTCTTCCACACATATGAAAAAATCCCATTCAAAAATTTACTGTAATCTCAAAATTCATAGGTCACACTATTGGGAACATCCAATCATAGACAATTACATTGCATAAATCATTTAATACTTATCCCAATTCCCTTAAAAATGATTCCCACTATTTCAATTTTATCTATACCAACTGAAATGATAATGGTTCCATTATATTTTTTCATGTATTTAATTTTTTTATTACAATAACAATTCATATCTTCACCTAAGACTCATCTATTTTCATTGACTCATATATAATGAAATCTATTTAGAGGTATGTGTACATGAGCTACACTCCATCTCTATGTAATCATCTCAATGTATTCAACACCATGTACCCATTTATTACTCAATCTTCTTTTACACAAATTATAATACATCACCAAAAGCTTGAACATATAGTTTTTGGTCCAAATTATTCATTTCTAGTTCCACAAATTGAAATCATGATATTTTTAGTCAACCTACATCATTTATAAATCACTATAGAATAAAAAATATAAATCTATTCCGGGAGGTTCAGCCTGGAGGTGTCTAGGGTGGTGCGGAATGCCTGTTCGGCCAGGCGCGCGTGGGGCGCGGCTCAGCGGCTTAGCCTGGATGGCCATGGAGGGTTTGGCCAACACCATGAGTGGTGAGGCTTAGGCGGCTCAGCTCAGGTGGACAACTTGCGGCCAGGTGACTGGCGGGTGCCTGGGGGGCCGACGACGGCCGGGAGCAGGGTGGCTGGTTGGTGGCTGGGGGGCCGGCGGGCCGGCGGGCGCATGGGAGGATGGAGAAGGCCATAATCGGGGAGTTCGGCGGGCAGTCTGGGGGCCAACAGGCACATGGGAGGCCAGCGGTTGTCGGGAGCCGGCTGGACCGAAGAGCCACGAGGGTGGTGCAGGTTGTAGAGACCGCGGGGTGCGTGGTTGTTCCCTATCACCTTCGTCACCTCATCGTTTCATCTCCATACCGAAGAAAATCAAAAAAGTGATTGATGGAGAGAGTCGGGGCATGATATTTTGGACCGCACCCTCCATGTTTAGGGTGATAGAAATCGGTTCATAAAAACAAATCACAAAAAACAACCCAAAAAAATGAAAAACATCCTTGTTCTTCATTTTGAAAGAAAGGAAGAACATGAAACATAAATAACAATAACCCCTACCTTTGTTCAATGTTCACTGACAGAGTCATGGAAAAAATGATTGAGTTGTCTTCATTCATCACATCATCTACATACATCCAATCCAAATCTCGTGCATCAGTTCATTGATGAGGATAAGGAGGGAGGGTCGGTCGTTGAGTATTTCCCAGATCGGTTTCTTCTACAAGGTTCTTTCAAGGAAGAAGGTCAAAGTTTATGTCATTCTGCACCAGGAGAGCATTTTTGTCGGGAGAACTCGTTCTTCATTTGAGTGAATAATCCTCCAAGAGTTGGGCGTCACGTCACATTACTAGCACTTTGTCGCTTGGTGAAGCCATCTCAAATCCTCCTCCCAATTTCAATATATATAGGAGAGGGGGAGGTAGGTAAAGATCATTGGAATTTATGGTGGTTCATTTATTATGGACCTTCCTAAATTCAAACGACATTGTTACTTAATTTATAAAGTGTCCAGCAAA
This sequence comes from Viscum album, assembly GCA_963277665.1. Taxonomy (NCBI): domain Eukaryota; kingdom Viridiplantae; phylum Streptophyta; class Magnoliopsida; order Santalales; family Viscaceae; genus Viscum; species Viscum album. Next base: position 81,051,688 of record OY728165.1, on the reverse strand, counting down.
TAAATTTACACTGGCACAATGATGCGGTTCATTAGCAATATTAATGGTATGTACGTCATCACAATTAAGGTGGAGGATGTCAAGAGGTTGTACCTCATTAATTGTGGGAGTCGAGAGTTTCTCCCAATTAAAGTGGGGTTTCGAGGGGGTTTAATCCCGGGTGGTCCCCACCACCATAACCTCTCATGGGATGTTATGGTTTGGGTGGTCCCTACCAACTTAACCTCTCATGTAAGGCTAAGGTCTGGTGGTCCCCACATCCATATTCAACATAGAGTTTTAGTTTCAGTGGACCGCACCTGAAATATCCACATAGAAGCTCAAAATAAAATAAAAATGAATTTTATTTTGTTTTATTATTTCCACGAAAAAAACAAAAATCTGAATTTTTCCTTCATCTATCTTACATCATGGTGAATGTCTCTTTAAGCAAATATTGGCTCTACAAGTTCAAATGTTCTCTCAGATTTCAATTTTGAGCACCAGTTAAAAGTTATAAAACTACGCTCCCATGTTTACTAAACGTACCAGAAAAAAATCAGAAAATTATTATCAGACACCCTTGACCCACGTCGGTCGAGGTTAGGCATTGCCTAGTTGAAACAAACCCCAAAAAATTCAACCATACTCTTGGATTTTCAATTCGAGATACCACTTTAATGTTATGAATTTTACAATAAAATAATTTTCATATAAATATTTTATTTTCCGCCAAATACTAACATTCTCTGGTGGCTTGCACCTACCAATTTTAGTCTCTTCATAAATAATGCATACCATCATGAGTTCAGCGATGGTCTCATATTTTTAAACTGAGTTACCATTTGTGAGCTACAGGAATTGGAATAATAAAATAATTTATTTAATTATTTTATTTATGATTATTCAACTTTCGGATTTCCACATAGGAGGCCCATGCCGACTAATCATAAGTTGCGCTTGGGGTAAAACTGACTTCCTGAGCACAAGAGTGACCTCATATTACTATTCCATGTAACTATTGAATAGTTATTCTATATTTTTTGGAGAACTACTTACATGCTTTAACATAAGATTAACAAAACTTTGACAGATCATACCAGACACTCCCAGCCTCGGAATCACAGGCCGTCAGATTTTGTGGGATCATAAAATTTGCATATATTTAAAAATTGCATGGAAATTATGGGTATTTACATTATCCCTACCTCAAGGCCCTATGTCCCCATAATCCACAACTCATAACTAAGGAAGGATGTGGGGGGGTACTGAGCATGCTTCTGAGCCTCCTACTCCCATGTTCTCTCATGGAGGTTCCCATGCTTCCAACGAATGCACACTAGAGGTATCAACCATCCACGAAGGACCTGGTCCTATTGATCCTCAATCTCTACAGGAACCTCTATAAATGTCACCCCATCATCGACGTCCAACTCACCATGGAAGATGATATGAGAAATGTCATGCACGTATCTCCTCAACTGGGAGATGTGGAAGAGGTCATTCACACGATGCAACTGAGGTGGAAAAGCTAAGTGGTACACCATCTGACCAACTTTGCTGAGGACCTCGAATTGACTGACGAATCTCGAAGATAAATTGCCACCTCGGCCAAATCTCTGTCGACCTCATCGGGGTGAGACCCATAGGAAGATGTGGTCACCATCCATGAACTCAATAGGTCTCCGTCTCTGGTCGGCATACAAATTCTACCTACTATGTGCAGTCTTCATTTGCTCCTAGTTGATCTGAAACTTCCCCATAGTAGCCCATAAAATCTCTCGCCCCACGAGTGCTGACTCCCCTAGGTCAGTCCAGCACAAAGGTGATCTGCATGGTCTCCCGTACAACACCTCAAAATGTTCCATCACTATGGTGGATTGATAGCTGCTGTTGTATGAAAACTCCAACCGAGGTAAGTGATCCTCCTAGCTATGACTGAAGTCAAGGGAACACGCACACAACATGTCCTTGATTGTCTGAATGGTCCGCTCGGTATGGCCATCCATATGATGATGGAATGTGGTGCTCAAACGATGTTACGCCTTGAAAGCCTCCTACAACTACTTCCATATCCTGGATGTAAATCGTGCGTCACAATCAGCGATTATCATCGAAGGTACACCATGTAACCATTCAATATCCTGCACATAGGGGCATCCCCATCATTATATAGTACCATGCTCTCTAATCAGTAGGAAGTGGGCCGAATTGGTTAGTCGGTCGACGATCACCCAAATCAATAAATTACCCTTGGATGTACGTGGAATTCTTATCCCAAAGTCTATAGATATCTAATCCCACTTCCACTATGGGACCACTAATGGATGAACTGAGACTGCTATTTCTGGATGCTCCACCTTCACTTGCTGACAAGTGATGAATCGATAGACAAACACTTAAACTATTTCCTTTATTCTTGTCCACCAGTGCTGAGGTTAGTTGTCATGGTATATATTCACCACTCCTGGAAATACCGATAGAGGGGATGTGGGAAATCCCAAAACATTTCCTCCAGAAGTGTCACTAGAACCATGTTTCATCCTCTAATGAAGGTGACATGCTACCCACCTTTAGGAAATCCTTCAGGTGCCTGTCCTATGGATATCTAAGCACATTGCCTCTCATAGTCATCGTCCCCATTCTTTGCCTCCCTGAATCGCTGAAGAAGTGGGGGAGTGACTGTAAGATACTAAAGAAAATCTGCATCTTCTTGAACCACGAAGGATATCTGAAAATTTTCAAGCTTATATGTCCCCTCAATTAGCAGATGCAAGCCAGACCACCTACATATCGCATCTGCTACCTTTTTCCCCTTCCCAGGAGTATAGACTATCTCAATGTCAACATATGATACCATGAGGGTGAGGATGGATGACTCACGAGTGGTTGGTTGAACCCTCCTATTCATGAGTCTATCCTGTGATTCCTTGGATTCCTTTTTAACCGACCATAGAAAACCCCATCCCAACATTGTAGATAAACCACATCCTCATTGCCTACTATAGTCAATATGAATGTGAGCTGTGGATGTCAAGACCAAACCCAAACTAACGTCGTAAGGTCTCGACGCTGCCACAAAGAGGTTCTAACCGAAACTCTCACCTCAACGGTCAGATGAAACTGTCGGCATAAGTGTTATTATTGAGTATACTCCAAAATTTACCTCTAGACGTGAGTTTCAAGTCAACGGTTTAAACGGATACTCTAGGTCATGGAAAAGATTCATGGAAGGAAGGAATGATTGGTACCTTTGTCTATTGATACTCCATATAGTAGTAGACATAGACCGTACCACGAATCCTTCCTAGAGACCATGGGTTGCATTCCTTGACCACATGAAACAACTCTCTTCCCATGTACTTAATCACCCAATTCCTGGCGGGGTCCTCACAAAAAAGGGGTGGTTGTAACATGTAAAATAGTACACCACCTCATGCTACTCTCCAAGATCAGTTTCCACAGCTGCTACCCTACATACTCATCAGTCACTAATACATCTTCTTTATGAAACATTTTACATGCCCACATCTCTAAGACCAGCAACAATTTCCTGCTTTCCTACTCCTAACATTCACTGGATGTATCTGCTCATCCAAAGAACATTAAACCATAATGTTTCTCTCTTGCACCCTAACATAAGTAATAATGCATAGATGAATAGTGTTGGCTCATATGTCCTTTAAACAAAACTCTCTCAGATGCTAGAGCCCTAAAACCATGATCATATCATATTCATCGAGTACTAGGAATGATAGGTATGCCTCGATTAATACTAAACTACCGACATTTCGTCCTGCCTAAGCTGTATATGTTCTAGAGAACTCTCAACCACCTCCTCAAGCCAGTCCCCAACTGCCTATGAGTCGGTTTCGCATCGGATCCTGAGGTTTATCCGATGCTGAAACACGTGTAAGGCACTAAGCCAACATGTGTCTTCTACCGGTAATGCCGGTTGTAACTGATGACCAACAAGTAGTGATATAGCTGGAACAATACCCAATTGTACTATCTCGGGAATTGGTCTATATACCATAGCACCATCAATAAGTGGAACATCCTCTGGGTCACACTTTGAAAAATACTAGTAGCTAAGATCATTGTCTGCTCTACTATTATCTCAACGAAATGGGAAGCTCTATCAATCACCTCCAGCCAGCCCTCGGCTGCGTGGGAATCTGTCTCACCTCAAAACCATAGAAGCCTCTACTACTGGATCTCTTGCAATATGTTCAGTCAGCATGCACTGTCCACCAGGGTGGCTGGTGGTATTTTCTGCCCAATGCGTGGTGGTGTTGCTGGTACACCACCCGAATGTACCAACATAGTATGAGGTCCATAAACTGGAGCCTCATCGCACGGTGTGCTATTTGTGTATACAAATCTTAGAACCCTACATAGCTGTCTCCCTGGAGGCATCATGAAAAGAAATAGGTGTGACACAGTCAAAAGGTTATACCTGGTGCAATGACTAGGTTTTTCTGACTGTAAAAAAACTTTAGAAAACACACAGGCAATCAGTGTTTTCGTGCACTAAGTCAGAAATTAGATGTCAGGGTCCTGGTGTATGAATATTTCTGCTGCCACACCAACTCTGGACTGCATGAACTGAGAACCACACTCAATAATCTTAACACTATTGTTTCATAGTAAAGAAATATCAGATTCGTAAGTTCTATTATAGAACCAACTCTTCTGATACCGTTTTTTCATGACCGGTCCCCTAGGGGGTATGTTGTGACTACCCCAAGACCGTCTTCCACAGGCCAGGGGCTGGTGACTAGCACCAATGGCGTAATTCCCGAAAACCAGGAATAATTTTCCGTCATAACCTTTAAAAGCTCACAATAAAGCACATAGATGTATACAAAACATAAAGAAAATTTTATAACAAAAGAGTGTTGAAAAGTAAAAGGGATCGGAAATACAAGCCCAACTGCATTGTATACAGAACTAGATGTAAAACTACATCTAAATAAAGGAAAAAAAGTTGGTGGGTCATCCTCGGGGATTCCTATCTAAAGGGTATCTACAGATAGCCTCCTTCTCACTCCACCTCCATCAGTATCCACCATGTACCGACTCATTGTAAGGTCCACCTCCGGGTACCGTTCAATCCTGGTACTCTATGCCTCTGTCAGTGCTGTCAGTCGACTACATCCATCACAACAAGGTGCAGGCTTTGCCTGCGCAGGGGTGAGTATAACGATACAAAATAGGGTCCCTAAGACCCTCAAGGTCACACAAAAACCAAGAAGGATAAATCACATTGTTTGAAATCAACAGATAACCCCACTTAGGTATATGGACAAACATATAATAAGTTATCGAGTGATCCATCTCAATGTCGAGGTAAACACAAAATTTACTTACTCAGCTAGACTACGATTTTATTCACATTATCAAAACCATGGATCTTGGGGAACACTTCCACTATAGAGAACACTGGGCGTGCTGCAACACCACGGTGATTCCCACAAACCTTCGATTGATGACGAACTCCTCTTGTCCAGTACCATGGGTCCGCTGTGTCATCAAGGCGCTCCCCACTATTGGTCTGCCCCCACAAACTGGCACGCCCTCTAATATCCTACAAAGGTACTCCTCCTGTCGAGTACCGCATGTCTTCCACCTCAACCAGGAACTCCTATATTGTGGGTCATCTGCCACAACCATGCACACCCCACATGTGTAGTCGGATCACTCTAAGTCAATCGATTAGCAGTCGTAAAATTTTAGCCTGCTTCTAGGTCTCCGTACTCTGTCTGATCATCTTAGTAAGGATCCAATCCAAGATCTACTGGTAAACACATCAACTGTCATGATGTCCCACGAAGAAGAACTTCAATGGTCCACCACTTCATAAAAGAATCAACGCAACAAATAGCGCATCAATCAGATGACTGGTCTGTGAGATATTAGCCTTTTAGTCCTGGGGGCTCGGTTGGATTCGTCCATGATCTAACCAGACTGTATCTCAACTATAAACCCAATATCTTGTAGAATATAATCAAAGGGACAGCCGAGATCCATGATTACCATCACTATTGACGGTTCATCAAATGGACGTCTGGAGCCAAAGCTATGGCTAAAAGAATGTGAAGGGTAATAGTGGGCTCAGATCCGGTCTGATCCCGTCGTCCCGACCCATTTGGGGCGGACGTGGTTCGGGTCACCCAACCTAACATGGTGGGTATGGCCTGGCCTGATGGTGGGCAAACTGGTTAGGTTAGGTTCGGCCTGCTGGGCCCAGCCCCACCGGCTGCGAGGGGTCGCGGCAGGCCGTGAGAATGAGAACCTGTCGTGTGGCCGCATACCATCCATGGGTCGGCACAAGGGCGGTTTGGCCCGGAGGTGCTGCGGGGGGTGCATAAGGCTAGCTAGGCCAGGATCTCATGGGGTGCGGCTCAACGGCTCGGCCCGGAGGGACATTTCTGGTTTTCCCAACACCGCTATAGGCACGACTAAGGTGACTCAGCCCAGGAGGCCGAGGGCGGCTGGGTGGCTGGGCGGCCGGTGGGTGGCTGAGAGACTGTTGGGTGCACAGGAGGTCGTCGGTGGCTAGGAGCCGTGGGGTCGTTGGGTGGCAGTTTGGCCAGTAGGCACACAGGGGGCCGGCGAGTGCCGGATGTTGGGACGACAGCAGGCAGCCGGGGGGCCGGTGGGGGAACAGGAGGCCCCAGGCGACCGAGAGCTGGGGTGCTGGTGGGCGGCTGGTTGGCTGGTGGGTGCATGGGAAACAGGCGGAGGTCGAGAGCCGGTTCGGTCAAACCATTATAAGGGTGACACCAATTCCAAAGATTGCAGGGAGCGTGGTCATTGCCTCAATCCTTCTTTGCCTCATCATTTCATCACCATGCCAATGAACATCACAAAAGCAATCAACGGAGAGAGTCGTTCCATGTTTTTTTGGCCCGCACCGTCTGCATTTAGGGTGATAGCAATCGGTTCATAGGAAGGATGTACAATAACCCACCCAAAAAATTAAAAATTATCCTCGTTCTTTATTTTGAAGGAAAGGAAGAACATGACAATCAAATGAAAGCAACCCCTTCCTTTGTTCGATGTTTGCGGATGGAGTCACGGGGAAGAAGATGGAGTTGTTTTCATTCATCTCCACCGCTGTGCACTTTCAATCCCGAGCTCGTGCGTCAATTCATTGACGAAGATGAGGAGGGAGGGTCAGTCGTCGAAGACATCCCACATCGGTTTCTTGTGCAAGGTGCATGCCGAGGAATAAGGTCTATTTTGAGGTTGTTCTTTTTCAGGAGAGCTTTATTCTTCTAGATAACATGTTCTTCATTGGAGAGCGTAATCATCCAACTGTTAGTGGTTGCGTGACATTACCAGAGCTTCGTCAGTTGGTGAAGCCTTCCCAAATCCTCCTCCCAAGCTCTATATATATAAGAGAGGGGGGAGGATGGTAAAGATCATTGGAATTTATGATGGTTCATTTATTAAGAACCTTTCTTATTTCCAACGACACTGTTACTTAATTAAAAATGGGGTAGGATAATTAATTTACACTGGCACAATGATGTGGTGTGTTGGAATGATTAATGGTATGTCTGTCATCACAATTATAGTGGATGAGGTCAAGAGTCTCTCCATCATTAATTGTTAGAGTTGAGAGTTTCTCCCAGTTAAATGGGGGTTTCATGGGGGTTTAATCCTAGGTTGTCCCTACCACCATTACCTCTCATGGGAGGTTATGGTTTGGGTTGTCCTAGCCACCTTAACCTCCAATTTAAAGATAAGGGCTAGTGGTTCCCACATCCAACATCCACATTGAGTTTTAGTTCCATGGATCACACAACAAATATCTAAATGGATGATCAAAATAAAATAAAAATGAATTTTATTTTATTTTATAATTTACACAAAAGACCAAAAACTAACTTTTTCCCTCATCCAACTGCCATCGAGGTGAAAGTCTCCTTAAGTGAATACCGGCGCTGCGAGTTCAATGATGCCCACAGATTTCAATTCTGAGTACCGGTTCAAATGTTATAAAAAACCTCCCGTTCATTTACTAAACATACCTAAAAAATAGTTCGGAAATTTTTTATCAGACACCCTCAACCCACGATAGTCGATATTAGGCTCTGAATAGCTGAAACACACCCCAACGAACCCAATGGTACTCTTAGATTATCAGTGAGAACCTGATTCTTAATTTTGAGGTACGAGTTTCTTCTTTTCTCTTTTCCTTAAGTGTTTTTTATAAAATAAGGAAAATGGGGTAAAATCCTAAATTTTAGAAGTACACGCCGTGCACTTTTCCACGCACCATGTTCTTTTGTCCATGTGGGATGAGTACACGGGGCGTGTGGCCATTTCAGCGATGAAGGGTGTAGAACTTGACTACACACTGTGTAGTGGTCAATTACACGCCATGTAGTCTATCGGCAAGAAAATAGTAAGGCAGTAGCCAGCTGTGTGACAGAACAGGCAGTGTACTGAAGAAGACACGCCATGTAGTCATGTCGGCAGATGAACAGTCCCACGCTGGTGGGATACCTCCATAGGAATAGTTAAAAAAATTGGAATTACACAATGTTTACTTGGAAATACACGGCCTGCACTTTGTTTTTTTTGCTTAAAATGGGAACTAGCCTCCCCTGTTCATAGGGAAGTATTATAACGGGAAGAAGGAGTGGAAGAGGGAGGTTAGAGCTTTGGAGATCCGCCGAGCGCATGTCAGGATTCTTTTTTCTGCACCGTCGATCTCCCTAGAACCACGTGGGTGATTTCTCCCTTCTCCTAAAGTAGTTCTTACAAATTCTTTCTCGTAGGGAAGTTATTTATGTTTTAACTAGGTTTTCTGTTACCTTATATCTTCATCATTCTAGAATGAATCGAGGATCGTCATTCATGTATATCGTTCGTTGGTGTTAATGGTAGGTGGCTTAGTGTTAATTTTCCAACTGTTGTGCATTTGTGTGAATTATTGTGTCACGAACCCATGTTGGGGTGTTGTGTAGCTGAGAGAGTAGCTTTTTAAATACCTAGAATTGTTTAGGTAATTAAATGTGATATAAAAATACTGTTTGGGATCGATTCTTGGATCCAGGACCACCATGGGGTGCGTTCTATTGTTTACCTATTTGGCTAGGTTACCCGAGGGTATGCCTTATTTATTTTGCACATTACTTTATTCTATGAGGGGAATTGTATGTAAATAGATTATTTACATGTTGGGCATCGCCCGGTTACTTGTGCCTGGGGGCAGTGTTTTTCTATAGCCTGAAGGCATGACTATATTAGCCTGATGGAAATGTTCTATTAGCTTGAGGGAAACTCCTTACATGCTCGTGGGTAGTTGATTCTATGCCTATGGGTGACACTTTGTACGCCTGAGGGAAATATCCGTATGTTTGTGGGCATATTCCTGTTTTTGGATTCACTATACCTGAGGGTAGAAGTTTATGTGTCTAAGGAAATTGGTTGTTTACTTAGAATATTCACTATGGTGATATTTTAATTTAAATGATTAAATGGATACTTAAATGGGAATATAACTTCATATGTTTGTTATTTTTCAGTACTGATTACTTTATTTCATTTTACTACTCCACCCTGTTGTTGCATGTTGACACAAAATTGGGCAGGGACCTTTGGTGGGTGCCTACTGGGATTTATTTCTCACACCCTGTTTGGGCCATTCTTTTCGCCCCAAATAGATTATATAGATGCAGGTGTGGATAGGGGCAAGAGTCTTGAGGCATGTACTTGATTGTTGCTGAGGAGTAAGAGGGCATGGGACTAGGCCTAGGCTCGTGATGTCGCGGGCTATTCTGTTTTTCTTTTCTGTACTGGTAAATCAGTTGTAATGTATTTTATTGTAGTGTAACATGTTCAAGCTATTTTATAGAATAATTACATGCTACATCTTCATATATGTATGATGGGTGGATTCCCTTTTTGTTATAAGTTATCCATATCATTTATGTGTACTGTTACTGCTTCTGCTATTTTTTTATGTTTATATTATATTCCGCTACGCTACACATTGAAAAATGAGGGCATAGTTTCCCCTCTATGAGACCTGGGCCCTCACTTCTAGTCGGTAGCCTCTGGAATTTGTTAAAATTCTCTTGAGATCATGTGGAGTACCAGGTTCGGGGAACCCGTTGAGTGGCACCCAGAACCGGGGAGTTACAAAGTGGTATCAGAGGTTTTAATTTCGTTGACGTACTATTTGGGGCCTTATCCAGGGATAGGATGAGAATGGTAGTTAGTAATAATCTGTGCCCAGGCGTTACAATCCCGTGTACAAGGGAAATCCAATTTACATCGTATTGCAATTTTACTGATTTTGAAATTTACAGTTGATATGATTTAATCGTTGGGTGACGCACTTGGGATTGTGTTGTTATATTTTATCCTTGTGTTCTATTTAGTTACAACCTGATGAGATGAGGGTATTCCATATCATGAATCATTTAGGGACATGCTAGAAATCACATGCCATGAATAGTTCCATGCCATGTAGGTGCATTAGAAATTTCATTTTGTTGTGATAGTAGTTGTGCTAGCAAAGCATGTTGTTGTGATAGTTGCTTGATAAATACCTGCTATGTGATACTGTGTTTCTGTATATGTTTTTGGTAGAATGGATGTCAAACATCAGTTTTTGGGGATTATGGGCACCCACTGACTGGAATTTGGTGGATTATTAATTGTTTATTTTTATTATTACACAGATAAGATGTCAAACTTTGATTTGTGGGGGTATGGGCCCTCACGGATCGGAATTTGACACTTAGGTGTTGTTTTTCAGTATTTTCTAGGCTCCGATGTAGTTTTTGAGGCATACTATCTAGAAAATCAAGTATACATGCCATGTAGTACCTTCATAACGTTGTGTGTGTTCTTCTATTTGGGAAGAAAAGAAAAATATTTAATTACATAATGTGTACCCAAAGTACACACCGTGTAGTCTCTTCCCCTGTCACAAACCATGTGGGCGACAACATGGGTAAGGGAAGAGCATGGGGTGAAAATGCCATGTACCAGATGTACACACCATGTAGTGTTGACCCGGAGTCCTCCTGTGTAACTAACAACACAGACGGATGAGACCTTAAGATATACCCGCCATGTCCACTATGGAACACGACGTGTAGTCTGACCTAGGGACCCGACCATGTAACTAAAAACACGGGATGGTGTTATCCTCTCGAGTAAACGTTGTGTGTATATAGAACATGCAGTGTAGTGTGATCCGTGTGTCTGGCCATGTAACTAACAAAACTGGTCGGCGAAGCTTGTCTAGTACACAATGTGTACCTATGGGACACGCTGTGTAGTCTTGTCCATGGAAAGACCGTGTGGACTTAGCCGTGTGGCTGGAAAATGGGGTAGTGTACGCACCGTGTTTAGGGGTCACATGCCGTCTAGTATCAAGCTGAGTAGTCGGCCATGTCACAAGCGACACAGGTAGTTTGAAATTACACCATACACACCGTGTAGCCAGTATACACGTTGTGCCATTTTTTTGAACGGGAGCCGTGTGGCATAGCCTATTAGAAGGACTTGGGGATGGGGAGGAAATTCAATTACATGCCGTTTAGTCAGTATACACGACATGTAATCTTGTTTTGAAAATATTAAATGTCTTCTTCCTCTTGTTACCTTTTGGGTTTCTTCATTTTCAGTCTTTAATAATCATGTTCTAAAATGTGCGTTTGACATTGTAGTGTCATGCTACCGAGACGACTACGTGATGTTTGCCAGTTGAGCGGTGGCGACTATACTCCAGAGATTGGGGGCCATGTGCAACATGTTGATCCTCCAGTAGAGCAATATGCAGCACGAACCGTTATATCAGACACAGGCACAGATGTGTAGTTCTGTAATGGTTTTATGCGGTTCATGGAGACCTTTAAGGGAGCACCGCAGGATACCACATCTATGGATGAGCTGACTCGTATCTTCCAGCAACAGCATCTACCTATGTTTTCTTTGGATGGTAGACCACATGCTGCAGAGTCTTGGCTTGGATCGATGCAGACACTTTTCGAGCATCTTGAGATGCCCCCAGGGAAGAGGGTCATGATCACGACTTATATGCTGCGTGATTCCGCCAAGAGGTTGTGGAATGTTACCAGCAAAATAGGGCATCACATATACATGGTGTGTGAATATTTCCAGATATCCTTCTATGAATTCTTTTTCCCAGAGATGCTGAGGGAAGATAGAGCTCGAGAGTTCATAAATCTGCTTCATGGTACTATGTTGGTGATGGATAATTATGCTCTCTTTACCGATCTTCTGTGTTTTTTACCCGTTCTGGTGGGTGATGAGACTCTGAGGGCCAGATGCTTCGAGGATGGTCTCTGATATGACATCCGAGCACTGGTGAATGTTTTCATGTTGCCTTTAGTACATGTTATTGTAAATCAGATGCCGATTACATAGATGAACTTGAAGAAATCTAGTGGTGTGGACCAGGGCAGTTCAACATTAGTTTCTGGTACTATTTCTATTGGTAAGAGGAAGTGACAGATGGAATTCTCTCAGGTTGGAAGTACTATCCAGAAGAATGCTTCAAGTGGCCAGGTCATGTGCTTCCAATGTGTTAGAGAGGGGCACAATAGGGCATAGTGTCCACGAGACCCATTAAAGTGTCGAGCTTGTAGAAAGATGGATCATCCACAGCGCTTTTGCAGGGAGTTTCCACCAATGGATATTGAGAGGGGTTCTGTGTAGACTCCGTGTGGGGGATTAGGACCAGTGGCTTCTTACCCGTCAGGGAACTAAAATACTTCGGGGCGTGCAGGCAGAGATGGTGGTCGTGTCCATGGTAGTCAGACACAAGGATCTCAGAGGCAGCAGGGCGGGACAGCTCAGGGTAACCAGGCTGTGTCGTAGGGTCGCGGCACTGGGTAGGCATATGCAGTGCAACAAGCCTAGTAGGAGCAGGATCCAGAACATCTACCTTCAAAGGTACTATTATAGTAGCTTCTGTCTTGTCTTAAGTACTTTTTGATACGGGTGCTACTCATAGTTTCATATATGTACCCATTATGGAGAACCTTGGGATCTATGTTTCTTCATCTTTTGATATCATAATTCTAGACACTCTATTGTGGACTAGAACGGCTGGTGTGCGTTAGTGTAATGAGTGCCCCCTTGAGTTTGGTGGGTGTCACTTCCTTTGGGACCCCGTTGTCTTAGAGATGACAAGATATGACATCATTCTAGGTATAGATAGGTTGTTTCCCTTTCATGCCTTTGTAGACTGCTATCGTCGCAGGGTGAGTTTCACGTCACAAGAGGGCAGAGAGTATCTATACAAGGGTGAATGGGATGCCCGGGCGAGTCCAACTAGACTAGGGTATCATGGGCGAGGTGGAGTCATTGCCCAGATTGTGAGTTTATATCTTGATGATCAAGGGACTTGTTCGACGAATTTTCCTCTGGTTGTTGATCGTTTCAGGTATTTCTTCCTAGACGACTTTGCAGGTCTACCTCTGGAGAGAAAGTTGTATTTCTCTATTTAGATTGTTCCATGAGTAGCATTGGTGTCCATTCCTCTATATAGGATAACCACGCCTGAGTTACAAGAGCTCAAGAGGTAGTTATATGAGTTACAGTCCAAGGGTTTTATCCGACCCAATACATCTCCTTGGGGTTCTCCGTCCTTTTTTCAAAGAAGGAAGATGGTACCCTCGGACTCTGTGTTGATTATCAGAAGCTGAACCAGTTGACGATTAAGAATAGATATCCCTTGCCTAGGATTGATGATCTTTTTGATCAACTTCGGGGAGCACGAGTGTTCTAAAATATTAACCAAATGTCAGGATATCATTAGCTGTACGTGAGACCATTGGATATACCGCATACAACATTTTGAAGAAGATATGATATGTAGAAGTACTTGGTTATGCCGTTCGGGCTCACGAACGTGCCAACAGTTTTCATGGATCTGATGAATCATGTGTTCCATCTTTATTAGGATTATTTTGTGGTATTATTCATGGAAAACATCTTGTTATAATCTCACACTCTACACGACCATGCCACCTATATTGAGATCGTATTGAGTACACTGAGAGAGCCTAAGCTATATGCTAAGCTCTCAAAGTGCCTCTTTTGGATGGACCATATTCAATTCTGGGGTCATGTCATCTCAGAGGCAGGAGTTGTAGTAGACCCATATAAGGTGAGAGTAGTAGATTCCTGGGAGCATCCTAAGAACGTGTTTGAGATACGGAGTATCATAGGGATGGATGGTTACTACAAATGCTTCATCCAGGACTTCCCCCGCTTAGCAGCGCCATTGAAAGGATTGACTAAGAAGGTTGTGATGGTTGTATGGTCAGATGCTTGTGAGATAGCATTTTGAGACCCGAAAGGATGGTTAACAACATCACCGATCATGATACTCTAAGAGCAAGGGAAGAGCTATACAGTTTACTATGAAGCATCAGGTATTGGGCTATGAATAATTTTGATGCAGGGTGATCGATTTTTTGTGTATGGGTCTGGGCTGTTGAGGCCACATGAGAGGAATTAACTGACACATGATCTCGAGTTAGCTATAGTTGTTCATGCATTGCGCTGATGGAGAAATTATCTATTGGGAGAATGTTTTATGGTCTTCACTTACCAAAAAAGTATCAAGTATATCTTTACTCAACATGAATTGAATCTGAGGCAGTGATGGTGGGTTGAATACCTTCACTCTTTCAATTTTGAGCTTGCCTATACACCTAGAAAATATAATTCAGTAGAGGATACGCTGAGCAGGATGACATAGGTATAGGATGTACAAGAGGCCAGTGATGAGTGGAAGCTCATGGAATTGTTCTCTGAGATTCATTTGGAGGTGCATGACAGTCAGGGGAAGACTTATCTTTCCTATTTAGTCATGACATCTACCCTCCTGGATAGAGTAAGGATGAGACAACTATATGATACAGAAGGCCTAGTTCTACGGGAGTCAGTGGAAAGTGAGGACCCTACTCGTGGTTGGACAATAGGCGATGATGAGGTTATTTGTTTCCATGGATGAGTATGGGTTCCAGGTGATATACACGACGATCTGAAGCCGGAGTTTCATGCATCAACTTTGGCAGTTCGTCCTGGGGTTACCAAGATGTACCGATACTTGAGACATCGGTACGGTGACAAGGTATAAAGAGTGATGTAGCTAGTTTTGTTACGTGGTGTTCAACTAGTCAGCAGGTGAAGGGAGAGCATCATATGTCGGCAGGGCTATTACAAAAATTACCCAACATGGAGTTGAAGTGGGATGATGTTGTGATGGATTTCATGACTGGTATTCTGAGGTCACCGTGAGTCAATGATGCTGTGTCGGTTGTTGTAGATAGATTCACGAAGATAGCTCACTTCTTTCCGATCAAGGAGACCATCGGTGTTGAAAAGCTCAAAAAGTTGTATATCCAAGAGGCCGTACGCCTACATGGGGTCCCTCATTCAATCATTTTAGATAGGGACACCCATTTTACATCTCTTTTCTGGCAGAGTTTTCAGAGGGCACTGGGTACATAGGTGCTTCTGAGCACAGCTTACCACCCTCAGACCGATGGCCAGTCAGAGCGTATGATACAAGTGCTTGAGGACATGTTGTGTGCATGTGTCATAGACTTTGGGGATCTTCGGAGAAGCATATACCCCTAGTCAACTTTGCCTAAAATAACATCTTTTAGGCAACTATTGAGATGGAACCATACAAGTAATTATATGGTAGGACATTCTTATCACTTTTGTGCTTGTTAGAGACAGGTGAGGCAGTGTTAGAGGGACCACGTCTCATGCAGAATACTTCTGAGCAGGTCCAGTTGATTCATAAGTGGATAGATACCGCACAGTCTCATGAAAAATCGTATGATGATCACCCCAGACGACCTTTAGAGTTCGTGGTTGGGGATCAGGTGTTCTTTCATGTTTCACTGAGGATGGGATACAGGTGGATTAGGAGACAAGGTAAACGTTCACCAAGGTATGTGGGGCCATTTTAGATTCTGGAGAGAGTTGGGCCGGTTGGCTAACGGTTACAGTTACCACATAGGTACCAAGCCATGCACGACGTCTTCTATATATCTCAGTTATGCTACTATCATTCATACTTGTATCACATCTTTCAGCTAGAGGAAGTTGAAATGGGGGAGGATGCGTCCTTTGAGGAGAGTCTGATCTGTATCACTGACAGGAGCAAGAAGGTTCCCTGAGGTCAGTCAGTTCCTCTCGTACTGGTGCTATGGAAGCATGGTCGAGTGTAGGAAGAAACCTGGGAGAGAGAGACTGACGTATGTGCTTAGTGGACTGAGAAGTTCTGAGATTTATCTTCACCACCCTTGGAAGGGAAATTCGGGGACAAATTGCTTTATGGGGGGATGTTTGATAGAACAAAGTTCTTAATTTTGTGGTACGAATTTCTTCATTTCTCTTTTCCATAAGTGTTTTCAGAAAATAATGAAATTGTCGAAATATCCTAAATTTTAAAATTACATGTTGTGTACTTTTCTACATGTTGTGTACTTTTGGATTTGTGGGATGAGTACATGGGGCGTTCAGCCATGTCGGCAATGAAGGGTGTAGTAGCCGACTACACACCTTGTAGTGGTCCTTTACACACCGTGTAGTCTATCGATAGACAAATAGTAAGGTGGTAGCTAGCTATCCCACAGAACACGCCGTTTACTATAGAAGACATGCTGTGTAGTCATGTCAGCAGATGAATAGTGCCACACTGGCGGGAACCCGCCAGAGGAACAGTTAAAAAATGAGAAGTACAGGACGTGTACTGGGAAATACATGCCGTGTACTTTTTTTCCACTTCAAATTGGAATCATCCTCCCTTGTTCATAGAGAAGTCTTAGAATGTGAAGAATTAGCGGAAGAGGGAGGATGGAGCTTTTGAGATCCGCCAAGTGCACGTTGGGAATCCGTTTTCTGCACCGTCGATCTCTCTGGAACTGTGCGGGTGAGTTCTCTCATCTTCTATAGTAGTTTATAATACTTATTTCCAGTAGGGAAGTTATTTATGTTTGAAAGAGGTTTTATTTCACCTTATATCTAATTCGTTCTATGACGAATCAATGATCGTCGTTCACGTATATCATTCGTGGGTGTTAAAGGTAGGTCGTGTGGTGTTAATTTGCCAACAATTAGGCATTTCTGTGAATTATTGTGCCACACACCCATCTTAGGGTGTCGTCTGGCAGAGGCCATAGCTATTTAAATACCTAGAATTTTATATGTAATTAAATGTGATAATAAAATTCTATTTAGGATCGCTTCTTGGATCTAGGACCACCCTGAGGGTGTGTTTCTCTCTTTAGCTGTTTGGCCAGGATACCCAAGGGTATGCCATATTTATTTTGCGCATTAAATTTTCCCTGAGAGGAATTGTATGTGAACTACTTATTTACTTGTTGGTCATGTCCCGGTTACTTGTGCATGAGGGATGTGTTTTACTATAGCCCGAGGGCATAAATGTATTAGCCTGAGGGAAATATTCTCTTAGCCTGAGGGGAACTCCTTCCGTGCCTGTGAGGAGTTGATTCTGTGCCTGTGGGTGACACTTCGCACACTTGAGGGAAATATCCATATGCTTTGGGAAGATTCTACTGTTTGGATTCTCTTTACCCGAGGGTAAGAGTCTACGTGTATGAAGAAATTGGAAATTTACATAGAATATTAACTATGTTGATATTTTCAATTAAATGATTAAACGTATATTTAAATGGAAATATAATTGGTTAAGTTATTTACTTTTCAGTACTGCTTACTTTATTTCATTTTACTACTACTCATTGTTGTTGAATGTTGAAACACAGTTGGGCATGTGCCTTTAGTGTGTGTTTACTGGGATTTATTTCTCACACCCTGTTTGGGCCATCCTTTTTGGCCCAAACAGATTATATTTTTGCAGGTGTGGATAGGGGAAAGAGTCCCTATGTTGGTACATGATTGTTGCTAAGTAGTAGGAGGGCATGGAACGAGCATAGGCTTGTGATGCCGCTGGATATTCTGTTTTGAATTTCTATACTTGTACTTCAGTTATAATGTATTGTATTGCAGTGTAACATGTTTTGGCTATTTTATAGAATAATGACATGCTACATCTTCATATATGTATGAATGCTGGTTTCCCTTTTTGTTATTAGTTATTCATTTCAGTTATGTGTACTGTTACTGCTTACTCTGTTTTTGTATGTTTATATTATATTTCGTTGTACTACACTTTGACCAATGAGGGCATTGTTTCCCCACTATCAGACATGGGCCCTCGCTGCTAGTTGGCAGCCTCTGGTGTTTGGGGAAATGCACTTGAAGTTATGTGGAGAATCAGTTTCGGGGCACCCATTGAGTGGCACCTGGACTGGGATGTTACATTATCAATCCGAGTTACCATTTAGATGTTATTAATTTTACAATAAAATAATTGTCACAATTTGTTTTGCGGCCAAAAACTAACGTTCTATGGTGGCCCGAGTTGACGAAAATCAGCATCAACTTAAAGAAAGAATACCCTCAGAAGGTCATCAGCAGAATCATATTTTTAATCCGAGTTAACGTTTGTGAGTTATAAGCATTTGAATAATAAAATAATTTATTTAATTATTTTATTTATTATTATTCCATTTTTGGTTTTTCTCACAGAAGGCCCGTGCCGACTAATCTTAAGTCATGCCTAGGGTAAACCCACCATCATGAGTGAACAGTGCCCTCATATTTCTAATCTGAGTAACCATTTAAGAGTTATTACACTTTTTCTAGGAGACAAGTTATGCACATTAACATAAGTTTAAAAAAACTTCTACAGAACTTTCCAGCCACTCAGGGCGTCGGAATCACGCGCCGTCAGATTTCACAGACTCATAAAATTTCTAAATATTAAAACAAATTACTTAGAATTTACAGTTATTTATATTTATAACATTATAAATATTATTTATTATTGTTCTCAATATGTTTATTATTTTCTTATTATGATGATTAAATATAGGGTTTGACTAATCATGATTATTTCAAATTGGTTTTATTAAAGATAGGTAATAACACATTACTCTATAAAATTTATCATTCTTATATCTTAAAATGTACTAGAAATTTAATTTTAATATTATTTATAATGATATATTATCATTCCAATGGTACTTTTTCTTATGAAATTTAAAGATGAAATTTATGATGATCATGGTTCTTTTATTTTAAAACTGTGGACATTTGTATTTTTACAACTGAGTTTAAAAATAATATCTCTATTCATGAAACAAAATATTATTTAATTTAATATCAATTTAATACATACCCATTTTAAAATTCTCATTTTTATTTAGGCTATTATTTTATACCATTTTTCATGTTGTTGGTTTCACTAACCCAAACAAGATATTACAATAATTAATAGATGATTGTGATTGTAAAAGTGGGTTCAATAGGAATGAAAAATTATTAAAAAATAATAATTTTTTTTTTAAAAATAATTTTGATGTGTTATTTAATATTTAAATATATATTATAAAAAATGTAATGGTGATTAAAAATTATATACGATACATCGTAGAGGTGGATGCCCACACCAAAAATAGAAAATTTCATCATTTGACGAATAATGATATGGTGTTTTATAATATTTACATTAATAATACAAATTAAATTAAATATTTCTACTTCATTAATAAATTTGAAAATTTTAATCATTCAAAAGTGGATATGGTGATAAACAGAAGTTTTTTCATTGTTAAGGATACAATATGCACAACACATAGATTCTAGATTAATTTTTCATTCCAGAAGAGAAAATATGGTTAATTAAAATTCCCTTAGAATAATAATGTTATTTTCGCAATAATGTCTACTGTAATTATATATGAATTATAAAATCATCCTTTATAGATTATGACAGAGTGGAAAAATGTTAAGAAAAATAACATATATAAGACTTTGGATTTCTAATAAAAGAATCTTCTAAATGGGAGGGAATGAGAAAATATCATTTCTATTGAGGATTAATTTGATAAAATTGTATTACAGGGGTCCAATAAAGGGTATAATTTCAATTGGAAATTGAAAATTTGGACTATTCTTGATGTTTTTGTGATATTACTATTTATATGTGGCGAGATTGAGATATTGTACATATTTCCTCTTAATAAAAATGAAGAACATGTTATAAGTGTAAAATTCTAAAGAAATAGACAATAATTGATTTTGTATGAAATAAGAGTAATAAAACATCAACCATTAATTTTAATATATGTTATAAAATGTTTTTTTGTCCTTTACCTTTAGATCATTATGATTACCATTTTTTTGTTTTATCATTGTAACATGTTTTTACCTAAGTAATATTATTTTAATAACATAGAATCTAAAAAATTATTAAAAAACATGGAAATAATTATTCCTAAAATCAAATAAATTTAATGAAATTAATTTTCCTATTTATGAAAAATAAATTTTAACATTAATTCTTGTTACACGGAAACACCCATTTTCAAGAAGGATAATATTTTTATAGTTAAAATTTTTATATATTTTTAATTTTTAATTTTATTCTGTTTACATGATAAGATTTCTATTAATATGAAAATTATAAATTTTATGTTTCCCCAATATTAATCAAATATAATTTTTTTTACAAAAAAATTATTTAATTAATATTAATGAACATGAACAATATAATATTTAAGAGAATATTAAATATGTATTAAAATGTTGAAGATGGGTTTTATATGTAACAAATGATACTCAAAAATGTAAAATATTAATTATTATTTGATTAATTTTTCAACAAATAGGTTTCATAAACATCAATATCATTCTTATATAATGATGAAGTCATCATAGTTACATCTTTATTACCAAATTTATTTTTCATTATTCACCTGAAAATAAACTATAATATAAATATACAAAAAAACATCATAATCAAATATTGAAATGATAAATATGAAACCTATATATATATATATATGTAAATAAATTTTCAATATAAAAATTGACAACTTATTTATTAAATAAATTCTAAAAATATAATGAAAACATCTTTCATAGTAACATCACTAATTTTTTAAAAAATTTAACTATTCATCACTTTGTTTGCTATAAATTACCAACAAATTTTTTGTTTATAATCTATTAATAAATTATTTATTTTTAATATAAAAAATATATTATTTTTGAATAAAAGAAAATATATATAGTTTTTATAAAGTATAAATATTAATTCATAATTAATAAATATTAGTTATTTTACCACAATAATTAAATTAATCAATTCCATAAAATTTATAAAGAACAATACTTTTGGTTTCTAATTTCATTTCTAAATTTTTTCCATCTATTTTCAATCATCTATTATGTGGGTACATAATAATGTTTATATGGTGTTCAATGATTCATTTTTGTTTGGTGTAGCTGGTGAATAAAAATATTGAACAAAAGTTTTTTTAAAGAGAAAAAAAATTATATTATTAGTGTGTCACAATCTCCTAATTAATTAAATTTCATGCTTACATTTTTATAATAAATCAAAAATAATGTTAGAGGAAATGATTTTTATGATATATATAACTCTAATTACATTTTCAATTCTAGTTGTTTTCTTTATATATTTGGAATGACTATGAAACAACACTATTAAATTCATCATGTTATTTGATAACATCATGTTTATTTGGAAAACAAATTATTGATTCCTTTAATTTTCTTAGATATATCAGAGTTTGATTGCATTAAGACATTCCCATTTGTATTATTTAACAATCCCAACAAGTACAAAATTAAATGATTATTCATTCAATACCTTGGTAAACCAAACATCCATGAAACTCCAAAATTCACATAAGTATTGAATTTTGGGAGTTAAATATGTTCACATTATTAATCACAATTTTTTATACCCATATTTTTTTAATCACATGACCTATCACTCTATATTATATTAAATTATTTTTCTCATTGGGATGATTTACGCATTGTCCATGGAATCAAATATTATTTTGGTTCCATTAGGAACAATTCACAATTAACCCCAATAGTAGTTAATCATGACTGTTAAACACCATAAGTGATATATTCAATGTTTATTATATCACTAATTATTATTCATAAAGGAATACCTATTAAAAATTTATCTCATATTTCAATTCATCGTAATGAACTATTGGTTTAATCATGTTTTTGTTCGGATACATCTTCTCAAATTCTATAGTGTAATTCCATAACATAATAAAAATGTAATATTGTATTTTATTTATAATTTTATTGAAAAAGAACATATCAAACCGGTGTCTAAGAAGGTGTTTACTCTTAGGTCAAGTTATTGTGAAATAGTGTGAAGATTTATTCTATAAAGAAATAGAATCGTTCAGAATAATTACACCTTATTGTTAGTGATGTTATTTTACCCTAACACCTAACATACTCAATATTACCTAAAATAATCATTATTTTTATCTATAAAATCAAATTATTATAATCCGTATATTATCTCCCCATAAATTATCCTAAATAATAAGATATACTATAGTTACATTTAAACCCTCCTTTTAGGCATTCTATATCCTCTATACCCATAATCACAAAATTAACTATGGATAAACACCTTCTATATATAATTAATATGAAACAAGATAAATAGGCCTAATTTTAAATATCATTAATTAAAAAATCACAAAAACTATCTATTCACATATATTCATATGAAATTTTATTTTTAGTTATTTTAAGAGTTAGGAAAACAATTTTTCAAACTACACATTTCCTTTCTCCGAAAATTGATATATTTCAACTATATAATAATATATGTAATCAATAAAAATAATCATCATCTCCAAAAATGATCCGCATACAATATTTTTAGACATTTTAGTTTTAATATAGTTTTACATATCATGGGGATTTGGTAAAATAAGAAGGGTAAAAAAGTTCTTGGTAAGCATAAATGTTAGTGTTAGATATCAATGATCATAAGAGAGTGAAATAATAGAATAAATAATATGGTATAAATAAATAATCAAAATAATTATGTCATCAAAAGAATTTTCCCTGACGTAATATCCATGGCGTACATATCAATCGATAAAAACAACATATTTATAAATAGTTTCATAGTGATGTAATGAATTATGAAAGACAATTAATTCCAAATGGTAAGGGAAGATATATTGAACCTATATAGCATTATCAAAATTTCAAGGGCTAATGTCTCATAATTATTTTGTTTTTGGAAGGAATACATAAAAATATCAATGATGTTATTTCTCATCAGACCTAGTGATGAATTTTGAGGATATTAATGGCCAAACCTATCAGTAATTACGTCTAATGAATTCATAATTTTTTAGAATTAATAATATATACAACACATAACAAATATTTCATAATAAGAAATTATCATCCATATTGGAATAACAAAAATATCATGTTTCAATATTATCTTGATGAATAAAAAGAATATATTTTTATATAAGTATCCATAAAACTATAACTGTTCTGAGCAATGTGAATGGTGATATATTTGTAAATTACCAATAAAATTATTTTATAGAGTCCTAGTGAACTACCTATAATTAAGTGAATTTAATAATTTATTTTTTATAATAGATATAAATGATATGAAAAAATATTCAATAACCAAGATGTTTTGGAAATAAACTAGCAATGATGTATTCTACAAATTTTATAACCCCTAAAAAAATATTATGATATTACTTTTCATCTATAAAATGACCAATATATTCATCAAAAAATTAAAAAAAATTATGAAAATGAATGATAACCCAAATAAGTACAATTTAAATACAAAAACCCCTTCCACAATGATAATATAATAATCAGAAGATCATATACGAAATACTAGTAAATAGATATATAAAATTTTTACATATATTAAATTGAGGATTTAAAACACTATATATAATAAAATATGGTTTAAAATTCCCATCATATCCCATGAATCTTAGTATAGTGTAAAACAAAAAAAAATCACAAAACATTCAAATAAAAAACTATTATAGGATGTAATTTAGAATAGAATAGTAAATAAAATTCTTTATTATATAATCATGATATTAAACATCATATTGGTAGTATATGAAACATAAAATAAAAAACATGTAATATAATATAAACTTGTATCATGTAATTGAAATTTTAGAAAATATAACCCTTATATGTATGATAATCATTTACATAAGAATCAATTGAGAATAGGAATTACATGAAGAAATGTTGAACCCCATAAATTATACACAAAAAGTAAAATTATTCATTAGATAAAATAAATAAAATTTGGATAAGTGGATCTCCATATGGTATTTTGTAAATCAATGGATGAAAATATCATTAAAATATAACCTCAACGTAATTATTGACTTCCAATAATTAAATTGTAACTCCTATATTAAAAAAATTATGAAAATTATGACCTAATTTAGAAGAATTTAAATTTCTTTATCCTTTTATAAATTTTTTTTATATTATTCAATTATTATTGTACAAAATTTTCTATTTGATGTGTTAAGAGGACTCTTGTAGTGTAGCTTGGGATGTTAAATCCTCAGTGGATATAAAAAAAACTACAGACATGTAAATTGTATGGATTATTTTTGGATTTGAAGTTGACAACCATGGGTTGATTTTAGATGTTATTAAAATATAACTATGATATCAATATAAATTAAAATTATGAGAATGGTAAAATCCTATGTTATTACAATGGGAGGATTATATTAATTAATTTTTGAATTATTTTAGTTTCCTTAACATATTTTGTATTCATTTAATGAAAAAAAATCATGACATACTAGTTTAGAACCTTCACATACAAATGATAATCATACATATACTTAGATGATCATTTTTATGATAACTCTAGGTAAAGGGTATTATAATAACACCAAAGGATGTGGTGATAAAATCCAAAAAATGATAAGGAATATATAAAATTATTGTAATAAAACCTAAAATAAAAGAAATTATTAATCCTTTATTAATGGAAAAATATCGTCGAATCCAGAATTACTCAACTCCCCTTGATCAACCCATATGAGGGATACCCTTCATTGAGGTTATGATCATAATGGATGTAGAATGTGGACTCTTGTGGGTGAGATTAAATAAGTTAAAACAATGAAATAATTAACACACTGACATTTTGTGAAGCATTAATCATGTTCTACTATAACATATTCATTTTTAACCAATTTTTTGTTATTTAATGTGCACTAAACCAACAAAATAATAATTTATTTCATGGTAGAATTCTATAAAATGCCTCTAATTTTTTGGCCTTATTCAAATACACATTTTTCCAAACCCCATAATTTCCCCACCCCATTCCTTATCCCTTATGATCCCTTCCCCCCTGACCAAAAAATATGCACACCCCCCCCCCCTTCAACGGTGCTCTTGAGCACACCACCACACCCTCTCCGATATGCCATCCTTCTCCCACGAGCTCCCCTTACCCCAGACTCAAAAACCTAGAATGACCCCTACCATTACTCATAAGCCCAATGCCACACCCCACCGTACCCTTCACTCTAGAACGTTCCCCCCAATATCCCCTTACCCCTAACCATGAACCATATCACTATTATTATTACCCCACAGCTGAACCTCATGAATATCCCAGGACCATTAATCATGTTCCCACAAGACCTTGATGGAACTACTACCACATCCCCCCATATATCTCCCCCACCATTTCCATAACCCTAGGTATCTGCCTCACCCAAGCCCCGTCTCTTTCATTCCCATTTCCTGATCAAATTCTGTTGGTGAGGTTATATAGGTTTGGTTTCTCTCTTCATTTAAATTTAGAGTTTAGTAATAAATTTTTTAACTCAATTTTTATTACACCTTGTTTTCACCATTGGACATAGAAAATTGGGCTATGAAAATTCATTTTCATAACAGGGAACCTATATTTAAAAACAAATTGTTTACATTGGTATTATGGTTTGAAATATTGAGTACATATGTCATTTTAATTGGTTTCATTATATATCATTCTTTTATTTACAATATAATTATTATCTGTATTCCAATATATTTTTAATTTAGTGATAGGTGGTTATTTGTTTATTGTATACCTTGAGGCAAATGATACAATATCATTACATGATATCATTAGTCCACCACCGCTACTTGGAATCCTTTCTCATATGATTCGGCATGATTTGGGTTATATAGAAACATTTTGTTGTTCATAATAGATGTTAATATCCGGGGAAATTAAAATACACAATATAAATCATATTTATACAACCCTAAAAGTACATCTACATTCATGAAGAATGATACGTGGGATTTTTACATCCATGTAATCATTAATAACATAACATAAATAAATTCATTGATTATATACTAATCTATAAAATTATAAAAAATAATAAATAAATAAATATTGATACCAAAATATATTCCCATTCCTTTCATTGATTACAGAATTGATATTAACCTCTGAGTCCATCTATGGAATGATATCATAATATCAATATGGTGTTCCCAAGAAACTTTTGTAAATGTCACAATTTTTACCAATCAAATTATGATGTCCATTATAGTGCATCATGACACATTTATATTGATTGAAGATAAAACCCATACATATATGATCATGGTTTTTGTTATAGTAAGAACACATAGAAAAATATAAAAATAGGAAAATATTATTAAAATATTTTAATGAATAAAAAACAAAATTCCATTTACTTGATGTATAATAATGATGTAACTCTATATTAATAAGATGATATGTATGCATAAAATCCACAATGGAAGGAGATAATTAATACAGTTACAAGTGATCAACGGAAGTGAAAGCACAAGGGATAAGGTAAAGGTTTTAGGTCCCAATAATTGTGGTATATAAAAAATGTTTTAATGATTTTGAAATAATTAGAGATGGATAGTGGGGGATTCACGTGATACAATATAGTTTTCTCTTAGAAAATAAGGATTATATGACCTTGATGTATATAATCATGATACATTGTTCATGAAATGTAAACAATCAACCTGGGTCAACCTACCACATCATTTCAATTATAGATTTTGAAATTATTTAGATCACAAATATATCTTATTTCCTTTAAAACCATTCTCTAAAATACCATTTTCATAAATCAAATATTAAACAACCATATTTTAAGGTCCTAGTTCATATCGTAGATATATATACCCATAATAATTTATATAATTTTTTTTATGATGGGATGGAATTTTTTTCTTTTATTTCAAAATTATATTTTGATATATATAGTGGAAGTGAAATGTTATATTATTATTGTTCATAAAAACTATCTGGATTGATTCCATTACATTTTCATGGAAATTTAATAGAGACTGTTATTAGCCATAAGAAATGTAATTGATGGTGTCGGGTTCTTAACCTTAAGGTAATATTTTTAACACTTTTGAAGATCATGAAAAAAATAATAGTTGGTATAGACTGTACAAGATGTGAGGGATTTATAGTGTACTAAAATTTATAATGAAAATGTATGTGTTTTTTATATACATTTTTTGAATTGATCTATTTTCAGTATATATTATATAAATTGGTCTTTATAAGTTATAAAATCATTTAATTTTCTACACAATACTAATTTAGTAATTTTTGTGAATTTAGAAAAAATTTGAAACATATTATCCCTATATAAAAAGGGTATATTTTTTTAATGTACAAATCACCTAAATGGTTTATTATTAATAGCTTATTTTATCCTTATTCTATAACACTAATAAAAATATTTATAAAATAATTACGAAATAATTTTTTTCATAAATGTTATGAAAGAACTTTTAATTTATATATTCATTATTTCAATTTCCAATTTATATGTTGGCATAAACATGTTACTCATTATGTAATCACTTATTAAATTGAATACTGTCAAGAAATTTTGATTTTGAGGTCTGGAATATTAGGATCACGGTGTGATTTGATCTTTAATTTAATTTTTTATTGTATGTATAACCAAAAACAAAAACCTATAAAAAAATAAAATTTTATTATTTTTGTTCTTTTGAGCACTAATTCCCATATTTCTTTTTTTTTTCTAGGAAACTAATCGCTAGAAACAACACCATTATATTCCCATTGATTATCTATTCCATCAAAGAAAATTTATTTTCATTAATTATTTAATATATTTAATTCCATGTATTCACTATTTTCCAATATATATTTTCAAACATTGTTATAGATTTGTGTTTTAATATTTTTTTAATAAATTGTAGGGACATTATGATATATATGGGTAAATATTGGATCACATTTCGGAGGAACACAATACATTATTGTAAGGGTTAGGAGGAGTTTTTATATTTTTATATTTCAAATAAATCATTTGATGGGTTAATAACATTTCCATGAAGTTAATATAAATAGAGATTATGGTTGAAGATAAATGAAGATTATGAATAGTTGATTTTGAAGAAATTACATGTTCAATATATGTATTGGGTTTGGAACTGAGAATTGAAAATTAAATAATGTTTAATGACTAATATAAATCAATATATTGAGATAAAAACATCTTAAAAATTTTAAAATGGAATGAAAAACCTTATAAATTATGCATTCAGTATTGAAATACAACCACATCAACATAAAAAAATATAGAACAACCAGTTGAGAGTGATATAAATAGAAACATTACAAGTGATGTTTATTTGGAAATAATGAAACCAGATAAAGATTATATAATATCACATAATCCTCTTCATAATTATATGTAGACTAATTTAAGAGGAAACATCACTGAGTAGAAAAATGCATTTCATGGTTTAGATAATGATAGAAATGAAAAGTCATAAAGTGGATGTTAGAAATATTCAAAACATTCTCTTCTGCTGAAGTAGTACCATATAAAATTCCCATGTGAAATTATATATAAGGTGATTTATATGATATTTTAAATATTGTTTGATGTATTTTTTTTTGAAAAAATCCGCTAAAATTTTTATGATATAAAAAAATTCATTAGAAATATTAGCACGAATTATACCAATATGCATGTGTTTCACAATGATTTTACGCTCTATTGTGTAGAGGATTCAAGTATACATGACTGAAATTTTTTTATTCATCTAGATGGAAGTCAGTGGGTGATGTTGGTAGTTTGAATCTACATACTACTTTATAGAGGAAGAAAATGAAAACACATGCAAAGGTATTTCATTACTTTCCTTTAAAGCCTTAATTACATAGATTATTCTTGTCTTCAAAAACCACTGAGCACATGAAGTTGAATTAAATAGATAATTAAAATGATGTGTTAATATGACATCCAAGGGATTCAAGATTTGGTAATTTAATGGATACATTACTTAAAAATTTCACTTTTGTTCATATAAATGTGCTATTAGGACAAGCTTCCAATAGATTCAACCAATTTTTGACTTCGATCTTCAGCTATATCAATTTTATGGTTATTTTGATTCTGTACAATCGGCCTCCAGGAATTTGTATATAACAAACATATTTTATCATTTAGATAATTATTCAAGGAAAATATTTCCTAGAAAATATATTGATATATACATACATCCTCTAATTAAATAATTACATGAGTTATAGAGCAAAAATGTTTTGACCTATGAAGTATCTTCTAAAAAAAGCTTCATAAGGAAACATTCTCTATTGTTTACTATCTATGAATTTCAAAGACATTATAAAATAAATAGTTGTAACTCTTACATGGGTTTAATTTTTCATATTTTAAAAATTTATTTTGTGTTTTAATTTATATGTAATAGTCAAAAATGGTATTTATTGTGTAATCAAAAAATTATCAATGCATCTTATATATTTCTATTGAAAAAGTCAAATTTTAGTGGTTATATTGAGCATAGAACACCTCCAAAGTTGTTGATTGGTTATAAAATACAAAAACAACTTGGACATGATAAAAATATTGTGATGGAATATAATTTTAATGATGGTTGCAAATGACTTCAAAATAAATCTTCAAGTTAAATCAGTATGAAAAATTAGAAGAAAAAATTACATTATTCAAAATTTCATATTGGGAATTTAATTTGTTGTTGTATAATAACGATGTTATGCATATTAAGAAGAATTTTTTACCATATGATCTTAAAATTGATTGATTATAATGGAAAATTTATGGACCATCTCAATCAAAACATATAATTAAATGAATGTAGATAATGTGTGATCTCTAGACAAATGAGAATGGAAATTATGATCCAATAAAAATTTTAATAAGAAATAGGGATAAATATACATTCATTCAAATTTGAAAACATTTAATTTATATTATATTTATTAATGTAACATCTCATGGTGTGTTGACTCAATGAGTAATAGGATACATGGATTGAAAAGTCACAGTTTACATATTTTCATAGAATAGTTACTACCACTGGAATTGTGTACATTATTACTTGAAATGGTTACAACAATTGTACTCTTATTTTGAAAATTTTTCTGACATATATGTCAGATAAATTTTCATTCATTTGAGAGTTAAAACCATCTAGAGAGATTTATATTGACCCTTTTCTCAAAATATACAATCTTTCCATCATCATTTTGTACTGTCATGAGGCATTAAATAGTTCATTTGGTTAAGGAAGCCAAATTAGGAGGCCCTATACATTATCGATGGATGTATCTACTATAGTGGTATTTTTTTCTTTTCAGTAAATATATAATGGATGTTCGTTAAATTCAGATTCTTAT
Source organism: Viscum album (assembly GCA_963277665.1). Classification (NCBI taxonomy): domain Eukaryota; kingdom Viridiplantae; phylum Streptophyta; class Magnoliopsida; order Santalales; family Viscaceae; genus Viscum; species Viscum album. The sequence goes on along the minus strand of OY728165.1, from coordinate 81,021,003 downwards.
TTTTTATTTTATTTATAAATATGATGGTCATTATAATTAATACATCAAAAATAAATCTCAGCTAGAAGGCTATTTGTATTTGGTGTGTATTGACTTTTTTTCAAGATACATGGATGATATTAGTATGAGATTCAATCGAATTAGACATGATGATGACATATGGACTCAATGTCAACAACATGGGATATCAAAAATCATTATTACTATTACTGTATCAGCTGGAAGGAAATCAAATGATGCACTGATATATTTGGAATTATTATAGACACATTGATATATACTACTTAATAGTGTAATTGTAGATCCATCTATTAAATATTTCTAAATACAAACATATATATTAAGGATTGTAAAAACATGAAATGGAAACAATATTAAAAATTCAATTAATAAATATCATATAGAATGTTATGCACAATGTGATATTTCATTAAAATGTAAATAAAAATGGATATTAGGATGACACATATATTTTCTAAATCTAATAATGTATATAAAAATTTTAAGATCATATATATTGATTATCAAACTGGTTTCTCAAAATATTTTATATTTCTTGTTATAGGTCTTTTAAATAATTCTTGAAAGTTTGATTACTACAAAGTGAATGGATTTATATTTTCTTATAGTTGAATGGGGAGAGGGTTAGAAAGCACTGAATAGTGGTATATTTGTGTTTTCCAAAGAGGGATAACATTTAAGGCTGGCTGATATTATTGAATTGAATGACAAATAACATTTTTTTAGTAAAACTATTTTGATGATATTTTAGGGGTGTTAAAAGAAATTCCTTGAAATTTACTTGTGTGAACCTGCCTCACTTGATGGATATCGGTGACAATGAATTTAATTATCAATATAACTTATAATCCTAATAAAAATTTTATATGACATTATAAATATCACGGACTAATGGTGCACGGTATTTTCGCACATAAAATGAAGAATTTATTATGATATGGGTTATGATGTATAATATTTGACCTCTGATATCAAATCCCATCAACTATCAGAAGGGAGCATATTTTTCCCTCATGATATTGAAAATATTTGACTAGAAATGGTTGAGGAAGTATATGAAGTAATTATGGAGCATGAAAATGTCAGTATTTTATGATAAAATGAATTTATGTAAAGTCATCCATTAATTTATCAACCACTTATGTTATTTTTTCAAACATTCATTATCATATATATAAATATTTTTTCAGTATTATGCATCTCTAATACGTTCTAAATTTTTTTCTGCATGATTTTTTAAAATATATGTTATATATTTAATTTCATTTTATTAAATGATATGAATGACAAGGAGGGATAATTTTATTAATCCTAGTCAACATTTAGTTGTTGTCACATCAACCATTCTAATATATGATGATCCACCAGTCTTCCTTCCTATAGCATCTGTGACACCCTATTTTTTCCCCTACCCTATCCCTCACACCAATAATTTTTTCATATTTTAGCACAATTTCTTTCAATGTACCATTAACTTCCCAGCGATGCCCTCTCATTCAGCAAGCTTATTAATGAGGGAGTAGGTTTTCACTCATGTTTCATCATCGGGAAATATTGTAGGGTAACCATTATAGGTTTAAATTATGAGATGAATAAATTTATTTTTGTTTTTTATTCTACAACCTAATTTTAATAGATGTTTTAAATAATGATACAATATAGAGAAATATGAAATGTTCATATGTTTGGAATTTGAATAGACTGAAGTTATTTTTCTCATTTCACTACTTTAGTGTGTCTATAGATAATTATGTTGTTATATTTTCAACATTGAAGGACAACTAGAATAGGGTCCAGTTACCCTTTTGATTACATGTGATGATTGGATTTATATGTCCCATTAAAGGAAAAATAATGTTTTTATTCATATGTATTGGAAATATTAATACATTATGGTTTAATTTAATTCCATTATGTTATTGAATTCAAATATTTTAAAATTTAATCACATTATATAGATTTTCTCCACTTTACCATTGCTCATATTGTTGGACCAAAGTGGACTTTGGATATTTTGTGTAGGAAATGGAAGTATTTTAAATGGATTTTGTCAAATTAATTAAATGATAATCATTGAGAACCCTTTTACTTTATGATAAAGTACACAATAGGGAACCTAGAAGGAAATTGATTGTTTTTGTTGATAGCCATCGCAATGAGAAGCACACGGTATTTAAATATATATTTTTATATTAATATAATTTTTAATTTATATATGAATATGATAAGTGTATGATATTTAATATATTACTATTAAATTACATGTTATTTATTATAGTAGGTTTTAAAGAAAAATACATAAATCCGAGCTAAGAAAATAATCCCTCATATTCTAGGGTCAAAGAGTTTTTTCAGTAACCGATTGAGTCTGGTAATAATTCTATTAGTTTAAATTACTATAATATATTACTAACTATTTAATATGTAAAATTTTATATTGATATCTATTTAATACAATCATAAAAATTAGGGCACCATGTATCCTAGATAGTTTTTTGGTGGGATGTTCTTAAGAAACATGACTGGAGTTATGTTAATGAGCCTACCTAATAAGTTGGGTGTTTGAATTAATTTTTATTGTAATATATTACTATCAATTTTCGCTATGATAATATATATTACTTCAAATATGACTGATATTTGATTTGTAGTTAAAAATGAAAAAAAATATTTGGATGAAAATAGTGCATAGCCATTATCAGTATCCCAGGATGACCTAGTTTGTAATGTCTTTGGGAAGGAGTATCCTGGTCGACTCCATGGGATGGGTTTGGGACCATTAACATTAGAGGTATTATATGATATATAGTAGATTTTAATAAGAAATACTCCATTATAATGTCACTCCCTTCCCCAAGATTCATAGAGTGTGTTTGATTATATGCAATGCATAATTTTGGAATTGTGGGCTTAGATATCTAGTATAATGATGTGTCATTTGATTTTTATCATAATTATAATTTATATTTACCTAGTGATATTAAATTTATGGATGGTTGTAGGTAGGTGATTCAAACAACTTCAAAATAATATACATTAAAAAAATTCATTTGGTATAAGTTTATATCTTAATATACAACACTATTTAATATTCAACATAATTGTCTTGCAAGTGTCGGTAAAATAAATTGGAGATGGAGATTTAGAGGGTATTTAGTAGATATTAGTATCGGGTATTGATTAGTGGTCTCTTTTATTAGTTGAACCAATATGGAATGAGATGGTTTGTTCTTGTATCATATGTGGCATAGACTATTCACATGCCAATTTCATGATTTTCTATGTTTGATTATAAGATTTATAAGAATACTATAATGTTAGGTTTTTTAAAGAGGATAAAACCATTTATATATTGTTTTATTAAATAAATTTATGAAGTAATATTATTACCCATTGTATGGAATGATCTGTGCATAGTTTCTTATTTTTTTTAGGGTTTCATTCTGGGGATACAATTTCTGTAGTATCCCTTTTTTAAATTGTCATTTAGAGATGATTTAAGCAACCACAAAATATGATATATTATTATTAGTGGTGGTTTAATCCACTTATATATAAAAACTATTTTTATCATGGATTCTAAACATCCATTAAATATTATATATCTTTATTTAGTGTAGGTTTTCAGTCTTTTAGAGGCGATTTTCCAGCAACAAATAGAAGATTTAAATGCATTTTAAACCACCATTTAATCATCAACATGTTTTTGAATGGAAACCGAACTCTAAAAAGAAGAAAAAATTTATAAATTATTTATTCTGAGGAAATAACTAAAAACCACGACTACATTTACGAAACTTCCATGTGTTAGTTTCTAACACGAACTTTAGTGGTGGTTTGTTGAAACCATCGTAGAAACATGTGGTAGAAAATTAAACTGCTCATAAAACAAAAAATCATGTAAAATTAAGAGATATCATTATAGTGTGTCTTTCTGAAGAAGATCGCACCATAAAAAAATGGTATCAACCATATATGACCAAGAATAGGATTAGAAAAAAATGCATAAATTTTATTAAAAACTACGATGACTCAAATAAATTAGATGACAATGAAATGTGATTATAGTGAAGGATTGAAAATATATCATTTTACTTAAAAACAAAAGCCAGAAAAACTCATTTAAGACCACTATATTAAATAATAATTTTAGAAGTCTTTGATCAAGCATATACATGTGGATGTCACCACAATTAATTCATATGGTCTTATTCGGGTGGAATTTAAAGGGGGCGATGAATTTTCCACCCATGAAAAAATATGGGAAATATTTCATCCACCAAATTGTTTTAGAAAAAATTACCATCTTGATGGATAAATTAAGGTGGTAAATATATTAACAAATTGAATTCACTAATGTATTCTAACATCCCATAAATTTTAAACCCACATAGATTTTTTATTTTTTGGGTATGATAGATATTATTGGATGTTTTCAAATCCATAGAATCTAGCCCCAAATTTCATCTACTACATGGGAAACATAGAACTCCATTAATTAATCTGAAATTGATTTTACCATTTTTTAAAATAATGTTCCAAATGATATAGTGAATATACTGTTAAAATTTGGGCATTATGGGACTTGGATTGTGGCGCTACATTCATGTTATAGAACTATATTCTAGTTCACATTTGCCAGAATGATTTTTGATTAATGCCCACTTTTTGTCATCTTCCCAATTGATTATTCAATATTTTAACGAGAATAGAATGTTCCTCATATAATGACATACTTGAATATAAAATATTAAAATAAAAACAGTATCTATGGGATTTTTAGGAGTTTTAAGAAATATATCATCAAATATTTCATTTTCAGAAGAAATTACAGTAATAATGTGAAACAATGTTCAATTTGTAAAATGTACTAAAATGTTTCTTATGAATAATGAGACACATAATAATAATATATATTAAAAATGGGTATTTTCCACTTTCTGTGGCTAATTACACTCCCATATTCATTTTTCTAGTACCGAGAAAATTGATTCCAAAAAAATGAAGTTTGAATTCCTATTTATGAAAACAATATAATATATAATTAACACCTAAATATTGAATACCAAAAGATTATGAAACCCATTAAATAATTTAATACAATTTAAGTTGACAATAATATGTCAATCAGAAGCCGATACCCTTTTTCAAATTCATAATAATATTTCAACCAATTCAATTACACATGATTAATTCTTGTTTGTCAAAATATATATGATATTTTACTTTTTACAAGGGGAAAATGATTTATGTTCTACGAGGAATCACATTTTAATTTTAAGATGATTATTAATATTTTTAGTTGATATTTTTAAATTCTAATTTAAATTTCACTCAATCATGTAAACCCATGTAGCAAGACTTTGTTGACCACTCATAGGGTCAAAGACAATAGGGAACCATGTGAAGTTCACAAACATGCATATCATCATTAGCTAACTATGTCAAAAAAATTTAAATTACCAAACCTAGGGATAAAATTACATATTCTTAGAAAGCCACCTATGGTGTCACGATGCCCGAATGTTTAAATTCACTCATTATTTTAATCCATTTATCTTGAAACAATTTATTTTTTTTGTTTTTTTGGTTTTGGGTTTTTGCATACAAATGTTAAAATTTATATAATCACCAAACCTATTATATTTATTATAGGACTCAAATAAATCTAATTTCTACCCTATAATCCAAAAGGATTTATGTGGTGAATTTTTTATTAAATGGATGATTATATAAAAGGACAAAAATCACATTAGAGAGTAACACATTTCAAAATCTATGCTCATGATTTTAAACATGGAAATAAATAAAAATCATGGAACAAAATTTTATTTGATATTTAGTTTCAAATATTACAATTTGTATTATCAGGTTTAGGGTGAATGGAAATTTTCATTCCATTAACACATTTTATTTTACATTCCATTTTTTTTATTTATACACATAGAGAAGTATTTTATATCACTCATATGAAATGAATAACATTTTACCTAGTGTTTATGAAAAGAATATTTTTACGGGATAGAGGTATGAGAGAGGAGTTAAAAAATTAATATGTAAAAATAGGTTACACTATAATGTCACTTGGTGGATGATGTTGAATTTCATTCTACTACAATATAATTATATCATCTCTATTTCACTCAGAGAGGCCTTATCAATGATGGAAAATTGTGTTCAAAATATTGTATGAAATTTTATTTTCCTAAAAATAATAATCCTCTAAATAACCTGAATCTTACACACTAACATAATTAAAACACAACGGATCCCCCTTGAGGATTTATTGAATAAAACCCATCAAACAAAAAGGATAGGTTAAAAATGTAAAAAATTATTTTTCACACCACATATTGATCAAAGAAAAATGTTAAACATTTTATATATTTACGTATATCTCAATTTTCAATTATAATTATATATATAATGAAAATAGAACATATAATCATAATGATTCATAGATTAGTAGGAGGTAAAATCCCCTGTCTCCATTCAGTCATGGGGCTGAGTCCCGTGACATTTCCTGTCATGATGAGGTCTTCCCCGTTACATAAATCGTGGTCTTTTGAAAAAAAATTGCTTTTAAAATTAATATTATTTTTTTTTCTCTTTTTTATAAAACAAACAAAAAAATCAACGCAGATACTGGGATGCCTCTTAGAATACGAATAGTTTTATTTCATTATCTCAACATAACCCCCAACTTATCCAACACAAAAATTCATCCTTTTATGGATTAATGTGTCCACATAATTACAAAAATTTCCATGGATTAACCAATGGTTTTGGAATGAATTATTTGACCTTGAATCATTGAAAATATTATAGTTCCCAATTAATGGGGTAATCCCATGAACATAAAAATTGGACCATCCATTTGATTTCATATTCTTGATTAATAATTCACAAATTAATTTTCCTTTAATAGAATAATTATAAGAAGAAATTATGATTGAATGTTTTTCATTTTCCCATATAATGCCAAAATTGAGAGGAGATGTTTGGAACATGGATTTTTCTCAGTTTGGATTACATCCCAATCATATGTTTGGACTATGAATAAAAATAGAGATTATTTCAAATATATTATAATAGAATTATTTCCACCGGAAAATAATATTCATCAACTTAATTTGATGGATCTATTCCATGAATTAATATAGACATGATGTTTGTGATTCTCCCATTAAATATGTAATTTTGTTTCTAAAAATAATTAATTGATCTATATTTAGTAATCTAAAGCCATGATTTCACATTATCCATTTTTGAATAATAAAATCAATTTCCGCCTAATTAAAACACTCATTAATAGACCAATCATGCTCATTGTGTTCTTTTTTATCATTTTCTAACCAATTCACCATATTTTCCAACTATGGATCATTGGATTCAAAAGTGGTCTATTCAAAATTTTCCTATAATTTTGATGCATATAATGGGTTAAAAACCCTCAATTCATGATATGTTATTATTTTTCTCACTCATGTAAATAGTAACATGGTAGAATTATTCATAAGAGGATTTTGTGTAATAATATTCATCAATAAATGTTGAGGAAGAGGCCACCTGAGTGGGAATCGGTTTTATAAATGTATAAAAACATTGTTCTTCTACTATAAATTATGAATCATATGATGTAATTATGAATGTTTCTTAACATAGTTTCCCATGTAATGGTTTTGAATTTTATTGGAAAAGTGTTTAATAATATTGGATTATTCTATGAGGATAATTATATTTATTTAATTTCAATTAAGGGTGTTTGAATTGGAATTTTTGGGTTTGAAATTATTTTTTAGGAGTGAATGTGTTATGTATCTTAGGAGTCCAAAAATTGTGATTCAGATGGTTATTGATTATCCCACCAATATACACTATTTTGGTCATTATACATCACATTAGATTGAGGGTAGTAAATGTTATATTGGGATCCACAAGTTTAGATTTTTTAAAAATGGTATGACATATGAGTGAAATTAGGGGTTTGAATTGAGAATATTTATGAGAAATGAGAAATGGGGGAGAATGTAATGTGTTTCCATAAGAATTAATTTGGTCCTTGGTAACGACACAAACATTTTTCCTCACCAAAATTTACCCATGTTGTTGGGATTAAGTGGTCTCTTGTAGTGTATCATAGGCTTTCCAATCCTCATAGACCTAAGAAGAAAACTAAATACATGTACATTCTATGGTTTTTTTGGAAATTAAATGGAATTACATGGGATGATTTTAGATGGGATTAAAAGAGAACTAAGTTCTCAATATGAATTCAAATTAAGTGAATTTATCAATCCATCATTATTATAGCGGTAGGATTATATTATTTACTTATTGAATTATTTTAATTTCATTAACTCAAGAATGATTCATTCAATGAAATAAAAATAACCTCCTTGATTACTAGTTTTACAATTTCACCTACACATAAAAATCTAATATATAATTGGAGGATAATTTTATTGAGAACTCATTGTTAAATGTAATTATAGGAACATGAAATATGTGGTGATATAATTCAATAAGGACTATGAAGAGACAAAATCATTGAATGAAAAATTCAAATAAATGAAATTATTAAACATTTATAAAGTGAGAAATACCATCCAATAATGTCCCTTTATATTCACCTGGTTCACACCATACTAGGGCTATATATGTCACGACCCGTCCTCGGGGCCCGTGCCGTGACTACCCCAAGCCCGCCTTCCATAGGCCAGGGGTTGGTGACTAGCACCAATGGCGTAAATCCTGATAACTGGGAAGGCATTGCATTTATAAAAGTAAACAAAACACCATAGAGTACAAGCAGAAACAAAACACTAAGTACAAAAGAAAGTGCTGAAAGGTAAATGGGCCAGAATACAAACCCAACTAAAAGTGCAGCTACAACTGAACAAAGGCACAACAGAAAAAGGCAAACAACTGGAAGAAGGAAGCACCTCCTGGGTCATCCTCCTCAGATCCTACCTGAAGGGTAGGTACAGATAGCGCGACTCCTGGATCATCCATCACGGATCCTACCTAAAGGGTAGGTACAGATAGCCTCCTCAACGCTATCACCCGTCAACCTCCTCCGTGTGTCGTCTCGCCGTGAAGTCCTCCTCCAGATATTGACCCGTCGTGTAGTCCACCTCCGGGTACTGACTCGTCATGTAGTCCACCTCCGGGAACCGTCCAGTCCTCGAACACTCGGCCTCTGTCAGCACTGCCCGTCATCTGCAACCAACACAATGAGGTGCGGGCATAGCCCGTGCAGGGGTGAGTATAACGATACTCAATAGGGACCCCGAGACCCTCACGGTCTCACTAAAACCAACAAGGATAACCACAAAGAAGATCTCAACAGATAACCTCTACTTAGGTATATGCTGATACATATACCTAAGTTATCAAGTAACCCATCTCAATCATGAGGTAACATAATGTTTATGAAATCAACGGATAACCACTACCCAGGTATATGCCCATACATATACCTAAGATATCAAGTGACCCATCTCAATCATGAGGTAAACACAAAGGTCAAAAGTCTCAGCCCAAACCAGGATTTTCATTATCAAAACCGTAACTGCTGAAGAGCTCCGTCTCTAGAGTGTACAGTGGTCCTATCCCGACTCCGAGGTACTGCTCACTAACCTAAGACTGCTGAGGTACTCCTCCTATCGAGTATTGCGGGTCAGCCACCCAAACACAGTAGTGCTTCCTGTCGAGGTATGTCACCCAAACACAGTAGTGCACACCCCCTAGTAGCCTGATGAGGTACTCTCCGGACGAGTACCGCGGGTCTGCACTGTCACACAGGTAGTTCTCCGTCTGCCATGGGTCTGCACCCAAACAAAGTAGTGCTCCATCCACTGGGCTAGTCGACTCACTCCAAGTCGAGTCGGTCAAGCAGTCGCCAGGTCTCAGTCAGCTACACGGTCTCCATACTCCGCACGCTCGTCTATAGGAGGGTCCGCTCCACGAGCTACAGATCGATACTCCAAGTATCTCAATGTCCCATGAAAAAGTATCTCAAAGGTCCGCCTCGTTATAGGGGTCTCAACACAACATACGGTGCGTCAATCGGACGCACAGTTTGTGAGTTACTAGCCGTTTCGTCCCAGGGGCCCGGTTGGTTTCGTGAGCAAACCAATCCCGGCCGTATCTCAACTGTACCCCGAACTCTCATAGGGTGTACTCATAGGGACCGTTTCTCAACGTGATCATCAACGCCGTTGATGGTTCGTCAAACAGACGTCATGTCTGAAAGATATCAGCTTTTCCGTTCCAGGGGCCCGGTTGGATTTCGGGTGCGATCCAACACGAACACTATCCAACTGTATCCAATACTCAGGCAAAGTATGCCAAAAGATCCGTCACATCAAGAGGAAATCAACGAGACAGACGGTGCGTTAATCAGACGCCCGGTTTGTGAGTTATTGGCTTTTTCGTTATAGGGGACCGGTTGGTTTCGTGAGCGAACCAACCTGACCACACTCCGACGACATCCAAACCTCGAGCGGAGTAAGCCAAAAGATCCATCTCACTTAGAGGAATCCATCAAAGTCGATGGTATGTCAATCGGACGTCCGTAACTCAAGATATAAGCATTTCCGCTCTGAGGGCCCGGTTGGTTTCGTATCCGAACCAACCCGGCCGAACCCAAAGTATTCCGAAACCTTGAGTGCGATATACCGAAACGACCGTCTCGATCCAAGGATCGCGTTGCCTCTAAAGACGAGTTTTTTGGAGGCCCGTAGATCATGTTACGGGATTTTGACTGAAAGTGGTCCGCAAACGGGGGGTCTGGGCCCGGGGCGACCCGGCTGGGCCCGGCCCGGCCCGACCCGGCTCGGTCCGGCTCGGTCCGGCCCGACCGGCCGGCCGCGGCTCGGCCAGCGTGGCTGAGCCTAATCACGGAGCGGGGTGTCCCCCACCCGCCGATAATTGACGCGGGCGGCGGATACGCCGGCCGCCAACCCTCTGGCGGCGCGCTGCCGCCGCCTTCCGCGGACCACCGGACGCGCTTCAGTGGTCCGTTCCTCCTGCCGTCTTCGCGTATGGTCCCCCCGAGACCCCACCTTCATTGCGAAGGGATTCAAACGCCCAAACGGCATGCTTCGTCGTCGCCCGTCAATCCGCATGTCAAAACGAAATGCGCCGTCTTTGTGGTTCTCTGGCGCGGCGTGTTGGCACCACGCCCCTTCGTCGTGGCCCGACTCCGTCCGCGGATGTCTTCGGGTTTTTTCGACGCGGCGTGACAGTGTCACGTCCTTGTTCTTCTTTTCACGGCAAGGCGCAACGGCATCGCGCATTATCTTGACGCATGATTCCGCGTGGTGTGATGGCACCACGCCTTTCCATTTCAATCCACAAGGAACCAACATGAAAGAAAAAGGAGGAGGGTCGGCCGTCATTGTGCAGTCCGCCCCCCCCCCCCCCCCGCGTTATTCGATAACAATTGGTTTTAAAAATACATGAAGATCGTCAAGGTAATAATCACGAACAAATAGAAATATTAATCCTCAACATAAATCCGCATGAACGAACGATCCGCGGATCAACCTGGAATTGGTTGGTCCGCGCTCGTCGTTCTTTTCTCAAAAGATAATAGAACACCAAAAATAAAAACCCAACTCGCAACATAATCTTCGTGAGTAAAATCAATATTTATTTGATCCACGTTCTTTGATTTAGAAGGAAGTATCATGGGGTTCATTAATATTTCATAAACAATTCCCTACCTCGGTTCAGGAACGGTGCACGTCAATCGAGTTGCGGAAGACGAGCATCGCGGAAGTCGGGCATCGTGGAAAACGAACGTCGATTCTGTTGTCGTCGAGGTGCGTTCGAAGGGGAAACGTCGTTGGAAGAAGACGCCGCGTTCTTCAGCGGAGATGTTCTTCGTTCAAGAACGATGTTCTTCGTCGGAGGTGTTCTTCGTTAAAGAACGGTGTTCTTCGCGTTCTTCGTCGATGTTGAAGATGAAGAAGACTTCAAACTTAGCCTTTTCTCTCCCAAGTCTCCACCACAAGAACAACTAACCCCAAAATAAAATAATCCTCCCACTTATTTTATTAACCCAATATAGGCTTTGAATTTCAAGCGTTTGAAAATTCAAAACCCACATTTAACTCACTTATGTTATTAAGATAAGATGTTATAAAATTAAAGAGGTGATAAGTTAACAAAACATAAATGGGGGGTTTAGAGGGGTTAGGAAAGTGAGGTGTTAAGAGGGTAAGGGAGTTTAAGGAATTTGAAAAGGTGGGGGGTTCGTGTGGGCCCCAACCTTTCAAAAATACACACATGGGAAGTTGGATGGATGTGGGTCAACCACCGACTTCCCATGGAATAAGTTAACCACATAACATGAAATAAAATTGATTCATCAATTTTATTCACTTTTTTTTAATTAAACACCAAAAATTAACATCTTCTCCCGCACAAACGCAACTACGGTAAAGGTTACCTTAAGCGATTACCAACTTTGCGAGTTCATCGGTGCCATAAGATTTCAATTCCGAGCACCGGTTCAAAAGATAGAAATTCCCGCTCGCTCGTTCACTGAACATACCCGATCCAAACATCGGAAATTAATTCCGGGCACACCGGGCCTCAGAATCAGGCGCCGTCAGAAACTGCGTTCTTGTAAAATTCCAAATAAATTTAAGAAAAAATAATACTTGAAATTTCCGGGTCTTTACATTACTCCCACCTCAGGGCTTTACGTCCCCATAAAGCTTCAACACAAACTAGGGGAAAAAAACGGTACAGAGCACGCATCTGAGCCTTCCACTCCCATGTGCATACCTGAAAGTTCTGTACTGCCAAAGAAGCTTACCTGAGTAATCGATCGTCCTCATCGGATCCACTCCTGTCGATCCTCGATCCCCACTGGAACCTCTGTGAAAAAAACCTCATCGCCATCGTCCAGCTCCTCATGGTCGATGATATGCGAAGGTTCGAGCACCTATCTCTTCAGTTGAGATACGTGTTAGTCGTCGTGCACTTGGTGCAACTAAGGTGGATTTGTCAAGCGGTAATCCACCCCGCCTACCCAGCTGAGGACCTAAGAAGGTCCGCGGAACCTCGGGGATAACTTTCCGCCTTGGTCACATCTCCGTAAACCTCGTCGAGGTGAGACCCATATAAGGATGTGATCGTCATCCTCGAACTCTAGAGATCTCCAATTCCTGTTAAAGTGGAACTCGAAACGACTGCCGCCACGAGGGTATAGTTGGCCGACTCAAGAGTGATCGGTCGAACCCACACGTGCATGAATTTAGATTATTGCCCATTCCATACTCAAACTAACGTCGTAAGGCCTCGACGCTACCACCATGAGATTTCCAACCGGAACTCTCGCCTCGAGGGTCTGACCGCACTGTCAAACTAATTGTGATTATCGAGTCTCCTCCCATGGTATCTCGAGTGGTGAGGGTTAAGTACACGGCTTACCGGAAACTCTAGTTCTGGAACAAGATTTGTGAAAGCAAGGAATGATTCATATCGACGTCTGTTACTACAGAAGCTAGTAGTGGACACAGATTGTCCCTTGATTCATTTCTAGAGCCATTGGGTCACACTCCTTGACCGCATACAGCCGCACTCTTCCTTCGCCCTCCAGCTCCCTGAGCCTGGCGGGAATAACTATGGCGGGTGGTTGTAGCATGATAAGATGTAAACCAACTCATACTACTCTCCTAGCTCTGCCTCCACGTCTGCTGCTTCACAGACTCATCTCTCTTTAAAGCTTCATCTTCTTTAACATTTAACACGCTTGAGTCTCAAAAAATGGAGCCGGTTTCCTGCTTCTTACTGCATTGTGCAGTCTTCATCCGAACCAGGATGATCTTCACCTGCTTTGCCTATGATCTGAAAGAGCTGCTAAAATTTCTCTTTTGCCGAAAAGAGAAACTCGGTCTCATCCCCTGGATGAACCACGCCCATTGCCTAATACAGTCAATCCTGACATGAATGATGCATTCATGCCATGGATGATGTTGTAAGGCCTCGACGTAACTACTAAGAGATCCAACTGTCACTCTCGCCTCCATGGGTCGAGTCACACTGTCGGCATCAGTGTGAGGTCACTGGGTCTTATCCAGTAGAAATCTCGAAAGTGAGGGTCAAGTCAACAGTTTTAACCGGGACCACTCAGTATTAACCGAACAAAAGGACAGGAAAGAAAACAAAGATAAGTGTATTTTTATTATTGCAGCTCATAGTACAAAGACACGAATACAACAGCACCCTGGAACTAGAAGTACAAGGGACGTATCCACTAGTTCCACTCATGTCCACCTACTCTCGGAGCTCTACAGCCTTGTCCACTGCTCGGCTATTTCTCAAGCACCCGCCGCTACTTATGCCTCGGTGGCTCCTCCAAAGCCTGTGGATCAACTGTACGAGGAGTCGAACAGTCACGTGCTAGGTGACCCTTCCTACCGCATGAGTAACACTGTCTGTTTCTGGCACGCCTGGATCTGTCCCCACCCCGGGTGCCCCGCACCACAGGTCCTAAAACCCGAGATCGTCCAACTACTGGTTTGGTCCTCCTGGACCTCTGCATCATCTGTCTACTTCCGACAGATGACTCGGCTATTGATAGAAAAACACGCGGCAAAGGAAGAATCTCCTGTACATGCTCGGGGTGTAGAGATACTGGCACAAACTCCCCCCCTGAAGAAGGTCTCGAAGTCTTCTCATGTGAAGGTCATCCCGTCACAAAACTGAAACAAGTGGCTCCACCACTTTCCTGCTTCTTCCAAAAGGAGGCTGGCAGCAAAGATCACCATGAAGTCTTCCGGCATCCCCACTAGCCTGAAGACTCTCACCATAGCCTCCAGCCAATCCTCAGCCGCCTGCGGGTCCGTCCCTCCCTAGAACCTGGGTGGCCTCTGGCGCTGGAACTCGTGCAGTGTGCTCAAGTGACGTGCACCCTCTACTGCTGGGGCTGGTGGAATCGGTGGCGCAACGTATGGTAGTACCTCTGGTGCCTCCGCTGGTGCCTCAACTGCAATAGGGCCCTGTACCGAAGCCTCGTCGCTCGACATGCTATCAGTACGCACATCCCTCTGGGCTGTAGCTGGTCGTCCAAGAAAAGGCATCCTGAAAGAAACAACGTGACACGATAAAACGATTATACCTGGTGACTTGACCTGTTTTGAGCTGTTTTAGGGGAAAACCTTTGAAAACACACACACAATCAGTGTTTTCGTGCACAAAGTCAGAAATCAGTTCTCAGGGTCCTGGTGTATGGATACTTCGGCCGCCCGCACCAACACTGGACTCCCTGAACTGAAGACCACACTTGGTACCCTTAACACTATTGCTTCACAGAAAGGAAATATGAGAGTTATAAGTTCTGCGGTAGAACCGACTCCTCTGATACCAATTTGTCACGACCCGTCCTCGGGGCCCGTGCCGTGACTACCCCAAGCCCGCCTTCCATAGGCCAGGGGCTGGAGACTAGCACCAAAGGCGTAAATCCCGATAACTGGGAAGGAATTGCCTTTATAAAAGTTAACATAACACCATAGAGTACAAGTGGAAGCAAAACACTAAGTACAAAAGAATGTGCTGAAATGTAAATGGGCCAGAATACAAACCCAACTAAAAGTGCAGCTACAACTAAATGAAGGTACAACAGAAAAAGGAAAATAGCTAGAAGAAGGAAGCAGCTCCTGGGTCATCCTCCTCAGATCCTACCTGAAGGGTAGGCACAGATAGCGCAGCTCCTGGATCGTCCGCCACGGATCCTACCTGAAGGGTAGGTACAGATAGCCTCCTCAACGCTCTCGCCCGTCAACCTCCTCCGTGTGTCGTCTCACCATGATGTCCTCCTCCAGATATTGACTCGTCATGTAGTCCATCTCCGGGTACTGACTCGTCGTGTAGTCCACCTCCGGGAACCGTCCAGTCCTCGATCACTCGGCCTCTATCAGCACTGCCCATCGTCTGCAACCAACACAACGAGGTGCGGGCATAGCCCGTGCAGGGGTGAGTATAACGATACTCAGTAGGGACCCTGAGACCCTCACGGTATCACTAAAACAAACAAGGATAACCACAAAGAAGATCTCAACAGATAACCTCTACTTAGGTATATGCCCATACATATACCTAAGTTATCAAGTAACCCATCTCAATCATGAGGTAACATAAATATAATGAAATCAATGGATAACCACTACCTAGGTATATGCCCATACATATACCTAAGTTATCAAGTGACCCATCTCAATCATGAGGTAAACACAAAGGTCAAAAGTCTCAGCTCAAACCAGGATTTTCATTATCGAAACTGTAACTGCTGAAGAGCTCCGTCTCTAGAGTGTACAGTGGTCCTGTCACGACTCTGAGGTACTGCTCACTAACCTAAGACTGCCGAGGTACTCCTCATGTCGAGTACCGCAGGTCAGCCACCCAAACACAGTAGTGATTCCCGTCGAGGTATGTCACCCAAACATGGTAGTGCACACCCCCTAGTAGCCTGCTGAGGTAATCTCCGGACGAGTACCGTGGGTCTGCACTGTCACACAGGTAGTGCTCTGTTCGCCTTAGGTCTGCACACAAACAATGTAGTTCGCTGTCCACTGGGCTAGTCGACTCACTCCAAGTCGAGTCGGTCAAGCAGTCATCAGGTCTCAGTCAGCTACACGGTCTCCGTACTACGCACGCTTGTCTCTAGGAGGATTCGCTCCACGAGCTACAGGTCGATACTCAAAGTATCTCAAAGTCCCACGAAGAAGTATCTCAACGGACCGCCTCTTCATAGGGGTCTCAACGCAACAGACAGCGCGTCAATCAGATGCTCGGTCTGATAGTTACTAGCCTTTTCGTCCCAAGGGCCCGGTTGGTTTCGTGAGCGAACCAATCCCGGCTGTATCTCAACTATACCCCGAACTCTCATAGGGTATACTCATAGGGACTATTTCTCAACGTGATCATCAATGCCGTTGATGGTTCGTCAAACTGATGTCCGGTCTGAAAGATATCAGCTTTTCCGTTCCAGGGGCCCGATTGGATTTCTGGTGCGATCCAACCCGGCCACTATCCAACTGTATACAGAACTTGGGCGAAGTATGACAAAAGATCCGTCTCATCATTATTAAATCAACGAGATGGACGGTGCATCAATCGGACGCCCGGTCTGTGAGTTATTGGCTTTTTCGTTCCAGGGGCCCGGTTGGTTTCATGAGCGAACCAACCCGACCGCACTCCGACATCATCCAAACCTCGAGCGGAGTAAGCCAAAAGTTCCGTCTCACTTAGAGGAATCCATCAAAGCTGACGGCACGCCAATCAGACGTTCGAAACTCAAGATATAAGCGTTTCCGCTCCGAGGGCCCGATTGGTTTCGTATCCGAACCAACCCGGCGAACCCAAAGTATTCTGAATCCTTGAGTGCGATATACTGAAACCACCGTCTCGATCCAAGGATCGCGTTTCCACTGGCGGCGAGTCGTTTGGAGGCCCATAGCTCATGTTACTAGCTTTTGACTGAAAGTGGTCCGAAAACGGGGGGTCTGGGCCCGGGGCGACCCGGACCGACCCCCCCTGGGTCGGCCGCACCGGGTCGACCCGACCCGGGTCCGCCCCCGCTGGGCCCGGCCCGGCCCGGCCCGGCTCGGTTCGGCTCGGTACGGCCCGACCGGCCGGCCACGGCTCGGCCAGCGTGGCTGAGCCGAATCGCGGAGCGGGGTGTCCCCCGCCCGCCGCTAATTGACGCCGGCAGCGGATCCGCCGGCCGCCAACCATCCGGCGGCGCGCCGCCGCCGCCTTCCGCGGACCACCGGACGCGCTCCGGTGGTCTGTTCCTCCTGCCGTCTTCGCCTATGGTCCCCCCGGGACCCCACCTTCACTGCGAAGGGATTCAAATGCCCAAACAGCCTGCTTTGTCATCACCCGTCAATTCGCTTGTCAAAATGAAACGCGCCGTCTTCGTGGTTCTCCGGCGCGGCGTGCTGGCGCCGCACCCCTTCGCCGTGGGCCGACTCCGTCCGCGGATGTCTTCGGGTTTCTTCGAAGCGGCGCGACGGCGTCGCGTCCTTGTTCTTCTTTTCACGGCACGGCGCGATGACACCACGCAATTTCTTGTCACATGATTCCGCATGGTGCGACGACACCACGCCTTTCCATTTCAATCCACAAGGAACCAACATGAAAGAAAAAGGAGGAGGGTCGGCCGTGTTTGTGCGGTCCGACCCCCTTCCGTTATTCGATAACAATTGGTTTTAAAAATCCACGAAGATCGTCAAGGTAATAATCACAAACAAATCAAAATATTAATCCTCAACGTAAATCCGTATGAACGAAAGATCCGCGGATCAACCTGGAATTGGTTGGTCCGCGCTCGTCGTTCTTTTCTCGAAAGATAGAAGAACACCAAAAATAAAAACCAAACTCGCAACATAATCTTCACGAATCAAATTAATATTTATTTGATCCATGTTCTTTGATTTAGAAGGAAGTACCATGGGGTTCATTAATATTTCATAAACAATTCCCTACCTTAGTTCAGGAATGGTGCACGTCAATCGAGTTGTGGAAGACGAGCGTCGCGGAAGTCGGGCGTCGTGTAAAACGAACATCGATTCCGTTGTCGTCGAGTTGCGTTCGAAGGGGAAACGTCGTTGGAAGAAGACGTCACGTTCTTTGGCGGAGATGTTCTTCGTTGAAGAACGATGTTCTTCGTCGGAGGTGTTCTTCATTGAAGAACGGTGTTCTTCACGTTCTTCGTCGATGTTGAAGAAGAAGAAGACTTAAAACTTAGCCTTTTCTCTCCCAAGTCTCCACCACAAGAACAACTAACCCCAAAATAAAATAATCCTCCCACTTATTTTATTAACCCAATATAGGTTTGGAATTTCAAGAGTTTGAAAATTCAAAATCCACATTTAACTCAGTTATGTTATTAACATAAGATGTTATAAAATTAAGGAGGTGATAAGTTAACAAAACATAAATGGGGGGTTTAGAGGGGTTAGGAATGTGAGGGGTTAAGAGGGTTAGGGAGTTTAAGTAATTTGAAAAGGTGGGGGGTTCGTGTGGGCCCCACCCTTTCAAATATCCACACATGGGAAGTTGGATGGATGCGGACCCACCACAAACTTCCCATGGGAGAAGTTAACCACATAACATGAAATAAAATTGATTCAACAATCTTATTCACTTTTTTTTAATTAAACCCAAAAAATTAACTTCTTCTCCCACACAAACTCAACTACGGTAAAGGTTCTCTTAAGTGATTACTGGCGTTGCGAGTTCGTCGGTGCCATCAGATTTCAATTCCAAGCACCGGTTCAAAAGATAGAAATTCTTGCTCGCTCGTTCACTGAAGGTACACAAGCCCAACTTCGGAAATTAATTCCGGGCACCCCGGGCCTCGGAATCAGGCGCCGTCAGAAACTGTGTTCTTGTAAAATTTCAAAGAAAATTAAGAAAAAAGTTTCCTTGAAATTTCTGGGTCTTTACAATATATCCATTAATTCTACACACTCAAGTAAGGTGGAAAGTAGAATCAATATGGTTCAATAAAATAAATGAAAAAAAAATAAATAAAAATCACTCCACCATTGTGGGAAAAATTAAAAACAATTAGGGTGAATAAGTTCAAAAAATGTGGGAAAAATATAAACATTATATAAGAAATAATATAATATGGTTATATTAATATCATTTATTAATAACTAATGTGATTCCAACAATATACATGAATAAGATATCAGTTTTCCATGACAAAGTTGAAATATACCATTTAACATCAACATAACCACTACCTTAAATTTAAATTTTACAATCCTTGGTTAAATCCTATAACTAAACAGGTTACCCAAATTAATGATTGTTGGCCTAGGTGGGTGGATAACTAATAATGGAAATGGCTTTCCACCTTTGAAAAAAAATGATTTCTCTTGCATCCACCAACCAAAATAACTCAAATGTCCTTCAATATGGTGGAATCAGGTAGATTATAGAATATGAAAATTAATACAAAATTTTCCCATAATAAAATTTAATGTTTCAACACAAATTGATGTTTTGATTTCAAGATATTTTGAAAATAGTGGGTTGTTTTGTTTCCACAAAATCTTTCCATGAATTTCATCTACAACATGGTATTCATGAAAATCCATTAAAATATAATCATTATATTAAACCATCGTCTAAGGAAATTTTCCTTAGAATGTATTCTATCGTTAGTTAAATTATTAGCATCATTGGGTTTGGATCTTTGCCGATATAATCATGTTGTAGGGTTGTTGTCTATTTCACTTCATCCAGAATGTCCTTGTAACGTTTTATGTTTTGAACAATATGAAAAATTGTAGGAAATTAATTTTTTCGCGTTAGTTGGGCATTTTGGTTTTAGAACCATGTGTTGGAAATATTTATTTATGATAGCTCACACTGCGATTTGTCTTTTAAATAAATTTTATTGAATTAATTAGATTAAAATTAAATTATAAAAGAATAAATTTATTTTAAAAGTATTCTTTACAACTATTAAATATTCTATGATTTATTTTCATGGTTAGACAGTGAGTCATTACTGGTTTTGGAAAACCGTAGAACCTCGATGTAGATAGAATAAAAATTTTAAATTTATTTTATTCATAAGATTGGTTGTTTTAAAAAAATGAAATATCTCTCAAATAGTGTGTCATATGAGAAATTTTAGACCACTGTTAGGTCTGAAAAGATGGGTTTACCCTTGTAAGGCCATAAAATTGTTATGATTTTGGTGTTTGGAAACGTCTCATGTTATAATACCATATTTATTTGTAATTAATTTAATATTCCATTTTTATATAATAGAAAATTATTTTTTCAAAAACGTTGTGTCAAATGACAAATCTGAGTCCAATGATAGTTCCGGGACATGGGGTTTTTCATGCAAGGGTATAACTTTTGCGTGCATTAGAAATTTTGTCAGATCGCACCAAAATAACTTATTTGGGAAAAAATATTTTTATTGGGTAGTTACAAATAACTAAAATAATGTTATTATTAATATAATCATTTGAATTGAAGAAAACAAATTAAAATATACTTCCACAATTAATTAATGGGGTTGATCTGTAATTTATAACTTGACATTGTAATAAATGCGATATTTTTATTATTGTAATTAAATAAAAATGTGTGATGAATATTAATTTAATAACAACAATCCTTTTTATGGTTTTTATTTTTAAATTATAAATAATTCCATTTATGAGTTGTATTAAATAAAAAAAAATTATATTATTTTTACTATGATTATTTATGGAAAAACCATTTTTGTATATATATATATCTGATGTATATCTACACACATATATGTATATATGGTGATTAAATACATACGTATTTATATATAATGTGTGTGTGTATATATATGAATATAATGATGTTTATATAAATATATAACATGTGTATATAGATATATATGGGAATATTTATTATTTTGGGTAAGATTAAACATTATTAATTACCCACTTAATATCATGGAACATCTTGCCTTAATCCAAGGTTTGACCCACTTATGTTTTTAGTTCACATATATAAAGAGACCTATGGACCACTCATGCACACCCTGTTATGGGTCCTGGGTAGCTGTTAAAATTAATTAAATACATGTTCTTGTTTTTTGTAAAATTTTTTACATCATTCCCTAGGAATACATACATGCTAAAAAATATTTTAAAAGTGTTAAAAAAGGTATAAATAGTTTTTAATGGAAATTACTAGAATTTAAATAGGGAGAAAATTACATTATAAAATTGAAACAGTTGGAGAGAAATTAAAAATAATTAAATTGGGGTAAACCCTCTCCATGATTTTCACCCATGTAGCACCCCCCTTTTATGGTGCATCTCCTCATCAGCAATCCTCTCCTCCTTTGGAAGGCCACTAAAACTCCATTTATTAGGTGTTTTCTTTGCTGTTAGTTGCATAGTAATGTTAACAGTACATATAACCTCACGCACCAAGAATAATATGATCTCCTTCTCAATCCATTGCACGATTTTTCGCAGAAGGTCTTTCCCAAAGTTGGGGCTTTTTTAATATCTTATTGTTTCTTATGTCTTATACCAAATCAATGATCTCTAGGTATCATAAAATATTCTACATGTATAAGGTTATGAATCTACTCTCCTTCCATTTATTTTTCCGCATCATTTAAATTGCATGTTGTGCCGTTCATTGGTACATATCGATGTGGACTAATTTTTACACACTCTAAATTAATTAAAATAATTTTATGAACATTCAAACCATTGTGTGATACATTTTAACTCAACTAAATTATCACTACATCATTGTATTCCTCAATAGGTGTTACAATGTTCTTCTCCTATTTTTTGATAGCCCAAAATTAATTAAACTAATTAATAGAACCTATTGTGTGATCTATTTTGTAAAGTTATAATTAAATAAATTATTTTTGGAAATTGTGGTAAAGTCATATGGTTGTGTTGGTTAATTATTTCCTTATTAATTTCTAATTTTTCAGTTTTATATCATGATGAACATTTATAAAATATTATATATATATATATATATTTTATTTCTTTAGCCAATAAATTTCATTGGCCAAAGTTTCTCAGTTTAAATGATCATTTTTGTGGTAGAGTTACCTTTATTTTTTAGTTGTAATTATAAATTAATGTTTGTGATAGTTGTTTTCTGAAATTTTAATTAAATTCAGGGTGGGAAGAGAATGTGGGCTCTGTATTAAGGGCCATACATGGACTCTACATTCCTGATTGATTACCGCTAAGTGCAGGGGGTTTCATAGGCTATGGCAGACCAAGACATCCCAGGAATTCAAAATACATAGGAGGTATTCAATTTCTAAAAGTTCCCATAAAAGATGGATCTATGTGTAACGTGGCTACACCATGTCTCAGATGATACTCGACCACGTTTTGCGAGATTGGTATTGAATCATGGTAAATCTATGCCCCGAGTGATACTTGGCCTTTCAATATATTGGATTAGATATGTTTAGTTGTATTGGGTAATTTGAAGGATATACCATAAAGATTCCTTCCGGATGGGTGCAAACACCAAATTCAACTAGATCATATTAGTAATGATTCATTGAAGGTTTTTTAATACTTCTTGAGTCTTATAAGATTATTTATCATTTATTGTATGTTGAAGCACATATTGTTGAAACATAATTTAGAACCCATGTTAATGAATGGGCTTGGGGGTATTCCTCTTCACTGTTTTACCATCAATTATCAGTCATATATATATACATATGTGCATCCTGCTTACTAAATGTACTTATTTCAGACTCTCGGTTTAGGAAGAAGTTGGTGATTAGGGATGCGAGCCATTTGGAACCCGGTCCAAGTTATTTTATTATTTTACAGTTAATTGGTTGTCTGAATTTATTATATAATGACACACTACATTTAATTACTACATGAAATGGAATTGATTAGACATCATGGGAAACAACCTACTGGTATTTAATATAACATCCTACTTGGGCACCGTTGACACCAGAATAGATTATATGATTACAGGTATTGATATAGGGAACGGTACTGCTTCTGATGCTTGAATGTTTCTTGCTAATATGGATGGAGACTGGGGTAGAAGACTGAACCTTTCTCGTGATGTAGATTTTTCACTTTGTGTCTTTCCTTTTTAGTTGACAGCATGATTGTGCTTCTATTTTTGGTGTTTTCTATTTAGAAAGACATCATATCATGACTACATTATATACCTAGTCTCATTCGCCAGCTTCTGTATTTATAATTTATTCAGATGCTTCTATTGCAGTTTGGTTTTTTATACACTTCATCTATTTTATTATAAATTTAATTACCTTATACTATGAATTACCTTCACATATGAGGTCTTATTATCTCCCACATACATGTTAAAAAGGCCCTCACTCTAAGTCAAAAACCTTTGGCGATCGGGGAGATGCACCTTAGGTCTTGTAACCCAACAGTCTGACCATTGTCATAGAGGTGAGTTTGGTCAGGACATTACAAAGAGGTATCAGAGGTAGTATTTTCCTTTGACTTACTGTTTTGGGTTCCTAGACAAGAGACAAGGAATGGGTCAGCCCTTGGTTAATAGTCATGCATTGTGACTGATCACCCCCCGTATGGGAAATGACCAAGTGGCCAGTGCTAGGAATTTATGTTCATTATTTTCGATATCACATTTTATATGATTTCACCTCAAGTGATTTGTGTAATTTACACTACTTATGGTTTATGATCCTTATAGTATATTACCATTTTCCTATAAAGGTAAGGATGAATCATTTCATGCATCATTATAGGCACATAATAATTCAAATTCCATGCATAGTTCCAATCCATTTAGTTTCATTATAGTTTTCCTGTTGCCTCAAATTACGTTCCATGAATGTATGCCATGTCTTGTATTTATTTATAATTCCATTTTAGATACCATGTTTAAGTGATATATTAACATGCTATCTTCTTTTCATTCTTTTTTTTAACACCATGTTTTCCATGTATCCTTCTTTTGTGCCAATAAGCATGTCTCATTGATTAAATGTTATGCTTCTGTGATCACAACATGTCTCTCTCTATTAGCTTTTTTTAGTGACCTACAAGCTTGTTGGTTTTGTAATTGGTTGGTTTGATAAAATTTATTGGTTTCCTTAGAATGGGATCCAAATGTCCAAAAATATAAAGTGTACATTCACTTTATAGTGTGATAGACACTAATATATCTAGGATGATATGTGTTTGGGGATGTTATAATTTAAAATGAATTATTTAACTACCTAAAGGCACAACTATAACCATGTAGGATAGTTGGTGCATGTTCATTATGAGATAACCTAGTATGGGTGTGGTGACTCTTATTAATTGAATAATTGTTTTGGGTTGTATTCTAATGAACCCATGTTGGCTTAGTGGGACCCTTTTAGGCTGCCTTATCTTCTTAATAGAATATATGTGCTAGATTTCATAATTGAGGATGAGATTTCCATTAATGTAAAATGTTTTAAAAAGAGTCTTATAAATCATTCTTGTTTTTTCATCGATGCTTTGGATAAGATCGAGAAGCTTGTGTTTTGATTTCAAAAATGGTTCCTGATGTTTTATTTAATTATTTTTATTATTAAGGATTAAATGTGAATTAAAATAAAGATCATGGATATGGAACCTCTAGCGATATCCTATGTGTAAGACGTCGTTAAAAGGGTAGTTTTTGTTTTGACCTTAGTTACCTTGGAACATAAGCATCTGCAGGACTTGGTCCCAAGTCAGGCCCCCTTTCTTAAAATGGAACCCCTGTTCAGACGGGTTGTCATGTTTTCATTTACATTAGCATTGGGCTTGAGCATTGGGTAAATCTCATTTCTATCAGTATAGGCATTCCATTGGAATAGAATGTTACATCATTGGTCATTCGACCCTCTATTCTACAAATTAATGGATGTCTCGATACACCATCATCCATGTTTGAATTAATCTTTATTCGGTATCACCTCATGGTAGTATGTGTTCACATAGTAAGTGCCATCGAGTATTTATCATTGAGATGAATCAGTTCAGTTCAATGCAATCATCATGTATTTCAATGTAAAATAAGTTTGAGGAAATCTTAGTAGTATAGTGAAGTCTATGTTAAAGGAATCAAGATAATCCCAATGATCATGATTAAATCTATAGGCTCAGGTGTTTTGAGACACCAGTAAGTTTGGTTGGGCTTTCATTTCAATTGTTTAAACGTTTTCCTTCTAGTAATTGACAAATCCTCACAGTGTATTGTTCCTTATGTGATGATTATGTCCCCTATCGTTCTGTTATCTTTAATTTAAAAAGAGATAGTCAGTCTTACACCATGCTAATGATTTTAATGTTGTTGTCTTGTTTAGATGTGTTATAATATATATATTCTAACCATGAATATGTATTGTTCAAATATTTACCAAGGTAATTAAATTATAAAAAAATATAAAGTAACCACTAATACTAAATTTTTAACTGTTTATTCCAAATGATGAACCCTTTAAATCTATATAAATTTGAATTATTGATAACATTTTCTTTTTAAATAAAGAATAGAAAATTTTGAATATATAGTTTTAATAGAAACTAGCATTTTATTATTATGTATTCTTAATCGTATCTAATAGGAACTAATA
Organism: Viscum album; assembly: GCA_963277665.1. Classification (NCBI taxonomy): domain Eukaryota; kingdom Viridiplantae; phylum Streptophyta; class Magnoliopsida; order Santalales; family Viscaceae; genus Viscum; species Viscum album. The sequence goes on along the minus strand of OY728165.1, from coordinate 80,994,842 downwards.
ATAATTAGATAAGATATAACATCTTTGGAATATATTTATAAATAGTAATAATCATTTGAATCATCCTTAAAACAAGATAAATATAGTCAGCACAAATAAAAATGCATAATATATAAATCTTTATAAGAAATCTTTTTTTAAATTATTAGTATGATATTATTTTTATCCATTTCATTGTAACTATAGCGAAGTGAATTATAATTTAAAATTATGTTGACATAAAATAATTTTTATTTAATTATAAAATCTACATATGATAAAATTGACTTTTAATCTTAAAAAATAATATATATGAAAATTATAGTTTTTATAAAAAACATTTTTCGGAAAAGATTAGTTAAATGTGTATTCATCATCACCACCAAATTGTTTTTAATTTTTTAAAATATTTTAAATTTTACTCAGTAAATATTAGTAATATAATTTATTTACTTCTATATGAAAAATCTATAATAATTTTTTTTAATAGAATCAATTATAATAACCCTAGTGGAATCTAATATAAAAATTCCAAAAATATATTTTATTTCAAATGATATATTTTGAATAGAAATAGTTGTAGTCACTAATTTATTATTTATTCGTGTAGTGAATATACAATTAATTTCGTAAAATATTTTGCAGTTATGTTCCCTGTGGTGAATTTTATATTGTATTGTTTTATCATGGATAAGATGTGTTGAATATAGTGCTTGGAGGATTTTGAATTCAATTTATAATTATTATATTCACATAAGAATAAAAACATGGAATATATATATACAAATATGGAAAATATATATTTTGGATAAGTGTATTAATTGGTTATAAATATTTTTACAACTCATGGAACATTATTACCCAAGCATCCATTGAATCAATTAAATACTATCAATGATTCATTTTATATGGGAGTTCTACAAAAACTCTTATATTAGATAGATTTATATTGATATTGTAAATAATTACAACATGTGATATATTTTGATGGTATGATTTTTTATTTTTAATCTACAACCTATAAATCATGATTTCATATATTCATGTTCTTGATTGCATAACTTATAACTCAAACTATAAATCATTTTCACCCTAATCATTACATTATAATGGTTATATATTCTGTATGGATGTAGATCGAATCACTTATTATGTTGTGGTCAAAAATATTGAATAGAATACCATCCATGATTCAAAATATATATCTATACCATATATGATATCGTATGAAAATGTGAGTGGAACACATATAAAATTGAATCTTGAAATAACATGCATGAATTTATATGATATTTAATTATTATATAATGATATAATGATATTCTTTGATAAAAATATTATACTAATTTTATGTGAGTTAATTAAAATTATATTTTCTGTGAAATTCATCAAAAATAAAATAGAGAAATAGTTTCCTGATATTTGGGAAAGGAAAAATATTATAATCTATTTTTATTTGGGAAATTTTAATAAAGAGAAAAATTCTAGAAAATGGAATGTGTATATATCAGGATTCCATATATTTTTATTATGGAAATGTATCATATAAATATTGATAAAAACGAATGTATGCGAAAGAATAGAGTTGGAATAAAATTAGATTTATTAAATGATATTTGTAGTGATGATAAATAATATTAGAAAAGTTTAGTATGACATAAACCATTGATGCTTTTACATATAGAGTGATATTTAATATCAACTACATTATGAACCTGAAAAAATACATATACGTGTACTAATAATATAAATTAAAATATATGAAAAAACCCATGAAACTGCATTACCATATTTAGATTTTCTATGGAATAAAAAATAAAAGATAAGGATGATACCATGAACTACCTTGAAAATAAAATAAAAAGTGTATGAATTAATTAAATAGTCATCTTATGATATAATATCCAAAATGTGATAGGTGATATACGGATAGGAGAACATGACTTTTTAGTATAATCAAACATAAATTTTAACAGAAGAGGATATGAAAATTTACGTAATCAAATATAAATATTATTTATGTTAGAGGTCATGAGTATAATATTTAATTGTGTCTTCCAATACATAATTGGGAATAGATTTTGTGATGTAGGAGTGCATTGGAGGATAATTCATAACATGAAATTATCATGTTTTTAGAAGAAGATGTCATCTGATTTGTTGAGAAATACACAATAAACTCACATTCCTGAGGGGTTTATACCCTCTATATTCTATATAAATGAGAAAAACATATTAAAAATTAATGTACATATTTATATGTTTAATTATTGAACTATTTCCTATATAAATTGAAGATCATAAAGCTAATATCATAACATTCATATAAAGTTTCCTCTCTCAAACAGTGTACACAAATACAGAAAAAGAATTATTCCATAGATTAGTAGTAAACGCAGCCTAATTTCAACTGAAATATATTCATATTTTGAATTATAACTTATTATTCCCAAACATTAATTTTTTTACCCAAATAATCCAAATTGGTATGAAAATAGTAAATATATAATTCTGTATTTTTACATTATACAAGTTTTTTGTGTTAATGACAATTAAATTAAAAACAATTTCAATGAATATACCTATTAAGTGAGTATTAATATCATAAAACAATAACATATATAATTAATAAGTATAACATTCAAAATGGATGAACCCTAATTCACTCGTGTCCCCTATTAGGGTTAATTTGGTTAAAATAACTTTTATATGTGATCATAAATTCTTAAATTTAATTAACTATGTGTACAAGTGTTTAGATATTAGCTCTACAATATATTTTGGGCTGAAATAATCATTCATCAATGGTACTAAAGTCAATGGATGACATAATGATATAAACATATTTCTATAGGATTTTGGAATGGTATGTTTGAAGTTAATTCAATAATATAAGGATTAACGATCCCAATTAGTGAATTAGTAAATCAAGGATAGAAAAATATTGTTTATGTCCCAATCAAATTTAATTTATAGAAATATAATTCATTTTCCAAATTATTTAAGGATTTGAATGGATTTTGATGATTTATATAGAAATTAATATTTACTAAACGTATATTATAAACCAATAACTTCTTATTTATAAATATAATTTTTTAATGATGTTTTTTAAATCATTAATGAAGATTGAAATTATTTAAAGGGACAAAGGAATAAGATCAAGAAAACATCTTTTAAGATTTCATGTTCTATAATAGTTTTTATCAAAAAAATCATCATGAAAAAATTACATAATACTTTCATAATATATTAATTATTAGTATAATGATATTTATTTTTTTCACCTGTAAATGTTGAAGATTAAATTGAAACATCATGGGGTAAATTCGATGATTATTAGAGAAATAAACATAATAATATTACTACCATGAAATAAGATGTTAAATATTTGAATGACTAAAATGGATTTAGTGCTTCACAATGAAAATATTTGAATGTTTAAAATAAAAGGGTGATAATATAAGGTGTAATTTTATATGATACAATTGAGTATATGAAAATTGAATGGAAAACAAATGTGGTAGAATTGAATATAATGCTAATGATATGTGGATTAAAATTAGAAGGTATATAAAATATTAATTATCTATAACTATTTATATAGATAACTAAAGATGGAGATAAATATAATAAATGTTAAAATGAATATTCACATTGATAATTTTGAAGAAAAGATATTGTAAAGGTCCGTGATAGTGAAAATTAGTATGGAAATGTTAAATGTTCTGAAGAAAAAGGGACATAAAGAAGTGATTCTTATGAGGTATTATACTTGAAATGAAAAACTCATCAATATAGTTTTTAATATTAGTGAATATAGATTTTATAATCCATATTTTAATGACTTAACAGAATTTAAGTATAATAGTACTACATTAAGGAAGGATTTAACACACATTGGTTTTGTGTATGGAGGAAAAATGTTCAAGGAAAAAGGTTGATGTAGCCCTACTTGATCGAAGAAATTATAATATTTTTTTATGATCTGAAAATATTATTAAATTTAAAATTTAAAATTATATCAGCCATATAAATAGGTTCTATATAGATAAATAGGATAAATATGATTCGATTACATTTTTAACCCATATTGAAAGAAGGATATAATAACTGATGGGTCTAATATTTGGATAATATAAATCATATATATTGGAATAATATCAAATTTCATCTTCCCCATACCAATTTTTAAATTTTTCTATTCTTGTATAATATATTTTCATGTGTTCATAAAGGATAAAAGATCATTTCATGCAACTATGTCTTATTTTAAAAATCAATATTATTTTATTGGGAACGAATAATTATAGAATAAAAAGGAAAAATAATAAATTATTTCATTCTTTATATTCAATACAAAAAGGTTAAATTTTTTATTTTTATTATTTATAAAAAATTAAGAATAATAAAAAATTGATGGTTCTTTCTTTTACCCTAATGTGAGTAAAATTACGATAAGGTGAAATAAAACGTGATCAAGTGGAATAGAATTTTGTATTGGTACAATTCTCACTAAATAATAAGTAGCATAATGAATGTGTTATTAGTATTTTAAAAAAACTATACTAGAGTATGTGTGTAAATTTTTTCTATTCAGAATAATGACATTAAATTATTTTTAATGAGATGTTGGAGTAAATTTTTGTTCTAAAGAAAAAATAACACTCCCTATCGGGAGGATAAGTGAGGTATCAATTTATCCTAGAGTACATAATTTTTACATATAATGAATCTATTGATAAAGTTAGAGATACAACCCATGGAGAATTTTTATTAAATGTACATCGATAATGATATTTTATACATACATTGAATGAGTAATTATAATAATTATTAATTTATTAGTTTAAATAAAATGATGAAGTGAATATAACATGGAGGAATGAATCCTTTCTAGCATGTTCCCTTTAAAAAGTATTATAATTGAATCAAGTATTGTATTTTGTATACCATGGGAAGTAGTGGTTATTAAATAAGTCACCATGAATAAAAATAGATAAAAACCTAAGGATAAATTATAAAATTCTAATTTATGAAAATTTTAATGTTAAACTAATCAAGAATCCTCTATAGAACATTATGGATCTAGATTTACATTATAAGAGGAGAAGAAAAATCTATCCAATAGTATATATGATAATATAATATATAATAAATTAATCTAAAATTTATCATTTTTACAATGATATTTCATTTCATAATAAAATATTTCTATGATGAATGGATTCATCAATATTAGTTGGGATAGATTGGAATATAAATAAATGGGGATGACCTAAATAATAGAATGACAAATAGTATGAAGACATTTCAATATTTAAAGTTTCATTTATATTTTTTAAGCAATAAAATGTTATTATCACCTAATTTGTTATAAATATTCATATAATATTTATGATGTTATAATAATAAATAAAATATTGTATTTTGATATACTTTTACAGTATTAAATATTCAAATGACGTAGTGCAAAGAAGGTGAAAAAATTAAGGGGTATTTGGTTTTTAGATTTTATAGGATATTTTTCCTAATTCTAAATAAGGGAGATTAATTTTTTAAAACAAGGATATTTTTTGGATTCAAAGTTTAATCACTTTTTTAAAAAAATGGGTTCAATTTTTTTATAGGTGTTATTTTCTTCACTAATGTATTTTATTTAAAAAAACTATTTGGGGTGGAGTTATTTTATATCGTGACAAAATATTAATTCTCATGTTGTAATGTCGTTTATTTATTAGTATTGATAACTGTTGAAAACATTATTATTTTTAGCATCTAATAATTTTCCGACTAAAATTTATGAATCAATAGGCTTATAGTATGTATTGAATTACATTTTCATGGGGAGATTTAATCATTATATTTTTAATGGAATAAAAATATAATATTTAAATTAATTGGAAGATAAATGGATTTTTCAAAATTTATAAAAACTAGTGAATATTTTATGATCTATTTTATTGAAAAGATATAATGAGAGAGAAATTGAAATATTAATTTCATGAATTATTTATAAATATATATTGTGATGCATTATTTTATATATCAAGAATTTTTTTTAAAATGTGTGAGAAAAAATTGAAGTGGCTTCCCAGACCAAAAAATAAAAAGGGACCTTATATATTTTGTTATAAATTTTGAGGTAAAAGTGAGATGAATTTCGAATTTAAATATTAGATATTTTCAACAAAATATAATATTGGTGAATTTGGAAACCATGAATTTTTTTATCAGATATGATAAGATGATATAAGGAATGACTTAATCTGTTAAAAAGATATACTCATAGGGAATAATTCATAGACATATTTTTTATATTTGATCTGTTGTGTTTCGTGTTATTCATAGATTATTAATGATTTCCATATTAAAATTTTGTTTTTACATATAAAAATGGAATATATATATATATATATGGAGATGTGATATTTTAGATAACTATTTAAAGGGAATTAAAAAATGGGGATAACTCGATGATGAAAATTGCCCATGTAGCTAGACTATCAAATTACAGTTGTCCTATATTCTGAGTGAAAATCTATCCTGGAGTAAGAATATAGATGTGTAGTAATTCATTTTATTTCTACCATTTTTAGGAATAAAAAATGTTAATGTAAAGCATATTATGGAACCAATGTGAATGGGAGTGTGATGACTCGTGTGTGTGGGGGGGGGGGTGTCATTTGACCTAGTACTATAGTTTAGTGGATATGGTATTTTATGGTGGCATTTTCTCATTTATTTTGGTATATATTATGATATATTTCTATAGTATGTTCAATTTGGGATGTATTTATATGAGTCCTATACATCATTAAAACACATGCATAATTTTTTTCACTAGACACCATTTTTTATAACATTTAAGCTCATGATCAATAGTTCCTATGTCCATAAGTTGGGAACATCTAATTATCAGTCAAACAAAGAAGTTATCTATATGTATTCATCAAATCATAATAATTAAATGTTCAACATGCATGTTGTTCAAATTTTTAGTAGCGTTTCTAGTTAAAAACTAAATCCAAATAATATCAACTATAACCTCATGTTTTCGAGTACTGCGTAAAGGTTCCCTGTACTCAGTTGGTCACATGGCCTCAAGATAATCTCCCTAAATTCTAGTGGATGACGACTAGCAGTGAGGGTATTGGGTGAGATAGTGTGGAAATAATGCCGTAATTGGTAGAGTAACTTAATTGAAACAATTACTAAACTATAGTGGAATTAGTAATACCTTACAACATAAGTAAACTGTAGAAGACTGATAGTAATAACATCCGAATCATATATAAATAAATGATACATGTCACATGGATCTTGGAATTCATCCAAACAAGTCAAAATTCTGAAAATAAAATACAAAAACCAATGTACAGAATACTGTAAACACCAACAACATCACATGCCTCAGCTTGGTCCAATTCTCTCATGCTACACCAACAATCAAGAACCAAATAGAGATGGGTGCTTTCCCTTATCTATATCTTAAACTATATAATCTATTCGAGTCCAAAATCATAACCAAAATAAGTTGTGATATGAATCCCATTAGCCAACCAACAAAACATATGTCCCTCATTGTCAGTGAATATTTATTGCATGAAGTATGCAAAATGAAACAATAAACTAGGAAGTACCGAAATGTAAAAATCCTATAGTTTCCCTTTACATTCATTTACATTTATTAATTATTCAAACCATTTAATAATGTGACCTCGAGATCTAGACTATGCTTTATATCACAAGGTATAATATTACATGTAGACGCCGCAAAAAAATCATATAAAAAAACAAGTTGGACTATGTCCAAGATTTTGCATTGGCCTGGTAGAACTGTCATAATAATTCAAAAACAACCTTCTTGGAAAGTATCCATAGTCTAAAACCTATTTTCTGACATATCATCATGCAATAAATAATGAACCACTGGGAAGTCTCATACAACCTAACCCCTTTGGTCCCACAAGACACTATTCATTTACAAATGACCACTTGGGTAGCTCTCAATGTCAATACCCCTTGGTCTACAATTGAAAAAATAAAATATAATGACCCATGGAAGCTCTCAGAGTTAATTTCATATGGTCCAACATTCACTTAGTAACAACCCTCTCGGTTTATTTCACAGTTTATCCCCTCTCATCAATAACCCCATGAAAACTCTCACAGTCAGTACCTCTGGTTAACCATAAAAACAATTCATAATTTAAATCCCATACCTAAGGATGTTATCAAAGTCAATTACACATGGTCATACTTTCAGAATGTGTAACACATGCATCTCATATAAACAACAACTCCATCCTAACAACACTTTGAATCTAAAACAAATTAGTATTACATGCTACTAAGACCGAACCATTATAAACAATCAAACATGGAAGACAAATCCAACATAAAGCTATAAAACCTTATACATAATCACTTAACCTTCCTCTATCAAACAACCCCTAGAAGGCTTTAAAAATGGTTAAATTCCTAAGCATGCAATACCCTAAACAACAGTATTTTACAATTTTAGTATATATAATCCAATGACATCAAAAGAAAGGCGCAAACCACCAACCTCAATGTTGAAAGATGAAAACTATTTTACATTTTCTCTTGAATCATCCTAAACTGACATAGATATATAAAAATGATAAAAACAATAAACTATTAATATCTCATGAGAGCGGAGAAATCCAGAAGAGAGGCTCAATGGGATGTGATAACACACTGGTGTGAATCCAACACGCCCAGCAGCATCTCAATTAGATCATAGACATTGGAATGGTAGGATCTTGAAAATCTTCGATCATATATCACTCTCTTATATGATACATGAGAAGAAGAAGTTTGTTTTGGATATGAGATATGACCCCACTCCAATTAATCAATTAATAATAAAATACATGTAATGTTAATTTAATGTACACACTATGTACTTTCCTTAACCGGATCCTACTTTAGTCGGTCAGCAATGTCACCTACATGGCCATGTACTCAACCGTTACAAGACCAGTACACATCTACACATGTGATTCGAGTACACGTCGTATAATCAAGATTACACAGTGCACCCATATGAAATTACCCTTTCATATTCTTTTTCTAAAAAACAATCATAAATTAAAGATCCAATCCTAAAATGAATATTCCAGTTCATAAAAACATCATCCCTTTAAAATATTCATCCCTTAATGTCATTTCTAGTTGTGGTGAAGAAAAAACATCAAACTACTCTGCCACTATGACGGTACCCTCACCCATGTATTTTCCTATACTCACCCCCTCTACAATTACACCCATACCTGAAGAATAGACTAGAAAAAATAAACCATTGTGTGGTGATGAAAAATCAGAATAAGGTTCTCTTAAAAGGAAGCATCCACATCCTACTCCAACTCATAAGGATGAAAATTTTGAGATGAGTTTGAAAAGTAACTTAATAGTTGAGAAAAATGGAAGACATCTTATATATCCTGATAACTCTGAAGTAACTAAAATCGATAGGAAACTAGTTTTACACTCTCAAAAACCTCATATGGAATAACATATCTCGGTGAATGCTTACCATATCTCTTAATCCTCCAGTGTCCCATGCTTGGTGTGACATGAAAGAAAACCTGATCTAGGACATTAAACTCTAGAGGTTTTCTCCATCGATAAACATAATATTTATGTTGATATTGTGTGGTATCCATCCTATAAAGAATCAACTTCATATACTCTGTAGTCTCTTGGACATGAAAATGTCCCACCATAGATTTCTATACTACCTTCAGCCAACATATGAGTGATCGGCATGGCCTACCATGCTATTTATCTTATTGTACCATCTGAATCATCACCTGAAAATTGTTATTGTAGTAAAACTATTCTTGGGGTATGTTTATCTCCCAAGAACCCCCTAAATATAGGAATCATGCTTTAGCATGTCTCCCAAAACCTGACTTGTCTTCTTGGAGTATCCATCTATCTAGGGAAGGTAAGTTGTACTCGGAAGTACCTATGAATCCAAATCCCTCAGTATCCCCTTTTAGAAACGAGAAGTAAACCGAGAATCCCTATTGAAAATGATAGAGTGCATAACCCCAGGAAAAAATTCAATCTCTCAAATGTGAAACCCTCCCAACTCATTGATATTGAATGATTCCTTAATTAGCCAAAAGAGTGAAACCTTCACGAGTCTTTCAAAAACAACCCAAACCACATCATTTTCTTGAGGAAATCACAGTAATCCCATCACAAAATCCATCATGACATCATCCCACTTCCACTAGAGAATGGTTAAATGCTATAAAATACCTTCCCATCGCTGATGCTCTACCTTCACTTTCTCACTGGTGGAACATCTCAAAACAAAATAAGCTACATCCTTTTTCATAACTGGATAGCAATACTGATGATGTAGATATCAATAAATCAATTTGATTCCAAGATGAACTACCAAAATAGAGGATTGAAAATCACACAAAAACTCCTCACGTATGTTTGTTGATACCCATATTTTCCCAAGAAAAAGAAAGCCTTATCCTCACCTATGGTCCATCCAAGATTAGGGTCCCCGCCTGACACACTATCCTATAAGAAAACTGCATCATTATATGATAGCTACCTCATTGTCACTCGATCCAATATAATTGAGGTAAGAATTATAGAAGAAAGAGTGTTCACTCATGCCTATCATGCACCTCCAAATGCATCTCAGAGAATAGATCCATAAGATTCTACTCACAACTGCCCTCCTAAACTACAAGTAATTTAGTCCTTCTACTCAACACATCAGCCACTGCATTGCCTTACCCATGCATGTTGGCTAGCTCAATGTCAAAAGACTGAAGGGACTCAACCCACCTCTGCAATCCCCAATCTAGGTCACTCTGAGTTAAAATATACATGTGGATTTTTTGTTAGAGTACTTCAAAAAATTCTATCCCAAAAGATAATTTATCCAACATAAAAAATAATTCACCATGGTATCCAACTAAAGTCGTGCATCAGCTAATTCCTAAAATGGGGCCTCATTTTCCGAGACCCATGCACAATGAATCACTCCCCTTGTATAAGCACAACTACTAGTCTGATACCTTAAACATCATTGAAAATAGTTTAACTCCTTACCAGATTTAAAAAATAGTATCACTATGGAATCCAATCTCCCTTTCATCTTCTAAATGGAGAAATCACAGGAATCTTCCAACAAGTACATTTATCCATTCTTATTCAGGCATTTCAGTGACACTGTTAAGTGTGAATATTCATGTATAATGTTTTAGTTGAAGCCATCGAGTCATAAAAAACTTTGTACCTCAAAGTATTTCTTCATATTATCCAAATAAAATACTTCTCTCACATTCTCTGGGTCTATTGAAGCACCTATCTCTAAGATAATAGGACCCATGAAGTGAATCTAGTCCACACAAAAGATGCATTTTGAGAGCTTATAATATAAATGATACTCTCATAGTGTACTCAAAATTTCCTCAAGATGGATTTCTTAGTCGTGTAGGTTGTGAGAGTACATCATGATATCATCCATGAAATCTACTACCAAAGAACCCATGTAGGGATGGATCACTTAGTTAATCAGTGCCTTTAAAACAACTAGTGCGTTCATGAGACCGAATGATGTAACCAAATATTCATATTGAATATACCTACCCTGAAAGGCTCTAAGAGGTATATCAGATGGTATAACGTGCAACTAATGACAACTAGATCTAAATTCTATCTTCGAGAACACCCATTCACTTGCTGATGGTGACAGTACCCAGTAAAAATTATGAATATGGCCCATCTTGCCACAAGACCGGCACTTGACTAGGTTCCTTGGGAATGTTTTTTTGTATTCCTGGTCTTCCCACACTAGTAGCATACCACCTATTTACCTGAAGAAAAATCACATGAATTCTCCCTATGGTGCTTCCTTCAATCCATCGATGAAGTACCAGCCTAGAATGCTAAACCACCCTAGCACACAGCTCCCAACTCCCTCAGATTGCACTCAGTGTTTAGCACCTGAATATCTATAGTCATCAAAATATTTAGCATGAATATATTCACCATTGATCTAATGTCACACCTAATTACATCTTCAAATATCCTATCTAATGATAACTCTTCACATCCATGATTAAGTGTGAATCAATGAAGTTCTTTAAAACATGATGTGTAATCCATCACTGAAAGAGTTACCTATTCCAAATGCATGAAATCTCCGGTTGGATCAGACTTCAACGTCTTAGAATAGCATTAATCATTGGATGTCCTCTGAAACCCATCCCCACCAATTACTGATGACACCCACCTGTAAGATAACATCCCACCATATGTTGTAGGAATCATTTAGAATCTATGTCATTAGATTCACCCTCCTCTCTAGAGGCATCCCAAGACATTTAAATATAGAAATCGTGGACTACAACCATGACTCTCCAGCTTGTGGTCCTCCATCCCTTGAGAATGTGGGAGGATGCGGGTGGTGGAACACCCACAACATCTCTTCCATAGAATGGGAAGGAACTGGTACTCCCTGAAAAGTCTGTAACATCCTCAAAATTCCTTTACAAAACTATTAATCAACACTTTTTTTGGTATAATAACTAGTTCCCAAACAGGCACGGAAGGAGGATATGCTGGTAGTACCTGGTCTATGAGTTCTGGCGTCTAGTCATCAGCTACACCTGACATAAAACCAGAGGACGACTCGGTGGCATAACTATACTAGTTCAAGATCACACCTCAGTTCACGATTAACAAGGACAACAACTCTGAATTGTATGAAAAATAACATGGGAAGAATCATTAATGTTTTACAAAATAAGTTCACACAGTGTGTATAACCCCAACATTGAGTGTTCACTTAATATTTTAACAAGGAGTGAACCTATGCAATTCCTGGTTTTGTTACACCCATAAACACGACGTGTTCCTCCTGATACATGGAATTTACAATCATTTTTTTGCATACCAAGGTTCCTCAATATAGCTAAACAACATGGTGTCTGCCGGAATAAAACTACACGACATGTTCACCAAACACACGTCGTGTACCACTTAGGTTCCATCCACCCACTTCGTTAGTCCCACAACATAATACAAAATTGATTTTTAATGGAGTTAATAAATGAGACATGGCATGTACAACCTATGTTTCATCCACTTCTGTCGTTGGTCACACGTCCTGAAACATGGTCTCTACGGAACAACCTCTACTCATAGTACATTCCTTGTTCTACCAATGTTTCCCAACCCTGTGTCTCTTCCCACACAGTCAGTCATATAGTTGAAGACTAAACGACAGGTACATAGAGTAAACAATGTGTACTGAAGAAAATTATCATCATCCATAACTAAAGAACACACAATTTGTTTTCATTACATCACACACTGTCTTGTCTGGGTTTCCGGATAGTAGGCCTCAGAAACGTCTCTAAAACTGTTTAATACTCCAGATTTTTTTCATGGAAAAAAAAATTACAACTCGTGGGAGCCCATACTCCTCGTGAATCAAATTTTTGAATCTTTTTTCACATCTACATGATAAAATTTATGTAATGATCAAACATTATCCACAAAAATTATGAACCAAGATGGCCCATAACACCTTACATACCAATGTTTGGCATCCGTCCAAATGAAACATTATATATACCAATACCATATCAAAATACCAGGTATTCTATTAGGAAATCTATCATAATATCATGTAAATCTTGCACAACATCTATCATAGAAATATGAAATCAGTAAAGCATCCAAATTAGCATGACAAGAATGCATAACAAGAGATATCTAGGAAGTGCTGATTTGAGGCATGTGATTTAATAACCTCATATAAGCTATTTGAAATAGAAATTGAACCTCTATAATATCAATGATAACATCACTAAACAATTGAATCACCAAATAGTGAAATTAATCTACCTATTACAATTGCAAAATTAGAAATTTCAGTAATTGAGGTAAATTTGATTTTCCTTATACACTGGTTAACTACTTCCAAATACAACTTATTACAAAAAAAATTCCTTCCTTTCAAATTCTATAGTATCTAAATATTAATATAAAGAAGAAAAAAATATCCTCTAAAAAAACTTTGTAACACCTCGGTTTAGGGTGCCGCCTAATGGTTCCCTGTACCCGGTTGTTCACATGGCCTAATGTGTATTTTCGCAATTGCATGAGGATTTCGAAGAGTAGCGAGGTCCATGGTTGTGATTGTGGGGAATCGATTCCATCATTGGGAGAGTAACATATTGAAATAAATTAATAAATATAAAAGGAAGACGTAATAACATACAAGAGTAGTAAACAGCGGAAGACGGATAGTAATAACAACTTTAACAAATATAAATAAGTGACGCATTTCACATGTATCTACTAAAGAAGCCAAATAATTAACAATGCTGTAAATACAATACTGAATCCAATGTACAGAAAACTGTAAACTCCAATAGTGTCTCAGGCCTCAACATGGTCTTATACTCTCTATCTCCAATAGCAATCATGTACCTAATGATGAAGGCGGGCTTGTCCTTATATATACCTACAACCATATAATCAATTTGATCCCAAAAGGATGACCCATACAATTTTGAGATGAATACCAGTAGAAAACAACCAAAAGATAAGTTTTTAACAATCAGTGAATATATATAGTAGGAAATACACAAAATGAACCAATAAAATATGAAGTACTCATAAGTAAAAAATTCGACAGCTTCTATTTACTTTCGTTGACATTTGTTAATTATTCAAACACTTGACTAATCTTGCCTCATGATTATTCCTATGATATGTATACCCATGTATTATATAACATAAAATAGACTAAAAAACCTTTAATACAAACATTTAAGACTAAGTCCATGCTCGTGCTTTGCCTTGGTGGACTCATTACAATCATTCAAAAATAGCCCTTTGGGAATGTTCCCACAGTATAACCCCTCTGTTACATCATATCATCATGCAATATTTAATTACCCTCTATGAAATATCACACAGTCTAACCCCTTTGGTCTCACATGGCACTAATCATTTACAAATGACCTCCTAGGTTTCTCTCAGTATCCATACCCCTTTTTCATCATAGAAATAGTAAAATACAATGACCTCTTAAAGCTCTCACAGTCAATTCCCAATGGTCTAGCATTAATTTAATAACTACCCTCATGGTAGATCTTATATTCTAACCCCTTTAGACAATGACCCCATGATAGCTCTCATGGTCAATACCTCAGGTCAACCATAACAACAATACATATTTAAAAGAACCTACCTTGGGAATCTCTCATAGTCAATTCTCATTGGTCATACTTTTAGAATGCAAATACATGCATATCATATAATCAACAACTTTATCCTAACAACAATAGGCATGAAAAAAAAGAAGCCTATCAAAATTCTTAGACCCAGTGAGAATAAATAATAAAACATGGGAAATGAGTCCATAATCAATGTATAAAACCTTATACATATGAATAACCCATTTTCAATCAAACAAACCATATAACACATTAAACATGGTTAACGTCCAAAACATACAATACCCTAAACAAGGGTATTCAACACTTTTTGCATACATAATCCAATGACAACCAAAGAAAGTCACAAATCTCACAACTTGATGTTTTAAAATGAATACTCTTGAACATACTCCCTTCAATTGGTGTAGAAAGACATATATCTATGAAATGGTTGAAAAAGATCAACCCTTGATATCACATGAGATAGGAGAAACCCTGGAGAAATGCTCTAGGGGAAGAGAGAACTCACAAGTGGGAATCCAATGAACCCAGTGGTGTCACAATCAGACCTTATACAGAGTAATGAGAGGATCTAGAAAATATTCAGCCATAACATGCTCTCTTGTGAGAGACACGCGAAGAAAAAGTTCCTTCTGAAATGAGACGCGATCTCGCACCGATTAATTAAATAAAAATTAAATTATATTGCGTGTTTATTTAATGTACATGATGTGTACTAGCCTCAACCAACTCTCACTTTAAGAGGTCAGTCAGGTCACCTATATGGCCATGTACTCGACCATTACACATCCAGTACCTGGCTGTACATAGAATCTGGGTACATGGAATGCACTCAGGAGTAGATTGTGTGTACATAAAAAATTTCCCATTATTTATTTCCCATAAAAAACGAAAAAGAAAATAATGATCCCAACCGGAAATGAAGATCCTTGTCCTTACATGAACACCGGAGGATATATGTCTATGTCATATCATATTATGAATTCATAGAGATATTTGGTTGTTCCAAGGATTAATAGTTAACACCAAAATTTATTCATTGATTTATATCAATATCAATTATATTAGAAGAAAATGTGATATTTTTTCATAATGATGTATCAAATATTTTGTGATCTTGAATTAAAATTATTCCTGATATGGTTATTGTAAAGTATCAAAGGGAAATGTTAAAAATACGGAAATAATTCAATGACATTCAGGAAGGAAAAATAATATTTTATTTTTTGATAATTCAAGAAGATTGATTGAATCAACATTATAAAAAATATAGAACAAAAATAAATTAAGTTTCTATATATTTATAAAATATAAATATATCATGGATTAGATAATTATAGGCATAGTATAAGACATGTTATAGTTTGTATAAATACAATCTTTATCACACCAGATACAAGAAAATTACTAATAATATCGTATAACAATGGTGTGATCCAAAATATTGATGTGTTTGGATGGATTGAATGTTTTATATTCTTTTACTAGTTTAAAAAATCAGTATATTAGTTTATATTAAATTAATATCCAATATATGTATGAAAAAATGGAGAGTATATTCAAATGTTTATCATTTCAACCAAAAAAATATAAGATATCATGAAATACATTTAAAATATTACCTAGATGAAAATAAATAAGGATGGGGTGTTGAAATGATAGAAATATTCATAATAACAAAGAACATATGGGAAACAAAGAAGATAACATGCCTTCATCAGTTAATATAGTTCATATTTTCGAAAAATTAGAGCATTGTTTTTCAGTGATCATATCCCGTAATTAGTTATGTGTGAAATGGATAGTATAATATTCCATTATATCTATTACTATAGTGAAACGCAAAGACCATGTGAATGATGGGAGAATAAAAAGGATAATTCCTAGTATTTATTTGTCATCATCTTATAAGTATATGATTTTTGGTTCGTGGGGAGTGATTGAATCAACTATCATTCACTAGGCATTGATACTATCTATCTTGTTGGAAATAATTAGAGTAATATTGATGATTTAAGATGATCCAATCAATATTAGAGGTATAATAATTTCATGAAAACCATAATGATCATGCAGAGTCCTTCATGAATATAATTTTTCCATTTATAAATAAAGCAATCTACATGGGTATAGAAGAGGAATTACACCTAGGATTGGTTGGGAACCCTTTATAAAGACATTATAATAACATTATAGTTAGTATTAAATTATTTAACACTAACATCTCTTTGGTTTTGTCATCATTGATTTTCCCATATAAGGTAACTATATAAAATTTCGTTTCCGTTAATTTATTTCTATATGAGTGTGATCTGGGAGAAATGAAAATAGAAAAGAAGTTGAATAAATTTTCTTTTTAACATATGAACAATATAAAAAACTTGAATGATAAATAATAAATAATAATGCATTTCAAATTAGTTACACCCAAATTCATTCCATCTTAGGGTGTCTCTAGGATTTAAATATATATACTTTTAACATCCAAATAAACCATATATATAGTAAATATATATCATAAATTAAACATTAGTACCCTATTTAATCGTAGGATAATAAAATACTACATTCATTTTATAAAAATCATTTAATATATTTTTTACCACCATTTAATCATATAAATTAATATCATAAAATCTTCAGAAAAAAATATTTTCATTAATGCACTCTTTATTTTGTTTTTAAAATCATCATATCTCATTTTGTGATTTTTTTTCTCAATATAAGTTATATTATATTAACAAAACACCAAAAGTGTGAATATGATATATATATATATATATATTGTTTCCCAATTGTATAAATATTAATATATTCTATTCATATTATCATTCTAATAATCCATTATTCCATGTATATTTTGTTTTTAAGATCCATCATGTGATAAAAAACTCGAGTAGTTTTATTCATATATAACTTTCTGATTACACATTTTAATGTCATTTAATATAATATAAAAACATAGGAATGATAATCATATAGTTTTAGGAGATAAAATATGTCCCGAATTTGTTGTGTTATAAATTATAGTATAGATAGGGAATCTGAGGTATGTACTTCTATGAGGGGAACATGTCATAACACCTATGATACATTGGCCACTTATAGTGGTTGAACTTTGTTCCTAAAAATACTAAGAACACAATAAGAAAATAACATATGGATAATTTTCATAATAAATTCTTGAGAATTGATAAACATTGAAAAAAACGAGGGATGCTAATGAGATAGAATCCCTACCACAAAAAAAATTTACTATCTTTAAATTTGAGTCCCCATATCACCAACTCTACTCTTTAGGAATAGTTGTTAACTCAATTCTTGATGTGATACCAATTTATCAAACATCCTATCTATCACAATTACCTTCTTCTATAACTCTTTATACATTTCCAATGTAAATGGGGAAACTATTTGTTGATTATATTAATGAAATACCTCCTCCATGTGCTGATATCTTAAATATTAATTAAGTAAATTATCATGGAAAATTTTTAGATGGGCCTTTATTTGAATATATAGCTCTGACATTGTTAAATTCCACTCATAAATCTAAATAAAATATTACATTTTTCATAATTTTATTATAAATTATTCTAACTCTACAAGGAAATAATTCATAATATAATCACATTAAATATTCAATTACAAGGTATCTTTGAGATATGACATCCACTATTGGAATAAAACTATTATTATTTAATTAATTTTCAATCGGACCAAATGATATATCCTATCATATATCAAACTAGAATCAATGACCATCTCTTATAATGATTTTTTCATCTTCAAATTGGAGACACTCAGCCCATACATTAATAACCATGATATTGAAATACATAGAGTTTAATCAGGCATTCCATTTTCCATTAGTTTCATCAACCCTCCAACATTCATCCTGATTGTTTTGATGTAGCTCGTTAATTTTACCCACATAAATATGATTATTAGTTACCATATATACCATAAATGTGGAAACTAATATTCTTGGTATCAAATAATTTACAACAAAATATTTAACCTATTTCACTTCCACTTCCCATAATCACTCTAATTCATCCAAAAGTAAAAATAAATAAGATTCATGAAATCATACTAGGTCCCTATACTACATTCAAAATTTATATTAAAAGGGTGTTCATTAGGTTAAAAGTCCTTGCATCTGATCAAAAGGGGTCCCGAGTGCCAATTTCTTTCCCAACCACCCTTCAAACATATCAAAATTTCATTGGATTATACAATCTCCCTACCAAACCTATGTAATCCATACTAGTTCATAACCCTAATATCAGTATTAAAGATCATGAATAGATATGATATAATAGTATATTTACCCAATCACATAGTGTTCCCCTTTGGGGTGTACAATGAAGATGAAAGAGACCCCTTATTTGATCCACAAAAATTCTATGGGTTTGAATCTAAAATCAAGGGTATAGAAGATGCATTTAAGGGTATTAACGTAGTAATTATAAGTTCATGTAAAAATAATAAGAAAAATACATAGTTAAATAATGAAAATAATTATCCTAAAATGAATTATATTTCTTACATAATAAAATATTCTAATATAAAATATTATAATTGATACTCCTATTACAGTAACTATAATAGTAACTCCAAACCATGGTCATGTAATATTTATCATGTAATTGAATATCTCATATAAATATAAATATAGATTTATATGTAGTGGTTAAAATGTATACATAAATTAAAAATTATTTTTCTAAGGACATATCATGAAAATCAGTAAGAATATTTTTTTTCTGTAGAATAAATAATATACCTAACATGCACATATTCTTTGTCAAAATTTACCCAACCTCTCTAAGGAACACTAAATTAATATATAATCAATGAATAATAACATAGTATAAAAATAATATTTTCCAATAAGAAACTTCATAATAAATTTTTTAATTATTTTTCACATTGATTCTCAAACAAAAAATGTCAATGTGCTCATATACATTTCATATAAACCCAAAACCTCACCTCATATCTAAAACATATCCACACCATTATAACACCATGTAGTAAAAACCACATCATATCACATTCCTCATCCAAATATCTCAACATAAAAAACAAATTTAGCTTTCTCAAAATATAATATTATCATGACATTGAATGTTATTGTCTTAATATTGTCCTCCTAACATGTGTGACCCCCACTAAGTATCACATATTTTCCACAACATCATCACATCACATCTTTTTTAGTATATCATTTGGACATCAAATTCTATGAATCATATTCATAATACATCAATTCCTTTAAATTCCTAGAATATATAGATTAAATTAGGCATTGATAATCTATACATTCTAAACCAATATATATGATGGGGAAACAACTTGAACTGAAAGCTGTAGAAAATTAAGAATGATTATTCAAAATAGTTTGGGAGAATTATTAAACATAAGAAAATAAATCATATATCAAAGAAACATTCAAGAAAAACCTATGGGATCATACAAATCAACAGAACTAGTACCCATCCAAGTTAAAATCATAAACCACAATATTAACAATGTTAGGCAATACAATACCACAACCTCGACCCATATTTCACAAAAAACATCCATAATTATTTTACTAATTTCATATTTTATAATATAATTCATCTAATTATCAATTTAATGTTTTAATTTCTATAAAATAGTAGTAATTACATTAATTTTTACAAATTAAATGTCAAACCATTTTTATCACCAATAATAACCACACATTTCATTCATAAGTATCTTGTTTATAGTATATTGTCTATTATATACTAGTTTGATATCCAATATCAGAAACCATATTATATTTAGTCCAACTATATTTTATTTCATCCAATCATGTTCCAATCCAATAGGAAAAACATTTTTTCTATATATTAACTATATATATAAACATATAACCTATGACATTATACATGCACACAACCACCATAACCACCAAAAAATGAAATCCATTCGACGAAACTAGCGATCCCCTATTCCAAAACACATATAAATACATGATGTACTACAACATTTATATCTATATTTCCATATTCATATTGGAAAAATAATCTAGAACACCGACTGCACAACTCATACAAACTACCAAAAAATTCAAGAATAATTCCAAAACAAGATCAAAATAATCACAAATAGGTAAAAAATTATTACCAAAACAAGACAATACCATATTTTAGAATCTAAAAAACAAAAAAAAAATATTTTTTAATTCATCAATTTAATTTTATACAAAATAATTCTCCATAAAAACATTCGATGATTTCAATATTTTAAAAAACCAATTCATTACAATATTTATGTGGTTGATTAATTTTGGAATCATAATCCCGTCGATTAATTCTAATCAATGAAATATATTTCACGATAATTCACATAACTCTTGGTGGAAATATTAGAGTTTAATAAATCATATGTTGTACCATAAAATCATATTAAACAACCATGAATTACCCAAACCCTTAAATTTTCTTTAGGAAATATAATTATCTTCCTTCAGTTAGTCATCACCACCCACCAAGGATATAAAAAATGATACTTCTAGTAATTAAAAATAAAATAAAATAATGATATACCATGAAGACCATACTATAAATGAATCTTTATAAACTAATACACATGAATATGGTGAGGGAGTGATTGATAAAATAAGAACATTCTTTAAAAAATCAACAAAATTGAATAGAAAAGTGGATGGGTAGTATATAAATGTTCATATAGGTTGATCAATTATAAAAGGTAGGGGTTGAATTGTATCTTTTAAAAAAAATGTTTTTTAACCATAATAAATCCTATGTTTAAAAAATTTAAACAATATGAATTAAAAAACCCTTTTAAGTTCATAAAAAACAAAATTTCTTGGAATCTGATTATGTGGATCCAATAAAGAATCATAAACAAGTTTACTAGAGAAATGATTTGACATTAAAGGATAAAGAATATAATAAATTGGAGTTTGTTTTTGAAGAAGAAATTGTATGTTACACTTTATAACTATTTGAAAATGGAGTAAAAAAATAACTTTAACTTAAGAAAGTAATACAAGTGTTATGGAATATTCTATCTCAAAGGGAAGGGTATCCAACATCCTTCTATACGGGTCCTATGACATATACTTTCAAAAAAATTTGTTCTGCCCACACCAAGGAAATCGATCAATACAACGATTAGAATCTGTATTACTATCCTTGTAAGCCATCGATTTGTATTATGATCAACACCTTTGTCTTAAATCATCGTGGAATCCCTTGAATTTGTATAGAAAAAATCAGAATCCCACATGGATGAAAAAATATTTTTAAAGATTTAAGTAATTAGAACATGCTTTTCGCAATATAACTCTTCATGGATTTCACACAATGAAAATATGGTAGAGCTCTCATGGAGTTTCAATTCTCATAATATTTCAAATCATTCAATAACATTTAAATTATTGTGTATTTATTATAGATATAAAAAATGGTCACATTCTACTACAATGAACATATTTCCCCAAAATTTTAGAGGAACTTGTAGAGGAAGCCTTCATAAAATGGTTATTTTGTAACAGATTTAATGACACCATTTAATATATAAAAAATTTGAGATGTATTTTAAAGAAATAGTTTTTTAATACACAATATGAGAAACATTATAAAACATTGGATTAGAAAAAATGAAACAACACATTAAGAAAATCAACTAACTATAATGAAAACAAATAATCTGATTCTAATAAAATTAAAATTATGATTCGGATTTCTGAATAAATCAGAGTGAGATTTCAGGAGAAGTATGAATTACAATTCTAGGAGGAAGAATTTAAAAATAAATATCTAATTTAACTTAAAGATGTTTTGATATAAGGGAAAGCGTTAGATAATGTTATGAAAACATTTATTAAGATGTTGCAGACTATGGGTAAGGTATAACATGTTCTATGATATGATCATCCATAGGGAAAGAAAAACAATATTTAAAAATATATATTTCTGTTTTTAGAAACATAATAGAATGAAAATTTGATATTGTATTTTTTGTCTCAACGTTCTCCCCCTTTATGGAATGCATAAACAACCATTCATAAATGAATATAAAAATCAAGGCTTTTTATTTATCAAACATAAAATAAATACATATCTTTATTTATGTTTATGAATCATAATAAATAACATTAACACCTCGTTATTTTATGAAATCCCTCTATGGATTTTATTCATATCATTGAGTTTGTATGTATTTAATAAAGAATGGATTCCCCCTTTACAAGTAGATTTTTATTTATGTAACATCCCATTTTCATGAATATCATCCCTCTTAGTTTAATATTCTTATTGAATATTCTTTTCTCCCCCTTTGTAATTTTTATAATGGAATTGAAATATTTAAATTTTACCTGAAAGGTAACGAAACATACTATATGAAACAATAAAGAGGAAAAATATCATTAGATAACTTAAGAATCATAAAATTTTGATCACAACCAAAGATCATCTTTGTGATAAATGTTTCTCATCCATCTTCTCTTCCAGAAGCATCTTTTTCATGATAGATTTTATCTTCTTCAAAACCTTATGATCTTCAAGAAATTTCTGGAGTAACTCTTCCTGGTCATGTTTTTTAATCTCATGGTAACTGATCCTTTCTTCCTGAGACATAAATAATTTATCTTGATACTTAATCAAATCATACTGAATTTTATGTTTATCATGAAACTCTTAAATGATTTAAATTTCCCGATTTATATTGAGAGCTATAGAGTTCGATTTTCCCATCAGAACATTAACTTCTAGTTGGTGGAAAACTTTCTCATTCATTAGTTTCATTGAAAAACATATTGATTGATTCTTGAGATTCCCATCAGACTTATCAATGGAATCATTGGCTGGGTCAATGACAACATCAATTATCTTTTAATAATATTGGGTAGATTTTGAACATTTGGATATCCATTTTCATGGATTTAGATGGTCATCCGATCTTTTCATGATGTTCTGGTACTCGACATTGAGTTTTATGAATTTCTTCAAAAGATGGTTTGTTGATTATTTCTTCAGATTAACTATTTCATGAATCCGTTGACACCTTCAATGTATTATTGGAAAAAAGGGAATAGAGTTTACAAGAATCATCAGAGGATGAACCACAAAATATTCACATTTTCAAGAAGAAGATTCCATAATAAAAAAAATTCATGGTGAGGTAACTTTAATTTTCACATCATGTTTTTTCCTAGATATACCAAAACAATCCTTAGTTTTTTCAACAACGATTTTTTAAGATGGATCAACAACCATTTTCCATTGATTCTATTCCATTGATATTTTCCTCTCAATTATTTGAGTTTGTTTCTATCAATCTGAAACTTCTTCTATTATATTATCAACATCATCACGAACTTCTTTATCATCATCTTTTTCAACAACATCAGCATATTTTCATTGATCATGTTGTATAGAATCATTTTTATCATTTTTATCTTATGAGATAATTTTATTAACTTCTTCTTGAGAAAATAACCATTATGAAATTATTTTCATTATGAAATTATTATTGTGGATGAATCCTGGGAGGTTCTAATTGAAAACATGTCCGAGTGAATTTATTTTATAGCTTCATAATCAATTTTGATTTCATCATCACTCTTCTCTTATTTATTTGTTTCTACTTTTGTTGATATTTTTCTCCAATTATAAGAGTTGGAACTGAAATATATTTCTTTCCATTTTTGGTACAGGGTTTTAAATTTTTGCTAGTGTCGGGGGAACCTTGGGTTCTTCTATGAAATATTCTAGTTCTTTATTTTTTTAATGATGAATTCTCTGTATCCTATATCAATGTTTGGATAATTTAATCTTCTTACATTTTATTCTTCATGTTATTATCATTTTCTGAGTTTTACAAACTCTAAAGTAGTTCAAACTTTTAGGGAATTGGCCTTAGCAGGATCTAATCCAAAATATTATATCCTTCATTTATTTTTACCTTCACGTGTCTCCACATATCAACTACATCTTTTCATAATTTTTTCTTTTTCTTAGTCTTAGTACAAACTGATGCAGATTTAAAAACATGAGGTTGTTTTTGATGTTCAATTGCTTGTTGTTCTGATTTACAAAATTTCATTTTCTCGAGACATGGCAATGAACATTCCCAAACCTGGTCTACTTTTCCATCTAAATCAACAAACATAGATGTTTCATCATAGCTGACCAACATAATCCTCCAAAGGATGTCATCACTCAACAACATGATTATGAATATCTTAGAAATTGTGGAAGTATTTCCTCTTCACTAGTCAATCCGATAGATTATACTATCATTATTTTATCTAATGGTTGATATTGACGCTGAATAAGGATTTAGAATCTATTCCTTTGAGGATTTAAGGAAATAATAAATGTATTGGAATGATAAATCCGATATAATATTTCTTATTTTTTTTAAGTAACAACTAATAGAAATGTAATATAAGAAATATAATTAATAAAATGTACCTTTAAGAGTTTTCATAATGATTTGTTCAGTATTGATATCTTTCATCATAGAAAACATAGGTTCTAAAAATTTTACGGCTCTAAAAAAATTAGAAAATGAAATTTAAAATAATGATAAAATGTAATAAACCTATGAAAAGGATTTTTTTAATGTTAGGAGATTTATTTAAAAATAGTATATATTAATTATTACAATACAGTTAACATTCTGAACATTTTTAAATATTCAGATTTATCATAATGTAATGATTATATAAAAATATCAGAAAGTTGTTAGAACATTCTCATAAATTGTAAAATAATATCTTTTTTAATTGTGTTATACCTAAGAAATTGATGCCTAATATCTCAATACATGTCATGAGAATTATTTTATAGTATTTTTTCTTATTTCTATGGCACTAGTGTTATCACATATTATTTGAGTTTTTGTAAAACTTGTGCTATAATCTCTGAGTGTGTGTTGAATCCACAATACATGATCAAAACAACTTCTAGCTGCCACATATTCAAATTCTCAAGTGGAATGTGCTATAGAAATTAAATTCATACATGATCAAGAATTTAATTAATCTCCAAATAAATGAAAAGTTATGAATTTTCTTTTTCAATCTATTCTACAACAACCAAAGTCAGTGTCTAAAATCATATTAAAATAATCACTTTCAGAAGAATATAAAAGTTCTTAGTCCATAGTTCCCTTTAAATAGATAAAAAATATTTTCACTTATTTTAAATGACATTATTTGGGATTTGATTGATTTTATGAACTTAAACATACTGCAAACATTATGTTTGAACGACAATATGCTAATTATAGTAAACACCCTATCATACCTCTAAAATATGCATGATCTACTAGTATCTTTGTTTCATCAATATCAAGTTATTTTGTTGTACAAATTGTAGTGGTAATACATATAGTGTATTCATATCCATACGTTTCAATAATATATTTAATATAGTTATGTTCAGAATTATAATTTGATTCTAGTTTTTGAGAAATTTGAAAACCAAGAAAAAATATTAACTCACCCATTATAGTCATTTCAAACTCATATTTAATATGATTTATAAAATAATATGTTAACAATTTCTGAATTAATTTAAATGATAAGAATTAAACATAGATATGAATAACTAAAACATTTTTTTTCATTATAATGATTCTTGGATCAAAAGTTCTTTTATCATAATTTTTTGTATGAACAATATTTTAGGCTTATAATACCATGCTACAGGGGCTTGTTTAAGACCACATAAAACATTATTTATTTTAAGAACAGATTCAAAAAGTTTCAAGTCTTCAAAACCCACAGGTTTTTCAACATAAACTTCCCCTTGAACATATCCATTAATGAAATCACACTTCACACAAATTCGAAAATGGTGGGAATTAATGAATGTTCCAAAGGATAAGACAATTCAATTAATATCATGTATATCTACTAGGTCATAGTATTCAGTATATAATTTTCCATCTTATCGATTATAGGATTTAGCAACAAATATTTCTTTATTTCTTATAATGATTCCATTTTCATCACTATTATTTTGAATACCCACTTTACTGAAATTAAACCTTTTTCTTAAGGTCTTTCAACTAATTTATAGACATTATTCCTTTCTAATTCATTTAATTTAAATTACATAGCTTTAATCCCATCATTGTCTACAAAATTTTCATCAGTATTGATGGATTATAATTGGGAAGGAATGTCTCGATTCTCTACTTAATTTCTAGAAGGACATATAGTTACTATGAATTGATAAAGAGCATTGACGATACTATGAATATGATGATTCTTAAGAAACAATTGATTTGGGTTTTTTTAAATCATGTTCATCAACATAAGGTATAAAATCATCTGGAGTGCATACTTTAGAAAAATTATATTTAGTATTCTCCTTATTTGAAAAATATTTCATCAATGACTGATAATCAGTTTTGAGAACACATCCAAAGATATAGGTTGTGTTCTTTTGAAATGAAAAAGACATGTTTCATCATATTCTACAAGTATTGTTTCCTCAATAGTACAATAATTTTTTATAAAAACTATATATTCCTTAGATGTTGTAGAATAGCCAAAGAATATTCTTTCACTATATTTGGGTGCAAATTTCTGTAAGTTGCCTTTTGTAGTCAAAATAAATACTTTACATCCAATTATACCTAATTATAAAACAATAGGATTTCACTTATTCTATAACTCAAAAGGTATTTTATTTAAAATTTCCCTAATTAAAACTCGATTTATGGTATAAAATGATGTAATAATATTAGTAGCCCAAAAAAGTTTAGTAAATGTATATTCACTAAACAAGTTTCTTATTATTTTTTGAAGAATTCAATTTCTTCTTTTAATAACCACATTTTCCAGAGTAGTTCTTGCAGAAAGGAACTTATTAATAATGCCTTTACTACTAAAAAATATTTAAAAATACGAATTTTCAAATTCTCAACAATGATCACTACTAATAGTGATCGATGGAAAGTTTTTTTCATTTCTAACATTGGATAAAAACAATTTAAAATAAAAAAATATTTATATTTCTTATCTAAAAAATAGACCCATGTAAAGATAGTGTAATTATCAATTGGAAACATTACAAAATATCTTTCTGCAACACTTTTTGTTTGTATTGGACTGAAAAGATCCATGTGAACTAGCTGTAATGCTTCAGATATTGAGTCTTCACTTATTGATAAAAACCCTAAATTATGTTTCTTGAAATACAGAAAAATATTGAAAAAATTTTATAAATCAAATTAATGATCCTATATAACCATAAAAAGTTTTTCATATAATGTATTAATATGTTCCTAAGGTTATAATATCCTAATCCTTTATTTAATAACTAGGAATGATCATCTATTTCCCTAAGACAATGTTTGTCTTGGCCCATAAGGTCTTCTAAGTTAAGTGTACAAACATCATCATTCCGATGGGTAGAGTGAATTAACTCATCCATTGAATTGTTTTAAAAAAATATTATCTTTTTTAAAATTATGAATGTAACCTTCATCACATAATTTACTTATTCTTATAAGTTAGTTCTTCAGAGCTTTAAAAAATAAAACATTCGAAATTAAGCCTTTTCAAAGAAGATCAATCGTACCAATACAAACAGTTTCTCATTGAGAATTTTCTCTCAAAGTGACGTTTCCACCTTTCATTATTAAAATAAATTAAAAAAAGGGTTTTTACCAATCATGTTCTAGGAACATCCACTATCCATGTACCATGAATTGTTGTGTGCACTTCCTATGATTTCAAAAAAATAACATTGTTAGACTTAGAGAATCCAAACTAGTTTTGAGCCGGAATTATTATAATGTAGAGTCTTAGGTATCCAAATTATCTTATTAATGTATAATTTATAAAAAACCAATTATTTAATATTTTTAAAGAAAAAGTTTCTCCAAATTTCCACCAATTTAACATTTAGTGAAAAAAGGACGACTTTTAGGTGTAAAATAATTGTGACTAAAAACTAGTTTGGCGTGAGAATAATCAAATCCAAAAATATTACATAGTAGAAATTGTTGTGTATACATTTTATCTAAATCATCCATTCAATGTGTAAATTCTGATAAAATTTTCCATAAGGAAAATATTTCATAATTTTGTTAAATGAATAAATTCATATCCTCATAGTTATTAGTATTAGAATCCTAGAAGTCTCCCAATCATTATTCCTAGAAATGGAATTTTCATGATACTTATAATTTATATACTTCTCAAAATTATATTCCTATTTTTTTAAATAGAAATAGATTCAAAGGAATTTTCATTAATATCTTTAAAAATATGTGATACTTATTTTGTAAAAATATTTATTCTCAAATTTTCCAAAACAATATTCATTTTTATCCTACTATATCCATTTTCAAGAAACGTCGAAATTCTTGATACTTATTCAAAAGAATTTAATAAGATAAATTTTTCTGTGGAAAATTATTCATATAAACATTCATTAAACCTTTCATCAGGGATATTATAATTCAAAGGGATTTTGGATAAGGATTCTACTTTGAGTACCGTAACAATAAAACATTGGTTTTTTATAGGTACTCGGGAAATTAGGCATTTATTCTTATATATAGATGATTCAATATCTAATTACTCCACATATGAATATCTGGCACTTGTAGTCCAAGAATAATTAGACATTATGATATTCTTTCATTTTAGCCTGTAATATTTTCTCTAAATCCATTCAGAATTTCTATCATTCATATCTATTCTCTTCATCCAAGTACAATCAGTTCCAAAATTTATAGCTTTCTTGCAATCATAACATGTGACATCAGATGAGTTCTTATGCATACCATAATTTTTCTTATATCCATACTAAATGACTTTCTTAAGAATAATCTTGTTCTTACTTTAGGAAATATTGTTATTCTCATTCTCTAATAGATATTATTCACTTGAGACTGATTAAAAAACAACTTTTATGGACATTGTTTAACTAATCCATTTCTCAAGAGTCTTGGATTTCATATAATTTGATGTTGTTTTATAAGAAACCCTACATTTTTATCCTTAATGTTATAAACATATCTCTTTAATCTATTCTTTTATTTTAAAAGTATTCCAAATATCTCATCATGATTAACTATTTTATCTTTCGTTGATTCATCAATAACTATTCGTTAATATTCAAACTCATTTGTCATGGTATCAATGATTTTTCAAACAAGTATCTCAAAAAATATACTTTTTTTATATTGATTTTATATTGTTTAAAATATAAATGAATATTTTTTGGGATTTACATATGTTTTATCAATAGGGAATTAAAAATCAGTGATAGTCAGCTCTTACCACAGCTCTTCTCGGTTGAATAAAATTGGATGTGTCAAATTGTGTAACTTATAGATTCTTCTAGATACTATTAGAAGCATCACATGATGAAATATGGATATAGATATTCTTGGTAATAGAACATAATAATTTATTAAAGAACATAATGTTAAGCTGATACACTTGTTTTTTATTATTCATAAAAGTTATGACTTCCTTTTCATAAATATTGTTGTCTCCAATAATCATGAGGATGTTTTTTACTCCTAAATAGAAAAAAAGTCTTCATTATATCTCTTAATAATTTATAGTAATTCTCATTAAATATTGGAGGTCTAGTAGTATTTATGTTGTCTATTGATCCAAAGTTCATTCCGGATATTATTAAAACACATTTACCCCCCAAAATGGATTAGTATCAAATGATTATAAACAAAGAGTTTAAAATGAATATTTCATAAAAAAACACGAAAAAGTAATGTTAAGAAAGGAAAGCTAAACAAGAAAACATAAATGTAAGTATATTTATTTCAAATAGAAGAGTTTACACAAATGGTCGGATAAAAATTTATATATTGATTTCTCAATTACAGTAAGGGGTGAATTTTAGGTTTAAATTTTTTTAATATGTAATGTTAAGAAAATATATGTTTAATAATGTCAAACAATATGAATTCACAAACCCTATTTAGTTCTTTATAATGAAACTAAATTAATCAGGATTCGATAATGTGTATCTGATAGAGAAACATAAACATGTTTACACAAGGAATGATTCTAACATAAAGTGTATGGAATTTAATATATCAGAGTTTGAACCAGAATAAGAATGTATAATAAAGTCACAATTTCTATTTGCAACTAAATGTAGTGGAGAAATAAAATTTTAGTTAAAAAGTATAACAACTATAATGAATCTAGTTAAACCAAATAGAAGTGTATCTAAAAACATTGGATAAAGATCCTTGATTTATACACTCAAAAATAAATATATTACACACAATAGGGTTAGCCCTTGACATATAGATCAGAAAATGTCTTGTTATACCTAGAAGCCTTTGATCTACAAGGATATCAACTCCTATGTCTTCCTTCATCTTGGAATCCCTAAATTTTATATATAAACAATTAATATCACACTAGTAAGAACAAATCTTGTCGAATATTTATGTATGTGGATCAAGTTTTTCAGAACATAAATTCATCAAGAATTTTGCATGAAGAAAATATAGAAGAGGTCTCATAGAGTTTCACTACTCCCAAAAGTTCACATAATTATATCACAATAAAATTATTGGGTTTTCATAGTCATGATCTCCAATGTCCACATTCTACACCATTTGTTATATTTCCCAAAACAATTGGAGGGACTTATACATGTGACATTTATACAATGGTTATTTTGTAACAGATTTTACCACACTATTTTATATAAGAATACATGAGAATCAATTTAACAACATCGTTTTTTATATATCAATATGAGAAACATTATACGTTATTTGATCTTATAAAATGGTAAATTATATTAATAAAATTCAATAACTGTAATAAAAACAAATAATCGATTTCTCAAAATATTACAAGTGGAAGTCTGATTTTGAACTAAATTAATGACCGATTTCTAATAAAATCAGAATCTGATTTTAGAAGAAATTTGATTCTGATTGCTAAAGAAGTCATAGTTTGATGTATTTGTAAATATGAGTCTTAATAAATAATATATCATAGTCTAATTTCTATATAAATCAAAGTCCAATTATAGGTGAAATCAGATTCATAATTCTTGGGGAATCATAATTATAAATATTGATCCGATTTAACATAAAAAAATATTGACATAAAGCGATTGGATAGACTTGGTTATGAAAACAATAGGTAAGATTTTGAAGTCCAAGGGTATTGTATAACATGTTCTATAATACAATCATCCTTGGGGAATGAAAAACTATCACTAATAATATGTGTTTGTTATTTTCAAAACATAAAAGAATAGAAAAATAAAAAAGAATACTTTTTCTCAATGGGTTTCTCCATCATATATGTATTCATAATCATACCAAAGGTCACTCAAATAACTCCATAGATGCATATATTGTAACATAATTTATTAGAAAAAATATTATTGAATAATTTAATTCTGATTATAAATTTATATTAACACATAAAAAATAATGATTTATAGCATGGATGGTAATGGTCATACTATGGAACGGAAAAATCATGTACACCTCTATAAATCATAACATTATTATTTATATCACCCACTAAATTTTAGGTGAGAACCCCTTAACTATTGAAATCTAAGGATAGTCAGAAAATAATATTGGTTGTCCTTTGACGTATAAAATATATTTTAAAACATTAGGAAAACCATAACTAACCTATGACATAAGATGGTCATTATTGTACTGTTATTATTAAAAAGGTAGATCTATTATCTCATCCACCTAGCTTTTTACTTCATATCAACTATGACTATGACATAATTGACACACATAATACCACAAAAACCGCTCGAAGACTCATTTCTACAATGACTAAAACCCTTTTCTCAGAAGAAAAACAGACATATAAGTATAGTAAAATGAAATAACCATTATAAATCATCTTTCACACCCAGAATAGTACCCTTAATACAATGAATCACGTTCATTCTCTAGATAATGTGAAACTAAACACCCCTAACTCACTCACCACTCTGTAATAGAATAACTATTTTATCAATCAACCCTAAATGGAGTAATGAAAAAAATTATAAAATTACCCTCTCCTCTTTCTAATAGTTCATGATGAAAAACCAATAGTGAGACTAATAAACCTCTTTTATAGTAGATACCTTATCTTTATATCATCCTCTCATTCTTTGACCTCTAATTAACACATTCAACGTGACACCCTTCAAGTCAATGTTATGAATTTATTTGAATTATTAATTTTATTTATTTATAAATATTATTTTTGGGATCATGGGTCTTGTAACACCCCATGATTTCATAGTATGTAATTTGAATTTAAATAATTTAAATCATTCACTACAAGTAACACCATGTTCGAGGGCACCGCGACTAACCAAAATTTCCCTTCAAAAACCGGTAATGAATAGTATTCAGTTAATTATGAATTTCATATACACTATATAATTTTAGAATGAATATTATTTATTTCTTAGACGTAATATATATATAAATTCATTTTATCAGATAAATGAACTTTTTTTACAAAAATTTATCTTTACAACCTTTTAATGGAAAACCATTTTTTGAAACCGACATTTGAGACTTTTATATATTCCATTCAATGAAATTAAATTCTTCTTTAAAATCAAGAGATAAATATTTATTTTGGATAAATTTTTGGTAATTTTATGATAAATTTCATATTTTGATGAATACTAGAAAATACTAAATTTTAATTGAAAACGGCTTTTGTAATAAAAATAATTTAGAGTGTTAAATTACACATTTTAATTGTTTGTAAGTATAGTAAGATTATATTTTTTTTATTTAATACAATATAGGTTATTATAGGTAATTTCACATTTAAATTTGACATAACCACATGTCAATCAATTGATAGTTTTTACTCTTTAAAAAACCTACTTGTTGGTTTTGACATGGGGAAAAATACTAAATTGCGTAAGAGGAATTCTATTCTTTTTATTTGGTGACATATAATTTATTTTTGAAATAGACATATCACAATTTGTTTAGCGTGATTTTTTTTCTATAAACATTCAATTTCTGATTAATAGTGAAAAACACTGCGTTAATTTTCAAAACTTAATTTTTATTTAAATAATTATTTATTATATTTATTTTATGTGATAATAGATACATAATACCTATATATTTTCAATATAATTCATTGAAATAATTTTATATTAAGTTTAGATATGTAAAATTTTATTGAACTTTTTACCCTATTTTACCCACCTTCGAGGAGTATTTGAAAATTTCTATAAAACATAATTTTACTGATTCTATGAGTTGAATTTTAAAATTAAAGAGACATAGTTAACATCAGTCAGTAAAATGTTGTTCAGAAAGAAGAAAATATTTTTTTGCGAAATGTAATTTTTGAATTTTATTTACCATGATTAAAAGTAAATAGTGCATTCAAGGGTACAAAGGATATCATAATTTCCCTAAAACATGTATTAATTCAATTGGATAAGTTTAATTCGACCAAAAGAAAACTTGGATATAAAATATGATCCACTTTGTTCGACATGGATTAGATTTGGAAATTTATTTATTATTTTATTTAAAGATGAGTAAAAGGATTTAAATTCAATGTTTAATAACTAAACCATTTTTTACATAGTGTTACACATATGATAAATTTGACATTAAATATTCATTAAAAATATAATAAATTTTTCTACATAATCGTATTTTATTTTGGATTTTAGAGATTAAATAATATATTTTATATATGACATAATGGTAATGCAGTAATTAACTTATTAATGAAATATTAAAATAATTGATGTTATAAATATCGAAATAATCATAAATTGTGACTTATAATTAAATAACCTAATTCTATAGGTTAAAATGACATGTTAGTGTTGATTAAATAAATTTTATTCGAAGTGATAATGTTTTTATGGCCTTCATTTAAATCAAATACTAAATTGTGTCAAAATTGACATAATTGAATTTTTAAAACAAATACTATATTATTAATTTATATAATATTTCTAAATAACTAAGGATTAGAAAAACGATTAGATAAGGTTATATATATTAATAATGAACCTCCTGGGGTTCTCATGTCCTGTTATAGTATTTTTATTAACAATATAACATTAAAATAAAAGGAGACTTGGTAAATGTAAAATTATATATTTAAGAGGTAAATCTAAAAGATAAGGTTAATATGGTGACCTAAACCTATATAAACCATATTGGTTGATAGGTAGTCTACCCACCACAACATAACCTTGAATTAATTTATTTTGGATCCATTATAATCCAAAAATGATTTTATTATAAAATAATGTTTCAAAATTTTCCTAAAGTACCCCTCACCCATATTATAAAAGGGCACTTACCTTTCTCTCAAAATCACACCTACTAAGAAATTTGTCTCAGCCAAACCCTACCCAAATAGACTCCAAATATCCCTCAGATTATCATAGAGTCCTTACTTTTATCAAAAATCCATCTTAATGTGACCTTTTGATCAACTCAAAAGGAAACACCAAAAGAAGAGATTATAATTTCATCACCCTCATCAATGTTCTTTTCTTCTTCCTCATCAACTTTCTTTTTTATCCATACCAAAATAATAAATAAAGTACCTTACACATAATGTGATTTCACTATAAATATTGTACAACCATATTGGTTATTTTTTCTTTCCTAAAAATGACAAAGTCACCTTACGTGTGTACATACGGCTTACCGTCTCCACCCCGTGGTATAGTTTTTTATTCAAACACTTAATTATTTATATGGGTATAATAATGAGAATAAATGATTTAAATAATAAATATAACATGTGAATGATTCGTTATATATGATATATCATCCAATTATATATTATTTCACCACAAATATAATGATATTGTCTCTCTTGAGTATGTACGGCTTACCGTCTCCATGAAGGCAATGAGATTAATTTCCCATCGCAATCATTAAAAAACAATTTTAATTTTGTTATTAAAAATAATTTTTATTAAATTAATATCATTTTGGATGTTAATAAAATACATCCTATACATAACAAACATGACTTATAAAACAAAACATATAAAGGAAAACGAATCAGTTAACAACAAAAACAATGATACAACTGAAATATCATCAACAAATAAATATTGGAAGATCATATATGATATCATATTTATGTATTTGGTTCATGTATATTAACAACTATTTCATCGTTATACATGAGTTTAACCTACACTATACTATGGAAAAATACAAGGTAAGGGGGGTTCTTATCTAATTTTTAATTCAGTGATATTTCCATTATTCGCCACTTATTTATTGCATGGGGTGTATTGTGTAAATAAATTTGATATATATTATAATTATTATCATTATATTCATGGTATTATATGATTAATTTTGTGGTTATTAACTTTTGGTCATACGACTTGATTTATTACAACATGGTAAGGGGTTTTCTTCTCACTTCTTATTCACATGAGATTCGTGCTACATTGAAACTATTTACTTTTGTGTAGTGTATGTAATTCCCATGATTGTATTATTTGTTTAATATAATTTAATTTATGGGTATTTACATATTAATTATATGATACTTCTTTCATCGGTTGTATGTTTTTTATGTTACCAAATCAGTAAGGGAATTTCAAATTTCAATTTCCATTCATTGGAATTTATTCATACTTCATTGATTATATTACTGCAAGAATTTTGTGTGGAATACCTAGTTATTATTCTTGTATTAATATCTACTCCCATTTATATGGATATAAAATTTATAAATAAAATCACTCCATTGATAAATTCACATTCCATTGATATAAACATTTTAAGGGTAATCATTACTCAATTTCAAATCTTTGAGTTAAAGATCCCAGTCATTGGTTTTGATTTTACAATAATATGTGTGAATATTACCTAATTGATTTACACTGAATATCCATTAATATTGAGTGTTTTTATATTTTTCACACATAATTATTTAATTTATTTATCCTTAATATAAGGATACGGTCTTTTTAAGGTATTTTGTCTCAATTTACATTCCTTTGAGGTGTTTTTGTCATTATGCACCAATTAAGTTTTATAGGGTGTATATAATGTCCTTTGACATATTATATCATGAATCCATTTATTCTCATGATATTACAATATTTTGATTAATTTTTTCCTCCAATTACTGGTATTCAATTGACTCTTATATGGCTAAGAACTCATTAACAGAAATATTGTATTAAATGTTTTAAATATTTATTCTTTAAAATCATTATAATTAATGTCCATGTTTTAAAAATGGTTTAGTGTATTTATTTATATGTAAATTATTGTTTGGAAATAGAAATTCCTTTTTAAAAGATTTAAATTAGTGTGGGAAACTTTGATTCAGAAATCTATTTTCAACAATTCTTAGATAAATAGTGCTACATTAAGATGTATTAAAGAAATAGGTTTATATCTCTCTAATAGATTTAATGACTATTCTCATATATTTCCATAACCT
The DNA here is from genome assembly GCA_963277665.1 of Viscum album. NCBI lineage: Eukaryota > Viridiplantae > Streptophyta > Magnoliopsida > Santalales > Viscaceae > Viscum > Viscum album. The sequence goes on along the minus strand of OY728165.1, from coordinate 80,957,123 downwards.
TCAGTGTATTTTATAATTTATTTAGGTTGTCTTATTATAATAAAATAATCCATATTGTATTAAATGAGTTATGTTTGACTGTGGATGTGCTATTTCTATTCCATTCATGGTTTGTTGTTAAAATATTGATATTTCTTATTCTAGTTTTAATATTAATGTTTAGATTTTGCTTCAACCTTTTCATATGAGGAATTAATTGGACATAGTATGTTATCGATGGAGCCTCTTATAGCTCCCCAATTAATCAGTAGGTCTCATGAGACAAAATAGTGTCCTAGAAGAAGGCCTTGACAAAATCTTGTTTATAGTCTTGGAAAAATTCCATGACTATGTGGTTATCAAGTCTTGCATTATGCATTCCAACTTTATGAAATTGGATATTTATATTTCATGTGATTATTCGATTAGTAGAATATCAATGTGAATAATTAAATGAAATTGTTTTGATTTATATTTTCCTTATAATGATGAAGATTAATTTTAAAAGTCATTTGTTTTACTCTTATACATAACCTTAAATGTTTATTCTTTTTAAAGAATATTTATGCTATATTGTTATCCTTACTGAGAATTTGAGATCACCTATCACGACCCGTCCTTGGGGCCCATGCCGTGACTACCCCAAGCCCGCCTTCCATTAGCCAGGGGCTGGTGACTAGCAACAAGGCGTAAATCCTGGTAAAAGAGAAGGAATTTCCTTTGTAAAGTAAACGAACACACAGAGTAAGAAAGCAGAAGTAAACACTACGGAAAACTGGGTACAAAAGTAATTTCAGAAATGTAAGTGGGCCAGAATACAAAACCAATCTAAAAGAATAGTACAACTGGAAAGGGAAAACAACAACTAAAAAGTAATGATGCAACATCGAGCCGTCCACTCGAAGTCCCACCTGAAGGGTGGGTACAAATAGCTTCCACAGATCCTCGAGTCCAGCCATCTGCTACGAGTACGTCCCGTCCAGTGGTCCACCTCCAGGCACCGACCTACTCTTCATGCCTAAACCACGATCAGTGTTGTCCGTCGTCTGCAACCAACACAACGTAGTGCGGGCATAGCCCATGCATGGGTGAGTATAAGCTACTCAATAGGGACCCCGAGACCCCTAATGGTCTCCCAGAATCCACAAAGGATAATCCAAAAAGGAAAGATACAATCATGAAGTAACATCAGACACTACTTAGGTATATTCTCATACATATACCTAAGTTATCAATTCTAGTTCGACTCCAACATCTGAGCCCAAGTTCGATCAAATCCACACAGGATAGCACAACACAATCCACGTAGGAAAGAAAAAAATATTCATCTCACATAGGTATACTTCTTCGTATGACGATAGAGAAGATCATATGTAGCCTCTGATTCATATAAGACATCGGACACACAAAGAATCGATAGGTACTAACCCCCACACTGAACCACAATGGATCGATAGGTAACTAACCCTCGCAATGACCTACAATGGATCGATATGTAACTAACCCCTGCAATGAACCACAAAGGATCGATAGGTAACTAACCCCCGCAATCACCCACACAGGATCTGTAGGCACTGGCCCACACAGGACCACTGAGCGCTGACCCACACCGGATCTGACCCACACATGATCGGTAACACTGATCCACGTAGGATTTCTGAGTGTTGTTGTCGTCGCCGTCGAATCCATGGAGGATTTCTGTACAGTCGTCATCGTCGTCGTAGTCACAGCTAGCTCTAGGGTTGCCACACACAGAAAGCTCAATCAGGAGAGTCCGCTCCACGAGCTGAGGGGCTGATGCATCAACTGACATGTATTCCGATGTTGATGTATTCAAAATTTCTATATCATCAACAGGAACTCAACGTCTTAGATGGCGTGTTAATTGAATGCCTGGTCTGAGAGTTATTGTCTTTTTCGTCCTAGGGCCCCGGTTGGTTTTTATGTCAAAACCAACCCAACCATACTCCATCTACATCCAAAACTCGAGCAGAATATGCCAAAATCTTTGTCTCACTACGAGGAGTCCAACAAAGTCGACGACACGTAAATCGGACATTCAGAGCTCATGTTATATGTGTTTCTGCTTTGAGGGCCCGGTTGGTTTCGTGATCGAACCAACTCGGCCGAATCCAAAGTACTCCGAAACCTTGAGTGTAATATATCGAAATGACCGTCTCGATCAAAGAATCACTATGCAATTGATGGTGCATAGATCGGAGGTCCGTAGCCCAAGTTATGGGCAACAGACCGAAACAGTCTGAAAAAATGGGGCGTCTGGGCCCGGTATGACCCGGCCCTACGCCCATTGGTCGGTCCGACCCGGGCGGACCCGATCCAGGTCCGACCCAGCTGGGCGCGGCCCGGCGCGACCCGGTCTGTCCCGGGGCGGCCCGGCGCCGGGCGAGCGGGTCGGCTCAGCGCTAGCCGAGCAGCCGCGCAAAGGGGGCGCCTCCCCCTTAAACGAAATCGTGGCCCCCGCATGGGGGCAAATCCTTTTCAACGGATGAGGCTTAGCGCCGCATCCCCTCCTCGGTACCACGTGGTCGCAGGACCAGCAGCCTGCCGCCGCAACATCAGCCGCGGCGGCCCGTCCCTGCGGCTCGCCGACGGGGTTTTCCGCGTACTACCGGGCGCGCTCTGGTGGTCCGTTTTTTCTGTCGTCTTCTCCAGCGGTCCTCCCGGGACCGGTTCTTCACTGCGAAGACCTGAAAATGCCATTGGGGCCTTCTTCGTCGTCTCCCGCTGGTCCGCACACCATGAATGAATAAATGGTGGGTTTGGACTTGTTTGTTGGTCGGCACCCACCACGTTAGCGATTTAAACAACTTCTGAAAAATTTTAAACACATGCTGAGGATATAAATCACATAGATTTAATTGAACCAAAACCCCTACCTCAAGCGTCGTTGAGGGAGGGTTCATTATGGAATTGCAGGTCGCGAAAGAAGGCGTCACGGAAGGGAGATCATCATGTCGTAGAGAAAGGATTCGTTAGCATCGCGTTGTCGATTTCTGAGGATCCGACATTCTTGTCGACCTTTTTCTGAGGACGGTGTTCTTCGCATTTTCTGAGTTCTTCATGTTCTTAGTTTTCTTTGTCGAGGAAGAAGGACTTGAAGAACTTAGGAAAAATCTCCCAATCCTCTCACAACCCAACAACCCTTAATAAAATAAGAATTGTCTTTTTTTATTAACACACAAGCCAACGCCTTTGAAATTAAATATTGAAACAACCAATTAATTGAATTAATTGCAACTATTAAACCGCCTAAATTTAATGAGGCATTTCATATTAACTTTAACGTAAGAGTTGACTTCCACTTAATAGGGGTGCAGGTGCGTTACTTTAATAAAGTAGGGGGTTTAGGAAGAAATGAAACAATGGGGATCGTGTGGGTCCTACCTCACAAATATCCTACCTAGTGGGTAGGATATCGTGGGTCCCACTTCATCCACATAGCTTAGGTTAAACAAAAAAATTAATTAAAATTGGTGCACCACTGTTATTTTATTCCTTTACTTAACCCCAAAAATTAAAAACCAAACCCGAGCAAACGAAACTCTGGAACAGGTGTTTTTAAGAAATTACCAGCGTTGTGATTCCATCGGTGTCCTTGGATTTCTATTCCGAGCACCGGTTCAAAAGTTAGGTAAACCCGCTCGTTCGTTCACGGATCATACCCGAGCTAAGCATCAAAAGATGATTTCGGGCACACCGGGCCTCCGAATTAGGTGCCGTCAGAAACTGAGTTCTTGTAAAATCCCATAGAAAATTATGAAAAAAATTCCCCTTGAATTTTACGGGTCTTTACATTACTCCCACCTCAGGGATTTACATCCCCGTAAAGATACATCATTAAATAGGAGAACAAATGTGGGTACTGAGCACACATCTGAGCCTCCCACTCCCATGTGCTATACTAGAGGTTCCTGTGCTTCCATCTGATTCTTAGTAGAGGAATCGACCGTCCACATAGGACCCTCTCCTATCAATCCTCAATCTCTAATGGGACCTCCACAAATGTCACTCCATCATCATTGTCTAGCTCCCCATGGTCAATAATATGCGTCGGGTTGTGCACGTATCTCTTCAGCTGGTATATGTGAAAGGCGTTGTGCACCCGGTGCAACTGAGGTGGTAGAACCCGGCGATAAGCCACCTCGCCAATCCTAATGAGGTCCTGGAATGTTATAATGAAGCGTGGAGAAAACTTTCCACCTCAGCCAAATCTCCATAATCCAAGTCGAGGTGAGACCCACAAAAAGACGTTGTCGCCCTCCTCAAACTCTAGTGGCCTCCGCCTCCTGTCAGCATAAGACTTCTGCCGGCTCTGAGCTGTTCTCATCTGCTCCTGGATAACCTGGACTTTCTAAATCATGTCCTGGACCGTCTCCGGCCCCACAAGTGCTGACTCCCTGGGATCTGTCCAACACAGAGGAGATCTACAAGGTCGGTCGTACAACGCCTCGTATGTTTCCATCTCAGTGGTGGAGTGGTAGATGTTATTTTATGTGAAATCCACCAAGGGTTGGTGGTCCTCCAAGATACGACCCATGTCGAGGACACATACATAGAGCATATCCTCGAGAGTATGAACGATCCTCTCCGTCTGACCATCTGTCTGAGGGTGAAAGGTGGTTCTCAGACATAGATGCATCCTAAACTCCTCTTACACCCCTTCCAAAGCTAGGAATTAAATCGAGCATCTCGATTGAAGATGATAGAAGATGGAACACCATGAAGCCATACAATCTCCCAAACATAGAGACGTCCCAAGCTCTCCATCGAGCCCTGCGGGTAGATGTGAGCTCACTTCGTGAGTCGGTCGAAAATTACACAAATGGAGTCGTGACCTCTAGAAGTTCGTGGAATTTCAGTTACAAAGTCCATAGATATGTCATCCCACTTCCACTCCGAGACCTCCAAGGGCTGTACCAAGCCTCCTAGTACCTGGTGCTCTTCCATCACCTGCTGGCAGGTGAGGCATCGAGAAACGAACTCTGCCACAACTTTATTCATGCCCAACCACCAGTGTTGTCGCCTGAGAACCTGGTATATCTTCGCCACTCTAGGATGTACCGCCAAAGTGGAATTGTGAAACTCTCTCATCACATACTCCCATAAAGCAACTGGTACCAAGGTACGTCCTCTGAAAAGGATGTCGTGCTCTCCCCCTAAAGAAAAACCATCAGGTTCATGTCCTCAGGATATCTACGCACATCACGTCTCATAGTCAGCATCCCCATGTTGTGCCTCTCTGACCCACTACAGTAGTGGAGGAGTGACTGTGAAAGACTGAAGAAAGGTTTCTCTATCTCTATCCATGAAGGATATTTGTAAAGCAGCTAGCTGCTTTGTCGCCTCCCAGAGTAGATGAATGGTCGTCCTCCTGCTGAGGGAATCAGCTACAATGTTCCCCTTCCCAAGAATATAGACTATCTCATAGTCATAGTCCTGGAGGAACTCAATCCATCGTCGCTGTCTCAGGATTAGGTCCTTCTGCGAGAAGATGTACCTGAGACTCTGATGGTCAGAATAGACTATAAAGCGCTCGCCCGTCAGATAGTGTCTCCACATACTCTGAGAAAAGACCACTACTGCTAACTCCAGCTCATGGGTAGAGTAGTTCTACTAATGATTCATCAAATGTCATGATCCATAGCCGATCACAGCCCACTCCTGCATCAGGACACATCTGAGCCCGGTCGTTGATGCATCGCAGTAAACTACATACCGTACTCCCTCCTTCGGCAGCCTCAAGATAGGCATGCTGGTCAATCACTGACTCAGCTCCTGGAAGCTCTTCTGACATCTGTCTGACCACACAAAGGGTTTCTTCTTCTTCTTCAAAGCTGAGAGTGGAGCCTCAACTCTGGAGAAGTCTGGCACAAATCTTTGGTAGTATCCAGCTAGTCCAAAGAAACTCTTCACCTCCGTGACGCTCCTAGGTGGCTCCCAAGCAAGCACTGCCTCAATCTTCGCCGGATCCACCACAACTCCCGCCTAAGAGATTATGTGTCCCAAGAAGTGGACCTCACATATCTAGAACTAACACTTTAAGAGATTACCATAAAGCTGGTGCTCTCAGAGTCTTTCTAGAACAACCCGCAAGTGGTAGGCATGCTCCTCTTCAGTCATCGAGTATATCAAAATGTCATCAATGAAGACCACGACAAATCGAGTTAGGTATGACAAAAAGATTATTTTCAGGAGGCCCATGAACACTACTGGAGCATTGGTTACATCGAATGGCATAACTAAGAACTTATAGTGGCCATACCGAAATCTTAAGGTCGTCTTCTTCACGTCCTCATCTCGAAATCTAAGCTCATGATAGCCTGATCTAAGGTCTATCTTTGAGAACCACCGTGATCCCTTGAGCTGATCGAATAGGTCATCAATACTTGGTAGCGGATACTTGTTCCTCACTATCACCTGTTTCAGGTGACGATAGTCGACACAAATTTTCAAGCTCCCATCCACCTTCTTGGCGAACAATATCAGGGAATCCCAGGGTGAAACACTGGGTCGGATGAATACCTTACCATGCATGTCCTCCAACTGTAACCGTAGCTCTCGTAGCTCAGCGGGGTCCACCGGATACTCTAGGGTGGATATCGGGGCTATCCTGAGGTACAGATCAATATAAAATCTACCTATCTTCAAGGAGGTAGTCCTGAAATGTCATCGGGGAAAATGTCCGCATACTAATCCACCACTGCAGGAAACCAGGACTCTGCACTTCAACTACATCTAGGATGAGGCCAGCCAAATGATGAGTGATGGGTTGTCCTCTCCACTCCGACAGTCCATCCTATGTTGTGAAGGATCCCTTCTCGCCAGTGAAGGTAAACCTGCTCCCGTCGATGCGTACACACCGCACATTGCGCCTAATACATTCAATATGATCATGGACTATAGATAACCAATCCATGCCCAAGATGACATCGTAAGCCCTGGAAGCTGCTACAAGAAGATCCCAGCAGAAGCTCTTGCCTCCACGAGTAAGCTCACACTACCGGCACTATTATGTAATCGTAGAGTCTTCTCCCGTAAGAGTATCTAGCCATAAGGATCAAGCCAACAGCTTCGTTAGAATCTCTGAGCTCTGAACAAGGGCAACAGCTATGAAATAATGACTCTCTCCTATGTCTATAAGAACTGAAAAAAGGGTGGAATAGACACAGATAGTACCTCGAATCATCTCGGGCGAACCGTGGTCGTAGGCCTCTGCTGCCTGGAGCTGTGCCTGTCCCTGCCCGCTAGCTCCCTGTGGTCGGGGTGGACCTTCTGGTGGTGGTGGTGGTAGAGCCTGAAAGCATCGCCCACCACCTGCTGCTCGGCCAGCTCTTCTGCCTGCTCCCTAAGGACCGCCACAGTCGACCCTATTCCTCTTCCTGGGTGGTCCCTCAACCGTTTGCTGCTCCTCTGCACGGCGGGTCGGGCAGTAACGAGCCATGTGGCCCTACCCGCCACATGTGTAGCACTGTCTGCCTCTTGAACGATTGGCTCTGCACTGTGCGCCCCACACCACTGAGCTAGTGTCCTAAGGTCGTCTGCCTAAGGCTCTGGTCTTCCTGGACCCATGCGTCATCCATCGACTGCCTGCTGTAGAAGACTCTGCTACGTGCCGCCCTGCGGTAGGTCTTTCTACTGATGTAGGCTCAGTAAGGAAGCTCTAGATGAGAAGGGATCACTCCAGTACCCCTGCCTGTGTTGGAATGCTGAGGGAGATCAGCAATGCCTTGATCTCATGCCTCAATCCCTGGTCGAAGGTCCGGGCCCGGAAGAATGGGTCACGTACCATAGCTATCGAATAGCGTGAGAGGTCTGTAAATCTCACCGAGTACTGGGCGACCGTCAAGCTGCCCTGCTGCAGCTGTAGAAGCTCCTGGATGTGCACCACATGGAGGGAGGCTAGTACGAACTCTGAGAGGAAGAGTCTCTCAAAGACTGTCCAGAGTAGATATGCCTCATCGTGCACCTGGAGTATCATGCTCTACCATCTGCCAACTGCAGCGTGCCGGAGGATCGTTTCAAGGATCACCTGAGGTCCGCTGGTGTCCTCGCTAACCAGAAAACTTGTACAACTTCCTCCATCCAATCCTCGGCTGCTTGAGGGTCTGTATCCCCATGATACCTGGGTGGTCGCTGACACTAAAACTCATGCAATGCACTAAGGTGACGTGCATCGTCAGCGGCTGGGGCCGGTAGCATCAGTGGCTCGGTAGGTAGAGGTACCGTCGGTGCCTCTTCTGTCAAAGGGCTATGTACCAAGGCCTCCTCGCTCGGTGGGCTGTCATCAAGTACAACGCTCGGAACCCTAGCTGGCTACCGTCATGGGGCCATTCTGAAAAGAAACTGGTGTGCCACGGTCAAATAGTATACTTGGTTAGATGACACAAAGTAATCACAAAGAAAACATGAATGACACATGTAATCAATTTTTTCATGCATAATGTCAGAAATCAGAAGTCAGGGACCATGTGTACGGATGCGTTGGCCCCCGCACCAACACTGGACTCCCTGGCCTGATAAACACACTCAATACTCTTAATACTATTTCTTCACAAAGAAAAAGATTACAGTCCTGATTTCTATGGTAGAACCAAACTCCTCTAATACCAATTTTTCACGACCCGTCCTCGGGGCCCGTGCTGTGACTACCCCAAACCCGCCTTCAATAGTCCAGGGGCTGGCGACTAGAACCATGGCGTAAATCCCGGTAAAAGGGATGGAATTGCCTTTGTAAAGTAAACGAACACATAGAGTAAGCAAGCAGCAGTAAACACTAAGTAAAACTGGGTACAAAAGTAAGTGCGGAAAAGTAAGTGGGCCGGAATACAAACCCAAACTGAATGAATAGTACAACTGGAAAGGGAAAATAGAAACTGAAAAGTAAAGCTGCAACGTCGAGCTATTCACTGGAAGTCCCACCTAAAGGGTGGGTACAGATAGCCTCCAATGCTCCTCAGGTCCAACCGTCCACTCTGAGTAGGTCACGTCCAGTGGTCAACCTCTAGGTACCGACCTGCTCTGCAAGCCTCAACCACTATCAGCACTGTCCGTCGTCTGCAACCAACACAACGTAGTGCGGGGATAGCCCGTGCAAGGTTGTGTATAAGCTACTAAGTAGGGACCTTGAGACCCATGAAGGTCTCCCAGAATCCACAATGGGTAATCCAAAAAGGAATGATACTATCACAAAGTAACATCAGACACGACTTAGGTATATGCCCATACATATACCTAAGTTATCAATTCCAGTTTGGTTCCAACATCCAAGCCCAAGTTCGATCACATCCACATAGGATAGCACAACACAATCCACATAGGAAATCAAAACAAGATTCAGCTCACACGGCTATATTTCTTCGTATGACGATATAGACGATTTGATGTACCCACTGATTCATCTAAGTCATCTGATCCACAAGGGATCGATAGGTACTAACCCCCGCAATGACACAAATAGGATCGATTGGTAACTAACCCCCACAATTACCAACAAAGGATCGATAGGTAACTAACCCCCACAATGATCTACAAAGGATCGATAGGTATCTAACCCCTGCAGTGACCCACAGAGGATCAGACCCACACAGGATCTGTAGGCGCTGGCCCACATAGGACCGATGAGCGCTGACCCATACAGGATATGACCCACACATGATCGGTAGCACTGATCCACGTAGGATCGCTGAGTGTTGTAGTCGTCGCCTTCGAATCCATAGAGGATTTCTGTACAGTCATCACCGTCGTCGCAGTCGCAGAAAGATCTAGGGTTCCCGCACACAGTAAGCTAGTTCGGGAGGGTCCGCTCCACGATATGAGGGGCTGACACATCAACTGACACGTTGTCTGATGTTGATGTATTCAAATGTTTTGTATCGTCAACAGGAACTCAACGTCTCACATAGTGCGTCAATCGGACGCCCGGTCTGAGAGTTATTGGCGTTTTCATCCCAGGGTCTCGGGTTGTTTTTAAGTCAAAACCAACCTGACTATACTCCAAATGCATCCAAACATCGAGCAAAGTATGAAAAAAGGTCCGTATCACTAAGAGGAATCCAAAAAAGTCGATGGCACATCAATCGGACGTCCGGAGCTGAAGTTATAAGTGTTTCCGCTCTGAGGGCCCGGTTGGTTTCGTGTTCGAACCATCCCGTCCAAACCCAATTTAATCCGAAACCTTGGGTGTAATATACCGAATTAGTTGTCTCGATTCAAGGATCTCTACGCAACTAATGGTTCGTCGATCGGAGGTCCGTAGCCCATGTTATGGGCAACAGAGCGAAATAGTTCGAAAAAATGGAGGGTCTGGGCCGGGTCTACCCCGGCCAAACCCCCCCTGGGTTGGCCCGAAGCAGGGCGACCCGCCCGGGTCTGGGTCCGACCCGGCTGGGCACAACCCAGCCCGGCCAGTCCAGCCCGGCGCCGACCGAGCAGGTAAGCTCGGCGCTGGCCGAGCGGCCGCGCAAAGTTGGATGTCGCCCCCTTGAACGAAACCGCGGCCCCCGCATAGGGGCCGCTCCTTATCAACAGACACGACTTAGCTCTGCGTCCCCGCCTCCTTGGTCCCGCGCAGTCGCGGGACCAGCTGCCTGCGGCCTCGGCTTCATCCGTGGCAGCTCATCCCGGTGGCGCATCGGGGGCCACTGCCTCCGGTTGCCGGCACCGCCGTGCCAGCGCAGCGCACCGGCGGGGTTTTCCGCAGACCACCTGACGAGCTCCGGTGGTCCGTTATGCTTTCTGTCTTCTCCAGTGGTCCTCCCGGCATTGGTTCTTCACTAAAAATACCTCAAAATGACCTTATGGCATGCTTCATCATCGCCCACCGATCCGCACACCAAGAACAAAGAAACGGTGGGTTCAGACTTGTTTGTTGGTCCGCACCCACCGCGTTAGCGGTTTAAACAGCTTCCGACAAATTTAAAACCCATGCTGAGGATATAAATCACATAGATATAATTGAACCAAAACACCCACCTCAACCATCAATGAGTGAGGGTTCATCGCGGAATTGCATGTCGAGGAAGAATGCGTCACGGAATGGGGATCGTCGGGTCATGGAAAAAGGATTCATCAATGTCGCGTCATCGATCTCCAAGGATCCAAAATTCTTGTCGAACTTCGTCAAAGGTCAGTGTTCTTCGTATTCTTCACGTTCTTCGTGTTGTTCGTCGAGGAAGAAGGACTTCAAGAACATAAGAAAAATCTCTCAAGCTTGTCACAACCCAACAACCCTTAATAAAATAAGAGCTGTCTTATTATATTAACACACAGGCCAACGCCTTTGAAATTTAAAATTGAAACAATCAATTAATTGAATTAATTGAAAAGTTAAAACTGCCCAAATTTAATGAGCCGATTCATATTATGTTTAACGTAAGAGTTGACTTCCACTTAATTGGGGAGTGGGTGCGTTACGTTAATAAAGGAGGGGGTCTAGGAAGAAAGGAAATAATGGGGATTGTGTGGGTCCCACCTCACAAATATCCTACATAGTGGGTAGGATATTGTGGGTCCCACTTCATCCACTAAGCATAGGTTAAATAAAAAAAATAAAATATAAATGGTGCACAACTTTTATTTTATTCCTTTACTTAACCCCAAAAATTAAAAACCACACCCGAGAAAACGCAACTCCGGAACATGTGTTTCTAAGCAATTACTGACGCTGCGATTCCATCCGTGTCCTCGGATTTCAATTCTGAGCACTAGTTCAAATGTTAGAAAAACTGGCTCATTTGTTCACTAAATGTACCAAAGCTAAACTTCAGAAGAATATTCCGGGCACACCGGGCCTCAGAATTAGGTGCCGTCAGAAACTATGTTCTTGAAAAATCCCAAAGAAAATTAATAAAAATAATTTCCATTGAATTTTACGATTCTTTACATCAACCCTTTATTATGGTTTATTTTTTTGAGATGCAATGAATTATATTATGACTAACCTGCATGAATATGATGAGGAATATAACAGTGTTCATTGGGGAAAAATGTTGTTTATTATATCATGATGTAATGTAAAAATTATGAATGTATATAGTACTTACAAGGCTAATGAACTGAATGGTCTTTCAGGAGATGATTCGTTGTATCCTGCCAATGTTATGTAATAATGCACAGATTCTAGGTAATTGGGGTTGAGGCATTACGGTTGGTATCAGAGGATGTTTAGTACAAACTTGGGATGCTAGATTTGAAAAAATATCTAAATAGGAAACACTATCCTATGATAGATATTGAAGATTAGTGTATAAGAACATCCAAAAAATTTGGTAATGTAAACGATATGTTTTTTTTCCAAGGAATACATCATTTTCTGGATATGAGCAGCTAGAGGTGGCTATGACAGAAATGTACCGAGGAGTGACAAAACCGACAATGATTTTCAGGCTTGACCCAGGGAATCATAGTCCATGATAACCTGACTTGCTGCACTCTTGGTTATGACAATCTCCAGAGATATGCATAGGACAATTAACATTTTCATAACAAACTGATTTGATAGATTTTATTATAAGATCAGAATAAATTCCCTTTGTTAATCAAGAGGTGTTTTTGATTGAAAATAAGGTGTTATGATATTCTCTAATTGATCTTATGACTCACTCTACGCATTCTGGCGTTAGTAAATTGTTGATTTCCAAATAAGTAATAGTAAGATTGAACATGATGTACCATGTGGGTACAGTGGTGGAAATGAGCCATGAAATGAAATTTGGATTGGTTTAAAAGATATCATGTTCCTGGAGAATCAGTTTTAAAAAAATATGATAAAAAACATATATAATATCCAAGTCCCCGATCAACAATGAAAAGAAAGGTGATGAATGATAAGAGCTCCAGGAGTTAAGGCCATAGAGAAAAGAAATCTTAATTTCCATCATGCATGAAATGGGGAAGGAGACAACAAGGTAAGTGTCTCAATGGAAAAAAAGAAATGCTTTATGTGTTGGAAAGAAGGACATAATATAAATAATTTCTGAGGAAAAATGAAGAGTACTATAGATGGAAATAAAAATGATCCCAATAATACGTTTACAATCATTTTCCATAAATGTTGGGGACATGTGCATTAACCTAGTGCATGCCTTATTCTATAGGATAACCTCTTGGTCCTGGAAGAACCTATGTTGAAATGAATGGATAGTGAAATGTTATAAAGTATTAATGATCTTTGTTGATGGGATTACATTGGAATACTATTCTCTTGTATGTGTAACCCTATTGTTTGTTATGTCAAAATGCTATTTTATGAAAAAGTATCTATTATATTATTGATATATTTAAAAATAACCATTTCGGTTTATGTGATCCTTGATTTTGAGGCAATTACAAGTTATTAAATTTTTGGTTGAAAATGTGAGGTATGGGATAAAATTTCTGCTGAAGTTCAATTATGGTTATTTTGAGGTATTTATGTCATTTTAGGAATGATATAAAATATTGTTTTTTGAAAAATGAAAACACACAGACCATGTGACTACACATCATTTCAAACAAGGCTATGGTAATCAAACCCACAACCATATTGAAATTGGTATTTATCACCTACCACTTGACTATATGAATTCCATGGTTAGGGTGACTAATTATTTTTAGTTAAATGATTTTATTGATCAATAATATGTTTTTTTGGATCTTATGTATTATCCAATGGATATCCTTCGTATTGGAAAATGATTTTGTGATTAAGTGAAAAATGATATTTTGGATGATGATCACTCTTTTGGGAACACTATATGCCTTTGGAAAATAGAATTCAATTATATTTCATTTGAGGAGTAATGATGGATTTTTATCTATGTTTTTATTTTCGGTTTATAGTGATTTGAGAAATTTATGGAATGATTAACCTATTATAGATAATATTTGTTTAGGCTATTTACTTTTATATATTTGACATTAAGAGTAATCGATGTTTTATTGAGATACAATTTAATGTGAAATACTTCATAATTAAATTCTTCTCTGTTTGGTGTTTTAATATTTGTTTGGATTATATTGAAGTATTTTTAGATATTTGTTTTATTGAAGGGATTTTATTAAACTTTGGGTATTGATGGTTAAATTTTAGAAATTAATATTACTATTTCTTTCTCTAATATATTATCCTTTTTGGGGATCATCTGATCTTGTACTAACCATTTTGGTTTTGGTCAATATCTAAAGACAATTTAAATATATAATTTATCCTTTGTAGATTATCTGATTCTCTAGAAGTTGATTCTAGAACTTCATTTGTCACAAATCAACTTGAATAGTCATTGTTTAAAGAAAATATGAGTTACTAGTATAAATTTGTAAAAGGATGAAACTATAATTAAAAAGTAAGAATATAACTTTATTTTCTTAGTCAATCTCATTAATAAATATATCAACATTATGAAATAGAACATAAAACCAAAAATGTTGTTTATTTACTTTTCCTACTGGGAAACTAAGGATCGTTTATCCCATCACAATTTTGTGGTTTTCTTGTTGTTAAAATTCTCCAAATATTGTATTCTATCACTCTACATCAGAACATCACACTTAGTATATCTTCCATATCCATGTTTTCTTACATGGAATCATTGTTTGGGTCATCTCAAGTGACCTTTGTACATGTCATTCATTCGTTTGAAGTGATAGTTTTATTGAATCATTTTACAAAGTGGGACTTTCAATGAAGTTCCCATTCCCAATCTTTAAATTGTGAGGATAAAAATTCTAAAAGGGGGAAGAATGATACACCCCAGGATTTCTTAGTATGTAATTCTCTTTAATGCAATTTAATAGCTCGCACTACCCGAAAAACATAGTTTAAGCGCACAACGACCTACCAAACTTGTCGTTCAAAAAGCTGTTATGAATAGAATTAATTGAATTTCGAATTTTATGTACTCCGTATAATTTTATAATACATATTATTTGTTTCATAGACATAATATAAGAAAATAAAAATACATTTTTTATATAAAATATATATTTTAAAAAAACTCGATTTTAACACCTTTTAATAAAAATCCCTTTTAAAAAACATATTTGAAACTTTTATATATTAAATTTAATGAATTAAAATTATTATTTAGAATCAGGACATAAAAATTTATTTTGGATAAAATTTTGGTACTTTTCCCATAACTTTCATATTTTGATGAATACTAAAAAATACAAAATTTTAATTGAATACAACATTTTAAATCAAAATAATTCATAGTGTTAAATTATTATTTTGAATGGTTTGGAAGTATACTTAGATTATATTTTAATTATTTAATAAAATTTAGGTCATTATAAGTAATTTCACATTTAAATTTGACATAGACACATGTCAAATTTTTGATAGTTTTTTCTTTTTAAAAAACCTTCTTTTTTAGTTTTGACAAGGAGAATTAATTTTAAATTAATTAACGAAATTTATATGTTTTTAATTTTGTAAAATATAAATAAATTTTTAATTCGTAAAATCAAAATTAGCTTACAGTGAATTTTTTGTATTTTTTATGAAAACATTCAATTTTTTGTGAATAGTGAAAAACACTGTGTTATCCATTAAAACCGATTTTTTATTTAAATAATTATTGATTATTTATTTAATGTCAATATTGATACAAAATACTTATATATATTTCAATTTAATTCATTGCAGTCATGTTATTATATGTTTATATATATATATAATTTTATTGATTTGTTTACAATCTTTTACCAACCTTCTATTAGATTTATAAAATTGGAATAAAATAATTTTAATGCTTTATTGAGTTTAATTTAAAAAAACATAGGGACACCATTAATTTAAGTTTGTTAAATGTGGTCAAATAAGTTGAAAATAATTTTTGATGAAGAGTACCTTTTGACTTTTATTTACCACCGTTAAAAGTAAATAGGGTAATTAAAGGTAAAAATGATATTATTATTTTCCTAACACAGGTCATAATTCTATTAGATAACTGTAATTCTAACAAAAACAAACTTACGAAGAGCATAAGTTCCACTTTGGTTCACTTTGATTAGATTACGACATTTATTATTAATTTTATTTAATGAAGAGTTTAATGTGTTAAATTTAATGTTTAATAACAGAACCATTTTAAATATAGGGATACTCATAAGATAAATTCAACTATACATATTTATTGGAAATCTAAAAATATTTCATACATAATTGTATTTTATTTATAAATTTTAGACATTAAATAATTTAATTTATATGTGACACAATGATGATGTAATAATTACCTTATTATTGAAATCATAAAAAATTGATATTATAAATATCCCAATAAATGTATATTGAGGCAGATAATGAATTAAAATAATTTTATAGGTTAATATGACATGATAGGGTTATATAAATAAATTTTAATTTATGTGATAACGTTTTTATGGGTTTTAAAAAATCAAATACTAAATAATGTCAAAATTGACATAATTGGGATTCTTAAAGAAATTCTATATTATTAATTGATATCATATTCCTAAAAATCTACAGTTTTTCCAAATAACTCATATAACATTATATATATTAATAATGAACCACTTTGGTTCTATGGGTTTGTTATAGATAGTTTATTAACCATATAATATAAAAATAAAAAGAGACATGGTAAATGTCAAACTATTTAACAAATAGTTAAATCAAAAAGTTAAGGATAATATGGTGACTTAAACCGGTCTAAAACCTATAGGATGATAGGTTTTCGAACCACCCCCACCATATCCATGAAATATATCATTTTGGAGTCATTATAAACCGAAAATGGAGTTTTTATAAAATAATATTTCTAACTTTTCCTAATGTGCCCCTAACCCCTATAATAAAAGGGAACATCCCCTTCTCTCAAAATCACAACTTCAATGCCATTTGGCTCGGCCAAAACCTCCCAAAATATCCTCCAAAAATCCATCAAATCAACCAAGAGTCCTTAATTTGATCCGAAATCCGACCTATCGATCCCTTTTGATCAACTCAAAATGAAACCCCCAAAGAAGAGGTTATAATTTCACCAACCTCTTACAAGATCATTTCTTCTTCCACTTCCTCTATATTTTTTGTTTCCATACCAAAATAATACATCTAATAACATATACATACTGTTACGTGATTATAAATATGTTACAACTCTATACTTTATTCTATCCAACCCATAAATTATAAAGTCACCATATGTGCGTACGTACGGCTTAACATCACTATATCGTGGTGTAGTTTTTTATTCAAAAATGTCATTATTTGGATCAGAATAATAATGAGTATAAATGATTTAAATAATAAATAAATTCAATTAATGCTTATTTATATATTATATACCATCCAATTATTTATAATTTCACCCACAATATAATGAAATTGTCGCTCGTGCAATCATACGACTATCCGTCTCCACGAATGCGATGAGATTCATTCCCCATCATAATAATTCAATAATAATTTTCATTTTATTATTAAATATAATGTTTAATAACTTAATTTCATCCTGGATATGAACCAAATATATCCTATATAGAAAAAAAACCCAACTTACATAACAAAACATATAAAATAAAACAAATCAATTAACTTCAAAAACAATGATACTACTGAAATAACATTAACAAAGAAATATTAGAAGATCATATTTGATATAATATATATTTATTTTCTTCTTGTATAATAACAATTATTTGACCATTATAACAGAGCGTAACCTAACATATACTAAGGAATAGTACAAGGTAAGGGGTATTCTTATCTCACTTTTAATTCTGTGAGATTTCCATTATTCACCACTTATTTATTGCATGTGGTTAATTTTGTACTATCATTTGATATATATTATCATGATTATCTTTATATTCAAGGCAATCCGAAATTTATTTGGAGGTCTATAACTTTTTGGTATATTACTCGACTGATTACAACTTGGTATGGAGTTTTTCATCTCCCATCCTATTCTCGTGAGTTTCATGCTATATTGCCACTATTTTCTTTTGTGTGGTGTATGTATTTCCCATGATTGTATTCATTGTATAATATACATAAATTTATTGTTATTTAAATCTTCATGTTATGAAACTTCATTCATGTGGTTTATGTTTCGTATGTTACCAAATCGATAAGGGAATTTCAAATTTCAATTTCCACTCATTGGGGTTTATGCATACTTCATTTATTAGTTTACATCAGGATTATTTGTGGAATCACTATTTATTATTATTTTAGAAGTATACACTCCCATTAATGTGTATATACCTTTGATATACATAATCACTCAATTGATAAATTCACATTCCATTGATATGAACTTTTTAAGGGTAATCTTAACACAATTTTCATTCATTGAGTTAAACATCCAAGTCAATGGTTTTGTTTTTACAAGAATATATGTTAATGTGACCAGATTTATTTATAAAAAATACCCTATTATATTTAGTGTATTTATATTTTTCACACATAATTATTTCATCGGTTTATCCGTAATCCTAGGATATGATCTTTATACGGTATTTCATCTCAATCTACATTCCTTTGAGACCTCTTTGTTGTTATGCAACAATTCACTTTTATATTGTGTAAATAATGTCCTTTGAAAAATTATATCCTTAATACCTTTATTATCATAATATTATAATGTTTTCAATAATTTTATTCCTCAATTAGTTGTATTCAAGCATGTCATATTTGGTGGGGAACTCTTTAACTAAAATATTGTTTTAAATGTTTTAAATATTTATTATTATAAAAAATTATCTTCAATGTCCATTGTTTAAAAATAGGTTTATGTATTTATTTATTTTCATATGAATGTATTGAAATCAAAATTTATTTTAAATGTTTCAAAGTTGTAAGGGACAATTTGATTCCAAAATCCCTTTTAACCTACATCTTTGATAAATACCGCGTCATTTAAATGTTTAAAAAAAAGGGGATATTTCTCTCAAATAGTTTTAATGACTATTCTCGTCTATGTCAGTATCCTTCAGTGTATTTTACTCTTGAATGAGGTTGATTTATTATAATAAAATCATTCATATTGTACTGAATGAGTTATTTTTTAATGTGGATGTGCAATTTTTATGCCATTTATGGTTTGTGGTTAAAATATTGACATTTTTTATGCTGGTTTTAATACGAATGTTTAGATTATGTTTCAACCATTTAATACGAGAAATTAATTTGACTTAGTATGTGATAGGTGGAGCCCTCTATAGCTCCCCGATGTATCGGTATGTCTCATAAGGGAAACTAGTGTCTTGGCATAAGGCTTTGACAATATTTTTTTTGTAGTCTTGGCAGACGACCTTGACCATGTGGTTATTAAATCTGGAATTATGCATTCCATCATTATGAAATTGGAATTTGATATTGCATGTGATTTTTCAACTATTTGAATATCCATATGAAAAAGTAAATGGAATTTTTTTGATTTATATTTTCCATTTATTATGAAGTATAAGTTTAAAAGGATTTTGTTTTAGTCATATACATTGACTAAAATGATTATACTTATTTCTGAAAGATTCTGCTATATTTGTATCCTTACTAATCATATGAGCTCACCCCTTTCTTGGGTTTTATTTTTCCCCAATTTAAAATAGGTACATTATGATTAACCTACAGGAATATGATAAAGAATATAAGAGTTTTCAAAGGGGACTCAATGTTGTTTTTTATTTCATGATTTAATGTAAAAAATATTAATGTATCTAGTACTTCCTATCCTATTAAACTAATTGTTCTTTTGGACATTATTCATTGTATTATGCCAATGTTATGTAATAATGCACTGATTCCATGAAACTGGGGTCAGAGTGTTGGAAGATGTGAATGAGATTTTTTGAAAAAACATTCTATGGAATAGGGTAAGTAAAAATTATGTTCAAAATTTTTTACTTTATGTGGTATATGGGGTTCATGTGATAATACCAATTTTTCATTGAATTAGAATATTTAATTTATCATTTGGATTGTGTTGGGATTTTTAGGTAAGATACACTCAAAATTTTAACATGGTTTGAAAAACAGAGAATACAATCCTGAAACCAAACCAAATTACTATGATAATGAAAATTGCAAATAAACCCATTTTTGGATTTGAATTTACATTCCCTCCCCACCCATTCAAATGATCCTTGATAGTTGATGTTGGTTCTCCAACCATATTCACATATAATTTTATATATATTTGGGGTGAAATTATATACAGTGATACTTTTTTCTCAGGGTGTCCTTCTCTTCAACTCTTTCCCTAACTTATTTTTCCATTTTGTTGATATTTGAAACCCATGAAACCCACAATGCCTACTAATATGATTTTTTATAACAAAATTATGGTATTTATTTATTGATTAGGATTCTAAGTGACCTTTTTCCCCATTTTTCTAGTGATTGTTTGTCCTGATGAAACAAATATTTTCACAAATTGTATATAGTAATTTGAGGTTTATGAACCCACCATAGTGTTATTTAATGAGAAATTGTTACATATTCAGGTTGTTGTGTTATTTTGATCATAATTTAAAAAATGGCCTAATTCTACAATTTGAAGAAATTTTTTATCATAGGGGTATTTTGGTCATTTATCATAAAATGTATTTCCTTGCTTTGTGAATAGAATTTTTTTGAACCCTTAGTTTATTTCAGTCATATTTTTCTTCAGGATGAGGGTCAGATTCATGCATCTTGAGGCCCAAAAAAATCAATGAAGTTGAAAATTTTTCCGGGCAGACTACATGGACCCCGCCTCAGTATCAGAAGCATAAATCAATCTAAACACGTCAAAATGATGGGATTATACTTGGATATGGTCGAGGACTCTAATTTTTGTTAAAAAATTTTATTTTTGACCGTTTGGATTCCATTATGGAGACCATTGAATAACATCATTTTAAAGAAGCTACCTAGAAGCTGCCTCCAAAAAAGGAAAACTGCAAATATTAAATTAATAAATCCTTCTAGGTGCGTCCCATGATTCTGAAATTTGGGGGAAAAGGTAGGAGATATTATGGAACAATAGTTAAGAAGACACCTATTACATATTCGGTCATTGAAGGGAATATCAATGTGGAATCGTTCGGATTAATTGTTTTGTGTGTGAATTCGTCACCCCTTCTCCCTATAAATATGTGTCCCCTCTCCCAATTTAGAAGATATAGCCATTCCAGGGGGGATAAGGTGGAGCTTTTTTTTGTAATTTTTATTCATATTTTTAATATACATTAGTTTATTCTTCTTCTTCGTATCTCACTTCTTCTGTTTTATTTTTTTTATTTGTTCTCCTACCATTCTTCCATTTTAAACTTCATTAGAAATGGAATACTAAAATCAGAACTTGTTCAAGGGAGGGAATATTGGATTGGTTAAGTTTTATTATTATTTAGTTTATAATATCTATATTCAATTCTATGAATTTCGGTGATTGCTAAATTGATTATGTGATCGGTTGCCTCATTTTCACTATCGTCTGAATTCTTCTTCTTGTTTATTATTTTCCTTCCCTTCATTATTCTTGTCGTACATATGGTGGAGCATGTCATTGATTGTGATGGTCAACAAAGAGGTATGTTAGTTGTCTTATGGAAGAGAATTATTTTTTATACTATGGAATTTTTATGGGGTAACGACATTTCAAATGAGAAGGTGTAGTGTGACAGGTCTTGATCACTACATTGAATTGAATACTGAGAATTATTTTAAAAAATGATTTCACCCACCAACGACTACCAAGATCCATTTCCTAACTTCATTCTTAAAAAATAATTCTGTTTTTGAATTGCATTATTGAATATAATATTTATATTTCATGCATAATTTCAAATCCCCCCATATATATTATAAGTTAGTTTTATATTAGATAATTAATAATAGTGACAATAGAAAGACAATGTGTTCCAAACGGCCTCCTTGTGATTGACCCAGGGCTGTGCCACTATGGTACACTCTTAGTATAATAAAATATTAATTTAATAGAGTTTCACTACAAACTGTTATCATCAATTTGGCACTATTTTCGGGGAGGCCATGTGATTACACATATTGTTTTTCATAAAAAAGGTGCTTTGTTGTATACAATTCATTTCATCAGCTAATATAAATTTTTATGGATATTTTTATAATTATTGTCATGTGGATAACTTTTATAGTGATCCAATCAGGGAAGATACATTAAATATTCAAATTCTAGAAACTTCCCATCAATTTAATGAAAATTCCTTGATAATTCAAGAGAATTGCAGAATGATGGAAAAAGCAAGAAAGATGATATAATCGTTGGCCGCCCAAGTTGATGATGTTAAAGTCTTATGGATGGAATGAAAAAAATACAAGCTGAGGAGAATGAAATTCGTGTTCCACCTACATTAAATGATGAGGTTAATGAGGTTGAATAAAAACTCGAGAACCAACTTCCCTCACCAACAAATGAGTTCCCGGCTTCATTGCTTGAGGAAAAGGGTTATAAAGCTGAAATTTTCGAGAGAGTTTTAATTTCCGAGAAATAATTTCATTCAAATTTCGTTAATTCCGAATTTCAGTATAATTTTCCTTATTCTGAATTTTTAGATTTAGCACTATTACTACAGGATCTGGATGAAGAAGGAGAAGAAGGTGCTCTTAATGATGATATAATGTAAGATTCGTTCGAGTTGTTCATTGGTGCATTTGAGGTTGATGACACTAAATAAGAAATCCATGATGAGAAAATTTACGAACCTGAACCAGAAGAGAATCCACTACTTTATTATTCTACATTCTCCACCAGTGGACACCACTACACCAAATGATCAAAACCGGGAGAACCCAT
The DNA here is from genome assembly GCA_963277665.1 of Viscum album. Taxonomy (NCBI): domain Eukaryota; kingdom Viridiplantae; phylum Streptophyta; class Magnoliopsida; order Santalales; family Viscaceae; genus Viscum; species Viscum album. The sequence continues at coordinate 80,934,363 of OY728165.1, read as the reverse complement.
TTAAACTTTTCCCTCCCCCTCTATAACTCAAATTATTTCTTTCATCACTTTTTTGGGTTCGGGATATTTTTCATGTCTTTGGGGGTTATCACTTATTTAATCAACATATGGATGTCAAGAGAAATAATTTATTGTGGTTTCTATGCATGAAACCCCATCCACCATCGGATTGGGGTTAACCCACTATAAATGCCTAATTAAGGGTAGTAAAAATCTAGTACTCATTTTGGTGTCAAACCAAGCATTATCCCTCCACATTACCCTTTCTATTTATTTTTTTATTTTTCTAATGCATTTATTTATTTATTTCTTTGTATGAATAAGTGGTTTAACTAGGAGATTAACTCAATGGTGCTGCTAAAAAATAAATTCAGGTTGTTTCTTTCCTTCTATTTAGTTTTTCTTCCCTTATTTATATATTTTCAAGCTGAAATGAAGTGTAATAAAATTAATTTTTTGGGGCGAGTTTTGACCTGGCTAGTTGTATTCTTTAATTTTTTTATTTTCAGTTTTTAGGAAACTTGAGCGTTAATGATAATTCTAATCCCATTTCACACATTAATTGATTTTGACAAAATTGAAATGATTTTCCAAAAAAAATTAAATGATTGTTGATGTGAAATTTTTTTCTTGAAATTTAATTTTCAATATTTTTTATGAGCTTAATTGATTTTTGAAATCCATGGCCTTTAAACACTGACTCAAAAAATATTTTTACTGTACAGTGAGGTATTGTTAACCACTTTGACATATTCTTTCTAATACCCACACTTTCTTGAGGGAAACTTGGATTTTGTGTGAGAACCAAAATTTTTTATTTTTCTCATTTGAAGATTTGTATTTCATTTAATGTTTTTGATATGATTGAGGCACCAGTTTGGCTAACCACATATTATCATGAGATGTACCTTTATATCTATCCTTTGTTATCCCTTAGGTGCCATGAATTTCCTTAAGGTTTAAGCCACAATACATGCTAATTGATCCTTACCTACCCATTCTCTTGGTATTATTACATGAATATTTCATGTTTTAGTGTGGGGCAAGGGCCTTTCGTGTTCGTTAATTGGGATGTGTTTCTTTTATAGGTGTTTTGAGGTATGTGTCAACATTTTGGGAAATGAAATAATTGGTCATGAGTCATAATTTCATTAGTCTTCATTTGTTTCATTCATTTATCCTTTTAAAAAAATAAGAATTGTTCCTTTACAGAGCATAAAAAAATATGAAAAAATGAAAATAAAGATGTGCCTTTCTGGAGCTTTACAAAATAATGGGGAGAAATTGGATGATATAATACCCTAAAATCATTTATTTTCTCTTTTACCATGTCAATTAATTAGGATTTGTGTTTTATTTCATATTCTCAAGGTGGATTGAGTGAGGAATTTTCTGGGTTTTTACTTGATTATTCATGCATTGTACCTAAGAGTCAAACCTTCTCTTTCTATCCTTGAACTTTTAGATAATTTACCCACCAACCGAAAGCCACAGAATCATTTGAACCTTTTATGGAAGCCATCATGATTGAATTAATTTTTATGTTTCACGATATTGTGAAATGAGAATAGTCGCAATCCTATGGTGATACATGCAACAATCAAGTATGAGCATAAATCCTGAATTAATTTCTCTTGAGTGAAGAGTGACATAAAATTCAATGTGAGTTAGGATGTGATTGGGCCATAGATGGATTTATAAGGTTGAACAAATTTATATTTCTGGAATTCAAATGAACGTAAATTGTTTTTCATAGAAGGTACATGATGAAATTCTATTTTTGATAAGATTATGGATGTTTTCTCATTTTTGATTGTTGTGTAAATTTTGATTTGAATTTACGATAATTGCATAGGAGTGAAATTCTTAATTGTAAGGGATTGCTGATATTAATATTTTCACATATTTTATACTGTAATTTAAGTTTTATGAACCCACCATAGTGTTATTTAATTTGAAATTGTTACATATTTAGATATTTGTATTATTTTGAGCTTAAAAGAAAAAATGAACTAATTCTTAAATTTTAACATTTTTTTATCACAGGGATATTTTGGCCATTTCTCATAAAATGAATTTCCAAATTTTGTGATTAGAATTTTTTTTGAACCCTTATTTTCTTTCAAAGACATTTGGCTTCAAGACCAGGGTCATATTCATGCATCTTGAGGCCCAAAAAATCAATGAATTTGAAAATGTTTCAAGGAGGACTCTGTGGAACCTACCTCAGTAGTGGAAACATAAATCGGCCTAAACACCTAAAAAGGATGGGAGTAAACTTGGAAATGTATGGGAACTCCAATTCTAATTCACACATTTAATTTACTACTGTTTGGAATCCATTATGGCGGCCATTGAATGACATCATTTTGAAGGAAGCTGCCTCCAAATAAGGAAACCACCAATATTAATTTCATAACTTCTTCTAGGCCAGTCCAATTATGCTGCATTTTGGGTAGAATATGTAGGAGATATTTTGGAACACCATTTATGATGACACTTAATAAAGATTCAGTCATTGAAGGGAATATCCATGTTGAAACTTTCAGATTAAATGTTTTGTGTGTGAATCTGTTACCCCTTCTCACTATATATATATGTCCATTCTCCATGTTTAGGAGATATAGCCATTCCAGGGGAGCTAAGGTGGAGATTTGTTTCTATATTTTTTATTCATATTTTTAATATACATTAGTTTATTCTTCTTCTTCATATCACACTTCTTTCATATTATTTATTTTATGTGTTCCCCCAGCATTATTCCATTATCAACTCCACTAAAAATTGAGGACTAAAATCAGCTCATGTTCAAGGGAGGGAATGGTTGATCGATTGAGTTTTACTATTCTTTAATTTCTAGTCTCCTTATTCAATTCTATTAATTTCAGTGATGGTTAAATTTATTATGTGAGTGGTCACCACGTTTTCACTATCGTCTGAAATCTTTTTCTTGTTTATTATTTTAATCTATTAATTATATTTTTCCTGCCAATGGTGCAACATGTCATTGATTGTGATTGTCAACAAACAGGTATATTAGTTTTCTTAATGAAGGGAATTACCTTTTATGCTGAGGTCTCAGTATATAGTAATTACATTTCGAACAGGAAGGTGTAGCGTGATAGGTCTTGATCACTACATTGAATTGTATATTGAGAATTCTTTTAAAAAATTATTTCATCCACCATAAAAACCCAAGAACTATATCCTACTTCCTTTCTTATAACATGATTTTGTGTTTTAATTTCATTATTCTATATAATATTTATATTTCATGCATAATTTAAAATCCCTCCATATATTATATATTTTATTTTTATATTAGTTAATTAATAATAGTGACAATAGAAAGACTGTGTGTTGCAAACAGACTCCTTGTGATCGACCCTAGGTTGTTCCACTATGGTACACTCTTAAAAGAATAAAACATTAATTGAATAGAGGTTCACGAAAAACAATTATAATCATTTCCTAACAGAGATATATAAGATTATATAAGTTGGTAAATTAACCAAATTAATTTTTTCACAGAATAAAATAAGTTAATAATTTTATCGAAATTAATTATAAGAGTTAATTATAAATAGAAAAGTAAATAACATAATGATGTTATTATTGTAGCTCAGTCAAAGTGGGTCCTAATCTACTGTTACACATCTCTACTTGAATAGATATACATGTACGTTGAAAATGATTTTGGGGTTGGAATCATAACCCAAATACATAATACTTTTCTAGTGAAAGGATAACAATGCGACTGACTTTTGTATTGGGGGTCGAATCACAAACAACATGCATTTTAAAAATGAGAGTCAAAACTTTAACAATACTGATTTTAGATATAGTTTGTAACAAACCTTGTATCCTGATAACAGAATATGAGAGTCACAACATATGATAAGGAATAATAAATAACTATTTTTCATGTAAAAGAAAAAACATGAAAACTGATTGTGTGAGAGAGTATGTAAATAGTGCTATGGACTCAAAAAGTAAATTAAAGAGAAGATAAAAAATTAAATCACATGTACATATTCTTGAAGATTGGATTGGCATGTCTCGTCAATGTATTAGATGTTGCAACAGAATAAATTAAGCCCTTTCGTGAATGTCTAGGTGATGAGACATTATATCAAAATGGGATTTAGTTTGTGAAACATTTGAGATTCTCATAAATTGTTCTTGTGGAAAGAATAAATCATTGAATAAGTTAACTGGTGTGTTCATTATGTTTCAAGGCATCACTAAAACCCGATTCAATAGATAAATTATACTAATAAAAAGAACCTTACCCAGGTAAAACATTTCAAAATTAAATTACATTTTTTAAGAGTGAGAATAATAAGGTCTAAAATAATCAGAATGATAATGATTTGAATCCAAAACCTAAAGACTAATTCAAAATAATATAAATATCATTTCAAATTATAAAAAAAATAAGTCAAAGGTATTCAAATAAAAATAGAATGTTAATTTGAATGTTTACATACAAATATTAAATAAAATTTAATTAAATGGTCCTTGTCAATTAAAAATAAAATATACTATAATAAAAATCATAAAATGTTTTCAAATAAATATATTGTTATTAAATAATTATTTTGAAGGTAAATAAACTAAATAATAGAATCAAAATTTTAAAATAATTGTTTAAAAAAATAATTATAGGTATAAAGATAGATACAAAAAAATTCAATCACATTTTATAAATGATTTAAATATTCATAAAAATGATTCACATGGATTATATATAATATGATAAAATTTAAAAGAAATAAATTACTAAAAACAATTAATATATGAATTATGATCATCAAAATATATTTAATGATGAAAACTAGAGTACTTAAAATGTTATAGAATAAAGAAATTCAATTATGGAAAATCCCAATTTTTAAAACTGTCTTAAGATATTCCTATAAAAGTAAAACCTCATAAAAAATTAGTCTTCCATTTAAACTAGTAAAATACATGTAAATAGTTATATTTAAAATGGGACTTGTTTTGAAATAATCTAGTCATAATTTCCAATTTTATATATTAAATACTAAAAAAAATATTGAAATAGTTTATACTGAAAAAAATTCTTTAGGGAAAAACCATGATTCATGTTCGGTCTTAAATGAAAACGTTCTAGAGAATGATTTAGACTATTTTTTAGCAGAATAGAAGTTATATTAATTTATTATCATTAACATTAAAAAATATTAATAAAATATTGATGAATAATACTCATGTTATTATTAAAATATATAGATATTTTTAAATTATTTTTTCAAATTAAACAATAAATGTTGAATGAGATATTTTAATACATAAAATATTATGTACTAAATAAACATAAATACATATCTACACGAGTACAAACAATCTTACCTTTTGTTGTATAATGATATCAAAACATTAAATAAAAATTTCACCTCCCTTTTTGTAAAATAAATAGAAAACAAGAAATTTCTTTAAAAAAGAAAATAATTAAAAAATTAAATTCCCTATATTTCATGTTCTAATATTATTATTTTTTCAAATTATACATAATATAAAGGCATAATTATGTTTCATATAGATCTTTTTGGGTATCAATAAATTCTAAAAAATTATAAGCATTATTCACATGATCATTAGTAAAATGAAATTAACGGTCAATATGCATTGTTGTAGAATGAAGTAAGGGATTTTTAGATTTTGAAATTATAAAAGTGTTATCATAATAAATATTCAATTTTTCAAAATAATTTCAAAAATACCATATAGATTGATTAATCTATAATCATTGAGCACAAGTACTAGAATTAGAGATATATAGATCTTATGTACTAGATAAAGAAATAGATAATTAATTGATTAAGGATTATGAAATTTATCTTATTCCTAGAAAATTACACATACCTGATGTAATTTTTCGATAAATTCTACAAACTCAAAAATCATATTTATAACAAAATATTAAATCAATACAATTATATTTGGGATAAAATAAACTATAATCAACAATTCATTTAGCATAATAAAAAATATTTTACAGCTTTAATATGATATTCTATTGTACTAGATTCATATATAATCTATAAACAATAAATAATCATGATTTTGATAATCTTTTATAGAAAAAATCAATTTAGAATTATATAAAACATCATTAGTATTATTTACAACAAATCAAAAAATAAAGCCGAATTGGGAGAAAATTTTAAAATAGATATTCTAGTTTTACCACAAGAATCATCATTCCAATTAAATTTTTATTTGGATAGAATTTATGAACCATCCATGATTTTTCATTCGGATGACAAGGAATATGATATCCTTAAATTGATTCATTATAATCCTGAGGTTTTTCTTCACCAAAATTAATATCATTAAACTCATCATCAATCACATAAGAATAATAATTTAATTTAACATTATTTGCATCAAACATAACAGTAGCATATTGTTTAATATACAAAGAAATTTTATTATTAAATCTATATGATTTAATACTATTATAATATCTAATAAAAATACCTTCATCACATTTAACATCAAAATATATCTAAATTTACATTTGAATTTAATATAAAAACATTACAACCCAAATGCACTAAAATAACCAACTATAAGATTTAATTTTTTTTATTTATTTCTAAAGATATTTCATTAATAAAGTTATAATAATTATTCTTATTGAAATATAACATGCAATAAAAATAACTAGAACCCAAATATATATATAAGAAATTATTTTCACTTATCATAGTTCGAGCTAATCCAATAAGACTTCTATTATTCAATTCTATGACACCATTTTTCGGTGGTGTCCTAGGAGAATATAATGTATAAAAATAAACATTCTATTACCAAAATGTTTCAGAAAATAAATAATGAAATTCACCTCCTTTATCACCACAAATAGAAATTATAATTCAACCTTTTATATTTGGATGTAAATTAAAAAATGTTGTAAATCTATATAATATATCATTTTTATGAGAAAGAATGTATACACATGTAAATCGACTATAATCTTAAACTATAACTAAGGTATTTTTAGACCAAGACTAAAAATATTATTGTGGACATATAAGAAATGATATAATAAATGTAAATTCCTATTATTAATTATTTGAATAATATAACTAAAATAAATTTTTTGTTGCTTTACATTCATGATTTTTTCACAAACATGAAGTTATTCCATTTTAAAATAAGGTAGATGTAGCACATTATCATGTTTTGAGAGCATATCTAACATTATGAAATTACCATGACGTAAAGATAGATTCTGAAGTATGTTTTAATTATTTATAGCATTCAAAAACCTAACATCTTGATTATTTAGTTCACTAAAATAAATGGTATAAATATTTTTTTTTCTATTATTACAAAATAATAATGAATTATATTTAAAAACAAGAAATTTTAAATTTTAAAATTCATCTTCCATTCCATCATCACATAATTTTAAAATAATAATTAATAAAGTCTTTAATACTTAAAAATAAAATATATTTAAAATAAAACTATAATTTGAAATACTAAAATTAAAAAAACCATTTATGTTGCCATTAGAATTATCTACAGATGTAACAGTTCATCCATCACATGTGTTTTATGTGATAAACATTGATTGTTATCTTGACATATGTATAGATCATCCACAATCTATGTACAATATGTAAACATTGAGACATTCCATGAATTTTTCGTAAATAAATAAATTACTTGAAAATTTTGGTACCCAAGCTAATTTGGGTCTAATTGGATTACGAATAAAAACTTTAGGTACCCATACATAATTAAATAAATGTATTTTCAGGTACACTAGATAATAAGGATATCATAATATTATATTTTTAAAATAAAAAATATAGTTAAAATCAAAATTAATAGTCATTTTTCATAGTGACCTTTCATTACAAATTAAAATATAATAAAAGTGGGGAAAGAAAAATTATTACATTTTAAAAAATGGATTTTAAACATTTGAGGTAATCTTATATCATAACCCAACCCAGTTATTATTTTTATCTATTTTAGTAAAACATATCTTCACATTATATTTTTTCAAGACTATGAATAAAAGAGGATAAATATTTTTTAATACATTTCACAATGTTTATCAAATATTCCATCTAATATTGACCAGTTTTCATAGTATTAGAAATTGTTTAATGAGAAACAGAAGAAGTGTTTCTTAATTTTTCATTTTCTTATAAAATTAATTAATTTTTAGAAATGATTTTCTCATTATTTTACTCAATCTTATTGTAGAAATCATTAGCTTGGAAAATATATTTTCTTAATATATATATTTAATTAATTAATTCAAACATAAATGGGTTTTCAAAAACATATTCATAATCTAATCATCAATAATAAAAACATGATTTACATTCCATATCTAGTGATGAAGTCAACCACAAGTTAGTAGCTTAATTTTTTCTATAGTGTTTTTAAAGGAATCAAATTCTTCTGTATAACTCAAATTGTTTTCAATTCCATTTTTACTTCTTGTTTTATATTTACTTATTTATTTATTTTTTAGAAATATCGTATTTGATATTAAGTTTCTTGTTGTACTCATGTTATATTTCATCAGAATCATTTGAATTTGTACTACATTTGTTTTCTCTATTAAATTTTTCTTCCTGAGAGTTTCTATAACACCCCAAGCTTCGACGGTATGCTTCTATTTGAATAATGTGATAGCGTGTGTTGTACGCAACACCGAGTTCTAACACACCATAACTAATCAAACTAGCCGTTAAGAATAGTAAAACATACTTTTTGAAATTATATATATTTTATATTTCAAAATGGACTTCATTTTTGGATTCGGAATATCGAATTTAGCCTCAAGTGAAATTTTGGTACTTTTCGGATAACTTTAATATTTTCATGAGTAGTGAAAATTACTAAATTTTAATTAAAAACAACTTTTTTAATCGACATAATTTATATTGATAAATTATGAATTTGAGTGGTTTTAAAGTATATTTAGAATATATTTTTACCATTTAATTCAATTTTTGTCATTGGACATAATTTTACAATTAAACCGAACATAAACAAGTATCAATCTTTTGATAGTTATTATATCTTAAAAACACGTTTTTTGTTTTGACAGCGGGAATTAATTTTAAATTAATTTCTGCCACTTATATGTTTTGAATTTAGAAAAATAGATTCCATATTTGGATTTAGGATTTTCAAATTGTGTAAATATGTAACTTTTATTTTTAGACGTTTTGAATAATTACTGTGGTAAATATTTTATTTACCATGGTTAAGGGTAAATCCAGTAAATAAGGGTTAAAAAATAATATTATAATAAACCTAAATTACCCTAAAACGTGTTATAGCCTTATTGTTTGATACATGTTCGACCATAGGCATGTTTGGGTCGATTTTGGGACCCCATGGTGCCACTTGTAGGTGGTAGGGACACTTAATTTTAATTAAGTTAAAATAAGTACAAAAATTATAGAAGCATATATCTTTAGAAAAACAATTTTTACATATGGTTATATATGTTGGATTTTCAACTATAAATATTAATTATAAATATAAAAATATTTCCTACATAATGATATTTTATTTATAATTTTTAGACATTAAATAATTAATTTATTTATTACACAATGATGATGCAGTTATTACCATAATAGTGAAGAATTAAAATAATTGATATTATAAATACCCAAATTAATATAATCTTAGACTTTTAATAAATAAAAACAATTTTCTAGGATACTTTTATATATTAGGATTGATTTAATTGATTTTGTTAGAAGTAATCAATCTGTTATGAGTTTCACAAAATTTAACTATTGAATAGTGTCAAAATTGACAGAAAAGTGTTTTTTTAAAAAAATTACATTATTAATTGGTATTAAATTCCTAAAAATCTAAGTATCGTCCAAGAGACTTATATAATGATAGGTGTATCATTAAGGGACCACTTTGGGGTCGTTTGGATGTATGTATTATGTTCATTAACCATATAATATAAAAACACAAAGAGACATTGTAAAAGTGAAACTAATTAACTTAGAGTTAATACTTAAATATAAGGTCAATATAAGTACCCAAACCTGTCTAAATTCTATTGGTTGAGTGGTTTTCAACCTATCCCCACCGTAGTCTTTGAATAATCAACTTTTCAGCCATTAGGAACCGAAAATGAATTTATTATAAATTAATATTTCTAGATTATCCAATGGTGCCCCTCACCCCTCTTATAAAAGGGAACTCCTCCTTCTGATTTATTAACACCTTCAAAGCCTTTTAGTTCGGCCACAATCTTCCCAAATACTCTCCCAACTTCCCTCAATACAACCTAGATGCATTAGTTTGATCAAAAAGCCAACCTATGGAGCCATTTTGATCAAATCAAGAGGAATAACCCGAAGAAGAGGTAATGATTTCACCAAACTTTTCCAAGTTCCTTTCTTCTTCCACTTATTATTTCTTTGATATTAGCATTCTAAAATAATAACTCCAGTATCTTATATATACTGTGATGTTATTATAAATATGGTACAACCATATTCAGTATTCTATCAACCATTTGAATAACATGTCACCATACGTGTGTACGTACGACATACCGTCTCCACGTCGTGGTGTAATTGTTATTCAATATATTATTATTTGGATGGGTATATTAATGTTGTGTAACTCATGTAAATAATAAATATGAAATGTTAATTATTCTTTACATATGATATACCATCAATTTATATATTAATTTAATATCAAAATAATGATATTGTCGCTCATGCGTACGTACGGACTACCGTCTCCACGAACGCGATGAGATTCATTCTACATCGTATCCATTCAAGTATAATTATCATTTGATGATTTAAAAATGATGTTTAAGGACATGATATAATTTTGGATATGAATAAGACACAACCTATCCATAACAAACACAGCTTATGTAACAAAACATATAAAAGAAAATGAGTAAGTTAACACCCGAAACGACGATAATTCTAAGATATTATTAACAAATCAATGTTAAAAGATCATATATGATATCATATTAATATATATGATTCTTGTATAATTTAATAACAATTATTTCACTATTATACAGGAGGTTAACCTACCCCAACCAAGGAAATGTACAAGGTAAGGGTTATTTTACAATCTCTTCATTATCCGCGGTTGTTTATACGTAATAATCTACTGGGATCTCTTTATCATCCACATCCATGTTTCTTAAATATGTATTCTAAAACATTTTTACTATTTACAAGAATATGGGTTAAAGTCATTTATACCATTTTTTGACTTTTTATAAGAGGTTTATAAAGGAATATTTCCGTCGTTTTCCAAACAAGGTTCTTTTTAACCTTTTCGACAAAATTAAGGTAAGAATGTTTTTTTAACTTATACGGCGGGTGCGGCTATTTTCCACCGTTATAAAATCGCCAAAGATTACCTTACAAGCTTATAAGAATATTTTCAAAGAAAATGTTTTATTTTATTAATATATGACTCTTAAATTATTTCAAAAATAGAATGAGATATTTTGCTAAAAAGAGTTTTGATATCATCTATGTCAAAATCCTTTGATGGATTTTATGCTTATTTGTAGTTTATTTATTATGATATAAACTTCTATATTTTATTGAAGGTTTTGTGATATGTTTGACTGTGGATGTTCTATTTTTATACCATTCATAGTTTATGGTGACGGTATTGAAATTTTTTATGCTAGTTTTAATACGAATGTTTATGTTATGTTTAAACCTTTTCATATGTGAATGCACTGGACTTAATATGTGACGAGTGGAGCCCGCTATAGCTCCTCGATGCATTGGTAGGTATCATGAGATAAACTAGTGTCTTGGCACTAGGCCTTGACAAAATCATATTTGTAGTCATGGCACAAGGCCTTGGCTATGTGGTTATGATAGTCTGGCTTTATGCATTCCATTATTATGAAAGTGGTTATTGATATTACATGTGATTATTCGTTTAATAGAATATCCATGTGAATAAGTAAATGGCATTATTTCATTTTTACTTTTGACATACTATGTTGATGTTTAAGTTTAAAAGGATTTTGTTTTAGTTATACATTGCCTTAAATGTTTATTCTTATTTAAGAAAGTTTCTGATATATTGTTATCCTTACTGGGCATTTGAGCTGACCCCTTTTCTATGTTTTATTTTATTCCCAGGAAGTGAAGAAGTAAATTATGAATGACCTGCAGGGATATTATGAGAGGATAATAGTGTGGATTATGGAGACAATATGTTGTTGTAGTAGTTTTTCACCTCATGATGTAATGTAAAACTTTAGGAATATATCTAGTGTTTCCAAGGCTACTAAACCAATCGGTCTTTCAAGATTTGATCTTTCTTGTTATCATGCCAATGTTATGTAATAATGCACCAACTCTGGGTAACTAGGTTCAGGGCGTTATAGTTGGTATCAGAGAAGTTTAGTACAAACCATGGATTCTATATTTAGATAAACTCTGATTGGAGCACATAGATTTAAGATAGACTTTGAGGATTTGTGTATAAGAACTTCCTAGAATTTTGGTATTGTAGAGATTTTGTGAGTTTTCCAAGCAATACATCCCTGTATGGATACGAGCAGGTATAAGAGGCTCTGGAACAGATGTACCTAGGGGTGAAACCCGAAAACACCGCATTGAGCTTGACTCGAATGGGAACTGGTGCACAACAACGGGCCTTGCTGCACTCTTGGTTATGACACTCCTGGGGGATATGCTTAGGATAACTCTCATTTTCATTAAAAATAATTATGAACGGTTTATGAGTATATACATACTCAAAGAAAACCTTCTTATTATTATGGATTATATCCATAAATAGTTAAATTTATGTTAAGTGTTTTATATGTATGGGATTATGTATTTTGATTCATAAACTGATCTAGTTTATGCGATTGTTTAGAAATGGCGCCTAGTGGAAGAAACCGACACCGAATCAATGCACACACTCCATGAAGGGATTTTCCTCCTGCTCAAGATAATTATAGTAGAGCTGGTGATGTAACTGGTGCTGATCAACTAATCACCATACTTGGACAACTCACTCAGGTTATGAATAATAACCTTACATGTATAGAGCACCCAGATCCGCAACATGGAGGATCAATGTTATATCGATTCATGAGGCAACAACCACCAAAGTTCAATGGGAGTACAAATCCCTTAGTATCTGAGCAATGGATATTTTCCCTAGAGAAAATATTTCAGTCATTTGGGAGTAGTGAAAGGGAAAAAGTTATCTTGGCAGTTTACCGCCTCACTGGAGATGCTGATCAATGGTGGTCATTGATTCAAAATACGAAGGAAGATGATGAAGTATCAAATATTGTATGGAGGGAGTTCAAAGATCTATTTTTAGAAAAATACTTTCCTTGTGACCATCAAGCAGATATGGAATGGTAGTTTCTGAGTCTGAGACAAAATGAGGATGAGAATGTCACAAAGTATGAGGCTAACTTTACAAGGTTAGCAAGGTATGATGGAGATTATATACGTAACCCAAGAAGTAATATTGATCGTTTCTTTGATGGGTTAAAACCATTTCTCCGTGAGGCATTAGTCACACAATCCTTTTCGTCATACGAAGACATTGTCTAAGATGCTATCAAGACCGAAAATGAATTCTCTAAGTCTTATGACTTTAAAGAAAAGAAAGAGAAGAAGAGACCTGCTGATCAATCCAGGAATGGATATAAGGGGAAGAAGGGAAAGGTTGAATATCCATCATGTGATAAATGCGTGAAGAAACACACTGGTACTTGCTTGAAGGGAATGAGAGTCTGTTACAAGTGTGGTGAAAAAGGCCACCAAGCTCGTGATTGCAAGGTGAAGAATGAAGCTACCAATGTTTAGTGCTACAATTTTAGGGAGATGGGATATTATGCAAATGAATGTCCTAAACGTTAGGAGAACTTACCTCAGAAAAGGCCAAGGGATCAAGGCCAAGTTTATGCTATCACTACTGCTGAGGTAGAAGCTCCGAAAGACATGGTGGCTGGTAATTTAATGGTTTCCTCATGTTTAGTAAATGCATTATTTGATTCTGGATCATCGCATTGTTTCATATCTTCCCAGTTTGCTAAGAAAATTAGGTATTTCCAATTTGATTTAACAAGGGAGTTGTCAGTTAAAAATCCTAAGGAATGTATCATTATAACAATGTTTTGTGAATCCGTCCCCATTAGAGCACATAAATGTTCATTATCTGTTGATCTCGTCGTCATACCTATGATTGAGTTTGATATAATTCTTGGTATGGACTGGCTTTCAGACTATGATGTAAAGATTTATTGTAAGAAGAAATAGGATACTATTATTGATGATGATGATAAGGAACACTTTATCTTTAGAGAAGAATCGTCACCACCTAATTCTTATTTAGATCCACCCCCAGTAGCTCAACTAAATTCAATTATTGGGGAGGAAGAGAATGAAATAACTATGGGTGAGGAAAGGAATGTTCAAATAGAGGATGTACCTGTTGTGAAAAAATTGTAGATATATTTCTGGAAGATTTACCTGGACATCCTCTAGAACGAGAAGTTGAGTTTTCCATTGATTTAATTCCTGGATCAAGGCCTATATCAACGAACCCTTATAGAATGGACACTGTGGATTTAGTTGAACTAAAGAAACAACTAGAGGAATTGAGTAATAAGGGATTTATTCACCCTAGTGTTTCTCCATGGGGAGCCCCTGTTCTTTTTGTTAAAAAGAAAGATGGATCTATGAGGTTATGTTTCTACTACAGGGAGATCAATGCTATAACAATTAGGAACAAGTATCCCCTACCTCAAATTGATGATTTATTTGACCAAATGCATGGAGGTCAATACTTTTCAAAGATTGACCTTCGATCTGGATACCATCAGTTGTGTATGAAGAAGGAAGATATTTTGAAGACAACATTTCGAACCAGGTATGGGCATTACGAGTTTATTATAACGCCTTTTTGATTGACTAACGCACCCTTTGTATTCATGGATCTCATGAATAGATTTTTCAAGGTGTATCTCGATGAATTTGTGGTGGTGTTTATTGATGATATCTTGGTATACTCCAAAAGCTACGAAGATCATGAAAATCACATGCGCATTATCTTGAAGACTCTGAGAAGGCATGAATTATATGGGATGTTTAGCAAGTGTGAATTTTGGCTTCAGGATATTTCTATTCTTGTCCATATTGTCTCTAAAGATGGAATCTCTGTTGATCCTTCTAAGACCAAGGCAATCCAAGAATGGCCATCACCTACGAGTATAACTGAGGTACGCAATTTTATTGGTTTAGCAGGTTATTATTGACGTTTCGTCCAGAATTTTTCCCGATCGGCTAACCCATTAACGAAGCTCACACGTAAAGGGGTTAAATTTGTTTGGACAAAAGAGTGTGAAGAATTTTTTGAAGAACTGAAGAGAAGATTAGTCAATGCTCTTATTTTGACTCTACCATCGGGGAATGATTGGTTCTTTATTTATAGTGATGCATCGAAGAAAGGACTTGGTTGTGTCCTTATATAGAATGATAGGGATATTTCCTATGCATCAAGACAGTTGAAAATTCATGAACAAAACTATCCTACTCATGATCTCGAGTTAGCAGCTGTATCTTTTCTTTGAAGATATGGAGGCACTACCTCTATGGTGAAAAATGTGTGATTTATACTGATCACAAGAGTTTGATGTATATTTTCTCACAAAAAGAACTCAACATGAGGAAAAGGAGATGGCTTGAATTACTCAAGGATTATTATTGCACGATACACTACCACCCGGGGAAGGCAAACAAGGTGGTAGATTCTTTGAGTAGAAAAGATCATGGAGTTTTGAACAATATGAGAATTGAAAGGGATCAAATTTTCATGGATCTAGTGAAGATGGACATGGGAATAACCAGGGATGGTGAAACATCAATGCTTTTTCAAATGGTTGCCAAACCATCTTTACTAGAAAGGATTAAGAGTTATTAGACTGATGATGAAGAATTTCAAAAGAATATTAAAGCTGTGAATGATGGGAGATTGAGAGACTTTGTGTATGGAGATGGAATTTTGAAATTCGGGAAGAGACTTTGTGTTCCCGATATACCTGATCTAAAGAGGGAATTGCTGGATGATGCCCATAGCTCCAATTTCTCTATACATCCTGGGAGCACCAAAATTTATAGAGATTTGAAGGAACATTTTTGGTGGGACAACATGAAGAGGGATATTGGTGATTTTGTGTCAAGATGTATGGTTTGTAAACAAGTGAATGTTGGAGGGAAACATCCTAGAGGAGTCATGCAACCTCTTCCCATACCGGAGTCGAAATGGGAAAATATTACGATGGACTTTATCATGGGGCTATCAGAGACTCCCAGAAGGAACGATGCAATATGGGTTATTGTTGATCGTCTTACCAAGTTAGCACATTTTCCTTCTATAAGAGAAGATCTTCCCCTGGAACGTCTAGTAAGACTATATATTAATGAAGTTGTGAGACTTCATGGAGTACCCCTATCAATTGTTTCTGATCGTGATCCCCATTTTACTTCAAGATTCTGGAAAAGTATTCAGAAATCCCTAGATACTGAACTTCATTTGAGCACTACATACCACGCTCAGACAGACGGACAATCAGAATGGACTATTCAAACCTTAGAAGACATGTTGAGATCTTGCTCACTTGACTTTCAGGGTATGTGGGATCAGTATTTGCCTCTGGTAGAATTTTCGTATAACAATAGCATCCATTCGAGTATTCAGATGGCACCATAAGAAGCGTTATATGGAAAGAGATGCTGTACACCAACCTTTTGGGATGACATTGGTGGAAGAAAACATGTAGGTCCAGAACTAGTGGTGGAAACGATGGAAAATGTGAATGAAATCCAAAATCACCTCAAAGTAGCTCAAAGTAGGCAAAAGAGCTATGCCGATAATCGAAGGAAGGATTTGGAATTTCAAGTCGGTGATCATGTTTTCCTAAAGTTATATCCATGGAAGGGAGTCATACGTTTTGGTAAGAATGTTAAATTGAGTCCTAGGTACATCAGACCTTTTGAAATTCTAGAACGAATTGGGGCTGTAGCTTACCGATTGGCAATGCCTCCACATCTCTCTAATGTTCACGATGTGTTCCATGTATCTCTGTTGAGGAAATACATGCCTGACCCAACGCATGTACTCACCTATAAAGAATTAGAAATGGAACCCGATCTTTCCTATTGTGAAGAGCCCGTCAGGATTCTTGATAGAGAGAACAAGAACTGAGAAACTGTACGATGCGTTTGGTAAATGTTTTGTGGAGAAACAATAAGATGGAAGAGGCAACGTGAGAACCTGAGGAACTTATGATGAAGAACCACCGAAGTCTTTTCATGTGATAATTATTCTAGAAATTTAGAGGATGAAATTATTTGAAGGAGGGGAGAATGTAACACCCCAAGCTTCCACGGTATGCTTCTTTTTGAATAATGTGATAGCGTGTGTTGTACGCAACACCGAGTTCTAACACACCATAACTAATCAAAATAGCCGTTATGAATAGTAAAACCTACTTTTTGAAATTATATATATTTTATATTTCAAAATGGAATTCATTTTTGGATTCGAAATATCGAATTTAGCCTAAAGTAAAATTTTGGTACTTTTCGGATAACTATAATATTTTAATGAATAGTGAAAATTACTAAATTTTAATTAAAAACAACTTTTTTAATCGAAATAATTTATATTGATAAATTATGAATTTGAGTGGTTTTAAAGTATATATAGAATATATTTTTACCATTTAATACAATTTTGGTCATTGGATATAATTTTACAATTAAACTGAACATAAACAAGTATCAATCATTTGATAGTTATTATATCTTAAAAACATGCTTTTTGTTTTGATAGCGGGAATTAATTTTAAATTATTTTCTCCCACTTCTGTGTTTTGGATTTAGAAAAATGGATTCCATATTTGGAATCAGGATGTTCAAATTGTGTAAATAGGTAACTTTTAATTTTAGACATTTTGAATAATTACTGCGGTAAATATTTTATTTACCGTGGTTAAGGGTAAATCCGGTAAATAAGGGTTAAAAAATAATATTATAATAATACTAAATTACCATAAAACGTGTCCTATGATTATTGGTTGATACATGTTCGAACATAGTCTACTTTGGGTCGATTTTGGGACCCCATTGTGCCACTTGTAGGTGATAGGGACACTTAATTTTAATTAAGTTAAAATAAGTAGAAAAACGACACAAGCATATATCTTTTAGAAAAACAATTTTTACATAGGGTTATATATGTTGGAGTTTCGACAATAATTATTCAGTAGAAAGATAAAAATATTTACTACATAATGATATTTTATTTATAATTTGTAGACATTAAATTATTTAATTTATTTTTGACACAATGATGATGCAGTAATTACCATAATAGTGAAAAATTAACATAATTGATATTATGAATACACAAATTAAAATAATTTGAGACTTTTAATGAATTAAAATAATTTTCTATGATAATATGATACATTAGGATTTATTTAATTGACTTTGTTAGAAGTAATAAATCTGTTATGAGTTTCAAAAAAATAAACTATTAAATATTGTCAAAATTGACATAAAAGATTTGTTAAAACAAATATTATATTATTAATTGATATTAAATTCCTAAAAATATAAGGTTCGGCCAAGAGACTTATATCATGATAGGTGTATCATTAACTCACCATGTGTGGGTCTCTTGTATGTATATAGTAATTTTATTAACCATATAATATAAAAACACAAAGAGACATTGTAAAAGTGAAACTAATTAACTTAGAGTTAATACTTAAAGATAAGAATAATATAAGTACCCAACCCTATCTAAATTATATTGGTTGAGTGGTTTTCTACCTCTCCCCACATTAATATTTGAATAATCAACTTTGGAGCCATTATAAACCTAATATGAATTTATTATAAATTAATATTTATAGATTATCCAAAGGTGCCCCTCACCCCTCTTATAAAAGGGCAGTCCTCCTTCTGATTTCTTCACACATTCAAAGCCTTTTGGCTCGACCAAACTCTACCCAAATACACTCCCAACTTCCCTCACTACAACCTAGATTCCTTATTTGGATCTAAAAGCCAACCTAAGGATCCATTTTGATCAAATCAAAAGGAAGAACCCGAAGAAGAGGTAATGATTTCCCCAACCTTTTCCAAGTTCTTTTCTTCTTCCACTTCTTATTTATTTGATATTACCATTATAAAATAATAACTCCAGTATCTTATATATACTGTGATGTTATTATAAATATGGTACAACCATATTCATTATTCTATCCACCCTTTGAATAACATGTCACCATACGTGCGTACGTACGACTTACCGTCTCCACGCCGTGGTGTAATTGTTATTCAATATATTATTATTTGGATGGGTATAATAATGTTGTGTAACTCATGTAAATAGTAAATATAACATGTTAATTATTCTTTAGATATGATATAACATCCATTTATATATTAATTTAATATCAAAAGAATGATATTGTCGCTCGTGCGTAAATATGGACTACCGTCACCACGAACGCGATGAGATTCATTCTCCATCGTATCCATTCAAGTATAATTATCATTTGATGATTTAAAAACGATTTCAAAGGACTTGATATAATTTTGTATATTAATAAGAAACAACCTATCCATAACAAACGCGGCTTATGTAACAAAACATATAAAAGAAAATGAGTAAGTTAACACCCAAAACGACGATAATTCTAAGATATTATTAACAAATCAATGTTAAAAGATCATATATGATATCATATTAATATATATTATTATTTTATAATTTAATAACAATTATTTCACTATTATATAGGAGGTTAACCTACCCCAACCAAGGAAAAGTACAAGGTAAGGGTTATTTCACAATCTCATCATTATCCGAGGTTGTTTATACGTAATAATCTACTGGGATATCTTTATCATCCACATCCATGTTTCTAAAATATGTATTTCAAAACATTTTTACTATTTACAAGAATATGGGTTAAAGTCATTTATACCCTTGTTTGACTTTTTATAAGAGGTTTATAAAGGAATCTTTCCGTCTTTTTCCAAATAAGGTGCTTTTTAACCTTTTCGACAAAATCATGGTAAGAATGTTTTTTTTAACTTATACGGTGGGTGTGGCGATTTTCCACCATTATAAAATCGTCGAAGCTTCCCTTACAAGCTTATAAGAATATTTTCAAAGAAAATGTTTTATTTTATAAATATATGACTCTTAAATGATTTGAAAAATAGAAAGAGATATTTCTCTAAAAAGAGTTTTGATTTCATCAATGTCAACATCTTTTGATGGATTTTATTCTTATTTGTAGTTGATTTATTATGATAAAAAACTTATATATTGTATTAAAGGTTTTGTGATATTTTTGACTGTGGATGTGATATTTTTATACTATTCATAGTTTATGGTGAATGTATTGACATTTCGTATGCAAGTTTTAATAAGAATGTTTATGTTATGTTTAAACCTTTTCATATGGGAATGCATTGGACTTAATATGTGACGGGTGGAGCCCGTTATAGCTCCTCGATGCATTGGTAGGTCTCATGAGACAAACTAGTGTTTTGGCATAAGGCCTTGACAAAATCTTGTTTGTAGTCTTGGCACGAGGCCTTGACTATGTGGGTATGATAGTCTGGAATTATGCATTCCATCATTATGAAAGTGGATATTGATATTGCATGTGATTATTCGATTAGTAGAATATCCATGTGAATAAGTAAATGGAATTGTTTCATTTTTACTTTTGCCCTACTATGTTGAAGTTCATGTTTAAAAGGCTTTTGTTTTAGTTATACATTACCTTAAATGTTAATTCTTATTTAAGATCATTTCTGCTATATTGTTATCCTTACTGGGCATTTGAGCTGACCCCTTTTCTATGTTTTAATTTTTCCCAGGAAGTGAAGAAGTAAATTATGAATGACCTGCAGGGATATTATGAGGGGATAATAGTGTGGATTATGGAGACATTGTGTTTTTGTAGTAGTTTTTCACTTCATGATGTAATGTAAAACATTATGAATATATCTAGTGTTTCCAAGGCGACTAAGCCAATCGGTATTTCGAGATTTGATCTTTATTGTGATCATGCTAATGTTATGTAATAATGCACCGACTCTGGGTAACTAGGGTCGGGGCGTTACAGTTTCTTCTAAACCAGTTCTGGAATCCTTTATATTTCATTATTTTTTAAAATATATTTATATTATAATCCATGAATTCCTTTTCATTATTTTGTAGATAAAAATCTTAAGATTCAGTAGAAACAATATTTATAGATTTACAAGCCACACATTTTCTTTTTTATTCTCTATTCGATATTGATGTTCTTTAAATGTAGTTTATACTGAATATATGGTAAAATAAATTCATCCATGTGTACTCTTTAATTTTCATTAATTAATAAATGGAAACCTTATTTGAATTCCATTTATTTGGTTATGTTGATAGGGTTCATTCATAAAGTATATTATTTTTTAGAGTTACCCCAACAGAATTCATTCCATTCACAATTCTTGTAAATATGTGAAACATTTGGTTAAATATTTCATCTTCACAAATATTTAATTCATGGTTCTCATCAAAAATAATTCATCAATTTTTTATATTATTTTATTATATACATTGTGAGTGACATGTAGAATCGTCCTAGTTTCATGAGTTGTCTTATTGGAAGACACATGACTAAAATTACATTTGTTAATAACATAATATAAAATATAAACATAATACATATCTTGTATAACAATTTCTATTAAGAGTATTTGGGTTTGCTTCTGCCTGAGTGTCTGATTTATCTAGGATGGGCCAGTGCTTATTACTCGACATGCTGAGGTACGTGTCTATTCAGGAACTCCACCAGCCGTAATCTTTACCATTGTACTATGTTGGATTTTAAGTTATCCAATAATCATTTGGGTTCAGTCCTCTCATCTTAAGGATTAGTTTCTATATATAATGAGATCTAGGAATATATTAGCACAAATAAAATAAAATCAATCTCTATAGTTGTATTTACCTATTCCAAAATGAAAAACATTTGATAGAGAATGAGATGAATCAGAAAAGAGTATAACGTAGCTAATCAATTATACAAAAGTATTATGATGTGATACCAATTATTAGGTATAAATGGGGACATGCAAGATGGTAGAGGGGTCAATAATACATATTAAAAAATTAATCAATTTAATTAATTAAAAAATTATTTATCAAAGATAATTATAAGGTTACTTATAAATTGAAAAATTCAATAACACAATGATGTTGTTGTAGTAGTTCAGTCCAAAGTGAGTATAGTCAACTCATTTACCTATCTAATCAGTGATAGATATGTGTTAACAAAGAATGATTTTTAGGGGGAATAATAATCTAATTAAAAAAATATTTTTTCTAGTGGAGGTATAAACCAAAGCACTGAATTTTGTTTGGGGAGTCACAACCCTTACAACCTCACTTTAGAAAAAATGATACACAACCTGAATAGTCTAAAATTAAAGGACATAACCTAACAACAATACATAATCGTGAATTTTAGTCAAGGGCTCACTTCTGTCCTAATTATGGTTCTTTGAATGTATAGAGGTTTAGGGAATTGTGAATAATAAATAAATAAAATTCTACATTCATATATAGAAGTTACTATAACACAATATCCAATTCATTCATAATATAAAACATTTAAAATAAAACAATATTTCATTGAATAATATGCATAACATTTAACTTGGATTACTTCATTATCATACCCCTCATAACCTGTGAAAATAATTTAAAAACATGGCATGGTCACACAAAGTTCAATAATAAATATAAGAATATGAAATTAAAACATTAATTCATGAATATTTGTAATATATCAAATCATATAAAAAATACATACTTATTTTCCATATAAAATTACTAAGTAAAAATTAATATTTCAATTAGAATTTCACAAAACATATTTTACATAAATAGAACCATAATGGTATCTTAAAGAATTACTTACATAATCTAGTAACAATCTCAGTCACCATATAATTTTTAACACCAAGAACTACCTTACAGTTTGTGTAACCATCACAGTTACACTAGGAGTAACCATACAGACAACCTCCAACAAACAAATACCCAGTGAATTAGA
This sequence comes from Viscum album, assembly GCA_963277665.1. Classification (NCBI taxonomy): domain Eukaryota; kingdom Viridiplantae; phylum Streptophyta; class Magnoliopsida; order Santalales; family Viscaceae; genus Viscum; species Viscum album. Next base: position 80,911,157 of record OY728165.1, on the reverse strand, counting down.
GTGAGATAAAGGTACCCTATTCATCATAAAAAATTACAATGAACAATAACATAATCATACAACAAGAATAGTTTCATAATAACATTGGTGATGAATTTTTTAAAATAGAATTTTAAAAGAGGATTTTTAAAAAAACCCCTTATAAATATCATATAATTAAATACAGTCTTAATACAATGTATCAAACGTGTATATACCCTATAAATACACATAATTATTCATAAAATAAAAATATATCACCACACAAAAATATTATAATACACCATAAATAATTATGTAGAAGTTTAACCCTAAAAATGGAAATGGGGTTATGAATTCCCTTACCTCAGGTTTTTGTAACATAAATAATGTTTTACCCTATCGTATAATGGTTAAAAGAGTGTTACTCGATAATCAAGAATCTAATTAATTATATAATTTAATTTCATGCATATAAGTTCATTAAATAATTTAAAATAGCTTACAATGTAACCTTTAAATTGAGTTTTAACCGTTATAATGGTTTTATTATTAGATTTCATTTACGAAGTCTATATTGCAATCTATTTGTCCATGATTTTGGTAAATCATCACATCATGGATGATGTTTTTAGTTTCATAGGAAAAAAAGGAGAGGAGAGATAGAAATATGATGAATAATTAACATGACAATGGTAACATATTGAATATATATGATTCTAGAGATTTTATACCTCTTAGATAAGTGGAGGGAATGAGAGTATATGAAAAGAAAAAATTTATAAAGAAAACACTTTAATAAGGAAAATGATTCTTACCTCTTGATCAATTCTCTTTGATATCCTTTTTAAGGCCTTTGGTTTTGGCCCATTGGTGAGACCATATGTTCTAGGATGTGGTGATGGTCAAGGGGAATTAGATTTTACATAATATAGATAATTCTCAAGGTTTCTAATGTTTGGTAAGAAGAAGTTAATAAGGAAGGTATTTGTAGGGGAGGAGAGTTTGGATTTTACATTTTTTAATCATTAGATTAAGATTTTTTTCTCAAGACTATAAATATTCATGATTCATGTACCCCAAAATAGTAAATATTTAATGTGATTTCCCATTAAGTGGTCTTATATAATTGATGATGTCAACAATAGTGTATTTAATTGATAATTTGAATATACAGTATTTTACCATATTTCACTATTTATAATAAATTCATGTATTTCTGAAAAAACCCAAAAATTCACCCTTACTAATTTTTGACCATGTAGAATTCAAAAATAAACACTTTTAATAATAATTTTTTAAATATTATTAATTTAACTTATAAATAAAATAATACTTTATTATAAAATATTAATAATTTTAAAACTATAACTTCCTTTTTCTCACAATGAAAAATCAATGATGATTTCATTTTCATAAAACCACAGAAAATATAATAATAATACAATTTTCTATTTATTAGGGTTATATTACTATTCATAAGTGTATGTTTCTATTCACAAAATAATGATGTGAGTTCTATCAGACTCTAAATAACTTACTGCTCAGAACTGTTGATGACCATTTGTAGAAATTCAAAACATTGAAGGTGAAAAACAACATTTAATGTATAGTTATAAAAATGTAATTTAAAAAGTTTCATTCGTTTCATTTTATTTTTAAATCCTTGGTGTTTTACATTCTCCCCAGCTTCCGAAAATTGAGCCTTTAAAATTTTATTTACATTTTAAAAAACTAAGGGTACATTTCACTCAAATATTTCACATATTCCCATGTTTCTTCTTCTACCTTGTGGTTTGACCAAAAAAAACCTTTACCTGGTGGATTACCTTATTCTGAAATTCTTTTTTCCCATAAATAAAGAATTATAACTGGTATTTCTTCTTATGAAAGTTTCTATTCCGGTTACACTGCTACTGGGCTTCAAACATGAGATGAATCTGGCACATAATATCTCAACATCAAAACATGAATAACATTATATTCCATAGATAATCATAAATTCAAAGCTACTCGGTAGGAGACTGGTCTATCTTTCTACAAAATTTATTACGGTCCAATGAAATGTGGAATTAGATTTCCATTCCTACCAAAACGTAGAACACATGTTCATGGTTAGATTCTAAAAAAACATGATCACCTTCCTCAAATGAAATGTCTTTCCTTATATTGTCTAGATAACTTTTATGCCGGCAATAAGATGTCCCCATGTGTTGTAGAATCATATTCAAATTCATTTTCTCAACCACTTCGTCTACTAGTTCTTGTCTCATAAATATAATTTCTCCGTATTCATCCGAAAAAATTAGAGTTCTACACCTCTTCCCACACAATGACCCTAAATATTCCTTCTGTATACTGGAATGGAAACTATAATTATACGAAAACTCTACTAAAAAAGTATATTAATCCTAACATCCCTAGTAGTCCATTGAAAAATCTTGAATCATATCCTCCAAATGTCGGAATCATTTGTTCTGACTGCCCATCTGATTGAGGATGAGAAGCTTTACTGAATTTTAATTATTTTCTCAATGACATCAGAAGGACCTTAAAAACGTTACATGTGAACATGGGATCCTGGTCAGACCGAATGGAAAAAAGGAACTCCATGTTACCAGACAATATCATTGAGGTACAATCAAGAATGATGATCCAGAGACACTATTTCTCGAATAGGGATAAAATGTGCATATTAATTAGTCTTTCAATAATAACACAAATTGCATTTTTTCCGCAAGAAGTCTTTGGTAGTATCAATATGAGGTCCATGGGAATGTTTTCTTATTTTCACATTAGAATAAGAAATGGTTGAAGGATACCCATTGGAAACTATCAATCTACGTTAACCAATTAAAATTTAAAAAAATATCACAATAAATTCTATAATATGCTTTTCATTCCATCCCACTAGTAAAAATAACGAAGGTTATTGTGTATATTATTACTCCTAGGATAAACAACAAATGGAGAACTATGAGTTCCATAGAAAAAATGTTTATTAAACTGGGAATCACAAGGCTCAAATAATCTTTTTCAATATCTTAATACATAATCATTATATAGGTTAAATTCGAGAAACTTACCCGTTTTTACCAATTCAACCTTTTTCTGTAGCTCAGATTCATCCTTCAGTGCTTCTGTAATTATGTCTGAAATTGTTGACTATACCTAAACCAAAATCAAAATAGATTTATTTATTTCACTAACTACTTCTAATAAAAAATTCATCAAATCATTAATCAAAAGATCATGTTCAAAATGTAACACAGTTTAGAAAGTGTGATGTTTTCCAATCACGGCATATACCACTTTGTTTTCTTTTTCTATATGGTAAATGATCATATTGTCATAATCTTTTATGAATTCATGTCATCTTCTCTTTCTCATGTTTAATTCCTTCTGAATGAATATATACATAGTACTTTTATGGCTAGTATATATTTGGCATTTCCCTCCATATAATTGATGCCACAAAATTTTCAATGAAAAAACCACAACATCCAATTCCAAATCATGTTGTGTATAATTTAGTGGATAAGGTTTTAGTAATAAAAATGAATAAGAAATTACCCAATCATTATTCATCAAAACAGAACCACATTCTTTGAAAAAAGAATAACTATAGACATAAAAATCACCATTTTAGGAAGGCGATTCCAAAACTTGAGCATTCACCAATCTCTTATTGAGATCCAGAAAACAAACACCACATTCTTATTTTTAAATTAATTTTATCCATTTTCGCATTAACATAGTTTGATGGATAAATAAATGTGAAATGTTTTTAACAAACTGTTCGTAATAACCTGATTATCCAATAAATCAACGATTATCAGTAACATTATTATGTCTTGGACATTCATCTACCTCCTTTTTTGGCTGGATCAACAATCATTCCAACCTTATTTACAATTTATCCTTGAAAATAAATCTATTGTATCAAAAAATCATTGTTTATGATTTTTCCATACAGTTTCTTTTCCTTTAATGTTTTGAAATATAAAATTAGATGTTTTTCATGCACCACTATACTATTGTAAAATACTAGAATGACATTAATAAAGACAACCAAAATATTATTCACGATCTCATGAAATATTATATTCATAAGTTTCATGAATTAAGTAAGTGCATTAGATAAACACAATGGAATAACACAAAATTCATAATTCTCAAATCTAGTACAAAATGCTATTTTTGGGATGTCATTGTCCTTCACCATCAACTGAAGAATACGGATCTCATGTCAATCATTGAAATATACATATCTACCAAGATATAATATAACTAGTCATCGATATGAGGCAAATGATACTTGTTTTTAATAATGATTTCATTCAAAGATCTATAATCAATTCAAAGTTATATGGAACATTCAGTCTTTCTAATAAACAAAACAAGATCACCCCATGATGAAGTGATAGGACAAAGGAAGCCTTTATGAAGAAAATCATTCAAATTATATTTCAATTAAAGATGTTCCATTTGATCCATTCGATAAAGGGGAATTTAAATTTGATTCATATTAGTAACTAAGTAAATTGTGAACTCAACATCTCAATCATGTTTTATATTGGGTAACACATTTTGAAAAACATCACGATATACATTTACCATTAGAACAGTAGTAATATAAACTATTCGATTATTTTTAATAATATGAGAAAGATAACAATCATTTCCATATTTTGTCAGTTTCTGAGCTTAGTGATATGTTATTTATTGTATGGGTTAGTTATTTTAAAATAATAGAAATTATTTCTGGAAGATAGTTTCCGTAGCTTCGCAATCAGTCTTAGCATGATAAATAAAAATCCAGTCGATTTGTATAATGAAATAAAACTACACAACTAATAAAACAAAAAGTTTTTAAGGTGAATTATTTCCATTTACCATAGTAGGAAGATTATTATAAATCATCTTTGATATAATATTACCCTCTGGTTTTTTGAAAATAAGTTATAGTCTCATTTTTTGAGGTTATGTTTCCAATTTACTATAAAATTCATAAACAATAATGTAATGTATAGACCCTTTATCATTGAAAACATTAAATAAATCATAGTAATAAACTTAGGAGCCTAATAAAACATCATTGAATATACCGGTGTCTACTAATGTAGGTGAAAATGATTTCAATAAACCTAAATAGTTATTGTCTTGAATCTTTTCATCATTTGAATATCACTTTAGGCAGCCATTTTCATAATGACTCATCTCTCAAAATTAAAAACAATTAAACGTTTATATATCGGGATTAGTCTCAAAATATTTTACATTAAAATCTCATTCCATATGTGTAGAGACCCAAATATTGACGTACATGTACATTATATAACTTTTACGGAATACTTAATACATTACAAAAACCAACACTTAAGGACCATAATAGTTTAGTCTCTTTGGAATCTTGGAACATAATCTTATAATCATGGTGAAAGATCTTCAACATCTCCCATACAGATTTTCCCCGTTTTTTTCTTGCCTAATAACTTTCTTTATATCCTGGGGAAATGAAAACATAGGAATGGTGAGATCAAATGCTCAGTATGGGTATTCATGGAGAAAATAAAACCAACCATATATATTTTAACATAAAAACATGAACATAATGATTCAACTTAAAAATCATGAGCTATGAAATAAAACATGACTCTAAGTAAGGAATAGATCATAATGAAACATAAATCATGACAACATAGCATGGGAATAAAACTTGTAATTGTAGAAAAATACTAAGAACATGATACGATTTTCATAGTATACAAGGAATTGCTTCCAAGACCATCTAATTGGACAAAGTCTTTTACTGAACCGGGATTACAAGCCGTTCCAGCCCTATATTACTGAACCAGATTTACATTCCGTTTCATCCATTTCGATATCATGAGATATAAATCTTTACCCAATAAATTGGAGGGAGATATAGGTCCCACCCATCTCTTAATGAAATCATACTTCTGTGTTCCGAAAAATCATGAATCATACATCATAGAAAAACCCATTTAATAGAATAGTATTCTTAAACATCATGGCATCATAACATAATCCATAAAAAATGGATAAAATGTTATCATAAGAAGAATCAAACCATGTAAATAATGGATACATTATACTTGATACATAAACATATTATATAATTTCATTTTAGATGGAAAATAGTTTTGATAAAACACTTGAAATGAATTTTTGAGAGAAATATCCTTTTTTCTTCAAAATCATTTTCATTTCACAAAATTACATGAAATTTTAAAAGAAAAGTATTTTGTTGAAAATAGTAAATAATTCTTGTAGAGTGAGCTTCATAAAAATGTGGCGTTATGAAACCGTAAAAATCTATTCATTCCTTATAAGTTAAAAATAAAATTCTTCTCATACTTTTGTCCGAAAAGTCAAAAAGTACCTCGTATTGTAAACGAAAGAAATATTTATTACATACCATGTAGTAAAAGTAAAAATGGTTAAAAAGTAATTTAACCAAACATGAATCCATTTTTAGAAAACATGGACATGGATGATAAATGTAACCCTAGTAAATACTTACGAATAAACAATCTTGGATAAAAATGAGATTGGAAATGTAATCCCTTACAAAGAGCTTTTTGTTAATAAAATAGATCACTTATGTTTATTCACTATAATTTCACATAAAGAAATTATAAATACATGATACGATATAAAAATTCATTTCTCACAAAATCAAAGAACGACATAAACAAGAAAGATAAGATCAAACCAAAGAACGATAATTGGGTTAAGAAGTTCCCTCACCTCATGTCTGAATAGACTTGATCGTTCATTAATCTCTTGAATAATAAACCAAAGACAATTTCTACTTGCTTAAGAACCTTTTTAAAATTTATTATTCCTTTTATATCACTTATTACCATGTTATAATCATAATGTAACCATTTAAGTTAATAATGTTAGTTTTGTCGATATTTGGTACTTGAGTCAAAAATGGACTTCTTATAATTACATGTTTTTCATGTGGTCAAAGGTTCATTATATCCAGAATAATATTAATGATTTATATATCATATATATCATATATATCCATCATATAAATGTATTTATAATATTATATAACATATAATGGTAAGAAATAAAATGCACCGTTCATGGAGACGGTAAGCCGTACGTACATATGAACGCTACTTTCATTTATATTTCTTATTTTAATGTAATTAAAACATATTGATAAATAGGTATATTATAATTCTAGTATAATATCAAATATAATGTCATTAACTACATCCTTTATACATCCCGCGTAAGGCATTAACGAATCAAATCATTTTGAGGGGGCGGTAGTCCACACTTCCTCAAATGAGATTATAATATTTTCCAACAATGGAAACCATAAATGCATGATAAAATTGAGAATTAAAGAAGAATAAAGAAATAATTAAAATAATATATATCATATATAAATATATTTCCATCTTAATGGAAACCATAAGAGGTGGTAGGAGAAAATCGAACAATCATTGTTTCGTGAGGCGTTAGTTTTCCATCAACAGAAACATTATGTTCTTCATCCATTAGATGGAGGTGTGTGTAAGTTTCGTTCGAATACTTCTCATAACAACATCCTAGTATATTAGGATACTGTTGTTGTTACAAAATAAAGGATTAAAAAGATCTTAGGGTTGGAGAATTAGAATAAAAGAAAACAACTTAAGAGAAACTGTTACCTTTAAGTTGGGTAACTTTTTTTGGTTTTAACCAAAAGGACTTCTTGAAGTGCCTTCTATCTAATGTAAGGCTTCCAGGGAGAGGATAGGTATTTATGAAGCTTAATTTGGAAGAGTTTGGATGATCCAAATGGCTTGAGAGGTGTGAGGAATTGGATAGAAATGGCCTCCTTTTATATGTGGGAGGAGGGGCTCTTTTGGAAACTGTGAAAATATTATTTTATTATAAACTTATATTTGGTTTAAAAAGTTCCAAAAATAATTAAATATGATGATAAGATGACTAATTGTAAAAATAAAATCATCCAATCAGAATTGGACATTATTTGATAATATTTTAATCATTATTATCTTATTTATTTAAATTACTTATTAATGAGGTAAATATTGCATCATTATTGTGTCATAAATAATTTAATTAATATGATGTTTAAAAATTATAAAAAAATATTACATGATGTATGAAATCGTTTTATAATTCTATTGAATATTTACAGATGAAAATTTGACTTATATAACACCATATAAAAATTAATTTACTAAAAGATTTTTGTTAATGTCAATTTTGTCTTTACATTAACTTAATTAATCCAAATTGTCATTATCACTACCATGTGGCTCAATGGGGTTCCAAAATCGACCCAAGGATGCCCATGGTCGGCCACTACTAATCCAATAAGGTTAGGACAAGTGTTAAGGTAATTTTTAACTATTATAATATTCTTTTATCTGTGAATTACCCTATTTACTTTTAATTGTGGTAAATAAAAGTAAAAAAGTTACTATTCACCAGAAATTATTTTTATCTAATTGAACAAAATTTTAATCCTTGATATTAACCTTATCTCTCTGAATTTTTAAATTCAACTCACAGAAGCACTAAAATTATGTTTTATGAACAATTGCAGAAGCTCATAGGAGGTGGGTCAAAGACGGTGAAAAGTTCAATACAATTTTTATAAATCTAAAATTATTATAAAACGACTACAATGTATTTCAATGAACATATATAAGTATTATGTATATATTTTCACCTAAATTATATTTAAATCAAATAAATTATTATTTAAATAAAAGGTCGGTTTTAACCAAAATCTCAGGGTTTTCACTATTCATAAAAAATTGATGATTTTCAGAAAATACCTAAAATTCAGCCTATGCTATATTTGATATTCTGAATTGAAAAATAATATCTATTTTTCCAAATTCAAAAAAGATAATTGGAATTAATTTATTTTAAATGTAATTTCTGTTATCAATACAAATAGTGTGTTTTTAAGAAACAATAACTATCCAAAGATCGACCCTTGTTTTTGTCCAATTTCAAAGTGAAATTAATTCCAATGAAAAAGATTGGATTAAATGGTAAAAATATATTATAATTAAAATTTAAAACCAATTAAAAAGATAATCTACCCATATAAATTGTTAAGATGCAAAAATTTGTTTTTAATTAAAATATAGCGTGTTATTTTTATTATTCATTAAAATATGAAAGTTTTCAGAATAATATAAAAAATTTATCCAAAGTAAATATTTATATCCTGATTCTAAAAAAGATTTTTATTTTGTAAAATTGAACTTATAAAAATGTCAAAAACTATTTGTAATGTTGTTGTGCCATCAAAAGGAGGCAAAACTGCATTTTTTTTAAAATAATTATTTTACCTGAAATATTTATTTTATTCTGATACCATCTTCAAGAAAATATATATGATGAATAATAACGTTATAAAATTTAAAATGTAGTTAATACTATTCATAACAGCTAGTCCATAATAATATTATAACAATATATCATTGTTTAGTGATACCTGGTATTGCGTATAGCACATGCTATCGAGGAAGGATGCGATTGCATGTAATGCAAGCCTTGTCAAGGTTTCATGTAGTGAAATACTCCTTTTTTGTTGCACATAACATAATACAACCATATTTCATTTATACATTGAATATACATGTATATATACACTCAATGTTACGTTGAATATTTACTATCAAACAATCTTGAAATTGTGTTTAACATGATCCATGATTAGTGTTGCGTATACTGAAAGCTAATACGGTGTTGCGTATAGCACAAGAAAATTTTGATTTTCCGTATAACACAATACATCATTGAAATTAAAATGAATAATTATCATAAAATCTCGGGTTGTTACATTCTACCCCTTTAAAATGAATTTCTCCCTCAAAATTCGTCGAGGTTATAAATGGTTTACTACGTGAAAGTTTCATTCATAGAAACCCACATCGTAAAAATAGAATTCCAAAACCTATCATTAAAAACTAAAGTATAAAATGTAACTGTTACCCAAATTAAATAATCACTAGGTTTCCACATAGGATAACATATGTGAAAATATGGATATGGAAGAGAAATCTAACCATCTTGTTCTTGTGGAGAGTGGTAGAGGACATGGCTATGATAAAGCCAACAGTCATAAAGCCATAAATTCGTGATGATCTAAGGGACCATCTAATTAATCAGATATTAGAGCACTACGACAAAATTTTTTGTTTTCAATATCATTTCCCTAATGTTGAATAATTTTTGAATTAAAATAAATACGTACATGATTTTGGTACAATCTCAATGTTTCTCATGCCTCGAACAATTTCCACTTCATCTCTTAAAGAAATGATGTTGAATTTTTCTTTTCTGAAGTGTTAGTTGATCATGTGATAGAATGATAGGTCATTCCATCTGTCTCAAACATAGGATTTGTAAAATTTAAATACATAAGTCCATATATGTTGAGATTAATTAGATATGGTTCCAAAATGAAATTATAATTCATCTATTATCATGCTTAATAAAACTAGTTTCTACTAAATAGAGACTTCTTGTAGGCCAGTAGTAGGTGATAAATGCATGTCGCACTTCGGTTGTGGGTTCAATTCCAGCAACCTTGTCCGATGTGATGGGTTGTTTCCCATCCCGTGGATTGTCTTTTTTCTAAAACTACATTATTATAACATTCAATAAATAATATCGACAAAAGTTATAGCCTTAAACAATTCTATATGATGTCTAACTTAATCCATTCCAACCTTTAAGCTTATCGAAAATACTCTTGTCCAATGTTATAGTATAAATAAATAGATAACTATAAATTTCATCATCCAAGCATGTGAACACCATCATTTATCCCCGACATAAGATATATATTTTTGATCACATTCCAGACATGTGAATACCATAATCATGTATTCTCTTGAAATGTGAATACCCATTGACCCTTAGTGAAAACATGAATGCTGTCAACAGTTAACACTTTCCAGATACCAAAATCCCAATATTTCTATATACTGAAAAAATTATATTACTTTCTCCTTATATAAGTCATGAGATCATTTCATTTTTTCTTTATCCATTCATTATGCGCATATCATCTACTTTCCAAAAATATCTAAATAACCTTTCATGGTTTCCAGTACCATTAAACATATACTTTCAAAAACATAAGGAAAAACAATAGTTTAACAATCCTTAGATGTCTCTTTATTCCATAGTACCATGATACTACTTATACAACATTACTCTTGATAAACAAGTAATTATTCCACTACCTTCTTATACCATTAACCTAGCTTGAACAATTCTTCCATCTCTCATATCATTTATAGTATCTTCATAATCATCAACATAAATACTACCCATAAGACCATTCTGATTCTCTTCATGAGAATTGCCCTCAGTGAAATGGTTTGCATAATTCTCGTATATTCCACATTTAATTCATTTAACCATTGTTGATGTCCAATCAATACCATTATCAGTGTCCATGGTGTTAACTAAACCTTTTCCTTTGATCTTACTGACTTTGTGTCCTTCTTTTCCACACCAAAAGCATATTCCAGTTCCTTTTAAACACTCTCCTTCATGTCTCTTCCCACATGATTCACATGAGGAAAATTGAACTTTCTTTCCTCTATGATCATCATGAATCTCCGTCTTTATCTTATTAATGGAGTCAGAAAACTTACCAATGTTGATATTATTGATCATATTATGATACTGCTAATTAGGAATAATAACAATGCTTTGCCTTCCAAATTCCATTTCATTTTCTTTATAATGAAGAATATCATTCCATTGTCCATCATATTCTCCATTACCATGAATCTTCCAGTTTCCACCCATTTTCTAAAACCCAAAGTTAATATTGTAAGAGGAAAAAATCATAATTGGTAAAACAACAAAATAAAGGGGGAGTACCTTACATGTATAACATATTAGGTTAAATTATAAGATTGTTACCATAATTCTAGGACTATAAAATACACTTATACTTAACCTTAGGGACATCCCGAGACATACCTTAAAAATATCTCTAGGTATTTCACTACTGTTTTTTGTATCCTAGTTTCCAAAAGATAACTAAACCATTCCTTTGATAACGATTATAATGGTATCAAATTACTTATAGTGGAATATAATTGATACTTATCAGGGCAGTCCATGGGCAGCTACACCCCCTGGGTGAGACACACCACTATCCCCAGTGGCAGCCATTTCCTCATGAAGCCCTTGGGCGGAGAGCCATGCTTCGTCCAACACTCACATGTGAGAGTTCCCAAGGATTGGATTCATTCCTACCTCTTTTTCCTCGGATACCATCTGTAGAGACCCAAATCCTGAAGTACATGGACATTACATTACTTTTGCAGAATACTTAATACATAACAAAAACCAACACTCAAGGACCTTAATAGTTTAGTGTCTTTGGAAACATGTAACATAATATTCTAATCATGGTGAAAGATCTTCAACATCTCCCATAAACATCTTACCCTTTTTTTCTTGCCTAAAAACATTCATTATATCCTGGGGAAAATAAAACATATAAAGGGTGATCTCAAATGCACAGTAAGGGAAAGCATGGATAAAATAAAACCAACCATATACATTTGATCTTAAAAACATGAACATAATGTTTAAACTTCAAAATCATGAGTAATGAAATAAAACATGGCAGTACGTAAGGCATAGAGCATAATGGAACATAAATTATTCTAAAATAGCATTGGAATAAAACTTGTAGTTGTGGAAAATCATTAATCACATGATATGATTTCCACATTATCCAAGGAATTGATGCTAAGACCATCTTAGTGGACAAATTCCCTTACTGAACCAGGTTTACTTGCCGTTCCAGCCCCGTATTACTGAACCAGATTTACTTTCTGTTTCAGCAATGTCTATCTCATGAGATATAAATCATTACCCAATGCATTTTAGGGATATATAGGTCCCACCCATCTCATAATGAAATCATTCTTTCGTGTGCCACAAAATCATGAATCATACATCATAGCATAACCCATGTAGTAGAATGGTGTTCTTAAACATCATGTCATCATAACACAATCCATAAAAAAATGGACAAAATTTTATCACAAGAAGAATCAAAACATTTAAATAATGGAGAAAATATACTTTAAACATAAACATATTAAATAATTTCATTTTAGATGGTAAATAGTTTTGATAAAACACATGAAATGAATTCTTGAGGAAAATATCCTTTATTATTAAAAATAATTTTTTTTCACAAAATTCAATGAAATTTTATAAGAATAGTATTTTGTTGAAAATTTTCATAAAATATTGTAGAGTAATCTTCAGAAAAATGAGGCATTATGAAACCGTAAAAATCTGTTCATGCCTTATAAGTTAAAAATAACATTCTTCTCGTACTTTTTTGGAAAATTCAAAACGTACCTCAAATGGTAAATGAATGAAATATTTCTTACATACCATGTAGTAAGAGTCAAAAATAGATAAAAAGGACTTTAAACATAAATGAAACGATTTTTAGAAAACATGGACCTAGTTAATAAATATAATCCCAGTAAATACTTACAAATAAACAATCTCAGATAAAAACGAGATTGGAAATGTTATCCCATACAACGATCTTTTTGTAAATAAAATAGATGACTTATCTATATTCACTATAAGGTCACATTATGAATTTATAAATACATGTTAAGATATAAAAATTAATTTATCACATAATCAAAGAACGACATAAACAAGAAAGAGAAGATCATCCCAAAGAACGGAATTTGGGACTAGCAGTTCCCCTACCTCTTGTCCGACGTGACTCGATCGTTCTTTAATTTCCTGAATAATAAACCAAAGTTAATTTATACTTTCTTAAGAACCTTTTTAAAATTTATTATTCATTTTATATCACTTATTTCCATGTTATAAACATTATGTAACCTTTTAAGTTAATAATGTTCATTTTTTCGATATTTGGTACTTGAGTCAAAAATGGACTTCTTATAATTACATGTTGTTCATGTGATCAAAGATTAATTATATCAAGAATTATATTAACGATTTATATATCATATATTTTATATATATCCAGCATATAAATGTATTTTTAATTTTACATAACATATGGAGGTAGGAAATGAAATGCACCGTTCACGGAGACGACATGTCGTACGTACACATGAACAATACTTTCATTTCTATATCTTATTTTAAAGAATTAAAACATAATTATAAATAGGTATATTATAATTCCAGTATAATATCATATAAAATATCATTAACTACATCCTTTATACATCCCATGTAAGGCATTAACGAATCACATCACTTTGAGGGGGCGGTAGTCCGCACATCAGAAAATGAGATTATCATATTTACCAACTATGGAAACCATAAAATATTGTTATAATTGGGAAGTAAAGAAGTATAAGGATATCCTAAAAATAATATATATCATATATAAATAAATTTCCATTTTAATTGCCACCATGAGAGGTGGTAGGGGAAAATCGAACAATCATTGTTTCGTGAGGCGTTAGTTTTCCATCCATAGAAATATTATGTTCTTCATCCATTAGATGGAGGAGTGTGTAAGTGTAGTTCAAATCCTTCTCATAAAAAAATCCTATTATATTTAGGATAAAGGTGTAGTTACTATAGAATGGATTACAAATAGTTTAGGGGTTGGAGAAGTAGAATAAAAGAAAACAACTTAAGAGAAACAGTTACCTTTAATTTGGGAAACTTTTTTTGGTTTAAACCAAAAGGACTTCTTGAAGTGTTTTCTGCCAAATGTAAGGCTTCAAAGGGGAGGAGAGGGATGTAGGGAGAGTAATTTGGAAGAGTTTTGTTGATCCAAATGGCTTGAGAGGTGTGAGGAATTAGAGAGAATTGGTCTCCTTTTATAAGGGGGAGGAGGGGCTCTTTTAAAAAGTGTGAAAATATTATTTTATTATAAACATATATTCGGTTTCAAAAGGTCCCAAAATCATTAAATATGATTAAAAGATGACTCATGGTAGAAATAAAATCATCCAATCATAATTGCACATGTTTTAGATAATATTTTAATCTTTATAAGCTTATTTATTTAAATTATTTATTAATGAGGTAAATAATGCATTATTATTGTGTCATAAATAATTAAAATCATTTCATGTTTAGAAATTATGAAAAATATACCATGATGTAGGATATAGTTTTTTCTTTCTAATGAATCTTTATAGATGAAAATATGACTTATATAAAAACATATAAAAATTAATTTACTAAATGATTTTTGTTAATGTCAATTTTGTCTTTACATTAAATTAATTAATCCAAATTGTCATTATCACTACCATGTGGCTCAATGGGGTCCACTAATCGACCCATGGATTCCCATGGTTGGCCACTACTCATTAAATAAGTTTAGGACAAGTTATATGGTAATTTTTAACTATTATAATATTCTTTTAACCTTGAATTACCCTATTTAATTTTCACCGGGGTAAATAAAAGTAAAAAGTTACTATTAACCAAAATTTATTTTAATCTAATTAAACAATATTTTACTCCTTGATATTAACCGTTCCTCATAGATTTTTGAAATTCAACTCACAGAAGTGGTAAAATTGAGTTTTATGAACAATTGCAAAAGCTCCTAGGAGGTGGGTAAAAGATAGTGAAAAGTTCAATACAATTTTTATAAATCTAAAATTATTATAAAATGACTCCAATGAATTTCATTGGAATTATATAATTATTATGTAAATATTTTCACTTAAAATAAATTTAAATCAAATAAATTATTATTTAAATAAAAAGTCGATTTTAACCAAAAACTCGGTGTTTTTAGTATTCATAAAAAATTGATGTTTTTCAGAATAATACCAAAAATTTAGCCTAAGGTATATTTGATATTCTGAATTAAAAAATAATTTTTATTTTTCCAAATTAAAAACATAGAAGTGGAATTAATGAATTTAAAAATTAATTCCCTTTATAAAAATAAATAGCGTGTTTTTTAGAAACAATAAATATCAAAAGATCGACACTTGTTTATGTCCAATTTCAATGTAAAATTAATTCCAATGACCTACATTGGATTAAATGTTAAAAATATATTCTAATTAAAGTTTAAAACCAATTAAAAATATAATCAAACCATATAAATTATTGCGAGGAAAAAAGTTGTTTTTAATTAAAATAGAGCGTGTTTTTTATTATTCATTAAAATATGAAATTTATCAGAATAATATGAAAAATTTATCCAAAGTAAAATTTTATATCCTGATTCCAAAAAAGGGTTTTATTTTGTCAAATTGATCGTATAAACATGTCAAAAACTAGATATAATGTGGGTGCGCCATCAAAAGGAGACAAAAATGCATTTTTTAGAAATACTTATTTTACCCGAAAAATTTATTTTATTCTCATACCTTGTTCTAAAAAATATGTAAGATGAATAATAATGTTATAAAACTCATAATGTAGTTAATACTATTCATAAAAGCTTGTCCATAATAATATTATTACAATATATCGTTATTTATTGTAACCCGATATTGCGTATAACACATGCTATCGAGGAAGGATGTGATTGCCTGTAATGCAAGCCACGTCAGGGTTGCGTGAAGTGCAAGACTCCTTTGTTGTTGCATATAAAAAAATCCAACCATATTTCTTTTATAAATTGAATATATATGTATATATATACACTCAATGTTGCGTTGAATAATTACTATAAAACAAACATGAAATTGTGTTTAACACGATCCAAGATTAGTGTTGCATATACTGCAAGCTAATGTGGTGTTGCGTATAATGCAAGATAATTTTTTTGTAGCATATAACACAAGACATAAATGAAATTAAAATGAATAATTATCATAAAATCTTGGGTTGTTAAAATATTACCAAATGTTTCACATTAATAACACTTCCCAGTTTTGGTAAGTCATTCCCAATAGTGCTTTTTTCCACACATTACAAAAACTCCAAATTCAAATTCTTTACAATCATATTTCACTGATTGATTATTACCCATCTCTTGACATCTATACCTCTTATTCTCCATATTATCTAAGAACATGTGTTATTTAGAAAACTTCATCTCTACCCTCTCAGTACATCTACCATGTTTCTGATAATATTTGAATTCATGGGAGGCCAATGCCCTTCGATACCATGAAATCAATCATGAATATAAGTGATCGATTATTCTATCAAGACCTAGAATAAGATTTGGGGAATATGTCACTAGTCGAATGAAGTTCACATTATACACAACCACATAATATTCCTCCATGGGCTTCAATTTAAGGAATTACTTCCTTATCATTGGTCAAAACACATTTAGAAAATATCTTTCAAGTAAATTAATTCTAAAGTCATCCCACTCTAAGGAATATATATCAACTCTATCCCTAATATTCTTTATAATTAAACTCAACTGATCCAATAATCCTTCAAAACAATAAATCGAATGACTTACCTTTTGATCTTGTGAACATACCATTACATAAAATATCTTTTCAAAGGCATTAAAACATCCTTTAGCCGATAATGGGTAAGAAGATTCATTGAAAGAAGAAGGGTGTTTACTCATAAAATGTTTCACTATCATCATGTTACATTGTGGTACCTCATTTTTTTAATCTTTCACAGATTACACCATAATTTATTTCCTACATTAGCCGATCCATTACTATCATAAGCTTCTTGGTTTCAATTAATACAATTTCAGGCAATAGATTTGTATGTATGTCATTTGATCAGTGCCTTTCATATTCAGAATCCCTGTTTCATCTGTAGAAAACCATTCATGTTAAAACATATCATGGTTGAAGTAACATGTAAAATTTATAAATTCTAAATTTCAAATTAACCATTGTGTAAAAATCATTTATATAATTCTATTAACAACATCATAAACCATAAAGTTATCTAAAACATCCTATGATACCGACTATAAGACAGCAGCCTTATTAAATTAAATAATCCTGATTTTTAGTCAAGAAATCACATTCTTCTATAATGATGTTATTTTTAGTTATATATTTTTAGAAAATTGGGATATAATAAATACATAACATTTCACATTCATAAAGAGATGAAATCCCAAAAAAGTATCATTTTCTTTCAAAATATAAAACGTTTCAAAAAAAATGATTTCTTTGAAAAACATCATGACATTTTACATGGATTAATTCTTGGTATTAAAAATCCTAATAACCTAGTAAAATCTTTTCAAGACATGTGATGAGTAAAAAAACAGAGTATGTGATATAAGAAAATTGAAACGAAATCATGAGTCCATGAATACTTGAAACATATTAAATCATTTAAAAAAATAAATATTTGTTACCCATATAAACTTACTTTATGAAACTTGATATTTCAATGATATATCCAAAAAAATATAGTACTAAAATAGTACAATAAAGGCATCATGTTGCATTACATACATAATCTTGTAACCATCTCAGCTACCTCATAATTTGTAACCCTTAGTACTACCTTACAATTAGTGTAATTGTCCCCGTTAGACATGGAGTAACCATGTGGCCAACTAGAAACATATATATAAAATAAATTTAATAGAGATTTAGTTCATTCCATTTATCATAAATAATTCCCAAGAACTAGAACACAATCATACAACATGAATAACTAAATAAAATCATTTCTTTTGAATTTTTCAAAACAGAATTTTAAAAGAGGATTTTAAAAATATATCATTATAAATATAATATAATTGTAGAAAGACATAATAGAGGGGATATAATATGTATATACAATATAAATAGAAATAACTAATCATTATATATACAAATTTCAGCACACAAACATGTTTAATAACCCATTAATAATGATGTATAAGGTTAACAAAAAATGAAATGCGGGTTAAAAATTCTATTACCTTGGGTTTTCATTACATTAAATTTGTATGAACCAAATTTATAATTCTAAAAACAGTGTTATTAGTATTTTACATATACATTATTATGTTTATAAAAACTTATATGATCATTTTATTACATCTTTTCACACTTTAATCATTAGAATTTTGTTGCTTTAAATGTTTCAGGTCGTTTCTTTACATGATTTCCATGAAAAGATTGTGTTTGATTCTATTATCATTCAAAAATAAAAATCCCAAGTGGAATAAAATGTGATTAAATTTTTAAAATAATATATAATGATACCGTAAATCATTTTTTATCATATATGATTATGGATCATTATATAAAACATTAATGATGTTTGTTTAGATCATTTTTGGCAGTTCCCCAATAATTATAAACTAGTTTCATTATTTAATTTAATGACATGCATATAAGTTATTTCGATAACATACAATATGTTAAAAAATAAACATTAAATTTTGTTTCAACCATTAAAATTGTTTAATGGTCATCATTGAGTGATGTAATGGACATGATAAACCCATCATCCCAGATTCTGGTATATCAACATATCATGGATAATGTTTTTCATTTTTAGAACAAGAGGGAGGGGAGAGTAAAGAATATGATTAATCTTTTACATGAACATGGTAAAATAACAATATATAAGAATATTGAGATTTAATACCTCCTGGATAATTTTATGGAAATAGAGTATAATAAAAGAATATAATTGGAAAGAAAACACATGAAAAATGAATAGGAGTCTTACATATTCGTCTCTTCTCATTGAGATGCTGCTTAAGGCCTCTGGTTTTGTCCTTTTGGTGAGACCATCTGCATTAGGATGTGGGGAAGAGGCTTGGGGATGGAATTTTGATGAAATTATAATATTATCAATGCTTTAGATATTTGATAGGAGGATGCGAATGGGGGTGGTATTTATAGCGATGGTGATGAGGTATGTTACATAATTTTAAACATTAAATTAATATTTATGCTCATGACTAAGAACAGAATTGATTCATGCAACCCAATGTAGTAAAAATTCAATATGAGTTTAAAATAATTGGTGTTACATAAAAAATGATGTAAAAATAGTGTATTTAAATGATAATTTGAATATACAGTATTTATATGTAATTAACTATTCATAAAATATCATGAATTTTAGAAAAATCCAAAAAATTCACCGTAACCATTTATCAATGAGCATAATTTGAAAATAAACATTTTATTATTCAAATATTTATTTAAAGATTATAAATTTAATTACTAAAAAATCATACATTATATATAAATTATAAATATTAAAACTAAAACTGCTTTTGTATTACATTGAATCATTAATCAAGATGTCTTTATCTTAAATCCATATAAAATAAAAATAAAATTTTCAATTAATTATGGTCATATAACTTTTCAAATTACTATTCATTTGGGTATTTATTATTCACCAAAAATCATGTTGGTTCTTTCTAACTCCCAGTAATATATTGGTCACAATCGTAGATGACCGATTTTTCATATTCAAACCATAGAAGTGGAATATTTATGCATAAAGTATAGTTATAAATATATATATATATAACAAAGATTAAATTATTTTAATTTATTATAAAATCCATGTGCTCTAATGCAAAATTTACATTCAATGAATGACATCCTCATATCCTAACATTATAATTCGGGAGTGAAAAACTGAGGAATAGAAGAAGAATTTTTTTTACCTGGTAAATGAATAATCAGAAAAACTATGTGCACGTGAGAGATGAGATGTAGTGTCATAGACTAAGAAACTAGACCAATGTAAAGGAATGTAATTAAATAATAGGTGCCTATTCATTATGATTTTATTTACATGTAACATTATGGTTGTTGAAATTGAAGCAAATGAAATTCACAACATGAGAGTCTGCATGTGTTATGAAACATGGAATTGAATAGGGCTTCAGTTTTTGCAACCCTTTAGACGTTCAAAACATTTTATTGGGGAAAAAATAGATTGTCGATGATGTCATCATGTGTATTCAATATGATTCATGTCTTCTCAAAAATCTATTTAGATAATTACTTTCAAAGACTAGAAAATTCATCCATTGGTGAAACAATTCATATTCAAATGATGATTGTTCAGGAGAGAGAATAATAATGTCTATAATAATTGTAATAGTAATGATTTGAATTCAAAACATAAAGACCTATTAAAAAAATATATGTTATAAATTAAATGATAATAATAACATGTAAAAGGAAATTAATAAGAATAAATAATTGTTTTTTATGAAAAAATTCAAATAATAAATACATTAAAATTTAATTCACCTTATCAATAAAAAATTTCTAAGAGTATTTTAAAAATCATCAAATGTTTTTGAAAAAATAGAATGTTATGAAATAGTTTTTTTTTTAAAATTAAAAAATATCTAAAAATATTAAAATAGAAATACATCAAAAATATGTTTTATGTGTACACATTGATAAATAATAAAATTAAATCACAATTTGAAAAATATTAAAATATTTCTGAAAATGAATTACATGAATTTTATAGAATATATTGATTTTTAAAATTAATAAATTAAGTAAAATTATTAATCAAATTAAGGTGTCCATTAAAATAAATTAAATAATTAGGGATAGAGTAGTTAAAAATATTTAGAACTATAATATTTTTCATACGGTATCAAATTTCTAAAACCATTGAAATAAAAAAATCAACAACCATTAAAATAAAAAATTAATTGATTATTAATAAAAAAACTCAAAATTGAATAAAAATAAGATTAAAATTTTTTATTATATAAAATGAAATATTTATTATTTCTCGCTGGACTACTATACTCTGTCCTTCATTCCTCGAAAATATTTATCAGGCCCTAAATAATATCTATTTATATATCAATTAAATATCTCTTCATTATTCACCAATAAATAAATTAATATTACATTCACTAAAAAAGAAAATAAAATTTATAGGTGATCAATTATACATGAATAATTGTTAAGGCATGTACACGAATAATATCTTTTTAAACAATTAAATACTAAATATTAACATAATATTTATGAAATTTTATATGCAGAATTATTTTGTGACCATCTAGGACTCTCCCTTAGTGGAAATTGGAAATAGAAACTAAATTCCATGGTTACTGTCTAAAAACACACCAAGGAACCCATAGAGATATAATATAATGCTATAAGGATATATTTACTAATAAAGATGATTAATTTGTAGCATAATACCCTTATATTGATATTTATATTCATGAATAATGCATGTTGTTGTCGTCATCCAATGTACTCGATGTCACTTTCCTTTAATTCTTTTAAAATGGACATTCCTTCACAACACTATGAAAAATGATATAATTATGCCATATAATTTTTGTAAAAGGGCCTTAGATATCATCTTCAATTATTAAAAAGAAGGGAGAAATATTTTCTCACATTATTAGTTAATGGAATATTACTTGTGATGCATCCAACATATCCTACTTTATCACTAATATCATTAATTACATTTTTTGTCAATACATATATTTTAATTACTCATAGTACTCATTAATAATAATCATAATGTATATGGACCTTTACAAATTTCTGTAGGTAGGATCATCCATTGCGACATATTAATTTGTATTTCCTACTGGTGGGTATCTTCATCATAATATAATACATGATATATCTAAGGGATAACAACATGATAAGGTGCCTCAAAGTCATATGATTCTCCACACCTAATAGCATATTTCATTTTTCCCTCAAATTATGTCATCCGACTATAGAACATATATTCTAGAATAGTTTCAAAACACTTCCAGGTTCTCAACATAGAGGGGAATTGCTATGACCTTATAATGTCATAGCTACTCCTAGGATATTATCATATACTATATACTGATGAAGAAAAATCATGATGAGATAATTTGTTTATTAAAATTAAAAAACATGAATATAAGGCCATCATAATGTAAAATGTAGATGGTTCTAGGAAGCCAACTCAATGATTTCTTAATCAACACATCAAACTAGTTGGACCATAACACCACCCTGGGATCATGAAGATTCCATAGGGAACCCTCAAGCTACACTCAGCATCCACATTAAACTATTTCTAAAAGAAAGAATAAAACTATGATATAATAATATAAGACTATACACATAGACCAAACATTTTCATGCCCAATAATTATGATATTATCGAAATGGTAAAGCAATAAAACTATAATAAATTGCAAAAATCACTCACATAAGTCCCCGTATAATCTAATAATTACCAAAAATTATCGAAACAAGAAGTGTATCATCAATAGGGTCACATGATCTCAAAATTTTAATAATTGATTTAAATGTTAAAAAAATACATTAATAAATAACTATATATATTCCTATGTTGTAATAAAATACCCATATTATTATAAACATCACATTATGTATTTCTTTTGAAATCACCGATGAAATAATATTTTTTATTCAACCACACCATTATAAAAAAATATAAAATATAATGTATTTCTCTTAAAAATTCATGTGTCTCAAAAAGCCTCTATACTTTTACAAAAAAAAATTAATTAAAATAATTCCAAAAAATCAGTTTATAATACATGGAATTTAACGTATCATATGAATTGAAAAGTAAATGCATTGAAGAATCACATTGAAAACTGAAAACAAATTTGTAATATTTAATCAAAATTAAAAATATTATTTATGAAATATTATAAAAAATTAGTTTCAATATTTAAATAAAATATAATTTCAATAATTCATAAAAAGAATATACCCATTTAATTCCATGTAAAAAAATAAAAATTCATTCTTCAGTTAAGTGACTAAATATGCCTAATTTTTTCCAACATTTATAAATTATAACATCATTTTAACAAAGATGTATTAAATATTTCATGATCTAAATGTTTAGAAATTATAAAAATACCTAGAATTGATGATCAAAATTCAAATACTCAAATACTTGATTGATGAATATCAAAAAATTCATTACACATTTTAGAAAAAAAGTATTCGAAACAATTATGATAATCAGGTACCCCTAATGATCAAATAAAAAAAGGTTATTTGACATGAGAAGAAGAAAAAATAATAAGACGGATAAACAATTGAAGAGGATTATATAACATTATTAAATTGGATTAAATTCAGTTGTAATATTAATGAATCATTTCGAATGAGGTTATGATTGATGTGAGGTGGAACACAATGTAATAGAGGTTGTGGGTGGGGGTGTTACATAGATAAAATATATGTTCATCACATACTTTTTTTTATCCTTGATATTTTTATAAACCATTTTATCACAATTTGAGACACACTAGATAAATGACACACATCTCATAAATATATCACTAGGATCTTTCATGAGTGGATAATCCACTGGAAACCATTCCGAATGATATTGTCAAACTACAAACACTAACACACAATTTTTCATAGTTGATGAACACGTTCGAGATATCTATGTGAAACTAAAAATTGTTAAATAATATCAAAAATTAGTCATTACACCCCCATAAATTAATTATTAATAAAAAAATATAAATAAAAAATTATAATTATCCCTAATTTAACACATCAATGTAACAATTCTCTTGGCTATGTGACTTTTTCCCCAAATAAATTTAACGGTCAAAAATAATTGCAAAAAAGAAAAATAGATCCTCATAATATATAAACGGATTTTCTGATTTAATGTAAGATTTATGAGACACATAATGAATTATAACTATGATATGTAATCATTTTATAAATAATATATAGTAAAACCTAATAAAAATTAATGAATACCATCCACGATTTTCTAACATCATCACGAATTTTCATAACACTACCCCAAAAATATGAATCAAAAAATGATACGGGATTCCCATAATGGTCTCCCTGACATTTTTATTACTCTAAAACAAGAATACCAAAATAAAACAATCTGAAAAAAACCATAAACCAACCAAAAAATCATAAAATAAAAAAATATCCTCTTATAAAACTCTCATAATCAATTGAAAAACAACCGATAAAAAACATTATGAAATGAAACGAGTTATATATATTCAAACAAAATAACAAGTCATAATATTTTCTAGAACACATTTTTCAATATTAATTACCAAATAAAAATATAATAATTGTTTATGTACTAAAAGATTTCAATCCCTTAAGATAAATCAATCTAAAAACACTTCACACTTTTAAAACATTTCAATGGATGTAAAATTACTACAGATGGAAGATAACATTATATAGATCATGGTCTTAAAATTTAGAAAACCATTTACACATTTGAAAAAAATATCACTGTTTGTAAACAAAATACCACAATATATTCAAAAAATTAAAATAAAACCTGTTTTAGAATGCAATTAACCATGGAAATTCTTGTTTAAATTTAATATATCTATTTTATATCATTTTTCTAATATCACACTTAACATTAAACAAGACATTATTTCCATGAAAAATAATGATAAAAAAACATTCTAAAACATAAATTATAAAATAAAAACCTTAATTTAAAATAAATCACTAATGAAATTTTGAAAACAAATATTTCAAAGGTGAAAAAAACAAATCATTTTCACCGAAAATAAAAAATTAAAATTGGTGCCACAACATAAAATTAGCTAAAAATAAAAAATAAAATTCAATACAATAATATTTAACATTTCTATAACCAATATTAGTTACCCACCAACAATAGAAAATACACAATATGAGTGATTGTATAATTAAATATCACAATATCACATGGAAAAAGAAACATAAGACATTTTATTGATTTAGTGATTCCGTAGTGATGTATCCCATTTTAAGAAAACAATAAACATTATAATAGTATAATTATTTTAATCATATATCACAAAAATTGTAAGATAACCAAATAAATTAAAAAATTATCCATAATATCATCTAAAAAACATTTATTTTATAAAAAATAACAAAAAAGAATATATAATCTTGACCATATAGACTATTTTCTAGGATTTCCACATGATATTAAGTTGTTCATTACATGGGGTAGAAAACATATGAGAGTGGTGATTTTAGAATCATAGTTAGGAAAAAACATAAAACAATGTATCAAATCATAATCATGAAGGGGAACATTACAAAGAGATAAATAATTTAATTAAAGATCATAATATATTTAATTATAATCATAAAATATGTTAGAGAAACCAAAGTTCCAAAGATA
This sequence comes from Viscum album, assembly GCA_963277665.1. Lineage (NCBI taxonomy): Eukaryota > Viridiplantae > Streptophyta > Magnoliopsida > Santalales > Viscaceae > Viscum > Viscum album. The sequence goes on along the minus strand of OY728165.1, from coordinate 80,885,102 downwards.
TTGTTAAGGAAATGTAAATGTTATGATGAGGATAAAAATAAATAAAAATTATCTAGAAAAATGAGAGTACAATATCTGGTTGTGCAATACATTAAAAGCAAAGACTAATTATGAATACATAGTGTTTTAGATAAATGAAATTCATCTTTAAAACTTTGAATAAGTAGATAAATGACATAGAAATTCCCAAAATCATTTTAAAAGAAAACATATATAGTGATAACCTATAATGATCATGAATGTGTAAGATAACACATTATGAAAACACCTTTAAACATCTGAACCCCCTTCATTCTCATTCATACAAAAATACACTCATTAAATCCACAAAATCATTTCTCAAGAGATATAAACATAAATAAAATTATTGTTCATTGTTATAAGAACCCACCAGTTATGATTCATATAATTTTTTCTCACATAAAATCACTCATCATCATATATTAAATAAATCATTGAATAACAATGGATTTCATAAACATTTTAATAGAATGCATTTAGTTTTTATAATTAACCTATGAAAATAAATATGGTTTAATAAATCATTAAAATTGATTAAAATATAATCTTGAATTAAATCATTTGAATCCAAAATCATGATCACTAAAAATAGTCACATGATAATTCCAAATACAGAGTGAAACATAAATCATAACTCCATTGGAGATATTTATTCTAATTTTAATAATTACTAAATAATGGAATGTACTTTTTGAAATCTTTTTTTCATCATAACCAATGTCATTGTTATAAGTTTATTATACAAAATATACATTATTTTCAAAAAAAATTGGAAGTAAATAATTTCATGTAAATGGATTTATATAAAAAACAATTTTCCCACCAGAATAAATGGCGATAATAATTTAAAAATTAGTTTCTTAAAAGAATGATATTAAAAAAGAAATTTTGTCACTTAATGAATAATGATTTGATAATAATTCCCATACCATTAAATTTAATTTCCATTGATGTAATATAACATTCGACATAATGAACATAACTATCTTAATAAATTTCCATTATACCATTCAATAAATAATATATACTTTTTTATTTATTTTATATTCGTAAATTGAAATTATATGAACTAATTTAGGTTAGTTTCATTAATGAGTATTCTAAAAATAATTAGTTTATTTTTTACTAATTTCATGAAGATAAGAATGATTTTCAATAGGTTTTTTCATTTTCAGATTTTCTAAATCATTAAGGATATCATACATTTTTATTTCAATGATATTTCTCTTCCTAGTTTAATTAGGTGAACCCATTTTTTGAAATGTAAGTTAGCTTAGAAATTTTTTTCCCATGTTTAATGGTCTAAGTGTTAATTTTTAATAAATGATTTTAATATTAACAAAATGAATCCTTAATCATTAATACACCTTCAATATATTATTACTAAATTATGTTAGATTTATATGACATCCAATAATTATTTAAGAATTTATCACTACAATAACATTTATAGAGGTCTCTAAATCGAGTGAAATGGAGACATTATATAATTTTTTAACAATTAAGATAATTTTTTTAGATAATGATATTTTCATAACTTCATAAGATTAATCATGTAATACATATCATATATCAGTAGTGAATCATTTTATAAAACCTCCTAGGATGTATGGTGATGGATAATTAATTTCATCACTCATGGAGGTAGAATCCCAAACTTACACACAAGATAAAAGATCCAATTTCATTGTGAGTGGATTGAATGGTGTTGTATAAAATTTAATCATTTAATAATGATATTTATGACATATAAGCATATTAATTTCAAAAATACATATTTAATATAATCCTTAGTTTTAAAGGATTTATAATATGGAACATTAAATCATTGGGAGGTGGGGTAATATGTACATACATGTGATTCATGTTTTGGTTATTAATAGCAGATGGAATGGATAGTAAAAAAATATTTAATATAAATTAATTTAAATTCAATAATTATAAATAATTAATTGTTTTAATATTATGGGATATGTTTAGGATTATAAAAATGTTATATGAAACAATAATATAAAGTTGATACATACATCACATACAAAATATATTAATGAGGAATTATAATTTTAAATGGGGAAATTAATATATATCAAAGTGACCATATTCTTTTTAAAATGGGTGAGTTTTATATTAATAGAAACATGGAAGTTTTTCAATGTGATATTTGAATCATATTTGAATCCTAAATTCTGGATTGTGTAATATTTTATATATAATGAGATGTTTTGTTTTGAAGATACCAATTTTATTTCAATAATGCTTTTCACTGTTTTATTGAAATGACATAAAAAATGGACATTTAAGGATATAAGATTTGTTATAGTCTAGGAAAACCTAATAACCATTGTGAAGTTTTTTTCACATGTTTTCCCTTAACCTCTTTGAAAAATACTTTAATATTTTTACATTCTTAGTAGGGTAACATATTTGGCCAATTAGTAATGAATTACAAGGGAGAAAATATATAATATAATTATTTGCTAACTAAACCATTATTATTAAAAAATTAAAATGATTTTATAGAAAATAAGTTCTAGAGGCCTAAAAATATGTTTATAACAATCTCAGCTAATAATCATAAAATAATTTTAATAAATAATATGGTTTTAATAATAATAAGTATATATAACGATAAATTTTTATGGATTTTCAGTTCCATGAAATAAATTGATTTTTTTATAAAATAAAATAAAATTAATGTTACCTTAGATGAAGTCTTAGATCTAGATTTACATTAAGAATACTTGATTCAAATAATAGTAGGAAAATAATTTTTATTTATGAAACAATTTTATATTAGTTCTAAAAAAGGAATCTCTGGTTTCCATGTTCAAATAATAATTTAAAATGCATAAAGTTATTCATCGGTTTTGGTCTTTTATGAAATGATTTTTTAAAAATAGTATCATGAAATCATAATCTTTGTAAAAAATGTTTTTTCAGAATAAGAATCCTATAATTATTAAAATATATAGACTTTCAAACTAAGGAAAGTTTATTATAATAAATAAATAAAAAAAATTGTTTTAAAAAATTGATTTGTAAATCCAGAACAAAAAATAATAAGATATAATATTTAAGAGAAACATATTTTAATAATAATTATTATGAATAATTAAATATATTAATAGTTTATCATATTAATTTTATAGTTCTAAATTGTCTATAATATTATAGTTTCACATATATATTTTAATAATTTTCATATAGTTTTTTTCATTTGGATTACATTTGCTATTAATATGACCCAAGGATAATAAACACATATTTTCCATATTTTTAATGAATATTCAATATATCTTATAAATAAACATTAATACTGTTATGGATTATTTTACATGTTGAACAGACACATATACTTATTATTTATGTATAATATTTATTAACTCAATCATATTTATTTACATTAGTTATTCGCTTAGACTGATCTTACTCAGTACCCTTCCTAGTAATCTGTGATAAAATTAAAACATAAAATGGGGTTATCGTATATTCTCTATCAGGGTTAACATGGAAGATAATAATCAATGAACGTATATAAGAACATCGTGAGCATAAGGGTAAATATTAGGTGATTTTTTGTATAAAATAATACTAAAACATTCATAGATTATAATGATGAATCATGAATTAAAAATTTATAATATAAAAATATTGTAGAATCATCAAAAATAAATCATCATTTATGTTTTCAAAACATTTGAATTTGAAAATTTCAAAATTGTGGAACCATCATAGGAAAAAAAAACCATTACACAACTCATTTGTAGCAATCATGCCCATCATATCGAAGATAATCAGGATTCAAAAACTATTTTTCATGTCATTTGAGAATAGGAATAAGCACAGATTTTCAATATTATAGTTGATATAGTATATCGACCTCTTACCTATAGTGGAACAAGGACATCAATTTATTATACATGATTATCTCTTCAGATAGTTGGAGTTAAAAAATTTAATAGAAGGATTTCTTGGACTGTCTCAACACATAAAAAACCATATATATGTGTTCCCAAATATCATAAATTAATGATCATTTCAACATATCATAACCCATGGAAAAAGAAATATATTTCATAATGATATCATCCTAAAATAACTAAGACGTGTTAAGGAAACCATATTCACAAAATAATAATCATAAAATATTTAATAGATGGTAAATGAATGGGTTTTATAAAAATAAATTCATTATAAATGAACCTTATAAATTGAATGATCTCATATGATCTTAACCACAATTAAGAATATAAATTTTCAAATTCTAAGGAAATAAGATAAAAACGCCATTCAAAGATCATTCAAACAATTATTTGAATACATAAGAAAATATCACTTTACATGGACAAAATTATAGATAAAAATACACACAATATTGAGAAAAAATTTTTTATTTAAAATAATCCTTGAAACTTGTAATGAAATATTCAAATAAATTATGGTAACGATTGTGTAAAAGTTTATCCAAGACATAAATAATAAAAAATGATCTCATTCACTCAATAAGTAAATATTAGCTCATTCAGATAGAGGCCAGAAGATTCTATTAATCATTTTTAGGAAAGATTAAATCTAGAAAAAACATCAACAAATATTTGAAAACTATGAATGACATTCTTTTAACCACTATAATGAAAATATTTTCATCGTTGAAACAAAATAAACCAAAAGATGAAATAAGACTATTTTTTCTGAAGAGTGATCATTTTATAATATCGAGTACCAAAGAGAGTAGAATTAGATGAATATAAGAAAAATTCATCAATAACCAAATAAAAATTAAATATATGAGGATTATTATGTTAATATCATATAAATCAAAAAATTTTAAAATAAAACATAAATAATTCATATAAAAATGAGATTGCATGAAAAATACTAAATTTTTTTTAATATATAAATAAAAACCTTGTGAAATAGAAAATCATATATTGAAATTTAATTCCTCATAATTATCTTGTGATGAATTATAAAATAGATTAATTAGATTTATATATACCATACAAAAGAAAAAAATCAGTGATTATGACATATGTATCACAGAAAAAGATGATAAATCACAAAAACTTTGGTAACTTCTAAATGAAAATATATTAAAATGAACAGTTTACAATAAAATAATATTTATTAAGAAGGTTACGTTATATAAACTATAAAATAGGTTTTATACGCACCTCATAGATATAAATAACTAAATGAAATAAATCATGTCTCAATAAAATAATACTAAGATAAGAAACTATTACCAATACAATTCTTTTTATTTTTTATGTGTAAAAAATCCTGCATAAAATTAATGAGTTATTATAAATAATATATTCAACCATAATTATATATATTTTAAATTATAGGATTTAAATATTACATCATATCATCTTTTTATTAAAAATTATTTATTCAAATCATTATTCCAAGTGATAACTGATTTGTTTTTCATTCATGTTTCTATTCTATAGTCTTAGTCCATATAATCTAATCACGATTCCCTAATATCAATAATTTTAATTTCAAATTTATATCATATTTATTCAGTATAAAAATATTTATAATTATTAATATAAAATGTGCTGAAAATGAATTACATAGTTTATATATAATTATGGGATTCATAAAATGGAGTTGCACGTGTACACATGTGAATTGTTTTCATTTCACGTATGATAGAAAATATATGAAAAATGGTTGTTCAATAAAAATGTTATCAACTCATTAAATTTAATACCCTGAAATCATTATTTTAAAATCGATTCAATTTATTTATATGAGGTATAAGAAAATAATATCGAAATACTCAGGTAGTAGTAATATCTCTTAAAGGTGAAACCTCCTTTAACAAAAACCTTATGTATTGAAAGGATGGTATGTTGGGTAGAAAATAATCTCTAGGATGTGGAAGAGGAATATGTTATTTTATTAGGGTAGGTACTGTTCAATATATTATGAAATAATGTAGTAAATATGACAGAAGATGTGGTTACCTATTATATTTGAGGGGTGGTAAACAAATGGAATTACCAAATGTATGAAATTAATGTTAATTAATTTTCATGTTATTTTTGAACCAAATTAATATATATATATATATATATATATCCAATTACGTATAAGTTTGAGCTAAGATATTTTCATTAGATTAATTTAATATATTTTTGATGATATTTTACCCCTATATAAGAATTTTATCATTCGTTAACCCTTTTGATTAATATCTAGATATTAATGATTTTTTTCTATTTTCATGTAATTTATGTTTTTAAGAATTCCCTATGACCCATGAGTGGATAAGGGTTGATATAATCAATTTAATCATAATAACAAGGCTAAATATCCAATTTTTTTGTTGTTGATATAATTTTTTAATTATTCACTAACATGAAATTTTGTTAATGTATTTTCTAAGACTGTTATCATTGTAATTATTTGGCAAATAGTTTTAATTATAAAATAATTAAATATAATAAATTAGATATATTTATATAAAAAATTCATATGATGTAGTAATTCATCAATATTAATTTACTTTTATTTTATTTATTTAGATTTCAACTATTAGAAAAAAATTATGTCAACTCTTCATAATCGATTATGTTAATTATTATGTCACTAAATATAAAAATAATTACCATGATAAATGAATAATTATTCTTAAAATAAATATTAATGTCAAAATATAACAACATTTTTTTATATGAAAAAAATATTAAAAAATTTAAAATAAAGAGACTAACAATTTGAAATTATTCCTTATGTAGAATAATTTTTGGATGTCAATCAATGAATAATTTATCTAATATAACATATGATCAAATCTTTATTTTTAATGTATGAACTATAGTACTCTAACAAGCAAAAACATTGTGTTATAAATTTTATAATGACTTACCCCAAAATTTTTAATCATTTTTTCCTTTTCAACCACTACTAAGGTGAAAAATCCTTTCCAATTTTACTATTAATAAAAATCAATAATAAAATAGACCTATTTATCAAATTAAAAACGACTATTATAAAATATTTAATTTTTTTTGGATATACAATTAGTATAAGTGGTAGAAATGTATATTAATAGTAAATCATAAATTTTAATGAAAACTAATTTTTTATAAGATATGTAATTAATTAGATTATAAATAAATAAGGTAAATCTACGTAACATCATTTGAAAATAATATAAATTATAGTATAATGAAATTAATTTACATCAACTAAATAAATAATTTTTCTAGAAATTTTATTAATTGTGATAAGTCAGAGAAAATAATTTTTTTTAAAAACCCAAAAATAAACCATTACCTATTACTGAAATAATAATTTCAAAAATTACATTCAGTTTTATAAAAAAATTAAAATGTAATATATTTATAATAATTATCATGCAGTAAATATATGGAAATAGATTTTTGATGAAGATATATTTTTGGATGAAAAAATTGATGTCACTAAAAATTGATTACTTATTTATTATTCATTAATAAATATAGTCGAGATGAATGAAAAATTATATTGATAAATATTTCAGAATTTGTTTAATATAATAAATAATAATAATGTTTATTTATATGATACAATAATTTTTTATATATATTTTTTCGTCGTAGGAATGCAATCAAATATTCAAAATTTACTCAATAAATGATATACTCTAAAATGAAATGGTGTTACATATGTGGTATTTTAAAAAATAAATGAAAATAACATTAATTTTACATGGTCTATAATCTTAGTTTTCATATTCCATCCCATATAAATAAATTTCATTCATGTAAGTTATATATATAGATGAAAAAATTAGGTGTTTTTTCCCTCATTACATCATAAAGTTCCATTATTGTTTCCTAAAGCATATGGTTCTTTCAAATAACCATAACTAGACAATTTGTATTTATAGTCATTATATTTTCTCTTTTATCCAATATTTCAATAGTTTTTTCAGCATATTATATGTCTCTCTACACTTTTACAACTTATTAGATTAGTACATTCGATTGATCTAATGTGTACTCCATCAAAAGAGATATGTGGGACACATCAGAAAAATGAGGTAGGTGTGGAAAGAGTTCTATAAAAGATAATATGATAATGAAATGAATAGAATTCTTAATGTTGATGTGGTATCCTAGTCACAAGTTATATTTCCTATAAAATCAAATTAATCAATTCCATAGATATATTTTAATGAAATGATATATTAAAAAAAGAAACCCAATATCTCAATTAAGATTATCTACATAAAACTTTTGTCAACTAGATGCTACATTAATATTACATTTTATAGGTTAAATCCTCTCTGTCAATTCTAAAAAGAGCTAAGACCTAACAACTTCCTCTTTTTAATATCATCCCTATATGTTGGAGTCCTATATCACTTCCCATACAAAGCCTAATACGGAGAAATATGAATTATAGAATGTAAAATGTTCTCAAATGAGAAATTTTATAGTTCGATGTGATGATACTAAAATATTTTAAAACCCATAAAAAATATCCCATATTATTTAATAGAGTTTCAATTATCTTATCAGAATAACAATATATCGAATGATTATATGATGTTCTAATGCTGAACTAAATCTCAAATATTTTCTTATGACCTCTATATAACCTCAAGGAAATCCTCAAACCCAATTTGTATAAGTAATGCCCCAAATTTTCCATCAAATTATTTTTATATATATTGAAATATTGTCAAGACCATACGATCTAACAACACATGATTCTGATGCCTGGTGAGCCCAATATGCATTTTTGACCTTTTTAAGTGATATTCAATAAACCAAGGTTTGAATTTTTCTAACATTTGAACCAGTCCTCATATATAAAATTTTATGGTACTATAGAACTCAGAAGAATGGGATTTGTCTATAATGTATTTAACATCAGTCTGTAAGGGCCGAATAGAAAAATTATTTTTCAAACTTTTCAAGAAACAAAATAAAATAAGATAAAAATGTAATTTCTTTCTCTTCTCACCGACAAGAAACAACATGGAGAAATTGTAGGGCATCGACGAGATAGCGATGAGATGCATTAAGGGAGCAAATTAATTGCTTGTTAACATGTAGCATAACGATGCTTTAATGAATCATAATAATGATGTTGTTTCATAAATTAAATATCATAATGATGTTATGACACAAAATAACATAAACACTATGACATGTGTTCTTTTTAATAGTTTGACAGGTTGGTGAAATAATGATTAAACTATGAGTATTCTCTGACAAACCATCGATGGATTTACCTCCCAAACAAAGAATGTCGAATGCCAGTGGAACATCATTGACTTAGACGTACCTTAAATAATGTCGATTTCCATAATCCTCTTAAAAACTCAAGGACGTAGCACTAAAAAAATAAACGTAAAAAAGTTGGGTTTTGAATTTGTTTTGATGAATTTCGTGTTCTTTTTATAATAGTAGAATGCTGATTAACCCCCGAAGAGGATAATCCACTGATCGTTCATTATTGTGGGAGTGTGTTGTTCATCTGGTATTTATTCAAGATTAATTATATTAATCGTAGAATATTAATCCCTAGACCGTCCCTTATTTTCAACATCTAATGTGGAGGGCACTGGAGGACAAAGATAAAGATTGTGTCCCTCTAGACAAGCATTATTTATGGTTTTATCCTCTAATCAATGACAAGATTAATTTGGGGCTGAAACAGGGATGGTAGCAACCTGAGAGGTCTGTAAGAGTAGGCCAATAAAGATTCAGACATCAGAAACTACCTCGGTGCCCCGTGTAAGGAACTGTTAATGATTCTGTGATAGCGTCGGCCAATGGTGGCCCATAGCTGCATGGAGATGTGGCAACGACCAGTGTGGAGACACAATGCCGACCGGTGTGGAGACACGGCACCGATCGGTGTGGAGACGCAGCGCTGACTAGAGATTTGTCATGAAGTTTCATTCATCTAGGCTGTGTGGGTGAGCCATAGAAACATGGCATCCTGATACATGCACAAATTTCATCTGGGCATCTTGGCCGGCAAATTAATCCCCATGTCATAGTCGTTTGACCACTGTAGAGAATGGGCCCCACAGGGTATTAGGAGGCTAGACGTGGAATCCGGCCGCATCCTGTCCATGTGCACAAAATAGGGCATGGAAATATCCATTGGGATAGACATGCCTTACCATGTCTAACCCACCCTATCAGTCCAGACCTACCCTATCGGGGCAGGCCGGTCGGGCCAGACCTATGTTGGACCGGACGTAGACCCAACCGACCCCAATTTCACTAAAATGTCAATAACTCATAGACTGGGTGTCCAATTGATGTGTCATCAATGGAAAATGGACCCTAGTGAAGATGTTTTCCTTTTGATATACATAAGTTGAGTTTTTTCAAGGCTGAAATGTGGTCGGGTTGGATTGGACTCAAATCTAACCAAGCCATTTCTACTAAAATATCCATATCTTACAAACCGAGAAAGTATTTGATGCACTCTCTAGTGTGATGGATACCATACAATTATATAGTATATTGGGTTATTATATGTGGGTATTCTTGGAGGATGAGATATGCCTGATGGATCGAGTAGTAGCTGTGTGAATCCATAGTGGCCTAATAGATGAGTATCACTTCATCAGGGTTGAGTCCCTCAACAGTATGAAATGTTCATCACTATAGCCAGTGAAAATTATTCTTATTATTTATATTTTACATATTTTGAGAATTAAATTCATTGTTCTCATACCTTGTAGAATCACATCGTGGCCTTAATTAGTGGATTTTCATTATGGTTTTTGTGGTATTTGTCCATAGTGGACTCATGTCCATTACTGATTACTTTGTTACTAATACCTACATGGGCTTTAGATGCACATGTTGTGTCTTGGGTAGATGAAAAAAGTTTTGATAGTGGATTTTCTGTTATATGACTAGGTGGGGCACAATGAGATCTGGCAGACAGGGCATACCCCAATAGCTTCTTGTAGGTAGCCTACTCATACCATTAGGTGGGGTTCCCAACAGCTGACTTGTTTGATGTTTTTACTTGTATTATACAGTAATCAGTTTTATTTTGCTGGGTTTGTATTATACAAATTTGTTTTTCAGTTTTACATATACTAAGAACTTGTTTTATTATTCTTGTTTTCCCCTTTTAGATTGTTGGATTTTTCTGGGAGTGTGTGTGTGTGTACCAGTACTCAAGAAAATGCCTCCCACTTGTAGGTTGACACCTTTGGTCCTAGTCACCAGCCCTGGTCATCGAGAGGTGTTCCAGCATTATGTCATGGCATGCGCCTAGGGGGTAGTTTGTGACATAGTGTAATCAGAGGTGGTTGATTCTACATCAATGACCATGAGTCTTTTTCTTCTGAAATAGTTTCGAGTGTCTTGCGTTTGAGTTTCAGATCCTAGGATTCCTGTGTCAGTGCAGCCGCCAACATATCCATGCATTAGGACCCTATTTTTTTTTCTTTTTGGCTCTAAATGTGAAAAAATGGTTGCATAGGCCTCTCATTATATTATTTTTTATAATATTTAGCTATCCTGGTATAAACTATTTACTATGGTCCATCATGATATATTTCATGATTCCCCCATGCAATCAACTAGCTCGGATCCCAATACATGGACATGGGGATTGTCTGCCTTGTGATGAGGAATCCATTCAGGGACTTTTGTTATAGATGGCTCTATCGGGTGGTATACTTGTTTTACAACTATCCATTTATTAGCTATCGGGCCCTAATCTAGTGGCTCAGGTGGATGATTCATTCTAGACTAAGCTATGGATTACTCTTTTGGCAGATAGCAATGAGGCAAAGGGATCAAATGTGTCTAATGGGCATCTGAGGCAATGATCACTTGAGATGTAGGGTCAGCAGAACCTACATATTTTTGGTGCACAATGTAATCCCTTGAACTAGAGTATTTATGGGAGGAAACATTCAAATTTCATAAAGGGAAGGATTCTCTATTCTGGTCATAAAAAGGGGCATTTCATGTGAGATTGTCCCACTATTCTTCTTGTAAGGAAGGAGAGAAGAAATTTGCAGACTATTGAGGCTTATTACCATAGGACTCTAAGTATGAATCATGGTACGATGCATGTATTTCTACATAAGCTGCAGTATTGACATACATGTGTACTAGTGATTTTCGTTTCATGGAAGTTTTACTTGTTTGATACCTAGAGGTTCTAGTTAAGACCATTCACTTAACCCTTACATTTAGAGACTCTTACTAGAGGATACCCAATGATCACACACTGGTTCCAACAATGTGACCAAACTCTTTGAGGAAAGGGTATTGGTGGGGATCCCTTGGAAGTAGCGTTGAATCCATATGACTTCATTAATGGTATGGACTAGTATTGTTCATGCTAGGAGTGATTTTTTTAGGGAAAAGATGTGGTTCATCAGTGGATATGGAACCAGATTTCCCATTTCTATCGTAGGGTAAATCCTTATAGCTATTGACGGCCTCGGGAAGAGAAGGGTGTATCAAAATCATATTTAGTTTTCCAGTTCGAACCTCATTGTAGTCAATTTATTGAGTCATCAAGTTCCATAGTGACAATAGAGTATAACTACGTGTCCAATTAAGATGTTCCATGTTCACCTATACGTTGAGAGTTAAACTTATTATTTGATCCATACCATGGGATGAAATTGATATCCACACCATCACATCATATGTATCTCACATAGATTTATGAATTGAGGGTACATCTAGAGGAGATGCAGGAGAAGGGCTTCGTGAGGCCCAACCTTTTCCCATGGGTAGCCCAAATATTTTGTTCATAGAATGAATGAATTTTTTTGGATTTCCATGGAGTCTCTATGCCTGAAATAGGTGACCATGATGATCAAGTATACATTACCGAGGATATATTACCTCTTCAATCAACTGAATGGAGAAAGGCGGTTCTCCAAGATAGACCTCAGATCAGGCTATGGTCAGCTTTGAGAATGGGATGAGGATGTATTGAAGACTACCATTAGGTGTGAGTATAGATATTATTAGTTCTTGTTAATTCCTTAATGAATGATCAACACCCTCATCCCTATTCATGGAACTCATGAATGTGATATTACAACCATACCTTGATCATTTTGGGGTTGTCTTTATTGATGAAATTTTGGTGTACATTGTGTCTAAGGAGGAGCATGCTACACACCAGAAGATAATCCTTGTATCACTCCAAGAGAACCAACTTTATGGTAAACTCTAAATGTTTGACTATTGGATATAAGAGGTACACTATATGGGACATGTAATCTTAGAGGCTATAGTTGTAGTGGACTTGGTGAAGATAGAGGTAGTGCTATCTCGGGATCCACCTAGGAATGTGACTGAGGTGCATAGTTTCTTGTGGTTGGCTGGGTACTACTAGAGATTCGGGCCTAACAGTTCTAGAGTAGAATCACCTTTGATAACATTGAAAAGGAAGGGGTATTCCATCATGTGGATGGAGATATTCTATCAGTGTTTTGAAGAGTTGAGTCTGAGGCTGACAAGTTCCCCCATCTTGAGACTACCTATATAGGTCGTTGGTTATGTAGATATCTGTGATGAATTAGAGACTGGATATGGTTGTGTCCTGATGTAGTAGCATGTAGTGATTGCCAATGGATTAGGGTAGTTTAGGAAGCTTGAGAAGAATGGCATGAACACTGACCTATAGTTTGATGTAGTGTTCTTTTCTCTGATGATGTGGCAGAACTCCTTGATGAGTGAGAAGTATAAAGACAAATCTGATCACAGAGGTCTGATGTATGTCTTCCCCCCAAAAAAGCTGAACAGGATATAGTGGTGATGTCTACAGTTCCTCTAGGAGTTTAACATTGATATTTTCTATAATCATGGGAAGAGGAACATTGTAGTGTATGCGCTTAGCAGTTGGACAGGTTAGAAGCTGCTAAGTGAGGAAAATGAGTAGCAAACAACGATGTAGATATCCTTCTTGCATGATGGTGGGGTCACTTAACATCATTTGATGACTCTTACTCCCCAAATCTTATAGTGTGTTAGGGAGGCACAACCGTTGAATGTTGCCTATGAGGCATGACATGATCTATAATCCTCAGGACATTCTCCTAATGGATTTTTGATAAGTAGGGTGTGTGTCATTTCTTTCAGAGGGCACACCACATTACAAGTGTTATTATGGGAGGAGGTTTTCAGGTAGTTCAAGAAATCCCAATTTTTGGTACATCCTAGAGTGGAGGAGATATAACAGTACCTCCGACATCCGTACTGGAGTTCATAAATGATAAAAGCTATAACGAACCAAACTTTTATTAATGAAAATTCAACTTGATCTAATTAAATATTTAATTATGTAAAATTGTTATATAAAATATGCATTTCATTGGTTTTATATTTTTGGATTTAAAATTACCATTAAGAATTGTTACCATTGCTAATATTTTCATTGAATAGTGATTAATTGATTAATATAAATGTATGTCTTTAACAAATGTAATTTACTCAAATAGAGGAAGCTATGAAATCATCTAGTATAATTTATCCATACGAAGAACATTTGTAGGAGCATAGAAATGTGGTAGCATCACTAGGCATTTCTCTTAATGAATCCCAAGCCGAGAACCATGATGTTACACTTGAAAGAAACTACCTACGGGAGAAGTAGATGTTGATAGTGATTATTACCTGGGGGATGTTATATGAGCAACCCCAAAACTCTATCACCATCACACACCTTACCTCGAGGCCAATTATGGGTCTCAGAAAGGGTAATGTAACAAGACCCTAGAACTATAATTATATCAATTATTTTTATAATGAATAATGAATATAAATTCATTTTATTATTGTAACATTGTAAATAGTTTTTAACGTACAAATTTTTTTTTGTTATTATTAAATTTATAAATACATTTTGATTATGTAATGGATGTTTTAATTAAATAAAATTCAAAAAAAATTATTAATAAATTAGTTTTTATTAAATATATATTTTCATATAATTTTTATTAATAAAATATTCATTTTATTAAGGTTTTAAAGTCTTTTTTATCAAAACACATGAATATTATATAAATGTATGTTTTTATCATAACAAAAATGCATATATGTAGAATATTATTTAGATAAAATTAATATTATTTTTGAAATATGGATGTTGAAATTACCCAAAGGTGTTTTTTTATTTTCTGTTATCATCAAATTTTTGGGTAAAAGGTAAAAACCATTTGAATATTTAATGTGTTTTATGACATCATAATGACCCAATAGTTATGTAATAAAACACTATAAATGATAAGATCATCCAATAAATGTTTTATGTTGAAAATAATGTGATTTTATAGTTGTTTGATTTTTTTATGGTGCCATACTGGACCCTACAAGAAATATAAAACATTTTATCTTTTTAAATTGATATCCTTGAGAGTGTGACTCGCCTCTAAATAAGAAAACCTAATAGTTTAATAATTCTAATATTGGACATAAAAAATAATTTTTTCCACCCCCCTTTGTAAAAAACCCTGGGAAATACTATGATTTGTTTTTTATTTTTGATTAATTTAATCTGTAGTTTCCACAACCAAAATAATAATGATTTCCCCTCCCCTTTCCTATATAAATCCTCACAAGAGCACTTATCCCTTAACTCAATACCATTGGATCTTGACCAAAAGCATCCATCTAGTCTCAAAATCCTCCCAAGGTTCCCCATGTTCCCTATAATCCTCTCTCAAGCCTCTTTGAAGCCTTTGGGATCACACTTCCTAGTATTTGATTTCTTCCTCACTCATTTTTTCCATGTTTGATTATCTTGTTATTTTCTTTTATTTTCAATTATAAATGTTGGGTTATAGTTTTTCACAGCCTTATACTATCATCCTTATGATATAATGATGAGAAAACCCTTTCACTCTGATTAATGTCTCTCATATAAACCCTTTACCGTTCAAAAATTTCGTAAGGAATATTTTTCTTCTCATTTACAATAAAGAAAATTGTTTGTATTATTAATCTAAATAACATTGCATATGTTGAGAAATGTATATATATTACCCCCTTCGTTTTAATTTCTTGTATATATGATTAGAATCTCATATCTCTCTCATCAGCCATTTTTTATGAATTCTTATGTCATGTCGTTATTCTGCAAAAATCGAAACATTATTTTCCAAGACAAAGTCATTGTGTAGTGAATACCATGTCCATATCTCAATCAAAGGAATTCACCTTTATGAACATTTACTAATTAATTGTTGAGTCTCATATTATAATTACACCTTCCATTATCATGGAATAAATGATGATGTTTAATGGATCCATGTTATAGGCTTCATATTGCACAATTTTGAACGAAATGAAATGTTTACGAATAGTGTGCCCTCATAGTTATCAAATGCATTGGGAAAGATTAGTATCGTGATAGGTCAATTTAAATGATGGTTTACACATTATAATTCATCAAAAATGATGTTTTACTCAATATCCATGTGTAATGAGCCTTTTCTCATGCTAATATCATGTTAAATGTTGTTGTAACATTTCCATGTTATGATAATCACGTTATATCATGCCTTAATGTTCATGTTTCTCATGTGATCTTTAATTATTCCTATTTCCAATAATATAATATATTCTTCATGTAATGGCATGATTTCTCTTTTTCTGGGCTTTATAATATCACCATTTTCTTAGGTATGTCCTCTGGTTATCCCATACAATGCTAAGTACGAAGGAGTGTTGTTGTCATGTAAAACAATTTTTCAATATAGTTGTAGTGTTTTATATTCTAAGATGTTATGAAATGTTCCTAACCCAAAATACATTATATATCTTGATCTTATCTCTAGTATCAAGTGATTACTTTTTGTAATGAATTATGTTTAAGTGTGTAAAAAAGATTTGGGTTGTTATAGTTAGTATCAGATGATAGGTTTAGTTTTTTATGGATTAGGATTAAAAACCCCTAGTTAAATCCATTGGGATAAAACTAATAATAATAAAAGCATCCATAAATTTCGGTGAGTATTGAGTAAGTGGATTATCAAGAGAATACTTCCCTATCTAGATGCGAGCATGTAGAGGCAGCTCTGTTACAAATGTATCTAGAGGTAAAATATAAAAAACCACATTGAACTTGACTTGAACGTGAAATGGTTCACAAAAATAGGACTTACTACACACTTGGTTATGCCCCTCCTAGGGAGTATCCATTTGTAAATTAATATTCTTAGTAAAAAACGTTATTGAAGGAATATAAAAAATGCCCCGATGAATATTAGTTGTGATGTAGATCATGGATAACAATGATTAAAGCCTATAAATTCATTTGTTACGGAAATAAAAGAAATTTATAATTGAAAAATTTTTGTTTTTGGAATACCCTCTATGTGTTACAACTAACTCTACTTTTATTCCAACCAATGGCGGGTTATAAGAGGTCTCGGGCTAACAACTGATGCAATGATCAATGCGATGACTATTATAATGAGATGCCTTATCTGATGGGAGTGAGAATCATGATCTTTGTAATGAGTCTCTCTTAGTTAACTATTCTATTGAATAGAATCATGGTTCAAGAGAAACATACCCCCACAAATAATGAACAAATAACAATCGAAAGATTAATTAGACAGGGGCATCCTACTTTTAATGGATCATCTAATCCCTCAATCTCTGAAAAATGGACCAACTCCATTGAGAAGATCTTCTCCATATTTCAACATTCTGACCATGAGAATGTACTTCATTCTTCATATTGTATGGAGATTGAAGTTGATCAAGGGTGGGCATTTATAAAAAATATTAATACTGAGTAGGAGATCAAGGTGTTGTAGTAGAAGGATTTATGGAAAATGTATTTTGGTAAATATATTCCTCACACCATCAGACTTAATATGAAAATGGACTTCCATTCCCTTAGAAAAAATGATGATAAATCCATCAAAGCATATGATGTAAAAATCACAAGGTTTGGATGATATTCCATCAATATTGTTGTTACACCTGAATGGAAGGTTAACCAACTCTTTGGTCAGAAAAAACCCAGCCTACGGAAATCCCTAACGATAAGTGACTTCGGGTGATATAATTAAATTTTGTGAGGTGACCTCTAAGTCGAAATGGAGACCAGTGAATCCAAGGGTGTCAAGGGGATAAAAATTATAGGGTGTAATTTAATTCTTACTATCAAATTGATAAATCCAATGATCATAAGAAAGTCCAACACCCCACATGACAAAGGTGCGGAAAGAAGCACCCTAGAAATTTCTTGAAGGGGACAAAGAAATACTTTTGGTGTAAAAGAGAAGGGAACAAGGACATTAACTACAGAAAAAAACCTTCTACTAATACAATGGAGATGATCACACTATTCGACCCTAAACATGTTTTTCATTGATTCAACTGCAAAGAACAGTTTCATTTTGCAAACCAATTCCCATGTCCAAGGGTTTTCATAGGCAACCAACAACCTCCAAGGAAGAAATGATGAGAATTTTCCATCACTACCACTGTTGTGATGCTCAACAACGAAGTGGTGATTGGTACACTAGTTATTCATTCATGAATTTAGAATGTAATTTTTTATTCTAGTTATATGAATTATTTTATATCGCTAATGTTTCCTTGAACAATCAAAACTCCACCACAAATCATGAATGTAAATATTTAAGTGAGAACAACAAATGGGGAAATCAGTGTAGCAATGAATATAACACAACCCTATCACAATACATGGATTGATCATCACAGAGAACCTCATCATACTCTATTTGGTTGAATTTGATGTAATTTTTAGCATCGATTTTATTTAATTATATAGAGCCAACATTATTTTTTGGGAGAGTGAAATCATTGTCCATATGGAGAATCGACCCCTAATTCTCTACAATTACAAGGAGGAGGATGAATATTCATTAGCATCATTATCTCAAACACAGATATTACTACACTATGAGAATGTATATCTGAGTTAGATGATTGAATCTATGTATGAAACCATCATTGAATACACACCTATTTTGAAGGAATTCACTATTGGTTTTCCAGAGGAATTTCTAGGACTTCCAAAAAGAAGAGATCTTGAATTCATAATTGATCATATACCTTGGGAATTTAAAATACCCAAGACTCCATATAGAATAGATATTTTGTATATTGAGGATCTGAAAACAACAACAACAAAAATTGGATAAAGGGTTTATACGCCCATGTGCTTCCCCATGGGGTGCACCATTTCTCTTCATCATGAAAAATAATGTGTAAATGCACCTTTACATTGATTATCATGAGCTCAATAAAATCATAACAAAGAACAAGAATCCTCTTCCACAAATTGATTACTTGTTTGATCTTCTACTTGGAGCATAATATTTCTCCAAGGTGGATATTTGGTAGAGTTATTATCAAATAAGGGCGAAGAAGGGGGTTTCCCCTGGACTACTTTTTTTAAAGGGTACAAGAAATATGAATTCCTTGTAATGTACATCAGACTATTAATGCTCAATAAATCATCACAGATATGATGAATTGTCTCTTTAGAGAATACCTCCACAAATTTTTGGTAGTCTTTACTGAAAATATTCTTATATAATCCAAAACCAAGGAAGAACATGAGGAGAATAAATATACTTTAATAATGACCTTCTGAAATGAGAAGCTCTATGAGAAGTAGATAAATCATGACTTATGGTTGATATAGGAATTATTCATGTGTCATATCATCACAAGCAACGAGAAATATATGGATCCCTCCAACATAGCTACTATTTAGGGATGAAAATGGCCAACATTAGCAATAGAAATCAGTATCTTCTTGGGGATAGGTGAATATTATCTCTGATTTGTGAGAAATTTCTCACAGCATTCAAACCTTATAACCAAGATAACTCAAAAGGGAGTCAAGTTTTCATAGAGTGATGAATGTGAAATATCTTCAAAGAGATGAAAGGGAGGCTTATATCTGTTCTCATACTCACACTACTCACATGTGTGGAACTTTTTATTGTATTTAGTGATGCTTTGAAGAAGGGTATGGGAAGTGTGTTGATGATAAATTAAAAATTCATTGCATATTATTCAATGAAAATGAATTTTAATGAGAAAAACTATCCAACAAACGATCTGGTGTTAGCTGCAGTAATTTTCACATTACACATTTGAAGACATTACTCTTTGGGGAGATGTGTGAAATATATGTGGATCACAAAATGCACAAGTATATATTCATCCATAAAGAGTATAACATGTACCAATAAATATTTTAAGATCTGATGGAAGACTATTACTGGTCAATCCATTACCACCATGGGAAATAGAACAAGGTGGATTATGCTCTAATAAGAATGGTCTCATTGATTCTATCATGGATGATATTTGAAATAGATCCAATATTTATAGATTCGAGGAATATGAACATGGGAATAATAATTAATTGAATACCAAAAATCCATTACCAAACTATTTCGGAACTATCTCATTTAGAATGGTTAAAGGATGATCAAAAGGATAATGTAGGAATTCAAAAGTCAGTTAAAACTATCAAAAAATTGAAATCCTCTTAGATCAATGTTAATGAAGAAGTAATTCAAATATTTGGGATCACATTATGTGTTCCATCACATCCAAAGTTAAAGAATGAAATTTTTTAAGATGAAAATAGTTATAAGTTCTCCATTATCCCATTAATGAAAAAGATGTACTGAGATATCTGAGATCTTATTTGTGGGATAACATGAAGAAGGAGATCATTGAGTATACATCAATGTTTCTGTTATGTCAGTATGTGATGGTTGAGAGGTAGAAGTCTAAATGGATAATGCGACCATTACCCATAAAAGCATGAAAATGAAATAACAACACCCTGGAATTTGTCACCAGAATATCAAAGAAATAATAAATAAACAATTATATATGATATGTTTTGGATTTTCTTAGAATGAATACACAATTAATTTTAATTTGATAGGATTTATCATTTGATCAACTAGAACAGATATATATCAAAAAAGTGTTAATGTTGCATGGAGTACCACTATCTATTGTATCTTATTGAGATACAAGATTCACCTCTTTGTTTTGAAAGAATCTTCAACATGATATAAATAATGAGCTGAACTTATCATTGAATTATCATCCTCAAATGGATGGCCAATTCAAGTGGACTATCCAAAAACATGAGGAAAATTTCATAGCATGCTCACTGGACATTAATGGAGGGTGGGATCAACAACTTCCTCTGGTTTAGTTTCATACAATAACAGTTTCCACTCAATCATCCAAATGGATCCTTTGGAAGCCATTTATTATAAGTGGTGCAAAATACCAACATGTTGCGATGAATTTGGGGATAAAAAACTACTAGGTCTAGAAATTGTCGAGGAAGTGGTTGAGAAGGACAAGACTGTCAAACAACACATCAAAGCTGATCAAAGACATAAACAGATATATGATGATAATATTTGATGAGAAATAGTGTTTTGTGTTGGAAACATGGTATTCGTCCATTTATAAACACGAATGAGAGTTATGATATTTCAAAATAAAGGAAATGTTAGACCCGGATACATCGTCCCTTTTGTGATCCTCTATTGCATTGGAGTAGTGGTCTATCGACTGGAACTCCCACAAACCTATTTGAAGAACATGTTGTTTTCCCTGTATCACTCATGAGGAAGTAAATACCTAAACCATCAAATGCACTCAATCCATAGGTGGTTCCATTGGAGAATGTTCTATCTTATGAACAGAAGCCGGTGAAAATATTATATCATAGGGAAAAAGTTTAATGAAAAAATCCAATGCCCTTTGTCATGGTGTTATGGAAAAACCACTATTACGATGAAGAAAAATGTGAATCTGAGGAAGTGATGAAGCATATTTACCCTATTATTTTTTAGTGTGGGAAATGGAAATTTGGAGGGAAATTGTTTTTACAGGGGGAATATTGTAACGACCAAAACATTAGTTAGTGAAAATTCTTATTGACATAATTAAATGTGTTATTATGTAAAATGGTTATATAAAATATGTTCGTCAATGGGTTTTTTTGGATTTCCAAATATAGTTAATAATTGATACCACTACTAACATAGTCATTGAATAGTTACCATATGATTAGTATAAATATAGGGTGTTAACAAATCTAATTTTCATGGAAAAAAGAGTGATTCCCTCATCTAGTATAATTGCTCCTTACGAATCACATTTGTTAGAGCTCGGAATGGAGGTAGCGTCATTGAGATTCTCTCTTGACAAATACCAAGTTGAGATTCAATACTTTAATATTGAATGAAGCCATTTATGGGAGAAGTGGAAGTTGATAGAGATTACCACCCAAGCGATGTTATCCGAGCCACCCTAAGAGTCTGTCACCATCACACACCTTACCTGGAGGTCATATGCTGGTGTTATCAGTGGTTATTTAAACAAACCATATAAATATTTTTATGTGAATTATTATTGTTTAGAATAAATAATAAACATTATTTTTATTTTTGTTACTTAGTAAATAGTTTTTATGGAACAAATAATTTTTCTTTAAAATATTCAATTAAAAAATATTTTTTGATAAATTAGTGGAATTTTTAATTAAATAATATTTTAATAAAATATTATTAATAAATTAATTTTTATTCAATATAAATTATCATATTATTTTTTTGAATAAAATTGTATTTTTTTACAATTATTTGAAAGTTGTTTTTGATAATACCCAGAAATTTTTTAAAATTCTACGTTTTTATTTTAAAAGAAAAAACTCACATATTTAGAAATTTATTCTGATAAAAAAGAATATTACTTTTCTAATACAGACGTCAAATTTTTCCAGTGGTAATATTTTTATAATTTACTTATATTGTCGAATTTCTGGGTAAAAATTTAAAACCATATAAATATATAATGTTTTTCATGTCATCGTAATGAACCAATAGTGATGTTATAAAATACTATAAATGAGATTTTAAGAAAATATATGTTTAATATTTAAAATCATATTATTTTAGATTTTTTTAAATATTTTTATAGTGCCTTAGTGGACCCTCCATGAAATATAAATCATTTAAACTTTTTAAATTGATTTACTTGAGTGTGTAACTCATATCCACATAAGAAAGACTAATATTTTAATACATCTGGCAATTTTCATTATATAATTATGTTTTTGACTCCGTATATGAAATACCATGGGAAAAACCCTTGGAATGCTTTTTGGTTTTGATTAGTTTAATTTATAGTGTCAAAAACCTTAACAATAACGAATTCCAACCCTTTTCCTATATAAACCCTCCCAAGATCCCACATCTCTTCACAAAAAACATTTGTAGCTGGACTAAAATAAAAAAAACTCTCTCTAAAATCCTCCCAAGGTGCTCTAATTTTTCTATATTCCCCTCTTAATCCTTTTCACAGCTTCTAGGTTCGCACTTCCCTGTAAAGGATTTATTCCTCTCTCATTTGGCCGAAGTTTCGTAATTTTGTTAGTCCCTATTATTTTAAATAAAAAAACTGGGTTATGATTTAAAATATCCACTATAATTTAATCAACATATTTTAATGATTATAAACCCCTTTAACTCTCATTAATGTCTCCAATGTACACCCGTTACCATGCCAAATTTCTGTAAGGAATTTCTCTCTTCTCATTTACATTCATGGAATTATTTTTTATTATGATTCTAAATTCAATTCAATATTTTGTGACATGTATATTTATGACCCCCTTAATTTTCATTTCATTTAAATACGATGAGACACCATTTTCTCACACATCAACCATATTTTTATGAATTGTTTTGTCATGTCGCTATACTACCGAAATTGCATAGCTATTTTCCCAGCCAAATTCATTATGTAGTGAATATCATTCCCATTTTCTATCAAGGGTATTATCCATTATGAATATTTACATATTTATTGTTGAGTTTCTTGTATTAATTACACATTCCTTTATCATGAAATAAATGATGATGCTTAATTAATCCATGTTAAATGATACATGTGACACACTTACGCATGAAATGAATTGATTAAGAAGATTGCAACCAAATAGTGCTCAAATGCATTGGGTAATGATTAATATCCTAATATTTCAAGAGCAATGAGGGTTTACTCATGATAATTCATGTTCAATGAGGCTTTAATCATGCTCCATTATCAATAATCCTTGGATCATACTAATATCATGTTAAATGTTGTTTCCACATTTCAATCTTATGATATCTATGCTATATCATTTTTTATGTTCATGTTTCTCTTGTTCTCCATTGATATTCTTGTAGCCTAACATGTACAATATTATTAATCTTAATCCTAGTATACTTCCTTACTGGCTTTATATGTCACCCTTTTCATATGCATGTCCTCTAGTTATCCCATTAAATGCAATGTATGAAAGAATTTAGTGGGCATGTAAAAGTAGTTCTCAATAAAGATGCTGATTTTTTTATGTTCTAAGATATTATGTACTCTTATTAAGCCTGAAAGACACTAGACCTAAAGATATTTTATCCTGTATCATGTGATGATTTTATGTAATAAATTACATTTATGTGTGTAATAATGTTATGGATTGTGATAAAAATCGTGGATCAGTTTGTCCTATGGTTTCTCACATGCCAGCAACTGAAGGCTGGGTATCAGGTTTCAGAATGCTCTGCTCGGCCACATGAGGACCTGAGAGGAAATGGGATGGAATATCAATAGACATCATGATAGGGTTACCGCATATACCTAGAGTACATGATTTTATCTTGGTAATCATTGAATTACTAACAATGTCAGCTCATTTCCTACCTATCGGGGAGTAAGGACAAGTAGAGGGATTGGGACACATCAATGTCCAAGAGATAGTGTGGATCCACATTGTGCCTTCGACGATAATCTCATACAATGAATCATGCTTTACACCCCGTTTGTGAAAGGGATTATTGGAGACATTCGGAACTCAACTACGCTTGAGCATGGATTTTCATTCCCAAACGGATAGTCTAATAGAGCAGACCACACAGACCATGGTGGAAAAGCTTCTTTTTTGCGTCCTAGAAATTGGATGAAGATGGGAGTACCATCTTTCACTGGTAGAGTTTTCATAAAACAATTGCTATCACTCCACCATTGGCATGGAACAATTCATGGCCTTGTATGAATGGACTTGTGGATCACTCCTATGGTGGATAGACCTTGTGGAGTTATCAATCATGTGTCTAGAGTTTTTACAGGATACCACTGAATATGTACAGATCATCATGGAGTGGTAGAGGACAGCATGATGTGAGAATAATTCTTATTCCTATAAAAAATGGAGAAACTTGGTGTTCAAGGAGGAAGGCCATGTTTTCCTTTAGGTCTCACCTTGATGTGTATTGTAGGGATTTGGCTGGGGTGGAAAGTTATCTTTGAGGTTCATTAGTCCATTCCAAATTTTTAACAGAGTTGGCGAGGTGGTGTACCGCCTAGCTCTTCGCCCAAATATGCACCATG
This sequence comes from Viscum album, assembly GCA_963277665.1. Taxonomy (NCBI): domain Eukaryota; kingdom Viridiplantae; phylum Streptophyta; class Magnoliopsida; order Santalales; family Viscaceae; genus Viscum; species Viscum album. The sequence continues at coordinate 80,859,654 of OY728165.1, read as the reverse complement.
TGCATAATTGTTTTCACATGTCACATCTGATTTGGTACATGCATGATCCAACGTGCATCATAGATTAGGTTGAGCTGGACATTGATGATGGTTAGATGTTTTCAGAGTTCCAGGTGAAGATAGTCGATCGACAAGAGTGGGTCCTTCACAAAGGATCGATTCCTCTCGGTCACGTTCAGCAGAACTATGAGATCCTCTAGGAGAGCACATGGGAGTGGGAGGCTCAGATTAATACTTAGTACTCCCATTTTAATGATTAGCCCTTGTTTTGGATTTCAAGGATGTAAATCCCAAAGGTGGGGAGAATGTAATTTCACTAAATTTCCATGTGATTTTTTTAAAATTATTTGGAATTATTTTGAGACCACACGCTATGAGAACAAGATATTATGAGACCCAGTGGGACCGAGACATAATTTTTACCTTTTTTAAGTTACAATAAGTAAACGTGCAATATAGTTTCTTCTAACTTCTAGACCGGTTCTCGATTCTATAATTTGAATGAACTGTTTATCTCAAAATGGTGTGATTTGACTATGATTGACTTAAATTTGGTTTGAATTTGATGAATGACAAAGGTATTTTTTTAAAATATCGATAAAAATTACATAACATTAAAAGATATTTTAGTAATTCTCTCACCAATGAGATATGACACAGAGATGCTGTGGTGCATAGACAAGGAAATAATGAGATATATTAATGGATCTCATTAATGTATTGTGAACACAATTTATAACGATTAATGTATGATGCTTAACAGCAACGCTATTTCACAAATGAAATAACATCACAATGGGACAACACATTGTGATTGAAATTCTATAAAGTGTTTTAGTTTTAATAGATTGACACATTGGTGAAAGAAGGATTAAATTGTGAGGATTATTTGAAAAAACTTTGAAATATTTTACTCCCCAATGAATAATGGAAAAATTTAGTGGGATGCCATCGAATTTGATATACCTCATAGAAAAATGAATTTCATCAAACTCATAGACCCTCATGACGATATGATACGGAAAAAAATGTAAACAGGTTTACGTTCCATACTTGGGTATTTTTATTGGGGATTAATTTTATTGACGGAAGAATTGTGATCTCCAGACCATCACGTGTTTTAATCCTATAACACGAAGGGTGAGGGCCCACATGAAAAATTGATGGGTCCCTCCACACTTGTATTCTATGTGGCAATATCCTCAATTTTTTTACAAGAAGAATATGTGTTCATGGAACAAATGGTGGTGAGAAAGAGGTCTGTAGGCACATGTTGATCGAGAAACAGACCAAAAGAGAAACCATGGTGGCCTAAAGAAGGAGATGTCTGCGTGCTGTAGTGGTACAGAGTTGTGGTGCAGATCGACGCTACATGGGGGAGCAGCCCACATTCGGGCCTCTCAGGCTAGGCAGCGACATGCAGCATCCAGCCGGGTGTGGGAATTTTGGTCTATCACATCAGCATTAGGCCGAGGTCGTTTGACCGCTACAATGAAGGGGTACCATAGTGACTCGCGGGGCATTAGTAGGCCAAATTCTTCATCTGAACATGAAAAAATCATGTATTCCCCTGGCGGACTAGGTAAGGTGCTGGGCGAACCCGTGGGTTAAACCTACGCCAGCAGGATGGACCTATGCTACTGGCCCAGACCCACCTTACCGGGACAGACACGCAGGACTAACAAGCCATCTATGACAGACCCATGCCATTTCAGAAATGAGTTAGGTCTATGGATCTAGGACGAGGTCTAGTTGGGTCGAACCATACCTTAACCCAACCATGCCCTATTTCACAGAAACTCCAATAACTCATACATCAGGTGTCTGATTGACATGTCGTCTATGATATGAGGATCCTTGTGATGAGGAGTTACTTCTTTGATACTCTATGATAGTTTTTTCTAGGTTTGGTGTAAATCTAGGTTGGAATCGACTCAAATCCAACCATGCACTTATTACTAAAATGATCATATTTACATACCGAGTGTCTGTTCAACACACCGTCTATTATGTTGGAACACTAATGACAACATAGTCCTTTAGTTATTATATGTAGGACTTCATGGAAGATAAAGTATTACTTAAGGCTTGAGAACATTCATGAGGATCCTTAGTGCCATGAACGTTAAAAAAATAGCTGGATGGATCCTTAGTGGCCTAGTGGACGAGCTGGAGCCATGTGGATCCTTACTAGCCTGACAGACATGTAGCAGCTGTGTCAATCCTTAGTGGCTTATAGGACGAGAAATATCTGTGTGGATCCTTAGTGGAATGATAGATGAGAATGGATACAACATGGATGAGTCCCTCAATAGTATGAAACATTCATCACTCTAGCTGAAAACCCTTCTTCCTATTTTTTAAATTGCACATGGTGTGAGTTGTCTTTACATTATGTTCTTACCTTATGTCTTTACTTTGAGGAAATATTTGGTGGATTTTATTTGTGGTTGGTCAACGATATTTCTCCTTAGTGTACCGTCTGAGGATCATGTTACTTACCCATACATTGGCTTTCCCATATGTGTTGTTTCTTGTGCAGACGATAGTCGTTTAGACGGTTGACATGGTGGTCTAGGACCAGGCGGGGCCCAATGAGATCAGGTAGACAAGGAATACTCCTAAATCTTCAAATAGATACTCTACAATTATCATTATGTAGGTTTCTTAGTAGCTAGTTTGCTCACAATTTTTACTTGTACTCTTCAGATATTAGTTATCTTTTATGGGGTTTGTATTCTGGTCTGCTTGTTTTCAGTTGTACTTTTACTCATCACTTTTTTATGTATACTTTTTTGTCTTCTTTATATTTTTGGGATGTGGTTGGGCATGTTGGTGCATACTCCTACTCAAGAAAATTCCTCCCACATGTAGGTTGACACCTCCAGTGAAAGTTTCAAACACTTGGCCTTCAAAAGGTGTGATTTTGGTATGTCACGGCATGAGCCCCGTGTGACATGTCGTGAAGATATACGTAAATTGGTACTCTATAAAAAATCACCACATATATAATGTATACATAGGATAGTTATTCAGGGGTTAAATCTTCATTTATATTAATGAAAACTTTTCATTTTAGAATGAAATCAATTATAACCCATGTATCTTTACAGTCATTAGTCATTCATTGGTTCCTTATATTGAAATCAGTGGTGATGTTTTAACTTTTTTGTCTAGGAGTTGTTAATGACTATAATTTACCCTTATAATCTACATATTTATCCTCAAATAATGAATACAATGAATGAAAATAAATAATCCAAAATTTCCCTCTTAATATTGTTAAACCATATGTTTTTCTTCAGATCTCTATAAATTGATGGGCTTCTAGGTTGGCTAAAAAAGGGTTGGATTTTTTATCATCAAGAATTCATCTTTTATGGTCATGTGTGGTATAAAACATATATATATTGAGAACCTCATAGCTCCATCGATAATAAAGTTCAACTTTGAATAAATTGAAAAAAATTATGTATCATTACATAATCTATTGGGATTTTTTGGTATTCATGTGCTGACCTATTCGATGAGAATGAATTGTCTTATATCCACCTAGTATGATTCCATGATTAGTAATTATAAAACATGAGAGTATTATATAATTTTTAATCCTCATTTTGGATTCAGTTGCTTGTTATTTCTGACATAGAGAAATGTCCACTTTATTTTCTAGAATGTGGTGGTTTTTTATTGAGTATTCATAATTCCTTATCAATTTAAAACCTTACATTTTCATCATATTAAATTGGTTTTCTAAATAATATATATTTCATGATATAATGATTTTTATTTTTGTTATAATTTTTACATTATAGGAATTTCAATAAATCATTAATATAAATTACACAACTACTAACTCTAAATCATTCCTTGAGTATTGTTTTCTCATTTTATTAATAGGATTGGGTCATTAAAATTTACCTTATAATTGAACCATATTAGGAAAGAGAGAACATTTTTCAATGAATCCATTTAAATTATGAACACACCCCCATGTTAGGGAAACATATGTATTGGATCCACGATTGATATAATATTCAGTTCTATAAACCATTCTTTGCATTATTCTAAACAAAGATTCATTACTCTCTTAAATGGTTACATCATTTCTGCATCTAATAGATATAATTTATATCTTATTAAGAATAAGTAAATTTATTTTAACCATTAGAAAATAATTTTTATAGTTATCTTGGTCAGTCTAGGACATTTTAGGATAACTTCCATCTTTAATAGATCTATTAACTACTATTATATCATTTCATAGGATTACATAACTCAAGAGTGAAAAATTTTGTAGCGGAAAATAAATCATGCTAAAATTTCCACACAATTTTTACTTTTTCATAATCATTAATAAAATAAAAAAATTTACTTTAATTTATTTAATCCTAATTGAATATATGTGAAAATAATTTATTATAAAAAAAAATATGATCAAGGTTGTGTCTGAAGACACTATTCCTTAAATCCAAGTTGATAAAGAGATCATTCAATTTTCCAAAAGGATTTAATATAATTTCAATGTTTTTATACTTTTATGGAATGATATATTTGAATTATCTTCAATTTTAACACATATTTAAATTTTTAATGATAAGTGGTAAACCATTAAAAAGTATTGAGCTCCTATGAGTTGACCAAATAGATTGTCAATAAGTGAGATATGATAGTTAATCTTGATCATTATTTTCTTATATAATTATAATAAATTAAATGCCTCATTAATCCATCAATTTTTTGAAAAAGGGAACACAATTATTCCATAGTGAACCAATAGGGTGTATAAAACACTTTTCCCAATTTTCATCCAATTTCTTATTTACCTCATTTAATTCAATGACATACAGTATTGATGGTCTTCATGTGATAGGATTGGATACAATTATGTCTTTAATTGAAAACATAACCCTACACTCTGGGAGATTACAATATAGATCTTCTTATAATATATCATCAAATTATTATACAATACAAATTCCATCGACGATGACTTTCACTCTGATCATTTGTGTTAAAAGTGTCTCATTAATGGGTATCACAACCCATTTAACAGAATTTTATTCCTCTGTGAGTTAAAATTTTTTATTAGATTGATACATGATACGAAAATGATTTTTGATATGAAATGGTAGATTCTAATCCTAATAATATATATGCTTGTTTGTAGGGAATTCCAGTCGATGCCCAATACTTTGTCAAATTCTAACAATTTATAAATATTTAGATTAATAGGAAGTATTATCAATCAATTATCAGTCAAAGTATATTTTAAATCCTATATATTACCATTGTACCATGATTTATATTCATTGTTAGTTCAAAATCGATAGATTGGGTGATGATTTAACATTCCAAAAGAAACTTGTGTAATATTGAAGAATTTGATGAATTCGAATTAAAATTGGTATTAAAAATTCTAGAAAGGAGTTAATGTATACTTCACATCACATAATTATAATGATATACTTCTATTATAGTTATTACGAATTCTCAATATTATTCCCTTATGTTGGTATTTTTGGACATTTTTTCTTTAATATCCCAAGGGTTGAGAAATATATTCACATAATTCCCTAACATAATGAAATTGTTTCATTATAGAGGATTTATTTAATTAATAGGTAACTTATTATGTAATGATCCATTAATCAAAAAAAAATTGATTGTATGATAGTTTCATACATGGATTTAAACATTACTACACAAAAAAACCTAGCAAATTCCTAATGGTTCCTAACAATGTTCTTTCACACCAAATTATCATATATAAGAAACTATAAATTCTCCAAACCATGTTACATATCATCAGTTTTAGTAATATAATCCACATTCCTCTACTAGAAATCATAACTATACAATTGCATCTATACCAATAGTTTATAAAGTTGTTGGTATGTATCCCATTTCCTAATTATTCATCCAAAACCATTAGGAAAGGGTACATATAGACCATGTTTCCATGATGTCTTCCCAAAAATATGGGAAACGGTACATTGCGAACACATACTGCAATTTTTTTCCCAAAATGTTAGTATTGGGTCCACTCTTCCAATCAGTTTTTCCAGAACCATTGATATAGGGTACTTTGAGTCCAATTTTCCCAATTGTCTTGCGAAACCGTTAAGAAATAGACCACTTTTTATTGCAGGACTGTTGGGAAAGGGTTCAATGAGACCACATTTTCCAATGGTTTTACAAAAAATTTGTAAAACATGGTATCTTTCAAAAAATATTTTCCAATGGTTTTTTCAAACTATTGGGAAAGGGTGGGTACCTATCCCTGTAGTTCTCAAAATAATTTGGAAAGGACTATCCCAATAGTTTGGAGAAAACTGGGGATATGTACCCTTATTATTTATAAATAATTTTAATGAATATCATATAATAAAATTATATATAAATTACATATAAATATATATAAAAATATATATCACAATATGTTCACAAATTTACCTATTGGATAGTGGAATATTCATTGAAATATAACATGTAGGTTGTGGGTTCAATCCCCTCCTATAATTTTTTTGATTTACCTATCCTAACGGTTTGGACAAAACATTGGGAATGATGTACACAAATGGTTTGAAAAAACCTTTAGAAAGACGCATCCAAACTGTTTTAAAAATGTTGGGATAGTTCTTTCCCAACGGTTTTCTCAAAACAGTTGGGATAAGTGTTTGCCAATGAAAAATCATCCAACAGCTTCCCAAACCATTGGTATAAAGTATACAAATGGATTGGAAACATATACCAATGGTTCCTAACCATTAGTCTAGGAAATTTTTCCATTATTATTCCTTTCAATTTCTACATAATATTAATATATTATAGTTTTGATCAGTATCGTAAGATACAATTGACCAATCTATTTGTAGCTACTATGTTAACATATTTAATAATACCCCCAAAGACTAATAACTAAGCATATAATTATGTGATAAAATTAACATTCATTATGAGAGAAAAAACTAGAATAATTAATTGATTTTTTTAAATTTTATTTATAATATATTATACAGTCATCCAATTTTTTTCAATTATAGGAATTTCCAATCCAATTTTTTTTGAATAGTTTAAGAAAAAAATTGATAAATACCTTCTTTGAATATACAAATACAATTGTGTCTCTTTCAACCATTTAAATGGAAATATTATTTATGATGAAACCCTATGTAAAATATACTAATAGATGATATAATTTCAAAATTTAATTCTCATAGTACGATCATTGGAGAATGAGAAATATATTTTCCATGGAATGTCCCTACCAATCAGTAACCCAAGGATCTAAATACCAAATAAATGAGGGTTGATGTTGTTTCATTAGTGACTCGATAAAATGTTTCTACTTGCAATGTGTTCTTAATAGGTAAACATGATTTGGGTTGTTTCCAAAATACATGAGATTATTTGGTGAAAATTAACAGGTTATTTTTCATTACCACCCCAATCTCAATTTATTTTTAATTTTCAAAATCTCCATATTGTCTGCTTGACACATTGTAAACTCAATTCATTTTATATACTACCATTACCACTAATAAATGTAAATTGGGAATTATTATTCATTAATTAACAACTATAAATTAATGTAATTTATATACTAATAAATAATATTTCATAAATAGTTTTCATACATTATACTACGAGTTTAATGGTTCTAATATAGGTTAATTATGGTTATATTTATATCCTATGTAGATATGAATTTTCAAATTCTTTAAATTTTTTTGTAAAAATAATATGGTTAACAAAATAATATACCCCATGATTTTCAAACTAGGTTTATAGTTTAACCTAATTTTCATGAAAATATTCATCGTTTTACTAATACTAAAAACTATTTATTTATTGTTATCTCAAATTGTTATATATATTTTAGAGCCAACAAACACATAGTAATATCTATAAAAGGATGTATGATTTAGGAGAACCAATCTTTATATATTTTATAAAATCATCAATACGTTATCCTATACTTATAGACATCGCTTATACTTTTACCAAGGGTATTCCTTAATGATAACTAAAATAATAACCAAAAATAACTAAAACCATGTCTAATACCTATTAATGTGACAAAATGTAAACATAATATAAAGAGTACACATATTACATTATTTTTATAATAATTATCACAAAAGTGGAAAAAACTTAAGGACCTAATCATTTTGTGTTTTGGATATTATTTAATAAACAACCAATTTTAAAAAACTTTGAAACATTTCCCCATTCTCATTGTCCACTTGAGACCTTCCATATATCTCACAACATAAAATAATATATATAAAACGAGGTATAGAAAAAAATACAAATTTGTTAATATTATACCCCCAATAAGTGAGTATCATGTCATAATGTATCATAGTGTAATCATGAAATAGAGTTGGAGTAAGTCATAAATATCATAATAAAAGATTATAAAACTGGTGATTATAATCAAAAAACTTGATTGTGAAACAAAAAATACTAATTTTTTAAATAAATGTAATATTGAACACAAGCATAGTGATAAACATAAATAATTATAAAACATGCATGTATGATATATGTGTGTGGAATAATTTTAAAATAATATATAATTATGAATATATAGAATTTTAGTGAAATGAAATTCATCTTGAAAACTTGGCATACCATGATTAAAAACATTGATATATGGAAATAAATTCTGAATGGGAAAATGTATTTGAGAAATCCATTCATGTCCACACATATGCGATCAAACTAATATTATCCATGCCAGAAAATAGGAGCAAGGCAATCAAGGATTTTCGATTGTGAAAAAAAATACCTATGTCGACTCATAATAAACACATGAGATATAAGGATAAACAAATGAATTATATGTTGATGAATTTCCCAACTCATTATTTTAAAATCATATGTGTGCCACATAAATTTAATTATCTTAATATAAAAATTATACTATCGAAAAAATGTGTTTCTTAAACATCCATGTTGATATCATTCAAATTTTCATAGGGCCCCACTGATATAAATGTGTATCTAAAACAACCAAATAGAATAACAAAACAATATGAATAAAATTTTTTTATTACAAAAACATGATCAACCAAAATAATCTCATGATAAATTAAAATTTAGGATGAAATATGAATTATAAAAACATTTGAGGTAGATCCAATGAATTTAAAGAAAAAAATCATTGAAATATATTTTTCAAAACAATTTTCAATATTTATTGTAAATATTATAGTTATGAGTATCATTTCAAAATGATTCATTTGGAAAATATATGTGAACATAAATCCATTCATGGAAATGGATTTATAAAAAAATTCTCCATTGAAAAAAATATAACCTTATTCAAAATGGAAATCCTTGTAAGAAAGAAGGTCAATGATAAATTTAATAATTGGATAAGTAATTGATTTACCTAGTACTTTACAATTAACACTGATTACATTGTAAGTGGTTTATCCTCCTTTATAAAAAGCATAAATATTTCAATAACATATATCATACTATCTATATAAATATAGTAACATTTTTATAATTATTTTTTAACTAAATATAAAAAATATATTAATATATTATTGTTTTTTATTATAATCATGTGCTATGAATTTTATTTTAATATTTCATATAGGAATTATGAAGTTGGAATCAACTATGACTATGTTATTTCATATTCTACATTAATATATATGTATATTAATAAATTTATTTAATGATATCTAATGCCCTAGTTTTTATTACTTGAAAATGATGAATATGGCCAATGAAAATGTAATTCTAGCTAGTTTTCAATGTGTTTAAGGATTTAATAGAGGTATATTAATAATGATTCCAATTATAATTAAAATTTTTAATAATAATTAAAACATCTCAAATATATTATTATTACATTATATTATAATAATATTACATCCCAAAACAATTTATGATATTATCTGTTTAACATCCTAGTTTTAGGTGGTAAAATTGGAATAAAAGGTAATTTTATAATAAATTTCCATGAGTAATGGAATGTATTTATATATTCACATAATAACAAGGACATAATATTATAAATGTGATTATTAACATGTATACTTTTAAAATCCTATCTTATAACCCTTCATGATGTATAGTGATGGGAAATTAAATCCATTATTCTGGATGATGGTCATCTGCATGTACACAAGATTAATGATCACATTCTTAATAAATGGAAAAAATATGTTATATGATAAATTATATGATTATAATTATATTTTTGAAGTTTATTTATTAATAAAATGTATCCTTGACATCATACTTGAGTCAAAGCATTTAAAAACAAACAATATCTCTCTGTGGATGTGGTAGTCTGCATGTATTAATGATCGATGGTATATTGTCTCATAGTAGAGTAAATGGAATGAATAATATATTTTCAATTAATATAATGAAATTTAATTCTGCTATTTATTAATAATTATTTATATTGAAATATTTATAGATGTTTTAGATCGTTAAAAAAATAATTATACACTATGAAAAAGTGGATACATACACAAGATACATATTTTTTTTGTATGAATTATCAGTTGAAATAAAGAAAATTTTCAAACTATTAGTTTAAAAATCATTTAAAAGGGTGAATTGAATGTAAGAGGAGGAATATTTTACCGTTTTAAGTTTAAATTTAATGGAAATATTATTTTAGATGTGGGAGAAGTTGAAGTATTTAATAAGGTAAGTGAAGCATAGTTTTGGAAATATTAATTGAATTTCAATATTCATAATTTACAATAATAGTATTAAGGTATTAAAAATCAAAAACGATCATAGGGGGATATTTTTCTATGTCAAAACCAATAATATTTATTATTAACTGAGTTTTTCATGTATTTGTAATATTTTCCACTTCGTATTTTTTACCAATTTTACATTTTACCGGTGTAACTAATTTATATTTCAAGTAATTTATTTTAATAATTGAAATTAATATTTCCATAATTAATTAATTTGAAGATTCATATATAATACTTTGAAATCATTTTACCATAGAAAATTTCTAGAGAAGTAAAACAAATATATTTTTATTTAAACTGCACAGTTAGCTAAAACAAATCATTAAACAAAACATGTTAATAAGATTAAAATTTATATATTGGAAAAATTTATCATAGTTACTAATTTACACGACATAAATTAATTTAGTATGATAGAAATAAATTTTTTAAAATTTTTCAGTCATTTGAAATACTAATTCACATAAATAAGTATCAGGATAATGAAAAGTCTAAAGAATGTTGTCCATTAAAGAAAAATAAGACACTGGTAATAAAAATATTCCAAATTGGGTTTTCAAGTTCATGTAATATATAAAAATGAATAATTTTATTCCATAAATAATTATGTTACAAATAAAAAAATACTTCTAGATATTTCTATTATGAATACTAAATCAGAACAATGATATTATCTGTAAAAACCATATTTTTGACTATATATCCACCAATTTGGAAAATGATAAAAATTTCATAGTAAGTATATTTTATAAATTTGAATCCACAAAATAATTATATATTATTAAATTGAAAATATAAAATATAAAAATATGAATTTCTATATATTTTTAAGAAATAAAAAGGTGTCATATTTTAAAGATAATGTTTTTCAATATTAAATCATGTTAATTTTTTATCTCCTAAAGTTAATAATTTTTAATCAATTATCATTATAAATTTTATTACATGTTTACTAATACTTTTATGACTATATATTTCGATTTAATTTATGTATTTGTACATTATAATGAATAATATTTATCTTAAACTCGTATTTCCAAAATCTATAATATTTTTTGTTAAATTCTTCTCCATTAAAATCATTTAGTCATCTACATTTTCTTAATGATTGTCAAACATTTGGGGGTAATTTTTTCTCATTTCATCATATATTTATTATGTAGCATCCTTACTCTTATGATAGGACATGTTTTCATTGTAGAACATAAAATATTAGATCATGTGATGGATACTGTATGCACATACTCAAAAAATATATTGAACACCACATGCAGTTAAGAGAGGTGTGGATGGTGTTTTAGTAGATATTCAATGATCATTACAAAATCATGGATACCAAATGAACTAATATACCCATGGATCATATTCACATTCACCTGTAATCTTATAATTATTTTCCTTATAGAAATTATAAGTTTGAACTTATTACTAACTAAAAACACTAGATCACATCGATGGTTATATTCAAAACACATTGATTGACATTTTTTCTCTTTCATTTGATATTGAATTATTTGAACCATTTAAATAATTTATCAGACATGGTTTAGATCTATCAGTTCCCATTAAATGAATTCATATTTTTTTAATGGGATTCAACATATATTCTAATACAAAACCTCACACCATGCCATCTCAAAGTTGAAATGGAAAATTTTTTCAATCTAGAAATCTACCCGTGAAGGTGTTGGTCCTAAAATCCATGTAAATATATCAAATAATACCGCATCAAGTCCGCTTTATTTTAAAATTTTCTATTAAAATTTTTAAAACTATAGAGATAAAATAAGGTTTAAAATACGTACTCTGAATACAATGCATTCTAAAAAATTCTCCCGAACCATGTGGAAATTCATTGAAGTCGATCACATTTAATGTTTACTAGTAAAAAATGGTACCTCACACTCCCCTTATAAATATCATGTATAGTTATTCATGAGGGAAATAATATTGTTTAATGAGAATATATTATTTTAATTATAATGGTGATCAACTATAATACAAATAGAATTATGGAATTTATATATTTTATGGAGTCTAATGAAAGAATATATGGTGTTATTTCCAATTTCAAGGATGATTTTTAAAGGATGAAAAATTTACATAATAATTTTTTCAATAGACTTATCTTTGTGGAATAACAAGATCCATTATAAATAATTTATTATTTCCCTCTTCCTATTATAAAAGAAGATGTTTTTTCTCTAAATATATATACATATAGGTGCCTCTACTATAGATATAAATGATGAACTATGATCATAATCTAGGATTTCTTTCTATGATTACAAATTATATGGGACCCATATTCATGCTCCAGAGAGTATAACTCCATATTTATTATTATTGAATGTGTAAATTGTCACTAATTTAGTGTATATATGAATGATAACTCAGAGATTCTTCAATATTCAGGTTAATTAAAGATGTAATAATGTTTTGAAAGAGTAGATATTTTAAAAATCATTTTGTATTCATGATTATTACATTGATAACACTTAATGGTTATTTATATTTTAATATTTATTATTTACGAAGCACCATGGCCATTCTTGTTTACAATAAGATCCAAAATATTTTCTTTCCATGGGTGGTAATATATTAAGCATCCATAATAATTTTTCAATTCATACCATATCATTGATTGCATATTAATTTCCTTCTATGTGAATATATATATCATGCACTTGTGATTAGTATATAATTCACATTTTTTCCCATAGATATATTCTTGGAGACTATTTAATTCCTAGATCAATACTTATAGAGGTAAATAATGTGTTAAGAAGTGTTTCTCATAAGAAATTTATTTGCATGAGGTATTAGAAATTACAATATCACTTTGTATTATATGGAACGACAAACTCTTTTTTAAATTGTTATTATATATTTGATCTCTTCCCCACAATAGGGTTGTATAATTAAACTAATAGTGGATAACCACTTATTTAGTTCCTTAAAAATTTCTTCAAATTCTTCTATCAAATGTATGTTTTATCAAATAAATTTTAATATGGGAACTTGCATTTATTGACATGATAAATTTCTCCAAATGCATTGATAATATCTAATAAACTCATGAAAACTATATATCTCAGTTACAAGTATCAATTTAAACTATTTCTCGATAAAATATATATATCATGGTGTAACTAATATTTAATTTATTCTAATTAGATGACCCAATATTTCCATTCTATTTTAGGTATAATTCATAGTTGAAAAATTTGAAATATAGTATCCCCTTTTTAGAGTAATTAAAACAATCCATTAATGATGTTTACACTCATTCTTTATCATTGAGTCTATAATAATATATTTTATAAAGACTAAAAAAAGTGATAAAGGTAGTCAATAAATACATTATTCATTAGATCAATAAATATAGTGTTTCCTTTCCTAATCCCAAAGTTAATCACAAAAAATTTGTATCAACCCTCATATTACGAACTATAATCGATATAAATTCAAATTTAAACATTAATGAATAACAACATAATTGTTGATTATCTTAAGATAATTATAAATATCCTATAAGTATATTGAATGTATAACAGTTATGGGTTAGGGGATACTTATTTTAGATTGTGATTTTATATAGACCATATAAATCAATGAATATAAATATATATTTACCATTATTTTTAATAATAGGGTAGTTTCACACCCTTGTAAAGTAGTTTGGTTCTTAAAACCACGATCCAAATTATGAAACCATTTTTTCTTTAAATCCACTTATTCAATGGGGGAATTCAATAAAAAAAACAGTGAGATTGGAATAGATCAAAATATGGTATTTCTTGAAAGCTCAACCTCAGTCTATGTGATAATACCAAGTAGTCATTCTAAAAAAATATTATTTTATTCTAATCCCATAGACATATAAAAAATATTGATTTCATACTCGATCAATTGATTTTGATGTCATTTTTTGTGTATAATAACCAATATTATTGAACATTCTTCCATTTGAATGTCATAATCAACCTATAATTTATAATAGAGAATAATTTATCTCTATAGTTTATATTTTATTTTGGTAGTAAATCCAAATCATGAATAATATTATGTACAGTTAACCAATTTATGTTGAATTTAATCTTCAGGATACACCTTCCTATAAAACACAATGATAGAGTATGTATAAATCATAGATGTCACCCTTATTATACAAAGGGTTTTCAATAATAGTTCTATATCCATTAATTATTTTGGTTGTATGATATTCATATAAAACATGCGAAAAAATAATGATACAAACCAAAATCCAATATGGTATTTGATGATTGAGATATGATACCTAGTGTACCTCTCCACACATCATTATCATGATATACCTCTACGGTATGGATTATGAAATAACATAAATTTACACATTATTTTGGAGTATTATGGGGGATTTTTATTTTTTATCCTATGGGCATGAGAATTGGTTCACATAATGTTTGAAATCCTTTTACAATATTCATTTGAGATTGGGTGTATCATTGGCCCAAACCGTTATTTTCTACTATTTTTCAAATCAGACTAGCATTATTAATTAAATTTTTTTATGGTTTGAGTGCTAATTTTCCACAATTAAAATAGTTCCCTCATATCTTTTGGTAATTATCTAGGTTAATTATGCTACAATTATCCCATATATGAATTGAATCATTATTTCCACTATGTATGTTATCATTAGTGCTTCAATGATACTATACATTCCTTTTACTATTCTAAAAATAATTTACAGTTCTTGTTTCTATATCTAAATTAATTTAACGTAAAACAAAGTCATTGTAGATATTAAAATCTCATATGCATAACAAACATTGAATATATGTAATTAATAATAAAATTATGAAATCCATTTCTATATTAGTATGAGAGATTAAATAGGAAACATACCTCATGAGTCTTATGAAATTATAATTATGATTCAATATATTAACCAACAATGTTATTCATTTCTCTGAATTAATGCACCATTATTTTAAATATAATTGAGGGAATTAACTAATGGAAAATATATTCATGATCATTTCCTATACAATAGATTCTACTTTCTATGTTTTCAAAGGCATTCTTATGTTGACTACACCACATTTCTACATCCCCAATTGAATAAAAAAATATAAAATGACCTTCAAGTGGTTTGATAACTAGTTAATATAAAATATAATTTTAATTCATCATCCCTAGTTATTATTATGCAATAGATGAGATGTCCCCATAATACTGGGTGGTTGTTATCACATAAATGATGTGATTGTCAGTTTTCTCTCTACAGTGCATTTTTGGGATCAATATTATTTAGTGTTTTTTCAATATATTGAGATATTTTGTTGTTTATTTCCATTATATTTTTTATTCAATCTCAAATCGCTTTATGTTTCTTGTGGTACAATATCTACATTATCATTTATAACAACTGTAATGTCAGTTATTTTTGGTTCCCATAATTACATTTAATATTTGATAATTTGATATTAATGTACTGAAATTATGATATATATATATAAGTAAACTATAAAAATAGAACGATGATTTTATAAATTACATACATACAATATGATATGAATATCTAGGATTCAATCATGGTAATTAATGGTTATAATTGTATCTTTAAAATTTATATGTATGGAAATTACTCATAGTGTTTCATAATGAAATGGTGATTAACCAATGAACATTTCTAGATAGTAACAAATTGGGTATTTAATTATGCCACATGGTAATGAACTAGGTAAAGGATTAAATAATACAATATATTATATCTTAGGGGATATCAACCCATGGTATATCTATTGGAGAGAATACATCACTTGTTGTATCCTGAAAGAGATATGATGGTTTAATTGTGCCTTAGTGATGACATTAGTACCCTACCGTCTTAATATGGGTTTTAGGTCATTACCTTACATGAGCCAGAAGATTCCCCATAGACATGTGATAGCCCCTCCAAAGAGAACAACCACATTCCAGAATGTATCATCACACTACTGAATATCTATTTAGGCTAATACATGTTCATTCCTTGTGGGCTTTCATCAATCAAACACACCCTGAGAAACTCCATTCGAGGGTAACCATCCTAAAAAAACTCCCATGCTATAAATATTCCTTTAAACACTATACATTGGGGGTGTACATGTAATTTATAAGAGACTTGCAGAATATCTACAAAATAAAAATAAATGCATAGTATCCAAATCTTATATTCAACCCTTCATATTATACCTATGGGTTTCACTATATTTTTTAAACTAATCTCCCAAAACTACTAAAGCCCTTCCAAATAAGAGTAGTAAACCCAAAATAAAATTATAAAATAAATAATATAACAATATCATCATATATATAGTAAATCATTAAGGAAGTTACAAAAAAAGATTCAAAATAGTTCATTGTATAATTATATAATTCAATGAATGGAATTTAGCCTACCAAATCCCCTTTCATTATCACTATTTCCAATTATGTTCATTATCATCTTTTGGGAAGAATATAACTAAAATAATAAATCATCTCATTGATATAATATGAAAAAATTAATTTTTTTAAATATTTTTTGACCCAAAACAAAAAATACACTAATTAATGGTTTTTTATTTTCAATATTAGAAGAATTAAATTTTATTTTTCGGTTTCATAAAAACATTTGTAATTTGAGAGAGATCCTCACTATGAGTTTTTAATTTCATCATTCCTATATAATATTTTATAGAATAATATTTTATTTCAAAATGAATTATAATAACTCATATTTCATAGCCCAAATATATTACTTTTATTTTAGTGAATGGAAATCATCATAAAATATTTTTCAATGAATATAATGATTGAAAGGTGATATGATAATAGAATATTAACTAATTAATAAAACATATCTCGAATAATTTCAATATATTACCTATATATATATATAATTTTATTTTTCTATTATATTTTATCACATTACAATTAATGAAAAAATAATTATAAAATCATTTATAATTGAGATTAAATATAACAAAATGATACAGTATTATAGTGTTATATTAATTATAACAATGAATTCATATAATAATAATTTTAAATACTAAGAAGATTAATGATTTTATTGGTATTGTATATCAATTTTTAAACCATTAATTTTCCATCCTTTATGTGTGGTGATGAGAATTGAATCTTTTGGTTGGTGGAGGAAGTATTCCACATATACACATGGCTAATGATCCCATTTCGTGATAAATTTACAAAATTATTGTTTTTGAAAATGATAAGTAATGTATTTTGAAAGGTGTTGTAGTCTGAAAATAAATACAATTGATGTTTTGTGTTGTAAAACTGTACAAAATTGATGTAATAATTTATTTTTAAATAATAAATGGAATTTTATTAAATTAATTATTATAGTTTTATTTTATTAATAATTTTAGATATGATTATTATAGTCAATGTTAATAAGGAATCAGTATGATGAAATGGATACATACTTCATGGAATTTAATAATTGATATGAATTTTATTTTTTAATAATAGATTTATGCCAACTGTTATTGAAAAGAGTATTTTTACATGTCAGATCATAATTGATGAAGAAAAATACTATTTTTTCATTGGTAAATTATATTTATTAGTGAATCATGAATTGAAGGAAGTGTTATGTTTTAATAAATGATATGTATGGTTGTTTTGGAAATTCCCATTGAATTTCAACTATGTTAATTCACTATTAAATGTTTAGTGGATGAAAAATGAATAAACTATGAAATAAATTTAGTTTTGTTCAAGCCAAAAATCATGCATCCATTTGAAAGAGATTTTTTATCATGTATTTTTAATTTTTTTTATATTAAATTAGTCAAAAAAATATTTACTTTTGAAAGGGGTAACTTATTTCCAGAAATAATAAGAGAAAAACATAAAATGGTTCATGTTACATAACGAAAACCATATGATTTAATACATAAAATTACATTTAGAAAAATAAATTTAAATTGGTGTAATAATATTAAATTTAATATAAACACAAGTAATCTATTAAAAAGAATATATATGAAAAATGTGTATTTATATTAATGATTAGGTTTATGGTAAAATAATCATGGTTACTGATTTCTAGTGAAAAAAATAATTTTTTAATAAAATAAGTAAGCTGTATAAGACTTTCAAGGTAAGAAAAAAACATCTGCCTAAAAATTATTGATTTAATGAAAATATATAAATTTTTTTTGTTAATGTAACAGTTTACTCCAGTTCTAAAAATATTGGACATTGTTTTTCAAAAGTCAATGAATTTTTTAAAATAATATTTTTTTATTAGAATACATAATTGATAACATTTATGGTTTTTAGTCTAATAGTTAATTCTTAAATAATTATAAAATCCTAAAATTCTTATTTTTTATAAAAACTAATTTTTTTAATAGAATTCACACTTTTCAAAAATAGATAAACAAATTAATTCTCTTAAAATTTTGATGTGTGTTATTAAACAAAGATTATTATTTTATCAAATAAAAGTTCTATGATTATAAAATTTATATTTTAAAAATAAAAAATAAAATATAAGGAATCCCACTTTTATTAAGCACTTATTTTAATTACAAATATTATTAATTATTTATCATCTTATGGTTACAATTTTAAATCATATACCGTTATATTGTTTATTGATTTTATTAATAGTTTCCTTTTAACATGATTTCTATCATTTATTATTGGTGTATTTTTTTAATGTAATCTATGAATCATAACAACTATTTTAGGTCTTGATTTTCTACACATTAAACCTACAATTGTCCACACATTCTCCATGTAGTTGGAAAAAATGTGGAGGTTGTATTTTAGTGCTAACTATTCCTATTCTATAACCCATATATAAATAAATCATTATAATAAATCTTATCTCAGTATACATTCATAAACCCTTTTCATATCAAGTCATAATCCTAAATGACGAACCATGATAAAAAATTGACTTAATCCTGCACTATCCACGAAAACATGGGGCTCTAAGAGGTATAGGGAATTATATGCTATCCCATAAAACAAAATTTTAAGTCCAAATAACTCTATCACCATTCTACAGATATTTCCTTACATAAAAAATACTTAATTAAATATAAGTATGATCGTCAGAGAAAAAGTAACATAGATTCCATTTTTAATGAACCGAACCAGGATTCCAAACGATTCAAAGAATGACCCATATTGCAACAAAGTTGAGTGTAATTCATTATCCAAATATGACTATATAAAGTTAATGGGAATGAGAATCAAATTGTTTAATTTATTTATCATATAAATCAGTGTTAATGAGAAACATGCTAAAAAAAGAAAATATTGCATGACATTTACCTATGTTAAACAAATATGAAAAATAAAATAAATTGTCAAAAAGGAAAAACATATAAAATTTAAATGAATAGAAGATTCAAATATAATCATTCATATCACAATCCAAAACCAAATAATACGCAGCCGCTTCTATTCTACTATTAGTCTCCACTAACAAGTTCACCACTCATAGCCATAACTAAAATAATGAATTTTTTATTTAGATGATATAGTATGATTACCAAAAATAATTATATGAAATAAAAATTATCAATGTAATCATATGTTACCAATAACTCATAATTAAAACATAGCTTTATGAGGGGTTATAAAATGAGACATGCCATGCCACTATGATATAATAGTCATGAGTAAAACCATTATGTGTATTTCACCACCCAACCTGAAACATGCCTAGAATTTAATTATAAATACATTGGAATATAGTTTGAAATATATTAGTTAATATAATATTTTTATCATAATTATATATTAAAAAATTACACATAGATTTGGTTTTAAAAATTATCCACATTATTATCCAAAAATAAAAAATTCAAATAATGTATATTTTATCATTATATATATCTCATTTATCAAAATCCCCATTAGATATCAATTTCCAATAACAAATCAGCAGTACCATATTTCAAATATTTTGGAATCAATTTCAATAATATCAAATTTAATGGGGCTAAAAAATAATTCATGATGTCACAACAGTTCAATTTCTAATAATTAATATAACTATAGTAATTGTGCCTAAAATAATAAAATAAAAATATTGAAATAAAGAAGAATAGAATAATACCTTATATACTACATTAATAATTGTAATAGTATTATGGGGAAAAATGTTTATGCTCTTGTAATACCAACTCAAAGAGGAGGTAAAGAATTTAGGAAATTTACAACATCATGTATATTCTGGAAGTCCCACCAAACATGTTAAGAAGCAATTTCATATCTATATAATGAACCATCCATTATTAGATTCTCTAGGTTCACAAAACAACCATGTTACAATAAAACTAGACAAAATAAAAACTCTGGTTTCAAATAAACCTTTCCTCTACTTAGTTTCCTAGAATTCACTTGATCAATATTCATGTAGGAAATGAGTTGAGAAAGAAGTCAAATAAAATATCGATTGAAACATAATAAATATCCATTGTCTCTATATAAACTAAAATTATAACAACCAATAATTTTTATACCATGATATCACATATTAAATTTGGACATTCACTGAATAACAAAATTAATCAACACCAAAATCATACATTTTTTTTATATAGGAAACTTGGAGATATAAAAAACTAGTTTCGAAAAAATCTAAATCATCTCCGACTAAGTAAATCAAAACAACACCCTTCTTATACATATCATCTGCAGAAAATTTCATCATATAATTGGGAAAAGAAACATTAAAAAGTTGAGATCATCTACTATATAATGATAAACATTAGAGATATAAATCTATGATCATATGGAAAAATAAGATAAGGATAATGGTTTTATAAAATAACCCCAACATAGAAATTTTATACCAATTATTGAAAATATAATAAGCTAAAGTTATGTCATGATACATTAAATTTAAAAACAAACGTGAAGTAAAATAATACAAATCCATCATATTAGATATTTGAACTGTCAAATAATGTCAATTTTTTTGCAATCACAACCAATATAGGAACCATATCATATATTTTGGGTAACTATGGATACCATCATTCAATAATCAATAACCCTCCCCCATAATCCATAATTTTTAATTTCTATTTAAATTTTAATAGGTATGTGTGAGCAATACACATATCTACACATTTACAAGTCCATACATTAATATTCATTACCCACCCATTAAAAGGGTCCACAACCACTATAAAATAGAAAATTCAAATGACTGAAAATGGTCTTATATTTCAAATTTTAAATAAGCATGATATATTGGACAATGAGCATGATTGCATCACGTTTGCACCATTAGATGTTTCCTTACTAAAAACTATAATAATCCTCTCTTGATTTGTACCATAACATCCTGACTCTAATAGATCATCATCACAATTTACATCTGAAGGCCTCTCTCTAGAAATCACAAAAAAAACCATGTATGCCATCATGAAAGTCCTTATTATACAGAACGGTGAAAGATTGTATCTAGTGTAGTGAAAAAATGGGATTTTTCTGGAATAAATATCTTCTAGACCATCTCCAACTAAGAGGCCTCAAACTAGAGAATGTGACAACCAGAATATCGACCCAATCAAATCTGACCTCAGAATTTACTTCCCCAAGAAGCCACGCTAATGTGACCATCATCAAAGTCCCCAAGATAAAGAAATGCGGGAAAACTCTAAATGGGATATTCTGAAACCCATCGACACCATGAGACAAAACTCCCATTGATTTGGGAAGAAACATGTCCCCCAAAACCATGAATCAATACATGTTTCCCCTATTTTATCATGCTCATTGACTTATTTCCAATAACAAATCATTAGCTTCATATTTTTATATAATATTTCAAAGAGATGAACTTATTTCCCTTATCTATCTCATGAGATATATGACATTACACAATTCATTGGATGATAATATAGTTCCCATAAATTATATATTTAAAACAATATATATATTTTCTAAAAGATCACAAAACAATCATTATATCAAAACCCATGAAAATAAGTAGTTTCCTTAAACATTTTATCATTGCTTTACACATGGAAATATTTTTTTCAAACATTTTTTAAATAATCATACTCCATCCAGGGGTAAATGTATGATGTTAACCTTATATAATAAACCCTATAATGGAAAATTATAATTTTGGGATATTTTCATTGATGAAAAAGATACAATTATGATATATTAAAATACACAATGAGGAAAATACAAATACAAATTTAAAAATTTATTTTCAAAGTAAAAAATCTATACATGTAATAGAGAAACCATTTTATTTGATAATAACATTATAAAAATATAATGAAAGATGTAAAGAATTAATTTTTTATGATGATGGGAAATTCATCTCATACTGTATATGTGGAGAAAATATTTCTACATTATTTTTGGTTAATGTTAAAATGTTCATAATTCATAAAAGGCAAGATGATTACTGATAATTGTTTTCTAAAAACAATAATTAGAGGGTTAAAATGTCTTTAAAAATTATATTATAATTCTTATATAATTATACAAAATACTTTAATAATTTTTTTAATTATAAATTATTTTTCACCAAAAATAGAAATAAAAATAATTTTCTTTAATAAATTTTTTTATTTATAAAATAATTAAATTAGATAAAATGAGGGGAATAAATATAGTATCATTAAATTACAATTTGAGAATAAAATTCATTCGAGTTATAAAAAATAGATCAAATAATTTCCATAACTAAATTTAATTAACATAAAATCTTGATTAAAATCTAATTGAAACACATATCACATACACCTTTAGTAAAATTTGAATCCTAATTAAAATGAACTAAAAACATTATATAGATATATAAATAAAATAAAATTTAAAATATTTATAATATCTATAGTATTTGTATCATAATAATAAGAGAAAGATGAATATCCATCACCAAAGAATCTCATTTCTTAGTTCACATTCATTGATACTGTGTAATAAATATGGATTTATTATACATCCATTAAAAAACAATATTAATATCTATAATATCATTTATGATTTATTGATGAAATCTTATAACTTATTTTTTTAAGAAAAATTTATTTAATCCGATTTTTGTTTGATACATTCTCCATATTCCAAGTATGATTCGACTATACAGTCATTGTCCTAATACATTGATCACGGATCATTGATTTGCATAATTTTAATAATTCTATATATTACATTTATAGAAATTAAATAAATAAAAATCTGTCATAAATATCATATGTAAAAACAAAACCCATCCTAATATACAAAAAAAATATATGGAGGTGACAAATGAAATGCATTACTTTATGGAGATGGTAAACTGTACATATTCACAAGAGATATATTCACATATAATTTGATGGGATTGAGGGTTTATAATAATTTTGTTTAAAATTATTGAAATTATATAATATTTAGGTTACAAATGTTATTATTTTATGATAAATAAAAAATATATATACTTATTAATGAATTTGAGAAATGAATGTTATCAGTTAAGGCGATAACACATTTGTTGAAATGAGTCCCTTAGATCTCCTATGAATGTATCTAGTGTTGGACTTTTGGGAATAAAACACCACTAAAATGTGTGTAGATATTTATTAAGTGAAATATATATAATTTTTTGACATAGAATAATGAATGTAATATAATAATGTGACGGAGGATGTCAACATTTATAACTGAGGTGAGGGCAACATTTAAAATTTCTCAAATTATTAAATTGAAATAAATTCATTCACATGAAAAAATATTCAAAATGTAAATAAATTTTAAGATAAATAGTATAGGTTTTTAATTTTATAAAAATAAAATTTATACATGTTTTCATGTCATTTAAATTCTTATCATTTAAATTAATACCTAGTTAACAAACTTTAATTTTCTCTATAGTAACACATTTTTCTATATTAATGGTTTTTAATTTTTATGTATAAGGCTAAAGTTAACCGATATGTGGATTATTTATGAAATTACATACCGTATAATATCCACAAGTTATTATTTAAACATTTTAATATTTTTTTATAATTCCACAATTATATAATTTTATAAAATTTAATAATTGTAAATTTTTATACAGTTCATTTGATATAATGTTAAATTCATCAATAAAAACTACTAATTTTAATGTAAATATATTAAAATTCCCAATTATGTACTATATATATATAAAAAGTTGTGTTCCAAATTAACTCATTCATATTATAAATCTCTTTATATTTTAATATTAATTAATTGTATTTTTAAATAAATGAAAAAATACTGCATCAATGTTTTTTTATGGGGATAAGGTAATTATATAATCACCAAAATTTTTAAATAAATTTAAATCATGAAAAAAATTATTATACTCAGATTAAAAAATTTATATGAATTCAAAACATACCTTTTCCCTTATTTGTACACTTAAGTGATATAATAAACATTGATAGAGGCATTTTGTAAAATTCCTTTATTTAAGAAATATATAATAAATTTCAATTAAACTGTCCATTCAGAAAATATATATTAATTATATGGCGTTATGTGCTTAATTATTTTCATCATATAATAATTGAGACAAATAATTACGACCATTAGCATTTATTTATAATCAATATTATCCTGAATTTCCCTTTATTGAGGTGATAAATTTTTCCATGGTTTCTATTTTTATTGAAAATATAAATGGGCCTAATTATTGAAATTTATCATTTAATATATATATTTAATTCATTTTATCTCATGTAATATCTATAAATTTTAGTGATTCCATTAAATTATATGAACTAGAAGTGATATATTCTACATGTTTGAAAAAATAAAATTTTCACCTAATTTTTTGCCAATCATACCTAATATGTTGAAAAATATTTATTGAATTTTAAAAATTTATATTTAATATAAATTACATAAATATTTTTATATTAATTCACCTATTTTGATAAAATTAATTTTTGACAAAAATTCAATGTGTGTATAATAGAAACTTTTAGAAAAATATTATTTTAATAATAAAAAAATATTTAAATATCAAATTGAAAAAAAATTGATTCTAATGAACATATTTTGATTATTAGAAATATAATAATTATATATATACATTTTAAATATTTTAAAAATGAAATTTAACATTGTAAATGGCTGAATCAAATATACAATTATCAATAAAAATCATTACTTTTTTACAATTTACTTAAAAATGTACCTTTTAGAAAATTGAAAAAAATTCAAACACAAATAATATTTATGTGATGATCTTAAAAATAATAATATTTTTATCTAATATAACATCTAAAAATTTAAAAATATATTTTTTAAAAAATCACATAAAAACTGATAATTTTTTTAATAAGGTTTTTCTTTTACGGAAAAAATTTCTTTCATAAATATTGTGTATTTATTTCCTAAGATTGAAAAAATACATATATATTGATTAAGAAATTTATATTTATTTAATAAATTAGTTATTCATATTAATAAAAAAAATTAATCAATAGGTTATAATTATTAACTAATATTTTAACAGTACATCGTAGTTAATTTAATGTAATGTTGAATGTTGTATAATCCATCAATGGAATAATTTTTTTAAAGAGAATTATTTTTCAAAATATCAATAGTTGACAATCCCCACCCTAAAAAACTTCATCATCTCAACTTTATCATGTTATTGGTAATCTAAGTAATGATATTTGAAAAGTTATTTTTTAAAAACAAAGATCGGTGAAGGGTGAATAATACATCACCATAAAAGATGGAAAGACAAGAATGGCTGTCACCACAAAAATATTTTTAAAAATAGGATAACATATGTATGAAGTGAATATACAGACATCTAAGTGATACCTAATTATGAAGGACTAATATAGTGTGATAGAAAACATAGTTACTAGAATGTCGTCAACCACAAAAAAAGGAATCACTAAGGGGTTAATAGATTAGGAATTCATTATAATTGAAGGTTTTAAGTCATTTTTATTTCATAAGGTCCTTTTACTAGTGGTTTTGTATTCTGTTACAATATATAAAAATAAAATGACGAAATATAATTACTTGATAAGAATAATGTCATCCTTAAATCAATTTCATAAAAAAATTCATTATCTAAATGATCATAAATCGAGTTAATTTTTTCATCGATAAACTAAAATAAAATTATAATCTGAAAAATATTATCATGATTTTTATCCTATAATTTGAAATTAATAAAAAATAAAAATGGAATTATCAAGGTAATATAATTCTAAAACTAAATTAATTTTCACACGATGAAATAGATAATTTATATCGGAAGCCTTAATTTCTTAATAAAATAAATATTAATGATATTTTCAATATCAAAGGATATATAATAACTTTTAAAATAAATCTTTAAAATAATTTAAGTACCTTTATCATAAATAATCTACCATTTTAAATAACTTATTAAACAACAAAATAATGAAAAATCTCCTAATATTTCGTTAGTATTTCTAACAAACCACTGTATATTTTTTATTACATTGATCTAAAATAAATATCATTAATTTAATTTATATACTAACAAAGAAGTTTAATCCTTACCATGGACATAAATATATCCTAAAATATCACAATTTTATTTATTTCCATTTCAATTATCACACATTGACCTTGAAAAATAACTTATTTTATTATTTTCGTTATATTGGATATATTGGCTGAGGTTTTTGGTAGAGTCCCAATCTTAAATTTTGAGTATCATTTTGAAAAATTGATGTTTTGGGCTCAATAACAAATGACACATAATTAGAGCATGGTCATGAGGAACCATTCATGTCCATCCATGAAACTGTGAATCTTTTTTTTTGTGGTCTATGGGTACATCCCATAGTTTTGAACTGTTTGAGAAACCATGTGGAAAACCATGCATGAAGTTCTATCCAATTATATATTGGTCACCACATAGTTTAAGAAAGGATGGGTAAAGTGTGTGGCCAAACCATGTATGTTTGCTTGAAATTTTATTTAAAAAATTCTTACTATTATCATCTATTTTTACTCTAAATAGACCACCCCTCCACCGTATAATTTTTTTTTATGATTATATTCTAAACAGAATTACTTTTCATTATCCCCCCTCCATAGATTCTTCTAAAAGCCTTTTAGGTTCTTTTTAATAATATTTTTTGTTGAATTATTCTCCTCTTCATTGTCCCATTGTTTGTGGGTTTTCTTGGTGGATTTTCTCTTTAGAAAAACCCCAAATGGAAAATGATAATATGGGTGGTATTTATTGGATGCAAGGGTGTGTAGATTATGTTTCACGATTGGATCATCATCTTCCTTGATCTTGATGACTTCAATATTATTGAATGTGATGTTTCTATCGGTTTTATTTTTTTCCTCATTCCATTTGATTCTTGTAGTTTTTAAATATATTTTATATTTGTTTTTCATTATAGTGTTATGTTTTTCTGACATGGAATTGTGTTTTTAAGGAAAAATTCAAGGAATTGGATTTAAATCGGTTTTCCTTAACCACGTTGTATAGTGATTCAAAAAAATTGATTGTAAAAAAATAAATTGTTCATTTGAAATTATATTTTGTGTTTTTAGTTGGTTATTGTAATCCCTCAACCCTCGTAACCCATATTAGGTTCTTTATTATATAACATTAGCATGATAAATGGAATAATGTCCCGAATGACTGATCAATACAGTTTCCTTTGAAGTATTAGATACATAAATATTGTTTACAATACATTATGAAATAAAAAACATTAACATTGTGTCTCCTATGAACACTTTCACATCCCTTATTCTATCCCTACAGGTCTGTCATAATATGCTTTTTCACATCCAAGGAAAAACAAAACATAGAAAGGGGTGATCTCCGATGCTCATTAAGGATAACGTTATTGCGGAAACTATTATAAATAATCACAAACATTGAAGGAAATGTATAAGACTAAATCAAAAGTCATTTAAACGTAAACTTCACCAAAATATGGAAATAATAAATCAAATATTTCCATTTTCTTATTCACATGGACATTCTACCAGTCGAATAATCACAGGAAATATCAATATCCAATTTCATAATGATGGAATACATAATACTAAACATCAAAACCACATAATAAAGGCGCCGCTCCAAGACTACAAATAATGTTTTTTTCAAGGCCTTGTTCCAAGACACTAATATTTTTCATGAGACCTACTGATGCATCGCGGATCTATAACATGATCCACCAATCACATACTATGTCCAATGCATTCCTTATATGAATAGGTAGAAACATAACATAATTATTTGTATTAAAACAAAAATAATGAATGTTAATACATTATCCATAAACCATTAATGGTATAAAAATAAAACATCCACAATCAAACATATCGAAAAACCTAAAATACAATATAAATTATTTTATCAAAATAAATCAACTTTAAATATATGTAAAATTTATAAAAGTATGTCGACATATATTAAATCAAAAATATTTGAGCGGAATACCTCTTTCTATTTTTAAATAATTAAAAAAATAACATAATTATAAAATAAAACATTTATTTTGAAAACATTCTTATAATCATGTAAGGGAAGCTTCGAAGGTGTTATAATGGTAGAAAATAGCCTCACCCACCATAGAAGTTAAAAAATATTCTTACCTTACTTTGTCGAAAAGATTATAATTTACATTTTTTTTAAAAAGATGAAAATATTTATTTTAAACCAACTTATAAAAATTCAAACAAGGGTATAAATAACATAAACCCATAGTCTAGTAATGACTAATAATGTTGTGAAATACATTTTTATGATAAATGGAGGTGGATGATAAAGAGGTCAAGTAGATTCTTACGTATTAAAAAGCTCAGATATAAGATATTGTAATAAATAACACTTAACTTATACTTTTCATTGGTGGAGGGAATGTTAACATCATGTATAATAGTAGAATAATTGTTATTATATTATTCATGTACCACAATTATAAATATGATATCATATATGATCTTCTAATATTGGTTTGTTAATAATATTTCAATTGTATCTCTATTTTGGGTGTTAACTAATTTTTTTATATGTTTTTGTTATGCAAGTCATATTTTTGAGAATATGATGTATATGATTCACATATATAATGATATTAAGTATTTAATTGTTATTTTAAATCATAAAATAAAATTGTTTCTTGAATGGTTATGATGTGGAATTAATCTCATCGCATTTGTGGACACCCTAATCTTTACATATGCAAGAGCGAAAATATCATTCTATTAGTGGTGAAATGATATATAATTGGATGTTATATCATGTATAAAGAATCATTATAATGGTTTAATTATTATTCAAATAAATTATTCTCATTATTATATCAATCCAAATAATGAAGTGTTAAATAAAAAACTACACCACTACGTGGAGACGGTAAGCCGTACGTACGCATATATGGTGACTTTATCATTTATAGATTGGATATAATAATAAATATTGTTGAACCATATTTAAAATAACATCACAATATATAGGTGGTACTAGTGTTATCATTTTTGTATGGGAGCAACAAAGAAAGTGGAAGTGGAAGATGAAAAGAACTTTCAAAGAGGTGATGAATTTATTAACTCTTCCTCGAGTGATTCTTTTTTATTTGATTAAAAGGGATTTATAGGATAGATTCAAATTAAATTAAGTCCTCTAGGTTTATGTGATGGTAGTTGGGTGGATATTTTATTTGGGTTTGGCTTTGCCAAATTGATTCGAAGGATTGAAATTAAGCGAATGGGAATTACCCTTTTATAAGATAGGTGAGGGTCATTTTATGAAAATCCGGAAATATTATATTATTATAAAAACATATTTGTTTTATAATGTCTACAAAACAAATTTTTCAGAGGCTAAGGTGGGTAAGGGTCGGAATTCAGTAAACTAATTGGTTTTTGATAGGTTTAGGTCACCATATTAACCTTATCTTTTAGATTTAACTCATAGTTAAATAGTTTATCTTTTACCATGTATTATTGTATATTATAATAAATATTTTGATAAACAAAATATAAAAATCTAACAGAACCCCAAATGTTTTTTATTTATATATATAACATTATATATGTTGTTTGGTTCAACCACATATTTTTAGGAATATTATATCTGTTACTAAAAATTTATTTGTATTAAAACTAATTTATAAAATTTGACACTATTTAGTATATAGGTTTTTGTGAAAGTTAAAACAAAATTATCTCTTTGAAAAAAATTTATTTAGTTAACCATAACATTTTCTATTAACCTATAAAATTTGTGGAATAAATCAAAATTCTCAATTTAAATTTTTTAAATATTTAGAATATCAATTATTTTACTCATTCAATAATAAGGTAATTACTGTATCCACGTTGTATCGAAAATAATTATAATTAGTTAACGTCTAAAAATTAAAAATTATATACCATTATGTAGGAAATCATTTTAAATTTCTTATGAATATTTATAGTCTAATTTATCTTATCCATAAACCTATATTAAAAAGAGTTAGGTAATTATACTTTGAATTTTACACTTTTAACTCATATTTAAATAAAATAATAACAAATGTCCCAATATAAAACAAGTGGATAAAAAGAATCATATTTTATTCCTATGGTTGAATTTGGTCGAAATAAACTTATCATAGAGAATTAGGATATGTGTTAGTACAATTATAATATCATTTTTACATTTAATTGCCTTATTTACTTTTAACAATTTTATATAAAGTAAAAAAGTTACAATTAATCAAAATTTATTTATATCCTATTGAACCAATTTTTACATATAGATTCCAACCATGTCTCTCCAATTTTTCAAATTCAATTCAGAGAATTGGGTAAATAACATTTTATGCATATTTTTTTAACTACCTAGATTGTGGTCAAGTACGTTAAAATGATAAATAAATATTTATACATATAATATTATTAATAAATGATTCTAATGAATTACATTGAACTAATATAGGTATTATATATTTATTTTTACTTAAAATAAATATAATTAAATTAAATATTTATTTAAATAATTTTTTTAAACAATAACTTAGTTTTTTTCACTATTAATAAAAAATGACAGTTATCAAAAAAATAACAAAAAATCACCCTAAGTTATTTATGATTTTCCCAATCATAAAATGAAGGCCATTTTGGAAAATAGAATTTAAAAAATTTAAAAAAGTGGGTATCACTAACCATAACGACTGGTGTGATTGGTCATGGTGTACTAGAACTTGACGTTATGTATAGTGCAAGCTATTATATTATTCAAAGAGAAACGTACCATGGATTCTTGGGGTGTAAAATTCATCCCTCCTTTAAATAATTTCATCCTAAATATTTCTATAATACTACAAAAAAAATATTCTGGGGGTTTTTCATCAAAACATCCTTCAGTTCCTACGTTTCTTCTTCCATCATATGGTTTCTAAATATATATTTTAACAGATGAGTAGCATGGTCTCTCAGCACTTGTTCTCTAGTACCATGAATCTTGACATTCTCTTCACAATAGGACAGATCGAGTTTCAGTTCTATTTCATCATAGGTGAGTACATGTGTTGGTGCAATTATGTATTTTCTCAATAGTTATACGTGGAATACTTCATAAACTTTTGAGAGACTTGGAGGCATTGACAAACAGTAAGCAATAACTCAAATTTGTTCTAGAATTTTTAAAGGTCCGTTGTACCTAGGACTCAATTTATGTTTATTACTGAATAGTAAAACACCCTTATATAGAGATAATTTTATAAAAACATGATCTCCTACATGAAATTCCTAATCCTACTTTCTGTTATCATCTTATCTCTTTCTCATACATTGAGATGCTTTGATATCTGTTTGGATAATCTATACTTATTAAATAGTTTAGTAAACAAGTTCTCGGCCTAGATGTTTTCATTCACAAAAATATTCCCAAAAATTTTGTGTGTGACATATCTTTCCATAAAACACTTCATATGGTGCCTTTTGAATACTTTAATGGATGCTATTTTAATAATAAAATTCTACCTGATGTAAATATTGATCCCACATACCTTGAAAGTCATGTGCCCAAGATCTAAACATGAATTATAAGGTTTGAATAGTCTGTTCTATTTGTCTATCAGTTTGAGGGTTATAGGTAGTACTCAAATGATTATTAGTATCTAGGGCCTTTTGAAAATTTTTCTAGAATCTTGATGTAAAATATGGATCATGATGATAAAAAATTGATAGGGGTACTCTATGAAGTCTTAAAAATAAATTAATATACCGTCTTTATAACCATTCTAGTGATAAATCTTCTATTATACCAAGAAAATATGATGGGTTGG
Source organism: Viscum album (assembly GCA_963277665.1). NCBI lineage: Eukaryota > Viridiplantae > Streptophyta > Magnoliopsida > Santalales > Viscaceae > Viscum > Viscum album. The sequence goes on along the minus strand of OY728165.1, from coordinate 80,826,617 downwards.
TATGACAAACAACAATGACCCATATTGTGTCATTCCATCTATGATTCATTGGTACCCCTATCACAAAGTCCATCATAATATCATCCCATTTCGACTCGGGTATAGAAAGAGGTTGCATGACCCTGCCAGGATTTTCTCTTCCAAACTTAACATATTGAAAACACATACATCATTACACATAATCAACAATCTCCCTTTTCATGTTGTCCATCAAAAAATGTTCCTTAAATTCTCTATACTACTTACTACTTCCAGGGTGTATTAATAAAATAAAGATATAAGAAACATCTAATAATACCCTTTTTAGATCAGTTATTTCAGGTACACAATGTTTCATCCAAAATATCAAAATCATATATTCATATATGAATTCAATCAACCTCCCATCATTCACAGCATTTATTTTCTTCTGAAAGTCCTCATCATCATTTTGAGATCTTTTTATCCTTTCTAGTAATGATGGTTTGGAATAAATTTGAAAAAGTACTGATGTTTCACCTTGCATGATTATTCCCATATCCATTATTATTAGTTACATGAACATAGTATCCCTTTCAACTCTCATATTGTTCAAAACACCATGATCCTTTCTTTTAAAACCATTTGCCACCATATTTTCTATACCTGGGTGGTAGTATATAGTACCATCATAATCATGGAGTACTTCAAGCCATATTCATTACCTTAGATGGATTTATTTTTGTGGGAATATATACTTTAAACACTTGTGATTTGTATATATTTCATATTTTTCACCATAGTCATAGTGTATCCATATCTTCAAGCAATATATTATATCTCCTAACTCAAGATCATGAGTGGGATATTTTTTTAATTATTTTTAACTGTAGTGATGTGTAGGCAATAACCCAATAATTATTTATAAGTACACAACCATATCCTTTATTTGAAGCATCACTATAAATAACAATCCCATCATTCATTGATGCTAGAGTCAAGATAGGTTCATTGACTAATCATATCTTCATTTATTCACAACATTAATCACACTCTTTCGTCTAATCAAATTGAACCCCTTTACATGTGAACTTGTTTAATGGGTTATCCAATTGGGAAAATTTTTTGATGATATGATAATAATAACCTTCTAAACCAGTAAAATTGTGTAATTTAGTTATAAACATTGGTGCTGGCCATTCTTGTATTGCTCTTGTCATAGAGTGATCAATAGATACTCTATCCTTAGAGACAATATGACCAAGAAAAGATATCTCTTTAATCCAGAATTCACACTTGCTAAGGTTACCTTATAATTTATTTCTTTTGTGAGTTTTAGAATAGTTCAAAAGTGATTTCCATGATCATCATATCATTTTAATTATAGAAATATATATTAAATAAATAACACAACAATGACATCATGATATTCCATGAATACTCTATTAATTAAACCCATGAAGATAGAGGGAGCATTAGTCAGTCAAAAAGGAATTATTGTATACTCGTAATGCCTATACCTGGTACGAAATGTTGTCTTTAGAATGTGTTCCATATTCACAAAAAACTAATCATATCATGATCGATGTTCAATCATTGAAAAATATTGAACTACATGAACATGATCGAATAAATCATCAATGTGTGGTAGGGGATACTATTTCTTTTTTAATATATGATTGATCTCCATGTAGTCAATGCATATCCTCATAGATCCATCATTATTTTTATCTAAAATAAAATTGGATCCCCATGGAGAAACATTGCGTTGAATAAGTCCTTTATTACCCAATTACACTATTTTTTTCTTCAGTTCAACTAATTCCACAGTGGCCATTCTATAAGGGGTATTTGATATGGGTCTTGAACCAGGAATTAAGTCAATGGAAAACTCAATTTCTTGTTCTGGAGGATGTCCAAATAAATCCTTTGGAATCACATCCATATATTATTTCACAATAGGTACGTCCTCAATTTCAACATTTATTTCCTCAACCATAGTTATATAACTCTCTACCTCCCCAATAATTGAATTTTGTACATCTACTACGATGGATCTTTTTGAGATATATATAGTGATGATTCTTCTCTAATGAATTTGTATTCCTGATCATCATTAAAAATTGTATCCTCGTTTTCTTAAAATAAATATTCACATTGTGGTCCAAAATCAAATGCATTTTGATGATTATATCAAATTAATTCATGGTTATGATGATGAGATCAGAAATTTAAGTACATTTTTATGTCGAAATGATTAATGATTCCAAAAACTTTTTTGCATTGATAATTCACTAAGGATTTTTTAATAATAACACCCTTGTTAAATAAAACTAGAAATATATAATTTTCTATGAAAACTATGTAGATATAAAAAAATGTTATGACCCTGAATCAAAAAAATCATTGGTTAATTTTGAGGAAACCAATAAATTACCTACCACCACATCATTTGGAGCATCAACCTCAGTTCTATTGATTGCATACGATTTTTCATTCTACCTTATCCTTTTATTTGGTATTTTTCCATGGATATAAGGACATTCATTTGCATAACGCCCAATTTCTCTACAATTTTAGCAATCAACATTGACAGCTTCTTTCATTCCCTTGGAATCATGAGCTTGGTGGCCCTTTTCAACACACTTCTAAAAGACTCTCATTCCCTTTAGACAAGTAATGTGGTGTTTCATCACATATTTACAAAAATATAGAAATTAATCCTCTCCCTTCATCTCCTTGTTTTTAATTACATTGTTTTCAGAAGATATATTCTTCTATAGATTTTTTTTAAAGTCATAAGGCATAGAGAATTCCATTTCTATAGTGATGGAACATGAGACAATATCTTCGTATGATGAAAGGTTTGTGAGACTAATTCTAGATGGGTAAATGGTTTATCCCCATCATAGAATCTATTATTCTTACTCCTCATCTTACATATATAATATATTTCATGTCATACTGACCTTGTAATGTTAGCCTCATACATTACGACATTATCATCCTCCTTTTGTCTCAGACTCATAAATTGTCTTTCCATATATTCTTGATGGTTACAAAGAATGTATTTTTCCAAGAAAGGTTAGTTTGACTTTCTCCATTCCATATTTTATACATTTTCATCCTCTATTGTGTTTTGAATTATTTACCACCATTGATTTGCATCTCTCGTAAGGAAGTAAACTTCCAAAAAACACTTTCCCTTTCACTACTCCCAGAATCGTGAATATTTCCTCTGAGAAACATATCTGTTTCTCATCTAAAAATGGATTTTTAATCCCATTTAATGATGGTTTTTATTGCCTAATTAATAAATCTTACATTGATCCTATGCATTTAGGATCAGGGTGATTCATACGGGTAAGGTTATTATTCATAACCAGATCGAGTTATCCCAGTATGGTAAGAAGTTGTTCAGCACCGGTTGCATCACTAGCTCCATAATAATTATCTTAAGTAGGAGGGAAATTCCTACATGGATTACGTGAATTGATAGGATTTCCATTCCTCCCACTAGGTGACATTTTTAAACAATGGAATACACTAAATTAGTTTATGAATCAGAATACATATTTCTAAACTAGTAAAATACCTAACATTAAATGAACAGTTTATGCATATAAACCATAAACATAAAATAATTTCGTTGGGGATGTATTTATAGTAAAATCATTCATAATGGTTTTTTAAGAAAATGTGAACTATCCAAATCTTATCCCCTAGGAGTGTCGTATCTAATACTGTATCAAAGCCCATTGTCTTGTACCAAGATACCCTAGGTCAATCCCAACACTCTTTGTTAGTGTTTTCACTTCTTGGTGCATGTATCCCAGAGCCACCTCTACATTCTCATATCCAGATAGGGATGTATTGCTTAAAAAATATAGAAAATATCAACATTAACAAAATTCAAGGGTGTTTTTATATACTAATCCTCAAAGTCTATCATAAGTTAATGTTCTCTAATTAGGGTTTTTTAAAATATAGATTTCAATGATTGTAATAAAAATTCATTGATACCAACTCCAATACACTAACCCATGTTACTAAGTTTCGATGCATTATTACATAACATTAACATGATACAAGGAATCATGTCATGATTGAATGATTATTTTAGAAGCGTGGGAAGTACTAGATACATACATAAGTTTTACATTACATTTTGAAATGAAAAACAACTACATCGTGTGTCCTTTTAACACATTCATATTTCTTAGTATATCTATATAGGTCTGTCATAATATGCTTCTTCGCATCTTGGAAAAAATAAAACATAGAAAGGGGTGAGCTCAGATGCATAGTAAGGATAACAATATAGATGAAACTATCATTAATAAGCATAAACATTTAAGGAAATGTATAATAATAAAACAAAAACCATTTAAACATAAACAACAACATAATATGGAAATGATAAATCAAATAATTCTATTTACTTACTGTCATAAAGTAGCTTTTTTGAAAAATGAAAGAAAGAATCCTTTAAAACCATATAATATAAATTCAAATGAGGTTATAAAATACAGTAAATAATAGTCTAGTCAGTAAAAAAAATTCTTCGAAATACATTTTTAAGAAATACAGATTTGGATGATAAATGTGTTGAGTAGATACTTACATATAAACAACGTCAAATAAAAGGGGTTGTAAAAATAACTCTTACATTGTACATTTGCTTTGTCGAGGGAATTTTAACCACCTATATAATAGTAAAATAATTTTTATTAAATTATAAAAGAACAACATTCAAAAATATGATATCACATATGTTCTTTTAATATTTATTTGTAAATAAAATTTCAGTGGTATCATTCTTTCGGGTGTTAATTGATTTGTTTTTCTTTCTTTATTTTTTTACGTAAGTCATGTTTATTATGGATATGAAGAATTTGATTAATATATAGAATGTTATTAAATCATTATTTATTTTTTAAAATAATAAAATAAAAATTATTCTTGAATGGTTATGATGGGGAATGAATCTCATCGCGCTCGTGGAAACGGTAATCCGTACATATGCACGACCGACATTATCATTATATTTGTTGTGAAATAATATGTAATTGGATGATATATCACATATAAAGAATCATTAAAATTTTATATTTATTATTTACATCAATTATATTCATTATTATACCAGTCCAAATAATGAACTGTTGAATAACGAACAACACCACGTCATAGAGGTGATACATCGTACATACGCACGTATAGTGAATTTTCCATTAATAGGATGAACAGAATAATTAATATAGTTGTAACATAATTATATTAACATCATAGTATGTATAAGGTACCAGATTTATCATTTTGGTATGGGAAAACAAAGGAAAATGATTTGGAAAAAGGAATTAACTTTGAAAGAGGTGAGGAAATTATTTCCACTTCTTCGGGTGCTTACTTTTGATTTGAATAAAATGGATTCTTAGGTTGTCTTATGTTCAATGTAAGGACTGTAGGTTGAATTAAGGGTAGTTGGGAGGATATTTTAGCTGGTTTAGGGAAAGAAAAATTGTATTGGTGGTGTGAAATTAAGATAATTGGAAGTACCCTTTATAAGAGAGGTGAGGGTCACATTAGGAAAATCTTGAAATATTCATTTATTATACAATCATTTTTGGTTTATGATGGATAAAAATGATTTATTTCATTTATATGGTGTGTATAGGTATAAAACCTCTAAACCAATAGTTTTAAATAGCTTTTGGTCACCATATTGTCCTTATCTTTTAGATATTACACTTAGTTAAAATGTTTATCCATTACCATGTATTCTTTTATTATTATAATAAATGGTTAATAATAATATTGTAAAACTACAAGAGTACCCCAAGTGGTTAATTATTGATATATCTAACCTTAACTAATTATTTTAGAAAATCCATATATTTTTAGGAATATTATATCAATTAAAAATATAGTATTTTTTTCAAAACACTTTTATGTCGATTTGGACACTATTTAGAATTTGTTTTTAAAGTCATAACAACATTATCACTTTGAAAAAAAATATTTAATCAACCAAAAAATTTAATATTATCTTAGAAAATTCTTTTAATACATCTAAAATATCAATTTATATTTATATTCATATTTATAATATCAATTATTTTAATCTTTCAATAATAGGGTAATTACTGCGTCATCATTTTGTGAAAAATAAATTTAATTATTTAATGTCTAAATATTATAAATAAAATCCTAATATGTTGAAAATATTTTTATATTTCTAATAAATATTTATAGTCAAATTTATCTAATGTATAACCATTTATTGAAAATGGTTTTGTTATTAAACATTGAGTTTAATAATTTTAAATATTTTGTAAATAAAATGATAATAAATATCCCAATCTTTTTTAAGTGGACCAAAATGATCGTATTTTATACCTATGTGATATTTTCTTCGAAATAAAGGTATCCAATAGTATTATGAAATGTTTTTTGGTAATTATAAACTCATTTTAACCATTAATAAGCCTATTTTCTTTTATCTGTGGTAAATAAAATCCAAAAGTTACTACGCACCAGAAATTATTTTTATCCTATTGAACCACATTTTACATAGTGATGTCAGCCATGTCTCTCATATTTTTTAAATTCAATTCACAGATGTGTGAAAATTATGTATTTTTTAAATTTTCTAATGTGCTAGACGGTGGGTAAAAGACGTTAAAAAGTTCAATAAACTTTTATACATATAATCTTATTATAAAATGACTCTAATGAATTATAATAAACTAATAAAGATTTTATGTATCTATTTTGACTTAAAATTATTTAAAAAAAATTATTTAAATAAACATTCAGTTTTAAACAATAATGTAGTGTTTTTCACTATTCATCAAAAAATGAATGCTTTTTGAAAAATACCAAAAAATCACCCAATGATAATTTTGATATTCGAAATCAAAAAATGAATTCAATTTTAGAAAATAAACTTTATAAAATTTCAAAATGTGGGTAGTTCTATTCATAAAGGATAGTTTGATTGGTCGTGGTGTGCAAGAACTCAATGTTGCGTACAACGCAAGGTATTGTATTATTCAAAGAGAAACCTACCATGGAAGCTTGGGGTGATACATTTTAAACCTTGGTTATATTTTGATATCACTGTTGGATTCTTAATATCGCATTGTGTGTGTAAATTTTTGAATTTTGTGGACTAAATCTCACAAGTTGTTGTTGCATTATTTTAAAAATAAGTATTTTTTTCATGAGAATATGTCATTAAATTGAATTGATGTGACCATGTGTTTAATGTGGGATTTGGAAATGAAATGGGTTTTATTGAAAGTGAGATTCATTGTTTTGATTTATAAATTCATCTTTGAATTTTTAAAGTATTTGGAAGCAAGTTATAAAAGGGTTTTTAATTTGAATGTGTAGTATAATGGGGTCACATACATGGAATGATTTTCCTTTCACATGAGTTATTCTTATTTTATTAAAATAATATTTCAAAAAAATTTCATATGGTGTGATGTTTATTTTAAAATGAATTTGTTGTGAGTATAAACATTAGAAAGGGGATTATCCCATGATTTAGATATTCATATATGACATTCTAAAGGTTTGATGATGCCCATTTGATAATTGAGTTCTATTTTATAAAATGATTTAGCTAGAGGATCATTTTTATATGAATATATATTGGGAGTTTTTTTTGTAATAGTCGTTCGATGTAATAGCTCGATGGGAATATAATAGTAGTCATAAATGTGTTTTGAAACTCCAATGATGTAAAGGCTTTCTTGGAATCTTTTGAAGGATTATTGTGAGATTGGCACACATGTAGATGATTTTATGAGTTCTGGCTTATTTCATGGGTGGTATTGGTTGTTGGGGTAGTCATTTAATATAGACAAATATTGTTTCAACCACACTAGATAGGGCATCTCGTTCCACTTTGTATTACTATTAATATCATTGTTTTTAATGGAGTATTTTAGAGGTTTGAGTGATAGATTTTTTGTCAACCTCATTTCAAAAGTTTGGTAACCTAATGACTTCGCAGGGATAGGTGGGATGTTCTAATAGAATGGATAGTATAGAATTACCAGTTTGTTATTGACAATGGAGATTCACCATATGCCGTTAGGTGTGTCTAACTTGACTACATCCAGGTATCCCTCTATGGATGATATTGGATTTCTTAATATTATCTACATATGTGTTCTATTTATGATTATATTACAAAAGGATTGTCAGCATAATAGTTTATATTGTATGTATAAATTTATTTACATTCTACCTAGATACATTATATGTTAAATGGTATGGGTAATATTATGTGGTTTTTTTTTGGTTAACATTATTAAAACGTGGAACCATTTTTAAAATGGGATGCTACATGAGTTGTTTAAAAAAATATTTTTGGGATAGTTTTAATTTGATTCTCTATATGTTTAGAAGCATATTGCTGAATTTATTTCAAAATAGTGTTTTTGAAATAATTTAGGAATTGAGAAGAATGGATTTTTTGGGTACTGCATACTGATAAGTTAATATCACATCCTACATGAGCAGCTTAGAATCAATAGATGCGGGTTGTCTTGTAGGAGCATATTTCTAGTTCTTCTGCTAGCTTTTGGATCATGTTAGTGTTTGGGTTTTTGGTGACTAGATGTTCAAGAGGAGAATGTGTAATTGGATTTAGTTTTTGTTTGTATTATAATTTATTTTGTTTTTACATACTATACCTGGATTGTTTTTTATGTTTATTTTAGATTCAATAATTTTTAGATCTATCACTTGTTCAGTTTATTTATCTGACTATTGATTGTTAGGATAAATCAATCCCAATGTGACTACACTGCTACCCAACACTTGTTTACATCCCATGGGGATTAGGAACATCCTTTAGAGCATGTCTAATGTGAGGTCAGATGTTGGGTTGGATGACGTCCCGATTTGGTTCAAGAAAAAATTATAACAGTGAAGGCCTTTCTTATTTGGGTTGTCAAGTAGATTTGTTATTATTATTATCATGACCTAGGAGGTAGGAACGTGATGGATATCATGAAACTATACTCATTCTGAACCTCTAGTTTCCATGGGTTGTAATAGATTTGTGCCTTTTGTATTTGTTTTAGATTGATGAATATCAATGGAGGCGATCCAGAGACATATTGTGATATCATAAGGGGTAGTTGCACATTTTGAGTCTAAGGTAATATTTTAATATCTTATTAGTCATTAATTATTACTTAAGGAATGGGCCAATAATCATATCATCAGGATATAATTAACAATTATTTTTTATAACTTGTATTTTTTGTGACTTCTGTTATGTTATGGTTTTAGTGTTTTGAGTGATATTTTAATATTAAAATGATTTTTATAATGGAAATTATTTATTTTGAGTGGTTTTCAATTGAAATATAATATTAAATTTTAAAAAAGAATAATTGATTTTGATTTTTAAATTTTTGTGAAAATGTAGAGGAAACTGAATTTAGAATTTGATAAATGATTTGTCTTATTAATAATGTGGTATGTGTGACCCTTCATGTCCCTTATAATCATTTTCATATGTTTTGTTATGTGTGGAATGTGAAAATAAACATATGTGTATAGATCGTATACTCGGAAATAGAATGAAAACATATGTGATGGTCAATAGGATAAAATGGGTGGGTATTAAAATTGAAAGTAGTCTTTGTCTTTCCATTATAGTTTTTGGGTGGGAATTTATTTTAGGGAATTGAATATCCGTGAAAAGGTGAAGGTTTTTTGACAAATGTTATTTTTATTTGGATAATAGCCTTGTATGAAAGAATTTTTGAAATCTAAATGAAAATAGACTTTTATGAATGTGATTTTTATTTATGTTTCAATATTTTTCCTCATATATCATTTATATATATTCTGATATTACTTATGTTATTATTATGACTAGTGTTGATTATGGTTTTATGTTTCATATGGTGATTAGAATAAGCCACCTCTAATGGTCCCCAATATTTTTACTAATTCCTTCCTAGTTTCTGGTTATTTTTTTTCTATTTCATGTTAATCGAGGATATCAAGGATTATTAGAGGAAGTGGAATATACTAAGGAATTTTAGAGAGTCTTTAGATCATTAAGAACTCATAAAGTTGTGTGATTGTATGTTGTTCTATGATACACTGAGGGTATAAAAGTGGAATACATGATTATTTATTTCGCATCATCGAAACATGTTTTAATGAATTTGGTTGTTTTTTGGTTATTTTTTCTTTTTGTTAATATGAATGGGGTGAATGGGAAGAAACCAGAAGAGATCATCAATATTTTGAAAAAACAATGTAGTAAAATAAAATGTTGAGAACATCAATGGCGCGTCTTTTTTATCTTCGATTATATAATCACAAGACCAATTGATGGATTATCATTTCATCATGAGCCTTCATTTAGGGATCAATGAGTGAGTCTTACTCTCCAGGTATCATTATTTTCTAGAAGTTTTTGGATGAATCATTCCTAGTCGAGTTGGTTTCCGAAGCATGTGTTTGGTATCTGGTGACTCTTGCAAGTCATGGAGATTCCATGTTTATGGAGGATTTAATATTATAGAGAGGTGTCTTTAAAGATAACCCTTCATTGGATTTGGTGTCTCATTCGTCGGACTACTCTCTCATATAGTTTCATTGTGTCCTATTTTTGAATTTGGAACCCTCCTTTTGTAATCATATGAGTGTATACCATCATTGTAGATGTTTGGGTCATCTAGAAATGTTTTATCATAAGTGTTTCCCAAGTAGGTTTCCTTGATAGGAAGATTTTAGAAATTGTATATGAGGGATGTGATGATTTATTATTAAAGGATACAACAATAGGCATCATACTGAATCTTCAACATAGTTAGGGAACCACTGGGGGTGAGGGAATCATGGACCAGTCTTTGTCTCTGGTGTTGGTGTTTGTATTTGAGAAGTTTCTGGATTATTTTTGTTGTTGTTTAATGTTCATATTTAAAATTGTGATGAACTTATTCTATCATTTTATGAGTTGGTTTTATATATTAATGTGGTATTTACATTTGATTTCACCTCTTATGTGTCCACATTCCTTATCTAGGCTAGGTATAGTTTTATTTTGTGCTCATTTGGAAGACGTTGTGATATGCTGTAATCTATGTATTTTGTTTTTGTTCTGGTTTGTTTCACTGTTTAGGATCTCTCATGGGTACCCCATATGTTAGGGGATATTGGGTTTGTTTATGTAATTTTTCATTCTACTAGTAGTGAGGTCTTGCTTGTGTAGAATTGTTTGGGTTAGTTCATGTTGTGTGTTCCCACACTGGTATCCCTAATATGCTGATGTTTGAGTATTTATGTTGGTGGTGTCAGATTATTTCTTATACTAGAGTGAAACCAGTCAAATTATACAATTGTTCCATGTGTTATGGTTATCATTATAAGGCTCCAGGTGTGACTTGTGAATTGAATGGTTACATAGAGGATCATGGATTCATTCCTATTTACTCGGTTTGGGTAAAGTATTGTTTTTCATTTGGATGAGTGAATATCAATAGGAAAAAAGACTTATTGGTGGAATGAATTTTCATTCCCTAACCTTGTAAATTCGTTTATATTATTTTCTATTAAGTATAACTAGTTTGGTTAAGGATGAAATGGAGTAAATGTTTAAATTTTTTAGTATCAAATAGAAACATTATGTTTTGTGATCATTAGTAAGGAATTCATAGATAGTACATGGATTGGGGAAACCATGCGACTTCACCCATATAATCATGAAGGTTGTTTTTGGGGCCATTATTAAGGTTCATGTGTATCATAACGTTTTGGAAACATTGTAGAAACAATGATTGAGGTTTTATCTTTTTGGATAGTGGGAATCACCTAGTTACACACTGATTGGTAAACCATTCCACAAAACTAGGCTAGTTACCCATATATTTTAAATCATCAAATTCTTATTCTACCAACAACTCATTTTGCCCAAAAATGACCCCTCAGTCTTGGTCTATTTGGCCCATGAATGGGTCCCCTCCACCAATTCTCTTGGTTCTCCTACCTCTATGTATTTTTTAAGACTTTTATGTTATTTCCCATCATACTCTTGTTCAATTTAATCTTCTTATCTTCTGTATCCCCTGGTTCTTGGGTTATCATTTTTAGGTTTCTCATTTGGTCAAACCCTATGAGAATGGAATGTTATGGGGTGGTTTTTCATTGATGTTAGGGTGAGGGTATTGGGTCTTGGGATGGTATTATCTTTCTCTAGGATATTTATTGTGTAACAACATTTTTGAGTTATGTTTATCAATTCATTTTCATTATGGTTATTTACTTTTTTATGTTGGTATATTTTTAAATAAATTATAAATGTGCTTCAAATAATTTTGGTGTTATTGTTTTGATTGGTATACTTTTTTTAGGGGAAAATTTTTTAATTTGGTTTTAAAATGGAATTCTTAAATCATGTTATATAGTTATACAGACCATGATTTTATTAACCATTAAAATTTTCCATTAAAATGAAATTGTGGGTTTTTATTATTGTTTAACCTTATTTATCTTATAATGTCATTAATGGATTGTGAATCTGACATTGTGTTTTTGAGTTGGGGAATTTTGTGGGATGACTCTGACATGTGGTCTATGCATTATTTTAAAAAATAGGTTATATTTCATTTAAAATATCTCATTAAAGTGACATGATTTTTTTCAACTGTTAAAAGTGGTATTTCTAAAATAAATGGGTTTTATTTTACATGAGATTATATTTTGGTCTTTATAAATGTGTTTTTGAATTGAAAAAGTATTGTGAACCATGTTGAAAAAGGGGTTTTAAAATGAATGTGGATTTTAATGAGGCTATTCCCATTGAGATGTATTGTTTTCTCTTTAGTTATTATTTTAGTGTTTTAATGTGATTTAAATAAATGTTATAGTATTGTGAATTGTATTTTCGAAAGGATTTTATGTGTTTATATTCATGGGAAATATTATTTTACCATGAGTTGCATTTTTAAATGTGTTTTTCCAAAGTTTTGATGATATCCATTTGACACATGGTATCTTTTTTGGAAAATGATTGGGGTTATGGCATGTTTGTAATAGTAGATGTATTAGGAGTTTTGTTTTAAAATTCATATAAAGTGAATTCCATGTTTGAAATTTATTATTTTTGGACTTTTTTTGAAACTCCAATGATGTGATGGTCTGATTAGCACCACATGTGTGGTTTTTTGTTATATTGGCACACCAATGTTATATTTCTCATGTCATGAGTTATTGTGTGGGTGGTGTTAGTGGTTGGGCTGGTAAGTGAGTTTGATAATGGTCTGTTGAGTCATGCATTAATCATTATCTGCTTAAAGGATGTTATAATATTACTATCACGAGTTTCATGGGATTCATTTAGAGAATTGAGTAGCAGTTTCATTTTTACCCTGATAAGATGGGTTGGTACCCCGCATGACTTGATTGGGATATGAGGGATATGCCAAAGGATTGGATATTTTAGGGAACATAGTTGGTTATTTCCTTTGTGGTCGCACATATGATTGAAGCTGATTTTGATATGAGTACTCCTAGGGATCACACTTGAACTATATAAGAAATTATTATGATTATCTATATATATGTTTTATTTATGATTCAATTACATTTTGATATTATGCCTTCTGTTTTATATTATCTATCTTGTTTCATTTACATTTTTATTTTCCCTATTTCGGGTCACATGGTATGGATTTTATTTTAGGATTTGGTTTTGATGTAGATATTGAAAATGGGGAACCATTTTTAATAAATTGAAGTTGTGGGGTTTTTTATAAATAGAATATGTGGAATTATTTATTTAATTAATAAAAATGATTAAAAGCTTACTACAAGATTTATATTGAATCTATTGTTAGTGGATTCTTTTGAGAATTGAAATTCATGGATTCTTTAGGGATTACCAATAAAAGCTAATATCAAACCCTACTTTTCCACTCAGTGTCAACATAACTGATGTTTCATATAGCTGGAAGCTTCTAGTTGTTGTCATAACTTTTGGAGAAGGTTGGTGTTATGGTTGGTGGTGATCATGAAGTCACATCGATATCATATAGTGTGGACCAATCTATGTTTAGAATCAATTTTTTTAGTATTTGTACCTTGATCAATTTTGTATATATTTTTTTCATTTATTACTAGTCAGTCTGCATGATCATTTTACTTATTGACCCTATTTTATTGGTTAATATTATTGCCAATGTGATAACATTGATTCACAATACTAATTTTCATCCTATGGGGATGAAGAATGACCTTCGGTCCATGAATCTAAATAGGTATGATGTTAGTTTAGATTATATCTGAGCATAGTTAATGAGATAAAAAATAAATATTATCTACATCCACAACATTATTGGAAATATTTAAATTACAACAAATCATTATCCAAACAAGAATTTTATTTCAAACCAAAAAAAGAGTATCCCCAAATACCATATACATTTTACAAATCACTTCAAAATATTATCAAATAAAATAATAAAATGGGGTCCTCATGAACAAGAACCTATAATAAAAATAAAGTTATAAGACCATGATGGTATGAATAACCTATATGTTATCCTCAAATAAAAACCACCCATATACCTCAAATATAAGGACTTACTATTGAATTTATTTCATAATTCCAAATAGGAAATATGAACCATCATATATTACTATAACCACTTATATATTAACTAATCAATTTATTGTTCATAAATATTATCAATTTAAATAATCTCTTTCCCATAAATAATAATTATTAACTCAATGTCATACAAATATTTTGGTTGATATTTCCATTAATCATGTGTTGTACAATAATACCACATTAATACAAAATCAATTTTATTTTTTGTTAGTATCAATCAAAATATATATCAAATTCCCTAACGAAAAACATCTTCAGAAAATTACGTACATGAATCATGATTTTTATATACAAAATATCAATAAAATATCACATAAACTACATAATTAATTAATAAACACACACAAAAAATTTAATCCTCATACATTATTCTTAAATTGTTATCAATAATTCATTATATTATTCTATTAAATAACATCAATTAAATATGAAATGTGAATCATTTTTTAATATTCAGCAACATCAATTTAATCATTCTTCTTACTTTTAACATAATCAATACTGTTAAAATATCAATAACTTCAATACATTGTTCATAGTTTCATCGTGATAATTTATAAAACCATTACTCAAAAATTATTGTTGAATGTCATCTCAAGATTTCCCACTAAGAAATTGATTTTTGTATATCTGTTAAATTCCACATTTAAAAAATTTAATAATTAAGGATATCTTTGAGAGATTATGATTCAAATCCATTTAATTTACTAAAATTTTCATTGTCCCTCAGTAGTTACATTCATTGTTCTATTGTTTTTGACACTCAATATATCTTCCTATTACTATTAGAAATTCATTTGAGTGATTCAAAAAACTGTTAATACAAGTTTGGAAGTGGGTTTTTATTTCCCCAAATCCTTTATGAATCTCCATATTAATCATATTAGGTGTGTCATGAGAGTCAAAATGGTTGAGAATATTAATAATATAATAATATAGTCGACTAGGAATAATCCCTAGGTTTTCTATACAAAATATGATTTCAATTGGGATATCATAAAAGTAGTCTTTCTATAGGCCATAACAATCAATATTAAAAACATTCCATCATGTTCCATCCACTGATTACAATTAAAAATTATAGTGTGAGTAACAATTATACAATTGTGAAACCAAATAAAAAGAAAATAATTTAAATATTGTATGAATCGAAACACCTTCTTTCATGAAACCATAGACTTAACCTAGGGCATTCATGAACATTAAAAAACCATTGGAATCTGTCCTAAAATTAGACTTAGACATAGTTTTCTAATAATGTTATCTAATCAAATATTCTGATGTTTAACTAATCCTTTCAAGAGTAATATCTATAATGACGCTTACTTTTTATAAATAGATAACTCATTTCAATATTTGAATATAAATTTCATGACAAAAATAATCCTTGAAAAACCCATATATGATTATTTTCTTTGGACATATAGACATATAAAGAACCTATTAATAAAATATGTATAACATATCCAACATATATCTTATTAAATAACTCTATTATAAGAATTATCATTCCTCGAAAGTTTTCTCTAACATAAGGAAAAAGAATATAGGAAAATAATGATATCACATTTCTAGTAAGGGTAAACTGGTAATATTTTAATATATGATCATATGAAACCATAAGATAAGAACAAGGGTATGAGATCTTATCCATAACCTACATATTTCATAATGAATCGGTATAAGATCATAAACAAAAATTATGGTATAAAATATTATCATTTCAAAATACAAGTACCCTTTGAATGATATGTCATTTTAACAAAATAGTGAAGCATAATTTCATGTCATAAATGTGTGTGGAATATTCATAAGTAAAACACCATCTCACATGTCATGGTTTGATACCAAGCCCTTCAGATCATGCTTAAACTCATATTTTTCTTTAGGGATCAAACAAATCAACATGTTTCACTGAATGGATTGAGTACTTCGATTTTTTTCACAAAATGACTTAAGCACATCAAATTGTTTTCCATTACTTTCTCTTTCTAATAATAAAATACCCATGCGATGGGAAGGATATATTGGTCCCTCCCATCACATTATAGAATCCATAAATATGTGTACCACAATATTGTAAAATATTTATCATATGAGATCACTTGGAAATAAATGAGTTCAATGAGCATATCATCATAACATGACCGACAGAAATGGGTTTCATAAACATCAATCATCCTTATAATATTACAAATAGTTAAAGAATAAATATGCTGTCTTTTGATCATAACACATGTAAAGGATACGAAAAGTCAAGGGCTATTGTCATTGTTGAATAGAGATACAATTAAAATATCACAAAAACATTAATGGAGAAAATCCCTTTTCAAAATCAAAAATCAATTATGTAAATAAAAAAAATATACACATAATAAAAAAAGTTTCTATGAAAAGAACCTTTTACTACTATAACAAAATCATGAATGTATTATGGTTTCATGACAATGGTACATTTTTTCCTTGTCTAAAAGTTATGAAAATTCATTTTATTTAAGAAATAATCACAATGTACCTCATTCAAAAATGGAAAGAATATTTCATGTAATTTGTTTTTCAAAATTTGAAAACATGTAATCATAATTAGAATATATAAAATACAATAGATACTATATTACATTGAAACCATTTTATAATAAAATATTAAATTTTTTATTATTGAGAAAATATTGTTTTCATTAAAAATATTATTATTTTTAAATTTATTGAAATTTCATTTTTTTTCAAATTAATTATAAAAAAATTTATTCTAAAATAAAATTGACAAGAATAAATGAAAAAATAATATCCCTTTTATAAAATATTATGTCTTAAATTTCAACAAAATAATTATAATATTTTTTAAAAAAATAAATATAAATCATTTTTTGAAATAAACCATTATTAAAGAAGAAAATAGATTTAAGAAAAAACTTGCTATTACATTGAAATAATTAATCGATCCATTAATACTTACTAGGTTCATTACATGTATTTAAAATTTTAGTAAATCCTATTCATCCACTATATTTTAACTAGATATGTTATAAGAGTCAAACAATATTTTAATAGTATATAATTATTTATTTAAAATTATTGATCCTCAAATCGTATAGTATCAATGAAATAAAACTTTATAAATGAAATATCTGGTAAAAAAATTTATATTGTAAAAAAAACCCCCTATAAAACTGGGAAATATTAAATTATGTACACACATGTTCTCACATATTGATGAATTCAAAAATCAATTAAAATGTTCAAAACAAACTTTCTATATAAACAAATAAATGTATAAATTCTATTATAAAATTTCAAACCTCTTATAAAATTCCAATATAGAATTTATTTTTAAATCACCCATGAAATAAATTTATGAAGTCAACCACCCATTCATTATAATTTTATATAGTTTCATTAAATTTTCAATAAATTACCATATGTCCCAAATAAGGTCTAAACATTTGTAAGATAAAGATATTGTTTATAATAATTCCAAAATAAATATTTTAAAATATAATAAATTTTTGAGTATTAGTTGAAATTACTAGTGAAGTCATTTTTATTTATCTTTGATAAATTATTCATTATTTTTAAATTTTAGTATGTATTTTAATGTTCATTAGTTAAATATTATAAAAAACATTTTCTGGGGTTTTCCGTAAAACAAAATTTAAAAATTTTAATGAAATAAAAATCATAGCTATCAATGGAAATAAGATTAAAAAAATTTCTCATGAATATAGATATTAATAATAAATATTATCTTTTGATATGTAATTCCACAATTTAACCCCAAAAAATTCAATATTAATATATTTAAAACTTATTAAATTTTGAAAATGTATATAGAATGAACTCAAATTTAGGATGAATATAATTAAAAGAAGAAATTGCATTCCCTACAAATGGAGGAGACCTAAAAATTTGATCAATCTAGTACCCCTTGGTTGAATTTTTTTTGGTGATGTTAGAAAAATAAAATGTGATAATAGTGAGAAAATGGTGAAGGGGAGTCCCAAACATGAATATTAAACCCTTAATTATAAACAAAAAACCTCAAATATCTATCGGAGTGAAGGTGTTAGTAGATGTGTGGCATGAAAATGTGAGAGATTATGTCTATAGGTGTGTCATGAAATAATGTTTTATAAATAAGGGTATTTATATTTAATTATAATATGGTTAATTATTTATATTTAAAAAATTTATTTTTTAGTTAATCCCAAATAGTTTACCAAAAAATGAGTTAACTATAGGGCACACAAACCAAGAATTTCTATGGATTTCATTATGACATATCATGGAATTTGGATACATGTCTTGACTATGGAAAATGTAACCATGTTACTATGTACCCAAATGTACATTTTATCAAAAAAATTCGGGTTGACCCTAAGATGGTAAAAAAGAATCGAAATTATTTAAAATCCCTCAAAAAACTCTTTGAATCTCATAGAGACTCAAAATAATATAAAATATGTAAAAAATATCACTATGGATACATTTGTTTTCAACAATTTATTTGAATATGTTTTTATTTTATAACGGATGTGGTGAATTAGATTTTTGTTGAAATAATTTTTTTTATAAATAATAATTTTGGAGATGTTTTTTATGTCAGTTTTACAATTTATGGTTGTTATATAAATGTTTTTCCAAAAAAAATTGGTTTAAAATATTTACTTTTCTACATTATTATTATTTTATTTTATTCCAATATGATATTATTATATTTTATAATGAGATTTTTTAATTCATTTTTTTTGTTCCATTTTATATTATATTAAAAAAAATTAATGAATATTTTTTATATCATAAACACTATTATAATTATATATGAAGTGGATGTATCTATGTGTTGACATGAGGTCCTAGAATAAACACCATCGGGGGAGAGTGAATCATGGTAAGATTAAATTTCTTATTCTCTTAAATTAATAATGATCACCTCATCATGTTTATAATGTTAACTTGAAATTATTACAATTATTACACACAAGAACAAAAAAATTTAATATAATTTGTATCATGGATTTTGGAAATTCTCTTAGTTCTCAAAAAATGGGAGACACCCAATGAACACCTAACAATGATTTATTGATATTTCAATTAGTCACTATTCCAATGGTTTGCGATGAAAATATTTTTGAAAAAATTACTTCTAATATAACATTCTTGTCCATTTTATAAGTCTATTAAATAAATTAAATATAATAAACATGATGTATGAATGAAAGTTTTGTATTCGAGGTCACCAATTTATCCTTTTTAGATTTTTTTTTCTAAAACAGTACTCATAAATTCATAAAAAAAATATTAATTACCCTAACCATAAACCCCATGCACGACCCCCATACGTTTGAATACCTCAATCACATAAACAAATATCCATTATAAATAACCCGCAAACCCTATATCCCCATGATGCATGTCCCCCTACTAAAATAAATAACCTTGACCCCATGATGATTAATTTCTCGATCCCTAGACCCTCTTTCACCACATTCATAACCCCCGAACCCAATCCCACTCGATCCCCTTGACCAAATGACTATTGTCTTCAAATTTCCCCATATATCATGACATCAGTTAATTCAGTTTCCTAATCAAGATCACCACACATCCTCATTTCTCATTGATGGAATCCAACCCCTTACTGGTGTGGATGTTTTTATGGCATGCAATCAAAAATTATTATTTTATTATTTCAATTACATAGACTTTTTTATAATAATTTTATAATATGTTACTAATCATTTAATTAAATTTATTATCATCACGTCTAAGATAATAATTCATATGATGGTATGATTTATATAATTTTTATATTGTAATGTAAACATTTTAATATACTTGTAAAATTATATAAAAATGTATTTAATATTAAATTTATAAGTGGAAGATTGGAAAGTAAATATTTATTTATAAATGTATAATTAATTTGCCTATTAAATCACATCAGTAAACTAGTAGATTGAATAAATTTTTATATTATGTAATTGATAATTGATTATTATATGGTTGAATGAGATTTCAGTTACATTATTTTTAACTCAATCTAAGCTTGGTTAAGAAATGTGATTGTGAACAACATATATTTAAACAATTTTTTGGTTGTTATGTTTTTTGGATTTGAAATAGGGTATAAAATATTATAGACTATCAATGAAGAAATTATATTCCTAATTAATCACATAATTACAAAACAATTGATAATTTAGTGTTATACAAGATAAGTCACATATTTTTCTATTCCATATATATTGTACCAAAATTTTAGTGATCCAAAAAACATTTAATTGATCATTAGAAGTTTAATATTTCTTATATATTCAGTGAGTACAAAATTAATTTTTTTAATTAATTATTGATAGAAATCTGGGATAAAATAAAGTATGTTCCATATATTCAAAGATAACATTTCTATAGATGTTGTAAAATATAATGTATTTTATTAAATTTTATGACAAATAACTATCCTTCATTTTTATTTTCGTCATTATATATTTTTTGAATATTAAATCTATGAATCATTATATGTTATGAAAATATTATTCAACAATATTGAATTTGATTATATAAAAATTCATGCATTTCCAAATGATTATAATATTGATCTGTGAAAACATAGTTTTTCAGAATAACTCACATGATGAAATACAAGTGGGTGGTAATAAATGAGGAATAATGAGAGTAGAAATTATTATAAAGGAAATAATAAATATATGAAAAAATTTCATCATGGTAATCCATTACATCCCTTTAAAACAATGATTTCAATAATTAATCATGTCTTTCCTGACCACAAATGACCTCAATTGAATTTCTATAGAAATTAAAAGTATATGTTATGAAGAAATCGTTAATATTTATATTCAAAGTATGTTTCATAATTATTTTATAAATATTTAAATATATATTAATGAAATTTACTTTTGGGATCATCTTTATATGTGTTTATAAATTTTGGATTACTAATTTGTAATTGAATAACATGGTTAGCTATTTTGATCCCTTATATTACAATTCCCTAGATGAATATATAGAAGTGATCATATAATATTTTTTAAGACTATTCCATGAATGATAAATTTTTAAAATGAAAATGACGTATGCGATCACACTTTAATTAATGATGGTTATAATAATGGTAATATTGGAATGATCATGTGGAAGATTTTTTTTGCATAAATGAACATTTATTTAATAGTTTATTTGCTATTAATATTAAAAATTATTGAATTTTAAATTTTTTTAATCAAATATCCTTGGAAAATAAAAAATAATTCAAGATGTCCAATATTAATATTTTATTTTGAATAATAAAAATTCCATCATTGTAAGTAATAGTTATTTTTGTGTCCCCACTAATTTTTTGATCCATCGGATAAATTCACATTTTCAATTAAAAAACTAAAAAATGATATTTAATATATTAAATCACCAAAGGTGTTATCTAGTCAATAAATATAAATAAATATTATGAATTTAACTATAGAATATTACAAATATAATGTGTTGGAAGAAGGTTGGATGTATTTGGGTTATATTATATGATGTAGTTGTAATATAATTGTTGAATGAATAAGAAAATATTCAAAATATTCATATTGGTAGTCTAATTTCCTAAATTATTATCATAACAAAATTCATTTTTATAATAAAAAATACAGAAATTTAATTTTTTTCATTTATTAATGAGAATAATGAATAAAATGATCACCATAATTATAATAAGGATATTGAACCAAGGAATATAAAGTGGTGTTTGTGGGATATTGTTAATGGAATTTTCATTTTAAACTATTTTTTCAACAATAGATTATTTAAAAGTCATAATAATTAGAATTTTAAAAAATTTAAAATTTCTATATGGATATTTATATAGCATATATTTATGTTTTTTACTTTTAATATTGTATGTTTTGTTGAATGGATATTCATAAATCACATATTATAATGAAGTAGCTTATGCCCTTGGAATTCTATAATATGTTACATAAAAATGTAACTATAGTTCAGGATAATTTATCAGCCTTCTTTAGAAATCATTATAAATGAATATTAAATAAGATAATGCATAACTACCCTCGAGAAAAGACTACATTGACACATTGTAATTATGTGATTTCATTTACCGCATTTATTTTGAACAATCATTATTCATTTCACAATTCATTATTTAAGGAATCTATACCAGGCAGACCAGTACTTTATCGATTTATATATCTGATTCACAAGTTCATTAATATAAAATATATTCTCATTTCTAAATTTCAATTTATAAAATTATTACATAAAAATTTTCAATGTTTTTTATAATTATTTATTATTTATATATGTCTGTTGATGCTATATGAAAGGAATAGAGCACAACCTAAACCATATATTGTTGAATGTAACATATGTGAAAAGTTTCAGAACAATTTTTTCTAGGAATTAGGATGGAATTAAGACTATTAAATAATTTCAAACATGTTTATTACAACTATAATACTTATATTTCTATAAAATTTTCTTCTATATTTTCAACTAATGAATGAGTATTTAGAATGTTATAAAATTATTAACTAACTACATATTTCAAAATCAAAAAAAAAAATTATTTTTAATTTTTATAAATATTATATATCTACTTATTGAAAAATTTAGACTACATAAAAAGATATGAATATATGATAAATCTAAAAATGTAATGTAAATAAACATTGTTTTTATTGAGAGTCGGTTAAATAGTGACCCTATGGTGTTGGTACATAATTTTATTCAAACTACTAGTATTTCAATTATTTTATCTCTCTAAAAATAAATAACTTATATATTATTTATAAAAAATGAATTTCAAGAACCATAATAAAATACCAAATGATTTAATGTATTTGACTTGAGTTCTTCCATGTTAGGATTTGTAATTTGATATTTAAATTATTAAGGTTTTCTTTTCTATAAAATTAAACATCCACGAATTCATTGATATAAAAAATACATATGTATTTATTGATTAAATTTTGTGATAATTTGTAATGATTTTTGTTTTCATTGAATTAAATAATCATGGAATGTGTTTTTCAGTCATATAATAATTCATGAGGGTATATTTTAATATTGGAATAATGATTGATTCGTGACATTTTATTTCTTTCAATATATATTTCTTGACTCATAATACTGATTGTGATGACAATGATTTATTTAACATGGTTTCACATAAAAATATTGTTTATTGTGTGAAGGATGAGAAAATAGAATTATAGGGTGTTTTATAAATCTTAAATATTGTAACTTGTATGATATGGGTGATGTAGGTCTATAGCTAGTTTTTCTTAGTAGACCACATCAACTACAAATCATTAAATAGTTTATTCCCAAAAAATAAATACAATAAAATATTCACGTGAGGTTGAATTGTAGAAGTACTCTTTTAAATCTATGTTAATGAAATATATTACAATAAATATGAACATAATTGAATTAAAAAATAAAAAATGAAACAATATTAAAATTTAAATTCTATAATTATTATAATCATATATTATGTTATATTAATATTTATTGAATTTTATATCACTTTATATTTAGCTATTTTTTATATCTAATATATTCTATCATTTTTCAAATGTAATAGTGATAATAATAAATGAATTTTTAATCCTAAACTATCATCATCTCAGGGAAACCAACCATACCACCACCTTCCATAGATATGATTGATTATTTTATACCAGAGACTTATAGTGATCCATTATATTCTATAGATTATTTTTGTATCTCACCATTTGATACAACTATTTTGGTTGAGAAACTTTTGACACTTCTATCTAGATGATATTTAAATAATACAATTTTCACAAATTATATCTCTAAGAAAAAAATATATATTTTGATAAACATTTAATTACATTTTTCAAATAGATTAAACAGTAATAGAGTATATGTTAATGTGTGTTCAACAGATTTTTGGGAATTGAATGGAAATAAAATTATCATTCCATTGGTTGGGTTTTGAGAAATTACTAGTGATATCATTGAACATTATGGAAATATTATTGTTCATATTTCTTGATCAATGACAAGGTATAGAATTAATTAAAATTGTTGGGGATATATTTTAATATATTGTTAGAATGATGTAATTGAAAACCATATAATGATATTAATAATTTAATATTAATTGTGAAATACTTTTAAATGAATAAGTAAAATTATATATATAATTACAGAGTTTTATGTATTTTATTTATATAATATTTTTTATTTTTATTCTCATGGATCTGTTTCACAGA
Organism: Viscum album; assembly: GCA_963277665.1. Classification (NCBI taxonomy): domain Eukaryota; kingdom Viridiplantae; phylum Streptophyta; class Magnoliopsida; order Santalales; family Viscaceae; genus Viscum; species Viscum album. Next base: position 80,801,738 of record OY728165.1, on the reverse strand, counting down.
CATAGGCCATGAACTATTTTTGGAATAAATTGGGAGACATTATGCAGTGATTATCTCTAGAGTTTAGTTGTACATTTATGTAAAATTTATAGATATATGGGATTGTTAATGAAGGCTTCTATTGTGTAATGTATAAATATTTATTTATATTAACATGGATATATATTATATGGAATTTACATATAATATACAAAATTAATGAAATAAAAATTTGAAGATTAATATTTTTATTAATGGTTGTATTTTTCGCGATGAATTATTTTGAAATATAGTGGGAATTTGAATAAATAGTCAATCCTCAAATCGATGGGTCACAATGTTTTTCCCAAAAAAGAAAATTAGAGTAGAATTTTTTTTCATTATTACTTCTGTTTTTTTATTATATATAAATCTTTTTTTCTAACTTTATGTATACAAATATATTTTTATAAAAAATATATATTTAGGTCAACCCATCAAAAAATGGGATGTGGGTTACTGTTCATCTAAATCCTGGTTAATGTTTGATGAATCATTCATCTAGATACATTGTAGTGAATACATTTCATCATTGTTTAATATAATTTCATTAAAACTAAAACATAAATATAAAAAATAATTTTAGTTCATATTCATAAAAGGTTTAGATAATTTCATTAATAATTATTAATATTTTTTAATTTAATAATATATTTTTCATGTAGTTGGGATCTGAACATTAAAAAGAATAATTATTTTATAAGAATTATTATGATAATTTTTTTAATAAAGTAGATTTCATGTTGAGTGAATGGGATATGTCTTATCATATTCCATGAATTTGAATTATATTTTAAGTAATATCCATTACTACAACATTATCAAATAGAGGTTCAATATATAATGTTGATTGAGAATGCTAGAAGTAAAATTTTTGTATAAATTAAAAGGTGGAAGTATATAAATCATTATATAAAACTGTGGGTCTATTGTAGAATCAATATTCAACTACATTAGTTTCATTGTTCCAATGTATAAAGGGAACAATCTCTAAGAAAATTTCAGGTTATATATCTCATCCTATACATGTAAATTCTAATTCAAATAGGTGACATGTCTAAATACTATTTTATTTATTTAAATGGTGATAATTTATTATGTTGTGGAAATTTATACAAGAAGGAGTGGGGGTAATCTGATTATAGATTATTACTTAAATTAATTTGGATATTATTTTTGATTGAATGATTGAGGTCATATTTTATTAATATATTTATATAAATAGGATTAAAATATAAAATTGAATAAAAAAATATATAAAATCCCTCCAACAATTATATTGATCCAATAAATTTAACTATTTTTAAATGAAAATGAATATATGGTGACCTATAATATTAGAAACACATCAATGTTTTTTTAGACTTTTACCATATATAAAATATGAATAATTATATTTTTAACTTGTTATATGTGATTTTTTGGAATAACACAATGTCACATGGATACATTATTTCAAATATATTATTTATAACATTATTTACATGAATACAATTTTTTCTAATATAGAAATACATATAAAATATTCTGTTAGAGAGATAAACCCAAAAAATGACCATGTTATTTTTTTAAATCATATATATAAATATGAAATATATTTTTCTATTATGTGAATCGAATCCACGATAATTTGAGTTTATTTTTTTGGATTTTGTGAAAAATGAATATCAATTTTTTAAAATAATAAACATGTGTATATTGGAAAAGAACTATAGAAAATTACCTTCTAATGACATGAAATGATTAGAAAATATATTTTTTTTATGTGATTGAGTAAATTGGGTATCAATATGACTTTTGGTGTGTTGTGAAAAATAGAGACATGAATTATTAAATTGAAGTGAATTCCTTTAGAAATGTGTTTTAGGTGTTCAAATCGAAAAAAATACCATGTATTTCCCTTCAATCAGTTAATACAAATAATAAATTGTTTTTTCAAATGTAGGATCTTAGGCCATACCAATGTAGATTTATGTTTTATTTGAATGAATGAAAACATAATTTTAGAGATTAAAACTCTAAAATGTTCATGTAAAACAATAAAATAAAACATCTTATTGAAACAATATAAGAGATAATATTTATTTTAATTTTTTTAATATTGGAGGGGATATAACATCCCTTTTACAAGATGTGTTTCTGGAATCATTGAATAATTAACATTTTAAAAAATAATTTTTTAAAAGTTGATTCATTGGGTCAAAACCTAAACAATTATATAGAATTTATAGAGATTGAATTTAAAAGAATAGTTTATTGATTTTTAAAATTTATAAACTGAAACCATGTCTATCTGAGTTGATGATTTCTTAGTTTGACTAGATTATTTCAGTTTTTTATGATAAAATGATTAATATAAAATAGAGAATATGATTCAGTGGACATAAATATCAGTCTCATAGAATAATAAATTTGACACAATGTAATTACTATATTAATTACAATATTCAAATTAACATCCTATTCAATAATTTTATTAATGAAACCAAAGGGGTTATTAATGATATTGATTTAAAAAAAGTATTTATTTTTTATAGAATAAATTTTTCCTATGAAAATGAGTATACCATGTAATAGAAATATTATTATATTTTTAAAATTAATAAAAATTTATTGAACAAGACAACAAGTGTAAAAAATTATTAACATTAGATTTGTATTATTAAGTTCAGTACATATCTACATTAATTTGGATCAATCATAATTTTTCAAAAAATTCCTCAGTATTAGTTTTTAGTTCTACTAATGAAGAAAAGTTTATATGAAATTCAATTTTGATTTATATCTTTTTTTAAACACATTAAATCACTTCCACAATTACAATTTCATTAAATCAAAAGTATTTATTAGTTTTAATTAAAATGAAATTATAATTTTTTCATTGTATAGTGTTTCTTGGATTTTTTTGGTAGAATCAATGAATGAATCATCGAACATTGATAGTTTATATGTGGGTATATATTTTGGAGTTAATTTTTTAAAAAATAGATTATTTTATTTATCGATATTATTCATTTATGAATATTTTATTCGGAGAATCCATAGAAGGAATTAATGATTTAGGTTGTTTCATACAATATTTTAATTGTGCGAAATGATGATAAAAAAATATTTTATGAAGATGGGTATGTTTGTTATTTTTTATAGGATCTACAAATTTATTTCATAATATATCATTTAATATTAAATTTATGTTTATGTAATGGAAAACATGATAAGGACAATTAGATTTTTATAAACAATTACATTTTTTGTCTGAGTTTTCAGTCAAAACTAAAATAAATAATTTTATGTTTCTAAAGAAATCTGGATGTGTTCATTTTCTTGGATTCCTAATATTTTTCAAATATTTATTTAATCATATATTTTTTGGAGTATATAAAATTTATTTGTGCCAAAATGATATATGAAATTTTTGAAAAATAAAAACAGTTATGTGGATATTTATTAATATATTATCTACCAAACATATTTTATTTTCCTTATTGTTAAATATAATTTTTTATTTTATTATGTAATAGCCATCCTCATTAGATGGGTTGTGGGTGGATGTTAGAGTTATGTTGTCTATTTGATAACTATATTTTTAAAAGAATTATGGTATACATGTTTTGAAATATATATGAGTTTTCTAATGTATATATATATATATATTCAATTTTTTTTCTAAATATTTGTTTTTAATTTGTTAATATTTAATTTTAGTATGTATTTTTAAATTTTTTTTAATATTATTTAATTATAATTTTTATTTTTTTAATTGGTTTTTCGTGGTGTATATAGTCTACCATATAATATTCACTAATATATCAATTATTAGTTGTTTTCATAAATATATTTACTTCAATTTTAAATATTTTTTTGATAATAAATTTTAAAATAATTCCACTTTCATGTTTTTTAGCAGTGGTAAGATTATTTTTCCCACATTATTGAATAAAAAAATTTAAAATAAGAACCACCAATTAATGTATGAGAAGCTATCCCTAAATAAAAATAAACTACTCTTTTCGAAACCATCACTAATAATTTGAATTCCTAATTACTTGATTTTTGATATTATAAAAATTAAATAATCCAAACAACTGATGTTCATTTTTGGGTCGGTAGATTAAACAACCCCTAAGTGGATGAAAAACCACCAATGTTGGTTTATTTTTTGAATAGTAATTCCATGGGTTTTATTCATAATATATGGTCTATATATAGATCAACATGGATGGGATAACAAATTAAAATCTAATGACAAATAAAATTATTGTTCCCTATAATTATATGATACCCACAACCAAATATTCATTGATATATATAGATAATCTTCAAATTAAATTCTAATATTTTATAGCATTCGGTCCTATTAATATTAATTCATAGGTTTATAAATATTTAATAAAATATAAACTATAATTAACATATTATAATTGATAACTGGTGATGGAATTTTAAATTTATTGAAATCCTCTACAAAAAATGTGTTTACCCAGCTACATCATATATAATTTTCTTATGAATCAGCACTACATCCATGAAAAAAACATAACGTTTTATGAAAAAATCATTCAAATCATCCAAAAACATTTTATATGAATGTTAATACAAACTAAAATAAAAATAATATACTACCTAATTATTAAAGAGATTGATATAATTTTTGATAAATTTATTTAGTATTATGGATTATGTGTATCAACAAAAATTCATATACATTTTCTTATATAAATTTTTAATTCTACTAGATCAGTTATTTTTTGTGATCTTCATTTAAATAAATAATTTATCACTTCTAACTCATAAATAAGATTACGAAAATACAAAATAATATCTAATTTATGGATATATATATATTTTTTTTGGCATATTCATTAATATCTTCCAAAAAACATTCAACTATTTACATGACTTACCTTCAATCGTAGCATTAAAATATTTTTTTCAAAAAATCATTTTACAAAATAACTTATATATCATAACATTCATATTTCCATGGATAGATTAATTTCTATAACATAAACGTAATAATTATGTTTTATAACTATAGTTTTCAAATATCGTAAGAAACTAATAATTTTTAGCAAAACATCCCCGTCAACTTCTACTCATCTAAATAACAAAAAATCCAATATATTAAAATATATATCAGTAATTTACCCAAATTATATTTCGTTTTCAAAACTTTATAATAATATAAATATTCTACATGTTCTATTTTTTAATATTTCCATCCAATATACCATAAAAATGACACTCCGTCAATAATAATTATCCATATTTGACAATATAATTTAATGAGTGCTTATATTTTAAGATTTGTGAACATTTGAACATTCATGAATATTATAATACATTAAATACTAATGAATATTAGATTAAAAATTTTCAAATAATATAAGAGTTAAATCCAATTATATGATATAAAATAAACAGTGAATTTCCCTAATATTATCCATATTATTTTGTTTAAACCCATTATTCTAATAAAATTTAATATGAATTGTGTCACTCTATCATATTTATCATTACATAAGATAATTTCATATAATAATAAGAAAATAAATTTTTTGGACAATGTAAAATATGGAGAGAAAATATTCAACCACATAGTATTTGGAAATTAGTTGAACTCTAAGATTCAAACTATGCATCAGGAATATAGGTTTAGCTAGTGGGTATTCATTGATATATGCATCTAGATGCTATAATCCATCAATAATAAATTCTAAAATTTCATCATCCACCTTCTCCTTTATAATGTGATAATAGATTTCAATAATTTTTTTGAATGTGTTGTGATCTATATTTTTTGTTAGTCTACTAGCTCTCATTGTTGTTGCACTAAATTGACATAATTTTTCATAAGACATCATCATAAAATTCCAATTTTTTCATTATTATCAAATATATATAATCCATTGTGGTTGAAATATATTCTACATATATTTTTCATAATGATACACAATGTTAATTTATAGTCATAAATACAACTCAATTATTTCAAAAAAAGAATCTTCAGGACTTATGAATTTTTGACACACTATAACTTTATCCCAGTTAGTATTTGAATAAGCCACTAAATCAAAATATTAAATATATTGTAAAACCCAATCAATGTCCAAAATTCCCTATATATAGTTCATTATTTCTTTTAATGAGAATATGTGTACATTATTTGGAGATCTTAGAAAATGTACTATTGTGCATGTTTAATATAAAATATAATGACTAGTGGTAATAAAATAGAGTAAAATAAAAATAATAAATCTATTAAATATTTACTACTCTACACCCACTATATTAATGAATTCCATGTCTCATTTGTATGACTATAAGCACTAAAATGTGTTAAATCATGCCCTTGTGATAATTTTTGACATGCCACTAGTATATTTATTTATCCCGATAAATATTTTCCCTTCACATTTAATGTATTTGTATCTAATGAATGTTATTCAATAATATTGTAATTGAAATAAGATATTATAAGTGCATTAATTGTGATTAAATCTAAAACATAATATTTTATTACCTCATATTGATAAATCATCAATACATACCATCTCCATGAACCTCTCACAAATTTTACTTTTAACATAGAGATTATCGTCAATTACACAACATTGGATCTTCAAATTTATGATAATTGTATCTATATATAAATATCAATAATGAGGATCCTTATTTAATATATATAATTCCTTTTTAAAATTAGATACTTTTTATTCCACGTCTCTAATAAACAATCCTAATTGTTGTTCGATATAAATTTCTATATTCAATAATCTATTTTTAATATTCTAATTTAAATACATTTTATGAAATTTTAATATCCATTGTACATCCACATTTAAATATTCTCATAATGAACCTATTCATACCACTAAATCCAATTAATCACCAAAATTAAATCCATTATATTGTTTTTATAATTTACAAAACCACATATCTTTATTATAGACCACTCATCTGTGATCATCAATGTTATTTTATTATAATATTTGATAAATCAAATAATAGTGTTTAGGTATATCCATAAGTTCCAATGTTGGATTTTTTTTATTTTTTAGATTTAACCATTCATATTATTAAATCATGATAGCTCATTTATATATCCATAAAAAATGATGTCTTTAATTTGTAGAGTAATGTAATGTGATCTATTATTTTCATTCATCGTGATAGTTTTATATAATTTTTTATCTAAATTAATGTGTCTTATGTTAACATATAAGGTAATTATTCATTTTTTTTTCATTATAGGGTTTCTCCTTTATTATTTTTTCTTTTCCTCAATATACACTTTATACTAATCACTATTTTTTAATTTTTTATCTGTAATGAATCCCCCATCATCTATTATTCTTAATTATTAACTTAATCAACTAAACAATGATATTACTCATTATATTCATATTACACAGTCTTCACCTCTCATTAGTCTACTAGTTGAATCTTTTTTGAAACATTTAATGGAATTAATTTCGATGTATAAGAGTAAAAATATATCACTATTTGTAGATACAATATTCATTCCCTAATATCCCTCATTATTCTGAATATAACATATTCTTCAAAAAAATCTCTGATATTTAAATGTGGGTTTCCAACAATGTGATGTTTCATATGTAATCTTCCCCAATCAAGGACATGAAAATTATCCATTTTGAGTATACACACCAACTTGTATATCTTGTTTCTAATTATTTCTGAGATATGTAACATTTAATCAATAGTTTATGAGATGTGTTATTTACTATATAGTTAATCCATTCCAAATTGTTATTTTTTTGTTACGTTTATATCATTGACACTTCATGTTTTATAATATTGGGTTTAGTTAATTTTTTAACATAAATGTATGAGTATATTGTTTAAAATTGTAGTCGTTAATGATTATCCATTTTCATTTTCCACTCTTCTTATGAAAATTTCTATACAGTTTACTAATTATCATGATGATTATATAAATGTAGGGCATCATATCCTACTATAGTAATCAATAATTAAAATTAAATATTTCTCAACACATGTCCATCCTACATATGCATAAAACAATTTACCATGAGAACTAGATTATGAAGATATTAGTCTCATTTACACATTTAATGATAATGGTTTCATTCAATTTTTACCCCTAAAATTATATCACAAATTTTTTTACATTCAATTTTATAAGGAATATTAATCATATCATTCAACATGGACAGATTCTGTAAACCCTACTACTAGATTTTTACAAACATCATATGACATAAAATATTTGTATATATTATACAATATATATAACTTTATCCTCAAATATCCACAAGTTTTAATTAGACATTTATTTTTTATCACTGAAAAAGTAAATGTATATCCACAGTGAGAATATTGCATATATTTTATTCGAATTTATCTACAAAAATAGATTTACATAAATACAATACACTATGATAATTATGTATATTTTCATTAATAAAAAAACATATGAATTCTACAATTCACGACTAGTTACGTGAGGGAAACTTCCCCGTTTGAATAAGAATTTTCCTTCATTTCTATGTAGCACCACTCAATTAGTAATTCCAATGTAAATGTGGATAAAATTCATATTAATCAGACTATATTATGAGTGTAAAAACCCATATAATTTATGTTTTGTTTATTTATTTATTTTTATATAAAATGTGTATATTTTACGTTTTAATAATTTCTTAGACTTTTGGGAATTACCTAAGAATTGATATAATGTAATTATAATATTTTTTATTTTAAAACCTATAGGTTTTGTCATTTACAACCATGTCTAATTTTGTAAAAATGTGAATATTGTAGATATAGGATTTGGTCTCATGGCTTAATTAGTTCAATATGTGAGTCATATATTCGCCACATAAACCATACCTATTTCTTTTTTAGTACTAATTTGATTATAAATTTAAAGGGGATTACTAAACAAGAAGTGGGACCCCCCCTTGGTTGTCACGGGAATTCATACATCTCTCATATGTACATGTATATAATTTTGGGTTTTATCCATTATTTTTTTAATAAATTGAACACCATTCTTTGATATTAGATTTTAGTGGCTAGTATATTGTTGTCACTCTATATTTTTTTAATTTAATACTTTATCTAGAAATATATCCCTAATGATATCTAATATACATTATTGAAAATTTATTTTTTTCTTCTCTAATTTTCACTAGTCTAGGATTAATCGAAGGCTTATATTATATTGGTATATTTCTACAAATATAATGTGGTTTCTTTTTAAGATATCCCTTTAGTCTCGATTTATTTATGTGTGTCATTATTGTTTGGTAAATTCCACATTATTGAGAATTATAAATAATTTTTATAAATATGTGTTTTTGTCCTTTAACAAGGATATATGATCACTATTAGTGATATAAATGATCCTTTTGTATGATTATAAAAAGTCTTTATCCATGGCATGGTATTTGATAAATTTGTAAAATGAGATAATAATTAAAATGGTGACACTATGGATTCCTTAGATATCAAGAGTGACACTATATTGGTAACCCCAGATTATTAATACATGTTCTTACATATAGTGAAACATTTATTTATTAATAATATATTTAATTGAAATAATGGCATGGATATGTAATTTTCTTGTGAATCTATCATAAAATTAACAGTTTTTATCACCTCATGTCAGCCTCTAGTTATATTATGACTAATAGTATGGAGTACCATGTGGTATTACTCCAATTAATTATTATAAATTATAGATTTTTGTTCCATTAGGTTCTCCCTCATGGACTCAATTTCATGAATGTTATAGAGTACTTGGGTATAGTCCCCCTAATACTAATTACAAAGCACTTCTCATAGACCCTTAGAGTAGTCCCCCCAGACTCATTATGACTATTTGAATTTATTTTCTTGTAACATTGGATCTAATATGACTAGATCATTGGGAATAATTGTACATGATCCCTAGAGATTAAATGACTACTTTATTTTATTCCACGGATTTCAATCATATATCTATAATGAATAATAATTTTGACTTCCCTAGATAATATCCTTGGAAATTAGGTGACTACAAATTTTGGGAATGTTGGACAAAGTCCATAGATCCGACATGTATTTTGATTTGGGATACTTTAGATGAGACCACTGGACATATGATGTCTACATATCTATTCATACTTAGATTTTATCGTTGAGTATAGATGATTACAATTTTTTATTCAAGGGGCTCATTCCCCTGAAATGGTAGTTCCTTTGTTGGTTTTAAGGATATAGAAATCTTTTTCTGGACGTATAATGTGTGGTAGATTTTGGGTGTCACCAAAAATTGGGATCAATGATCATTTATGTATCTATATTTTCATTTAATTATTATATACATAATTATAAACTATATACCCATAAGATTCTATTTTAAGTATAATTTGGTGTTCCCTATATATTATTACTCATGCTATGATTGGAATACATTTAGTACTTCAGAAAGCATCACAGTTGTGGAACATGAATATTTAATGAACCCTATGACAAATGTGTGACTCCAAGGATAGAGAAAAAGATTTTAGGATCATAATAGGATTGATGTCAATTTTTTTGTGTAATTTCCTTGATTTTTCAATTTTTTCAGTTTATATTTATTTTATATGACGTAATAAATTTATGAATTGTTTAACATGTTCAGACATCATTTTCATATATAATGGGATTCTGTTTATTTAAGGAAATATATTATGAAATATATGTATTATCTTATATGGATGTATTTTACATTCTTTTACACTATATTATTATCAATGAGGTATGTAATTACACACTACCAATTGTACCAACATAGATTCGAATTACATTTCAATAACTTATGGGGTATATGATAGTGCACTTACGGATTTGTTTCAAATCTGTCCAACACATTTGGATGAGGTCTCCAACTATGAGTTATTACAATGTTATATCATATAATTTTATTTTCTATAACAATATTGGTAATATAGTGATGGTATTATCTTATTTGGTATATTATACGAAACATATGGTGGGTATTTTCCGAGTAAAATAATAGTTAGAATCTATATTATTTTGTATGGTATTGATGTTTTTAAATTTTTATATAAATTTGGATTATTTAACATTGAGTGGTACACATTTATATGAGGAAACTAATTTATTGGATAATTTATATTGATCATAATGGTCAAAGGAAATGTATACAATAATATTTTTTGGAACATAATATTCACATTCCTTTTCCCGGATTTTCAATGATTTTTTAAATGAACAAAATTTATTACATGATCACATTCACTTATTATTATGTGGAATAAATTTTTTTAAAATTATAAATTATAATGAATTTTTTTATATATCATGTAATGGAAATTTAGTAAAATAATCATCTATTGTAAAATTATTTTTTCAAATTAAGTGGTTTAAAAATTATTATAAGGTCACATTTTTTTATTATGTTCCATCATATAAATAAAATTATAACTCAAAATTATAATTCATTTTCCCTTATATCAAGTAAATGACATGTAATTTAATCGAGACATGGTTTTTATCTATTTTATTTAAAAATATTTCAAAATATTGATGATGTAGATTCTATATGAGAAATTTAAATATTAGGTATATAAATATGTATTATTCTAACACTGTGTATCAGTTTTTTGAGATGGTGATATCGTTTTGGTAATCAGATAAATGTGTTATAATATTTAAATTATAAGGATATGTTACCCAAATTATATTTGTCCTTAAACTATTATACACAAAATGGTGTTAATTATAATTAATTTTGTGTGTGTTAGGAATTATTCACAAAAAAACTATTACGATGTCAAATTGTATTCAACTAGGGAGGTCATGTTTGTTTATAGACGCTTCTTGGCTAGAAAATCACAAATAACTAATCATAAATATGGATGAAAAAAATTGAGAGATCTTATTATTTTTAGTTCATATTAAATAGATTTGTCTTCTATATGAGCCATCTCAGATATCACAGTTTTGAATGAGTTTTTAATATGGAAAACAAAATTATTTATTCATGAGGGTGGTCGCCTATATGTTGAGTATTTTATTAATCATATTCAACATATCATTTAGAATATTTAAATTCATGACTAATGAATGGAATAATTTATAGGTAATAATCTTAGGGGAATATTAAAAAAGATTTGTGAATTTTTATTCTAGTAAGGTTAGCAAATTTTCTTCGTTGTGCATGAATACTAGAAAAATATATTTTAATAATCAATATCAGAGACCCTTATAATTGTTTCCATTCTTGAGTTGTTTTTTCCATTAAAAATGTTTTTGAATTTATTTCTGTTATGGAATTTGATCTACAATTAGTGTATTATGAAATCATTTTTTCATAAAATCAAAATGAGGGGTTAATCATAAAATTTAATTTTTTGTTTATATTTGAATAAATATTGTTAACAAGTGGGCCAACATTTTTGTTTGAAAAGGGTATTGATGTTTTATGGGGTTTTTTTGGATATTTATTATGATAATTTTGGCTTCAAAATATCATATTTAGTTTTTAAATAGAAACTATTTATTGTGGAATTGTGATTATATTAAAAATAAATTTAAAAAATTATTTCCAATTGAATATGTTATAAATCATACATGGTTGGAACTTTGGTAGTGATATAAATTTTTTTTAATATTGAGCCTCATGGTTTGTTGAAAATTATTATTTTTTCTTTTGTATGGATTATTGTGACGTGATTCATAATGAGACCATAGGATGTGTATTTTATTTTTATCGACATTCGAGGTGGAATGGTTGTGATTTTGTTGTCAGCCCAGCGGGATTTTTTATTGTAATGTGTTTAGAATGCTTTCTTGTGGCCCACGTTGATTTTTATTCCATGAGAAGAATGAGTTTTATAATTTTGATTTGGTTGTAAATTTATTAGCTATATGATTTTATTAAGTAGATAAGACCCACTTATATGGGAATTACACCTGTAATTATGTTTTTTCATTGATGAAAATGCAATGAGATATTTAGTGATTGAATGTGTAACCATTAACCTACTTGGAGTTAGGACCACTTTTGTGTGTCTTCTGTTAACATGTTTTTTACTTTTGATATTGCCTCAAGATTGTTATTTTTTATTCCTTTTTTATATATTTCCATGTATATTGTTTACATCATGTATGAATTACCACGATTTGGTTATCCTATTTTCGATTATTAATGTTGTCAAATAGTTATATTCATTTTTTAATGGAATTATTTATAAGATACTATGATTTTTTATAAATATAGTTTCTATTTATTTCATTTTAACCATCATGTTGGGTGTTTAGTACATTTTAATTAGTGAATTTAGAAATTGGAATGAACCTGACATTATTATTTGGAATGATTTTGAAATATTTTAAAACATGGGTGGGTTTATTTTTAAAAAGTGTGAAATTTTTAAATAGATATGGGTTTCACATTTAATGTTTATGGTGGTTTGAAAATCCAAATAATGGAATGTTTTGTGAAAATATTTCTTAGATAATGTTCATGTTTTCTGATTTTTTAATCCCCTATACTATGAAATGGAAAATGTAAACCTATTTTTCTTCTTTTATTTCCAAACTAGTGAACATGTATTGGTTTATAAAATGAATTAAATGGAATCATGATGGTAACCTAAAGGATTTGGATAACACCCCACAAACTCTACTTGTGGGGTATATAGTATTCATGTCACGTGTAGGTTTCTATATGTTTTTTGTATTTCTGGTTGGATCTTTTTTCTTATTCTATAGTACTTTTATTATGGATGATTGTGGTGATAGGAGAGTCACGTAGAGTTGGTCATCAAACATCTGGTTTCCCAAAAATGGTTAGATCAATCCTAGTATCATTTTCTTAGGTCTAATTTTATTGGTTTCTAAATTATTTTTGTATCCCACATTTTTTTTAATTTATTTGACATGTATAATGTCATGTACCATTTATCATTATTATTATGAATTTTTTTAGTCTCTTATTTGGTTCCACTTTGATGAAACAATTACCAAGGGACATGTAAAATACTCTTGAATATTGTTATAAACCTGGGTGGATTGGGGATTCCCATCAGGTATCTTGATGAATAAATCATGAATTTTATTGATGGATATCTTAGGTTCGGTTGTTAAACAATTCCATGGGATGGATAAAATTAATTCTATTATTGATCTCAAAAATTCTTAAAAATATTGAAAATAAAATATATACTTATAAGCATGAAAATCATTTTTTCTCAATAAATTTAATATAAAAACTATTTATGGATGTTAAATTAATTTTATTCAATATATTATGTAATGAATTTAAATAAATTATATATCAATATAGAATTATTTAATCTAAAAACAAACAAAACATTTCATCCATAAAACAAATTTTTGAAAAAATTAGATCTTTCTACTTTATGATTACATTATATACATTTCTAGTAATTTAATAATAATTTTGTGAATTATAAATCCTATTTATATAATGGTAAACAAATCCTTATGTTTAATATGTAATTTTTTTTTCAAATAAATAAAATAATATTTGTAAACAGTACATTTCCACAGAGACATTTTTTATTGGAATAACACTCATGGTCATTTCTCAACTATTTCGTGGATTTTCATAACATGATTGTATTAAAATAATTTCCTAAATTTAATTATCCATTTATTTTAAATATTTTTAATTTTTATTATGTAATTACATTTATTCTTTATTTCATTATCCATAATACATTTAACACATCAATGTTTTTAATACAAAATATACAATAAGCTATCATGGTGATAAATTATAACTCTTATAAGAATCCCCCCTCAAGTTGTTTTTATTATAATGGAAATGGATTTTTACATTTATATATAATTAATTCCTTCAATTCCCACATATATTCCAAAAAATAGGATTCGATAAAAGAATTTTATCCAGGGGAGTGGTCTTGTTCGGTAGCACTTTATCTTTATAATTAACAATATTTATATATTATTCAACAAAAAAAAATATTCTATATATGTAATAATTCTATGTTATGTATATGTGAATGATAATTTCAATATATCTTTAATGAAGATACATGAAACATTGTATTTAGTTAGAGAAGGTTTGATGGATGCATCGAGTGAGATGTTGTTGTCCCAATATGATCAAGATTCCCATAGAGACAAATATATTTAGGGACCAACATCGTAATCCTTCCCAATATAAAAATATAGTATTAATAATATATATTTATGAATACATTCTCTCAAATAAAAAACTATAGTTATCCATGATGGTTGTCTACATAACTCTTTTATTGACATTGTGTTTCACTGATGTGATATTTAGTGTCTATATCATTCTGTGCCATTTCCTAACCTCGCTCTGGTCTCATTAGTTTCAATTCCCCAAATTTCATCTTACAATTTTGATGTTATTGACTTGTTTCAATAGAGGTATTCAAATGGATCCATCTCAATGATTAATTAAATATTATTTTTGGAAAATTTCACTAATGGAAGATCATTATCCCAACCTCCTTTAAAAAGCTTATATTAGACTCTCAATTTAACTTTTAGGATTTTAATATTTCTCAGAGACTAACCATCTTTTTGCGGTTGATTTTCAGTGATAATGTTTGAGTAAATATTCAACAATTTCTATAGAATACTCAAATACACTGAATAAAACATATGATATCGATCATATTTAATAGGGCATGATACTACATGATGTCATAAAACCTACATAATACAAGTACATGCAATTTTTAAACTGATATATCTTCTGTAAAATCAATGAATTGAACTAATATCATATAGTTATGAAATAAATCCTAAATAGAATTATAGACATTAAATTTCATTGAGATTCCTATGAAAAATATCTTCGTGATATTCCCAATTTCTATATATGTATCAGTAATTGATGCATTATTCATTAATATATTTTATGTTCGACATCAACTTTATGAATTTTCAAGAATCGAAATAAAAACTCTAAAATAACAATCATTATTTGTTAACAACGAAAATAATCTGTAACATCTCTATAAAATATTGAATTCCCAATACGGATATATAATGATGATCTACGTTCCTTTTCAAATAGTTCATTATGTAATTATGTTTTTAATGGGAATAATATTTGGTTTCTATAATTGATCATTAAATCACTATCATAATGATCTTGAGGACATCTCATACCTTCTTTTACAAATATAAAACATCTTTCTTCACCTCTTTAATCGTTATTTAATTTATGGATGTATATTAACCAGATAAATATAGTATTCACCAATTTCTATCAGGAATTTATTCTCAACCATATTTAATTCCATAAGTATATATTATTTTCCAATTCTTATCATGGAAAAGATTATAGGGTTCTTAAAACTATAAGCATTTACCCCCTTATTCTCCTTCTCATAGAGTTTATTTACTAAGAATATATAATGATTAATCATCATGAACGATCTCCTTTTCTCATATTTATCACATTATTTGTGAATAAATTCTTTATTATTTAATGAAAGATATATATATATATATCAAATTTTTCAATAAAAAATATTTTTATCGCAAATTCATTAAAAAAACACTTCCATCTATAAAATATCAGTTGGGTTATTTTTTCTTAGGAACAGTCAATTGGCTTGATACATACACTATGACCATGATATTCATTATGAGGATAAATCATAGTACCTTATTTAATATGTCACAATAGACCAAAAATACCATTATCTATAGTGGGATAAGGTGATCAATGGTACATTGAACATCCTTTTATTAAGACACATTAAATTACCATTACATTCATAGTTTCTAAATAACTTGAGTACATTTGTTATCAACTATATTACTGTATTGGACAAGTATGGGAAATTTCTCACAATTAATTATAAGAATATAGAAATTCCTATGAAAATGAAATCAAATTTATCATGGATAATATTAAAAAAATTAATAATATAAATATTTAGTGGACCAATGGATATATCATCACATGAAATTAACCATTAATGATGATTTACATATACCAAATTAAATCATTCTCAATTTTGTATTTACCTTTCCATGATTATGGCCTTCACCACAATCTATAAATTATTTTTATTTTGTTATCTTGTCATTGTATATATTACAATATCATCTATTTTCACTACCATAAATTCTTGATGGAACTAACTAAATAATTTATTCATTAGATCCATTAATATAGTTGGGGGAATTTTATGTCCCAATTAAATCACAATATATTCATACTGTTCATACATCATATAGATGGTAATCATTGTTATTTTTTCTCTTTTGACACTTATATAATGATATCAATATCAATGATCATTATTTTAGAAGTACTAATCTGAAATTAGTTGATTAAACACATCTTAAATATGTGTTAGAGGAAAATCATTGTTTTTCATGATGTTATTAATTTCATGATAATCAATGAAGAGATGTATTGAGTTTCATTTTATTAAAAAAATGAAAAATGTGCCCATCATGTTGAAGAACATTGTTGAATGAGATCTATATGTAGATTACATTGATATTGATTTTTAATTCAGTAATCCTAATTGTGTACATTTAATCATGATCCTTTAAAATAGATTTGGAATGCAGTATTAATTGATTATAAGACATAACAGAATAATTAATGATCATAATTGGATCATATTTTAAATACACTATCATATTGGCATGAAATAATTATACCTTTATTTTTGAGATTTACTCAAACCATTTTGAAAACACATGCCTCATCAATAGTTAATAATGGAAAGATATTGGAAGTAAAATAACTAGCATGTTCATATCTATCCTCTCACTAATTGACTATCATTTTCTAACTAAAAATATAAAACATGACTTGAATTTATTAGTCGTTCATATGGGATATATATAGAGACAATATACATGGAAAATCAAATCAAATATAACCATATGATGAATAATATAAATTTATTCGATGGACATACCTATAAACATATATCAAAGATTTCACATAGTCCTTATATGTTATTATAAAACAATTTAGAGTTTTCAATAGTAACTAGATATCTAATCACGGAGGTTATGTATTAGTAAGAATTTAAATGATTGAAGGATAAAAATTAACTACGATCAAATATGATATTTTAAGAATTTAACACACATAATATAAATTATGCATCACTATTATGTCATCCATTCCATAAAAAAGCATAATGGTCCCATTGATCAATAAGAAGTACATATCGCCTTGAAAATTCTTATTACCTAGAGAATCAGTTCAACGATGTCATATATTAATGCATCGATTTGTCAGCCAATAAGAATTTATTATTAGAATATATCGCAATTAGTTCATCATATTTTTCACGAACTCTTTCATAATATTCATTAAAATGTATTTTTTAAAAATTACCGATCCATTGTCAAGTTAATATTTCGGGGGATTGAGAAAAACATTTATATATATATAATTACGTTAGTATAATATCAAAAATATTGAACAATAATTTGGGCCTCTAAATATTCATAGATTACTATATATAGGGGAACGATAAATTATTAGACTATTTCTTGAAGGATAATGACAATATCCCAAAAATGACTTCTCACACATAACCCCTCTTAAACACAACCTACTTAATAAAATTTGTTCATAAAATAATGATAATAGAAACATAATAAATAGTGATATCAAGAGTATTTAAGGGTAAACATGGGAAAATTCAATTTTATATAAAAAGGGACCAAAATATAGGCATATTTGTATGATTTAATGTTCATAAAAAATGAAAACTGACATTGTAATTCAAAGGACATAAAGTATGTACCATGTAACCATGAATTTTAATCAAAAAATACACGAGTACAATGAGTATAGGATCATACATAATCAATTAGGATCCCTCACAACATATAATATGAATAATAAAAACATATATATGAATGAGTGGAATGATCAGAAAAAATAATTTTATTTCAATCATAATATACCACTTCTAATATTATGAATCATATTGAACAATGTCCTATAGGGGAATGTGTTTAGTCCCCATTGACTTTTCATTCATTCTAGAATGAGTGATATATTAGATTGGGTAAAATATACATTCAATTTCAAATTATTTCGGGAGATATAAATATTTATAAAATGATTTTTAGGTATATATACTTGTTTAAAAACCTATCATATAATAAAATCCTTGTATATGTGTGTTATATGGTCATAAAAATGCATCATTTCATCACAACATATAAACCCATGCAATGAAATTTTTTTAATGAAGACATCTTTATAACATCATCATAATATGAGATCTATTGAAGAAATTTATATTATAATAATATTTAATACCTAGTGAACTATAATACATTTTTAATGGTAGAGAAATATTTAAACCATAATTTTAAAAATTTATTATATATATATATATATAAATTGATTTCATTCATTTGTAATCATTTTAAATTAAAAATTACATAAAAAACGAGGTTGATATTTTTTATAAAAAATAATGAAATCATAAAGAAGAATTCAAATCATTACTAAGGGTAATTATTGAAAAAAAACTATTAATTTAATATTTTTGGAGAAAATTATTCTTATATTTTTTTTAAATTAAAATATAGTTGCGTGGTATAGTATAAATTTATATACAAAACTTTTAATAAGTATTACATAAATTAAAATGTAGTGTAAATTATTCTTATCAAACATTTTGATATATTTTAAAAATCAATAACATATTTTTGATGAATATGGATTTGGAAGTGAATGATTCTCTACTGAAAATGCTAAATAATATTATGATGTGTTAAAAAATCTATTCATTTTTGTGAAAAAAAAAATTAATCAATAAAAATAATATTTGTAAAAGAAAAATATTAATTATGAAAAATATAAATTTATGGGAAAAAATAGATGGAGATATCATACAATTTCACTATAGATATTCAAACATGAACATTCCAGATTATGAAAATTAAATTTCTACATATATCATAACCTTAGGTATTAGAATAGTTCATATATTTTATTGAATATATATTAAATTTTTATATGTATTAGACATATATATCATAGATATATTAAAACCTATCCTACCAGATATGATACATTCGTTATTTCAAATTAATATATTTGTAAAAAAATTCAATTAAATTCTATATTCTAATATTTAAATGTCTTGTTTTAAATGAATATATTAGTTTAAAATGTTTTTTCCTGAAAACATTGTCATTATTTTTCCATATATATAATATCAATAATTTAATAAGATTAATTTTTATTCATTATTTAAATGTTTTAAAAAATTATTTAATAAGATGATTAAAAATAAATAATATGACAATATGGCGGTGGTAGTTTGTACATAGACATGGGTGATAAATTTAATATTCAAGGAATATGAATGAAATAATTCTTAATAAAAATATATATATTAATATAATTATTCTATCATATATATTAATCCAATTTATAAATATTACCAGTCCTATTGGGCCATGGTGAAGAACAATGAACATAGGTTTATAGGGATATATTTTTATACCAACATAAGATCAATGATTTAATTTTTTGTTGGATGGAAATGATAAAGAAAAATGTTTCACCATTAACATAATATAATTATTATAGTTATGATTCATATTTTTTTAATAAAATTTATATAATATTTTTAAAATATGTATAATAATAAATAAACATGAAAGTACTCGGTTAAGAGGAATATGTATTTAGTGGGTATTTATACTTTGATTAGGCCTTAATCTTTATAAATATAGTAATTTTCTAGGACATGGAAATCTAGGATGTGGTGATGAATTTTTGGAATATATTGGGTTAGGAATAGGATATGATGTATTACTCAATGTATGTGATGGAGTGATGATAGGAGGTTCCCATTTAAATGTGAGGGGTGGGCCACCCTAATAAATATTAATTTTTAAAAAATAATATAAAGTATTTTTATTCATAAAGTGTCACAAAATGTAATTTTTTTTAATATTTGATATTTATTGGTGAAAATCCACTTATACATTTGTATTTTCACATTATTTAGTGACAATTGAATTATTATCACTTAGTTTAACACCCTTATTAACCATTTTAATCCATAATGTGTTGAAAAACTATTTCTTGTTATAACTATATATTAAGGATAAAATGTATGTTGAACATATTACCTAATATTAATTATGTTCATTACAGTGTTGGAATAAATTTTTTTGGATTTAATTTATAGTGGTGGTATAAATTATCGACATTATCTTTGGATAATACTCTTTTAAATCATATTTAGTATAATTAAATTTATTTGATGAAAATATATTTTATTTTCCTTCGATGTTTCATAATGAATATCAGATGAATGATAATATATTATAATGAATATATTCTCTTTCATATTCTAGAAAATTATTTATCAATAGACACGAATTTAATATGTTAACATAAACACACACTGAACAGATAAATATAGTCATCTAAAAAATGTCTTCTTTACCTAAAAATGAGATTACTATAATACTTGTAAATTTTATTATCAATTTATTAATAATAAATAATTTTAAAATAGGTTTTAAAAAATATTTTCATTATTTATAATTCTCATAATAAATGAAATCAACTAGTAATTTTTTAATAAAATATTTACATTTATATAAGAATTATTTGGGTAATAATTCAATTAAAATTTTAAACTATTTCATGAATATTATTAATTTATTATTAATGATAATTTATTAATTTTAAATATATTTTATTAATAAAAATTTAATATTTTTATTTATTAATTATTCACTAATGTTTTGTGTAACATTAATCTAAATCTATCAAATATATCAAATTTGTAAAAAATAAATATAATCTAATATCTTGTGGTGTTAAATAAATTGAATTTTAATTCATTGGATGTGTTTGTAATTAAAATAGTTGGGTAGTTTTTAGTATATTTACAAGATACATATGTATCATTTGATAAATATGAAAAAACCAATAAAAATGGAACTAAAAATAAAAAAATGGTGAAATATGTTTTCGTTTTTGGGGTGAAAGTATTTGTCAGTAGAGTTGTGAAAGTGAAAATTATATTTAAAAACATTCCCAAAAGTTTATAAAAATCATAATTAATTCTAAGTATATTATCCATATTTTCAACTTGTTGTGAACTTCAAGGGAATAAGTACTCTTACTGCTTATATTTTCCATGATTACTCCCCATATCTCAATTGTTAATATTCATTCCATATATTATTGATCCATACATGTCAATTGGGAAACCATATATTGTAATGTCCCGGACCTCTCCAGTCCATTACATTATGAAATGATGGTGTTGGAGGTGTTCTGGGAGGTCAAGGGGACTTATCCCCAACACTTTGCCAAATTTCCGGTTCTGTGAACAGTGTTTCCCATTTTATGAACAGTAACAGATCAGTCTCACCGATCGGTCTGACAGATCGGTCTCACAGATCAGTCTGACATATCGGTGTAACACCCCAAGCTTCTACGGTACGCTTCTCTTTGAATAATGTGATAGCGTGTGTTGTACGCAACACCGAGTTCTAACACAACATAACCAATCAAACTAGCCGTTATGAATAGTAATACCTACTTTTTGAAATTATATATATTTTATATTTCAAAATGTACTTCATTTTTGGATTCGGAATATCAAATTTAGCCTAAGGAGAAATTTTGGTACTTTTCGGATAACATTCATATTTTGATGAATAGTGAAAATTACTAAATTTTAATTAAAAACATCTTTTTTAATCAAAATAATTAATAGTGATAAATTATAAATTTGATTGGTTTTAATGTATATTTAGAATATATTTTTACTATGTAATACAATGTTGGTCATTTGACAGAATTTCACAATTAAACCAGACATAAACATGTGTCAATCTTTTGATAGTTATTATCTCTTAAAAACACACTTTTTGTTTTAACAACGGGAATTAATTTTAAATTAATTTCTGCCACTTCTGTGTTTTGAATTTATAAAAATGGATTCCATATTTGGAATCAGGATTTTCAAATTGTTTAAATAGGTAACTTTTATTTTTAAACATTTTGAATAATTACTGCGGTAAATATTTTATTTACCATGGTTAAGGGCAAATCCGGTTAATAAGGGTTAAAAAATAATATTATAATAATAGTAAATTACCCTAAAACGTGTCCTAGCCTTATTGGTTGATAAATATTCTACCATAGGCATCTTTGGGTCGATTTAGTGACCACATGGTGCCACTTGTAGTTGATAGGGACACTTTATTTTAATTAAGTTAAAATGAATACAAAAATGACACGAGCATATATCTTTTAAAAAAACAATTTTTAAATAGGGTTATATATGTTTTATTTTAGATTATAAATATTCATTAGAAAGATAGAAATATTTCCTACATAAGGATATTTTATTTATAATTTTTAGACATTACATAATTTATTTTATTTATGACACAATGATGATGAAGTAATTACTATAATAGTGAAACATTAAAATAATTGATATTATAAATACCCAAATAAATATAATATTAAACTTTTAATGAATTAAAATAATTTTCTAGGATAATATGATATATTAGTATTGATTTATTAGACTTTTTTCTAAGTAATCCATCTGTTATGGGTTTCACAAAAATCAACTATTGAATAGTGTCAAAATTGACATAAAAGAGTTCTTGAAATAAATATAATATTATTAATTGATATTAAATTCCTAAAAATCTAAGGTTCGGCCAAGAGACTTATATCATGATAGGTTCTTCATTAATGGACCACTTGGGGGTATCTTCTATGTATATAGTAATTTTATTAACCATATTATATAAAAATACAAAGAGACATTGTAAAAGTGAAACTAATTAACTTAGAGTTAATACTTAAAGATAAGGTTAATATAAGTACCCAAAACTGACTAAATTCTATTAGTTGAGTTGTTTTCGACCCATCCCCACCTTAAAATTTAAATAATCAACTTTGGAGCCATTATAAACAGAATATGAATTTATTATAAATTAATATTTCTAGCTTTTCCAAAGGTGCCCCTCACCCCTCTTAGAAAAGAGCACTCCTCCTTCTCATTTCTTCACACCATCAAAGCCTTTTGGTTCGGCCAAAATCTGCCCAAATACTCTCCCAACTTCCCTCACTACAACCTAGTGGCCTTAGTTAGATCAGAAAGCCAACCTAAAGAGCCCTTTTGATCAAATCAAAAGGAAGAAACCGAAGAAGAGGTAATGATTTCACCACCCTTTTCCATGTTCCTTTCTTCTTCCACTTCTTCTTCCTTTGTTGTTACCATTCAAAAATAATAACTCCAGTATCATATATATACTGTGATTTTATTATAAATATGGTACAACCATATTCATTATTCTATCCACCCTTTGAATAACATGTCACCATACGTGCGTACGTACGGCTTACCGTCTCCACGTCGTGGTGTAATTGTTATTCAATATATTATTATTTGGATGGATATAATAATGATGTGTAACTCATGTAAATAATAAATATAACAAGTTAATGATTATGTATATATGATATACCATCCATTTATATATTATTTTAATATCAAAAGAATGATATTGTCGCTCGTGCGTACGTACGGACTACCGTCTCCACGAACGCGATGAGATTCATTCTCCATCGTATCCATTCAAGTATACTTATCATTTGATGATTTAAAAATGATGTTTAAGGACTTGATATCATTCTGTTTACGAAAAATATACAACCTATCCATGACAAACATGGATTATGTAAAAAAACATATAAAAGAAAACGAGTAAGTTAACACCCGAAACAACGATAATTCAAAGATATCATTAACAAATCAATGTTAAAAGGTAATATATGATATCATATTAATATATATGATTATTGTATAATTTAATAACAATTATTTCACCATTATACATGAGGTTAACCTACCCCAACCAAGTAAAAGTACAAGGTAATGGGTTTTCATCTCACTCCTAATTCCCGTGAGATTCATGACATATTGCCACCATCACCTTTTGCGTGCTGTGTGTACTGCCCATAATTATATTCTTTGTGTAATTCACGCTAATTTATGTGTATTTACATATTAATTGTATGATACCTCTTTCATGGGTTGTATGTTTCATATGTTACCAAATTGGTAAGGGTTATTTCACAATCTCTTCATTATCTGAGGTTGTTTATACGTAATAATGTACTGGGATCTCTTTATCATCCACATCCATGTTTCTTAAAAATTTATTTCAAAACATTTTTACTATTTACTAGAGAATGGGTTAAATTCATTTAAACCCATATGTGTTTTGAAAGGAATCTTTTTGTCATTTTCCAAACAAGGCACTTTTACCCTTTTCAACAAATTTAAGGTAAGAATGTTTTTTTACTTATACGGTGGGTGCGGCTATTTACCGCCATTATAAAATCATCAAAGTTTCCCTTACAAGATTATAAGAATATTTTAAAAGTAATGTTTTATTTTATATGGCTCTTAAATGATTTAAAAAAAAGATATATTTCTCTCAAATATATGAAAATTCCAGTGCAAATGTATACGTATTCCACGCAAGCTTAAAAATGTTTTCAGAAAACCTGACTCTCGAGTTTGGTAGACATGAAGGGATTGGGAGTGGACCCATCATGGCCTATAATTAGTCGAGCAGTCTTAGAATTAGTTATTTTGTCTTCAAAAGCTTGCATAATGTTTTTAGAAAAACACTGGAGTGTATTTTAGCAATTTTAAACATATGTATCTTCAAAAAAAATTTCATCTCTACGTCTCATGAGACAAACTAGTGTCTTGGCACAAGGCCTTGGCAAAATCATATTTGTAGTCTTGGCACGAGGCCTTGGCTATGTGGTTATGATAGTCTGGAATTATGCATTCCAACATTATGAAAGTGGTTATTGATTTTGCATGTGATTATTCAATAAGTAGAATATCCATGTGAATAATTAAATGGCATTATTTCATTTTATTCATGTTATACCATGTTGAAAGTTCAAGTTTGAAATGTTATTGTTTTAGTTATACATTGACTTAAATTTTTATTCTTATTTATGAAAGTTTCAACTATATTGTTATCCTTACTGGGCATTTGAGCTCACCCCTTTTCTATGTTTTATTTTTCCCAGGAAGTAAGAAGTAAATTATGAATGACCTGTAGGGATATTATGTGGGGATATGAGTGTGGATTATTGAAACAATATGTTGTTGTAGTAGTTTTTCATTTTATGATGTAATGTAAGACTTATGAATATATCTAGTGTTTCCAAGGCTACTAAACCAATCGGTCGTTCGAGATTTGACCTTTCTTGTGATCATGCCAATGTTATGTAATAATGCACCGACTCTGGGTAACTAGGTTCGAGGCATTACAGTTGGTATCAGAGGAAGTTTAGTACAAGCCTTGGAAGCTAGATTTAGATAAACTCTGATTAGAGCACTTAGACCTAAGATTAACTTTGAGGATTAGTATAGAAGAACTTCCTAGAATTTTCATATTGTAGAGATTTTGTGAGTTTTCTGAAAAATACATCCCTGTCTGGATACGAGCAGGTAGAGGTGGATCTGGCACAGATGTACCTAGGGGTAAAACACGAAAACACCACTTTGAGCTAGACTCGAACGGGAACTAGTGCACGACAACGGGCCTTGCTGCACTCTTGGTTACGACACTCCTGGGGGATATGCTTAGGATAACTCTCATTTTCATAACAAATCATTATGAAGGGTTTATGAGTATATACTTCCTCAAAGAAAAAAGTTTTATGATTATGGATTATATCCATAAATAGTTCAATTTATGTTAATTGTTTTATAAGTATGGGATTATGTATTTTGATTCATAAACTGATCGAGTTTATGCCATTGTTTATAAATGGAGCCTATTGGAAGAAATGGAAACCGTATCAATGCATGCACTCCATGTAGGGATTTCTCTCCTGATCAAGATAATTATAGTGGAGATGGTGATGCAACTGGTACCGATCAGCTAATCACCATACTAGGACAACTTACTCAGGTTATGAATAATAACCTTACCTGTACGGAGCACCCAGATCCACAGCGTGGAGGATCAATGTTAGATCGATTCATGAGGCAACCACCACCAAAGATCAATGAGAGTACAAATCCCTTAGTAGCTGAGCAATGGATAAATTCCCTAGAGAATATATTTCAGTCTTTGGGGAGCAGTGAAAGGGAAAAAGTTATCATGGCAGGTTACCGCCTCACTAGAGATTCTGATCAATGGTGGACTTTGATTCAAAACATGAAGGAAGATGATGAAGTATCAAATATGGAATGGAGGGAGTTCAAAGATCTGTTTTTAGAAAAATACTTTCCTCGGGACCATCGAGCAGATATGGAAAGGAAATTTCTGAGTCTGAGACAGAAGGAGGATGAGAATGTCGCAAAGTATGAGGCTAATTTTACAAGGTTAGCAAGGTATGCTAGAGATTATATACGTAACCCAAGAAGTAAGATTGATCGTATCTTTGATGGGGTAAAACCGTTTTTTCGTCGAGCATTAGTCTCACAATCCTTTTCGTCGTACGAAGACATTGTCTCATGTGCTATCAAGACCAAAAATGAATTCTCTATGTCTTATGACTTTAAAGCAAAGAAAGAGAAGAAAAGACCTAATGATCAATCTGGGAATGGAAATAAGTGGAATAAGAGAAAGATTGAATATCCATCTTGTGGTAAATGTGGGAAGAAACATCCTGGTACTTGCTTGAAGGGAATGGGAGTCTGTTACAAGTGTGGTGAAAAAGGCCACCAAGCTCGTGATTATAAGGGGAAGAAGAAAGCTACCAACGTTCAGTGATACAATTACAGGGAGATGTGGCATTATGCAAATGAATGTCTTAAGCGTCAGGAGAACTTACCTCAGAAAAGGCCAAGGGATCAATGCCAAGCTTATGCTATCACTACTGCTGAGGTAGAAGCTCCGAAAGACGTGGTGGTAGGTAATTTAATGGTTTCCTCATGTTTAGAAAATGCATTATTTGATTCTGGATAATCACATTGTTTCATATCTTCGCAGTTTGCTAAGAAAATTAGATATTTCAAATTTGATTTAACAAGGGAGTTGTTAGTTAAAACTCCTAAGGGAGGTATCATTGCAACGACGTTTTGTGAATTAGTCCCCATTAGAGCACATAAATGTTCATTATCTGTTGATCTCATCGTCATACCTATGATTGAGTTTGATATAATCCTCGGTATGGACTGGCTTCCGGACTATTATGCGAAGATTTATTGTAAGAATAAAGAGGTTATGATTCTTGATGATAATGATAAGGAACACCTTATCTTTAGAGAAGAATCATCACCACCTAATTCTTATTTAGATCCACCCCTAGTAGCTAAACTTAATTCAATTATTGGGGAGGAAGAGAATGAAATGACTGTGGGTGAGGAAAGGAATGTTCAAATAGAGGATGTACATGTTGTGAAAGAATTTGTAGATGTATTTCCGGAATATTTTCCTGGACATCCTCCAGAACAAGAAGTTGAGTTTTCCATTGATTTAATTCCTAGATCAAGGACTATATCGAATACCCCATATAGAATGGCCATTGTAGAGTTAGTCGAACTAAAGAAACAACTAGAGGAGTTGAGTAATAAAGGATTTATTCACCCTAGTGTTTCTCCATGGGGAGACCCTGTTCTTTTTGTTAAAAAGAATGATGGATCTATGAGGTTATGAATCGACTACAGGGAGATCAATGCTATAACGATAAAGAACAAGTATCCCCTACCTCGTATTGATGATTTATTTGACCAACTGCATGGAGCTCAAAACTTTTGAAAGATTGAACTTGGATCTGGATACCATCATTTGTGTGTGATGAAGGAAGACATTCCGAAGACAACATTTCGAACCAGGTATGGGCATTATGAGTTTACTGTAATGCCTTTTGGATTGACTAATCCACCCTCTGTATTCATGGATATGATGAATAGAGTTTTCACGGATTATCTTGATGAATTTGTGGTGGTAGTTATTGATGATATCTTGGTATACTCCAAAATCTACGAAGATCATGAAAATCACTTGCGCATTATCCTGAAGACTCTGAGGAGGCATGAATTATATGTAAAGTTGAGCAAGTGTGAATTCTGGATCCATGAGATTTCTTTTCTTGGACATATTGTCTCTAAAGATGGAATCTCTGTTGATCCTTCTATTACCAAGGCAATCCAAGAATGGCCAGCACCTATGAGTATAACTGAGGTACGTAGTTTTTTTGGTCTGGCAGGTTATTATTGACGTTTCGTCCAAAATTTTGCCTGATTGGCTAACCCATTAACGAAGCTCACACGTAAAGTGGTTAAATTTGTTTGGACAAAAGAGTGTGAATAATGTTTCGAAGAACTGAAGAGAATATTAGTCAATTCTCCTATATTGACTCTACCATCGGGGAATGATGGGTTCGTTATTTATAGTGATGCATCAAAGAAAGGACTTGGTTGTGTCCTTATGCAGAATGATAGAGTTATTGCCTATGCATCACGACAGTTGAAAATTCATGAACAAAACTATCCTACTCATGATCTCGAGTTAGCAGTTGTGATCTTTGATTTGAAGATATGAAGGCACTACCTCTATGGTGATAAATGTGAGATTTATACTGATCACAAGAGTTTGAAGTATATTTTCTCACAAAAAGAACTCAACATGAGGCAATGGAGATGGCTTAAATTACTCATGGATTATGATTGTATGATACACTACCACCCGGGGAAAGCAAACAAGGTGGTAGACGCTTTGAGCAGAAAAGACCATGGAGTTTTGATCATGATGAGAATTGAAAGGGATCCAATTTTCATGGATCTAGTAAAGATGGACATGGATATAACCAAGGAAGGTGAAAAATCAATGCTTTTTTAATTGGTTGACAAACCATCTTTACTAGAAAGGATTAAGAGTTCTCAGACCGATGATGAAGAATTCCAAAAGAAGATTAAAGCTGTTAATTATGGGAGATTGAGAGACTTTGTGTATGAAGATGGAATTTTGAAATTCGGGAAGAGACTTTGTGTTCCCGATTTACCTGATCTAAAAAGGGAATTGCTGGATGATGCTCATAGTTCCAATTTCTCTATACACCCTGGGAGCACCAAAATGTATAGAGATTTGAAGGAACATTTTTGGTGGGACAACATGAAGAGGGAGATTGCTGATTTTGTATCAATATGTATGGTTTGTCAACAAGTGAAAGTTGGAAGGCAACAGCCTGGAGGAGTCTGGCAACCTCTTCCCATACCGGAGTGGAAATGGGACAATATTACGATGGACTTTGTCATGGGGCTACCAAAGACTCCTAGAAGGAACGATGCAATATGGGTTATTATTGATCATCTTACCAAGTCAGCACATTTTCTTGCTATAAGAGAGGATATACCCCTAGAACGTCTAGCAATAATATATATTAATGAAGTTTTGAGACTTCGTGGAGTACCCCTATCGATTGTTTCTGACCGTGATCCCCGTTTTACTACAAGATTCTGTAAAAATCTTCAGAAATCCCTAGATACTGAACTTCATTTGAGCACTGCTTACCACCCTCAGACAGACAGACAATCAGAACGGACTATTCAAACCTTAGAAGACATGTTGAGATCTTTCTCACTTGACTAACAGGGTATGTGGGATCAATATTTACCTCTGGTAGAATTTTCCTATAACAATAGCTTCCATTTGAGTATTCAGATGGCACCATATGAAGCGTTATATGGAAAGAGATGTCGTACACCAACCTGTTGGGATGACATTGGTGAATGAAAACTTGTAGGCCCAGAACTGGTGGAGGAAATGGTGGAAAAGGTGAAGGTAATCCAAAATCACATCAAAGCAGCTCAATGTAGGCAGAAGAGCTATGCCAATAATCAAAGGAAGGATTTGTAATTTCAAGTCGGTGATAATGTTTTCTTGAAGGTATCTCCATGGAAGGGAGTCATATGTTTTGGTAAGAAAGGTAAATTGAGTTCCAGGTACATCGGAGCTTTCGAAATTCTAGAATGAATTGGGGTTGTAACTTAACGATTGGCAATGCCGCCAAGTCTCTCCAAAGGTCCCGATGTGTTCCACATATCTCTGTTGAGGAAATACATGCCTGACCCAATGCATGTACTCACCTATGAAGAATTAGAACTGGAACATGTTCTGTCTTATTGCGAAGAGCCCATCAGGATTCTTGATACGAGAGAACAATTACTGAGAAACCGGACTACACGTCTGGTAAAGGTTTTGTGGAGAAACCATAAGATGGAGGAGGAAACGTGGGAACCCGAGGAACTTATGATGAAGAACCTCCCGAGCCTTTTCATGTGATAAGTATTCTAGAAATTTCGAGAACGAAATTATTTGAAGGAGGGGAGAATGTAACACCCCAAGCTTCTACAGTACGCTTCTCTTTGAATAATGTGATAGCATGTGTTGTACGCAACACCGAGTTCTAACACACCATAACCAATCAAACTAGCTGTTATGAATAGTAATACCTACTTTTTGAAATTATATATATTTTATATTTCAAAATGTACTTCATTTTTGGATGAGGAAATATCGAATTTAGCCTAAGGATAAATTTTGGTACTTTTCGGATAACTTTCATATTTTAATGAATAGTGCAAATTGCTAAATTTTAATTAAAAACAACTTTTTTAATCAAAATAATTAATAGTGATATATTATGTATTTTAGTGGTCTTAAAGTATATTTAGAATATATTTTTACTATGTAATACAATGTGGGTCATTTGATATAATTTCACATTTAAACCAGACATAAACAGGTGTCAATCTTTTGATAGTTATTATCTCTTAAAAACACGCTTTTTTGTTTTAACAATGGGAATTAATTTTAAATTAATTTCTGCCACTTCTGTGTTTTGAATTAAGAAATATGGATTCCATATTTGGAATCAGGATGTTCAAATTGTGTATAAAGGTAACTTTTATTTTTAGACATTTTGAATAATTACTGCGGTAAATATTTTTTTTACCATGGTTAAGGGTAAATCCGGTTAATAAGGGTTAATAAATAATATTATAATAATAATAAATTACCCAAAACGTGTCCTAGCCTTATTGGTTGATAAAACTTCGACCATAGTCATCTTTGGGTCGATTTTGGGACCCCATGGTGCCACTTGTAGGTGATAGGGACACTTTATTTTAATTAAGTTAAAATGAATACAAAAATGACACAAGCATATAACTTTTAACAATACCATTTTTAAATAGGGTTATATATGTTGGATTTTAGATTATAAATATTCATTAGAAAGATAAAAATATTTCCTACATAAATATATTTTATTTATAATTTTTCTACATTTTATAATTTAATTTATTTATGACACAATGATGATGAAGTAATTACTATAATAGTGAAAAATTAAAATAATTGATATTATAAATACCCAAATAAATATAATATGAAACTTTTAATGAATTAAACTAATTTTCTAGGATACTATGATATATTAGTATTTATATATTTGACTTTTTTCGAAGTAATCCATCTGTTATGAGTTTCACAAAAATCAACTATTGAATAGTGTCAAAATTGACATAAAAGAGTTCTTAAAACAAATTATATATTATTAATTGATTTTAAATTCCTAAAAATATAAGGTTCGGCCAAGAGACTTATATCATGATATTTTCTTCATTAATGGACCACTTGGGGGTCGCTGGGATGTATATAGTATGTTTATTAACCATATTATATAAAAATACAACGAGACATTGTAAAAGTGAAACTAATTAACTTAGAGTTAATAAATTAAGATAAGATTAATATAAGTACCCAAACCTGTCTAAATTCTATTTGTTGAGTTTTTTTCGACCCATTCCCACCTTAAAATTTATATAATCAACTTTGGAGCCATTAGAAACCGAATATTAATTTATTATAAATTAACATTTCTAGCTTTTCCAAAGGTGCCCCTCACCCCTCTTATAAAAGGGCACTGCTCCTTCTCATTTCTTCATACCTTCAAAGCCTTTTGGTTCGGCCAAACTCTGAAAAATACTCTCCCAACTTCCCTCACTACAACCTAGAGGCCTTAGTTTGATCAGAAATCCAACCTAAGGAGCCCTTTTGATCAAATCAAAAGGAAGAAACTGAAGAAGAGGTAATGATTTCACTACCCTTTTCCAAATTCCTTTCTTCTTCCACTTCTTCTTCTTCGTTGTTACCATTCTAAAATAATAAGTCCAGTATCATATATATACTGTGATGTTATTATAAATATGGTACAACCATATTCAGTATTCTATCCACCATTTTAATAACATGTCACCATACGTGCGTACGTACGGCTTACCGTATCCACGTCATGGTGTAATTGTTATTCAATATATTATTATTTCGATGGGTATAATAATGATGTGTAACTCATGTAAATAGTAAATATAAAATGTTAATGATTCTGTATATATGATATACCATCCATTTATATTTTATTTTAACATCAAAAGAATGATATTGTCGCTCGTGCGTACGTATGGGCTACCGTCTCCACGAACGCGATAAGATTCATTCTCCATCGTATCCATTCAAGTATAATTATCATTCGATGATTTAAAAATGATGATTAAGGACTTGATATCATTCTATATATGAAAAATATACAACCTATCCATGACAAACATGGATTATGTATCAAAACATATAAAAGAAAACGAGTAAGTTAAAAACCGAAACAACGATAATTCAAAGATATCATTAACAAATCAATGTTAAAAGATCATATGTGATATCATATTAATATATATGATTTTTGTATAATTTAATAACAATTATTTAACCATTATACATGAGTTTAACCTACCCCAACCACGGAAAAGTACAAGGTAAGGGGTTTTCATCTCACTCCTTATTCCCGTGAGATTCATGCCATATCGCCACCATCACCTTTTGTGTGGTGTGTGTACGGCCCATAATTATATTCATTGTGTAATACACCCTAATTTATGTGTATTTACATATTCAATGTATGATAGCTCTTTCATGGGTTGTATGTTTCATAACTTACCAAATTGGTAAGGGTTATTTCACAATCTCTTCATTATCCGAGGCTGTTTATACGTAATAATCTACTGGGATCTCTTTATCATCCACATCCATGTTTGCTAAAAATGTATTTCAAAACATTTTTACTATTTACTAGACAATGGGTTAAAGTCATTTATACCCATATGTGTTTCGAAAGGAATCTTTTCGTCGTTTTCCAAACAAGTCACTTTTACCCTTTTCGACAAATTTAAGGTAAGAATGTTTTTTTTCTTATACAGCGGGTGAGGCTATTTACCGCCGTTATAAAATCGTCAAAGTTTCCCTTACAAGCTTATATGAATATTTTAAAAGTAATGTTTTATTTTATATAGCTCTTAAATGATTTCAAAAAAAAGAGATATTTCTCTCAAATATATAAAAATTCCAGTGCAAATGTATACGTATTTAATGCAAGCTTAAAAATGTTTTCAGAAATCCTGACTCTCGAGTTTGGTAGACAGGAAGGGATTGGGAGTAGACCCATCATGGCCTGTAATTAGTTGAGCAGTCTTAGAATTAGTTATTTTGTTTTCAAAAGCATGCATAATGTTTTTAGAAAAACACTGGAGTGTATTTTAGCAATATTAAACATAAGTATCTTCCAAAAGAAATTGCAACGCTACATCTCATGAGACAAACTAGTGTCTTGGCACAAGGCCTTGGCAAAATCTTATTTGTAGTCTTGGCACAAGGCCTTGGCTATGTGGTTATGATAGTCTGGCATTATGAATTCCAACATTATGAAAGTGGTTATTGATTTTTCATTTGATTATTCGATTAGTAGAATATCCATGTGAATAAGTAAATGGCATTATTTCATTTTATTTATGCCATACCATGTTGAAAGTTCATGTTTGAAAGGCTTTTTTTAGTTATATATTGCCTTAAATGTTTATTCTTATTTATGAAAGTTTCCACTATATTTTTATCCTTACTGGGCATTTGAGCTCACCCCTTTTCTATGTTTTATTTTCCCAGGAAGTGAAGAAGTAAATTATGAATGACCTGCAGGGATATTATGTTGGGATATGAGTGTGGATTATGGTAAAATTATGTTGTTGTAGTAGTTTTTCATTTTATGATGTAATGTGAGACTTATGAATATATCTAGTGTTTCCAAGGCTACTAAACCAATCGGTCTTTCGAGATTTGATATTTCTTATGTTCATGCCAATGTTATGTAATAATGCACCAAATCTGGGTAACGAGGGTCAGGGCGTTACAATCGGTCTCACCGATCGGTCTAACAGATCGGTCTCGGAGATCGGTCTGACTGATCGGTCTCACCGATCGGTCTGACAGATCGGTCTCAAAGATCAGTCTGACTGATCGGTCTCACCAATCGGTCTGACAGATCGGTCTGACAGATCGGTCTGACAGATCGGTCTCACCGATCAGTCTGACAGATCGTTCTCACATCTCGGTCTCACAGATCGGTCTGAGAGATCGGTCTGACAGATCGGTGTCACCGATCGGTCTGACATATCGGTCTCACCGATCGGTCTGACAGATTGGTCTCACATATCGGTCTCACAGATCGGTTTTACAGATCGGTCTCACAGATCAGTTTCACAGATCGGTCTGACAGATCAGTTTCAGAGATCGGTCTCACAGATCAGTTTCACAGATCGGTCTGACAGATCAGTTTCACAGATCGGTTTCATGTACAGTAATGGTGGGTGAACAGTGTTTCTAGACTCTTACAGTTTTGCCCCTTTTGATGTTTCCTTCGACATAAAATACATTTAAAGCCATATTTTTAAGGACACTTAAGGCCGATTCAAATTCCATAAATCCTATATTAATTATTCCTAAGGATTGGAATGTTTTACTTGGCCAAACTATGTGGGTTAATGCGATCTATTTTTAATGGAGAATTAACCGGATCATAAACTGTCGCAACATTAAATCTTCAAAAAGGGACGAGATATCATTCTCCATTGTTCTTTCACTTTTTTCTCAACTAAGAGGTGCTAGAACCTTTCAATCCTTCCCGTAGGATTTTCACAATCAATCTTTACTCCTAGTATTGGTTCTGCTCTGTTTTGGATGCAACCGAACTATGTCGGTTAATCTTCCTAATAAGTTGTCATGAGAGGAGGATTGTGACCCGTTGTGTGGATAAATGACGTCATGAAATATTCCAGGTAGGGGATTAATGGCTTCTTTAATTGTATATGTGCAATCGTAGATTTAGCATGATTTATCCCTTTGGATCACAATGAAATTGACCTAATTAAATACTTGAACCAGATTAAAAGAATTTGTTGATCGCATGTTGTTTCTTTATACCGTGATAACGGTTTGCCTCATGTTTTCCTAGATATAGTGATATCTATGTTTTCTTTGATTTCTTGTTTGTTCATGATAGAAATTGATAATGAACGTAAAGCCGGAATTATTTGTTAATTAATTGGCTAAAGAAAAAGAGGCATGTAAATTAATCTGGTTATTGTAGTTTTTGTAGTCGTTCTAATTTCAGGATAATCAAATTAGGTAAGTAAGCATGTTTATTTAATTGTGATAGCTTACTGATTAGGTATCCGTGATTGGAACCTACGAATAACAAATCTGCCAATCCAATATGGATTAAAGAAGAGATTATGTGGGAATTTCTAAAAGGGTTCTGAGTTACCCTATTGTTTCCTAAATGGTCAAGAGCCCATGGTTGTGATTGTTGTTTTTCTACTGCTTGTGCTGTGATATGAGTTTGGATGGCTGTTGTGATATGTGGAGGCATGGAGGCCTTGTGGTTATTGTAGTGGATGACGCCTAGAGTGGCGATATGCATCAGTTATGCATGTGGGTGTTAGGGAGGACACCAGGGTTGATGGAATGGGATGGATGTGGTTGTTGGATGCTTATGGATTTCTTTGAATGTTAATCTGCTTTTCTTTTCCCCACTGCTCAAGGAAGCTGGTCTTGCTACCCTTCTTCTGAAGGAGGCGAAGACGCGCGGGGTATGCCACGTGCTTTCCGTGTTTAGCCTCTCGAGGGAAAATGGGTCTATGCTATTTCTATAGGCGGCAAGGACTCGACGGGTAGTATATCTACTCACAGTGTTAAGCCTCCATTGTGTTTAGAAGCATAGGCTTCTTTTCTAGAATGCCTGGGAATATGGAAAATCAATTCTGTAATGAATGTTTGATTAAATGGTGAAAATCCATGGGGATGGAGATACTGGAATTTAAAGGTGATGTGAATCATAAAAGGAGCAGTTGTTTTTGAATGTGATGCCAATTCAGTTTAATGTGGAATTGTTCATTCTTAATTAATGTTTAATGAATTAATTAACATAGAGTGGAACTGATAAAATGATAATGGAGTAATCTAATAAAGATCTTCAATTGTTTGTGTGCTTATAGGATACCTAGTCTTTGAAGTAGCAGCCAGGAGTCTGAGAGACGTTAGTTACAGTTGTATCTAAGACTAGGTAATGCCTATAGTGTGGATGTGAGTAACATATATATTCTGTACTTTTTGTGTTTCTATACGCTACTCCACCCTGTCGGTAAGGGAAAATGACACCCCGTGGATTCTGAGCCCTGGGGGGTGTTTTCCCCGACATTCTGATGGGAGGTTGAATGGCTGACTACCCCCTTTGGCCCCTCTCTCTTCTCTTGGTAGATATTTGTGCCATGAGGCACAACGGTTAGTTACCCCATATATGTGTGTAGAGGGCTGTAATGGCTTGTGGTTATTCACACACGTATATTCTAGATATAGTATCCTATGGTCTACTATAGGTGTAACGTGTATAGGAAATGATGGCTTGAGTATCCTTACTCGGAGTATGGGCTATAATAGCTTGAGGTATTATACCCGACGTATGATACACGTTATGCGAGCTGTGGTGGCTCCCGGAAACTACCTGGTTACTTGTTGTTGTGAGGACGGTGTGGTGCTCCGCCCAAGTGTCTACGGGAAAAGCCTTTGCGGTGCACGAGGTGCAAATTGTGGAGCTTAGCCCAGGTGTCTGCGGGCAATCCTTGGAGAGATATACACATGATGTATATCGTTGGGGCAAAGAGGCAAACCAGTGGGGAAGTAGTAGCGGGGTACCCTTGATATTCTTTACTATATGCTATATTTTTTTATGCGTTACTTGGTGAGAGTAGCCATGGTGAGGTTGGGAACGTTGTATACCTGTTTAGGTGACGAGTTAGTTTCACTTTTTGTTCACTGGGCTTTATCATGTTTTCTTTACTTTTGCACGAGAGGATTGGGGAGGATCCTACTGAGTATACTGTTATACTCACCCTATGTGTATATAAACTGTTTTTCAGGTCACTTGGAGGAGGTTGGAGATCAAGCTGGTTACTACTAGCTTGTGGATGGAGGAGGAGCTGTTCGGGCTTGTGGTCGCTGTCATTTTACATTCTTTTGGGTACTTTTAGTTTTCCCTTTCAGTTGTAGTACTTTTGCGTGACATTTCATAGATGTACTTGGGTTTCTTTAATATTTCAGTTATGAGTTGGAGTTGGTTGGAGTCTATTCTATCTCTCTCTTCTGCATGTGTTATCTTATAGGGTAATCCCTCCCATTTTGTATGATTATTATACCCTCAGTGCTAGTAGCCAACCCGGGGCCTACTGGAGCTGGGACTCGGCGGTCATTTTCTCCCTTCTCACATTTCCGGCCCAGGATGGGTACACTTTGTGGGGAGGGGGTCATGACAGAGTGGTATCAGAGGTCTGGTTGAGGGATATGATGGAGTTTTGAGTTAGGCACAGGTGAGGATGCATGGGATGGTAGGGAAACAGAGTCATTCATGTTTATAAAGTGGGGTAAACACTGGAGACCGGCATAGACATAGGCGTTTAGGGCCCCCTATGATCTGTTTCACGGACCTTTATGTTTACGATGGCTACTAAACAAAGTGATACTAGTTGTAGGGTAGAGACATAGGAAAGGATCATGCATCGTTATTCTTTTCGCCTATGTTTGAATGGGTAGACCTTGGGATAGGTAACCTAAACATAATAAAACAAAACAATTAATTAATTAATATTGAGTCTTCCATGTTCCAGGATTAGGAGCTCTAATAGTTGTTGTTTTACAGGTATGGCTCCAGGTCGAGGTCCTCATCAGGTTTGCGCAGAAGATGCCAAGCAAGTTGTTCCAGCAGATCGCCGCCGGGTAAAGGTTGACGACGATGACACTTGGAAGAAGACACTCCGAGAGTTCCAGCGCTAGAGTCTATAGAAGTACGAGGGATCTGTTTCAGATGCAGTCATAGAAGACTGGTTAGAGGATGTCGAGATAGGCTTCAGTTTGATTCATGCTCGGAAGAAACACTGGGTGTCCTTGGTTGTGATGATGTTGTGTGGAGCAGCGAGGCAGTGGTGGTTCTTGTTCCTCGGTGATCGTGAGGAGTTAGCGATCTCATGGGAGGAGTTTTGAGATCGGTTTAGAGTCGAGTATCTTTCTTCGACTGCGAAGGCATCCAGTCGCTAAATGCTTCTTACCCTTCGACAGGGGAGCTCCAGTGTTCGAGAGTTTGGAATACGTTTCAGGAACCTTCAACGATATGCTTCAGACCTGTTACCAGATGAGGAGGCCATGGCAAGGCATTTCGAGGAGGCTTTGCATCTAGAGATCCAGCGCCAAGTCACCCCATTTATGCTAAAGACATATCTTGAGGTGATGGCGAGGGCATAGGTTGTTGAGAGGACTTTTTCTAGGACCGGATCGTCACGAGAGGGGAAACTCCATGTATCCCCACAAAGCAGAGCTGTGGCCCGGGGTTCTCGGTTTTCAGGGAAGAAGAGTTTCCGTTAACCTGGGGGTAGGTCCCAGCCCTTCCCATCTCATTTCTCAGGAGGCAGAAACCCCCAGGCATATGACAAGGGATCAGGTGCTTGTTTTTCTTGCGGTGGTTGTGGTCATCAGCTGCGGGAGTGCCCAACTTTTCGGAGCAGTCATCGTGCACCGGGCGCTCCGCTCCAGGTTCCTCCGCTGAGGCAGTTCCAGCCGAGGCAGCAGCAGCAGGTTGCACCAGCTTTAGATCACCAGAGGGTAGATATAACAGGAAGAGGACAACCCCATGACGCTCCCCGTACTCAGAGAGTAGAGCGCGGTCGTGGTGGTGGTCGTCATCAGGGTCAGAGAGGTCGTGGAGGAGGTCGTGGTCAGCTTCATGCTCTAGCGTTGCCAGCCCCAGGCGAGCCAGATGTCGTCCGAGGTACCCTTTTCTTGTTTTCTACCTTGGTGTATGCCTTTTTTGATTCAGGAGCAACACACTCATTCATGTCACCTACCCTTGTCCATGCTTTGGGACTTGAGGTAGAGAGGATTCCAGTGCCCTTGGTGTTGACTATGCTAGTTGGAGGTCGAGCTGACTTGTTTTATGTATGTAGAGACTGTGAGCTAGTGTTGGGGAAACACCTCTCTTGGGGAGATTTCCTATGTTTACGAATACAACCATATGATGTCATACTTGGCATGGATTGGTTATATTCGGTGCAGGCTGTTGTGTATTTCTATTGGAAGAAGGTCGTTTTCTTTGATGAAGATGGAGAGAAATTGGTGTTTGTTGGAGAGAGAGATCCTCAGATGAGTCATAGAAGAGTTCCATCCTTATCATCCATGATGGCTGGGATGACGCTGAGTTCTTCAGTGGTTCAATAGTTGGAATTTCCTAGGGTCGTAGAGGAATACCCTGACGTCTTTCCAGAAGAGGTTGTATCCTTACCCCCTCGACGAGAGATCGAGTTTTGGATCGAGCTACAGGCAGGAGTGTCTCCTATCTCTATGTCTCCGTTTAGGATGGCCCCTTCTAAGTTACGAGAGCTACGTATTTAGCTTGATGTTCTATTGTAGTGTGGTTTTGTTCACCCAAGTGTGTCACCGTGGGGTGCACCAGTTTTTTTTGTGAAAAAAGGTGATGGCAGTTTGCGGTAGTGCGTCAATTATCATCGATTAAACAATGTGACAATAAATAACCGCTTTCCTCTTCCACGGATTGATGACCTATTGGATCAACTGAAGTGTGCAAGTTGGTTCTCAAATATCCACATGCAGTCAGGATATCATCAGATGCGTGTAAATGATGAGGATATCCCGAAGACTGCTTTTCGTTGTCGTCATGGGCATTATGAGTTTGTTGTAATGCCATTCGACGTGACGAATGCTCCAGCTGTTTTCATGGGGTTGATGAATTCTATGTTCCGTGAATTCCTGGACAAGTTTGTTGTGGTTTTAATTGATGACATCCTTCTGTACTCCACATCTGAAGTGGAGCATGCAGAGCATCTACGAGCCATTTTGGGAGTTCTTCGCCAACATCAGTTGTTTGGGAAGTTGTCGAAGTGTGAGTTTTGGGCTCGAGAAGTTCGTTTCTTGGGGCATGTTGGGTCCCAACAAGGAGTAGCTGTGGATCTGTCGAAGATATAAGCAGTGGTGTCTTGGGTAGCCCCCAAGACCGTGTCAGAGGTGCGAAGTTTCCTTGGACTCGCAGGATATTATAGGAGGTTTGTAGCCAATTTCTCCCGAGTTGCGAATCCTCTGACAGCTTTGACAAGGAAGTATCAAGCGTTCATATGGACTGATCAGTGTCATGAAGCTTTCTAGTATCTAAAGGAGAAGTTCGTAAGTGATCTAGTCCTTTGTGTTCCAGTAGAGGGAGTCCAGTTTGATGTTTTTCGTGATGCTTCACATCTGAGGCTAGGATGTGTTCTCATGCAGCAGAGGTCAGTTGTTTCTTATGGGTCTCGGTAGTTGCGTCCCCATGAATGCAACTATGCCACCCATGATCTTGAGTTGGCAGTCGTGGTGTTTTCTATGAAGTTGTGGAGACATTACCTCATTAGTGAGCACTTTGTGGTTTTCACCGATCATAAGAGTTTGTGGTATGTTTTCTCCCAACGTGACTTGAACTTGAGGCAGTGTTGGTGGATGGAGTTCTTGCAGGAATACGACTTTGAAATATCGTATAAACCTGGAAAAGGGAATGTTGTAGCTGATGCACTGATCCAAAAGTCGCGTAATGATGTTGTCCGTGAATCTGGTGATTCCTGGAGAGTGATGGAAGAGCTATCAGCTTTGCATCATTATATGGGAGAAGTTGGGGGGTAGAGGTTGTCTTTTCTAGATGACGGTGCTGTCATCCCTGGTGTAGAAGGTGGAAGAGTCTTATTTGGGTGATCTAGAGGTGGAAGTCTGGAGAGACAGAGTTGTTTGTGGTGAGGCCACTGATGGTTGGTCGTAGGATGAACAACACCGAGTGTTGTATCATGGCAGGCTTTTTGTTCCCTTGGCGATGTGCGAGACGGTTCTCTGAGAGTTCCATAGTACACCCTTCGCAGTGCATCCTAGTGTGACAATGATGTACCGATCCTCGAGGAGTCAGTTTTGGTGGCCTGGGCTGAAATGTATGGTTACTGAGTGTGTGTCTCGATGTTTAGTCTGCCAGAAGGTGAAGGCCGAACACCGTGTTCCTGGTGGTCTTGTCCAGCAATTAGAGATTCCTCATTGGAAGTGGGTGGACATCTCAATGGACTTTGTTATATGTTTACCTCGAACTCTGGGAGGACATGATTCTATATGTGTGGTAGTGGATCGTTTAACAACGTCGTCCCACTTTATAGCGATCAAGGAGTCGACCTCAGTGGAAGTTTTGTCGTGGCAGTATCTAGAAGAGGTGGTGAGACTTCATAGAGTACCTAGGACTATCATTTCTGATAGAGATACTCGTTTTACCTCTAGGGTGTGGAGAGGTCTCCAGCATTCTTTTCGCTCTCAACTGTGCCTTAGCACTGCTTTTCATCCCCAAACCGATGGTTAGACAGAGCGAACCATCCAGACTCTTGAAGACATGATGTGCTCTTGTGTTCTTGATTTTGGAGGTTCATGGATGGAGCACTTACCCTTGGTAGAGTTCACTTACATTATTATTTTTTACTCAACCATCTGTATGTCCCCGTTTGAAGCCTTGTATGGCTAGCCATGCCGTTCTCCATTGTGCTAGACTGGGGTTAGAGAGTCAGTAATTCTCGGACCAGAACTAGTGCAGAATACAACAGAGATGGTTCAGGTGATTCGTGAGAGGGTGAAGATAGCACATGATCATCATAAATCATATGCTGGTCAAAGAAGGAGAGCCTTAGAGTTTAATTTTGGGGATCATGTGTTTCTAAAGGTGACTCCCCGTCGTGGGCAGTGAAGGTTTGGTCGTGGAAGTAAGCTTTCTCCACGGTTTGTTGGGCCTTTCGAGGTGTTAGCTCGTGTTGGAGCTATGGCGTATCGAGTAGCACTTCCCCCTCAGATGATTCGGATACATGATGATTTCCATGTATCACAGCTCCGTCGTTATCTTCAGGATGAATCTCATGTTATCGATTGGGGAGAAATCGATATTGATGATGATGCAACCATCGAGGAGCGACCTGTGGAAATCCAAGACCACAAGGAGAAGGTGTTGCGTGGGAATTCTATTCCCTTAGTTCATGTCTTGTGGTGACACGGTGGCATGGAGGAGAGTACCTGGGAGCGTGAGTCACATATACGTGCTCAGTACCCAGAGTTTTTTAATGTTTAACTCCTTTCAAGTAATGATGTTTCTTTGTGGTTGGACCTTTCATGTTTTATTTATGTACCTTTGATGTGATGTTATGATTGAATTGTTTGGATATGGATTGTTTGTTTCCATACTCTCAGATGTCGTAGTTTTGGTCCAGCTTTTGAACAACTCATAGTGGTCTTCCCTTGAGAGGTATCTTATGGGGTGGTTGTTCGGACCCCTCTTTTCTTCTGGGTTGGTTTTAAATTCTCGAGTACGATCATGTTTTGAAAGGTATCTAATTTAATGTCCCGGACCACTCCGTTCCATTACATTGTGAAATGTTGGTGTTGGAGGTGTTTTGGGAGATCTAGGGGACTTATCCCCAACACTTTGCCAAATTTCAGGTTCTGTGAATAGTGTTTCCAGTTTTATGAACAGTAAAAGATCGGTCTCACCGATCGGTCTGACAGATCGGTCTGAGAGATCGGTCTGACAGATCGGTCTCACAGATCAGTGTCACTAATCGGTGTGACAGATCGGTCTCACAAATCGGTCTCACTGATCGGTCTGACAGATCAGTCTCAGAGATTGTTCTGACAGATCGGTCTCACCGATCGGTCTGACTGATCGGTCTCACAAATCAGTCTCACAAATCGGTCTGACAGATTGGTCTCCCCGATCGGTCTGACAGATCGGTCTCACAGATCGGTTTCACAGATCGGTCTGACAGATCAGTTTCACAGATTGGTTTCATGTATAGTAACAGTGGGTGAACAGTGTTTCCAGACTCTTACAGTTTTGCCCCATTTGACGTTTCCTTTGATGTAAAATACATTTAAAGCCTTATTTTTTATGACTCTTAAGGCCGATTCAAATTCCATAAATCATATATCAATTATTCCTAAGGCTTGGAATGTTTTACTTGGTCAAACCGTGTGGGTTAATGCGATCCATTTTAAATAGAGAATTAACCGGCTCATAAACTATCGCCCCATTAAATCTTCAAAAACGGACGAGATATCATTCTCCCTTGTTCTTTCCTTTTGTTCTCAACTAATAGGCACTATAACATTTCAATACTTCCTGTAGGAGATGCACAATCAATCATTACTCCTAGTATTGGTTCTGCTCTGTTTTGGATGCAACCAAACTGTGTCGGTTAATCTTCCCAATAAGTTGTCGTGAGAGGAGGATT
Organism: Viscum album; assembly: GCA_963277665.1. Classification (NCBI taxonomy): domain Eukaryota; kingdom Viridiplantae; phylum Streptophyta; class Magnoliopsida; order Santalales; family Viscaceae; genus Viscum; species Viscum album. Next base: position 80,756,955 of record OY728165.1, on the reverse strand, counting down.
GTGACCCGTTGTGTGGATAAAGGATGTCAAGAACTCTTCCAAGTAGGGGATTCATGGCTTCTCTAATTGTATATGTGCAATCGTAGAATTAGCATGATTTATCCCTTTCGATCACAATGAAATTGACCTAATAAAATACTTGAACCGAATTAAAAGAATTGGTTGATCACATGTTGTTGCTTTATACCGTGATAACGGTTTGGATCATGTTTTCCTAGATATAGTGATATCTGTGTTTTCATTGATTTTTTGTTCATTCATGATTGAAATTGATAATGAACGTAAATCCGGAATTAATTGTTAATTAATTGGATAAAGATAATGAGGCATGTAAATTAATCTGTTTATTGCAGTTGTTGTAGTCGTTCTAATTTGAGGATAATCAAATTAGGGATGTAAGCATGGTTATTTAATTGTGATATCTTATTGATTAGGTATCTGTGATTGGAACCTAAGAATAAAAAATATACCAATTCAATATGGATTAAAGAACAGATTATGTGGGAATTTCTAAAAGGGTTTGGAGTTACCCTCTTTTTTGCTAAAGGGTCAAGATCCCATGGTTGTGATTGTTGTTTTTCTGCTGCTTGTGCTGTGATGCGAGCCTGGATGGATGTTGTGATATGTGGAGGCATGGAGGCCTTGTGGTTATGGAAGTGGATGATGCCTAGAGTGGCGATATGCATTAGTTATGCATGTGGGTGTCGGGGAGGACACCAGGGGTGATGGAATGGGATATATGTGGTTGCTGGATGATTATGGTTTTCTTTGAATGTTAATCTAATTTTCTTTTCCCCACTGCCCAAGGTAGTTGGTCTTGCTACCCTTCTTCCGAAGGAGGCGGAGACGCGTGGGGTATGCCACGTGCTTTCTGTGTTTAGCCTCTCGAGGTAAAATGGGTCTATTCTCTTTCTATAGGCGGCAAGGACTCGACGGGTATTATATCTACTCACCGTGTTGAGCCTCCTTTGTGTATAGAAGCATATGATTCTTTTATTGAATGCTTGGGAATATGGAAAAGAAATTCTGTAATGAATGTTTGATTAAATGGTGAAAATCCACAGGGATGGAGATTCTGGAATTTAAAGGTGAGGTGAATCTTAAAAGGAGTTGTTGTTTTTGAATGTGATGCCAATTCAGTTTAATGTGGAATTGTTCATTTTTAATTAATGTTTAAAGAATTAATTAACGTGTAGTGGAACTGATAAAATGAGAATGGAGTAATCTAATAAAGCTCTTCAAATGATTGTGTTCTTATAGGATACCTAGTCTTTGAAGTAGCAGCCTGGAGTCTGAGAGACGTTAGCTGCAGTTGTATCTAAGACTAGGTAATGCCCACAGTGTGGAGGTGAGTTACATATATATTCTGTACTTTTTGTTTTCTATACGCTACTCCACCCTGTCGGTAAGGGCAACTGACACCCTGGGGATTCTGAGCCATGGGGGGTGTTTTCCCCAACATTCTGATGGGAGGTTGAATGGCTGACTTCCCCCTTTGGCCCCGCTCTCTTCTCTTGGTAGATACTTGTGCCATGAGGCACAACGGTTAGTTACCCCATATATGTGTGTAGAGGGCTATAATGGATTGTGGTTATTCACACACGTATATTCTGGATATAGTCTCCTATGGACTACTATAGGTGTAACGTGTATAGGCTATGATGGCTTGAGGATCCTTACTTGGAGTATGGGCTGTAATGGCTTGATGTATTATACCCGACGTATGATACACGTTATGTGAGCTGTGGTGTCTTCCAGAAACTACCTGGTTACTTATGGTTGTGAGGACGGTGTGGTGCATCGCCCAGGTGTCTGCGGGCAAAGCCTTTGTGGTGCATGAGGTGCAGATTGTGGAGCTTAGCCCAGGTGTCTACGTGCAAGCCTTGGAGAGAGATGCACAGGACGTATGTCGTTGTGGCAAAGAGGCAAACCAGTAAGGAAGTAGTAGCGGGTTACCCTTGATATTCTTTACTATATGCTATATTCTTGTATGCGTTACTTGGAGAGAGTAGCCATGGTGAGGTTAGGAATGTAGTATACCTGTTTTGGTGATGAGCTAGTTTCACTTTTTGTTCACTGGGCTTTAGCATGTTTTCTTTACTTTTGCACGAGAGGCTTGGGGAGGATCCTACTAACTATACTGTTATACTCACCCTATGGTTATATAAACTATTTTTCCGGTCACATGGAGCAGGTTGGAGATCAAGCTGGTTACTACTAGCTTGTGGTTGGAGGAGGAGTTGTTCGGGCTTGTGGTCGCTATCGTTTTACATTCTTTTGGGTACTTTTAGTTTTCCCTTTCAGTTGTAGTACTTTTGCATGACATTTCATATATGTACTTGGGTTTCTATTATATTTTAGTTATGAGTTGGAGTTGGTTGGAGTCTATTCTATCTCTCTCTTCTGCATGTTTTCTCTTAGAGGGTAATGCCTCCCATTTTGTATGTTTATTATACCCTCGGTGCAAGTCGCCAACCCGGGGCCTACTGGAGCTGGGACTCGGGGGTCATTATCTCCCTTCTCACATTGCCGGCCCAGGAGGGGTACACTTTGTGGGGAGGGGGTCGTGACTTATATGGTTTTTCAATCACATCATAAAATTGTAGCAAGGAAATAACATTTTATGTGAAGAAGTTCATGTGATAATATTTTTTGGAATTATATTTTATTATAAATTACTTTTTTATGAATTTAAAATACTTCATATAATTTATTTCATTTATTTATCATTCTTCAATATTAATCATCAGTCTCAATCATGGTTGGTGATCTGGAATCTTTAAAAATAATTTACCTTTTTTTGAATTATGATACACAATTTCAATTTAATAAAAATAATAAATTTATATGAAATATATTAGATAAATTTTAAATATTTTATTTTGTATTTTAATATCATTACATAATGAAAAAATAATTTTGGGATGATTTTATTATAAAATTTGAAAATAAGTAACATTTTTCTAAATAGTTTTAATTCTTTAGTATATGTTATGATATAAAAATAATATCTATTTATTTCAATTTCCTCGTGTGTTATAAAATTATATAAAAATAATATTTTTTAAATAATTACTTTTATTAGATTAGTGATATTTTGTATATTCCCTTTTATTTATTATAACTGGTCATTTTTAATATAAATACATATTTCATTACTAAATTTATTATGCTTTAGGTTCATAATTGCAAGATTTTTTAATGTTTGTGTCATAAAATATTAATATTAATATAATAATTTAATGGTATTTAGAAATATAATGAAGTCTATGTTTATAACTTAAATTATGTGAATAATTGGTGAAATGTATTTCTTGGAATTTGGTACACAATTTAGTGAAATTAAACCAATTTAAAGAAAGAATTACCCCAAAATTAGATTTCAATGAATTATATAACACCATATATAGAAAAAATTAGTTCATTATAATATTCTTTTATATATAAGGGTTTTTATAAATAGTTCCAAACACATGATATCATGTCAACAAATGTACTTTTTTAAAATTGGATTTGTACTTTTGGAAAATGTAAAGAGAATAACATATTACACTGATAGAGTTAAAAATAAATTTTATATAATTTCATATTTAGTTTTAAAATAATGTTATTAGGAATCATATGATATATGTTTTCCAATCAAAATAATTTAGTGTATGTTATTTATAATAATATTAAATATTTTTATAATAGTTTAGATAAAAAAATTATTATACGGTATATTCCACTTATCATTATCTATTATTAATTTCTTTAAATATATCCAATATGTGGAAAAATATTTTATAAATTATATGGTTTATATTTTTATATTACGGAATTTAAATAGGTTATTTTTTAAAATTTGATAATTAATAGGTAAAAATTTCCTAGAAATATAAATTTTAATAGTGATATTTACATATTTATTTCACAATATATATTAAACTGGAAAATTATTGGAAAAAATGAATAAAAATAAAAATGATATATTATAATATATTAAATCAACTAATGATTTATATTTTTGATGTTAGTTTATAATGAGCGGTACTTATGTAACTTTATTATATTATAAGTAATGGATAGAATTTCTAAGTGTTCAATCATTTTTTCAATCATTATAAAATTATAGATGGTCATTATTGTATAAGATTATTATTAAATGAAATAATAGTGTTTTTATGTGATCATTGAGTATTTATATGTTTCTACAAGATATATGATAATAATAATTAAAAAAAATTATTTTTAAAGATAATGTAATATATGAATTTAATTAATAATTATATATATTTTTTATCATGTGATTCCTCAATTTTAATATTTTAGAAAATTAAATAGTTATTTATATGTAAATTAGATATTTATATATATATCTCTGTGTGTGTGTGTTTGTGTAATGTAAATGAAATTTTGATGTGTAGTGGCTATAAAATTTGTTGGAAGAAACAAAGTAGAATAAATTATATTCATATTGGTTGAAATAATTAAAGGATGGATTAATTAAATTACAATTACTGATTTGGAAAAAATATATATGGTATAATTAATTTTTGACTAAATTTTTATGTAATTTTATGAACAATTTACTATTTAAAAAGATATTTGTGGAATGTGGGAATGTATCAAATAATGATTTTTGACTGTTTATATATCATTTGTCATATACGTAGATAATGTTTTCCTAGAGTGAAATGGATGATATATTTATTTGGATTGGTGATAAACATATTTAGTTGTTTTGGCCATCATTTTTGGGGTTACAGTTTTATTAAATAGTTTTTCATTCAATTTTTTGTAATTGATGATCTGAAATTTTTTATTTCTACACTACTATCCCTAGAGGGATGTTTTCTTATGTGTGACCTAACAGACACTAAGAGGGTGGTTTAGTGAGATAGTAAAGTATTAGGCAGTGTTTCCACTAAAAATGAACGTGGTTATGATGTGGATGTGTTTTTGATAAAATAAAAAGTAGTATTAATTTAATTTTGATTCCCTTATGATTTGTAAATATGGATAAATAGTTCATTATAAGGAATGGATGTGGTTAATATGTTTCATTATTAAACTTGTTAAGATCATAAAAACATAATTTGTAGTAGTTGGTTTGAAGAGGACCAATTATATATTATATATATATTGATATGAAGTTTTATTTTTAAATGATTTGTTTGTGTGATTGTGGTATATTAGGATAAAGGATTTAATCGAGAATGGATCCTGAGTCATTTTCTGTGTTTACTCAGTATATATTTACATATGTTTTTTTATTAATAAGAAACATGAAGAAGGGTACCAGTTGGGTATACATTTATCATCACATGTAATTATATATATAAATTTTTAAACTCAATGTATTGTATAATTGATTTACATGTACATCAATAGAACATTTTCATGGAAGATTGAATATGTGTCATTGGATTTTTCGTTCTATATATATTTTTCGGTTGATTATTTATGAATTAGAGTGTATGGATAATTATGAGATATATAAAATTACAATATTTTTCCTATTGTTTTTAAAATAATTATATTAGATATATAATGGGTGTTTATTGGTTATTAAATTATCAATTATTAGTAATAAAATGGTAATGAACCTATATATGATGCTTTATATACCATTAAGTACAATTTCAAACCCATGGACTATTTGAGGTGGGTTTTTATTGTTATGATTAGTTTAACATATAAAACAAATGATTCAAGTGGGAAAAGTTCCTGGAAATATAAATAAATTTCAGTATCAAAATTTGATGGCTTATTGTTATATAGAACCATCTTTCATATAGAAAAATAATAATTACCTTTGTTGTAGGAGGATTGGTCCCCTTATATTCAAAAATGGGTACCTATGACAGCCCCTCTCTAAGAAATAAATATTTCCAATGAATATGTGATAAAACAATAAGAACATAAGAACCTTTTACTAATGATAATATGGATTTTCGATCCCAAAAAAACATCTAGACTAGTCATAAAAAATCAACTCATAGAATGATGTTTTTATTCATTATTATATGACATGATATGACAACTGAGACCACATCTAAATATATATCTATTTATAATACACCACCAATATTGTAATGGTATGATTCTAATAAAACTATATTATTTTAATTACAATGGACCACTTCATACCTATTAGTTCATTTATATATTTAAAAAACTAGTATAATGGAATTCAGTATCCTTACAAAACCTTGAGATCATTACTAGTTCCCACACCAACCTCCATTATAAAACACACAAATTCATACAAATATATTATGAATTCACCCCATTAAGACACATACATGGACATAAACTAGATTTAGGTTGAACAACGAGGTTTTCATATTAATAGTCTATGGATTTTGGATTATAACTGATGTTATAAAATACATATTTTGTAAGGTAGATCCCATTTTTGATAATAAAATAATATCCAAATTATGACAAAACACACATAAATGAAAATAAATTTCCTTATAAATATGTGTACATATATTTGATAATTCAATCAAATAACGAATGTCCAAGAGATTATATATCATCATTATGACAAATAAAACATATATACAATATAACACACTCATCGACTGAAAAACTCATAAAACTAACACCTTTCATCAAAAGAATATATAAGATCCCATTAATTTGAATAAAAATAGAGAATAACAACTTGGGGTTTCTAGTTTACATTGTAGGTATCTATTAAATTATCTCATGTGTCAATTGTTAATTCATAGTAAATCATTAGTGATTGATTTATATAGGTATTAATAAAATTAAAAAAATCATGATATCACAGGATTGTTATTTCAAATATCGATTACCACCTCCAAAACAATAATATAGTCTACACTACATGTTATCTACACAAAAATTAAATTAAAATGGACCATAATAACTAACTACTTCCACAATAAGGAGAATCCAACTATTATAATAAAAGTGTGTGACTTTAAAAATATAAATAAAATCCATGGAAAGAATAAAATATACCTAAAAGTTTCTTAACCACATATAATCCCACATCACCTAAAAATCTTTTAAAATAATGGAATATCAATTCTCTCAAAAATCACCACATTCTATACCTTTAAATAATGGTTATAAATATAAACAACAACTTCGTTAACAAGGATATATAAAATATTAAATATTTATAAAAATGAAATGAATGAAAATAATTGGATCACAAAATCAATAGAAATACCATTATGATACAAAAATCTTCTAACCACATCTCACAACACCCAAACCATATACTAACATCCTCATGTTATGAAGAAAATAAAAATAATTAACCCCCAATAAATTTGAATAAACTGCTAAATCTGATATTCCATAAAATAAAATAATCATTATTTTTCATGTAATTTAAATTTAAAAAAAATATATATTTCTCTTATAAATATAAAAAATAAAAAAATAATAAAACCACAACATTATACAAGAAAAAGTTTATCATATCTAATAAAAAACAAATTTATTCCCCTTATTACAATAATTCATTAAAATAGTTTATAAAATAATTTTCATCAAATTACATAGTCAAATGTCTATAATGTCTAACATTACATTATATAAATACATCTTGCAATTAATATTTTCAACACCAAAAATATGATATTAATTTATTTTTTCCTATAATTTATTTGAAAATAGAATAAATAAAATTAATTATCCCCATGTTAAACTAAAAATTGAAATCCACCAAACAAATAGGGAAGTGAAACTAAAACCACCAACATCAACTATTCATTAACAACTATTTCATCAGGGGTAGCTTCAACACCCAAACATTGTTACAATTTTTACAAAAAACACTATTAATCCTAAAATTCATAAATTTTTTTAGAATTTTTCTATTATATACACCTATGAAGATTCATTGAATATATTGGAGGAAGAATCAATCTATTTTAATTATCTCTATTAATATAGTTTTAGCCACTCAGATGAATAAAAATCAACGAACAAAAGAATATTAATATATTGAATCACGTAACCTTTTAGGGTTTCTAATTATTATATAAAATTATAAAATTATTTTAATGTGATTAAACAATTGTTTTTATGTTTATAAATGATTATTAAAAACATCAATGAAGGACTATGTTACACTATAATGGTCGTTGGTTCAATATTTAGATTACATTCATTTTTAATTTATCCCTTAATTCCCTATTTGTTCCTAGCTGAATGTGATGAAATCCAATCATATTAATTTATATTATGGAATGAAAAACATTGTAACTCAGAAAATGAAAAATAAGTATAATTATTTAATGAAACTTTTAATTCATACCTCCTGAGAAAAAACAAAAAGAATGAATCATGAATAAATTATAGACAAAAATATATATTTACAAAACCTATAGAATATCATTCGAAAATAGTACACCATAACCCTTATAATGTGAAAGTGTCAATGAGTAAAAAATGATTCCAAATTATTAAATTTATATTAAATATATTATATTATTCTATAGTTACATAATTCATGGTTTAAGTATTTTATAAAAATGGCCATTGATAATAAATTTTTCTCTAACTCACACACTTAATCAATGTATAACGCATGATAATAAATGATTAAATAATGAAAATTATTGTGAAATGATTCATGTTTCATTTAAAATTTCAACTAAAACATAATTAGTCTCCCTTAATTCACCTATATTATCAAGATCAATACATCCGTAGCCTTAAACTGTAAATAAATATTCATGAAAAATATAAGAATCTATAATAACACCAAAAAAATTTAGAACATGTAAATCATTAAAAAATAATAATTAATATAATATATTTCTTATATAAAATCCTCATTATATAAAATCATATGATATAACCCATAATCCTACCAAACAGTAAATCTAAAAATGATTAAAGCATATTTACTAATTACAATCAATTTAAATTAAATCGGAAATATTTTTTAAAATCTGAATAATTTTTAATTCAAATAATTATTAAATATTTATTTTTCCAACGCATGAAAATAACATGAAAATTTACCAACCTCTTATAGTATTGTAGATATTACTTCACCTTATTACCAGTTTTTAATTTGGCCACCAATGACAAAACCATAATACATTAATTTAGTACTTCTAATAACATTATCATTCTTCAAAAAGTTAAATTTTACAATTTAGAAACTCTAAGAAGTATCATAACATGTGCCACATTATTATATTTTATTATATCATGATATAGTACAATAGAATTTATATTTAAGTTACTAACCCCAACATAAATCTGTGAATACCACTGATATTATTCTAAAATACTTTTTCTTGATCTATAATAACTTTAATTAGATTCAAGAGCCATTATTGATGATCATCATCATCAATCATGATACCAATATCCATAACAAAAAAATCCTATCAGGGTGAAATCAGTAACTCTCACATTTTACTATATGTATATTCTCATTAGAAAAAATTAATTTCTTATCACCAAGATGACCCTTACAATTACATAAAATAATATTATGAAAATTCTAATTAAATGATATAAATCATTATTTAAATCATTAAAATAAAAACATTTAAAAAAATTAAATAACAATTTCAGCCAATATAGAAATATTTTTAGAAGGTTACATAATAGAATGTGAAATTATTTTCACCATATCAGTTCACCTAACAGTACTATAAATTATCATACCTGAATCATAGTCTACCATTAACAAAAGAAAACTATCATGTTTAAATTGGAATATCATGGTAGAAAAATAGAAGAATTTTTTTTCTTATTGACTATAATGAATAAAAAATAAAGAGATATTGAAAAAACCCTAAAAATAAATAATATTTAAGATCATTTAATCACTATCCCATAGAATTAGTCTTATAAAAAATTTGTTAAAATTACAAAAAAAAATTAATAATAAATCCAACATTACCACTATATAAAGATTATACTTCCCTATAATTAATATCCACAAAATAAATCAAAATAATATCATGGTTTGTATTCCGTTTAATTGATATATTCTTATTTAAAATATTATCTTTCTAATCACTCATATTGATACCACAATTTATGATTAAAAATTAAATTAAATCCATATTTGAATATCATATATGAATTTTATTACATTCTATTTTTTTCATCAACTCGTTAAAAATTATTTAATATAGATTGATAAATCCTTTTGATTGATAGAAATTATCCATATGAATTATTTAACATATCTAAATTCATTTAAATCAATATTATCCCACTTACCTAAACAATGGAAAAATTTCTTTTTAGAATATAATGTTTTCCCCAAATTAAATACATATCTCCAATAAAAAAAATACTCATCCACTATCTAACAAAATATAAGAAAATTTAATTTGACCGTGAACTTTAAAGATGTCCATATCACCAATATTATAGGTTTCCATAGAATTAACCAATATGAAAACCATAAATACGATGAAAAAACTAGATAATATGAAGAATTATTATTATTAATTTAAAGTGAAATGAAAATTTCCCCCCAAAAATCTATTCCCTTAAAAATAATATAGAAACGTTATTTATATATTTTACATACACACAGACACACACACACACACATATATACATCTAAATGAATATATTGTATTCGATAGCATACAAGGCAAGCCACAACAAGATTACACAAACAAACAAATAATGTTATTTACATGTGAACCTTATAACATAGCCTGTAAATATTAAATTATTAATTAGAATAACTAATTTATAAAATGAATATTATAAGGTCCAACTAGATATTAATTTATTAGGTTGTTCGTAAACAATAATCATACAATTATTCATAATGATCATTGATTCACAAAAAAATATTAATTCTTAAAACAGAAGATTTAATTTCTTATTATAGTTGTGGATTATAATTAATTTAAGGTTTTTTTTTAAAAAAATATATATTAAAATTTTAATTTATTATTTGAATTAATCATTTTTATATTACTTAAAAATTATTTTTATGAGTTTTCTGAAAAAAAAAACAATTTCTCAGGATATAGTTAAAGAATAAATAAATTTATTGAAAAGAAGTATTTTTTTATAGATAAATCTATATTTTTAATTAGTTTTAAAAAATAAAAAATAGTTCATTTTATATTTTAATTTCCCCAAATATTAATTTCATGATTTTATACTATTATTTAGTATGAAAACATTTAATATTTATGAAGGGTGTTTTCTGAATTTATTGTTTCATTATGCATGTTTATTTTTATAACAAAAATTGAAAATTATATGTTTTTAATTTTAATCAATTAGAATCTTATTACAAATAATTATGTCCATATTTAATTAATGTATCACATTTTTTATTTTTCAATATAAATGAAACCTTTAGTAATTTTGGATAACACGGTAAACGGTAATTCCAGAAATTTAGTTAAAAAATAAAATCATATGAACTATTAAGTGACCCAAACACATATATAAATCTTATTTTAGGAGTAAATATTTAATCTATTCATTAATGGGAATAATTAATGTCATTTTTTCACTTGGATATTCTTACGACCTTTATATTATTTTATTTAATGAAATTTCAAATATATCACACCCTTATATTTAATAAGTGTAAATTTATTAATATTGCATTTCTGAAGTAGAAATGTTCTACTATAAATATTATTATGATTTATAATGTATTTATATTCATCTTTTTTTAGTTTTTTAATAATTTTTATTTGATAAATAATTACAATAATTTCTTCTATAATACAAATGCAATAATTACTCAAATATTTGATAAATCAAATATATGATATTAAATATAGTAAAAAATAAATATTTAAATAATTAATATGATCAATGAATTTAAAAAAAATATATTATATGGATGTAAATTTATTTAATATATACTTACATGTGTTATCTTGATATTAATAATAACAAGGTAGTAAATTTTTCAAAAAATTAAAATTGTGAATATTGTTTTATTGCTCTAGTATTTCTAAAAATATTAAATTTATAAATGTTTTTAAAATAAAGTTCAATATATAATATATTTCATGAATTTTGGTTTCTTTATTTTTTAGAAATTCTATCAACCCCCAATATATGAAAATCCCATTTGTCACTGTAATAGTTGAATGTGTTAAATTAAGGTAATCCCTAAAGGATAATAGACGACATACATTCAAAACATATTGAATTTTAACAATATGCATATTCATATTATAACCAAAATTTATATGTTTTTAGTTATTTCATGTTGATTAATAATTTATATTAATTTATAATTCTTTGAAATTACAAGTGGCATCTTCCCTCTATAATAAAAGTGATCCGCTTATTCATGTTTATTCACACATCTTATAATTTTTTTCTCATCTAATTCCTATTTAAATAAATCCATATAATTTATAACCACATTGTGGAAGTCATTTATTAGGAAAAACACGATCCTAAGATGATTAATTATGTCAAAAAATATATATATTCCTTAAAAGAGGTGTTGTTTTTAATCGAGTATTTCAGTTATTTTATACTAGAACATCACACAAAACATATTCAATCATGATAAAATAATAAATTATACATCTTAAATAAAAATTTATTTTAATATGTTGTTTTAATTACCTATATATATATCCACATCCATTAAATAATAAAATGATTCATCATTATCGTATACACTAGTCAATAGAATTATAAACAATTATAATTTGATTTCAATCACCATCACTCAATACATGTTAGAGTGACAGAATTAATTTATATAAATTATATTAATTATATATTTGTAATTATTAAATAGGTAATATTGAATTAATTTTTTTACATCTAGTTTCATGGGGTGATGATAAATTCATTTGTGTGTATGTGAGGACAACCACCTTCACGAACATATGTGATTTGATTCTCATCACCACATAATATTGAAAATATATATAATTATATATAATTAATTAATAATTTTATATTATATAATTATCATTTTATAATGATAATATAATACTTACCTACTTTTTATATTGAATATTGAAAACTAAAAAAGTAAATCATGCCTACATATGGTCTACCATATCCATGATAGTAACACAGTTCATTTAGACCACCATATATAATAAATGAATTTAAAAATCAAATATATTTTTTAAAGGGATGATTATGTCATTAATTTAATTCTATTGGTAGTGTAATGTATATCCTTTTGAGGAAATTTAACATACAAATTTCATTCTGGACATATGATGCAAAAATAATGAAAGCATCTAATGTCAACATAAATAATTATGTAATTGTTATAACAAGTTAATAATTGAAAATATGAATAATATAACTGAAAAATCTTATAAATAAAATAAATTATATTACAACACTCATTATATTATATGATAAATAAAAAACATGATATTTCAAACTCACGTTAGGATGATTTCATTTAAATATCATCTTTTAAAGATCATTTATAAGTTTTTTTTGAAAATGTAAAAATGGAATAGTTTATAACTTATAATATTTTCAGGATTTTAACAAATTCCGTAAAACATTATTTTATTTTTACTTTATATTTTTTCAATGGTTATATTTAATTAATATGTTTTCTTGGTGATGCTCTTAATTTTCGATTTTAATAGAAAATTTTAATAGAAAATTATATTTTGATGTCCAGATTTGTATTTCAGATAAATAATTTTTAATAAAGTGTTTCATGATGATATTTTTCAAAAATTAAATGTTTCACATTAAACGAAAATATTATTTAATGAATGGATAAGTCTATATATCTTATTCAGATAGTTTAACCCCATTATAACTCACAGGTGACCCTGATACAACATATACATTTAGTGTGTCCGTGCAAGGTGGGGTGACCTTGTTATACATTTGGGTGTTCCAAAATAAAGAAATAATTAATATGTTAAAATAAAATCTATTCTTTAGAAAATATTGATGGAATTTACAAACATTTTATCCCATGATTTTAACATGTTTCATGTTACATCTTACAATTATTTAAAATGGGTTATGAATGTGGTGATGTATTTTTCCGAAAACAATTTTCTTCTATAGTAAGTGTTTTTATTTTTAATTTGAGAAAAATATTCTATTTCATTCTAAATGAAAATCATTATTACATTCTCTTAAAAACCATTATCATAAAAGGTAACACATTCATGTGTTTTTTTTGTTTTTCCCAAGACTCCTAGATTTGTTATTTTATTTCCATTAGTGGGATTTTTGGGCTTATCCCTTCTTTTGAAATTTAATCAAATAGTTTTAAGGATGACTACGTTTAAGGAAGATTTAAATTTTATTTTTTATTATTCATAATAAATTAAATAATTATTCATTTAGAAGCGTTTTAAAAGTGTGAAAAATTGACACAGAGTATAAATGCCAACTTTCAATGCATGTGAATGCCATATATATTTTTTTCTTAATTCTATAAAACTATTAACTCATAAGATCTTCAAAATTAATATCTTCTAAATTAGTATTATGAAACACATCAATATATAATTATTACTGAGAGTTTTATAAATTTAATATTAGAGGATGGTTTAGAGAACCATTTATATTAGGATGTTTTCATGTGGGGATAACTACAACATTTTGGATACCATTAGAGGTTAATAAACATTTGGTTGATAATAAGTTCAATGTCATAGAAATAAATTAAGATTTTTTATATAATGAATTATTATGCTGAATAATGGTTTTTGTAAATATATTTATTTTTTAGGATATTATTGGTTATTATGTTTTTGGATGGAAATTAAAGGTGTGTGGTAACAAATTATTTAAAAATAAAAAATTTGTGTTGAATATATTAAGGTTGATTTTGGGATGATTTTCAAAATTATGAATTCAATATGGATTATGTTACTATATTTTATGAAAGAGGAAAACTCATATCATGAGGGATAACCCGTTGCATTCGGTAAAGCCATGAGGTTTGTACCCATATTTGATGGGTGGGAAGGTTTCGTCGAGGACTGACATTCGTGATTTCATTATTAGTTCTATTTTTTATTTAAAACATATTATTTGTATAAGTATTGTTATTTTGGGGAACATATGTTTATTGAATAAAAATCCATGGTATATAAAAACTATTTAGTGACTAATTGATTAATTTAATTTCATAGGATCACTATAAATTTCTAGAACATTCTATGATTTAGGTAAATGAAGTATTATGGGATTATAATTGAGAAATGAAGTATGAATTATAGATTAGAATAATATGTGATTTTATGGAGTCATAGGATATTTATTGAAATGTTTACCATATATTGATGATTATGTGATTAGGGAAACTATGATTTCTTATAAAACATTAATATTTAATGATGTTATTTAAAGATAAATTAAAAATATATATTGGGAGATTATGTGGTCAAATCCCCTTTTTCAATATTTGTATATAATATTTCTGATTAGTTTTAAAAATAGTTATTTATTTATTATTTTATGTTTTGTTTTGTGTATTTATATTTTATTTTGAATATTAAAAGTATTTTTCCATCCTTTAATGGTTTATTATTTTTGAATAATCAATTATTGTAAATGTTTTGTTTCTGTTAATTGAAGATGATATTATGAAAATATTTTTCTTGGGATTTTGTGCTCTATATATGTTGGATTAAAAGCTCTATCAAGGAAAATACATAGTCATAAATTAGAGAAAAGGATGTGTTTTGGGTTGATATTGATTCATGGTTGAAACGCTACATTTCATGTGAAAATATTTCCATATTTTCTTAATATTTGTTAAAATTTAATTCAAAAACACAATGAAAATGATCATGACATATACACTTTTTCCCATATTTTTTTTACTAATATATAAAATTTCTTTTATCACATAATAGATTTAATATTTTGTAATGGTAAACGTTCTAATTATAATAATCTCAATAAATATCTTTTTGTACCTGGGAGTTATTTTTCTCTTCAGTATACCTTTTTTTACACCCCATCAATGCTCTCATACATGTAATCCTACTGTTTGGTTGTTCACATGAACTTTATACCTTACATTATCTATTTTCATGAAGAACCATTATTAATACTTTTTATGATGTCTATTTTTAATATTTTTATTTTGAAAACTACCATCACTACTATTGAGAATGGGATTGAAATGCTGAATATGTAATTTAAAAAGGCGGTTTACAAAATAACTTCCAAATATTTTTTAAATGAAATAAATTTCTCTATATAATTTGTAATAAGCCACATCAATGATAAATGAACAAATAAATTTTGAAATTTAAAGGATATAATAGTTTCCAAATATGATAAACTAAAGAGTATAAAATGAAATTAATAATTTATGAAATAATTATATAATTTTAAAAATTAAAAATATTTCATTGTTATTATTATAAAAAATATTGACAAAATTATTACTAAAGATATTTTATATTCTTAAAATTCCTCCACTTTAAATAATGTTTAAATATATTTTATAGGTGAATATTATAATAAATTTCACGAAGTAGGAAAAAATTTATTAAAAAAAATTCATTTTTAATTTCAAAATTTTTATATTACATTAAAATTAATTTTTTGATAATTTTTCTAAAAATAATTATTTAAAAGTAATGGTGAAACATACTGATTTTGATAGAGAACAATATTTTATGTTCACATTTTAACAAAGAATACATATTTTTTAAAATAGTTTTAAAATTATAAATAGTTAATTTTGATTTAAAATAATCCAATAATTGTTTCTTAATGGTAATTTCAAAATAGAATTTATCTTAATTTTTTATATTTTAAAGGGATTTTTTTAAAATATTGTCTTCCGGGTGATTTTCTATTTTAAATTAAAATTTATATTCTGAAATATTAAGAATCTTGATTAAGAAAAATTGATTAAATATTTGTAATTAGTGTTTCAAAATTTAATACAAAAGTACTGTTAATATTTTTTCAATATAAATAGTGACATTACAAATTTTGGAAATCATCTTAATCGGTAAATTAGGTACTTATTGTACAAAAAATAAAATAAGAATAATAAAATGGAAATACGATTTAACTAAATATTCTCATATGGGAATATCAAAAAATAATCATCCAAGTTTCAAATTAATGATCTTTTTTCAACTTGAATAATATTATGAGATTTATAAAATTTTAATTAATGAAATGTAAAACATGTCAGAATCATATTTTTAATAAGTGTCACAATTTTAACAATGTATTAAATAGAGTATATATTCAACTATAAATATTCTGTAGAATTATAATAGATTTAATATACTCATGGAAATTCATTTTCAATTTTTAGTATGTAAACAATTACCTAAAATGCTTTCACAACAATGATGCATTAATTATACCATTATTTGAAAAATTAACTAAGTGATTGTAAAATTATTCAAATAAATATAATATTAGATTATTAATCTGATAAATTAATTCTACTGATAACCTTGAAATGTTATAAATTTTATAAAATTTATTTGTCTAATTAAATGTGTTATATTGATAGAATTAATTTCAATACAATGAATTGTTATTAATGTTGTTATTTTGAATATTTTGAAATAAATAATATTTTATAAAACGAAATAAAATTTTGAAAAAATTATAGAATAATATAAATGATTATGATATGGTTTAATATTTCATCATTGTTTGATTTAATGGATGTTTCTATTTTTAAAAAAACTATAATAACCATCAATGTGTAAATATATATGTTTTCATAGTAAGAGTTCATGGGATAAAATAAGGGTTCAAAAGAAAGTTTAAGGATTAATATATAGTCCAAAATTATATGTTATTATATTATTACTGCCCATATTCATCATATCATTGATAAAAATAATATTAGAGACATTTTTATTAAAAATTAAACTACATTTATTTATTATTTTGAGAAATTCCAAAATTGCTTCTCCACTCTATTATAAAAGGGAACATCTTCTAATCATTGCTTCAAGTATCGAACCCATTTTATATTGGAAAAAACCTACCAAAATAACCTCATATAATTCCCCCCTTAGTATATATGTTTCTATTTTGTATAACAATAAACATTATGATCTTAATACATATGTAATGAAATTTTTCGAAGAATAAGTACCATTTTTAATCGAATGTTTCAATTTTTATTTTCCGAAACATTTTAAAAAACTTTATCAAATATTTAATATTAATAAATCCAATGTCAACCACATAATTATATGTTAATATGTCATTTTAATTACATATATCCTGACCCAATTCAAAAAAAATGGAAAATTATTATTCATGTGTTTGAAGAACTACCACCTCACGAAAAGATATAGTTTTTTTCCTTAACTATAACTCAAGATAGGTAATAATGATTTAATTAGTGTTTATATGTTATATTAATGGAATATTTATCTTTTCAATATAGTTAATATTCCATTTTATTTCTTTTCAATCCAAAAAAATAAAAGTGATAAAGTCGTTTGTGCAAACATGTGGATTACCACCCCATAAACGATGTGGGTCGTCTATCATCAACACATCACATGAAAGATAAATATAAGTATATGTAAATATATGATATGATATATATAATATTATGATAATTATTTAATGATTATATAATACTGACCATTTTTTCGTAAATATCCTAAAAAAATTATAATATCACTAATGTGTACGTACTTCCTTCCTACAACAAGATTACAAACATATTTCATTTAACATAACAATATTTAACGGTTATATTTAACTTTAATGTTTTATTATAAGAATGATAATAACCACATTAATATCATACATGTTTTTGTTTAAGGATGATCTCTTTCACAACTCTCAACATGCTAGAGTAATTCAGGAATATTAAACCAAATATCCCCAAAGTATCTCCTGTAGACATATATAATTATGTAATTGGAATATCATGGTAATAAATGAAACAAATCAATTAATAAACCTGAAAAATATATCCTCAAATTAATTATTTAACTTATTCATATTATTCATGAACATAAAGAACGTATTGATCATTTCAAACGCAATGAAAGGGTAATTATTTTAAAAATAATATTTTAATGTTGCTCTTTGATATTTTTATTAAAACATAATGTAATTATTTTAATTTAAAAATATGATAAGGGCCCATATTAGTTTGAATCATTGAGAGGTTTATGGGTGAATCATTGATCCCTTTTAATATTTTTACAAATTTGTTCTATTAAATTAATATATTATGGATGGTTAAAGCATCGATCCACTCATCTTGGGTCTCTCACACATACCTATAATGGTGTAGTAAATGTTAACAAACTAGACAGAATGAATTAAATTGTTATGTTCAAAGACCAAATCCTTTTTGTGTTGATTATTCCCCCAACACAGACTCTCTACTATAATTCAGTGAGTAATTACAATGGTCGATACACGGTACCACTAAATATCTCACAAGTTCCATAATAGTGTCTTTATACGACATCCCTTAATGTTACTAGTGTCCCACTGGCCTACATTATACTCCCACTAAAGTCTTCTTATCCTCCCTAAATCTCCCATGGTTGTTTTAGATCTTGAGTAACATGAGAATCTTCCTTCCTTATGTTCATTCATCATTTACAGTAGATGATCTTGTGCTCTCTACACACATGCATTCTGAGTCACACATTCCCATGTTTCTCTTCAATAATATTCAATAGACTTTTTTAAGGTATTATAGACTTTCTAGATAACTCTGACCACTTTTACTGATTAGTTATCAGTCTCAACAAGGATCATTAAATTCCCTCTTCTTCTGATGAAGATATGGCCTCAATTATGTGGGTGTAAATGGTGCACAAAACCACTTTAACAATGTAAGAACATCTCTAAATATTTCATCTATGTCTATATTCTTGGATATTCAAACACGGTTTATTCGAATAAAATATATTCTTAAAATTTTATTAGATTCATTCTGAAAACTAATTCACTTAAAACAAGGATTTCATGGCATAAATCATCTATTTTTAGATATCTTAATTACTTTTCACACGTTCATGTGTTTATGAATGATTAAATGCATGCGTTATATGCTTCATATAAACCAATACTCATATTGTTCATGTGAATCAATGGTTTAGTATCAATATTTCTATGTCATTAATATGCATGCACTTCTTTCTTGGTGCTTCTCACTTTCTTCTTACTCAATTCACACACTTCCTTCTTATTTGGTAAATTCTACACACACACCTTTTTTAAATTGGAGTTTAATTATATGTGTGATTCCTCATACATGAATGGGGGTCATAATTTATTTATGTTATTCCTTCGTTCATCATCATTCTTCATCACATGTGCACAAACACTGTATTTAATGTTATTTAGATGTACATGAATACCACTAAGAATGCACTCTTCTTTTTATTCTTCTTTCACTCACAACCTGAATGGGTATATGAATGGTGTGTGTGTGATTTTTTCTTCTTCTCCAAGTGTATAGTATATATACACTATGCATTTTTTATCTATTCTTATTATCTTCATGAAACCAAGGGTTCATCATTTCATATTCTTCATGAAAACTGGAGGGCATCATTCTTATTCATCATACAGACCAGGGTGCAAAGGTTTTTCATTCTGCTCAAAACTCATGAGGATTTCTCAATAACACACACACGAACTAAGATGGTATCATGGTTATGGGTGTTTCATACAAACAGATAAGGTGCATCACACATTTCCCATTTGTGTTTCACAAACCTGATTCTTTACAAGGCACGATGAGTCTTTGTTAAACTAATCATGTGTCTGTGGTAACCTTCGAATAAAAGTTCTGTATTATTCTTCTTTGCGAGGTTGTTACCAGAGTGCATTATACTAGTTGAATGCATACATGGATCTTCTTCTTCTTTTTACAAGGCTATGTGGATCCTTATAGTGCACTATTTTTTGGACAATTGGATAATTATTAATGTCATCAAAAAATGATCCTTGATCGAGGTATCTCTCTTTATAGTTGGGGAATAACACCGATATCCGCATTAAAATCATGTTCAAAACACCAATATATAAGATCATTAAATTTATTCAGTAAATAAGATGAGATCCTTTTCTTTGAACTATTCAAACCTATTTGATGACTTGACCCATATCTTGAATCACTTCCATTCAACGAGGCTCCTTTATTCTCGGTTAGAACATCAGGTTCATGCATTTAAGAATGCATGATAACAATTTATTTGTACATAGAACTTGGAATGAACCCTTGAAAACATTGTATGATTTTGGCTCCATATATTTCATCATATGAATGCATTAATGTGTTCCTTTCATCTAGATGATCACCATGTAAGATTTTTTCAATATCAAAACTAGCTGAAAGATTGATCATGGATGATTTGTAGTGGCGATGAATAGAAGTGGCACCAGGGGGATCTCCATGTGGTTGGAGGTTGAAGATGATGCCAAATCCATTAGATCTACTCGGATTGATCATGGACGACCCCAATTATAAGGTCAATAATAGATATTATTAGAAACTGAGATCAAGTTCAAGTCAGATGGTCGGGAAATATTTTTTTCTTTTTTTTAAATCATGTCCCACATTGAAATGGAGACACATAATTCGGATCATTTATAATACATGATGTCACAACCCGAACTCAGAATTCTACACCTCCTTCCATGGTACCACACCATACCATGTTCTCCCTATGGGTGTGCTCTTAGTTCCAACTCTACATATTTCAGGTGTACTTCTAGCACAAGTATGCACATACCACATGTGTTCACCACCGTGAAAACACCTGAGAGATTATGCACCTCTCACACTCCTACCTCATATTTGGAATGCCTTGAGGTCTTACCTCAAGCATGGTTGATCCTTGTGTTTTACCAGTTCTTGATGATGAGGACCTCAGATGTCCTCATTGGTAATTCCATAATTTTTTCAAAGGCATGGGACAAACATACATTGTTTAAAACAATGTACATCTAAGATGACATACCAACATTAAATGTTTCACGGCCTCTCCCTCTTATCCTTTCTTTATCCACATTCATTTATTCATTCCTTTCTATATCATGAATCCCAAAAAACTTCCTTAGATTCCAATAATCAAGTCATCGATGATCGATGGATCATTTCTTCATTCCTCATGCATTAATTCAAAATGTATGACATCTCTTTGTTATGAGAGATGTGTTCATCACTAACACACTTCATCGACATTAGGACTATATCAAACAATCATCTTATATTATTCACAACCTTCATCCAATTAGAATCCATTGGTTGGATTATCATTCTTCACATGCATTTGAGTATTCCATGATCTTCATTATGATGGTGTAAACATGTATCACTTTAATACAATTCATTAGAACCTTTGATTAGCTAAACAATTTCCAAAATTAGTTCCAAATATTCTTCTATAATCAATGTGGGATCATCACTAAATTTCTAACATCAATTAAAGTATTACCACTTCAATCATTGAGACAACTTCCATCATCACCTTTCCATACACATATTGACAACTTATTGACACTTGAATCCATACTGACAACAAATGAAACACAATGATCTACAATATCCCCCATAGTATTTTTTTGTCAATATTACTTATGATTTCTTTGAATGGGTCAGTGTGTGTTCCAATATTCTCAAACCACTTATTGGAAACCAAATGAATATTTTTAGCGGGGTCTCTTCAAAACATGTTATCCTCCAATTAGATAATATCATCATGAATATTTCTGAGAGAGGGATGATGCCACATGATTCACATAGAAAACAGCCTTTTGTTGATCAAATCTATATATACATGGGCTAACCTAGGGTAGAAAAGAAGAGATATGTGACCAAGGTATTCAATGTCGTCTATAAAAAACCAGGAATGTGAAATCATTCTCAAAATTCTTCATTTGTAAACCAAGGGAGTAAAAATACTTTGGTTTATTAATGAAATACTAAATCCTTCCATTCTTCCCCAAAAATATTAAAATGTTCAAGTGAAAAGATAAATATCCCCCTTTTATCCCATCCTATTTTCAATCAATCAATCCCCCTTAAATAACATGATATATACAAATAATAACATTGGATGAATGTGTGATTGAAATACCTCTAATTAAAATTTTGGAGATGATATGAATTTAAAGGATTGAATTGACATAATACTTTATCCAATCTCCTTGATTTTTTCTACCCATCAAGGTGTGAACTCCCTTTGATTTTTAATGGTGGAAAATAATCATCATATAATCATCATAATCTTCATATTGATAATCTTCCACTATAGAACACTTCATGAAATTATCAAATCGTGTATAATGAGTCAAACATGTAGTTCTCCACATTATTCATTAAATTATCATTTTGTGAATGACCAAAATCTTCAGTTCCATATAATGTAAGTACACATATACAACAAAAATATTTGCGAATACGATGGAACATGTGTGAGCTTCATAAAAGAAGAATTGTGAATGAAAATTTTCTCTCAACCCAAGGAATCATTTTCATTCATCTCAAATGTGTTTGGTACTCATCATGATGGTGTTTCCTCTCTATTTTACATTTCAATATTTTTCTTAGCTTGAACCCCTTACTTAAATTTATCTTCAACTTGTGTGTATTATTTTTGTTTAGTTCATCCATTAGTGAAGCTGCTTCCACTCGTGCATGCTATTCAATTTTTAGCATCACAATTTTTCCTAGTAAAAATTGTTATACATTTTTTTTCATGGTGTACAGCCTTCTGGAACCATCCACATAGTAGTTGTGAGACACATGGGTAGTCATGTGCAGACAACCTCTCATGAAATTCATATTTTCTTCTATATGGGATGACATGTTTCCCTTTTCCCTCTATATTATCTAGTACTTCATCTTCATCTCTTTCTTGTTCCCCAGCAATTTTCAATTGATTAGTTCAAATAACTAAACACTCTTAATAAACATTTTTTTAGTTAAATCTTCCACATGGGTTATTCATTGTCTTCATGACACCTTTCTTCGGAAACTTATTATGATTATCTCCAGGAATATCTTTAGTTTATTACATCATCTTCTGTATTTATTCATCTTTTAGATCTATCTATTTCCATTCATTTCCATCGCTAGTTTGTACTAATCTAGGGTATGAAAATTCCTTTAAAAATATAAGACCATTTTATTAGTTGAAATGAAATTCCTAGAATCCTTCTTGAAATCATTATTGGGAATATATTATTTCACCATGTTATTGACATCCGTGTTTTACATATTCCTAAGGGAAGACTTTTCAACTCTTTTTGGTTTCTCCTACCTCTTCTGTTGTGTATTCTTCTTAACAACATATGAATGATGCATGCTAGTACTAAACCATCACTCATCATAACTAACACCACTTCTATTATTACTATCTCTGATGTCCTTAAGATAATCAAATTTGATCTTGATAAACATATTCTACTCCATAAGTTTTTTCTACCACTGCTTTGCAGGATGATTCATTTCATCACATTTATATTCCCTATAATATATTCCTTTCATAATTTTCATATGATGATGTATTATTCAAGAAATCCTTGGATGGAAGACTAAACATCCAAAATAACCAACTATATCCAATATATCCCTTTCTTTTTCTTGTAGTATTTGTCTTGATTGATTCTATGCATTGTTGTTTCTAGAATTGTTTTTATTTCTCTAGAGCATCCATCTTGGATTTCATCTTCTTAATGCTCCCGTTTCAATCCTTGAAATTTTTATAGAAGTATTTACATTTTTATCATTGAAAATTTTCACTCCTTTTATCATTGAACTTGTACATGAATATGCATATGCATTTGTTGAAGCAGAAAATACCTGGGTTATGGGAAACATTATTAATAGAGGATGATTCCATTGTGTTGGAGGATAATTTGGCATTCCTCTTGGAATAATAATCTTTGAACATGAGTGGTAGTTTCTGTTCATTTTTCTCTATGGGATGTTCAATCTTGGAGTGATTTTTTATTCTTCAATTTCAACTCAATCATTAAAAAGTTCTTATTGAGGGAGTACTTCTCATCCTCAACTGATCCGAGCTTATATTCCCAATTATCCTTCAGCTTTAACATTTTATCTTCAGGAATATTTCGTAATTATTTTAATGAGATGTAATGCTATTTTACCTTGTTAGATTTTTATTCCAGTGGATCATCTGTGAAAACTATTGAGACTTTGTTAGAATTTTCATATTCATGGAAGGATTCAACAATAAAAATCTCAAAGAATACGTTTTCCCAAATACTTACTTGCAATTATTTAGAAAATTAATAAATTATTTCATTTCAAAGAGAAATTGTTTCTTCCTTTTCATTCACCTGTTTTGCTAATGTATAGGATATACGGACCCTTTTATCCAATGCATCTTCCATGGAATCAACCTCATCACACAACAATAATTTTCCATCAGGAAGAATACTAATTCTTCCATAAATGTGTCTAGATAATTTGATAGGGACTTCCAGTCGATGTTCTATGACATATGTTTGAAGATCAAGAATTGATCTATTGTCATCAATGCATGAGAATGATTCAACATAAATTTAATATGAATTATCACTTGTTGTATATTTCAGATTACCTTCAGTAGATGGTGTCTCCCCATTAGTAATAATCATATTCTCCATCTTCCTTTCTAGTCTATACTTTTTTTATGTGTAATGGTAAAAATCTTTATATAAGGTTGCTAACTCATATCCTAAATTTTTACTTTATAAATTCTCCCTTATATCTACTAGAGGTCACCTCCCTATGATACCAATTGATTTTTCTAGATCAGTATGAATCACTGAGGGTGGGATAGGGTGAAATAGTGACCCCTTTAAATATTTTTTCTAATTGATTATTTTAAATTATAACTTTATAAATGGTTAATTCCCCGATCCACACTTGTTGTGTCTCTCATCCATACCTCGAATGGTGCTATAAATGTAAATGCATTGAACACAAGGATTTACAATGTTTAGTTCAAACACCTTCTATTGGATATGCAAGATAGTCACCCAAACACAGTTTCACCACTATAATTCGGTGAGTAATTACAATAGTCGATAAAGATTCTGATTATATATCTCCAGATTCCCATAGGAGGGTCTTTATTCTACATACAACAGTGTTACCACAATCCCATTAGCCTGCTTAGTGTCCCACTAAAATATTATTCTTCTACCAGAGTCTCACAAGGTTCATCAAGATATCTAGACACATGATCATCTTATTTATTTATGTTCATTTGGGACTCAATATAGATGGTCTTCTAATCAGTCAACACAGGCTTGATGAATCACACTTGCCTCTGTATCTCTTCAAGAATTGTCAATAGCTTTTGTTTAAGATGGTTTTACTTTCTCAATAAATCTAATCAATTTTTTGGATCAGTGCATAGTCTAAAAAATGATCAAGAAATTATTTATTTTTCTAATGATGAATTGTCCTCACTTAGGTGTGTGAAAATGGATCAAACAACCACATCAAGGATTCAAGAATAATTTTGATCAATATCAGCTCTGTCAGCCATCTTGGATTCTCAAACAATGTATACTCAGATAATATATCTTCGTTAACTCTACCTATCTTCAGTCTCAAATCCCATTCACTCTATACATAAATGTCATAGAATCCAAACATCTTGTTTATGGATATCTCAGTTACTTATCAAATTTTAATGTGGTTATTCATGATATAATCCATGCATAATATGCTTCTTGTAAACTAAAATACACATTGTTCACATGAATCAATGGTTTATTATCAATGTGTGTATGCTTTGCATAAGCATGATCGTCCATCTTGGTGCATCTCACTTTATTCTTCCGAAATGCACACACTTCCTTCTTATTTGGTTCCTTGTACCCACAAACATTTTTATTTTTAATTGGATTTCAAGTATATGTGTGTTTCCTCACACCCAAATGGTTCTATTCATTTATGTGTGTTCTTCTTTCTTTCTTTCTCTTTATTCTTCACATGCCCACACTCACTGTATTTTATGTTCCTTGCATGCATATAAACTCCACCATGCATACACACTTCGTTTTCATCTTAATTCACTCACAACCCGAATGGTATATGGATGGTGTGTCTGTGTGTTTTAATTCTTCATAAAAGGAGGTGTATATATAAACTATCAATTTATGAACTCTACTTAGTCTTTTCCTGAAACCAATGGTTCATGGGTTCTTTTATTCATGAAAACCATTGGTTACGATTCCTATTATTCATGAAAACCTAGGAGCTTGGGATATTCAATCATCACATCTATATCATGTATTTCTCAATAAAATATTCACAAAAAATATTGTATCATGGTTCTGGATGCGTCGCACAAACAGAGAAGGTGCAACACACTGTTCCTTTTTAGTTTCACAAACAAGACTCTTGACATGGAACGATGAGGGTTTGTTTAACCAGTCAAGTGTTGCTGGTTCCCATCACACATAAAGTCTAGATTATTCTTCTTCTTTAGGACATTTCATGAGTGAACTGCAATAGTTGAACACCTGTGGGACTCTTCTACTTCTCCTAGCAAGGCTGCACAGATCCTCTCGGTGCTATGTTTTATAGAAAACACAATCTTTTACAACATCTTCAACAAATAAGCCTTGATCAAGGTCTCTCTATTTATAGACGAGAAATAGCATGTATATCTACATTAAAATCTCATTAAAAACCAAGATATATATGATCTATAAGTTTATTCAATGAACAAGCTGATATCCTCAGGTTTAAATTGTTCAAACCAGTTAAAAGATTTTTTTCATAACTCGAATCATTTCCATTCAATGAGGATTTTTATTTCTCGGTGATAACAAAACATGCATCATTTTAATAATGCATGAGAAATATCAATTTTTTCATAAAATAGAAAGTGCACCCTTTGAATCAATGTCTGCCTTCAACTCCTTATTTTTTTATCATTTTGATGACCACGTGATACTTTTAATGAATGAATGTGTTTGGTTTGTCAGTATGATCACAATGTTGGTGATTTCATTATCAGAACTGGCCCAGAGCTTGATCATGGAGGATCAGAAGTGGTGATGGTAGTTAGAGGCGTCATGAGGATCTCCATGCTATCAAAGGTTGAAGATGATGCCATTTATGCTGGTTTAGCTTAGATAGATCACATATGTCCTTCATTAGAAGGTGCAGTGTGGATGCGATGATAAACTTAGTTCAGGTGTGATATCAAATTGATGGTGTGGATTTCATCTGCATTTTTAAGTCTCATCACACATAAAAATGGAGACATGGGGTGTAGCTCATTTACAATGCAAGACTCTGTAACAAAAACTCTGAAATCTCCTCTTTCATCCAAGGTACAACCCCATACCATGTTCACCCAACATGCACTATCATAGAGACCACTTTGCCAACACTAGGTGTGCTTTTATTTCCCATTATGTGCTCACCACATTGGTTTACTTCTGTGCGCGCACCTACTAGCTTATAGAAATCACACACACCGACCTCTTAAAGGGATGGCCTTGAGAGCTTCCCTTAGTCATGGTTGACAATTGGTTGACACATGTGATTGAGGATGAAGACCTCGACATGCCTCCTTTGCTGGTACATATTTTTGGAAATGTCATAGAACAAATATACTTTGTTAAAAACAAATGATAAACAATAAGATTTTCAATATGTAAATGTTTCCAGGCCTCTCCATCGTCTCTTTTTATACATCCACCATCATTTATTGCTTTATTTTCAAATTGTGAATCCCCAACATTTCGACACATTCCTTTAATCCAATCATGGATGATACGTGGATCATTTTTTTTATTTCTTATGAATTAAGGAATAGTGCACAATATCTCCTTATTGTGAGAGATGTGTTCTCCATTAACTCATATATTAGACATTGGGGGCTAGCTCAAACTCTCATATGATATTATTCAAAACATTAATCCGATAGGATTTATAGTATTGATCCTTTTTATACTCATACAATTGAGTATTTCATGGTATTTTTTATGTTAGTGTAAATATGCATCATTTTGATACTAGCCATTAGAACATTTGATCAGCTTAATAATCATCAGAATTCATTCACAGTATTCTTCCATAATAAAATTGGGATCTTAACTGAATTACTAATATCACATTACGTATCAAAACTACAATAATTTACATATATTTCATAATCACTATTCTATAGACATATTTACAACTTATTTACACTTGACTCCTTATGAAAAAAATGCAACATCATGCACTACAATAAGGATAACATTTTCTGGCCTTCATTAATGATAAATTAATAGAATAATCATTCATAAGGTTCAATGCTTATTTTTATGAATGAATTTCTTTTTCTGGCGTGGTTTTGGGATTTCAAAAGTTGTTTTTAAAAGGAAACTATATTTTGTTGTCCAAATGTGTTCTAATTAAAATGGTTTTAAAAGAAATTATGATATAATTTAAAATTAATAAATTATTATATTTGGTTCATGAGAAAGTTATATGAAACTATTGGTCAATATATAGTTTTTTCAATGTTTGGAGCCCCATTATAACTCATGGGTTAGCCCAATATAGCATATAGATTGACTTCCCATTGATAACACAGGTTGAGACTATTATACACTTGGATTCACTCATATATATTTATTATTCATTGGTTAATGAATATTTTTCTGGTTATTCAATTACATGAGAGTTATCAAATTGTTTATCGAAAAGATTTACGGAGACTCAAATTATTTCTCACACAATATTAAATTGGGTTATGAATATGATGGTCTATGTTTTTAACAATATTTCATATTTCCCTTAAGAGTGTTTTAATATTTTATTTTATCAAAAGGAGTTGTGAATATAAAAATAAAATTATTTTCTTAATCATCTCAAATACCATTTTGAGATTAGTAAGCATTTCATAGGTTTATTGTAGTGGAATAACATTTTTCTTTTTTTCGTTAAATTACTATGATTTTTATACTCTTTCCATATTTTAATTTTTTATGGGTTTAATGGATGAGTAGGGAAAATTATTATTTCATGACAAAATTGTCAATAATAAAAATTTAAAAAATAATTTTACTAGAGTCATTAACATTGGAACTAAATATAACATGTAAAACATTACATAGAAAACCAATTAAAATAAAATCCTAGAGTAATTCTACTAAATATAAGACAATAATTAATATTTATAAATTAATTTCATAAATAAAAAATAAGCAAAGGCAATCTGAATAATTTTAATCACTTGTTTCTAAAACTCATATCACTGAACAATGTCCTCATAATCATTATGATCAACACTTGTAAAAATACTGATTGATGGTGACCCTATAATTCTAATTAAAAAATCTCCTCATATTTTTCCATTAAATAGAATATAATATTTTCTTAAAATATATAATTCAGGAGAATCTTAATATTTATTAATGATAACGAGATAATTTTATAAAATGTGACAATATTTTTTAAAATATCCATCCAATATAAGTTTTCTCAACCAAAAATAGATATATACATCCTAAATTTCATAAAAACAATACAACTAATTAACAAATTTTTTATTGTCATTCTCCAATTCAATAATTACTTGATTCATTCAATAATTTATACCATCCTTATCTAAATCATTAGTTATTATGATCTTAAAATATATTTTATTTAATAATTAAATTATTTTAAGTGTGTGAAAAATTATGTTTTATTGTTATCAATTTTTTGTAATAATAATTATTAGTTAAATTATTTTGAAATATAATAATTTATTTTTGAAATATTACAAATTTATATTCAAATATTTTTTCAGGTTTATTTTATAGTTATGGTGAATTTTTAATCATGAAACCCTTACCCATATATCATAGACCTTAGGTTTACATTATTTTATTGACAGAAGATAAAAGGGATCAAATCCATTAGGATCTATGATTTCATTTTTATTTTGAAAAAATATATAAATTGATTCATTATTATAATAGAAATTTCAATAAAGAACTATCAAAACATTATTACATCCTTGAAAATCTATCAAATTTCTATTCTTATATTATGGGGAACATAAAACAATGTAATTGTGTGTTCTTATATTATAAAATGTGTTACATAAAATGGATGATATTAAGAGTATATGAATTATAATAAAATATGGAATATTATAAAAATATTACATATAGAATTAAATCATTGACTTTAGCTTCAATATATATCCTTCAAAAATATCAACAAAAAATATAACATTGATATTAATAATTAACACCTAGATAAAATAAATTAATAATTTCATATGTCATGACAACAACATCAAGGACTCATCAAAAGAAATATTTAAACCTATCGAGATGTACGTTTTCTATTACATCTTATATAACATCAAACACATTTGCTATGATATTTTCAATGTATGGTGAATCCTAATACAAGAGCTACCCATTCCATTATATATGATAATATCTATCAATTCATTGAGTTACTATTTTTAAAAGGGTCCACCGATAACATACACATTACAAAAAAAATTATATTGAATCAAAAATATAATAAATAATACATATTATTTATGAATCATTAAAAATATATATTGAATCAAGAATAAGAAACATTATCATTTACCTATTAAATGATATAACATTTATAGAATAATTAATTTGATTAACACCATATATAATGATATAATATTTTTAAAAAAATAATATTATAGTAAATATATCAATCATATAAAAGTATATAGATATAACATCAATATATAAATAGATAATAAAAGGGAATTTAACTAATATTAGTCATTGTGAATGAAATGTTATATAAATCATAAATTTGTAATGAATTAAAGGATACCAAGAAATTAGTTTAAGTAGTAGTTTATATGAAAAGGAATTTATTTTACAAATTGTAGGTGGAAAATATAAAACAATGATTAAAATAATTCACATTCATTTTGAAACGTTACTGTAAAATTTATTTTATAATTCATTAATGAACTCTTTCTATAATATGTTAAAAATACTCTTAATATATTATTTGAAAAATAATAAAATATTAAAATCATAATATGATCATATAATAATATTTTTAAGGGAATATAAAGTACACTTATGTAATTTAAAATGAATTTTCAATTATTTATGCAATGAAAAATTATTTAATTTAATATAAAAAAATTCATAGTAAAATGGAAAATAATTTTCATTAATGATAAACATACACATTTATTGGAATATTGAAAATGAATAATACATATGATGGTGTGACTATATGTGAATACTGTAAATATTAATAAATGTAACGCCCCGAACCTAGTTACCCCGAGTCAGTGCATTATTACATAACATTGGCATGATCATAAAATATCATGTCACAAAAATCCGATTAGTTTAGTAGCTTTGGAAATAATAGATACATTCATATTTTTTACATTACATTATAAAATGAAAAATTACAACAAAAAATTCTCCATAGGCCACAGTCATACCCCTATAATATCCTTTCAGGCCAGTCATAATATCTCTTTCACATCCTAGGAAAAAAACATTGAATGGGGTGAGCTCTGATGTTGAGTAAGGATAAAAATATAGTGGAAAATTTCATAACTAAGCATAATCAATTAAGGCAATTTAAAAATAAAATAAAATCCTTTTAAACATGAAATTTAACATAATATGGAAAACATAAAATCAAATAATTCCATTTAAATATTCATATGGATATTCTACTAGTCGAATAATCACATTCAATATTAATAGCCACTTTCAAAATAATGGAATGCATAATGCCAGACATCATAACAACATTGTGAAAGCCTTGTTCCATGAATAAAAATATGGTTTTGTCAAGGCCTTGTGCTAATAAAATAGTTTGTCTAATGAGACCTACTGATGCATCTAAGAGATACACCAGGCTCCACCCATCACTTACTATATCCAATGCATTCCTCATACGAAAAGTTTTAAACATAACATAAATATTCGTATTTAAACTAGCAAACAAAATATCAATAATTTATCTATAAACCATGAATAAAAAACAACATATCCACAATCAAACATATCACAAACCTTCTGTACAATATGGATGTTTTGTATCAGAATAAATAAACTTCAAATAAACTTACAATACATCAAAGGATGTTCACATATTTGAAATCAACACTTTTGTTTAATGAAATGTCACTTTATATTTTGAAATAATTTAAAAGTAATATAATTGTAAAAGAAAAAATTTATTTTGAAAATATTATTATATTATTGTATGGTAAGCTTCTATGATTTTAAAATGGAAGAAAATAGCCACTCCGGCAATATAAGTTCAAAAAACATTATTACCTTAATTTTATCAAAAAGGTCATAAGGTACCATGTTTGGAAATTGAATGAATGATTACTTTCAAAACATATTATAAAAAGTCAAACAATGGTAAAAATGAATTTATCCTATAGTATAGTAAATACTAAAAATGTTTTAAAATACATTTTTAAGAAACATGGATGTGGATAATAAAGAGAATTCAGTAGATACTTACGTAAAAACAACCTCAAATAATAAAGAGATTGTGAAATTAACCCTTACCTTGTAATTTTCATTAGTTGAGGGTTGGTTAAATAACTCTAAAATTGTGAAATAATTGTTATTAAATTATACAATAAGCATATACAACAATATGATATCATATATGATGTTCTAATATTTCTCTATTAATGATATTTTATTAGTATCATTGTTTCGGGTGTTAACTGATTTGTTTTCCTTTATATGCTTTGTTAAGTAAGCCATGTTTGTTATGGATAGGACGTATTTAATTCATTATATGGAATGATTCTATGTTCATAAAAATTATTTTTAATCATAAAATGAAAATAATTCTTGAATGATTACAATGGGGAATGATTCTCATCGCGTTCGTGGAGATGGTAATCTGTACGTACGTGCGTGCGACAATATCATACTTTTGATATTAAAATAATATATAATGTGATGGTATATCAAATATAAATAATCATTATCATGTTATATTTATTATTTACATCATTTGTTTTTATTGTTATACCCATCAAATTGATAAAGTGTTTGAAGAACAAACTACACCATGATGTGGAGACGTTAATACTTACAGACGCACGTGTGCTGACATTTTCATTTATAGGATAAATATAATAATGAATATGTTTGTACCTTTTTATAATAACATCATAGTATATATAAGATACTGCAGTTATTATGTTATACTGTAAACAATAATGAAAGATGAAGTGGAAGAAGAAAATAACTTGTAAGAGGTGATAAAATATTTACCCCTTCTTCGGGGTTGATAATTTTGATTTGATCAAAAGGGCCCCTTCGGTTGGAATCCGGACTAAAGAAAGGACACTAAGATGATGGGAGTATAGTTGAGATGATATTTTGGCAGGGTTAGGATGAGCCAAATGGCTTTGAAGGTGTAAATTCGAGAGAAGGGGATGTGCCCTTTAATAAGAGAGGTTAAGGTCACATTAAGAAAATATTGAATGAGTA
This sequence comes from Viscum album, assembly GCA_963277665.1. Taxonomy (NCBI): domain Eukaryota; kingdom Viridiplantae; phylum Streptophyta; class Magnoliopsida; order Santalales; family Viscaceae; genus Viscum; species Viscum album. The sequence continues at coordinate 80,722,563 of OY728165.1, read as the reverse complement.
TTTTATATTAAAATAATTTTCTATTTATAATGGATCCAAAATGCATTATTTAAAGGATAAGTTTTGGAATGGTTGAATACCTCTCAACCAAAAGGTTTTAGACTAGTTTATGTCATCATATTAACCTTATCTTTTAAATTTAACTCTTAGTTAAATAGATTGACATTTACCATGTCTCTTTATAATTTTATATTACATGGTTAATAATGTTTCTATAAACTAACAAGAAACCCCAATAGGTTCATTAATGACATATATAATATTATTAATTCCCTTCACCTAATCCTTATATTTTCAATAATATTATATTGACAAATAATATTGTATGTGTTTTAAAAACTCAATTATGTCAATTTTGAAATTATGTAATTAATGATTTTTGTTAAAGTAATAAAAAAAAATATTACATAGAAATAAATTCATATGTTCAATATGAACATGTAATATTAACATAGAAAATAATTGGAATTCATCAAATATATCAAATGACATTTATTTGGATATACATAACATCAATTATTTTAATATTTCATTATTAAGGTAATTACTACGTCATCTTTGTGTAATAAAATATTAATTTATTTAATGTTTAAAAATTTTAAATAAAATATCATCATGTAGGAAATATATTTAGATTTTTAATTAATATTTAATGTCTAATTTATATTTAATATAACCCTGTATTAATAATGGTTTAGATATCAAATGTTAATTTTAACTCTATTAACTATTCTTTAAATAAAATAATAATAAATGTTCTAATCTAATCCATGTTGATCAAAGGGGATAATATTTTATTTCTATGTTTGTTTTTGGTTGAATTACACTTATCCAATAGAATTCGGGTTTCTGTTATGGTAATTATGATATCATTATTACACTTAATTACCCTATTTACTTTTAACCGTAAATAAAACTTAAAAGATACTATTCAGAAAAAGGTATTTTCATCTTATTGAACCACATTTTACTTAGTGATTTTAACAATGTCTCTCAGATTTTTGAAATTCAACTAACAGAAGTTGTAAAATTAAGTTTTATTTGAATTTAGAAATTCTCCTAGGAGGTGGGAAAAAGACGGTAAATAGTTCGATAACATTTTATATATCTAATATTATTACAAATTGAGTGAATGAATTACATTGATAATATATAGGTATTATGTATATATTTTTACCCGAAATAAATTTATATAAAATATTTAATTTTTTAAATATAAATTCTATTTTAATCAATAACGTTGTGTTTTCACTATTCATAAAAAATATAATGTTTTCAAAAAAATACCAAAAATTTACCCTAAGGTAATTTCAATATTATGAATTCAAAAATTAAGTCTATTTTTAATGTTAAAATTTATAAAATTTAAAAAGTGGGTATTACTATTCATAATGGCTAGTTTGATAGGTGGCGGTGTGTTAGAATCTCGAAGTTGCGTACAATCCAAGCTATTTCATTATTCAAAGAAAAATGTGTCATGGTAGCATGGGGTGTTGAATTCTTCCCTCTATAAAATAATTCTGTACTCGAAATTTCTAGAATATTACTACATAAAAAGATATGGTTCTTTCTTCATCATAAGTTTCTCAGGTTCCCACGTTGTCTCTTCCTTCTTATGGTTTCACCATAGAACATCCACCAGACGAGTCGGTTGGTTTCTCAACGCTTGTTCTGTGGTATCCAAAATTTTGAAAGTCTCCTGACAATAATATAGATTAGGTTCCAGTTCAATTTCTTTATAGGTGATTACATGCTTAGGGTCATAAATCTATTTTCTCAACAGTGATATGTGGAACACATCATGAGCTTTGTAGAGACTTGGAGGCATTTCTAGACAGTAAGCTACAACTCCATTTCATTCTAGAATTTCAAAAGTTCTGATGTACTTGGGACTCAATTTTCCCTTCTTACCAAACCATATAACACCCTTCCATGGATATACAATCATAAAAATATGGTCTCCTACATGAATTTACAAATCCTTCCTCCATTTATCGGCATATCGCTTTTCCTACTTTGGGATTCTTGGATGTGGGTTTGGATATCCTTCACCTTTTCTATTGTTTCCCCTACATGATATAGGCCAACATGTTTTATTTCACCAACATAATCCCAACAAGTTGGAGTCTGACATGTCTTTCTATATAATGCTTCATATGGTGCCATCTGAGTACTAGAATGCAAGGTATTTTTATAGGAAAATTATAACAGAGGTAAATATTGATCCCACATACCTTGAAAGTCATGTGAGAAAGATCTCAATATGTCATCTATGTTTTGAATTGTTTGTTCTGATTGTCCATAAGTTTGAGGGTGGTAGGTCGTGCTGAAACGAAGTTCAGTGTCTAGGGATTTCTGAATACTTTTTCAAAATCTTAATGTAAAACATGGATCATGAGAAAAAAAATCGATAAGTATACTCCATGAAGTCTTACAACTTCATTCCTATGTATTTTTACTAGAAATTCAAGTGGTAAATATTCTCATAGAGTAATATAATCTGCAGACTTGGTAGGATGATTCAAAATGACACATATTGCATCATTCCTTATAAGAGTATCTAGTAGCGCCATGAGAATTTCCATCATAATATAATCCCATTTGTACTCAGGTATGTGAAGAGAATTCATGACTCCTCTTGGATGTCTCCTTCCAGCTATCACTTTTTGACAAACCATACATCTTGACACAAAATCAGCAATCTCCTTCTTTATATTGTCCCACAAAAAATTTTCTTTCAAATATCTATACATCATGGTGCTACCATGGTGTATTGGAAAATTAGATCTAAGAGAGTCATATAGCAATTCCCTTTTTAGATACATCATTCTGGAACACAATGTCTCTCCCCAAATTTCAGAATCCCATCTTCTTATATAATGTTACTCAATCTCCCATCATTCACATCATTAATCTACTATTGAATCACCTCATCATCAGCTTGAGAACTTTTTATCCTTTCTAGTAAAGATTTTTTGGAATCCATTTGAAATAGTACTAATGGTTCATCTACCATGATTATTCCCATATCCATTTTTACTTGATCCATGAAAATAGAATCCCTTTAACCTCTCATTTTGTTCAATACTCCATGATCCTTTCTTCTCCGAGCATCTTCCAGCTTATTTTCCTTCAATGGGTTGTAGTGTATTGTCCAATCATAATCCTTGAGTAGTTCACGACATAGACTTTGCCTCATGTTTAGTTATATTTGTTAGAAAATATACTTCAAACTATTGTGATCAGTATAAATCTATCATTTTCAACATAGAGATAGTGCCTCCATATTTTTAGAGAAAAGATTACAGTTATTGTCTCATGATCAGGAGTAGGATAGTTTTTCTCATGCATTTTTAGTAATCATTATGCATAGTAAATAACTATATCATTTTGTAGAAGGACACAACTATATCCTTTCATTAAAGCATCACTATAAATAACAAACCCATAGTTCCCCGATAGTAGAGTCATGATATCATCATTTAATAATCCTCTCTTCAGTTCTTCTACAAATTCTTCACAATATTTTTTTCCAAACAAATTTGACAACTTTACTTGTGAGGTGGTTTTACAGGTTATCCAATAGGGAAACATTCTGGATAAAATATAGATAATAACCTGCTAAACCAATAAAATTCCGTACCTTAGTTTAACTCATCGGTGCTGTCAATTCTTGGATTGCCATAGTCTTTGAAGGATCAACATATATTCCATCCTTAGAGACATTATGGCCAAGAAATGAAATTTCTTGAATCTATAATTCACACTTTCTAGACTTCCCATATTATTCATTTCATCTAAGGGTTTTCCAAATGGTACACAAGTGATTTTAATGACCTTCATAGCATTAGGTGTATACTAGGGTATAATTAATAAATACCACTAAAAATCCATCAAGATATCCCCTGAAAAATATGTTCATTATATCTGTGAAAATAGAGGGTGTATGAGTTGACCCAAAAGGCATTACTGTAAACTCGTAATGCCTGTCCCTGGTTTGAAATTTTTCCCCATGAAGATGGTCGTATAAATCATCAATGCGAGGTTGGGCATACTTTTTCATTATTGTTATTGTATTTAGCTACCTATATTCAACGCAAAACCATATAGATACATCATTCTTCTTAAAAAAAGGTTAGTGGATCCCCATAGAGAAACACTAGGGTAGAAAAATCCCTTATTTCTCAATTCCTCTAGTTGTTTCTATAGTTCCGCTAATTCTACAGTGGGTATTCTATAAGGGGTCTTAGATATGGGCCTTGGAGTAGGAATTAAATCAATGGAAAACTCAATTTCTCGTTATGGAGGATTTATAGGTAAATCCTATAGAAACACATAAATATATTCTTGAACAATATGTACGTCATCTATTTGAACATTCTTTTACTCCCCCATAATTATTTCTTCCTCATACTACCCAATGATTGAATTATGTAGATCTACTAGGGATGTATCAATATAAGAATCAGGTGGTGACATTTCTGATCTATAGATAAGGTCCTCGTTATCATCATCAAAAATTGTATCCATATCCTTCTTATAATAAATATTCGAATCATCTTCTGAAAGCCAATCCATACTGAAAATTATATCAAATTAAATCATCGTAATTACAATGATATAAATAGAAAAAGAACATTTATATTCCATAATTGGAACTGATTCACAAAACCTTATAGCGATGATACATCCCTTAGGTGTTTTGACTGAAAAATCCCTTGTTATGTCAAATAAAAAATATCTATTTTTATCAGCAAACTCAGAAGATATGAATTAATTCGATGATCCATAATCAAATAATGAATAGACTAATCTTGACAATAGAATTAAATTACCTACCACCACATCTTTAAGAGATTCAACCTCACCAGTAGTGATTGCATAATCTTGGCCTTTCTCCCTTTGACATTTTTGGGTTATGTTCCCTTGGTTCATAAGAAATCGATTTTCATAATTACCCTTTTCTCTACAATTGTATCATTAAACATTGAAAACCTTTTTCTTCCCCTCATAATCACAATCATGGTGACCTTTTTCCACACACTTATAATAGACTTCCATTCCCTTAAAGAATGTACCAGGGTGTTGGTTTCCACATTTACTACAGGATGTATATTCAAATATTCCATTCTACCATTATTTCCTTTCCAGAGTGTTCAACATATATTTTCTTCTCTTTCTTTTCATTAAAGTCATAAGACATTGAGAATTACTTTTCTATCTTGATAGCACATGGGGCAATATCTTCGTATGATGAGATGGATTACGAGACTAATGCTCAATGAAGAAATGGTATTAAACCATCAAAGAATCAATTAATATTACTTCTCATGTTACATATATAATATACTGCATTCCTTGCTAGAATTTTAAAGTTAGCTTCATTTATTGTGACATTCTCATCCTCCTTTTACCTCAGCCTTAGAAATTGCCTTTCCATATCTGCTCGATCGTCACGAGGAAAGTATTTTTCTATGAAAAGATCGTTAAGCTCCCTTCAATCCATATTTGAAACTTTATTATCTTTATTTTTGTTTTGAATCAATGACCACCATTGAATAAAATCTCTCGTGAGGCGATACACTACCATGATAATTGTTTCCTTTTCATTACTCCCCAATGCATGAAATATTTTCTATAAGGAATTTATCCTTTCCTCAGCTACTAATTAATTTTTACTACCATTTAATGTTGGTGGTTGTTTCATCATGAAGTGGTCTAATATTAATCCTCCGCATTGTAGATCAGTGTGCTTCATATGGGTAAGGTTATTATTCATAACCTAAGTGAGTTGTCCTAGTATGGTGATACGTTGATCAGCACCAGTTGCTTCACCAGCTCCACTATAATTATCTTGAGTAGGAGGGAAATCCCTACTTGTATTATGTGAATTGATACCATTTCCATTTCTTCCACTACGTGCCATTTCTGAACAATTATTTATACTAGATTAGTTTATGAATCGCAATACATAAATCCATACTTGTAAAACACTTAACATAAATTGAACAGTTTAGTGATATAATCCGTAATCCTAAATTTTTTAGAGGAAGTATATTCTCATAAACCCTTCATAATTGTTTGTAATGAAAATGAGAAATATCCTAATCACATCCCCAAGGAGTGTCGTATCCTAAAGTGCAGCAAGGCCCGTTGTCGTGCACTAGTTTGCATTTGAGTCTAGCTCAAAGTGGTGTTTTTAGGTTGTACCCCTAAGTACAACTATGCCAGAGCTGCCTCCTCTTGGCTATATCTATACAGGGATTTATTTCCTGGAAAACTCAAAAAATTACTATAGTAACAATATTCTAGGAATTTATTCTATATTAATACTCAATGTTTGTCTTAGGGTAATGTGATATAATGGGAGTTTAAATAAATATTGTTTCCAAGGTTTTTACTAAATATCCTCTAATACAAACATTAATGCCCTAACCCTAGTTATCCATATTCGGTGCATTATTATATAACATTGGCATAATAACAAAAGATGATGTCCCAAACGGTCGATTAGTTTAGTTGCATTGAAAATACTAGATACATTCATAAGTTTTACATAACATTATAAAATAAAAAACTACAGCAACATATTCACTATAGGCCACACTCATATACATTATACTATCCCTAAATACCAGTCATAATATACTCCCTTTCATCCTGAAAAAAACAAAACATAGAAATGGGTGTTCTCAGATACTCAGTAAGAATAACAATATAGCGGAAACATTCATAAATATGAATAAACAACAAAGGCAATGTTAGACTAAAACAAAAGCCTTTTAATCATAAACTTTAGCATAATATGGAAATGTTAAAATCCAATAATTCCATTTACCTATTGACACAGATATTCTATTAATCAAATAATCGCATGCAATACCAATATCCACTTTCATAATGATGGAATTCAAAATGCCAGACTTCATAACCATATATTCAAGGACTTGTGTCAAGATTAAAAGTATGATTTTTTTACGTCTTTCTTTCAAGAAACTAGTTTGTCTCATGAGACCTTCAGATTAATCGAGGAGCTATATCTGGCTCCACTCGTCACTTACTAAGTCCATTGCATTCATCATATGAAAAGTTTTTAACATAACATAAACATTTGTATTAAAACTATCATATTAAATATCAATACTTTTTCTATTAACCATGAATTCTATAAAAATAAAACATCCATAGTCAAACATATCACAAAACATTAAAAACAATATGGATGTTTTTTTATCAAAATAAATCAACTTCAAATAATCTTACAATCTATCAAACGATGTTGACATAGATGAAATCCAACATTTTTAAGAGAAATTATTCTTTTTATTTTGAAATCATTTCAAACTCATATTATTTTAATGAAAACTATTATTTTTAAAATATATTTATAATATTTTAATGGTGGATTCAATTATATTATAATGACAGGAAATTTCCACACCTTCCGTATAAGTTAAAAAACATTCATACATTAATATTGTCATAAAGGTCATAAGTTACCTTGTCTGGAAAATGACCGAAAGATTCCTTTCAAACAATTTTATAAAATTTCAAAGAGGGGTGTAATTGAATTTATCCTGTAGTATATTAAGTTGTAAAAATTATTTCAAATAAATTTTTAAGAAACATGGATGTGGATGATAAAGAGGTCCCAGAATATACTTACGTAAAAACCACTTCAGATATTAATGAGTTTGTGAAATTAACCATTTACTTGTACAATTATTAGGTTGAGGTTTGGATATCCTCATGTATAATGATGAAATAACTATAATTAAATTATGCAATAATCATATACATTCATATTATATCATATATGACCTTTTAATATTTCTTTGTTAATGATATTTTAGTAGTATAATCATTTCAGGTCTTAACTGATTCATTTTCTTTTATATGCTTGGTTACGTAAACCATGTATTTAATGGATAGGATATATTTTATTCATATATAGAATGATATTATATTCATAATGATAATTTTTTATACTTAAATGAAAATTATTATTGAATGATTACGATGGGGAATGAATCTCATCATTTTTTTGGAGATGGTAATTCGTACGTACGCAAGAGCAACAATATCATTCATTTTATTTTACAATAATATATAATTGGATTATATATCATATATAAAAAACCATGATCATGTTATATATTTTATTTACATCATTTATAATCATTATTATAGCCATCCAAATGATGGATCATTTGAATAACCAATGAAACTATGACGTGGAGACGGTAATCCATAAGTACACTGGTATTGTGACTTTGTCAAATATAGGATGGTTAGAATAATGAATATGGTTTATCCATTTTTATAATAACATCACAGTATATATAATATTTGATATTAATTATTTTATAAAGTAAAAAAGAATGAAAGAAGAATTTGAAGAAGAAAACAACTTGAAAGGGTTGATGAAATATTTACCTCTTCTTTGGGTTCTTCGTTTTTGATTTGATCAAAAGGGATCCATAGGTTGGCTTTCTGAAAAAATGAAGGCCTCTTAGATGAAGGGGGGATAGTTGAGAAGATATTTGGGTAGGGGTTGGCCGTGTCAAATGGATTTTAATGTGTGAATTTGATATAAGGGAAGGATTTCTTTTATAAGAGAGGAGAGGGTCACTTTAGGAAAAGAATGAAATATTATTTTATAATAAATTCATTTTCAGTTTCTAATGGATCCTAAAATTATTTAATGGATAAGGGTGGGATTATTCTAAAACCATTCATCCAATACAATGTAGAGAGGTTTAGGTCGTCATTTTATAAATATCATTTAGGTTATCTCATAGTTAAATAGTTTGATATTTATCATGTCTCTTGAAATTTTTATATTTTATGGTTAATAAACATTATATAAACTACCAAGAGAACCCCAATAGGTTTATTAATGAAATATATAATATTTTTAAGGCCTTTTGGATGAACCTTATATTTTTAGGAATGTTATATGAACAAATGATATAGTATGTGTTTAAAAAAATCAATTATGTCAATTTTTACATTATTTAATTAATGATTTTTTTAAAATTCCTAACAACTTCATTACTTCTAAATAAATTAATATGTTAAATACTAAGATTCCATATTAACATATAAAATTATTGTAATTCATCAAAATTATCAAATTACGTTTATTTGTATATTTATAATATCAATTAATTTAATATCCAATTATTAAGGAAATTACTGAGTCATCATTGTGTCATAAATAAATTTAATTATTTAATTTCTAAAAATTATAAAAAAAATCATTATCCATGAATTATTGTTATATTTCTAATGAATATTTTTAGTCTAATTTATATTATGTATAACCCTATATTAAAAAATGTGTTTGTTACCAAACATTGATTTTAACTCTTAAGTATTCTTAAACAAGTTAATAATAAACGTCCCAATCTAATCCAAGTGAACCAAAGGGGATCATATATTATTACTAAGGTTGTTTTTGGTCTAATTAAGCTTATCCAACAGAATTAGGACATGTGTTAGAGAATTTTCGATATCATTTTTACCCTTAATTGCCCTATTTACTTTTAACTGTGGTAAATAAAAGTAAAACGTTAATATTCATAAAAAATTATTTCCCTCTCATTGAACCACATATTATTTACTGATATTAACCATTTATCTCAGATATTTTAAATTAAACTCACAAAAGCATTAAAATTATGTTTTATGTTAATTGTCAAATGCTCCAAGGAGGTGGGTAAAAGTGGGTAAATAGTTTTATAAAATTTTATATATCTAATATTATTACAAAATGACTCAAATGAATTACATTGAACATATCTAAGTATTATGTATCGATTTTGAACTAAAATAAATTTAAATAAAAATAATAATTATTTAAATAAAAAGATGATTTTAAACAATAACACATTATTTTTCACTATTCAAAAAAATTGAATGTTTTCAGATAACATACAAAAAATTAACCCTAATATAATTTCAATATTCTTAATCCAAAAATGAAGTCCATTTTTGAAGATAAAAGTTATAACATCTCAAATTGTGGGTATTAGTATTCATAACAGCTAGTTTGATTAGTCGCGGTGTGTTAGAATCTCGAAGTTGTGTATAATGCCAGCTACTGCATTATACAAAGGGAAACGTACAATCAAAGCTTGGGGTGTTAATATAAATTCTTTTTTACTTTTTTTATGAATGTCCAATTACTATTAAAGTGACTATTAAAACAATTAATTTTAAATAACTTTGCAATAAATTCAAAAACTGTAGAAAATTATATTTATCATTCATTTTAGAGAGAATAATAAAACCAATGAAATAATTCAAATAAAATATGAATGTAAGGAAAATATCACTCAACAAGAAAGAGAAACAAGGCTAGTTTTTATAAAAACATTCAATTATATTTTTTGAGTACACAATAGTGGAAAAAATGGAATAAAACATTGATTATATATAAATATCATTAAAATAAGAAATAAATTAGGTAGACATTATAAATTATATTATGATAATAAAATAAATTGTTTTTATAAATGATATATTATATAATCCCTTCATTGAAAATCATTCCTATAATATTTAAAGGAAAAATGAAATTGTTTAGAAGACCCTTATGGATTTTATAATATTATAAAAAATATTTTTCAAATGGGATAACATGTACAGAAATTTGTAATACAATTAATAATGTGGAACTGATGATATTATACGTTAAAGGGCCTATAAAACCCAATATTAAATAAATTAATTTCCAAATATAAAATATGTTTTAATTTAATGGAATTAAAATTATAAACTCATACCTTGGATTCATACTTATTTGGATACATTTTAAACTCTTGAATGACAAAATTATATTTATTACAATCACAATTAGGGAAATTTATCACCCTTTCATATTTTTGATATAACATTTAACCAAATAATTGTTTTTAGAATGATATGTATGAATCTTAAAATACACTTTACAAATGTTCTTATATATATATATATATATATTTAAAAACCATTAAGAATTCATAGAAGATTAATAAATTTCATTATGGAACACAAGGATGTTTAATATTATGATGGAAAAATTCATGTAAATTATTCATTCATAATATGTTAGTTGAGAACATTTATGTTATTTTTCAGGTTTGTTTATATCATCACTTTTTTTTAACGTTGGACTCTATCTTTTTAGTCTGTTTTTATGAATACTCTATCCTATTATTCTATTTCAAAATATTTAATAGTGTTTAATAAATAATGATTTCATAACATCAATGATTGTAGATAATTCTTCAATATTACTATTTTACTGTATGTAATTTTTGAGATTAACATTATAATCCTATTTTTTCATATATATTCATAAAAACAAACAATCTTCATCATGTTTTTCTACTGTCATGGGAATATTATTTATCTTTATTTAATGAAATATTTATATTTCTTTCATGTTCATTAATTATTATTCAGTATGAATAAAATATATGGTTGGTTTGTAACAAAATTCAACATTGAATTTCATAATATTTCCAAGGAAAAAATTTACAAGGGGACTAAAATCTTTGAACTTTATATATAATAAATTCAGTTCTATTGAGGACTTTTTGATGTATTCTATCATCTTTTTAGTCATTTTTATATTTTATCTATGTTAATTTGATTAATAGATAATATATATATATATATATTAATCTCTAACTAATGAATGTTATGTATACTTTCATTCAAAAAAATTTATTTTCAAAATAAATGAATACATAAATATTCATAATGTATTTTTATTCTAATAGTTTATAAATTGATGTTTGTTTTTACTATATTTATAATATTTTTATATTGAAGTAAAAAATTATTTAATATATAGTTGTAATGTATATAAATAAATTCATATATTATTGTTTTACATAAATTTTATTTCATTCTAATTATCTATTTTTATTTTTTATCAATTCAATCAATTTAGATAAATTGTATTTTATTATAAACATCATGATTAACTCTATTTTTATATGATTTCCAAACACCATAGTTACTTTAATTTCTTTTTATACATTAAAAATAATCGAAAAATAATTTCCCATTATCCTTTATAATTTGATATACAACATCCTTCAATTTTTCCAACTCCATAAGTTACAAAACATGAATTTTTTTTTTTCAATAACCGTGTAAGGATTTTATATTTCCATGAAGTCATCCTAAGATCCATAATGTTTCAATTTATTAACAAAATCAATCACATAATTATTATATTCCTTTATATTTTCTAATCATTCATCCATTAAATAAATTACTTAAGTGGGTCCATGAAAAAATATATGATCCCCAACCTCTCATTGATATTTCCCATCATTTCAATGAATGATTCACCTAAATATCCTTATCATTCATAAATGGAATTTCCTATAATTTTTTAACGGATTCATAACACATCATTTAATTAAAGTTATTTTTATGATTATTAATCTATATTTATAAAAATCTTTTCATCACCATAAAAGACATCATTCTTGATAGTGAAGTAAAATAATCACATTTTAGAGATTATTTTAACTGAAAAGTAAGAATATTTTTTTCTAACTATTGAAGCATCATTATTTATATTTTCAACATCAATAAATATAATAATAACCCAATTAAAAAAATATAAGAGTACTAAAAATATTTTTTATGGTTTCATAATAGATATCAAATAAATATTTCCAATATAACATAACTAGGTTGACCAATATGATACATAGTGTAAATAAAATACATAGATAACAAAAATATTTATAGAGTGTCTCCTGAATTACCTTGGAATTTATAAACATTGAATACAATGTAAAAAACATCATATTTCTAGTGATAAATGATTCACCTTATTTAATTTTATACTTACATCTAAATGTTGTTATTTTATGACATATTTTAAAAAAATATTACATTATCTGGCTGTTTTTTAGTCACAAATATAGCTTAACCTTCTTGAGGTAATCCAACATACTCATCAACTGTCATAATATTTTTTTTAAGATTTTTTCAAAAAAAATCTTAAATGATTTTTTTCACTTATACAAGTATAATAATTGAACTAAAATAAATTTATAGGATGATACTATTGTAATGAAAACATAAACTCATAGTTAGAAAATCAAAAATCCCCCTCCCCCACCATGGAAAAGAATATATGATTTTTGATGTGATTCATTCCATTAAAATTTTCTCATATATATAATAATTTCTTTTAGAATCTCATGTTTAGTTATATCAGTAAAATAAATCTATAATGATAACTGGAAAAGATAAAAGAATAATTTTTTGTTATCTGAAAGGAACAAATTAGGGTTAAACGATCTCTTCTCACATTCATAATGTAATGATTAGGAGTCAGTCAAGAGATAATATATGTATATATTAAAAATAGATCGGATTTTGGAATTCTAGATGATCTGATGTGAAGGAATAAAATTTAGAATTGATGAAATCTGAAACAGTACTGAATAAGTTTCTATATTGAAATTTTCATTATTTTATTAAGATTTATTAGAAATTTGATGGTATAACATTGAGAAAGATCAAGTTTAACATTAAATTTTATAAAAAGACATTTATAAAATTCCCTGAACAAATGATAGAAGAATGTAAAGAGAATATAGATTTTACCTTTTGGATAATTTACTAAATTAATTATATGGGAGTATTTTTCTAGTGTTTTCATAATAAATATATAAATAAATTTATAATAATGAAACTCTATTCTAATGAAAAATCATTGTGTACTCATTTCTATTAATGGATGAATTTTACTAGATATAAAATCTATATCGGAAGATTTTAGTATCTTGGAGGTAATAGAAATAATGATAAGAATACAATAACATTGAAATTTTATGAGGAGATTTTTATTAAAAGGAGATACGTAAATAAAGATTTAGATTATTAATAGTTTTTTTATTATACCTATATATTTATTAACATATATATATATATATATCAAAATGAATAGTTTAATAAAAAATATGAATAAGTTGGTCTCATATTTCACCACATTGGAATATAATAACTCATTTTTTATATGTGGTCCTAACAGAAATAGAGTCTTTTATCTATGATATTTACTCATGAGTACTGAGATGGATTATTAAAAAATGAATTTGGACTAGTATTATCCTAAAAAACGCGGTTTTATTAAATCTTATTCATGAATTATTTCACAACTCTTACATTCAAAACAATTTTCCACGACAAATTCAAGATAGTATAGGCTATGATTTTGATGCATAATTTTTTATCCCACCATTTATTGAATGACTAAAATAATAATTCATGTTATAATAAGTAAAAATTAATACATTTATTTATCTATCCCTTTCACATCTACAAATGTATGTATTTGAAAAATGTTTAATTTGAAAATAAATTAAAAAAACCATATAGAATGAAAAAACAATCATTTATAATAACATTAAATACAATTAAAAACATTCAAAACGTGGTTTTTTGGTTTATAGGTGATCATACACACAATATCACAAAAAATATACTAAAATAACTATAATACATAGTATTATTTAATACATTTATCAAAAATTATTTTGATCTATTAATTTCCATTATTCATAAAGAACATGAGGTATATATGTTCTGATAAGTGTACTCATAGAAAATTTATTTCCAAAACAAAATTTTATTGGTAAATATTTAATATAATATTCTAGATAAAAAAAATTTAATTCTAATTTATGTAAAATTAACAAACAAAAGAAAAAAAATTCCACCTATCATAATCATTCAATATATATAATTCATTACTTTTGAAATATTTTCAAAAATAAATTATCAATTTGAACTCAATGTTTTGTAATTGACATAATTTTATACAATTATTGATTCTTTAAACACATTTTTTATATAATGTGTTGGAACTCCATCTCCCATAACAAAAAATTATATGAATAATATGGAAATTCGATCATACCATGATCATATATCTTTTTTATGTTCATATTGTCCCTGGTGAGTTTATATAAATTTTAATGATGTTTTTTATATTTCAAGACATGTGGATGATCTATAAAAAAATACTAAAAAACATATATGTTCAGAAAATAAAACATTCCTCTATTTTTAAAATAGTTAAACTTAGATATTTTTAAAAGGAAGAAGTATAACAATAGATTAATGTCTTGGTACTAGTGGAAATTATTTAAGATATTCTATTCCTTTTGATTGTTAACAACCATAGAAATAAGACATACATTATTTCTAAAATTTCCCATATTCATCATGTTTTCTTTGTGAATCCCATTTTATTATTATCACATGAAGATCATTATTAAATTATAAAAAACTAATATCTATATTCTATTTTAATACATAGAGTTCATCTTTCATTTTCATAATATATTCCTCTTATTCATAGTCCTCATCAATTGATTTGGGATCAAACAGATATAAGAATAAAAAATATTCACCTATATTTATAAATTAACTATGTTTTTTACTAGTTTATCTAAATCCACTAGGATGTTATTTTTTTGGATTATTATTTAAGATTGATTGATATATTGGATAAGTTTAACTTTTTCAAAAAAAACTGGTTGAAATTGTTTCTAAATTAAAAATGATATAAATATTTTTCCATTAGTATTATTTGTGATAAATTTCTAAGAATATGTCAATAATATAATTTTAAAATATCATCCAATGAATTACCTAGTGGACATTTAAAAAAAGGATTGGTTTCATCATATATATATCTTTCATTGTTTATCTAATAGAGAATGTTTATTTAAAAATAATAATATTCCTAACTAGTAATAGAATATATAACAAACATTCCCACATGATATTTAACATTTGGTTTATGAAAATTTAAAATATTATATATAATTTAATAATTAAATTACATAAATATATAGAAACAATGTTTTTAAATTCTTCTAGAACAAAATTCAAAATTTTTGTTGAGGAGAATTTTTTTTAATTAAACAATTATTTTTAGTATCAAATAAATTAATAAAATATTTAGCATAACAACCCTAAACCAACACTGCAGGAAAAATGGGGTTAGAAAAAAAATATATGACTGGATTTTAAACAGTTAAACATGAACCCATTTAATCCATCCAATACATTTAACATAAAATGTAAATGTTAGTTCACTTATATTATTTACAAATTTTCTTTCTGATTAAGGTTAAAAAAATTCAAAGTGTAAATTTCCCCGTTATCACAATTTTTCACATAAAACTCTGTCATTATAAATTCATTCATTATTGATTGAGGTTTAATTCATTATTGATAATATTGAAATTTTTCTTTGACTCTTCCTTAGCATGTATAAAAAAATAATTACAAAACATGTGATGGGGAAATCATATCCTATTAAGTAACATAAATGTATAATATCCATTATTAGTGTGATGAAAATGGACACCCATAATATGTATAAATTTTACATTTAATTCTATAAATATATAAAATAAAACTTATCATCAAGGTAAACACGTGTTTCATAATAATAAATTTAAAACTCTAAGTATAAAAATAGAAACCAATATTGGAATCATAATGAATTATATTCATATCCCTTATCCAAATAATGTCAAAAATTATTGAGCCATTATATATCCATTAGGAAAACATACATGATAAAAATTTTTCTTTTTAACATTGATAAATAGTAACATTACTGATTTATTATGGAGATATATTGGGATCTAATATAAAATAAGTAATATTTTTCTCACCCAACACATAAGATTTGTAGGCCCCACACATTTTGTATGTTTTATCAATATCAACCATAATTTTATATAATTATCATTTACTATACAACATAGAAACATCCTTCACCTTCTCACCATAAATTTCATTAAAAACACTTTTGAACACATGTGCAGACACTTTCATATTTCAAAATACGGTTTTCTTTTATGTCCCAAATTTCAATTCATAAATAACCAAAACAAAGGGAATACATGATTATATTTGAAGAAAACAAATAAATATATAACGAAAAAATATCATATTGTTTTTAACCCCTGGGGAATATCTATTGATGTAGTATACATTTGAATGGAAATATAAATTCCCATTTTCGAAAATAATTCAAAACAATATGTATAAATATGAAAAAATATTCCTTCTAAAAACATTTTTTAAAAATTATAAAGAGATATAAAATGTTATTTATAATTATTTTTTTCAATATATGTAAATCTATTAAATAATTGTATTAATGTTCATATAGAAGAGAAAAAATTATAAAATAATTAAATGATCTAGAATGTTGTTTTATTTTAAATATTACCAAACACTGATTTAAAATTTTCACATATGTTATATATCAATTATTTAATAAACATTATTTTATTTTTTACTTTCTTAAGATCATTTTCTAGGTTTAAGATACTATCATGAAAACTTATTTTATTATTTTCAATGAAAAAAGTTAAATAATGATTAGTTTAATTATATATTGAGTTTTTTGAGATTTTCATATTCATAACATCATAATGAAATAAATATTAGTAATATGGGGAATGATGTAACATATAATAATAATATTATTTGTCTCCATAAACTAGATTTTATATCAAACTCTGGTTTGGTTATTTTCTAGCTGTTTCGAGAGTATATATAGGGAATTTGAATTTTTATAGAGGTCTCTTCAATAGAAAAGATATGTTTCAGTGTGGATAGGATGGATGTTATATTGTTGATATATCATGGGAAAAGGGACTCATAATTGTACATCTATTCTAAGAATCCGATGTTCCATGGATGATCCAACTATGGTTATTAGATTTTTAGTTACTCTTCATTGTCAAAAATAGCTACTGCATGTAGATGGTTGATGTAGCATGGAGGACTCGAATGAGTTTTTGAAACATCTTCATTTTCTGTGAACAAATATGATTTATTGATGATCGATTTTTTAGGGAGGGTTGAATTGAGATTTTTGTTATTATAATATTATAAAAATTGAGGTAATATGGATAGGTGGTTAGGGTATAATACCATTTTGGAGTATGGGTTATAGGCTATAGTGTGTTCTATAGTGTTTTGGTCTCTTCAATATTTTTAAAATATATTGTGTATAGATCATTGTGTTACACGGATGTAGTTTTTACCATCCTAGATGTGGAATTGGATCCTTCAATATGGCATGGTTTTGGATACTCATTGAGGTATTATTAGAGGTTTCTCCTGGATGTACTATTTCTAATGTTTAAAATCCCCAGACCATTTTTTATATTCCACACACCTCATACTAAAATATTAATTATGAATTTAGAATTTGGAGTCTCTCAATGGATGATTTTAATCCTCTTAAACATCTTCCACATGAATAAAAGTTCTAATGAATATGATTGACCGATCTCTTGTACATATTTTAGAGTGATTAATCCTCAGGGTTTTGAAGAATTATGATTAAAAAATTCCCCATTAATCATAACAAAATTTGATTCTACATATTTGATTATTGTGTTTGGTGATTGATCATTTGATAAAGTGGTAAATGTTATAGGTTTTTATAATTAGTTTCCATACATGTGAAGTCTTGAATTTTTAGATTTACTAGAAAGGATTTTTCCAATTAATAATAAGGATTTATTTAATTTTATAAATTAATTTCCATAGGTATGTAATTATGTAATTAAAACCATTTTTAATGAATTTTTAAAAAATTGGTGGATTTTGATAGATAATGTATTGAAATAATAAATGATTTGAGAATATATTTATTTAATGATTTTTTTTTGATTTTTTTGAAATGAATGACTATTTTGAATAATTCATTTCCATGAAATCAATGATTTGGTTTTGTGAAATTGAAATGGAATAGTGAAATTTTAATATGTGTTATTAAAAAGTGATTAATTTTTTGAATTTTAATGATTTAATTTTCACATGATCGTTTGATTTAGTGAATGAAATATAATGTGAGCCAGAGTAGTTGGTGGTTGAATAAGAAAATAAAACAAGGAAATAATATCCCTATCAATTGATTGATGATGAAGAATCTAAGTAAACCATGTTTGGATTTATTTCCTCTAATCTAGTGTTCATTTATTTTATAACAATTATATTTTCCCAAGGTACATGTAAAAAATTCCTGATCCATAATGATTGACCGAGTCATGAAAGAATTATATTACTCAAAACTAAAAACATATGGTATATTTAAAATACATATTTATTTTGATTTTATTATTATATTACAGTGATTATTTAATTGTTTTATTTTTGTAAATTGTTTCTTAGAAAAGTTTCAATTTATATAGTTTTTATATAACATCAATCTACATTCTCTCAAATCATGATTATATGGAAAAACATTTATAACTATTTTCCATCTATTTTATTTAACTAAACTTAACCATAAATGGTTAGTTTTTATTTGAAATTATTATGGATTTTTTGTCATATCCTTATGTTCTATTTTGCACACAATCTAATTTTTTCTTTAATAAATTTTCACATTACTTTTTCGATGAATATGATAATGTGAAGAGCCACATGGAGGAGTTTGACTGGATTTATTAATGGGACACTATTGTGACGGTTTAGAAAAGTGGATATTTAATCCACCCGTGAAATATTTATTTTATGAATTTTTCTTGATGGATAGTGGGTAATCATGTTTTTTCTGATGTATTTATTTGGGATATTTTTTTACATATAGAACCCCCACTCATTATGGAATGTTAGAAATAAGGAATATATATTTATAATCTTATATTATACATTTTGATTGTTTTTCTTGTGGAAACATTCTTTACATTTATCTTTTATTGATTTCACATCTAGTCACCAATATGTGGGGATTTAAAGAACCATTCGAGATAGGTATGTGTCGATACAAGTGTCAGTGTATAGGTTTATCAGGGTTCATTCGTGGAAATGTTATATTAGTGGTAGTTTTGTATATATCCATGATGTTGGCATGTATTCCTGGTTGTTTGAGTATATAAAACATAAGGTTGTCAGGATGTAAGGTGTAACTATGAGTTAGTTCCCAACTATATGTAATAATAGAGACTCATGAGTCGCAATTGTTGTTTAAAAAGGAATACATGATGGATTAATTATTTTGATGATATTATATTGCTAAAATTTTAATTTTAGTATTTACAAATCATAGTGAGAATAATTATATCATAAAGAGTAGAAATTAAAATATTTATTGACCTGGTTGATGATTCCACTACAATTGCTGATGTTTTTTCTAACAATTTTTTTTAACATTACCAAAAATATAAGTTTTAAAAAACATCGGCAGGGAGCTGCGGAAGAGAAAAAACCAAAAAATTCACTATTTTATCAAAGACTCATTTAAATAATGGTGTTATCAGTCTAATCAATGGTAATGGTAACAAAAAATATTTCTGTTCAATCCATAATAGTGGGACCGAATGGTATGAGACATGTGATCATTCTAAAGAGAATATTCAACATAATTAAACATCATTACAAGTCAAAAAAAGGCAACAAGAAGATTACATTAGTTGAAAAATGTTGTTATTCATTTTTAGATCATCAATACACCTTAATCAAAGAAAATGATGTTTGAAACATTCACTCATTAGGGGAAAAATATGAGGTGGTGGAGATTTATGGTTCTGGGGATGAATCATGATTTCTTGGATTAGAATGACATCAGATTCCTCTTAAAAAATAAATTTTATAAGAATAAATGTTTTTGGAATATTCTATAAAAAAATTTGACCTATAAAAGGATATATGACTAGGATAGATATTTGAACTTATTATCTAAAAATGTTTATATATCTCATTCATGATGAAATATTACAATAAATGTTCCAGTTGATTATTCATCGGTCTTTAATCTGATATCTGATCCCATGTGTCCACATTAAATCCCCCTTCATATGGGTACACGCTTTATATGACTCTAATGGTTGAGCATGACCTGGAGAGAATGTTAGAGTTAATGAGAGTTTCCATTACACTAAGTAGTAGTTATATTGGGTCAATTAAGGGAAAATGGAATCATGATGATTCTCGCATATGTTCTTAACATTATGAATCATTTAAAAATTATATAGTGGATAGAAGAGAACTGTAAAGGATGGGAATTAGAATTGAATTTGAACTAAGGAACTGATGATGTGTGGTGCAACAAATTTTTTCTTCCAAATGTATAAATTATGTCAAATATTTATGACCTCACTCAGTTTCATTAGTTAAAACAAACCTAAAGGTATTATCTTGTAATAATATTATTCAAAAATAACATGGTCTAATCTAAATAATATAGAATTTTTCTTTTTCATGTAGTGGAGAAGTCTCTAGAAGAAACTAATATGGATCATTCAACACTGGTAGGAACTATTACTATAGGATTACCTTTATAGACTATTTTATTTGATAACATGGTGTCTCATTATATTATTTTGACTTATATTTTAAATTTATTAAACCTTATTATTGATGTTAGGATTTCTGTTATGTATATTACAACACCATTTATAACAGATAGAGAGTAGTTTTCATGAATCCCATCTTGTGTAGTATATTTATTGAGGAATGATAACCCCAATAATTTTATAACTATTGACAGGATACATTTATATTATATTATATGGGTGTACTGAATGATTACACATGAAAGAAATATCGACTATTATCATTGGAATGTATCATTTACAAAACATGAAATGGTAAACTAGGTTTTATAAGGATATTGAGACCCAAGAACAAGTATAGGTGGTCCATTAATTCCACAGTTTTTTTAAATAATATATGCATTATATTATGATCTAGAAAATGAATGATAGTTAGTCTTAAACATGTGTTAATTAGGATCCTCAATGTGTTTCCTTTTGAATTTTTTTCCCTATCACAGGTGAGGAAGGTAGTTTTTTCTGAACACATAACACCATGTACCCATTAACACTTTTTCACATATTCCATTAGTTCACTATATGAAATTAATGAGCTATAGAAACCATTAGATAATTTTTTACACAATGTCTTTATATTCCCATTTGTGTCCCCAATGGTAGTTATAATTATTTATTCAATTAAAGATAATAGAACACATCGCAATTTTGATGATTATAGAAAAATTATTAGAATAAAAGTAATGTGAAAATATCAATTACCTTTTATTAGTAATTTATTTTACTAGTTAAAAAGAGATGAGTGGAATAATATATCAATACTTAGTCTTGTTATCATCAGTTGAGAATGAAAGAATAAAACATTCCAAATTCTAAAGTATGAGGTAGACAAGGATTCTATGAGTACATTATTTAGATTTTTTTCAATGAAAGGATTGTGTTGTTTTTAAATAGTCTATGATTAAGATATTAAATGAGTATCTTGATTCATTTATGTTGGTATTTGGGGATGAAAAAATTGTATTTATATATGAATGAGTAGGATCATCTATGATAAATATGATTAGTTCTAAAAATATTTATAAATAGTTGAAATTATGGAAATAAATAAAAAAGCTACTTTTGGATTCATGAAGTGTAGTTATTATGACATATGGCCATAGAATATTGTATTTTAGTTGATCCTAAAAGGATAAATGATAATTAAAAATTAATATCTATGAATTTTTGTCAGATTAGAATCTTCATGGGCTTAGTGGGGTGTTACCACAATTATATAAAAAATAAAAATAGCATGGCTTTTTAGATTACCACTATCACTCAGAAGGGATTACTGTTTTTTAGGTATTTAAAATTCTATAATTATTATTTATTGAATAAATTTTTGATCATTTTCCACAGATCGCTTTTATTGATGATAAGTAGTACAATGTGTTCTTTTGTGATGCATATTTCATTGGCTTGGGTATTATTTTCATGAAGGGTTATCATCTCGGGGATATATTTATCAAGCTTTTTTCCATTATGAGAAGAACTATGCTACTCATAACAATGAACTAATTGTTGTGATTCTTTCCCTTAGTAGAAGGAGTCACTAAATTATTGGAGAACGGATTACAATTTATTCATACCACAATATTATGAGTTATATATTCTAACTAAAATATTTTATGGACCATTAAATATTATGAATAGAGTACCAATAATCTTTTCATTTTCACATTTCCAACACCCTTGGTTCATGGAATGTTGTTTTGGCTTCTCTTAGTAGGAAAAATCCAACCCATTACCTAAATGAATCATAAATAGAGTACAAATTAATATATATATATATATATATTATCATATACCCCATGGGGTCTTCGAGGAAATACTTAATTATATTCTAGAGACAATTGTATTGATGTTCTATAACAAAAAATGTTTGAATGAATTATTTTTTTCTAAACAAATTAAATTTATAATATTTATTGAGATACATGATATAAAATATTTTTATTTATTAATATGAAATAAAAATTTAGGATTGATCTATATGAAACAATGATTTTATCATTAATTTAAAGTAATAATATGTTTTTATTTTCATGAACTCAATTTAGATTTTAGATTTCACAACACCCAATGTCACGTTTAAACAAAACATAATATACTATTATTGTTATTACCAACTAGTAATTGAAATGGTTCTTAATAAATAGAATAACTAAATTATGAAAATATTGTTTATTCATTTTTGTGAAATTAATTCTTTCTTAAAAATTATTTATAAGTTAATGTAAGAAATTTTTAATTTTAATGAATCTATTTTTCTGATAAAAAATATACTTACCTATGAAAAAGCACATTTTATAATAATAAAAAATTGTTTAATTATTTTATTTAAGTATATATACTAAATTAAATAATATAATTAAAATTCATCAAATATATTTTTTTATATTGAATATATTAATTAATCCATTTTTATGCATAAGAAGATGTATTTTTCTAAAATGATGTTTTACAACCTTTTAATGGACAATTTGTTTTAAAACTGAAATGTTATAGTTTCAAATTTTCTATTTTATTGGATGAATTCCATTTTATAATTATAAATCTAAAAATTATCTTAGGTATAATATTGGGGATTTTTTGGAAATATTTGTTTTTTGATGAATAATGAAAAACAATGAAGTTTAATCGAAAACATTACTTCTAAATAAATTATTTATATTGTTCGACAAAATTTTAAATTGTATTAAACATATAATTAAAGAATATATAAATATATTAATCTAATTTTTTAATTCGAATATATTTTCACTGACATACGATATAATAATATTTTAAACCTTTGATCATCTTGAGTTTAAATCCTTGTTGTCTCATCCTATCTGCATGATTAATTTCAAATTTATTTCTACCACTAATAAGAATATAATTTCTAAAAATATATTACATATTTATAATAATAATAATTTATCGTTAATAAAATGTCCAAAATAAAATTTTGACCAAATATTTATTGATTATAGTTAAAATTAATTGAACAAAATACGAAAAAAATGATTTCACCAAGGGTATAAAAATTTAACATTATAGGGAAATTAACCTAAAAACATATCAAAAACCAATTTTGTGGACTTATATAGACCTTAAATATTTATTAATCTAGTTCTTTTACTTAATGATGAATTTTATTTGGTAAAAAACTCATTACACATGATATTAATTGTAGAAATTCCATTGTGTCATGTCCCCAACTAATAAAAGGATACAACCACTCCCTCTATCATCCCAACATAAAATATAATGTTATAAAATGGGGGAAAAATATCAATTTCAATTATTTTATCCAATTATCATATATTATGGATAAATCAAACCACATATATATATTGGGGGAAACAAAAAATGAAGTACCCTACAATAAGATGATCATTATAAACAATTGTTTTTATTCACCTCTCAACCGCTTAAATTAATTTTATATCATGATCATATTATAAAATAAGAATATTAAATTTGATTTGATTTTTTTATGTTAATTATATTACATAAAATGATTTATACATCTATCAGATGGGCTATAGAATCAAAATTCTTGTGTACATTGTAATACTACCTAACTGACTGATGTTGTTCATGTTTCCATTAACAACTCTCATGGTTGTTTATAATGATGTTTATTAAGTTTATATAAGATATATATGATATAAATTATTTCTATTTTCATCATTAATAATTATATTACTCATACATTCATGCTTTCCATTTTTTTATAAATTAATGATGTCGTCCATGTGTACGTTGAAATAACTCCCCGTGAAGTGAAGTTATTTATTCATGTTCAACAAAGAATTTATTAAGAATTGGATTTAAATATATGTGTGATACATATTAAAAAATAATTACAATGGAATGATAGTATATATATATATATATATTAAAATATTATTTACTTTTCCATCATTCAAAATGACAATAAATTGGAAAATGTATTCAAGATTACGTACATCCTTCTATCTATATTAACGTTGTATTTCATTTACAATTTCAATATTTTATATATTATGATAAATAAAGATATACTGAATATATCTTATATTTATATCATGTTTTAAATTTGTTAAATTCTGAAACTAGGATCTAATTATTCAGGCCAGGAATAATATGTCAAAAAATGAACGAAAAATAATGTTTTTATTTCCCAAAACATTACATAACAATGGAATTATTAAAAATTTAAAAATATAATGTCATAAGAAAATGGTATGTTATATAATATTTATTAACATTATTTTGTTATATTTTTTAATAATATTATATTTATTATATAATTGTTTTTAATGAGTGTGATGAGAGTCAATAATTACGATATTGATTTTATGTCTCATTTTTACAATTTGGAGACACATGATATATTCATAAAATATTTATTAAAAGCAGGGTATATAATACCCATTACATAAATTTATGATTCTTTTAAAAAACTAGGTTTTTTATTTATATATCCATTTTTTGATATCACATCATGGGGTAATGTTATCAAATAAACCAAATTAGTGAGATAAAATTGTCTCACGTTTCATTCCTTGAGACAAATTTTATGTTATGGAGTTATATTAATATTAGTATTGGATATTCTAACCATTTTCCATGTAATATCATGATTATCCTTATTTTAATGATAAATCATTATGTGGTATTATTATTTCATTAGTCTTTTGATTCAATGTTACCAATGTGGTAACAGTTTGTCACTAGATTCTCATCATTTATCGTGATTTTTTATAATTAGGTTTACATTGATGAATTATTATGATTAAGATATAAATAAATATCAAGTAATTATTTATCCAATAGTTAATCTTGATATATTCTTGTAATGGTACATTTTTTACACTCATTAGCACATAATAAAAATACAATAATATTTTTAAAACCATATTTCAATGAAATATATTTAATTTTGTAATAATATTATCCAATAATTTTAAAAATACTCTTTTACCCATGTTTATCGTTTTTATAGTACTAGTTTAAAAATACACTTT
Source organism: Viscum album (assembly GCA_963277665.1). NCBI lineage: Eukaryota > Viridiplantae > Streptophyta > Magnoliopsida > Santalales > Viscaceae > Viscum > Viscum album. The sequence goes on along the minus strand of OY728165.1, from coordinate 80,696,186 downwards.
TTTTTATTTCTGATCAAGGTATATTGGACTTCTACAAAAAAATATGAAAGTAATTTTTTTCACATGAGCATAATTTATGGAATTATTCACTATAATGAGCAATTTATTAATTGAAAATCAAATTAAATATTTTAAAGAATATTTTCCAAAAAAATTATTTAGAAATTATTTATTATAAAAAATAAAATTATTTTCCCGGACTCCTTTATTAGTGTTCAAAAATATTTTCAATGAAAAATATTATAAAAATATTTTATGAATTTAAAATATTTTTTCAATGTTGAATTGATATTTTTTTCATGAACTTTGTAATGAATTTTAAAGCATAAATAAAAAATATTCAATTTTTTCAGATGAAATGGATTATAAAAAATATTTCGCATCTTATAAAATTGATATTATAATAATTGATTTTTTCATAAGAAATTATTTAGGTGGGATTTCAAAATTATTATCTTTATAATATGAAATAATTTGATATAGTATTTCGTTATTAGGGACATTATCTTAGGAAAACATTATTATTCTTTATTTTAATGGCTTATTTTTATCATGAAATTTTGTTTATGAAACAGGTTTCTCTTCCACTAGTTATACCCTGAAAAAAAGTATATGAAACCCATTTACTTTCCTGAGTTATTCTATTATTAAATGATTATCAATCTAATATCTTATCCATATATTATGATATGAAGAAATTTTTATGATACCCATATAATTTCCTTGGTTATAATTTGATGATTATGGAACCCTTAACTTTTTATGGGTCATGATATGATGATTTATTTATCTGGTGGCACATGTATGAATGATTTCATTATGAGACTATTAGGACCTATTTCCCATTATAATTAATTACGTTAATATTTTTATATCATTTAATACAAATAGATGGAATTTAGTGTGACACTTGTTTTGTATGGTACTTTTTAAACTAATATTCTCTTAGAAGTGAAAATTGACTTCTTTGATGGTCATGGGAGTGAACCTTTACTATAAAGATGGTCATGTGAAGGATCCATGAATACTATGATTTTCTAGGGAGTAAACCCAATCCAGTACGATATCCATGGAAGTAATAATTAACTACTATGAAGGTAATTTCATATTTTTATGTTTATTAAACTATACCATGTTTTATTTAAATGTTTTTCTCTCATTCATTATTCTAATTATTCACATACTATTTATGTATTATGATCTGTGAATCGATATTCCATGAAAATTTTTGATAATATACAATATAAATGGATTCCTGATGTTCATATACCTTGTTTCATGTTATTTTTATATATCTCCATTATTTACCCTTTTTGATCAAATGAGCTCACCCTTTCCTATATTTCTATTACCCATGTTATGATGAAAATATTTATGATGGGGTACAAAATGGAAAGATCACTGTGGGAAACGTTGAAGATATTTCAACATGTTAGGGAATGTATTAAATTTTTCCAATGACATTATACAATTATGGTCCTCTTGCATGTACTTTTCTAATTTTGGAAATATTAAAATATAATTATATAATATATATGTATGATATTATTGGGTCTTTGTAGTTGAAATCGATGGAAATTATTACATGATATTTCAAAAATAGGATTAAAAAATTTAGTGAGATCCCTAAGGATATTACTAATGATATTTTTAGGTTTGAGTCTATGGATATGTTACAGAATGAAACAATCTCTTGATAAGGACATGGAATATTAGTAAAGGATACAAGGATAAGTTAACATGAAATACATACAAGATTGAATAATACCAGTTTATGTGTATCTGAAATGTATTTATATCAGGTTAGCACCCCCATTAACACTTTATTTGGTTAGAATCTATCGTATAACACTAAACAACTATGGGCATTACTGCAAAATGTTTTTGACATAGCCATGGTATGCCTATTGTAAATTAATGAAATATTTTTCAACCATCATTAATGATTTAAATAGAATATGAAAATTAATTTCCTTTTATTAAGAAATTATTTCATAGATTAATTAATTAGGTGTAATGATTTAGACAAACACTAAATGATTTTCATGATTATGTTTTTTTCCTATAGTATAAATGTTTTACAGTATTATTTTTTTTATTAGTTCATTGCAGAAAGTAGAATGAACTAGGATAACATTTAATGTGTTGGGAAATTTACTGATGTATTTCTAAATTGGAGGATTACAAGAGTAAAATATATTTTATTATTCCTTATAAGTACTCATAGAACATAATATGAAATAATTACCTCCACCAACTCTAAAACTCATTAAACAAGAGAAGTAAAGAGTTCACAAAGAGTTTAGGTAGTGGAGACCATGAAAAAAAGATGATTTAGTTTCTTATGTCTCATGAATGTGGGATGAAACACCCAAGTGAATGTAATGAGGGACATGGATGTCATTTAAATGTGAAAATGATGGGAACAAATCAATTTAATTCAAAAATAAAATGAAAAGATGGGGTAACAAAAGGAATGGGAATACCAGCCTCGCTAATGTATAAGGAATTTTTTAATTCATTAAATATGGAAGATATTAGAATTATTAAAATAACATCCTTTGGGAAAATTATGTGGATAAAATTAGAAAGATGGTAGGAGTAATGTTCATATTGGTAATAATTAATATACTACAAATGACATGTGAAAGGAATAAATTGTTTATATTTAATAAGATGAAGCTTAGTTAAATGTTTTAGAATTAAGTGGGATGAATGATGTATCATTGTATATGAATTTCAAGATTGTAATATCTGAATGGTGAAATATATATGTATTTTTTAGTGTATGTTTTTTGTTATCTATTTGAGAGAACATGTTGAATGATGATGTTATATTGGAAAAGTGATTTAATTGAATGGATATATTCATGGAAACACATTGTTTTGGGAAATAAAATCAATAATATTTTTATGATGATGAGAAATTTGTATTTAGTTTGGAAACAGGTATGTTGGATAAGAAAACAAGTCAATATGATAGTACTAATTTCTGTGGAAGTAATTAGTCATTTGTTGAAAAAGTGTTTTAAGTTATCATGTATGGAGTTTAAATCATTTGGGGAATAATGTAATATAGAAAATAATATAATTTATATATGGAATAAAGATATATATATATGGATTTATTGTAATTTTGGTTATTAACATTTTTCAAAATAATTCAAGATGAATATATCACCATGATTTTTAAATAATAATGAGATATATTATTATTTATGTTCCATCAATGATGATATTATTAAGTTACCTTATTACTAAGGGTTGGTGATGTCATGTATTGGAATTGTAAAAAATTTAAACATTTATTGAATACATTCAATAAAATATTGGAATATATTTTATAGATTGATATATTAACTTCTTATATGAGTATTTATTCCTAATGATAACATATTATAACTAGTTTGTTGTGATGAGAATTAAAGACAGTCTAATTGAATTTTTATTCTATTTATGGATTATATGATCTTTTAGTTATTCATGCATTGTAAACCTGACTTAATTACATGGATAAAGAAATAAAGTGGGATTTGATACAAGAATAACTAAAATATTTGAATGTTATTATGTAAATAAGTCCAATATTTATATCTTCTTATGAATATTATTCAATTTTATGTGAATAATATCGAGTTTTTATCAAATAATCCTCAATATTGATGATATTAATTAACTCTTTTACACCTATTTGGTTTATGGTTTTTTGTTTGTTAAATTTCAATTGATCACCCAATTTCTAGTCTTCAATGACCTTTATCACCATCCATAATTGTTTATGTGTTTATTCTAGGTCTATATATTCACACATGTTCTCTTATGTGGATATTAGGTTATGAGATACTTTGAGTATTAGTTATAAATCCAAAATTCCCATCATAAATAATGATCTTGTATTATGTTATACAGATTGTGCTTTTATGGGAAGAACATTCAATTATTAATAAATTAATGACCTAGATGAATTTTGAAGGAAAAATTAATTTAAGGTGGTATAATATAACATATTTTGTTTATATGAATTAATATATTCATATAAATTTATATTTTCTGATTGATTTCGTTAGGTGATATGATTTGATAAGATTAAATTATTCACAACCCGAAGATTATAATTAACTAATTTTAAAAATGAATGTATATTCCATTATACACATTACATGGTTCGGATTCTGTCACACATGATTCCATATGCTACAAAAAACAAATAGTATAATCTAAATAATAAATACTAATTTTATTGAAGAAAACTATATATTGGATATAATTTTATGAATTGGATTCACTGAATTATAAAATATTTAATTATGTATGTTTATAAAATTGATTATTTGGTTAACGATTAATTATAAATGAATGCAAGAACTATTTTAAATTAATCAAAATCCATTTCAAAGAGTACAACTATTTTTCTAAGGAAATCGGGTTTATTTTTAGTTATTAAAAAAAATAGATTGGGGGAATAATTCTAGTGATATATATATATATATATATATATATATTTTTTTCAATAAACTATTTACCATTCATCTTATGTGTTTTGTAGACAACAAATAATAATGAATGTAATTTTATCCAAACAAAAAGTATTCTTCAAAAAAGAAGTTTTGCTGCCTATTAATGGTTATAATATTTAAAAACAAATATATGCTATAATAAATTATCATTGAAATATTTATCATATTTCCTGAATATTTATATTCAAAGTTATTATAGGTTTATTTTTTTGGATTTTTTTAAAAATGGTCATTTTTTGGATGAATATTCAAGGATATTTATTTTAAATTGAAATATAAAATTTTGAATTATTTATGTAGTTAATTATATTTGAAATTGAATTTAAAATATAATTTGTTTATATACATAAATATATACAATTTAGGTTCTTATTATCAATTTAAAATTTAAATTTCACATAGAATCGTCTCAAACCTTTGAATGTTTGTACATTAAAAACGTGTTGTATCATCCCACATGCGAGCTTAATTATTAATTGATTTCTTCCAATACAGTGATTAAAATTTTTAAAAATGGATTAAATTTTTTGAATAAAAATAATTTATTATTAATAAATAGTAGAAATAAGATTTTGAAAATTTAATTTATGGAAACTATTAAAATTAATCATAGTGATTAAGGGAAAAATATTTACCAAGGGAATAAAAATTATTCGTAACCAGAAAAGGGACATAAAGTCATGTCAAAAATCCATTGGTTGTACATATTTATATCATATTATTAAAATATAATATTTGATGCATTATTTTATGATTTTTATATAAAAATTCAGAACACCTACCATTCTATTAAAAAACCCCAATTGTGTCCTCTCACCCACTTATAAAAGGCCACCGACTCTCCCACTCTATTCAGAACATCAAAAAAATATTTTAAGAGAGTACCTAATAAAATAAATTATGACATCTGATACTATCATACCCACTGAAATAAATTAGATATAAATCCGTCTAATGATGTTCTTTGGTGAAAACTGGAAGGATATTCCCAAAGAAGAGGCCATGTTCATCAATAAATGTTTTGGTTTTATTTTTCCTTCAAACCCCATCAATTATATACATCATGATTATATTATAATATAATTATTATTAATATACTTAGATGTGTTTATGTTACTTTTATCACTTTCAATCAATCACACTATTTCATAAAATGCTATATGAAGTAGTTATTCTAGTGCACTACAATATACAACCTCACAAAACATTGTAATTATTTTTTAAATTACCACCCATTAATGTAGGTAATAATGATGTATTTTATATGTATATATGATATTAAAAATATTTATTGTTTCATTTTTTATACTTAATTGTTATATCAATCATAAATTTATGATTTCAAATTTTTAAGAATATAATAATGTCATGCATGTGTATATCCGCCCACTGCCTCATGAAGAGATGTGATTCGGTCATGTTCCACATGAATGTATTATGAATGCCTTTAAATGAAATACATGATATATATTAAATAATAATTCTATTTATATTTATATATATTATTTACTATAAATCCCCAGCCTTAAACCTTACTTAATATTGAATTAAATGAGTAATTCACATTGAGGATCTTTTCAGGTTTAGAGTTTTAGAGAATTAGGACATAACTATTACATCTCAAAAGACTACAAAGTAGTCGCTTCTACTAAATTTACATAAAATAAAAACTCTTTAAAAGAAACATGTATAGTTCCATGTTTTAGGTAGCATGACTTTCCCTTGATCCCAACCATGACCCTATCCCACGCTATGTCCTGTGAAAAACATTTCAAAAACATGGGATGAGCATAAGAAGCTCAGTAAGGGATACACAAAGAATGAAAACTGTTAGTTTTTCATAACAACAAGTAAACCATGAATACTTTATCAATGTAATCCTTTTCACCTTTATGAAGTAGTAAAAACTTTTCACTGAAAAAAGAGTATCATTACTTACCTTTTTATAACCAAAGGATTACCATAAAACCCATATAAAGAACACATAACATATATAAAGGTAACTTGGGACATAAACATACTTAAGTGGAATAACCATACGGTCGACTTCCACACATATCACTTAATGGAATAGCCATACGGCCAATTTCCATACATACTTAATGGAATAGCCATACGGCCGACTTCCATACCCAATGCATTGGAGGTTATAACGTAACCACCCATCCTGGTATTCACGGCACCACCCGTCATATGGTTTATAACGTAACCACCTGTTAAAATGTCCAAGTACCAATATAAAATCATAAAACATAAAACCAATATAAAGGAATGATAACATTTCCACATCACAATATATCATAATAGAATCCTTTATCAAAACCATTTTCAAAACCATTTAAAACATTTAATAAAGTGATTTTTGAATCAAAGTGTCACATACCACCTTGAAGCTTAAAATTTTAAAGCATTAATATCCATATAAATAAATCCTTAAAACCATTTTGAAAACATGTATATTAATAAGAAAAAATAATTAAAACATTTAAAACGATATTTTGCTTAAAGGGGTTTTACCAAAATTAGAGACACTTGAATACAATAATTGAGGAGTAACATTTATTCAGAACTTTATAATATCATAAGAATAAATGGATTCATGATATAATTCTCCAAAGGACAGTATATACACCATATAAGAGTGAATTGGTGCATAACAACAATGAACCCTCAATAAAAATGTCAAATGTGATGAAATCCCTTATAAAGAAGGTATCCTTAAATTGAGGACAAATCAATCTCAAAAATATGTGTGACAAATATAAATACACCCAATATAAGTTGATATTAAGTGTAAAACAATAAAAGGTCATTCACACATATTCAATGGATGACATATTCAATGACTACATGTTGAACCCAAAGAAATCAAAATTGGGTTAAGAAGTTCCCTTGACAGCCTAACGGCATCACATCAAAATGAGTTGATGAGAGATAAAAAGTGTATCTCATCACTTGGACATAAAATTTACATCAATAAGGATATATGAAAACATATCCCAACATAACAATATGTAAATTAAAAGACCAAACAAAAGAAGTCTTTTAAAAAGGAGGAGGGTGAAAGGTTCCCTTACCGACTTGGGTATCTATCAAAACATACACCCCATGAAAGAAGGACAATAGATCATTGATGTAAATACTCATAAAAGAAATTATATTACACAAAGAGTTGAATAATTGGAAGTAAATACACCACTCAATGGAATTTGTGGAAAATGTAGCATAAATCTCACGGGAATAAAAGTGAGATGAAAAATCCCTTACGAAAATTCGGCAGCCTAACGGCGCCACTCAAAACATCCAAAATGGATTGATGAGAGAGAATAGGGTCTCTCATCACATGAAAATAAAAATTACAGTAATATTAATATAAAATAACATCCCAATAACAATAAATATGAGCTTTAAAAGGAATGACATAAAAGAGTGTACTTAAAAATAAGGAGAGGTGTAGGATCCCTTACCTCGGGTCCGACTTGACTCGACCGTTCCTTAATCTCCTGAATAATAAACTTGAGTTAATTTCTACTTCCTTAAGAACCTTTTTCAAGTTCATTATTCCTTTTATATCACTTATTACCATGTCATAAACATTATGTAATAATTTAAGTTAATAATATTTGTTTTGCCGATATTTGGTTCTTAAGTCGAAAGTGGACGTCTTATAATTACATGTTGTTTGTGTGGACAAATGTTTATTATATCCAGAATTTTATTCATGATGTAGAAATCATATATTTCATATAAATCCAGTACATTCATTAATTTATAACGTTACATAATCATTTAGAGGTAAGAAATGAAATGCACCGTTCATGGAGACGGTAAGCCATACGTACGCATGAACGCTACTTTCATTTATATTTTGTATTTTATATAATGGAATTGAAGTTCCCAGATCAGTGTGAATCACTGAGAGGGGGAGGGGGTGAATCAGTGATCCTTTAAAACTTTTTACTAATTGATTCTTAATCAATTAAACCTCTATGGCTGGTTAAAGCCTCGATCCACTCTTCTTGTATCTCTCAACCTTTCCCGGATAATGCAGTAATGAAAAGGCACAGGACACAAGGATTTACATGGTTCGGCACCAAAGGCCTACATCCTTGCCATGCTCTCCCAGCATGGATTCTCCCATTATAATCTGTTAGTATTAAAATGGTCGATACAGCTTCCCACCGTATCTCTCCTGAGTCCCACAGGAGGGTCTTTATACTGCTTCACACAGTGTTACCAAAGTCCCACTGGCCTGCTCTAGAATCCCACTGAAGACTTCTTCTCCCTGAGTCCCACAGGGTCTTCTCATGGCTCCTCGAGTCACACGAGTAGCTCTTCTTCACTTTAAGCTTCTTCAAGTAACTTCAGCTGCATGGGATAAAGGCTGCTGGCCTTACTCTTCTCTTCTGATCACATGTGGTTGATCAGGGCTTCTCGTCAAGCTCAGGTTTTATCTCCTTCTTCAGGATGACTTGGCTTCACTCTTCAACTACTGAATACTCAGACAACTGATATCATTATCTTTAGTCTGGTCTAGTCTCAGTCACTTCAACTTCATGCACTGAGTGCATGGCAGCTCTTCATCCTCATGCACTGATAGCATGGCCTTCTCAATTTCTTCAAGATCTTCTGTCTTGGACTACTCAGATGCACACAGCCTGATTTAGCTTTGTTCACGTGTGAACGTGCATGCATGCATGCATGCACTCCCCTTCTTCTCTTCTTGGTGCAGTAAACCCTCAGAGGGTGTAATTCTTTTCAGCACACACCTACTTCTCAAACTTAACACACTTTATGAAATTTGTTTACACACTTAGAGTGTGTTCTACTTTAGTGTGGGTCACTCCTTTTGTTACTTCTAGGTGTTTACACTTTTAGTGCAAACACTAGGTTCGGCCTTTTAGTTCTTTTTCACACACAAATGCCTATGGCCTTCTTCCCTTCTTGTGCACACACCTAGGCTTCGGCCAACTTCTTGCTCACTTTGCACACACACTTAATGAGTGTGGTCTTCTTAGCACTTGGCACACACTTGGCCTTCCACTTTATCTTGCACACAAAAAGGCACTATGCCTCGGGTCTTCTTGCTTTGCACACCTACTGCCCGTAGGGTGTTCTTCCTTCACATTGCACACAAGCACAAGGCTCGGCCTTCTCAAAGTTCACCCACGAGGCACTGCCTCGGCCATCCACTTCTTGTGAACACACTGCCCGAACTCCAACAAGGCGTGCAAGGGGGTGTGGCCCTCTTCTTGTCTTCACAGCCGTGACTGTGCCACTGGCCGTGGGTCGTGCAAGACACAGGCGCAAAGCACCTCGGCCGTGGGCGCGCATGTGCAAGGGTGCACTTGGCCGTGCAAGCGCCTACCATGAAGGGGGCGCGGTGCACAGAGGGGGGCGCGCAAGTTGGCGCTGCCCTTCCTCCTTCCTGTCGCGCAAAGGATAGCGCACAGGGGACTCCTCCTCCTCCTTCTTCTTGTCGCGCAAATAAGTAGCGCGCAAGGAACTCAAGCAAAGCCAAAAATGGCTTCGGGCTGCTGCCGCGCAAGTGGTGCGCGTAGGGCTGATCTTCGCGAGGCAGAGAGCACTCACGGGACTTCTGTTCTTCAACAAAGATTCTGCAAGCAAACCCATCGCCTCGGGTGATCCTTTTATAGGCAGAGGCGGCTCAGTAATCCGCGGAGAGATACAACTCAAATACCCGAGTTTTTCGGGTTTTCAAGATTCTGTGAATCTTGATATTTTTCCTCGGTTCACCGCGGGTTCTTCTTCTTTATTTTGGTCTATGTGTATGTGCATGGAATGCACACAGAGTCTCTGTTTAAACATTTGAGCACAACCACATGGGCCTCGCACCTCCGGTTGCTTCGGCCTTCATCGAATATTCTCTTTTGTTGCATGCAGGATCATTTTAATGCATGGATGGGTTCAGTGCGTCGAGACGATCACCATGGAGGTCTCGGTTTGCTTGGAGGTGGCCGGGAACTCAAAATAGTCGTTCGGATGGCCTCTGGTTCGTCGGCGGCTCGCGGGTGGCTTCGGGGTGGCTCGACGAAGGAGATGAGCCGAGAGCCGTTGGATCGGGCGATCAAAAGACATCGGACGGCCGGATTAAATCGCGGCGCGTGACAGATGAATCGTGTGGCGCAGATCAAGCGCGAGATCGCTCGGACGGCCTGGATTCACTCCGGGTGAATTTTGCGCGTCCCACATCGAAACCACTCGCGGTTTTCACGCGGCTTATCAATATGCCGCTCCCCCAGTACCCTCAATTGAATTCTCTCCCTCCACGGTGCCGCCCCACACCGTGTTCTCCCTGCGGGCGCGCTCTACGCCCACTCTGCTCCCTGCGGGCGCGTTCCTAGTTCCCACTATGCACACACGGGCGCGCTATGCACCCACAATGCGCTCCTCCGGGCGTGCCCCAGCACCTCTGCGGTGTCTTGGGTGCGTCCTACCGCCCTGGGCTTGCCCCACGGGTTCCCCCATGGGCGTGGCACCTTACGCCCACATGTGCCTTGGGGTTGAACCCTCAAGGTGTCCACGGGCTGGCCATATTTTTTGGCAAAGTATGGAAATAAGACTTTGTTAAAAACAAAGTTCCACATAACTATAAGCCATATCAAATGCCAAATCCACTTTAAGCCTTCTTCTTCCCATCTATATTCTTCTTCATAAGAATTCTTCCAATCTCCTCAACATATATTCATTACTTAGGAGGGGAATTCTTGAAGGTTCTTCTTCTTCAACCGAACTCCTGAATCACTTAAATTCTTCAAAGTGCTTCATTGATCTAATCAGAGATCAAGTTGGATCACTTCCAATTCACATGCACTATGAGTTAGTACATGGACTTCTTCAGCTCACTTCATCCACTTAGTACTTGGGGATGGATCTTCTTCAACTCCTCATGCATTGGCACTACAATGCATGGTCTTCAAACATTGTTGTGACTTTGTATCATCAGGATACAAGTTCTTTGAACTTAAAGAGCAGCTCAGCAATCGTCAGATTTTCATAGAGAATGTTTCAACCATCATCTCCTATGTCACTTAGTGAATCTCCTAAGTGACATGCATCTTAGTACAATGGCCATTCTCCTTCACCACCAACACCATCACAACCTTTTTCATTCACATCTTGACATTCCTTGACTTCCATTCATTCCAAGACAACTTCATGCCTCATTGACAACAAATGCAACACAGTTCACTTCAATCTCCCCCTTTGTATTTGTTGTCAATACACTCCTTCAGCACATATGAATGGGTCAATATGTGTGCCAATATTTTCTCCCCCTTATTGGAAATCGAATGCAAAGGTGTGGTGTGGTTCACTTTCAAAAATATCTTCCTCCCTTTGAATAACATCTTCTTGAAAATCACTAAGAGAGGGATGATGCCACATGTTCTCTTTAGCAAAGAACCTTTAGTAAATCAGCTGTAAGTCTACTTGGGCTAACCCGGTGTAGAAAACAAGAGTGATATGACCAAGGAACTCAATGCTATCCAAAATTCACTGTACATGTGAGATCATGCTTCAGGGGTTTGAAATTTTTCAGATATATCAATGAATTGCTAAATCCTGCACAACGTCACAAAACTCATTAGAAAGTTCAGGTGAAAAGATAAAGCTCCCCCATTCATCCATTTTCTTAAGATGATGTTAATTTCAGAACATCATCTTCTCCAGATTGGCTCCCCCTCAAGGGGTGCACTCCATTCTGTCCAAACCATCCTCCAGATGTGAATGATCATCATCTTCAATTCCCTGCAATGTCAGCACATGTAAATACCAATAGTATAAGGGAATAAGATGGAACCTCCTTGGTTCATCAATGTGAACAACAAGGTTGAGAAGATTCTCTCAACCGAGATGTCCCATTTTCACCAGCCTTCACACTTGCACATTTGATCTTCATTGATGATTGTGCTGGTGTGGTTCTCAAAACATCTTCATGTGAAATCTTCTTCTTCCCTTTTGCTTTAGCAATTGCCAGAGATTCATCTTCAACTCTTTGTAGTTCGCTGGCAAGTTGCAACTGATTTGGCCATATGACTAGTAAATCATTTGGAAGAGTGGCCTTAGTTTTGGAAATTCCACATGGTTCTTTGGATGCTGCTAAGCTACCTCTCTTAGGCAACTTATTTTCAATCAATCCCTTCTTCTTCTGGATTGATAGTCTTTTGGAGTTCAGTCTGCTTCTATTTAGTTTCATGGCTTCTTTACAAAGGTCCATGATGTGTCCTTTCTTTCCACAGTAGAAGCATGTTTTCTTGGTGGTCCTTCCGTATGCATCACCCTTCTTGGATTCAGACTCCAAGGACTTCTCTTCATTTCTCAAACACTTCTTGGGAGCATTTTCTACTTTCTTCTTGCTTCCCAAGGAATCTTTTTGAGCCAGGTTCTGTGATCTTTTCTTCTTTTGAGCTCTGGATACAGTTGGAGATTGACATGTATCTTTTTGACCACTTTTTCAATCATCCCAGATGATGTCAAGTAATCCAAATCTATTTGCAGTAAACAGATGTCTCTGGACCTGTGGATGCTACTTCTTTTCTTCTGGCTTGCTCCCCCTTGGCATGGGCTTCCTCTGTGCTTTGGCATTCAGTGGATTGTACCAACAATCCTTTGCACAATGCCCACATTTGTTACAACACCAACATTGACCCACGAATATTGACTTCTTCAGTCCTTCTGATTTTAGGGTACTTTTCTGGAGCTGCTGTGTTGTTTCAGGAGAGCTCTGCTTCTTTACTGTCTTCATCCATATTTGTTTGGAATTATTCTTCCATCCTGCACTTTTTGTGGAAACACAATTAGAAGCATCAGTACAAGATGGTATGGATGGTACCTTCTTTCTAGAAGATGTTGCACTTTTATTAGAGGATGTCTTTCTCTTAGAATCATCCTGCTCAAAGCATACTTGAGTAGCAACATGTCTTCTACCAGCTGACTGGGAGGTTTCAGCTTTGGGTGATTGCAGATTTGTCAATATCACCTCTAGATCTAAGCACTTCATGTTAAGGGAGTTCTTCTCATCCTCAACAGCTCTTATCTTTCCTTCCCAACTTTCTTTCAGCTGATTCATCTGGTCATCATGCACTGTCTTCAATTCAAGCAATGAATTGTCAAGCTCCTTCACCCTTTTTGCTTTGTCTTCAAGTTGAGCATCTTTGACAACCATTGTAACTCTGTGTCTCTTTTCCAGTGCACGGAAAACATATTTGATCATTATCAAAAATATTTCTTTCTCAGAAGAGCTCCTTTGCAATTCTTCACAGGTATCTTCATATCTATCATTGCAAAGAGAAACAGTTTCATCTTTAGCCTTCACCAGCTTTCTGAGAGTGTTGGTTATGCCAACCCTTTTTGCCAATTGGACTTCCAGAGAATTGACTTCATCTTTTAGCTGTAATTTTTCTTCGTGAAGATCAAGAAGGCCTGTAGCTATACACATTGCAACTTCCTTGGGGACTCTCTTCTGAATATATTTGATTGCATTTAGAAGATCATTGTTTCTTCCATCTTCATCACAGTTAGAGGAGGCTTCATCAGAAGAAGGATAAAAGGAATTGTCATCTGATGTGACTTTCACATTTCTTTCCATAGAAGGAGTTTCTCTGATTGCAACAACCTTCTTCCTCATCTTCTTTGCCTGTTTCTTCATTCTGTTTTTCAGAGTCTTGGCAGATATCTCCATTTGAGGTTGTTCTTTCATTTCCTCAAATCTGCACTCCATATAGACTCTCTTGGATCTTTTAGAGGTAACCTCCCTCTGATACCAATTGAAGTGCCCAGATCAGTGTGAATCACTGAGAGGGGGAGGGGGTGAATCAGTGATCCTTTAAAACTTTTTAATAATTGATTCTTAATCAATTAAACCTCTATGGCTGGTTAAAGCCTCGATCCACTCTTCTTGTATCTCTCAACCATTCCCGGATAATGCAGTAATGAAAAGGCACAGGACACAAGGATTTACAAGGATCGGCACCAAAGGCCTACATCCTTGCCATGCTCTCCCAGCATGGATTCTCCCATTATAATCTGTTAGTATTACAATGGTCGATACAGCTTCCCACCGTATCTCTCCTGAGTCCCACAGGAGGGTCTTTATACTACTTCACACAGTGTTACCAGAGTCCCACTGGCCTGCTCCAGAATCCCACTGAAGACTTCTTCTCCCTGAGTCCCACAGGGTCTTCTCTTGGCTCCTCGAGTCACACGAGTAGCTCTTCTTCACTTTAAGCTTCTTCAAGTAACTTCATCAGCCTGGGATAAAGGCTGCTGGCCTTGCTCTTCTCTTCTGATCACTTGTGGTTGATCAGGGCTTCTCGTCTAGCTCAGGTTTTATCTCCTTCTTCAGGATGACCTGGCTTCACTCTTCAACTACTGAATACTCAGACAACTGATATCTTTAACTTCAGTCTGGTCCAGTCTCAGTCACTTCAACTTCATGCACTGAGTGCATGGCAGCTCTTCATCCTCATGCACTGATAGCATGGCCTTCTCAATTTCTTCAAGATCTTCTGTCTTGGACTACTCAGATGCACACAGCCTGATTTAGCTTTGTTCACGTGTGCACGTGCATGCATGCATGCATGCACTCCCCTTCTTCTCTTCTTGGTGCAGTAAACCCTCAGAGGGTGAAATTCTTTTCAGCACACACCTACTTCTCAAACTTCACACACTTTATGCAATTTGTTTACACACTTAGAGTGTGTTCTCTTTTAGTGTGGGTCACTCCTTTTGTTACTTCTAGGTGTTTAAACTTTTAGTGCACACACTAGGTTCGGCCTTTTAGTTCTTTTGCACACACAAATGCCTATGGCCTTCTTCCCTTCTTGTGCACACACCTAGGCTTCGGCCAACTTCTTGCTCACTTTGCACACACACTTAATGAGTGTGGTCTTCTTAGCACTTGGCACACACTTGGCCTTCCACATTATCTTTCACACAAAAAGGCACTATGCCTCGGGTCTTCTTGCTTTGCACACCTACTGCCCGTAGGGTGTTCTTCCTTCACTTTGCACACAAGCACAAGGCTCGGCCTTCTCAAAGTTCACCCACGAGGCACTGCCTCGGCCTTCCACTTCTTGTGCACACACTGCCCGAACTCCAACAAGGCGTGCAAGGGGGTGTGTCTCTCTTCTTGACTTCACAGCCGTGACTGTGCCACTGGCCGTGGTTCGCGCAAGCCACAGGCGCAAAGCACCTCGGCCGTGGGCGCGCAAGTGCAAGGGTGCACTTGGCCGTGCAAGCGCCTACCGTGCAGGGGGCGCGGTGCACAGAGGGGGGCACGCAAGTTGGCACTGCCCTTCCTCCTTCCTGTCGCGCAAAGGATAGCGCACAGGGGACTCCTCCTCCTCCTCCTTCTTGTCGCGCAAAGAAGTAGCGCGCAAGGAACTCAAGCAAAGCCAAAAATGGCTTCGGGCTGCTGTCGCGCAAGTGGTGCGCGTAGGGCAGATCTTCGCGAGGCAGATAGCACTCACAGGACTTCTGTTCTTCAACAAAGATTCAGCAAGCAAAACCATCGCCTCGGGTGATCCTTTTATAGGCAGAGGCGGCTCAGTCATCCGCGGAGAGATGCAACTCAAATACCCGAGTTTTTCGGGTTTTCAAGATTCTGTGAATCTTGATATTTTTCCTCGGTTCACCGTGGGTTCTTCTTCTTTATTTTTGTCTATGTGTATGTGCATGGAATGCACGCAGAGTCTCTGTTTAAACACTTGAGCACAACCACATGGGCCTCGCACCTCCGGTTGCTTCGGCCTTCATCGAATATTCTCTTTTGTTGCATGCATGATCATTTTAATGCATGGATGGGTTTAGTGCGTCGAGACGATCACCATGGAGGTCTCGGTTTGCTCGGAGGTGGCCGGGAACTCAAAATAGTCGTTCGGATGGCCTCTGGTTCGTCGGCGGCTCGCGGGTGGCTTCGGGGTGGCTCGACGAAGGAGATGAGCCGAGAGCCGTAGGATCGGGCGATCAAAAGACATCGGACTGCCGGATTAAATCGCGGCGCGTGGCAGATGAATCGTGCGGCACAGATCAAGCGCGAGATCGCTCTGATGGCCTGGATTCACTCCGGGTGAATTTTTCGCGTCCCACATCGAATCCTCTCGCGGTTTTCACGCGGCTTATCAATATGCCGCTCCCCCAGCACCCTCAATTGAATTCTCTCCCTCCACGGTGCCACCCCGCACCGTGTTCTCCCTGCGGGCGCGCTCTGCGCCCCCTCTGCTCCTTGCGGGCGCGCTCCTAGCGCCCACTATGCACACACGGGCGCGCTATGCGCCCACAATGCGCTCCTCCGGGCGTGCCCCAGCACCTCTGCGGTGTCTTGGGTGCGTCCTGCCGCCCTGGGCTCGCCCCACGGGTTCCCCCTTGGGCGTGGCGCCTTAGGCCCACATGTGCCTTGGGGTTGAACCCTCAAGGTGTCCACGGGCTGGCCATATTTTTTGGCAAAGTATGGAAATAAGACTTTGTTAAAAACAAAGTTCCTCATAACTTTAAGCCATATCAAATGCCAAATCCACCTTAAGCCTTCTTCTTCCCATCTCTATTCTTCTTCATAAGAATTCTTCCAATCTCCTCAACATATATTCATTACTTAGGAGGGGAATTCTCGAAGGTTCTTCTTCTTCAACCGAACTCCTGAATCACTTAAATTCTTCAAAGTGCTTCATTGATCTAATCATAGATCAAGTTGGTTCACTTCCAATTCACATGAACTAAGAGTTAGTACATGGACTTCTTCAGCTCACTTCATCCACTTAGTACTTGTGGATGGATCTTCTTCAACTCCTCATGCATTGTCACTACAATGCATGGTCTTCAAACATTGTTGTGACTTTGTATCATCAGGATACAAGTTCTTTGAACTTAAAGAGCAGCTCAGCAATCGTCAGATTTTCTTAGAGAATGTTTCAACCATCATCTCCTATGTCACTTAGTGAATCTCCTAAGTGACATGCATCTTAGTACAATGGCCATTCTCCTTCACCACCAACATCATCACAACCTTTGTCATTCACATCTTGACATTCCTTGACTTCCATTCATTCCAAGACAACTTCATGCCTCATTGACAACAAATGCAACACAGTGCACTTCAGGAATAATAATGATATAAATGTATATTTTAATTCCAGTATAATATCATATATAATATCATAGTTCCATCCTTTATACGACCCACATATGGTATTAACGAATCACATCACTTTGAGGGGGCGGTAGTCCGCACATCCTAAAATGAAGATATCGCGTATACCCATAATGGAAGCCATAAAGGTAAGACACAAATGAAAAATACAGAAGCATAAGTAAAACATAAACATATTACATATCATATATAAAAAATAGTGACATCATAATGGACACCTTTGAAGGTGTTAAAAGAATGTTGAACAATCATCGTTTCGGGAGGCAGAAATTCGCCATCCATGGAAACCGTATGTTCTTTAACCATTTGATGTAGTTGTGTGAGAGTGTAGCTCGAATAAATCTTATAACAAAATCCTATTATATTTAATATACTGGTTTTGTTAGAAAAGAAATAACGAAAAAGAGTTTTGCGGGTTGGAGAAGCAAAATAAAACAAATGAACATTAGAGAATGAATTACCTTTAAAAGTGTAAATCCTTTTGATTTGAGCCTAAAGGCTTCCTTTGAAAGGATTCTGCCCAAAGGGAATCCTCTATGATGAGAAGAGGGATGTGGAGAGAGTAAATGGTCAGGGGTTGGCCGAGCCAAATGCTTGAGGAGTGTGTGAAATGAGGTAGAGGTGGGGGCCTTTTATAAGAGGAGAGGAGGGCACTTTTGGAAAGTAAGAAATATTAATTTATTTGAAAATGTGTTTCGGTTTTAAAAGGTCCCACATTGATATAAGTCGTGGATAAGGTGATAAGGCTTCTAAATACACTCATCCAATAAATTTTGGACATGTGTAGTTCATAGAGTTTACATTATCTTTCCATTTTATTTAAATCGTCAAATAATGATGTCATTGCTGCATCATTATTATGTCATAAATAATTTAATTTATTTAATGTCTAAAAATTATAGAAAAAATACTATGATGTAGGAAATCTTTTTAGATTTCCAATGACTATTTATAATCAAACGAATGACTTGTATAACCCCACTTAAAAATTGTTTTTGTTAAACATATCATGTTTGTGTCATTTTTACTTTTACATTAAATAAAAAGTTATTTATGTCATTTCCCAACCAAAGTGGATCCATGGGGTCCCTAAGTTGGCCCATGGCTTGTCGTGGTCGTCCATGACTCACCCAATATGTTTAGGACAAGTGTCATGGTGTTTTCACATTCTTATAATATCATTTTTACCTTAAATTACACTAATTACCACTAATCGCGATTAAAAACTTAATAAGTTACTATTCACCAAAAAAATATTTTCATCCCATTGAACCACATTTTACATACTAATGACAACCATGTATGTCAGATTTTCAAAATTCAATACACATTAGTGGTAAACTTTCATTTAACTGAAAAATCAGTTTGCTTGATTACCACTTAGTGGTTTCACTATTCATCAAAAATTGGAGTTTTTCAGAAAAATACCAAAACTTCACCCTAAGCTATATTTGATCTTCAGAATTCAAAAATGAAGTCCGTTTTACAAAATTCAAAACATATTAGTCACATTAATTAATTTAATAATTAATTCCCG
Source organism: Viscum album (assembly GCA_963277665.1). Classification (NCBI taxonomy): domain Eukaryota; kingdom Viridiplantae; phylum Streptophyta; class Magnoliopsida; order Santalales; family Viscaceae; genus Viscum; species Viscum album. The sequence continues at coordinate 80,676,964 of OY728165.1, read as the reverse complement.
ATGACAGAGCAAATAGCGTGTTTTTATAAAACAATAAGTATCAAATGATTGACACTAGTTTAAGTCTGATTTCAAAGTGAAATTAATTACAATGACCACTATTGGATTTAATGGTAAAAATATTTTCTAGTTTCACTTTCAAACCAATTCAAAATATAATATAATCATATAAATAAATTAGATTAAACAGAGGGTTTGAATTAAAATACAACATTTTACACTATTCATTAAAAAAATGAACATTATCGGAAAGATACCAATAATTTACACAAAGTAAATTTTGATGTCGCGATTCTTAAGAAGAGTTTTATTTGGTCCAATAGAATGTATAAGAGTGAACAAAACTATATTTAATGATGGGTCTCCATCAAAGGCGATAGGTGAACCTTTAGTGAAAACTAGGGCATATATGCCTAAAATGGAATTCTTTCCGTATTTTAAGCCTCTATCCTTTATTGGATAAATGTAAAAACATTTAAAAACATATATAATCATATTTTAGTTATTTATATCCATTCCCGCCATTACAACGGCTACATGTTAACTACCATTTAAAATAATATTATTTTATTATTAGAGTGCAACGTAAGATTCCCAAGAAACTCGTTGTTGCGTGTTGGGTACGCCATCGAGCATAGCGTCTCCTTTAAAGTAATTTAAATATTTTATTCACATATATGGATAAATATAAAGATGAAATATTCTTTATTTACCCGGGCTGTTACATCCTTCCCCCCTTTTGGGAATTGCGCCCTCGCAATTTTAAAATTGTGCTTGGAAACATCCTTGAAAGTCCCACATCGGAACAAAAGTCTGTAAAACAAACACATTAAAATAAAGAAAGATAAGTACAAAGGTCACCCGGGTTAACCCATACTAGGATTCCAAGTATGAAAATATGGACATGGAGGAAAAAACAAAGGGTCATGTTCTGATGGAGAGTGATAGAAAACATGTTTAGGAGAAAGTTAACCATGAGAAAATCACAAACTTGTGATGGGTTAAACGGTATTCGATTCCCCAGTAGGAAAAGTTAATAGACAACATTTTTGTTTTAAGTTACTTTTTATTGAGGAATTTATTCATAAGGAAACATAATCACTTATCATGTTGACTCTCAACTTTTATTATATTCCTTACACAAACTCATATTTTCTCCAAAAGGCGAGTATTTAGGAAGACTTTTTCAAATTAAGAGTACTATAATCAACTTCTAGAGAATCACCTAATCCAAAAAAGAGAACTATATACTTCCCATGTCTTTAGACTTTAACCAAAACCAAAACCAAAAAGGCTAGTACAAGGTCAGATAATCCAAAAAAGGATAACCCTTTATAAAAAGAAAATCTTTTCTTAATCTCCAAAATTTGTCCAACAAAACCCAAAGTTCAACGAGGACCATTCTATAATCAATTTGTCCATAAATTTCTTCAAAATAAACCAATATAAGATTGAAACCCAAATATTTGAAGGATTTAGTCGCATAGTCTTCCAAGATAAATCGTAACATTTATCTCCAAACAATATCAGTTGCTCCTAAAGTCTCGTTTTGAAAAGTAATTAACCTAATCACATATCCTCCGTGATAGGTTAATCATTTTCATAAATAACCAAAAATCAACTTACTCTTAATTCATAAAATCACATAACTAGAATGAATCAGTCAAACTAACCAAGGACTTCACGTTGTCCAGTGGTAGGCGATAAATACCAGTCGCACTTTGGTTGTGGGTTCGATTCCCGCAGCTTTGTCCGACGCGACGGGATGTCACACGGTCTACGTGTTGTCCTTTTTCCAAAACTATATAATTCTTAAAACATTCCCCAAAATGAGATAAAATCATCAAGAATAATCATAACATATTTTAACCTAAAGTTTATCTCATTCCTTTCATTTTCCATCCTATCATAGTGTAAACCATAATTACCTAAAAATTAAGTATCATATAAACCCTAATGGTTACCTTAATAATTATTACCTGAATGTCCACATCGAGTTGGCCATCTCGTACATGATGCATTAGAGAACTCACCAAGGTTGAAGTGGTTGATCATGACTCCTTGATATTTGGTTTAGAGAAACCACGAGTTTCCTCATTGAATCCTCCATTTTATCTAGTATCTTAATTAGAGAACCACCACAGTTTCCTTCAAACCTGTTGTCTCTTTGGCGCCTGCTAGATCCATCCATTCACTAAAAATAGAAATGTCAGTGTGAGTATATCAACAAAACCATCATGTACTAATGAGGAAGGTAAACACTAAGATACACTTACTCATTCACTTTATCTAAAACTAGGACTCTTTCTGAAATCCTAACCATTATGGTAATGTCACTTATGCTTAAAGAATACCCTAACCTCTAAAGTTATCTAAACCGACCTTTGATACCAACTATAAAGCCCCAGCCTTAAACCTTACTTAATATTGAATTAAATGAGTAATTCACATTGAGGATCTTTTCAGGTTTAGAGTTTTAGAGAATTAGGACATAACTATTACATCTCAAAAGACTACAAAGTAGTCGCTTCTACTAAATTTCCATAAAATAAAAATTCTTTAAAAGAAACATGTATAGTTCCATGTTTTAGGTAGCATGACTTTCCCTTGATCCCATCCTTGACCCTATCCCACGCTATGTCCTGTGAAAAACATTTCAAAAACTTGGGATGAGCATAAGAAGCTCAGTAAGGGATACACAAAGAATGAAAACTGTTAGTTTTTCAAAACAACAAGTAAACCATGAATACTTTATCAATGTAATACTTTTCACCTTTATGATGTAGTAAAAACTTTTCATTGAAAAAAGAGTATCATTACTTACCTTTTTCTAACCAAAGGATTACCATAAAACCCATATAAAGAACACATAACATATATAAAGGTAACTTGGGACATAAACATACTAAGTGGAATAACCATACGGTCGACTTCCACACATATCACTTAATGGAATAGCCATACGGCCAATTTCCATACATACTTAGTGGAATAGCCATACGGCCGACTTCCAAAACCAATGCATTGGAGGTTATAACGTAACCACCCGTCCTGGTATTCACGGCACCACCCGTCATATGGTTTATAACGTAACCACCCGTTAAAATGTCCAAGTACCAATATAAAATCATAAAACCTAAAACCAATATAAAGGAATGATAACATTTCCACATCACAATATATCATAATAGAATCCTTTATCAAAACCATTTTCAAAACCATTTAAAACATTTAATAAAGTGATTTTTGAATCAAAGTGTCCCATACCACCTTGAAGCTTAAAATTTTGAACCATTAATATCCATATAAATAAATCCTTAAAACCATTTTGAAAACATGGATATTAATAAGAAAAAATAATTAAAACATTTAAAATGATATTTATGTTAAAGGCGTTTTACCAAAATTAGAGACACTTGAATACAATAATTGAGGAGTAAAATTTATTCAGAACTTTATAACATCATAAGAATAAATGGATTCATGATATAATTCTCCAAAGGACAGTATATACACCATATAAGAGTGAATTGGTGCATAAAAACAATGAACCCTCAATAGAAATGTCAAATGTGATGAAATCCCTTATAAAGAAGGTATCCTTAAATTAAGGACAAATCAATCTCAAAAATATGTGTGACAAATATAAATACACCCAATATAAGTGGATATTAAGTGTAAAACAATAAAAGGTCATTCACACATATTCAATGGATGACATATTCAATGACTACATGTTGAACCCAAAGAAATCAAAATTGGGTTAAAAAGATCCCTTGACAGCCTAATGACATCACATCAAAATGAGTTGATGAGAGATAAAAAGTGTATCTCATCACTTGGACATAAAATTTACATCAATAAGTATATATGAGAACATATCCCAACATAACAATATGTAAATTAAAAGACCAAACTAAAGATGTCTTTTAAAAAGGAGGAGGGTGAAAGGTTCCCTTACCGACATGGGTATCTTTCAAAACATACACCCCATGAAAGAAGGACAATAGATCATTGATGTAAATACTCATAAACGAAATTATATTACACAAAGAGTAGAGTAATGTGCAGTACATACACCACTCAAAGGAATTTGTGGCAAATGTAGCATAAATCTCACGGGAATAAAAGTGAGATGAAAAATCCCTTACGAAAATCCGGCAGCTTAACGACGCCACTCAAAACTTCCAAAATGGATTGATGAGAGAGAATAGGGTCTATCATAACATGAACATAAAGATTACAGTACGATTAATATAAAATAACATCCCAATAACAATAAATATGAGCTTTAAAAGGAATGACATAAAAGAGTGTACTTAAAAAGAAAGAGAGGTGTAGGATCCCTTACCTCGGGTCCGACTTGATTCGACCGTTCTTTAATCTCCTGAATAATAAACTTGGGTTAATTTATACTTCCTTTAGAACCTTTTTCAAGTTCATTATTCCTTTTATATCACTTATTAACATGTCATAAACATTATGTAATAATTTAAGTTAATAATATTTGTTTTGCCGATATTTGGTTCTTAAGTCGAAAGTGGACTTCTTATAATTACATGTTGTTCATGTGGCCAAATTTTTATTATATACAGAATTGTATTCATGATTTAGATATCATATATTTCATATATATCCAGTAAATTCATTAATTTATAATGTTACATAATCAATTAGAGGTAAGAAATGAAATGCACCGTTCATGGAGACGGTAAGCCGTACGTACGCATGAACGCTACTTTCATTTCTATTTTGTATTTTATATAATTGAATAATAATGATATAAAGGTATATTATAATTCCAGTATAATATCATATATAATATCATAGTTCCATCCTTTATACGTCCCACATATGGTATTAACGAATCACATCACTTTGAGGGGGCGGTAGTCCGCACTTCCTAAAATGAAGATATCGCGTATACCCATAATGGAAGCCATAAAGGTAAGACACAAATGAAAAATACAGAAGAATAAGTAAAACATAAAAATATTATATATCATATATAAAAAATAGTGACATCATAATGGCCACCTTTGAAGGTGTTAAAAAAATGTTGAACAATCATCGTTTCGGGAGGCAGAAATTCGCCATCCACGGAAACCGTATGTTCTTTAACCATTTGATGTAGTTGTGTGAGAGTGTAGCTCGAATAAATCATATAACAACATCCTAGTATATTTAAGATACTGGTGTTGTTACAAAAGAAATAAATAAAAAGAGTTTTGGGGGTTGGAGAAGCAAAATAAAACAAATGAACATGAGAGAATGAATTACCTTTAAAAGTGTAACTCCTTTTGATTTGAGCCTAAAGGCTTCCTTTGAAAGGATTATTCCCAAAGGGAATCCTCTAGGATTAGGAGAGGGATGTGGAGAGAGTAAATGGGCAGGGTTTGGCCGAGCCAAAGGCTTGAGGAGTGTGTGAAATGAGGTAGAGGTGGGGGACTTTTATAAGAGGAGAGGAGGGAACTTTTGGAAAGTAAGAAATATTAATTTATTTGAAAATGTGTTTCGGTTTTAAAAGGTACCACATTGATATAAGTCGTGTATAAGGTGATAAGGATTCGAAATCCACTCATACAATATGTTTTGGACATGTTTAGTTCATAGATTTTACATTATCTTTCCATTTTATTTAAATCGTCAAATAATGATGTCATTGCTGCATCATTATTATGTCATAAATAATTTAATTTATTTAATGTCTAAAAATTATAAAAAAAATACAATGATGTAGGAAATATTTTTATCTTTCCAATGAATATTTATAATCAAAACAATGACTTGTATAACCCCACTTAAAAATTGTTTTAGTAAAACATATCATGTTTGTGACATTTTTACTTTTACATTAAATAAAAAGTTATTTATTTCATTTCCCCACCAAAGTGGATCCATGGGGTCCCTAAGTTGGTCCATGGCTTGTCTTGGTCGGTCATGACTCACCAATAGGATTAGGACAAGTTTCATGGTGTTTTTACATTCTTATAATATCATTTTTACCTTAAATTACACTAATTACCACTAATCATGATTATAAACCTAATAAGTTACTATTCACCAAAAAAATATTTTCATCCCATTGAACCACATTTTACATACTAATGACAACCATGTATGTCGGATTTTCAAAATTCCATACACATTAGTGGTAAACTTTCATTTAACTGAAAAATCAGTTTGCTTGATTACCACTTAGTGGTTTCACTATTCATCAAAAATTGGAGTTTTTCAAAAAAATACCAAAACTTCACCCTAAGCTATATTTGATATTCCGAATTAAAAAATGAAGTCTGTTTTACAAAATTCAAAACATATTAGTCACATTAATTAATTTAATAATTAATTCCCGCTGTCAGAGCAAATAGCGTGTTTTTATAAAACAATAAGTATCAAAAGATTGACACTAGTTTAAGTATGATTTCAAAGTGAAATTAATTCCAATGACCACTATTGGATTTAATGGTAAAAATATTTTCTAATTTCACTTTAAAACCAATTCAAAATATAAACTAATCATATAAATAAATTAGATTAAAAAGAGGTTTTGAATTAAAATACAACATTTTACACTATTCATTTAAAAAATGAACATTATCGGAAAGATACCAAAAATTTACACAAAGTAAATTTTGATGTCCCGATTCTTAAGAAAAGTTTTATTTGGTCCAATAGAATGTATAAGAGTGAAAAAAAACTATATTTAATGATGGTTCGCCATCAAAGGCGATAAGTGAACCTTTAGTGAAAACTAGGGCATATATGCCTAAAATTGAATTCTTTCCGTATTTTAAGCCTCTATCCTTTATTGGATAAATGTAAAAACATTTAAAAACATATATAATCATATTTTAGTTATTTCTATCCATTCCCGCCATTACAACGACTACATGTTAACTACCGTTAAAAATAATAATATTTTATTATTAGAGTGCAACGTAAGATTCCCAAGAAACTCGTTGTTGCGTGTTGGGTACGCCATCGAGCATAGTGTCTCCATTAAAGTCATTTAAATATTTTATTCACAAATATGTATAAATATAAAGATGACATATTCTTTATTTACCCGGGGTGTTATATTTACATTTCATACTTTCAATTCCAAAAGAAAATTGGAATAGTGTTCATGTATACAAACAACACACCATCTCCATGAACAATTTATTTAATTTTCTATTTCTATAATATATATATTTTTATTAATACTTTTATTATAAATATATTATATTTTTATATCATGTTTTACATTAAATAAATTATGAAATAATAATCTATATAATTGGACAAACTATAACCAGTCAAAACATGCATAAAAATAAACTATTACATACTCAAAATAGAACTCGAACGTTGAATTTATAATAAGTTGGTTAGATAATATACAATTTAAATCATAAATAATATTATATATATGAATATTTTTCTGTTATATTCTATAAATTAACATATAGTTACAATATGTGAGGTTTTAACTGGTACGATTTTTGTTAAGACTTAAGGTAGGATATGTATTTATGACATTTTACATTTTTTGAGAAAAATTGAATATTAACCACATATATCTTATATTTATTTAATATATTGTAAATTAATTCACTTTATTATAATTTTACATGAACATTGGAATTTAAATATACAAATTATTTAATCAATTCTAGGGGTTTACAGTTTCATTGTTACCAGTGTTGAAAGAGAATTTTACATCAATTTTCATCCCCTAATACACTCATTATGTTATGAAGTTATATAATTATAAAAGGTTTATATATTACTACATTTACATGTTATATAATGAATCTAATTATTTTCATGTTTTTTATATACATGTAAATTTTTTCTTTAACGATTATTTTGTTTCCAATTTACCGAAGAGGTAATAGTTTATTTCTAAAGTTTGATTATTTATCAGGATTGTTTGTGATTATACATACATTGATGAAATTTTATGATATATAAGTCACAAATCTTATTTATTATTATTCTTATCATGATATTAATTACATATTAATTTAATGGTACTATTTTTCAATTATTTGTAACTTAATATAATAAATTAATCATATTTATGATACTATGACATTATTTCCCTTTTCCAACAAAAATATGTTTTATTCAAAAAACATGTTTTATATAAATATTTTGAAAATGATCTATTATATTAAATTATTTTAAAAAATCAAATCTAAAACAAATAACTTTTTAAAAAATGTCTCAAAAAAAATATTTTTTTTATTTTAAAATAAATTTTTTTACATCTACTAATTATGTAAATGGAATAATTGGTTTTATATATACATAATATAAATAATTCACTTCCTTCATGATAATTTAATTCATTATAGATTAAATAAATTTTTTAAAATAATACATTCCATCAAAATTATTCAAAAAATTTATTTTTATAAATATTTATAAATTATTTTCAATGTTTATTTAATTAGTTTTAAAAAGATATTTTCAATCAAATATTTTTTAAAATGATTTATGATTTAAAAATATTTTTTCAAAGTGAAATTTTTTTTCCTCAAATTTATTTTCAAATTTCTTATAAATATTTCTTAATAAGTATTTAATTTTGCTTTCAACGAAATGACAATTAAAATATTACATGTTTTAAAAAATAGTTTTTCATATATTGATTATTTTTCATATGAAATTCTATATGTGATCTGTCAAAATAATTATCCATATAAGATTAACTCATTTGATATATTTTTCTAATTATAGGGGATATGATCCAAAAACTATTTTATTTTTCATTCTTTTAAATGATTATGTTTCTGAAGAATTTTTTTTAACTCATTTTCCTTCTTTGTGTTATTCCATGTTAGAATTCTTATAAAACCGACTTCATTGGGAATGATATTATATTATTAATTGATAAGGAACCCCATTTCTATTCCATATATTATTATATGATGAAAAGTTAATGATATACAATAAATTTAATCATTATGATAAGTTTTTTTGAAACCCATCTATCTTTATGGATGATGATATGATTAATATTATATTACATTGAGGTATATGTTTGTATGAATTAATTATTATGATTTGAAGGACCTATATCTCCTTAAAATCATTGGTAAATGATTTATATCTCATGAGATATAAAACTATTGAATGGTTAGTGAAATTATATCATTTTTGACTTATTCTAGAACTATGCTCTGCAAAGTGAGCCTTAACTACTAAGAGAGCCTTGGGAATGAACCATGAATAATAAGATTGTATTGGGAGTAATCGATGACTAACAATATGGTATAGGGAGTAAATATATTCTCTTAATATAGACTTGGTTGTAAGCCATTAATACTGTGGAAATCATTTCATATGATCATGCATCGGCCAAAACTCCATATTGTATTCCTATGTATTACTCTTATGAATTATGATATTCATTCCCTTATGTTTAATTTATTATAATATTTATATCATTGTAGATTAACATCTATGAATAATCCATGTTATTCCTTGTATTATAGTCAAATGTAATGATCATGTTCTTATACCCTTATTTTTATGTTATGCTTATATATCTCCTCTATCTACACCTTTTATGCATATGATCTCACCATTTCTTAGGTTTCTGTTCCCTAAGTTATGAAGAATGGTAATAAGGAGGAGTATAATCTGTTATGATGTTTGTGGGAAACAGTGAGAATCATAGACCATGTAATAAGATATTGATCATGGAATCCAAAGACACTAACATATTGGGGTCCTCAGAATTGTACTATTTTAATGTGTTGATGTTAATCTAGAATGATGTGATATCCATGTATGATAATCCAAAGACATTATACCTACTCTCTCTTTATGATTATTCTTTTGGTGAAGAATCAAAATGGTGGGTACTATAGAAATATTTAATCTATTTATAGTGGAGAGACTGTTGTTGTCTTTTCATTGCTTTTTGAGAGTAACCTATGATTTCATTATCAGAATTTTCTAACAATTCCCATGTTAAAATATAGTTTGGGGATTCTAATAAATAAAATTTTCTGTTGCCTCATGAAACCCATAATATGATCTGTGATATTATGTGATTATTTAGATGACTAGTTATGAGATTATACGTTATTATCTTTTATACATGTTGTTATACATATAAATAATTCATGTTTGAGCACAGATAACCAAAATATTTTCTTCTTCCCCTTTTTATTGAAATAGTGATGTGGGATGGGATATTGATGATCATATTGTCTGGGTTTTTTTACTCCTCAATGGAGGATTATGGAATGAGTTATGATATATCAAATTACTAAATAAACTCAAATAATCACTATTTCAGATATAACCAATATCATGGTCTTTAGAATTTTGTACAAAAAGAATATTTCCAGAGTTCATAGTGTTCCACCTCTAATAGTTTTTGATAGAGATCCGTTATTCACTCCTCATTCTTATAGATTCATTTCAATGGTGATGGAATCGTAGGTATTTTATAAATACATATCTTCAATTAATAGATATCAAAAAAATTTGATATATATTTTCTTGATAACATACTTAATTCTTGCATTCAGTGGTTTGATGGTGCTAATGATGGCTACATGGGACCTGTTTATTTCACCTATAATACTAGTAACTAGTCGAACATTAGGTTGTAACAATTTGAATCCTTCTCTAACCCCAAGTTGAAATATTTTTTCTTGATGGTGACTGATGAAACGTCCCTATTTAGAAAACATTTAGTACAAGAGATGATATATATGATTTTATTGATTTTGAAAATAATTTTGATGAATCAAATTCAGTATAATTTTATATAGATCATTTTAAACACAAGTTGATATTTTCAGATGTTGACCATGTGTTACTGATATTTTTTACCATAGTTAGGTCATCAACATCCATGAAAATATTATGAATCAACTCAAATAAACATAGGACTATATGACTTTATACTAATTATATTGGAATGATTTGCTTCAATTTGGATTCAACATCTCTTTTGTCATGGGCCAAATTCATGTTTCACTTGCTTGTGCTCAGAATGTAACCCAATATACCTTCTCCTTTCATAAAACCGGAATAATGTGAGGTTGAATATTGTTTAAAGATGTCTATGAAATGAGATCACATTTTTATTTCTATAACAATGGTTATTTATATAATGTACATACACTTGTTTCTGGTGAAAGGGAAATATGCTTGTAATTTTCATGAGATTAATGACTGTGTTGTACTATTGGGTGAGTTTTTGTTGAATATATTATTTTAAGAGACTTATTGATAATCTTTTGGGGTACAAAAATTTTTTTTATCAAGATATTATAACATATCATCATCATATATTTGATACTTATAACACCTCTTTTGGGATATCTTTTCTTTTATTGTGGTTCCTTGCCTTTTCTTTTTCCTCTAAGTGAATATCATTTTTTAAAGGGAATTTCAAAATTTAGGATGTGGATTATAGTGTGGAGAGGATGGATGAACTATATAATATATATCTATAGTTTGGATAATTTGAGTGGAATTAACATTCAATGAACAACTAAAGAATGGAAAATCTTGTCGATATGTTGACATTTTGATGACTTTTCCTAATCATTAACATTCATGGAATGGAAATGAGGGATGTGTTGTGGTGATTTAGTGAGTGTGTTTTCCATTAATTTTCATGAATTTCTATTCCAATGAAGGGATGAAAGAAATTTAGGAAACCTATTTGAATTTTGGTACCTTCTAAATATTTAATAATGCCTCCACAACGGTCATGAGACTGTTTCATATTCCATTATTAGATGTTAGGTTATATGGTGTATCGTTTTATCTAATATTATGGTCCCATTTGAATTTCATGGATTTATGACTTAGAGGTCACTTGGATCATTAGATGTGGATCTGAATTATGCAATAGTGGTGTGGTCTCTTGCCTTATATAGTGGTCTATGAACCATTGTAGCAATGTATTATGGGATTCAGAGAGGTATGACTTTTTTGTAGATTTTAAAATCCAAAATCGACAATTAAATATTCTTAACTATTCCATATAAAAACAAAAAAGATACTACGGGATTTGGAGGTACATAAAATCTGATTTCTCTCCACTAACTTCTCTTCATATATGATAATAGTTCCTGTGAATATTATTGATCTTTCTCAATTGGGTGAAATAACCATGATACTGGAATATTTTTCTACAAGTGTATAACTTTCGCATAAAACATTTATTTTCGGATACATATTAGAATAGAAAATCCCATGTCATGGAATCCTTTATGAAATTCCAATTATATTAGTATTTTCATATAAAACATGTACCATCATCAGGTTTTTCATAACCTTACATATAGCCTCTTTTTTACATGGGATAACTACACATTTACCATTTTTTTTATTGGTTTAACATCTAATGTACCATCTTGTTTGGGTATTTAGATAAACCTATATGTACCCACGTATTTTTGGAATAGTATAAGATCATATATACCCTTTGAGAACATATAGGATTAATACTTACCCAAACAATTTACAATATACATTACAATACCTTTCATAAAATAGAAAACAGATTTTTCTAAATAATAATAAAACATTCAATATAACATATCACATGAAAATGAAATCGGTTTTATAAACATTTTATCAAAATGTAACCCATAGGGGAGAAACAAGTTTTATAAAAAAACATATCATTATAATAATAAAAAATTAAGATTATAAATATGGATGATATTATATGATCTTATACATTTTTTAACATAATAATCATAGAATGTTTTTCCCACGATGAATTAAAATTCCACAAAAATATGACTATAATATTTTAGATGAAATTATCATTTACATAGAACATATGTCTAATAAAAAATCCTAAATACTAAAGAAATACATATTAATAAAAAATAAAACTAAAATATTATAAATGAAACATCAAATTATTGATTTTTCATAAGGAAAATTCCATTCATTTTATATACATTAAGACATGGATTCCTTTGGAATTTTTGGTAAATAATCCAATCATTCTAATTCAAAAACTGAAAAAAATCCATTTCAAATATTTTTTAAAATGTTATAAATTTAAATAAAAATCTTTATAATAATTTCGAGAATATTAAAAAATAATTTTTAATGTGGTTTTAGAAGTCATCAACAATAAAGTGAAACGATTTTCAAAAGAATTGATAAATAAAGATATTTTTATTAGAAAAAGTATTTTTTTTATCATGAGTTCATTGAGACTAAAAACAGAAAAAAAAACATTTTTTCTCTATAAATAACTATTTTATATGAAATATCATGGGTTCTGGGAGAGTTAGGTAAGAAAATATTATCATTTGAAACACAACCATATGATATCCTGATAAACAATGATATTGTACCATAAAATACTTTCCACTTTTGTATCTTCTTAATCATAAGACCACTAAATGAAAAAATATAAATGGATATTCATATATCATTATTTAATGATAACAATTAAAAAAAATTATTGGATAATAACATCACCAAAAAAATAAGAGGTGTATAAGTTATCTTCCAATAAAAATCATAGATGAAATATCAATTATCTCATGTCTCAAATTTATTCACACACATTAGAACCACACATATAATAAAAATATAGTTATCTACGTCTATTATAATAAAATAATAATATATATTATTCCATATAATATTAAAATTTGAACATTCGTTTCAATATCAATTAGAGTTCCATGTTTTAATCACATTCCATAGGATAATTTCTTCATTTTATTTGTATTGTACTTCTTGGTATTTTTTATCATTTACTTTTTATAATTAATTTGTCATATTTTAAATGATAAAAAATTTTACAAATATTATTTATTTTTAGTATATTGATTTTTAGTGTTATGAATAAATTTTATAGATAGATAATTAATTACACAATTGTTGGAGATGATAGATAATATATTTGAATGAACAATGATTCCTTTTTTATGGATGAAAAATGTTATGTAATATATTATATTTTAATGATATATTTTATGTCATATATTCATATATATATATATATATATTATTCATTTAATGTGTCATTGTTTATATTTCTATTATAAAAAAATCAATAACAAATTACAAAGATTTATGTAGGGGGAAATCTACAGTTACAAATAACAATCATTATCACATTCAAACGGCTTATAAGGAATGAATATGGATATGTAATTAAAATTAAAAAATAATTATTATTTAATATTTATAATATTTGAACGTTATTTATTTCATTATATCCACCATTGAGATTAGGTAATTGAAAAAAAATTACATTACATCACACTATTGTAGTTTTCTATACTGAAGATCAACAGATCTATTTCACATTTTATAGAAGTGGATATTGATATGTGTTAATAAATTAACATTAAAATGTCATTATATGTTATATAATGATTGTATTATATTATAATATTTATAATTATATGAAGAATGTGGAAGAATAAATAAAATAATAAAATTTAGGTGAGAATGATACCTCTTCCTTAGAAGACCTCTTTAGATTAGCTTCAAAACCCTCTTAGGATGGGTTACCAATAAATGAATGGTTAATATAATTTGAGTAAAGAAATTAGAATGTTATTTGGGTAGTTATTTTCTAAAATATAAGGATTTAGATGTGTGTATAAGATTGATATGGGGCTACCATTCATTAGTGGTTGAGGGGACACAATTGGAATTTTTTAAAAGAAAAAGATTCACCTACATTATAAACCTGAAAAAAGGATCCAAAATCTATATTGATAATAATTTAGATGATATAATGTCCATATATTTCTAGGAAATATTAGTTGGATAGATTATTTTTCATTTTACCACATTTCTTATTAGTTTAACCCATAATAAACCTATTTAAACAGAAAACACATTAATTAATTTTTATTATGTTTTCAATTAATTTATATCAAAAAATACATAGGGAAAATTTAAAAGGATATTTATGCTGGACCAAAATATTTATTTTATTTTTCAAATTTCAATACAATGTGGGGGTAGAATTTAGTTAAATCTCAAAAGCACATATATGATGAAAAACATGTCTTCAAAAAACTAATATCCTCATTATAATGGAAAGTTTTTATTTAAAAATTCAACAATAAATTTATAAAAATAAATAAGATTCATTTTAAAATAAATAATATTAAATAATTTATGTTTTAAAATATTTTAAAACATAATAAATATTTATATATGATTTAATATAAAATTAAATTTTCAATAAAACTAGTATTTTTACTCAGAATAAAAAAACTTCTATTTTCTAAGAAATTACAAAAAAAAATATCTCGTAATTTTAAAATGATGATTAAAAATATAATTTATTTTGTAAAATAAATATTATAAATTAATAAAAAATAATTTTTATTATTTATTTAGAAATAGATATAATTTTTTTAGATTTTTGTATATTTGATGAATATAAATACATTAGTAAAAATTAAATACTTATATATGGTATCTATTTTCTCCACCTAAATCCTATATAAATGATTTCAAAAAAATATTCTTATTTAAAATTTCAATTTTATTCGATCGATTATTATCATACTATTTACAAAATCATTTTAATATTATATCATGGTTTGGTAAAACATAGTGATTTATTTAATGCTATATATAGAACAAATTAAATTTATTTAAAATTATATATTCTATAGAAACATGGTGTGTAAAATTCATGCCCAATAAGAATTAATTTCAACCGTACAAATTCATAACCATGATAAAAAATTGGTATACTAATTATTCCTAATTTTCTCTAGTTATATTAATACATCTTTAAATTTATAGTTATCCCAAAACGAAATAACCAAGTTATTTCTCTTATTTCATAATAAATTGTATTTATGATCAATAATATTTACATTTTATTTCTTTAAATAATGGTATTACTCCAATTTTATTTTCATTTTAGATCATTACAATTAAAGGGTCATCTTTTTACTTCTCTGGGGAGATACATGGAATGCATCATAAACATCGAAGAGGTTCAATGGATGATCCACGTGATAAGAAAATATCCCGTCTAAATCAAGAAATTTAAAGGGTCTAATATACCTATATATCCATCTTTTATTCTTCATGAATATCATAAACGTTTTCCAAGGAAATGATCAATTTAAATTCTTTTCTCTAACATCATATATTTGATCACACCAATTATTTTCAATATAAATTTTTTCCTAAATATTTATGGCGTGGATGTTTTATTGAGTAAATAGGAAATTATATGCCATTTATAAAATAGATTAAGTCTTCATAACTTTATTTGTCTAACTTCATCACATTATATTTGAGTTATACATTTATATACATATATTACTATAGGAGAAGCCATCAAAATTCTTGTGTGAAATCTATTCCGGTTTGAAAACCCGACTATATAAAGCGGTAGATCCCAACAACATTTTAAATACATAGAAAAATATATAAGAATATATTATATGGTTTAAATTATTCTATAAAAAGAACTATATATTTGAGGATGATATAAATCAATAAAACATAGATCCTTATCAATGGCCAACTCAAGACTTTTCCACAGCTAAATGTAATTCTAGCATCCCAATCCATTGTTTGATTCATCACTATAGATTATAGACCATTCTATACTGACTATTAATGAATTCACATGTAAAATTACTAATCTTATCCTCATTTCGTGGAAATTTTCCTCTGATTAATTATATCAGACTTTCCTTAGTCTCTATCCAGTAAACAAGGTTATTGGATTGAATAATAAGGATAAATTTCAAAAAAAATTATCGATAATATTCTAAAAAACTATGAAAACTATTGATCTAAATCAAAGTGGTTTGTTTGGGACAATTATTTACATCCTCTGCCATTTATGGATCCACTCATTATGACTCTCAAGAGATTATATATCCAAAAAATGAGGATTTATTCATCTTAAATTAAATGATGTAAATTTTTTATACGACATCTACATTATTAGAGGATTGTATAAAACCATCAGGTGATCGTCATGATCTTCTAATATCATTTAATAGATAAGCATATCATCAATAAATACTATCATTACCTGATCAATGTACTCTCTAAATACTCTATTCATTCAATCCCTGAATATATATGTGGAATTAATAAGAACAAATGGAATCACAATATATTAATAGTTTATATTTATTGTAAGAAATTAAATCCTTTGAATTTTATCATTCATAAAAATTAATTATGATATCCCGAACAATGTTCCATCATGGAAAAATATTCATGTCCATGATGTTTATAAAAAAATTCATCAGTACTAGGTAGGGGATGCATGTTCATGGTTTTAATCAATTTTAGTTCCTGATAATCAATGTAAAGTCACATCAATTTTTCATACATCTTAATAAACATCACTCATGCGACCAATGGAGACCCACATGGGTCAATGAATAAAATTACCCGATTCTCTTATATTTTCATCATCATTTCATGAAACTAAATCATTACCATTTTATTTGGAGTATTTAAAATAAGTGTGCAACTGGGTCAGATTCTTTTTTTAACTCAAAATAACATTACAGAAAAATATTAGGAAAACCTTATAGAATGATGTCATTAAAACTATTTTATATTTTACATATCATATATGTTGTGTTTTGACCCAACCATATGAGATAAATAAAATTATAGTGGGAATCAATACACATAAAATGGATTTAATTTCCATCAGAAGTTCGTATTTATTTGAAAATTTATAAATTATAAAATCATGTTTTGGAGAACCAAATATTACATCCCATTATAAAAATTGATGTGAGATTTATGTTGACCAAGGAAATCTATTCCTTATATAACATCATATACATAATGCGAGAGAGTAAAAAATTTAGATGAATCAAATTTTCACAAACATTACGTGGATAAGAATCATAGAATTTAGAAATGATCCTATTACCATTAAGGGTAATGAATTTTAATTGGAAAAATAATAATTGAGGTGGTATTTAGATAAACATTGTAAATTATTTAGATGTATCATACTGGGTAGATCCAAAATAAATCAAGACAATGTTTATTCATGTTTGGATGATAAGTGTATCCTTAAATATGTATTAATCATAACCCTCACAAGAAATAATGATTTCATGATATTTCAATTTTCCTCAAACTCTTATGTCAATGCTGACATTGAACATTATAATTATCCTTCTTATTTGAGAACCAATTTTCAATTTTCCAACAATACACTAACCTCAAACACTAGTATTTTCGGTAGTTTAATTTATGTTTCTTTTTCTCTATTTAAATAATTTTCAAACTTCTTCATATCACTTATTCAATCAGCATCCTTATGATCATTGTTTCAAACATAAATAACATAGCATTCCCCCTTACATTATTTGTTCCATGATTCCTTCCACACATCATTCATGATATAAATATTATATACTTCTCTATATAATTATTATTATTTCCAATTATTTCAATTTTTTTCTCAAAAAAAGAGATTTTCAATTTACCCCAATCTATATTTCCACCTTTATCGAAAATCATAATATTTATTCACAACAATTAAATACCCTTAGAGATATTGACCTCTAGAAAAAAAATTTAGGACACTAAATAAACAATTAACAATTCATTAATTCTAGATAATAATAACATATGCATACCTCACATGGAAGGTGAAATTTAACTCGTATGTCCCAATAGATTCATTATACGTTTATTTATTCACCAGAAATTCCATATCCAATTTTAAATTAAGAATACTAATAAGGAAAAAATTTAAATTTAAGCTCTTTAAGTCTTCCCAAACCATAATTATGATTTTATCATGTCTCCTCATATTGTTTAATAAATACCACTGGTTACATTCATTACCTTTTAGATGACATACCGTGAACAAGGAATTTTGATACAATAAATAATAGATAATTGAAAAAATATTTTAATTAGTGTAATACTTGGAACTAAAACTAGTGGATAAATATAAAAACTATGAAATAAATATTTTTCCTCATATAAAACCCAACATAATTTTGTTCCCTCGTTTTTTTCATTTTCATGTTTACTATGTTTCATAAATTGATTATTTTGTGGGAGGATATTCATATGATTTTACCTTCCAAATCCTATAATTTTACAATGCACAAAATGAAATTAATTTCATGTTCCATCACATTAATCATTAACATGGATCCTTTGGGTTCCATTTGTGGGTTAAAAAAACGCTAGTGTAAGAAATAATAATCACAATAGGAAACCAAATAGTTGTGAAAAATAACTTAAAATATATCTATGACATGACACCTTCATTTTGATATATAAAACATAAGTCTTAATAGAGTTTATTAGTTATCATTATTCATTCGTGGTTTCTTGTATATAGTTTTTTAAATTCATAAGAATATCCACAACGTGTGTCAAAAATGATGTGCAATGATCCTCATTGTCATGAACCAGGTCACAATCAAGTAGATCCTAATAGACCATTTTCATAGTTATTACATGTTGGTACTATTATTCTATCACCACATCAACGTTTAGTATCCACATTGGTATGTTATTTCTCAAAAACCACTCCTGATATCCTACATCAAAATTCTAGGTCATTCCCCTATACCTAAACTTATCTTTAACCTTATCCTTATATATATCCCAAGGGTTATCACTAATATTTTATCATTGGACCTTCCAAATGTTTAAAAAATAATTACATTTATTAATCCTTTATATATCCATTATATATATATATATATATATATATATTACATAATAAATTGATAATATTCATTCCATTTAAAAACACACATGAAGAATGTAATGGTTTTGTGTATTGGGGAAAACAGTTTCACACACATGTAGTTTATAAGTTAACTACATCATCAGCCACTAGGTTCATCATAAACAGAACCCTTAATATATAAATAATTTATAATACCTTTCTTTATAACTTGAGGAAGAAACATGAGAAAATGTGGGCCTAGATTCCTAGTATTGGTAAATATAGTGAATATCAATAAAACATGAGTATGATGGTATGAAATAATGATAATAAAATTGGAAAACCATAACATGCATATAATATATTATAAACAAGATTCATGTAATAAATATTTTCATATCACAAAAATTGAATCCCAAATTAATCCATAACTATAAGCATTTAGATAAAAAATTATTTATGTAATTTATTGTTAGCATATACACAATAATAAATATTGAAATTTCAATGATACCCATTAAGATTTTCATTAAATTATAATCTTCATATAACTACTAATGTTACTATATTGGGTTTTGGATAGAATAAAATATTCCCTATTATTCTCATAGTGTAACATCTTATGCACCTTTTTGTTTCAGGCATAGGATAACCATCTATGCACCCTTTTATTTTTGGATAGGGATAACCTCTTTTATACACACTGTTATTCAGATTGGAATACCTTACCATGTATACTCCTGATATTGGAATGGGATACCCTGCCGTGTACCCTTTAATTTTGGGCTTCAGATAACCCCCACATACCTTTTTATTTGATGCTTTAGATAACCACTAGTATAAAATTTTAGTTCATAGAATTTTATTCTTAACCCATTGCATAGATGATAGATATTGGTCACTCTCATCACCTAATTCATATATTTCATTTCATTAGATGATAAAACATTCATCACATCATTGCCCAAAAAAGGGAAAATTTATTCATTAAAATTTCATCAGATAACAACCAATGGAAAATATTTGTATCAATGAGAATATTTAAAATAAAATGAAAAAATTCCCAATGAAATAATTTGCATGACATCTTAGGACACTATCCCCGGTAAAACATAATAAACACCCAATTCTTTGTTGATCATGAATATATATTATATTAAGGGATCATAAATAAATTTTAGTAGAAAATATAATATAATTCAATAAATCAGATTATTAAAATATAAAAAATTTCTAAATATGAAAGAAAATTTCTTATTTTAAATGAACCTGGAAAAGAAGTAAAGAATATTCAAATAATTGAGTGTTCATGATGAAGAAAAATTTTATTTCTGTCGTGTTTGTTAAAACAAGGATTCCATCTTCATTTCTATTAGAAAGGAAAATTTTCAACATTTGGAAGAATAGAATATTCCATTAAGAATTTTTTACAATTAAATTATAAATAATAAAAATTAATTTTGAAAATATTTTGGAAGCTAGAAAAATATATTTAAAACATGTTTAGAAAACATGGTCCATGATGAGAAATGTTTTTTGACAACAGAGTGAAATGATGTAATTTTTTCATTAATAAAAAATATTGGTAACTTAACATCATATGTTGATGAATATTAATGAAAATAATTTATTAAATATCAATAATCATATTACAAGGAATTAAATGAGAATCTTCATATGTAGATCATATGATTTCACCCAAATAAAATTTACCACAAATAATACTGATAAACAATGAGATTGTAACATTAAACCCATACCATGTTGTTATATTTTGAAACCATATACCATGATATTAATAATATTATAGTGATAACTATATCCCATAATATCATTTGAATAATCATAGAAACCATTAATGGGTAGTATTTATGGCACACACAAAAACTTGTGTTGTTTAATGCATTTATCCGATAATAATAAATATCAGATAAAAACCCACATACGTGAAGTATCAAATATCATAATACACATTATAAAATATTTTATAATTATTATATTTCTATTATACAAAAATTACATAACCATATTAATACATGTAATTCCATATATTATTTACGTATTCCATTTTAATACCCTTTTATCAACAATTCCTTGCTAAATCAAGATTCATGTATTGTATACTTCATTTTTATATATGTTATGGGGTGGAATTTTTTTGCCCCATTATTTTGATCAAGGTTTGATCATACCTATATTATTTAACATGATATTAATATCATATAAAATTGATATATATCTTTTGAGTAATCTATAATATTTTGATATAGAAAATGAATTACATTGTTCATAGAGATGACATTATGTATGTATGCATATAATTTATTTAAATTTTATGGGAAGATGAAATGAACATAAGTTAAATAATATATTTTATTTTTATAGTAACATTTTATTCAAGAATATGATACATATATATTTATATATTCACTTATATATTCTATATTACAATTCATGTCAAAATGATATGAAAATTTAATGACATCACATCATAAAAGAGGTAATTCCAAGTTAATCATGACCGATGATATCATTTTACAATATCATTTATGGTTATAAGGAATATATTTTCTATAATTATATAAGAACAATTATTTCATATATATAATATATGTAAATAACATTCATTATTATTTCCATAAGTGGGAGGTGCTGATTGAAAATAACTATATCGGTTTGTTAGGCCATATTCCACCATACACACAATGGACATTTTATCATCCCGCTTGATGTAAGGGGAATGGATATGTATTATTCTATTAAAATAATAAAATAAAATTATATGGATTTTTTTTATTATATCATATCATAATATTTTAATAATACCTCGTAGAGGAGGAACAACAAATATAATAAAATATACTATTTTTGAAAACTACAACTTCTTTTCACAACCTCCATAGGTTAGAACCTGAATCGTTCATAGGTGTGTTTAAAAACAAAATAAGGCTATTAATACAATTTCAAGAGTATAATGAAGTAATTTTTGGAGTTAATGGTTGATAATGAAGGATTCGGGTGTCTAAATAAGTGAAGAGAGAGGTTTCCATTTTATAAGTGGAGGAGAGGACACCGTTGAAATTTTATAAATGAACAACATATACCCACATTATAATCATGAAAGAAGCCTAAAATTGTTAATTATAGAATTTAATAAGATTTAAGTTAACAATATGCATAACCAATAGGAATTTAACATGTTATTAGGAAATTTTATTCATTACTTATTTAGGTTAACCGCAAGGTTAAAACATTTTCACCATAACATGGGTAGTTATTAATTATTATTTTTACTATAGATTTTGATAAAATAATTATTATTATATAATACTAATAATGATTATTTAAATTATGGAATAAAATGATATAAATTTAATTTATCTATTTTGTAGAATTTAATATAACAATTATCCCACTTATATGATGAATGATTGGTTTCCCAAAGAGAAAATATATATAAGTATAAAAAATGTTATATAAAAATTATGATACCCAATAATTTATAGGAATCTATTATTTGAGATTATATATATATTTATAGATCCCTAAATATTGGGAATCACAATATTTTAATATAGTATTTTTCGAGTTACTTTATTGGAGCGTAGTTTAAGAACACCATTTGACTGAATGTGGGGTTTGCCAATGTGAGGTTATGGTGGAATTTTCCATGGATTGAGAAACACTATTTCAACCATGAGACATGTGATATGGATATTTAAGGGTGTTTTGTTCTTATTCAGCGGTGTAAATGTTTTTTATCATGGTTTTTCATAACCATATTTCCCTCTAATGGAAATTGTGCACCCCTAATATAGAATTGAAAGTAAAGGTGTACGATTAAGGGACACATTTAGTTTTAATGTAAATCATCCTCCATGAATGAATGTGACACCTAAAAAATCATAAAAAATTAACTAATTTTTCCTTTTTATTAATTATAATCCCCCACAAATATCATGTTCTAATATCTTATACTTTCTCGTCACATTGGAGACCTCTACCCTATTATTATAGGTGTGTTTCTTTCATTCATGACTGATCACATTGATTTATGTTGCATTTTTTTCATTTTCCCTCTTCATTATTCATCTATACTACATATCATTTCATGTAATCTATTTGAAACCAAATTGTTTTGTTATTATAGATATAATTTTTTCAATGGATAATGTCATGGTTATTTATTTACCTACATATCATATGGTATGTGGATATTATTTCTTATTTTTTTTAAATTTTTCTTGGCATATTATTTGATTTAAGGATATGAAATTATTTTATAAAAAACCAAAAGTCTATGGTTCAAAAATGTGTTTTAATTTATGATAATGATTTATAAAATTAGTTTTTTTATATGAAATGACTTTATAATTGTTTTTAGATTTTTTTGACTCAATGGTGGTATCCTACTAGGTTTTTTTCTAACACTTTATTTTTTATTTTTGAAATTTCAAAAAAAAATTAGGACATTGGTATATATAATAAAATTATGTAGCATTATAGATTCGTATTTTTTCAATACCATAGTAGAGGTACGATTTGGATATGTTTTTAATACACATGGGGAATTTTTTGTATTTTAGTGTAATTATTTTTAGTTTATCTAGTTTGTGATGGATTTTATGAATCATGGATGTTTCTTTTTCATCCCATGTGCACTCTCTTTGTGTATTTTATTATATTATATTTGAAACATGGATTTCATTCCAATGTTTAACTTTAGGATCAGATTTTATGGCTCAGCTGTCCTGTATAATTGACTCAATTTTGTTTGTTATTGAATTGTATTAGAGGGATGATCGGCCAATTGGGGGTTCGTACAGCCAAAAATTCATTATATACAAAAGGGTGACATGACTTAGGACTATAAGAATTCATGTAGTATATATGGGAGAGTAGATATACATTACATTTTTTTCTCTGAAATTGATTTATCATTGTTGGACGAATAATTTTTACTATGTATTAGACTTGGGGTTTGATTTCAATTACGAAATAAATTGTAAGATTTCTTATTTGAACATATTACTTGAAAAATCATTGTTTTTCACACATATAGTTGATGATCACTTTAAATAAATGATGCTTTAAATAATATAAATAAATTTTTAATCATGGTGACATGAATCTGGATTGGTCACTAATATTGACTGGACTTGGTCATGATATTAATAGATAATATTTCCAATAATATCCCTTTAAAATCCTAGAGTGTAATCTACAATACAAGATCGACAAGAAAATCCTCTAGTGGACCCATCTCTGGTTGAAGCTATAACATGAAAAATTCAGACTATAAATCATGTGTGTGTCATGAACCTATGATGTGTGATTGATCTAGGATTAAAATCCACAATGATGAATCCACATGCCAGCAATGGTGACAATAGAACCTCAAAATATAAGCAATGTCTTGAGAGGATGGAATGGATCTTCCATTTCATGATGACTCATATGGATTATGATATATGATTTTCACAGTTCATGATTGTGGTAAATAGATATAGACGGCGAGAATCCATTTTCCAATATATGTTTTATGAGTATCTTACATTAAATTTATTGAAGAAAATATTGAATCATTATTTTACCCAAGGACATTTTATATAGGTAGTAAATGGTATTTTCTGACAGTAGATCATAGTGATAGAACCATTTATGAGGGTTCCACCAGCTTCGTTGAGCTAGTGTATCTAAAATAAAAGTATCTCAAAAATGTGTACATATAGGATAAAAGTATTGATTTGGGACTTAGGCTAGATATCCTGTCAATGTTTACTCCTTATGAGCATTTTATAGGTAGTTGAAAAATATTTATTTGTAGAGGCTGGTATTGATAGAAATATTTGTTTTTGTGGATCTTTTGAAGGTTTGGTTTTTTTCCAGTGTGTGTATTATGTTAGGAAAATAGTGAAATGTTGTTCAATTTTCTTTAAGACATGCTTTAGGGGATCCATCCAAAAAACCTCATTTTTTGTAGAATCACAGTGGAAGGAATGTTTATACCTATGAAAACTATATGGAATACCATTAAACATATCATCAATTTAGATTATCAACTATCTGAATCATTTTTGAAAACATATATCATAAGGTAGTATGGTTGGTTGTAATATCACTAAGGGGTCATGGGTTGACACTAATGTTTCCTTGGGTTTTGGTTCAAATCCCCCAGAAAAGGGGAATGTTCAAATAGCTATATTTGAATGACATTATGGGGTAGATTTTGTCCATGTGGAATCTGATGTAGGGATAAATATTATTAAAGGCGAATTGTATATGTATAATTATATGGTTATACCTTTGATAGATTAAAGTTTTACTCATATATTATAAACATCAATTATATTTTATATGTTGGTTTTCATTGATCATACATAGTACTTGATGGGTCATTCCACACCATTGGGAATGTGGTTGAAACAAGGAATCAAGTGACCCCCATGTTGGATGGTGAATGTCGACAATGAGGTGATAGGGGAATTTTTAGTACTCGATATTTACACCTTCAACCTTGTACATGGAAAAGATTTTATGATCATCATTATTGAGTAGAATGACTGTTATCATATTGGGGTCCAATTTTCATATTCATATGGTCTCACTTGTGTTTTTTGGGATAATTAAAATCTAGGTTTATAAGGGTAGGGCATGTTAGTCCTTATGATAGGGTATACTAGTGATATTTTACAATGGTGTTCCTTAATTACCTTGACCCGTGTTTGCGTATTGAGTTTATTATGGTGCTATGTGCTTACTCCAAGTTCTGTTTGGATGATTTATCTCTATTTACACAAAAGAGAGAGGTGAAGAACACCATTTTACTACACCTTGGTATAATCCACATAACTATTTCCTCTTATTGAATGGAATCAGATGAGTTGACAGAAACTAAAGTCCATATTGAGGATAGGAAGGCTAATGGTTTTATTTGTCCTTCTATTATACCGTGGAAATCACAATTCCAAATTTTTATGAAGGTAGACATGTGTCTCAAACATTAAGGGGATTATAAAAAAGACAAATTGGGAGACCATTAAGAAAAATATCAATTTCAAAAGATTGATGATATCTTTGGCCATATTTGATGTGAATTTTGGGTTTTAACGATTAACCCTCAGTTATGGTACAACTGATTGTGATTATGATAAGGGGATATACCTATGAAATACTTTAGGATAAGGAATATACATTTAGAGTTATTTATTATACCATTCTGTCTCATCAACATTCATATGGTGTTTATGTATTTTATGAACCAAATAATTTGTCATATATTTGACTCTTTAATTGTTATTTTCATTGGTGAAATTATTATGTACTCAATGATATATGAGTATAATGAAATACATTTGGTTATAATTCATGATTCATTAATTTAACATCATCTATATGTTAATATTTTCAAATGTTTCATGGATTTGGGGAGAGATCTTTTTGTGGAAAGTTATTTCTAATGGGGGAATCTCATTGGATCCTAAGATAATATATTCTATAATTTCAGGGGAGTATCCTAGAAATGTGTTTGATGTCTATATATATTTTTTGTTGTACCTTGTTATTATAGTTTGTATTTTCATGATTTCTCTAAACTCACTTATTTAATTAATTCCCCAAAGCATAATTGATTAATTTTTTAATTGAATAAAAATTTCAGAGATTATTTGATTAGATGGTGGTCTGGTTGAATTTAATGATGGTTTTGATTATTCTTGAATGACATTCTAGTTATTATTTTTTCGTTAATTAATATAGTATGAGTTTAATATGTGTATTAATATTAGAGAAACCGGTGGTGTTTTATGGGCATCTCTAGTTACTCAATCATGGGAAGAAATATCATACCCATGATCATAAGTGGGTTACAGTTTTGTATGCACTCATGAAATGGTTTCCCTATCTCCTTAGTGAATGGTTTACAGTTTGTTTTAATAATAATATAATGAAATAATTTTTTCTCTGAGAGAATAAAACATTTGATTGATATATAATGAAGTGTGAAATTTTATTTGGAAATATTATACAATTTTAGGAAAGGGAATCTAGTTATAGATGAATTAAATAGAAAATTAATGACTAAAGACATTAATGAATCACTTGTGGAGTTATATAAGATGATTATCATAGATTATATAATCCTGGAACTAGAATAGCATAATAGATTGGTGTTACTGTCTTGGATGAATGATAAATAATTTTTCTATGAGGGAGTTGGGATTGAGAAACTAATTTTCATTGAATTCCAATGATGATTTAAATGAATTCCTGAGGGGAAGGACTTATCAATATGATCATGATCACCCAATAGAGCATTGTTCATCCACATATGTTTGATTTTCTTAATTCTATAATGTATGAGATGATGCATAATAGACAGTCATCATAATGGTCCAAACACCATTGGGATGCCACATTGTATATAAACAAGAGAAATATATATTGGTGTCTATGGATGAGGTGATAAATAGTATGTTTTATTTCATTATGTCTCACATTTCATGAAACTAAGGGAGAAAATTAGATACCTTAAGGTGTTTTACATCCTTTACCCATTCCATTAGGTAAATGAGATGAGATATACATAGACTTGTTAATTGGTACATGACAACTCTTATTGGGAAGAATGTGACTTGTATGATCATAAATAGACTTATGAAATAGTAATATATGATACCAATTTTGGAGATGAAGATGGTAGAACTTCTCAAATATTTGACTGTTTGAGAGAATGTGAGACTTTATGGGTTACATATATGGTTTCATCTGATAGGGACATGAAAATAACCACTGGTTTCTAGAATGGTTTGCCTGAGACAATTGGTACCCAGTTGAAATTGATAATGTCATATGATTTTTAGATATATGTACTGATAGATACATATATATAGTTTATTCTGGATACATTTTGGGCTTACATTGTGGATTTTGGGAAAATCCATTAACTTTGGTCAAATTTTCATATAACAGTACATATAATTTTTCAATTAAGATAGCTCAATTTTATGAATTTTATGGGTAGTCATGTAAATCTCACTTCTTTTGGTATGATTTGTGAGATCAGTTCCGTTTTGGGTTGAGTTTCGTTTAGGATACAATAGAAAATGTGTAGTTTACCAAGAAGAGGTTGGTCATAGCACTAACCTATCAGAATTCCAATATAGACCAATTTTGAAGGATGAAAAAGTTTGATGTTAGTGATCAGTGTTTTCAAAGAGTTTCACCTAGATTTTTAAGTCACACTATAATTATATAGGGTATCTTTCCAATGGGGGTTTTTTGCGACATTGGGATCATGGAATTACTGTAAAAGTTATGATATTATTTTTACATATCATATCATTTAACTCTAATCAAAGACATGTTTTTTGTTTCCCATAGGAGGATTTAACACTGAGATCCTTCCCACAAGGTGAAGTAGAAGGATATTCAAATTGAACATTATACAACATTAGTCGAGAAGATATTTTATGTTATGAATCTATATAAGAAGTTAATATGAGTTAAAACGATTCTCGTGGTCCATGAAATATAAAAGTATTTATGGGATATCCATATTTCATGAGAGAGGGAATCATTGAATTGGAATAATTGGAATTATTTATTTACGAATATAGGATCCTGATGTATATATATGGTTAGAGAATAATTATGGTGGGGATAATTATGATTCCCATCGGGTTACAATTATGCCTTAGATGGGCCATGACCTTTCTATTTTGAGGATAAGGATTATTCCAGGGACTTGATGTGAAAAACTAACTATCCATGAAACTAGAAAAGCACATAATTATGGTGAATGATTATTTTAAAAAATTTGGTAACTATACGGTATTATTTTGATAGGTTCCATTAATCATAGTCACTATTATAGTATGGTTAGTGAAACTAAATGACCGAATAAGTAAACAGTGTTGGTTGTTTTGTGGCCAAGGAGTGTCATAAAGCTATGAATGACTTTCCTAAAAACTATGGACCTCTGTGAAAAACTATTCATGACAATACAAAATAATTATAATTTTAATATGATTATGGTGAAAAATTAGTTTAGTAGTGCATCGTCCTCTAGATAGTAATGAGACCCCATATGAAATATAAAAAAAATTTATTTTGTCATTTTTTTACACTATAATGTATGAGTAAAATCACACCCTAATCTCATATTGCCTCTTATAAACCCTTAGCCAAAACATTGGAGGCATCTAAACTTGGATTTTGGGAATATTTCATTCATTATAGATGGATCACAACATGGTATGTTGTGTTTTTTATGTAAATTTCCATTTTCATTATAGTTCATTGTTAAATCGCATTCCTATAATCTTGTTCAAACCAAATTGGGATATTATGTTTGATATAATTGGATTGATCGAATAATTTCATTTTATCTTCTCTATTTTGGATCATGTGCACCCATAATACACGTCCCTTATCCCTATTTTCTATGCAAGAGATATTTTCCTCAATTTTTGTTTCATGTATTTCGATGAAATGGGTAAATTCAACAAATTTCATCTAAATATTAGAAAAATACAGTGGTTGATTAATTAAATTAACTTTATTTATAGTTTCAGAGTATTTCATAAATAGATACATGTATTAATGGGGGTTTTCAATATACTTGGATTTATCACATGAAGTGTTTGATTAAATGCTTGAAAACTAGTTTGGATTTCGATGTGGATTTTCAAAAACTAATTTAGATTTTATTAGAATTTAAAATATTTTAAAAATTAATATCATGATTTTCAAATTTATTATTAGAAAACATGAAGAATTCTGAACATTGGGTATGTCGTGGAATATACATTGGTATCCCTAGTGCGAGTGGTACTACTAGGATTTATATTTTGTTTTATCAACAGATAGTGAAATATCTGAATATCAATTGCTATATTGATATTCTTGTTTACGTAGATTTCTATTTAGCATATATTCTCAGAGTAAAGGTATCATTTTTTATGTTTTTGTCATGTTATATCATTTTTTATTTATTTTAGTATGTTTTCTCACATGCTTTTAGATGTGGTTATATAACATGGGGACATAAGACAGATTATGTCATGGATATGTGTTCATATTCATAACGTAATTTATTTTAATATGATTTCCAACTTTATATCATATAATATTAATATTACTAGATTTGTGGATATGATTTGGATTTATGGAAAACCCAATATAAAATCAGTTAAAAATGGGTTTCTATTTATCAAAATGCATTATAAATATTTTTTTAAATGTTAGAACTACATATTTCACTTTATTGAACATTGTTTAGACTTGGTGGTGGACTCTTGTTGGGATTTTTTCTCACCATAAACTTTTCCAATTATGAATTCATAGAAATTTCTTATTAGAAAAATAGAAAATTCATAATCATTGTGTTGTATTCTTACATACACATTTGTCATTTCCATTATATAGGGACGGTTTGGGGGGAAATGTTAGCCACATAGGGACATGATGTTATTTTCTTATTATAAATTATGGTTTAGATAGTTTTTCCATTAATTTATTTTAATAATGGAATTATTTTTTTCTATGAGTTAATCTTATTGTACATCTTTTTTTTATGAGGATCAGTTGGTTTTATATTGTAACAACTCAAAATAATGATTGTCAAACCCTTGTGGCTTTCCCAGTTGACTCTAGTTGGATAGTATAAAAAATTCATTTTTTAAAAGATTCCAATTGTATAAATTTTATTACTAAAATCATTATAGATTAAAATTTTATTTTAAAAAAATATATGACATAACAGAACATTATAAATTGTTAAATTAAAGTTTTATCTTCAATAGAAACCAAAATTCAACATTGTTCATTAAAAATCATCAAATTAGAAAAATCCAAAAAAAATCATCAAATAATTGTTTTCATATTTTGATATCAATTTTGAAATAAACATTTTGACATGAATTGTATAAATATTGAAAAATTAAATTATTTTAGTCTATTTAAAAATAATATAAAAAACTCTTTTGATAAAAATTTATATTAGAACATAATTGATTCTGGAAAAATTAAATATGCATTTATAAAAATATATTTATCAATAATTAACATTTTTCTTAATTTTAAAAATACGATTATTCATATTTTTTCGTACTAATTTAATTTATAGATTATTATTTTCATCTATAATAATAATTATAATATTTAATAATGGTTCATTGAAACTCTATGTTGTGTGAAACAAAAGATATCGAATAAAAAGAATTTATTTGAAATAATAATTCATAAAAACCCAGGTAGTTACATTCTACCACCGATAAAATGTTTTCCTACCACTAAAATCATCATTATTTTTCAATAAAATGATGATAAATATGCATCATTATGGGTATAGGTTCTCATGTAGCATCATTTAATTTGAGTTTTAGATATAATTCTAGGACAAGGTGATTGTCCTATTTAATATAACATTCCCTATAGGACTCAAAATATATACATTGTTTTTAAAAGGAAATATATATCTCTAGGTGTATGAGCTTTATGTTTGGTGCATGTGAAGGTTCTGGTATATACTTTCTCAAGAGAGATACAATAATGACATCATGAACTGGAGAGATAATATGAAGAAGCACCAGTAGGTAATAAAACATCCCTATTTGATCAAGAATATCTAAATGATCAATATACGAAGAATAAATATTCCTTTACTTCATGATATCATAACCATTTTAAATGTAGAAATATTTATGAAAACCGTATCACCAACTACAATACTAAACAACACAGATGATTGTGATAAAAAATATCCATCTTCTATAAGCATCCTTGATGTGATGTTGAGTGGATATGACTCTCCATTCCATTACCTCAACATTATTTAGTCCAGATTTTTTATTTATCCAACATCATCCAAGCATAATGGTGTTCTAAACATCATTTTACTGTGTAATTTATACGGATCCATCTGAATTATTGGGTTAATGATATTACTCTAGGAAAATGCATCTTGAAGAAGGTGGTGATCCCAACCACCATTTAAATCCATATTTTTAGATCAAATAATATATTCTAGGTATTTAATTGTTCAATTCAGAAACCTGATTAGACACAATAAAATGTGGTACTCCTTTAAAACTTACCACTACCATAATGTACACCCAAAAAATGAATGATATATATAATAATATTTTATAACATAAAATAATTATTCTTAATTTTTATATAGACTGAATTAATTCCATATATAATTATTCACTTTAGATTTCTGGAGAAGATGATCATAGAATCAATGATGATTTCTTCCAATTTACATTGTGTTATTAGGAATAGTTGTAACAGCCCAATATATTTTTTTCTCTAAAAAATAAATTGTTGACATAAAAATCACCAATATAAAAACAGTTCTTATGTATTTATTTATTTCATCCAACTATAAATACTCTTTTATATCCCTATACATAATTTTATTTCAAGCATATAAATATAATAACGATATGTGAGTTTCCATTAAATGCTATTTTCTCAAATATGGAATGTAAAGATCACATAAAAGGTTTCTGAACCATATAACTCCAAAATTATAGATGTAACACTTTGGTACAATTCATAACATCTTATCATTCTCTACATATTTAGTTTATTCCCCTTTAATAATTACATGGATTGATGGTCAACCACCAAATTTTGAAATATTATATTGATCTACTTCCACAACTCTTTTCTAATTCATACATTGAAAATACATAAATATTGGCAGTTTTGTGATATTCATCATTGATAAACTAGTTTTTTCCTTTATACAATAGTCATTTACAATGTATTTTACTTTATAATGGTTGTAATTTATTGAGAAATCACAATCATTAACAAATTATAATCATCTTGTTCAAAAGATATTCATATACTTTTTTATGAATTTATAATTTTAAATATTATGATATATATTTATATATATATATATCACTATTATACATTTAGTGAAAATTCCTCTATTTTTTAAAATAATAAATTAACTTATCTAACTCCAAATTAAGTGTTGGTAAATTCTTCTCATGAACAATCATTTTTAGCTAGTCATAATATATCACTATACCATTTTTCATAATAACACATCAAAATATATTACTTTATGAATCAATATATATTAATACAATTTTATACATTATGTTAAAGTATCAATATGTTTACTAACTATATATTGCATCAATTCTATCAAATTTACCTAACATTCAGGGTTCAATATGAACATGGCTCCGTTTTGAGATACTTGAGATAGTGGATTACATAACTAAGACCCCCCCCCTCCACCCCCACAGACCATTGATATCATCATGAAAAACTTATATAAATAAGGATCTAAACCATATATGTCGTTCATGGATAATAACTAATATTCTCTATCTTTTTGTGATCAACTTATATAACTGTGACTGAGGTTATGTGAGCCTATAATGAAACGTTCTCCATCCTAAATTCATTTGCGTAAACTTTTAAAATCTATTCTTCTTATTAATTATCTTTAGTACATTTTTATGGGATTTTAAATATCTTTTTTATTCATTGAATAGACAAGAATATCCTGAATAGATAATACCATAAATTGATGATGGAAATATATACCAATATATTCATGAAATCCAGTTAAATATCAGAATAATTTTTAAGAGAAATTGGAATAATTATACATTAATATATTATATACTTTTTAAACCAATTCCCCTCATATATAGTCATTATTAAAAAAACATTATGGTTTCTAGAACTAAGGAAAATCTAGGAAAAGTGTTGATATCCACATAGTTGATAAAATCTTTCTTCGATGTCGGTTTAGATATACTTACTCTTGGCTATGAATATGATCTATTTTATAAATCAAGTGAATGTAAGATCAATGATTACTTACTTTTATCAAAATGAAAAGGTGCACCTCATGCTAATAGACATGGATTATTGAATCCCCTTTAATGATTGCATTAGAGAACATTCTTCCACTCTAGCATGTCATCCTATGATATTCTATATGGGGTTTTTTGTATATTTTTATCAAATGTTATTATTTCAATAGAGAACTAAAGTTATTTATTTGTTGGGGGACTTGGAAAATATTCCAAAATGAAATAAATAATTCCGATAAAAAATTTATATCATAAATTTTGAGTTTATTGCTAACCACATACGATAAATAACATTATTGAATGAGAATATAGGTCACACAATAGACACAATTTCTTTGAGATGTTGATATTTTTTATCACAATGATATATAATAATTAAATGATTTGAAATATCAAATGAGACTTTCTATTCTCAATAGTGTTGTTATGATTTATCAGGTTAAAGAAGATTATAACATAAGATAACATCAAAGTCCACTGGAGGGAGAATAACAAGATTTATAGGAAACTCATTCCATCAAACATTGGATAGTGATACATAATGTACTTGATATGTTACATTATATCATTAGGTGTTTTCACTAGTAATTAAAAATATAATCATTTATATTTTTTTGAGATAAGAATATATAATTAATTAGATATAAATGTGATTGTAGACTAGTAATAGAATAATCAATTATCACATTATGATTGGATGATATGATTACCTTTAACCACTTCAATATCATACCCAACATCATTAATAGTTATCTCTGTAGATTTCATATTTTTTCATTGCTAAATGGGTTGATGATGTGAATAATAATCAATAACCATCATATTTGAAAACATGTTATCATAATTCCCATAATACATGAACATAAAAAATTGATGTGTGTGTTGTTTATTCGATTGATATTTCTATGTGATCACATCGGTATCGAAAATATTCCAAACATATTGGATTCTAGACCCACAAAGAACATAATTAACAGAAATAAAATATTTATTATCCACATTAAAAATAAATTTCTTAATGTTTCCTTCCATTGATCTAGAATTATTTAAATTTATTCTTTATCCTTATTTTGTGTTTTGAGTTTCCATGGAATTATATTCTTCATTTATTATCAAAACATTGTTATTAATGGAAATCTCCAATCTTAATTTACAACAATGCTTTATATAGAATTATATAGAAATATATACTGAAATACCTTATCAAAAACAACCATTGGAGTAATTATTTTAATCCTATAATGAATTGAAAATCATTACTTTTAGGTCTAGTGAGAGTACCATATGAATACCCCACATTGCTTGTAATATTTAAATCATAGCCGCCAACATATGTAGAATAATTTGGTTTTAACTCACGTAATTCCTTCTCTATTTTCATATAATGAATATATGGATGTAAAAACTAAAAATTAAGCGGTTAAATTTATTGCACTCTATGGAGTCTGTTTCTTCATATTTTCTTATATTATGGATAATATTTCACTATTGATATGTTTCACCTTCCAAATTATAGATATCAAAAATTACATTTTCATGGTTAAAACACTGGGGAATGGATTATATAATTGAATTGGTACTAATCCATTCTCATCTACTAGTGGATTACTAAAACCAATAAATTAATGTGTAATTTCCCATATTAATGAATTAATAGAATTTTTTTCCAATCATTGATCATTTGGATGTTCAACATGACTTTTAGCTTAAATTTTTTTTGTGGTCATAGAAATATATATTTTCTTCCATCTCCCATAATGTTTAGTTTCTTAGGAAAACAATCATTTAGTTGTCTATCACAATGATCATTAACAAAGTTCCTTCAAGATATATCTATGGAAT
This sequence comes from Viscum album, assembly GCA_963277665.1. Lineage (NCBI taxonomy): Eukaryota > Viridiplantae > Streptophyta > Magnoliopsida > Santalales > Viscaceae > Viscum > Viscum album. Next base: position 80,640,604 of record OY728165.1, on the reverse strand, counting down.
AAAAAAACAGACTTTACATAATATCAATCATAGTGGTAATTCAAAACATATTGATAAATAACTTGTAATATGTCTAAATTTGGACACATTCTTTTCAGTCTATGAATTTTTAAATTTTCCATCATTATTCATGTTCATTATTCAATTATTTTTTGATGGTTCATCAATAATTTTTGAATTTCCTAATCATATCCCCTAGGAGTGGTTGAAATTATTGGAATATACGACCATTTTCATCCACTTGGTGACGATCTAGTCTAGAACAATGTATAAATTAAATTTTTTTACCATTTGTTATAACTATGTTAGTGCCAGGTCCACATGTATTATCCAAAAAATATTGTAATTCATGAGAAAAAATATCTCGATCCTTCACCAAAATTAATGGACCATTCCCTATAAATTGACTTATCCTTAGATTAGTCATTATATTTTCCCATAGGGATCTAACAAAATGTTTCTCATCCAATTGAACAATGGTTAAATAAACCCTTCCTCCAATACCAACTATAGAGAACTATTATTGATATACATATATATCACTATAGAAAAATCAATTATTTATTTAACTATTAAAATTTAATAGAGGACTATAATGGTATAATGCATTTGGAAACTCAAATATGTAAACAACTAGTTCAGAATTGAACTAAATCTTCTCAGACTAGATCCTAATAACTAGCTCAATGTTTATTCTTATCATTTATAATATCATTAAACATAAACTTGGGAAAAATAATAAGAGAACAAGATCTCAAATGATCAGTAAGGTTAATCAAGGGAGATATAAATATTATATGAGAATATGTGTTTGAGAACATGAAAGATAAAATTTGAAACCATAACATGAATATCATTTACCATAAACTTGAGTGATTACATTAATCATGATTGCCAAAAAAACACGATACAATGGAATCAAATAAATTAATCAATCAAATCGTAAAATTATAATAAGAAAATGATTTTTGGAATACGCATAATCATATTACATCCCATGTCAAGGCTACCTAAGAATTATTTAATGACATGTTAGGAATGGTCTAGACACATATGTACTTATGGTTCTGATGAGATTACCTCCCATGTACCCAATTTTGAGCTTGGGATAAGCTCTTTTGTATCCTTTTATTTTAGGAAATAGAAAAACTCTTTTGTACCATCATATTTTAGTATTGGGATAAACTCTACTATGCCATATTTTATCAATATTAGGAAAACCCTCAATGTAGAATATTTTTTTGGGTGTCAAATATACTATTATGTACTATATTATTATTGGCATGAGATAGCCTCTCATTTACCCGTAGAGCACATAGATCCATAAATTTTACCCTATTCATTGTAGGTAGATAGATGTACCTCCATCCACAAAATCAATACATTTTTATGCCACATCATAAAAAAATTAATCACATTGTAACCTATGAATTTGATATATATTTAATCAACATTTCATCAAAGAAAATCATATAGATATGATACATGTTTCATAAAAATATTTTCATCACAATCGTAAATCTTGATGATAAATAATAATGTTCTTACAATTAGATAATATCCATTATAAATAATATGTGCCAATAAATTTTATTTTCATAGATGTATAGATATTCCATGAAAATATCATTAAATGATTTTGTAGGAAAATATCCATTACACTTAGAAATAACATTATTAAAATATAAAAATTTATAAACTATGAAAAATAATATCAGTTTTTAAAAATCCATTAAATACAATAAAATACTCTTTATTAATTTAGTGGTCAAGAAAATGTCAAATTATGTTAATGACATATATATTAAAACGAATATTCACTTTAAATTTTGTTAAAAATGTAAAAAATAGTTGTTTCGAAAATGTATAATAAATTACCATCAAAACATGTTATAAAAATTATGATAAGGGTAAAATTTCGATATTTATTTTTATGACCAAAAATTTCATTAAATTTTTAGAATTCATAGACGTTGAAGGGAAATTATTTTTGACTGAGAGGAGAAATATATATAATTATTATTAAAAATCTATTTTAATATTTTGTGTACATAAAGGGATAAATATTAATGAATATAATATATTATCTATAAATATCTATAGTGTATGAAAATTAATTATTTTTTAAGAGGTACATTATAAATTTTTATCATCAAAATCTTAGTTATAAATAATCATAATAAATAATGTGATTGCGACATACAACCTAGACTACATAGTTATCATTAGAATCATAAAACCTATGATTGAAAGAATATTATAACAATATTTTTATAAAATAATTTCCTTATAATAATAATAAAATATATTCATAGTATGTATAAAGAACACACAATATAAATAAGTGTTTTAAAAGTCAGTTATCGCAACACAATTAACCTGATATGAATAATCACTTACCAAAATTCTTAAATTACATAATTCAAGTTGAAATCACCTATATAATAAATATAAATTTTTTAAAAATATATTATAGGACCATAGTAACATATATCACATCTTAACTGACTCACTTTGTATCTTTAGTTAACAATTCCTTGTTAAAATCATGATTGGGGTAATAAATACAATGTTTGAATCTATATATTGGATATATGTTTTTGAATTTTATTTTTATCATGGTTATATAATATTAATAAATATAACCATGATATTACTATAATAAAGGTTAATTGTATTTCTTAAAATCAAATTCCTTAAATTTTATAGACATAAAATTAATTAGAATTGATTTTAAAATTTTTGGTTGTACGTTTTCATAAACAATATTTCCAATTTTTTGAGAGATGAAATGAAGTAAAAGTAAATAATATATTAATTTTTCAGAAACAAATTTATTTCATTAATAAGATATACATTCACTAAATGTATCCTTATTATTATCCATGTTTTCATAAAAAATGAATGGCATTGCTTCATGGACATGTTAATCCACACGTATGTATGAACGATATGATCATGTTCCAACAAAATGAAATGTAAGAATTTAGATCTAATACTAAATTTATATAACCATATTTTGGTCATAAATATCTTATATGTACTTTAAATCAATCAATTTATCAACCCATGAGAGGTGGTAATGGAAAATTTATTATAGCAGTTCGTGAGGTGGTAGTTTCCCATACACACTATCGACTATATTGTTTCCCATTTAAAGGAAGATGGGATATGTATAGTTTATGAAATCACCATAATAAAATCTTACAATATGTTATATGATATTTTTGTAATGTCAAGATAGTTATATAAGATTTTATAGATGTGTAAGAATAAATAATATTAAAAAACATCGTTAATAATAATACATCTTCTTCAGAAATTCTCTTTATGTTAATATAAAATTCCCTATTATGAGGGTTTCCAATTTAATAATTTCATATAGGTTTAAGGGAGGTTACCATGTTTGTTATTTGGTTAGGGGTTGATGTGGCCAAAAGACAATGTATGTATGGAGAGTAGGGGAGATGAGATATAATTTTATAAGTGTCTGGTGGGACAAAAATAGAATTTTTGAGAAGAAAAAGTTACAACGGTGAATTAAACCTTATAAAAGGAACCAAAATTTATAATTATAAACACATATATGATATATGCTATAAATATGGATATAAAATTTGTATTGTATGATTTTTATATGTCATTTTATAACTCTAATTTTTTTAATTTATCCCCTAAAAGTAGTTTTTTCATTTACTATAATATTATCTTATATATTTTTAAATATTTATCAGAAATTTTTTTTTGAAGATATGAGATATTATTATTTATTCTTATTAAAAATATTATATCCATATTTAATAATAAAATTTTCAAAATTGGATGAATTAAATTTAAAAAAACAATTTTTTTAAATGATTTAAATGAAAATGATGTTTTCTATAAAAACTAATATTTATCTTTATTCCTTAAAAACGAATTTTAAAAAAATTACTATATCATTATCCTATCCAATTTTTTTATTTTTATCCAAAAAATAAGATATTTTTTTCTACATAATATTCATAAACATTAAAATCTAAAAAAATTATTTCTTCATAAAAAGAAATGAATATAATTTTCTAAGAAAATTGTATATTCCATGATTATATATATTTTAATAGAAATTAAATATTCCTTTATAAAAAATATGTAATTTACAAAAAATATTAATTATTAATTTCCAAAAAGATAGTATTACTATTAATACTTCCATTTCTAATGGATATGTCATAAATTTAATATTTAATTAATTATTTTAATATTATATCATAGTTCATCAAAACATGGTGTTTTATATAATTAAATCTATAAAATAATATAAACTTATTTGATGAAAAATATTTCATAACTATATAGTGTGTTAGAACTCTGGCCTTTTTTTGATTCTAGGATCTAATCCCTAACCCATGATAAATTGGAACACCCTTGTGCTGTAGAGACCCGAAGCTTGACGTACATGGACATTACATTACTTTTTCGGAATACTTAGTACATAACAAAGACACACACACAAGGATCGTAATAGTTTAGTGTCTTGGGAAACTCAGAATATAGTCTTCTAATCATGGTGAAATATCATCAACATCTCCCATAAAGATAGTCCCTTTTTTACCTAAAACCATTCTTTATATCCTGGGGAAAAGAAAACATAAAAGGGTGAGCTCAAATTATCAGTAAGGGTAAAGAAAAGAAATATCAATCACATCATTTTCATAAGAACAAAACATTTTGGAAATCATAACCAGCAAAAGAAAGCATAATTTCATATCATGGGATAAATCATAGTAGTGAAATTAATTCCCAATAATCAAAAACTAAAACATGAAACTCTGTGGCATACACACATAATCATAGGGAATCATATCTTATTAGTCAAGACTCATTTCCAAGACTATCTTAGTGGACAAAGTCCATTTCTGAACCGAGTCACCCTCGTTTCAGTCCTGTTTCACTGAACTGGTATAACCAACCGTTCCAGCCATGTCTATCTCATGAGATATAAAATCTTTACCCAATATATTGGAGGGATATATAGGTCCCACCCATCTCATAATGATACCATTCTTATGTGTGCCACAAAATCATAGATCATACATCATTGCATAACCCATGTAACAAAAATGAGATTCTTAAACATCATGACATCATAAAACAATTCATATAAGATAAAGGAATTCATTAAATAATTCCATCACAACATAATCAAATCAATGTAATAATAGGGATAGAAACAAAACCTTATATTATCTTGTATGGAAAATAATTTTGATAAAACACTTGAACTCCATTCTTGAGGAAAATATCCTTTTTATTTCAAAAACACTTTTCCTTTCTTAACATGACATACAATTCTAAACTAAAAGAAGTTGATTAAAAATAAACTTGAAAAATTGTAAAGGAATCTTCTTGGAAATAATGTTTTAAAAATCCATTCATACCGTATAAGTTAAAAAACATTCTTCATACTTTTGTCGGAAAAGTCAAAAAGTACCTCTTACGAAAAATGACAAAAGATTTCTTTCATATCCTTTACTAAAAACTCACCGAAGGGTAAAATTGGATATAAAATATTGTATAAGGATATAAATATTACATATTGAGGAAACATTGATGGGGATGATAAAATACACCCCAGTAAATTTGAAAGTATAAACAATCTCAGATAAAAATGAGATTGTGATATTTCCCTTACCTTTGGTCAGATATGCTTTGTACGTGTCCGAACCTCCTGTATAATGATTTAAATAATGTTATTGACTTATTACAGAATCATACTTATTTTTATGTTATAATATATGGTCATATTCTTAGCTTATTATTAGTAATATTTCATTACAACTTGTTATTCGGGTGTTTATTACTTTTTGTTCTTATGCGTGTTTTGTCGAATAAATTCTTATTCTTCTCTTTAGGTTATAAATACCTCATTTACATAATGGTATTAGTGTAATATATATCATATTCATTCATTCAATTCATTTATATAATCATTATGAAATGAAGATCATGTAGAACAAGTCGGATCACATTGTGGAAACGGTATTCCGTACGTACGCACGAGTGATGATATAGTTTCTATGATCGTGGAATTGTATTGGAGTGTATGTATACTATTTCCGAATCAATATCACTTTATAATATTCATATATAGTCATTATTTACACCATTATACCCTTCCAAGTATGGTGGAGGAGGAAAATAGTTTACACCACGGCGTGGAGACGATATTCCGTACGTACGCACGCGCTGTGATTTCTTTTTCCGTAGGATGGATAGATGGTGAAATAAGGTTGTTTCATACTTATAATAAAATTTCATTATATTAATGATACTGATGTTATAACTTCATAATGAAACAACTAATGAAGAAGAAGAGGAAGCAGAAATAAAGATGACAGAATCGGTAATGGACATTACCTCTTCTTTGAAGTGATTCTTTGAGACTTCCTTTTAGGGCAATAAATAGGTCTTTGAAGAAGACCAGAACCTCTAGGATGTTTCTAGGAAATTGGAGAGAAGAAATTGGTAGGGTTTGGACGAGCTTGAAGGCTCAAAGTGGTTTGAGGAAGAGGGGGAGGAGGTTCCCTTTTATAAGGGAGGAGAGGGGCACCTTTGGAATAACTAAAAATATTATTTTATTATAAAGTCACGTTCGGTTTTAAACAGCTCCAAATTGAGTTATTTCTAAGATAAAGGGGGTATGGGTCGAAATCCTCTCATCCATTAGAATTTAGAAATGTTTAGGTCATTAAATTAACCTTATCTTTTAGTTTTAACTCTTCGTTAATTTGATTGACATTTACCTTGTCACATTGTATTTTTATATTATATAGTTAATAAGCATACCATATACATCCAAGAGACCCCCAAGTTGTGCTTTATTAACATCTATAACCTTATCTAAGTCATTTGGCTGAGCCTCAGATTTTTAAGGGTAAAATAAGAATTATTAATATAATAATTGTTTTAAAAACTATTTTATGCCAATTTTGACAGTATTCAATAGTTGATTTTTTTGAAACTCATAAAAGAATTATTACTTCGACCAAAGTTAAATAAATCAATCCTAACATGTCATATTAACCTAGAAAATTAGTTTAATTCATAAAAAGTCTCAAATTATATTTATTTATGTATTAATAATATCAATGATTCTAATTTTTCACTATTATGGTAATTACTGCATCATCATTGTTTCATAAATAAATTAAATTATATAAAGTTTAAAAATTACAAATAAAACACCATTATGTAGGAAATAATTTTAGATTTCTAATTAATATTTATAGTCGAATTTATCTTATGTATAACCCCATATTAAATATTATTTACTTATTAAACTTTGATTTTAATTATTTTAACCCTTCTTTAAATAAATTAATAATAAATGTCCTAATCTAATCCAAGTGGGCATAAATGGTCATATTTTATTCCTAAGGTTATTTTTGGTCGAATTACACTTGTCCAATAGAATTAGGACATGTTTTAGGGTAATAATAATATCATTTTTACCCTTAATTACCATATTTACTTTTAACCATGGTAAAAAAAGTAAAAAGTTACTATTCACCAATAATTATTTTCATCTTATTGAACCACATTTTAGTCCTTGATATTAACCGTGTCTCTCGGATTTTCTAAATTCCACTCACAGAAGCGGTAAAATTACGTTTTAAGAAAAATTCATTTTTTTAACTACCACTTAGTGGTTTCACTATTCATCAAAAATTGAAAGTTTTCAGAAAAATACCAAAATTTCACCCTAGGCTAATTTCAATATTACGAATCCAAAAATGAAGTCCATTTTGAAAAACAAAATTTACAAAATTTCAAAAAGTTGTTATTACTAATCATAATGGCTAGTTTTAATAATATTTTAATAGCATATCATTGTTTAGTAAAACTCGGTATTGCGTACTACACACGCTATCGAGGAAGGTCGTGATTGTGTGTATTGTAAGGAAATTCAAGGATGCGTGTTGTGCATGCTCCTTTTGGTGTAGCGTACAACACAAGACATTAATGAAAAGAATATTTTTCATAAAATCTCGGGGTGTTACATTCTACCCCCCTTAAAATGAATTTCTCCCTCGAAATTCGTCAGGGTTATAAATGGTTAACTACTTGAAAGTTTCTTTAATAGAAACCCACATCGTAAAATGGAATACCAAAACCATTCTTTAAAAACAAAAGTATGAAACGTAACAGTTACCCAAATAAACTAATCACTGGGTTTCCACATAGGTGAAAATATGGATATGGAAGAGAAATCTAGCCATCATTTTCTGATTCAGAGTGGTAGAGAACATGGCTATGGAAAAGCCAGCAATCACAAAGCCATAAATTTGTGACAATATAAGGTACCATCTAATTCATCATATACAAGAGCACTAGGACAACATTTTTGGTTTTCAAGATCATTTCCCTAAAGGTCATGAAATTGGAATTAGAAGAAATACTTTCGCGATTTTGGTATAGTTTCACCGTTGGTCGTTCTTTGGACAATTTCCACTTCATCTCTTAAAGAAATGAAGTTGAATTTGTCATTCGTGATGTGTTAGTTTATCATGTGATAGAATGATGGGTCATTCAATCTGTCTCAAACAAAATGTTATAAAAGTTATCAAAAAAATACATAAGTCCATCTATAGTGAGATTAATCATATATGGTTCCTAAAATGGACTTATACTTCATATATCATACTGATTAATATAATAAAACTAGTTTCTACTAAATAGGGACTTCTTGTAGTCCAGTGGTAGGAAATAAAGTCCAGTCGCACTTCGGTTCTGGGTTTGATTCCCATAGCCTTGTCCGACGCGATGGGATGTCGCCCGTCCTGCAGGTTGTCCTTTTTCTAAAACTGCATTACTATAAAATTCGATCAATAATATCGAAAAAAAAATTATCCTTGAACAATACTAACTTATGTCCAACATAGTCCATTCCAATCTTTAGGCTTATCCATAATACTGATGTCCAATATCATATTATAGTGAAAAAGATTACCAAAGAGTTCATATAACAAGCGTGTTAATACCATCGTTGATCATCGTATATCATGGGATATGTCTTGTTAGTCACATTCCAAACATTTGAAGGCCCTAATAATGTATTCTCTTGAAAAATGAATACTCATTAAACCTTAGTGAAAACATTAATGTAGTTAAAAGTTAACACTTTACATATTCCAAAATCCTCAAAATTCTATATACTCAAACCATGATATCACTTAGTCCTTATATCAATCATGAGCTCATGAATATAGTCAAACTTTTCATTTTCTCCTTATCCATTCATTATGTGCATATTATCTACTTTCCAAAATATTTGAATCACTTTTCATGGTTACCGGTACTGTAAAATTATTGAAAACCACAATAGGCCAATACGTAAATATTTCAATACACCATAAAAGTACCTCAACAACATTATTCCTGAATACCAATACATAAACACTTCAGTCCATCAACTTCAATGATTGTCCTAGAATAAGTCCTTCCTTGATTAAGAAGTAACTTTTTAGGTCAGGGCAATGAGTTGGGTAATCCCATGTTATCCACAAATAAGACATTGAACTCCATAACAGTCTATCACTCTATGACCCTTTTCTACAGACTGATAACATCGGCCCCTCAATTTGAGGTATTCCTCAAGGTTCTTCTTCCCTTCTTTAGAAATCTAAATCTTCCTTTCTTTATGCTCCTCAACTTGTGAACATGCATAATAGTTTATCTTCCTCTTCTTTGATGAATTAGGCATACCACTGAATTCCTTATGGTTCCCTCCATTAACTAAAACACAAAAAGAATCTTGTGAGAGGAAAAAATCATGCTAGGGAAAACAACATAGTAAAGGGGGAGTACCCTCAATATCTTACATCTTAGGTTAAATTTTAAGATTGTTATCGCAATTCTAGGACTATAACCTATACGTATACTTAACCTTAGAGACACCCCTAGACATACCATAGAAATATCTCTAGGGATCTCTCTAACTTTTTCGCATTGTAATTTCCAAAGGTTGAATAAACCTTTCCTCTCATACCAACAATAGAGACCCGAAGCTTGACGTACATGGACATTACATTACTTTTGCGGAATACTTAGTACATAACAAAAACACACACACAAGGATCGTAATAGTTTAGTGTCTTTGGAAACTCGGAATATAATCTTCTAATCGTGGTGAAAGATCTTCAACATCTCCCATAATGATCTTCCTTTTTTTTACCTAAAACCATTCTTTATATCCAGGGGAAACGAAAATATAAAAGGGTGAGCTCAAATGCTTAGTAAGGGTAAACAAAAGAAATATCAATCACATCATTTTCATAAGAACATAACATTTTGGAAATCTTAACCTCCAAAAGAGAGCATAATTTCATAACATGGGATAAATCATAGTAGTGAAATGAAATCCCAATAATCATAAAATAAAACATGAAACTTTGTGGCATACACACATAATCATAGGGAATCAAATCTTATTAGTCAAGACTCATTGCCAAGACTATCTTAGTGGACAAATTCCATTTCTGAACGGAGTCACCCTCGTTTCAGTCCTGTTTCACTGAACTGGTATAACCTACCGTTCCAGTCATGTCTATATAATGAGATATAAAATCTTTACCCAATGAATTGAAGAGAGATATAGGTCCCACCCATCTCATAATGATACCATTCTTATGTGTGCCACAAAATCATAAATCATACATCATTGCATAACCCATGTAATAAAAACGGGATTCTCACACATCATGACATCATAAAACAATTCATATAAGATAAAGGAATTCATAAAATAATTCCATCACAAAATAATCAAATCAATGTAATAATATGGATAGAAATATAACCATATATTATCTTAGATGGAAAATAATTTTGATAAAACACTTGAACTCCATTCTTGAGGAAAATATCCTTTCTATTTCAAAAACACTTTTCCTTTCTTAACATGTCATACAATTCTTAACTAAAAGAAGTTGATTAAAAATAAACATGAAAAATTGTAAAGGAAGCTTCTTGGAAATAATTTTTTAATTATCCATTCATATCGTATTAGTTAAAAAACATTCTTCGTACTTTTGTCGGAAAAGTCAAAAAGTACTTCGTACGAAAAACGACAAAAGATTCCTTTCATATCCTTTACTAAAAACTCACCGAAGGGTAAAATTTGATATAAAATATTTTAGAAGGATATAAATATTACATATTGAGGAAACATGGATGTGGATGATAAAATACACCCCAGTAAATTTCAAAGTATAAACAATCTCAGATAAAAATGAGATTGTGATATTTCCCATTCCTTTGGTCTGATATGATTTGTACGTGTCCAAACCTCCTGTATAATTATTTAAATAATGTTATTTACTTATTACAGATTCATACTTATTTTTATGACATCATATATGGTCATATTCTTAGCTGATTATTAGTAATATTTCATTACTACTTGTTATTCGGGTGTTTATTATTTTTTGTTCTTATGCGTGTTTTGTCGAATAAATTCTTAGTCTTTTCTTTAGGTTATAGATACCTCATTTCCAGAATGGTATTAGTGTAATATATATCATATTCATTCATTCAATTCATTTATATATTCATTATGAAATGAAGATCATGTAGAACGAGTCGCATCACATCGTGGAGACGGCATTCCGTACGTACGCACGAGTGATGATATCGTTCCTATGATCATGGAATTGTATTGAAGTGTATGTATACTATTTCATAATCAATATAACTTTATTATAGTCATATATCATAATTATTTACACCATTATACCCATCCAAGTAAGGTGGTGGTGGAAAATAGATTACACCACTGCGTGGAGACGGTATTCCGTACGTACGCACGCGCGGTGATTTCGTTTTCCGTAGGATGGATAGATGGTGAAATAGGGTTGTTTCATACTTATAATAACATATCAGTATATGAGTGATAGTGATGTTATTACTTCATAATGAAACAACAAAAGAAGAAGAAGTGGAAGAAGAAATAAAGATGAATGAATCGGTAACGGACATTACCTCTTCTTTTAAGTGCTTCTTTGAGACCTCCTTTCAGGGCACTAAAATAGGTCTTCGAAGAAGACCAGAACCTCTAAGATGTTTCTAGGGAAGTGGAGAGAAAAAATTGTCATGGGTTGTCCGAGCTTGAAGGCTCAAAGTGGTGTGAGGAAGAGGGGGAGGAGGTTTCCTTTTATAAGGGAGGAGAGGGGCACCTTTGGAATAACTAAAAATATTATTTTATTATAAAGTCACGTTCGGTTTTAAATAGCTACAAATTGAGTGATTTCAAAGATATGGTGGGTATGGCTCTAACTCCTCTCATCCAATATAATTTAGGCAAGTTTAGGTCATAATGTTAACCTTATCTTTTAGTTTTAAATCTTAGTTAATTAGATTGACATTTACTATGTCACTTTGTATTTTTATATTATATAGTTAATAAACTTACGATATACATCCAAGCGACCCATCAAGTTGTTTTTTATTAATATATAAAACCTTATCTAAGTCATTTGGCTGAACCTTAGATTTTTAGGAGTAAAATAAAAATTAATAATATAATATTTTTTTAAAAATCTATTTTATGTCAATTTTGACACTATTCAATAGTAGCTTTTTTTGAAACTCATAACAGAATTATTACTTCGACCAAAGTTAATTACATAAATACTAACATGTCATAGGATCCTAGAAAATTATTTTAATTCATTAAAAGTCTCAAATTACACTTATTTAGGTATTTATAATATCAATCATTCTAATTTTTCACTATTATGGTAATTACTTCATCATCATTGTTTCATAAATAATTTAAATTATTTAAAGTCTAAAAATTAAAAATAAAATATCATTATGTAGGAAATATTTTTAGCTTTCTAATGAATATTTATAGTCTAATTTATCCCATGTATATCCCCATATTATATATTATTTACTTATTACACTTTGATTTTAACTATTTTAACCCTTCTTTAAATAAATTAATAATAAATGTCCTGATCAAATCCAAGTGGGCCTAAATGGTCATATTTTATTCCTAAGGTTGTTTTTGGTCGAATTAAACTTTTCCAATAGAATTAGGACATGTTTTAGGGTAGTAATAATATCATTTTTACCCTAAATTACCCTATTTACTTTTAACTGTGGAAAAAAAAGTAAAAACTTACTAGTCACCAAAAATAATTGTCATCTCATTGAACCACATTTAGTCCTTGATATTAACCGTGTCTCTCGGATTTTCGAAATTCCACCCACAGAAGTAGTAAAATTATGTTTTATGAAAAGTTCAGTTTTTTTTACTACCACTTAGTGGTTTCACTATTCATCAAAAATTGAAAGTTTTCAAAAAAATACAAAAATTTCACCCTAGGATAATTTCAATATTAAGAATCCAAAAATGAAGTCCATTTTGAAAATAAAATTTACAAAATTTCAAAAAGTGGTTATTACTATTCAAAATGGCTAGTTTTAATAATATTTAAATAGCATATCGTTGTTTAGTGAAACTCGGTATTGTGTACTACACACGCTATCGAGGAAGGTCGCGATTGTGTGTAATGAATGGCAAGTCAAGGATGCGTGTTGTGCAAGCTCCTTTTGGTGTAACGTACAACAGAATACATTAATGAAAAGAATATTTTACATAAAATCTCGGGGTGTTACATGTGCAACATCAGAGTAGACATCATCATTAGTGTGCTAGAGTATCCAAGTCAGTTCATGATAATGTATGTTTTAAAATAATTTATAAAATAATAAATAAGAAATAATTTTTTTCATTATGTGATAATTATAATTTAAAACCCAAATATGAAATATGACTTTGAATTTTTTTTTGTCATTACAATAATTGATATGTTGGGATATATATATACAGATGTGTGATGTTTCAATTTCTCAACAAAAATGAAATAAATAAGGTGTGTATTATTTAGACCTCTAATACTTATTATTATATTATATGTTATATATTTACTAATTAATTTAGTAAAATATATTGGATAATATAATTTATGTTGAAAAATGAATCACATCACATTGTGGAGGTGGTAATACAGATGTATAGACAAACAAACTGATCATTTGTAGTGGATGCTTCTTTATAAAAATTAATGATATTATATCAATCATGAAATATTATCATTTAATAAAGAAATTTTATATAAATAATATCCATTATTATAAAGAGTTGTGATGTTTGGTGATAAAAAATGAATTATATCATTTCAATAGGTGGTTGTCCACTATAAACATGAATAATGGTGCATTTTAGCATTTTATGAATGATATAGATGGATTATTTTAACGACCTGACCCATGCCAGGACTCAAGCTACAACTACCACAATAAATCATCTATAGTCATTGGGATGTGGACTATATTAGAAGGCACAAAAAAATATTAGGAGGCCATTTCCTAAGTACCTATAGTCATACACAAAAACGTATCGACACAACAGTTTGTGAAAGTGTAAAAGATTCAATAAAACATTAATGTAAAAAAAATTCATGAATATCTAGATTGTACAAGAGTACAATAGTGAAATAAAAAAGTAAAATGAAAAAATTTATTCCCATTAAGAAAAATTTCCCAACATGAAAAATCTATAAAAGTAAACACTTTAGAGATCCATGGTCATGATCTTTATGTTACAACCACCGTATGCAGTCCAAAACACACAATAACTCTTGGAACTACTAAAAACACTGCTAACACGTCCATTATCATCACAATACATGAAATTTTTAGAAAAATATCATATATGGGTGAATATATACATAACCAATTGGACTCTTTTATTGCTGAAGGAGGAGAAGTACGAGGTAAAATAGGAAAAGAACGAATGTATATACAAGATAACTTTATAAGGAATAGATCAAAAAACAAAGAGTGAATGTATCCATTTCCAAAGAAAATGGGCCAAAAAAAGATTATATGAACTAACCATTTAGTTTTTTAAACCTATATCAAGATATTATGTTTATCCAATCATGAGAGGTCAGAAAAAAATGTGAGCGTAATGGGATCTCCATCTCCTAGCTCATCCGAAGAAGGAGAGTATTCAACTATTCCAAAAGTCCATCTACAATTCCCATCATCTCAAGCCTCAACAGAAAAGTTTCCATATAAGAAAATACATGCCTCATCACAATGGTGAATATTCAGTGGTCATGATACTCAATGAAGTGTACCAACACCGTAGTGTGTTGGGGGTTGTACTCTAATAGTATATGTGGAGGACCCATGCTCATGTTGTTGGGTGGTTCCACTCAAGTATCATGAGAACCAGCGGCCAATGCTGATGGGGGGGGGGATCGGTAAGATATAGGTCCCCCTCTAATGATTATGGGTTGTTGCATTATAAATTATCAGGACGCAAAACCATGTACATCAGGGGGGGTTCCACTGTAGAAATCGAGGATCCACATCTTATCAAATATAGAGGTTCCACTAAAAATTTCTGGACCCGTGCCTTTGTACCATAGCGTTTACCCACTACAGTCTTCATGTACCTTCATCACTAATAAAAAAGCAGGGTTTAATCTAGATTCTAGGTATATAGGAACAAAACCTATGATTATTGGTGCTCTACTCTATAAATTTAGGACACCACTGACTGTCACTATTATATCGTATATCATGGTAGTATTTGGTGATTCTGCCTGATCATTACTAATGTTGGGAATCACATCAATAATCACTATACCCATAAAATTTTACATCATTTCATGAATTCCAATGTTGATTAAACCATCATAGTCTATGCTCATGGACACTCATGATAAGATACTCATGGGCCAAAATAAAAAAATCAAACAAATGAGATATGGATCAAATATGTTTCCTCATAATTGGTCACGGGGTACATGACATGTGGTGCCACCCCAATGTTTTTCCATGTCCCTAGCCAAAAAAAGATTCCATACCATGTCTTAGTACATTATCTATATGTGGATTACACAATGTGTATTAGATAAGTGGTATATGGTCATGTCCAATTGATTGTGTCCGTGTAGCGGACCCCTTGTATATATATAGGCCACTATGACTGTGAATTGATGTTGTGTCTATGTACTAATGTACAATGTGTGTACCTGGAAGAATACGTCCACATGGTTTCTCAACCATGCGATCTTCCACATGAGATTTTCCAACTATGAATGGGTATATAACATTTTGGAGGACTGCACATCGTGTCATCCATGAGACTTCAAAATCCTAGTTGTCATTGTTGAGGGGATACATGTTATGTGTTCATAATTGTATACGACATGTAGTAGGGTTTCCTACATAAATCTGTATCTACAATCCGTACATAAAATCTATCCATTTATCTATAATTTGTTAGAGTCCTTACTTTCAAACCCATCAGGGATGTGTGGATCTAGCAAAAAATCCATGTTCTCAACCATCATTTGGTTGAAATCGGCCACTGTTCAACCATAGGATTTTTCCACATGAACAACACACTATAGAACCTTCCACTTGAAATTAAACATGTTTAATTGTCAAAAAATTCCTAACCACCTCTCAAAAACTACAAATCCATTCTTAAATAAAATGTTTTTTTATTTTTTCTTGATCTTTCTCAGTTGATGGGGTCTGCTCTGAATCAATACAATCAGACAATGTCGTACCAAGACAAAATATCCAACTGGTAATTCATGTGTGGAATATTTGGGGAAAAAGAACCAATAAAAAATTTGAACAATTTTATTCAAATAATTATTTCCCAATGACCAAGATATGTAATCTGGGGATAGAAAATAATGAAATGAATTTCATTTTTAGTACAGGTGCACATTCAGTTGTCCTGAATTTTCTATGATTCAAGAAGAAGGATCGATATGATCAATAAATTTAAACATTTGTTGTATATAATGAATTCATGTTTCCTAAATAGAATTTCTATCATTAATTGACGAGGACTGAATTTCAAAATTATGAGGAGAATTCATTGAGATTTTTGTATCCTGGTCTTAATTGATTTTTCATTTTGTCACTATCAGATTTTATTTAACAATGATTAAAGAAGGGAGAGCTCTAGAATCATCCTATGGATTATGAGGTTAGCCATGGAGAGTTTACCAATGTATTAATCTTACAGTTAATTTTTCATCATTAAAACTAAACAATTACACACACACACACATATATACATTAATCTATTTTATAAAGCGTGCTCTCAATAACGGAGGATTCTAAGAAACATGATTCAACCCATTTTAGATTGTACCGAGGGAAAACAAAATGTTTTAAACTCATCCATTCTATTAGATTTCAAATTAAATATTGAGATTATGATTTTTATTGTTTTATTAAATATGTTCTATGAGTGAAATATTAAATATAATCAATATTTATATAATATTTATTTTGGACGCATGGGGCATCAAAATCGCATGTCGTCTTAGCATCAATCTATATAAATACATATTAAAACACTTTTATAATCATATGAAGAAAAATATACACTATATATATTATTCTATCTTTTCTAGATTTCATACTTAAAAAGGAAAAAAATAAACTTGTTAGGATATTGGGCCTACACTTGGATCTCCAAATCCCAGGAATACTCTAACACATTCGTTTACTACCACAACTGGTGGATAATGGGGATTGTCAACTCACATAGTGTCATATCATACTAAAATTTGATCACCACAATGTGTTGTATAATGGTGTATGAATCCCTAATGTCTAGATTTCCTCAGTCAATAATGTGCTATGGGTGATGCTTGTCTCTCCTTAACGGTGATATGTGGAAGAATTAATGCACCCTATCTGGCTATGGGGGTAGGGAGAGAACTACTGAAAAATTTTCCTATACCCACAGTTTAAAACGGTGGGTATTGCCCCCAAGACAATGGGTATAGGCTATACCCATAGTTTTGGGAACTGTGGGCAACCGAGGCATTGGGATATTTCCCCGACCAATACCCACGGTTTATAAAACTATGGATATTTCTATTTTCCACTGTGTCATATTCCTATAGCCACGGTTAATCCATGGTTATAAATATGATGAAAATGGATTTTCCCACGGTTTTCAGAACCATGGGTATAAAATATTAGAAAAAAGGATCAAATGTCAAGTAAAAATTCCCGCTGAAATATTCAACCGGTGACCTGAAACCTTGGATCCTATAGGCTAGCCAACTGAGCCACATAACCATTAAATATATCGGTCTGCATATCCTTATATATATTAATATATATCATCCAACTAGAAAAAGAATCTTCCAGTGAGTTTAGAACCCGCGATGTTCTGTACTAAACTATAGCATCTAACCAACTCTGCTGGGTTAATTAATTTTATTTATTTTTATATATGTTTAATAATATTAATTTTAACTTCCTTTCAAAAAACAATAATCCCCAGTTTCGAACCCCCTTTTTGTGGATGCGCATGAAATCATATACCACTATGCTACACTGAGTTATTACAATATATTAATATAACCTTTAATATATATATATTAAGAAAATGGATTACAAAAAACACGAGCATATGTTTCAAAACAACATTTCTATGGGAAGGCAGAATCAGGTTACCACTACACTTGATAGAACATCAATTACATATAAATTTATAATATTATAATTACTTTTTGCATTTAAAAAATAAGGGACCTTATACCCATAGTTCAGATACAAAAATGTGGGTATAGGTGGCATCTATACCGATGTTTTTTTTCAAATCCTTGGATATAGGTTTATATAATAATGGATATACCTATGATTCATGAGAACTATTGGTATAGATTCATCCTATACCCACGGTTCAATGTACACTGTGGGTATTTTTTTCTTATGGTACTCCCATGTAATTTTTTGGCTTCACACGCTTACTCGGGTACCCTATACCACCAATTTTGCAAGAATTATGGGTATAGGTCAGAAAATGTCACAAATACCCACGATTCATGAAAACCATGGGTATAGGTGAGTCTATACCTACAGGTTTTGGAAAAATATCGTGAGTATAGACCCATTTTCTTGTAGTGGAGGTAGAATGAAAACATTACATCACTCTTTATGTTCAAGAATATCTTGATAATACTCTGGGATATTCCACCCAATAAAATTCTGAAATCCTCATCATGTGGAGACTCGTATGAAAATTTGATCTCCTATATCAAATTATAAGAATAAATCAATAGATTCATTTTAATATTTCTTTCACCTCTAGGGTTTCATTATTTTCATAAGGATGACTTGTAATTTCTCCATCGTCACCTCCACCATGATCATGTCCACAATAGATTTCATGATGATATCTATATATCACAATAGTTACAGGTTGGCTCTCCCATATTACTAATCAAAAGGAGAAATTCCAATGGTAGAGTGGTAGATGTTGTTATATAAAAACTCTCCTGAAAGAATCTTACCATTCTAGCGCATACTGAATTCTATCACGTATTCCATCATCAAATCTTCCAATACAAAGACTGTTCACTCAATGTCTCCAAAATTATAAGGATTTAAGGCTATACTCATCAATCTTTGGATCTATAATTCCTTCTAAAGGTAACTCCACAATCATGAAGTAAAATAAACATCACAATCCGACAAAATCATCAAGGGAACACCGAGATGTTGAATAATTTGATGTTTTTAGCAATCCAAAATTCTACACTATATATTGCTACATAATGGTTTGGATATGTGGAAACATTATTTTTTTGTCAACTATAACCTAGATGTATTCATGCACGTCACTATGCATGTTATTCCTATAAGAAATTCCATGGATATAGTATCCAATTTCCACTTTGGTATCTTAATGTGATTAAATAAACCTTCTAGAACATGGTTCTCAAATTTAACCTATGGAAAATTGGGGAACCAAGAGATGAAATCAGCTACAATACATCTCATTTCATCCGACCAAAACATCTTTTGATGGTATGAGAACATATTATCCACATTGGGATGTAAAACTAGTTCAAATGTTCATAACATGTACTTTTGTTCCTCCAGCAAAACGATAGATATTATTGTCCATCCAAAAAAATATGTAATGATTACATCCACAAAATAGCCAAATTGGGACTCTCTTATTGATATATAGTCTTCTAATACCACATGATCAATGTATCCCATCTAGTAATCTCTCACATTTTCATAAAGTGTGGGATTTAAAATAATCAATTTCAAAAACACAGTACACTCCTTCAATAATAGGGTATGCTTTGAGGAAGCTAACTCCACTGAAGCCTCTTATAGAAAAAGTTATCCTTGGAACTACTAAAATGGGATTATAAGAATATGTTTCATTACCCTAGAGTATGGACTATCTCAAAGTCATATAATTGTATAATCTCAATCCATTTTTCATTTCTTAGGTTTATATCTCTCTGCATGAATAAATACTTGAGAGTCTGATTATCTATGTAATCAATAATTTGCTCTATCAAAAGCTAGTGAAAACACATCCTAAAGTAATAAACTACATCTTCAAACTCCAGGTTAAGAGTCACATATTTATTCTTAGGGGGTCTCATCTTCCTTGAGTCGCATGAGAAAACAACCTACCATTGCCTCAAATTGAAGCCGAGTCATGGTCGTGAGGCATTATAATACACTAAAACCCCCATGCCTCCCTCTAGTAGTTTCAAGAAGTTATGAGACATCATCGTCATACTCAAATACAAAATGGACATCTGTCACTACTCAAACATGGAAAACAGATTCCCTTTGCATGTTAGGGTGGTAAAAGTGGCAGTATTTTTGGAAGTGTCTTCCACAAAAATCTTATAGTACCCCGCAAGGCCATGAAAGTTATGCACATCAAACATTATTTTGGGTGGATCTGAATAATTAACTAAATAAAAATTTTATAGTTATATGGATAAACCAGATAAAGGAAAAAAATTTACTAGAAATTGAACCTTCTAAATCTTGAATGGGTAATTTTATATCATTCTACAGATCTAGTCCTATCGATTCAAATCTATGACTACAATCAAGTAAATTATATGATCCTCAACAGATTCTAATTATATGAGTACATCATTGAGGGAGAAGAAAAAAAATTCCATGTATATATGAGGGAACTAGTTCATCAAATACATTATTATTGTGGTGGAATTTTTCACACCAAAAGCCATAGCTATGAACTCATAGTGTCTATAGTGACATCAAAATTGAATCTTCAGAATATTGGCCTCTTGAATATTTAACTGGTGGTAGCCGGACCTAACATTGATCTTCAATAACTAACATTAACATAAAAAATTGGTCAAATAGTTCATATATCCATATCTATGTGAACTTCTTATTTATCATGGCATAGTTTATATGAGGATAATTCTTAAAAATTCATAAGATATCATATTCCATTGTCCTGAATGACTCTAATGGTGCCTAAGAGGACCCACTTGGTCTGATGAGCCCAATATCTAAAAGGCCATCAAAATAATACCTCAACTCCGAAATCATTCTTGAGTCCATATGATATTCCAAACATGATATCATAGTGGTTTTAGAATGAAATTAATTAAAAAAATAAACATCCCTCCTTGGAGGCAGTCCAAGAATGTCCTTGAGGATGATGTCATTACAATCCTCCAAAATTAATGGAATCTAGATGCTAGAAGAACCTTCTACACTAAGGGATACACTCACTAACTAATTGGTGATGGGTTACAACATCCTACACAAAGAGTCCACATTACCTACCATGAGATATCTCCCTCTAAAATTGAAGAATTTTGTCCCACAAGTAAGCATGGATTTGACTTATCTTCAATGATTTTCAATCTAATCACGTACCATAGAAAACTAATTTGTAATAAATATGACATCATATGGATCCATAAAGAAATAGAAATTTCCTAAATGATCTGTTCTCCACCATGTGATAACTCTAATTTCCATATGATAAAATATTTTGAAAAAATGCTACTTATAAAAACCTAAAGACAAAGCTACTGGGTTAGCACCCCAACAATCAGGTATATCACTTGAACCATGAGTGAAGAGAAAAAAAATTAATAAGATGAACCAATATCTACTAATAATGAAGCATGAGTAGAAATAAAACATACGAAAATTATAATCATCTCATTATCTTCGGGATCATAAACCAGTAAATAATACATCTTTCTATGACCCCAACTGTTATCTCTGTGTGCGTAAAATGTCCACCTGGTGGTGGTGGTGGAAGAATATAACAGAATTTTCCACAATACATACCGCATCCCACTACTCTACCCACACAATTTTCCGTTGGGACCACCATGTCCACACCTTTGAGATCGCTATTCAACACATTGCCTCTGTCATGGCGATCCATCATGTGACCTCTCGTGATGCTCATGACAGTTGGTTAGGTTTTTTCATAATATACAATGATTCCCATAATGAGTAAAGAACCACCCCTCTCTAGGCAACCCTGGAACAATGTCCTGCCTCTGACTACTTGCCTGATTTTGAACATAGATAGGTTTCATGAATTGAGATCCCAGAACATACTATTATCCTACATCTACAAATGAATCAACTCCATTTATACAACTACCATACACATAAATATAGAGTCTGAATGAAGGAATGATCTCTTCGACTAGTTCTCATGACATAAGCAGTGATGCACAATGCTATCAAGGATTATTATGTGGATTCCTTGCCCAATATTTTTTACCTTCACTAATCCATCCAGAATCATGTCAATGGATAACCATTTAAGGTTTGTGATCCTCATTGCATACTCATCCATCATTATCCCTCACTATTGTAGCTCCATATTCTCTTTGATCCTTACTAATTGCAAGTATGCGGGGTTGTATCCTAACACAATACATAATATATGTTAGTCCATCGGAGGGTACACACGTCATCCCACTATGTAATGAGACTCCACCAACACCATTACTAATCCATATAAATGGCTAGATACTAGTACACCAACATCATTAATCGGTGTCTATAAAGGACTGATGATATAGACCACTAAATCAATTTAATACACTATTACATGAGGATATGTCTCTCCTTGGATCCTGAGTAGCAGTTGGAATTAGAACCGATAGAGTGTGCCAGGCCTAGATGCAACATCATCCTACTCTAGTAGTATGATATGCTGCTTGATAGGAAGATATTCTACTAAAAACCCTACTAGAGGTATTGGATTGGAGGATTAACCGCAAACAGAGGCCTCATTGCTAGTAAGATCACCTTCATGATCTATTTATAGAACCATTGATGGTTGGAATCATATAAGAAACCTAATATTTAACAATATGTACAATTGTTAGATGAGAATATGTATATAAATATCAACAACAATGGGGAACAGATTCAACTATGAAATTCAAGGAATAAATCATTTACGATTAATATACCATAGATCCATTCAAAACATTTCATGTTGTTACATGTCAATAATAAGTTATTCAAGGTTCATGTGAATTTATATGTTGACCATACACACCATTAAATGACTCCCATCTAAGAGAGCTGGACTCAACACACATTGAATCTATTCCCTAAACCCAACAAAAATACATGTATTAGGATTTGTCCGAAACAAATACCCATGATCTAACCACTGTTGATACCAATCCATCAAGACTCAAACCAAGCTATGGATCAAGGAAAAAACACCATCACACCACCATAATTTATAGGTTCATTCCTAGTATTGAAGAAATAAGAAAACATAGGGAGTAATTGTCTTGTTTACCTATATGAACATACACATCCATAACGATGAAAAGTTTCAAATGGAAATAGTAAAATTTTAAAAACAACTACAAATTATATTAAACATAACTGCCCATATATAATGAAAAAGTATACGGTGGTGAATACTAAAAATTAAAATGGAAAAATACATGGCCAATCAGAAACATGTCCCAACCTAAAAAATGGGAAATTAATATGAAGAATGATTCATACTCAAGATCTCCAAGCTACGACCATTGTATATAGTCCTAATCACCATGTATCCCTATGCTCTTAAGAGGTCACAATTGAAATTTTTCTTCATATAAAATTGACACAACACACATTTGAAAATCACATGCAGAGGTTAGTATATAGTTAAAGAGTAGAAAGAACCAAATGCTCTGGGGGGCAGTAAGACATAAAATTGGAAAATAAAGACAATTGTTTCCAAATATAGTAAAAGTGAACAATTCAACCAAAATAAAGTGTGAATGTAACCTCATCCAAACACATAGGAAAAATTGATGAGTAGATAAACTACAAGTTGAGACTTCAACACCTATAACATGAAGTTAGAATTATCCAACCACGAAAATAGAAACACATAATGGATTTTTCATGCCTCTTGTCCCGTTACCTCTATAATATGTAGAGAATGAAAATTCAAGGTGTGGATAGAAATGGATATATATATATATATTAATGAAATATTCTTAAAATAGAGATTAACGGGATCTCCACCTCACATCTCATCCTATGTAGAAGATTAGAAAATTGTTTTAATAATACAACATTGATACCCAAAATCATACGCAACTGTTGAGAATTAATTATCCAAGTCAAGATACACCTCATCATTGTACCACACAGTCGATTAAACAAATGCTCAATGTAGAGGACTCATGCCAAATTATTTTAGGGGGTTCTACATTGACATTATATATAGATGATCGACAGTAATGGTGATATGGGGTTCAAATAAAATGCCATGAGGACCCACGACCTATGTTTATTGGTGGTTTCACTTTGTAAAAAAGAGGAACCATTCCCATGTCGGTGTGGGGTTCTACAATAACGGTTGCGGACCCACTCCACGGTATGTTAGGGGTTGGGGCCCAATATTGTCATTGAAGACTTATGCCTATTTGTAAAGGGGTTCCAATCATAATGTAATGACGAATGGTCTGGTACCACTTTTTGGTTACACTATAGTCATTGGGGACTAACACAGTAATACAATGGGGGATCCACATAGAAGGTAGCTGTAAAGTACTCACTCCTATACTGATGTGGTTTTAAAACTATAGGTCGAGGAATCAACTTATCTACTAAAAAAGGGTACAACACATTAGTCTCTATTGATTTTATTTGTTCACTACCAGTGCTGGGTGTCACCTCATTAAGAATTGTGGCTAGAAAACTTCACATCAAATCATGATTTACAAACAAGAAAGAACTATTGTGTTATATGAATATGAACACTTTGGATGGGCTACTCAGAGGAAAAAATCCATTAATAAAATAAAGGATATATAGAACATTGATGTTTACTCAAATGATGAGATGGGGTATATTGTGTGTGAGGGAACCAACATGGCATGTGGTCCCACTCCACCTTATTTTCATGCCCCTGAACAACACATGGATTCTATCCCATATAGTAGTACATGCGGTGTAGCTGCTCTATATAGCCTAGCCATGCTAAATAGGTTGGGATTGTGTCTAATTTCACATGTATGTGTTCCAGACCCCATATCCATGAACCAGACCCTATGTCTGTTTACTAACCCTTTGTTGGTGTACTCTAGTACATGACAATGTACCTAGAAATGTACATCCACCCAGGTTCATTCCCTTTGGATCCCCTACATGATATATCGAACAAATAAAGGTTCACACATCATGCCAATGGAATACATTCTATTTAATCATTATAATTTTCAAAATCCTTGGCCTCGCCACATAGTGGGATAGACATTATATTTTCATCCTTTCACATGGCATGTATCCTTGTTTCCAACAGAACGTTTGATCTGCTATCCACATGCCAGATCTGATAGTATCACTCTACTCATTCATAGATCCTTCCTTGAATCCATCTAGGATGTGTGGATCTAAATGAAAATCATGTTTTCCAGTCATTTTTTCATGTATTTGGCCTTTGTTCATCCATGATTTTTATAATCACAACCCACACACCACCAACCCTTCCATTATTGATTAAACAAATTTTTATTTTCAACCCACACTCCACTAACCCTCAACACAAAAGTTTCCATATAAGAAAATTCATGCCTCATCACAATGGTGAATATTCAGTGGTCATGATACTCAATAAAGTATACCAACACTGTAGTTTGTTGTGGGTTCAACTCTAATAGTATATGTTGAGGAGCCCCTATCTTGTTGTTGGGTGGTTCCACTCTAGTATCATGATAACTTGCAGCCAATGCTGATGGGGGGAATCAGTATGATAGAGGGCCCCCTCCAATGATTATGGGGTGTTGCATTATAAATTATTAGGATGCAAAACCTAGTACATCAGGGGTGGGTTCCATTGTATAAATTGAGGACATACATCTTATCACAAATGTTGGTTCCACTCTAAATTTGAGGACCTATGTCTTTATACCATAGGGTTATTCCACTATAGTCTTCACGTACCTTCTCACTAATAATAAAGTGGGGTTTAATCTTGATGCTTGGTATATAGGAACAAAACCTATGATTATTGGTGTTCTGCTATATAAATTTAGGAAACCACTGACCGTCACTATTATATTGTATAACACGGTAGTATTTGGTGATTCTGCCTGATTATTACTGGTATTAGGCATCACCTCAATAAACACAATACCCATAAAATTTCACATCATATCATGAATTCCAAAGTTGAGTAAATCATCATTGTCTATGCTCAAGGACACTCGTGATAAGATACTCATGGGCCTAAATAATAAAATCAAACAATGGATATATAGATCCTATAAGTTTCCTCAAAATTGGACATGGGGTAAATGACATGTGGTGCCACCCCAATGTTTAGCCCTGTCCTTAGCCGACAAAAATATTCCATACCATGACTAACTACATTATCTATATGTGGATTACACAATGTGTCTAGGATAAGTGGTATATGGTCATGTCCCATTGATTTTGTCTATGTATCGGACCCCGTGTATATATATCGGCCCCCATGACTGTGAATTGATGTTGTGTCTGTGTACTAAGGTACGAAGTGTGTACCTGGAATTATACATCCACATGGTTTCCCAACCGTGAGATCTTTCACATGATATTTTCCAACTATAAAGGGGTATATGACATTTTGGATGGCTGCACATCGTGTCATCCACGTGACTTCCAAATCGTAGTTGTCGCTGTAGAGGGGATACATGATATGTGTTCATGATTGTATATGGCATGTAGTATTGTTTCCTACATAAATATATATCTACAATACATACATCAAATCTGTCCATTTCCCTCTAATTTTTTAGAGTTCCTACTTTCAAACCCATCAGGGATGTGTGGATCTAGCAGAAAATCCATTTTTTCAACCATCATTTGGTGGAAATCAGACACTGTTCAACCACAAGGGTTTTCCACATGAAATACACAATATAAAACCTTCAACAACCAATTAAACTTGTTTGATTATCAAAACATTCCTCCCCACCTCTCAAAAACCACAAATCCATTCCTAAATAAAATGTTTTTTTATTTTTTCTTTATCTTTCTCAGTTCAAGGGGTCTGATCTGGATCAATACAATCCGAAAATGTCATACTGAGACTTAATATCCTTCTGGTAATGAATGTATAGTATATTTGGTGAAAACAGAACAAATAAAAAGTTTGAATTTTTTTTTTCAAATTATTCATTTCCAATGACCATGATATGTAATCTGGGGATAGAAAATAATGAAATAAATTTCATTTTTAGTACATGTGCACATGCAGTTGTCCTGAATTTTCATAGATTCAATAACAAGGATTGATATGATCACTAAATTTAAAAATTTGTTGTATATAATCAATTCATGAGTCCTATATGGAATTGGTATCCTTCTTTGATGATGACTGGATTTCACAATGATCTACAGAATTCATTGAGATATTTGTATCCTGGTCTTAATTGATTTGTCATTTTGTTACTATCAGATGTGATTTACCAATGATGAAGGAAGGGAGAGCTCTACAATTATCCTATGGATTATGAGGTTAACAATGTAGAGTTTACCATGGTATTAATCTTATAGTTAATTTTAAATCATTCAATCAAAACAATTACACACACAAACAGACACACACAGACACACACACACACACACATATATATTAATCTATTTTACAAAACATGCCCTCAATAACCGAGGAATCTAAGAACCATGATTCAACTCATTTTAGGTGGTAACTATTGTAAACACAATGTTTTAAACTCAACCATTCTATTAGATTTCAAATTAAATATTGAGATTATGATATTTTATGTTTTATTAAATATGTACTATGAGTGAAATATTAAATATAATTAATATTTATATAATATTTATTCTGGGCGCATGGGGCCTCCAAATCACATGTTGTCTCATCACCTAACTATATAAATACATATTGAAACACTTTTATAAACATATGATGAAAATGATAAACTCTATATATCATTCTATCTTTTCAAATTTTCATATATAAAAAGAAAAAAATAAACTTGTTAGGATATTGGGCCTGCACTTGTATAACCAAATACCATGAATACTCCAACACATTCTTGTACTACCACAATAGAGGGATAATGGGGATTTTCCACTCACATAGTTTCATATCATACTGATATTTGATCACCACAACATGTTCCATAACAGTGTATGAATCCCCAATGTCATGATTTCCTCAATCAATAATGTTCTAAGGGTGATGCTTATAGCGACGAGACCTTTTCTTACATTACTATTACATCATTTCAAAGATAAACAACATAATAGTATTACACATGTAGGATCCAGAGGTTTAGTGTCTTGGGCAAACTAGGAAAATACATAACAAATACAACATCAAGCATAAAAATTCATTTAATCTCTTCTTCCATAGCTTCTTAGTAGCACTTGTCCTCCCCTTAGTACATGTAGCCACCTGAGGATATACATCAAAAGGGGTGATCTAAAATCCCAGTAAGAGGATAGATAATAACAATATAGCATGGGGTGAGCATAATCATGAAGAATATCTTGAACTTGAGAGGAGCATAAACAATAAACTTGAAATGTGGAAAAACATAAAAATGAAACATCATGTCTTAGTGGTTAACTACCACACATACTTGTGAACAAAGCTAGCATCATGTTCATTCATAATTTCACATTTAATCATGAGATTCATCACTTTACCCAATGCATTGGAGCGCTATATAATTCTGGGCGCACCTGTCACATTTAAACATTCATATTGCACTATATAATTCCGGGCGCACCTGTCACATGATAACATTATCATTATCATACTTGCCTCATAGAACACATATCAAACATGTACATAAATAACCCATGGAAAGGAATGGGTTTCATCTCATAATAAAACCTTGATATGCTTTGGGTTCCCAAAAGAAAGAGGGAACAACATACTTGATATAAGAACCATCAACCTTGAATGAGAGGCAAAAGGTGAGATCTTGAAAGAAGAGTTCTTTTGGAAAAAATTTTGATGGACATAAAAACCAGTGACAAACATGTATATCCCAGAAAAATAAAGAAAACGAAGAACAAATGATCTTTTAGGAGTAACCATATCCAAAATGGAATGAAAGAGGGAGAACCCAAAGGAAGAAAATTGGGTTCGAGATTTCCCCTTACCTTGTACTCGAATGCCTCCTTCTCATTAATTTCCTGTATAATTACATTATATTCATTAATTAGAAATTCCATAACCTTTTATACATTAATAGGGTTCATTCTGGTTTTATTATTTCATATTATGTTCCTTTGGAAGACTTATAGAGTTTAAAAACATTGATCGGGGATGTTCTTTTTCATGGTTTTCTTGAGCGGTCCACTTGTATTCTTAATTTTATGTTTGGGTAGATCACGGGTAAACATCTAGAACTGATATTAAATTTAATTAATGATATTACAGAAGCTTTAATGATTTTATAATGATTTATATTAGATCCATGTGGCCGAATTATTAGATAAGAATTAAATTAAGATTATTTGGGCTAATTTGAGCTGTTTTTGGATCACAACCAACTCATTTTAACTTTTCACTTAGTAGTATGGACATAGGTTATTTCCAGAACTTAAAATATAACATAATACATATAAAACATTCTTTTTCAACCATAAAAATGGTTTCATGATCATATTGAAGGTATAAATGGAAGAAGAGAGCATGTTGTTTTTGAAGGTGATAAATTATCACCACGTGAACAACGTTCTCTTTAACAATATAAAAGGAAGGGGGAAATGGTGTGGGGTGATATAATATAACATTAGAATCCTAATATTATATTATACATATAATACTGGATTTACAAAACAATTTGGATGAAGATAGATAGAGAGAGATCAAGAAAGCAACTTGAACTTGAAAGGAAATTAAAGGAGAAGAGAGAGAAATTACCTTTAGAATCCTCCTCTTGAGATCCTCCTTAAGGAAGTTAGGATTGGTCTTTTGATGAGACAAGAAGCTTTTGGACGTGGGGGATGAGCTAAGGAAGGTGTTTGGGAAGAATTTAGAGAAGGCTTGAAGCTTGAGAGGTTTGAGGAAAAGAGGGAGTGAAGGGTGGCTTTTATAGTGGAGGGGAGAGGGGTTTCCTTAATATAAAATTGATTAGTTTATTAATTTCACTTAAGACAAGGAATAGTGAGTCTTGGATGACCAATGATAGTAATTTTATAATGTAATCCCGAACCAAGTGGGATTACATCAGCAGAACATCATCAATGACTCAATTAATACATTATTTAGCTTTTATTGTGAATTATCGGATTCCACTATTCATCAAAAATTCAAGTATCTCAGAAAAATCCCTAAATTTCACCCCAACAATTTTTTGATGTGTAGAATCCAAAAATGAAGTCCATTTTTCAAATATAATTTTCTAAATATTATTAATTTAATATTTAATTAAAATCATAATTTACTTAAAAAACAGTTTTTAAAATTAAAACTAATTTTGCAGTTCTTTCAAAAATTACTTAGGGTCTTATAGAATTATCTAAAAACAATTAGACATTGATTCAATAATTTATGAATATATTTCAGGAGAATAAATATTCTTTTAAATTAATTAATTAATTATAATTATTTATTTATGACTTATAAAATACCAAAAATGTTTACTAAGGTCAATTGTCACTTTCTAAGATGTCTAAATTTTATTTTATTATTAATAGGTAATGTTACTCTTATTTACTATTTATAAGGGTCATATTACTATTCATAAGGGTAGTTTACTATTCATAAGGGTAGGTTACTATTCACCAAAATTATTTTTATTTCATTGGACTCCAAAAACTATCTTAAACACAACCGTGAATGTTGGATTTTTAAAATTCCAAACATAGGGGTGACAAAATTATGTTTAAAGGTCACTTATCACTTATTAGTTCATTATTTTGTGTTTTTATGACATAGATATAAGAAGGAAATTTTCCATTGAAAAACTTTGTGTCGTTACATTCTTCCCCCCTTAAGAAATTTCGCCCTCGAAATTTCACTTTACACAAACAGGTGAGGGTACCTCTCCATCATTGCCTCTTCCGGTTCCCAAGTTGCTTCCTCAAACTTTTGGTTCCTCCACAACACTTTGACAAGGCGGGTTGTCATGTTGCGTAGAACCTTATCACTTCGGTCCAGAATTTTTACCGGTTGCTCCTCATATGAGAGATCATCTTCCAACTGTACCACCTCTGAGTTCAGTACATGTGAGGGGTCTGGAATGTACTTCCTCAGTAGTGATACGTGAAACACGTCATGAACTTGAGCCATATTCGGTGGAAGTGCCAGACGATAGTCCAAGGCTCCTATAAGATCAAGGATCTCAAAGGGGCCAATGTACCTTGGGCTTAGATTCCCTTTCTTCCCGAATCACATGACTCTCTTCCATGGAGATATTCGAAGGAAGACTTTATCTCCAACGTCGAACTCCAAGTCCCTTCGACGATTGTCAGCATAGATCTTTTGCCGACTTTGAGAAGCTTTGATGTGCTTCTGGATGACTTGTACCTTCTCTGTCATCTCTTGAACAAGATCGGGACCAAGTAGTTTTCGTTCTCCAACTTCATCCCAACAAGTTGGAGTTCTACACCGCTTCCCATAAAGAGCTTCATACGGAGCCATCTGAATACTCGAGTGGAAGCTATTGTTGTATGAGAACTCAACCAATGGGAGATGTTGATCCCAACCACCTTTGAATTCAAGAGAGTAGGATTTTAGCATATCTACAAGTGTCTGAATAGTCCTTTCAGACTGGCCATCAGTTTGGGGGTGATAGGCCGTGCTGAAATTTAATTCAGTACTCAAAGCATGTTGAAGGCTCCTCCAGAATTTAGAAGTGAACCTTGGATCACGGTCAGAGACAATCGAGAGTGGAATACCGTGCAATCTCACTACTTCCTTCACATATATCCTTGCAAGTTGTTCAAGTGAGAGGTCTTCCCGAATAGCGATAAAATGGGCAGTCTTGGTGAGTCGGTCAACCACAACCCATATCACATTATTTCCTCTTGACGTTTTCGGGAGACCCATGACAAAGTCCATAGTAACATTTTCCCATTTCAACATGGGTATAGGCAATGGCTGCATCATACCTTTGGACTTTTTCCGCTTAGCTTTAACTTGCTGACATACCAAGCACCTTGATATATATTCCGCAATCTACTTCTTCATGTTATCCCACCAGAAGTGTTCTCGGAGATCACGATACATCTTGGTACTTCCAGGATGAATAGATAAAGTTGAGCTATGTGCATTATCCAATAGTTCCTTCTTTATTCCGGGTGATGAAGGCACACAAAGCCGCGTTCCAAACCGAATCACACCATCATCGTCGATATGGAACTCTTGCAGCTTCCCTTCCATTACTTCATTCACCGTCTTTTGTATCTCCATATCATCCCTTTGTGCTTCCTTAATCTTCTGTTGGATGGATGGTTGCGCAATCATTTGGGCAAGGTAGGATGTATCCCCTGCCCTTACGATTCCCAAATCCATCCTTTGCATATCCAAGAAGATAGGGTCTTTCTCAATCCTCAACATGGATAGAGTAGCAGGTTCTTTCCTGCTTAGAGCATCAGCTACCTTGTTCGCCTTTCCAGGATGATAGTGAATAGAGCAATCGTAATCCTTGATTAGCTTTAACCATCTCCTTTGATGCATGTTGAGCTCCTTTTGTGTGAATATATACTTTAGGCTCTTGTGGTCGGTGTATATGTCACACTTCTCACCATAAAGGTAGTGCCGCCAGATTTTCAAGGCAAAAATCACGGCTTCCAGCTCTAGATCATGCGTTGGGTAGTTCTGCTCATGGATCTTCAACTGTCGTGAGGCGTAGGCAATCACATTATTATTTTGCATGAGTATACAACCCAAGCCTTTCTTTGAAGCATCACTATATATCACAAAACTTTCTCCACTTTTCGGTAGTGTGAGTACCGGTGCAGTGATTAGCCTTCTCTTTAGCTCCTTGAAGCTTCCCTCACATTCATCCGTCCAGACATACTTTACCCCTTTCCTTGTTAACTTAGTTAGCGGGCTTGACAATCGTGAGAAGTTTCTCACAAAATGTCGGTAGTACCCAGCTAATCCAAGAAAACTACGGATTTCTGGGACACTAGAGGGCCTAGGCCATTCTTCAATCGCCTTTGTCTTTGAAGGGTCCACAGAAATTCCCTCGCTTGTGATCACATGTCCCAAGAATGTGACTTGATTCATCCAAAAGTCACACTTGCTGAACTTGGCGTACAACTTCTCCTTTCTCAATGTTGCCAACACAAGTCTTAGATGTTCTTCATGTTCCTCCTTACTCTTGGAGTAAATGAGAATATCATCAATAAACACTACCACAAATTTGTCGAGGTAATGTCTAAAGACTCTATTCATTAAATCCATGAAGATTGCAGGGGCATTAGTAAGTCTGAAGGGCATCACCAAAAACTCATAGTGCCCATACCTTGTACGGAAGGGAGTCTTCTGAATATCTTCCTTCTTCACCTTTACAAGATGATATCCAGGACGAAGATCCACCTATGAGAAGTATTGAGCTCCTCTTAAGTGATCGAACAAGTCATCAATCCTTGGGAGAGGATACTTGTTCTTTATGGTGATCCTGTTGAGTTCTCGATAATCGATACACAGCTGCATGGTTCCATCCTTCTTCTTCACAAAGAGCACTGGCGCACCCCAAGGTGATGCACTAGGGCGTATGAACCCTTTGTCCAGATGATCTTGCAGCTGCTTCTTTAACTCCTCCAGTTCGATAAGAGCCATCCTATAGGGGCACTTTGAGATAGGATTAGCTCCGGGTAGGAGTTCAATTGAGAACTCTACCTCACGATCCAGGGGAATTCTGGGTAACTCTTCGGGAAATACATCGTCGTATTCCCTTACGATGGGCATTTCCTCAAGGTTGGAACATTCCATTTACTCAATCGTTTGGGAGAGGTATGCTTCTTCATAGGGAATCATCACCCACACCATTGAAGGATTTCTCAAAGGAGATTCATGATCATCCATGAATTTTTAGAGGAGCATGGGATGGTTCGGAATATGAAAATATATTTCCTTTTCCCGACAGTTGAAATGTGCTCTATATAACGAGATCCAATCCATTCCCATTATAGCGTCGAATTCCACCCAGGGAAGTATTACGAGATTTTCCAGATGAATCTTCCCACATACGTCAACAGGAGAATAATCAAACACTTGGGTTGCGATGATTGCACCACTTGGTGTTTTTACAGATATCTCTACTTCAAGGTTTCGGGGCTTCGATTCTATAGTTCTAGAAAACTTGCAAGATATAAAGGAATGCGTAGAACCGGAATCAAATAACACTTTTTCCATTCTTGAGTGAATAGGAAGTGTACCTTGTACGACTTTATTATCATGTTCCACCTCCATAGTAGTGATGGCATAAGCCTTCCCTTGTTCTTTTGGCTTTGGTGGTAGTTGGCGCTGATTACCCTCAAAAGCTCGAGGTTTAGTGCACTAGTTTGAATAGTTCCCTAGCTCCTTACAGTTGTAGCATTGAACCACGAGTGGTTCTCTCCTTTCACCGGCTACATTATCCTTCCTTTTCATGTCTCTTCGACACTCGTGAGCTAGGTGTCCTTATTTCCCACAATTGAAGCATTTCCCCGTCCCTTTGAGGCAGTTCCCATTGTGCAACTTCCCACATTTTTGGCAAGTGGGTCATTGTGTTTTCTTCCCATCTTTATCACTAGATCCACCAGCTTGAAACTCCATCTTTCTTTTCTTATCACCATAGCCATGGGACCATTCTCCAAACTCCATCTCCACTTTGAGAGCACACCGAACAACTTCTTCATAACTCCCAATGTCTCGAATTGCAAGAGCTTTTCGAAGATGTAGTTTTAATCCACTAAAGAATCTATCAATTTTTCTATCATTGTTGATAACAAAACCTGAAGCATACCTTGCGAGCCTTTTGAAATTTGCTTCAAAGGTTGTGACAGATTCTCCTTCTTTTTTCTTGAGCTCTATGAATTCTCTCTCCATCTACGTGCGAAGTGTTTGTGGGAAGTACTTATTAAGAAAAATTATCTTAAAGTCTTCCCATTCCATCTCTTCAATTTCATCCCTTGGCTTGGTGTTCTTAATCAAAGCCCACCATTGATCAGCTTCTCCATCTAGATGATAAGCAGTTAGAGTCACCTTCTCCGTCTCGGAACAGTGATGAACAGAAAAGATCTTCTCCATGGAGTTGACCCACTGTTCTGCAACTAGTGGATCGTAAGATCCACAAAACGTCAGTGGTCATTGCTCCATAAAACATTCGATATCTAGTTGCTCCCTCTTTGGTGAAGGAGGACGTTCCCCATTATTATGGTTATTATTAATAACCCGGGATAATTGGGTAATCATCGCCATGATGTTTTGAACTCCATCTCCAAAATCATTGGGGATGTCGTTCGGGAAATCGTTGCATTGACCTTCGCAAGAGTTGTTGGCCTGATTTCTCCTGGTTCCCACCATTTTCTAAAATAGAAAAGGTTAGAACAAAACATAAGTAATCAAGTCATGAATAACTTATCCTTTTAAACAATTATACCGAAAACATAACATATGGGATCCCTAGGTAAATATCCTTGTGTGCATATTTGTACTAAGTCTCATGATAGAGGTTTTCTTTTAGGGTTCACTAATCCTAATTCCCAAATTAACTAAACCTTCCTTTAATACCAACTATAGCGACCCAACCTTTTCTTACATTACTATTACATCATTTCAAAGATAAACAACATAATAGTATTACACATGGAGGATCCAGAGGTTTAGTGTCTTGGGGAAACTAGGACAATACATAACAAATACAACATCAAGCATAAAAATTCATTTAATCTCTTCTTCTACAGCTTCTTAGTAGCACTTGTCCTCCCCTTAGTACATGTAGCCACCTGAGGATATACATCAAAAGGGGTGAGCTAAAAGCCCAGTAAGAGGTTAGATAATAAAAATATAGAATGGGGTGAGCATAATCATGAAGAAGATCTTGAGCATGAGAGGAGCATAAACAATAAACATTAAATGTGGCAAAGCATAAAAATGAAACATCATGTCTTAGTGGTTAACTACCACACATACTTGTGAACAAAGCTAGCATCATGTTCATGCATAATTTCACATTTACTCATGAGATTAATCACTTTACCCAATGCATTGGAGCACTATATAATTCCGGGCGCACCCGTCACATTTAAACATTCATATTGCGCTATATAATTCTGGGTGCACCCGTCACATCATAACATTATCATTATCATGCTTTCCACATAGAACACATATCAAACACGTACATAAATAACCCATGGAAAGGAATGGGTTTCATCTCATAATAAAACATTCATAAGATTTGGGTTCCCATAAGAAAGAGGGAACAACATAATTGATATAAGAACCATCAACCTAGAATGAGAGGCAAAAGGTGAGATCTTGAAAGAAGAGTTCTTTTGGAAAACATTTTGATGGACATAAAAACCAGTGACAAACATGTATATCCCAGAAAAATAAAGAAAATTATGAACAAATGATCTTTGTGGAGTAACCATATCAAAAATGGAATGAAAGAGTCAGAACCCGATGGAAGAAAATTGGGTTCGAGATTTCCCTTTACCTTGTACTCGAATGCATCCTTCTCTTCAATGTCCTGTATAATGACATTATATTAATTAATTAGAAATTCCAGAACCTTTTATACATTAATTGGGTTCATTATGGTTTTATTTTTTCATATTATGTTCCTTTGGATGACTTATAGAGTTTAAAAACATTGATCGGGGATGTTCTTTTTCATGGTTTTCTTGAGCGGTCCACTTGTATTGTTAATTTTATGTTTTGGTAGATCATGGGTAAACATCCATAACTGATATTACATGTAATTAATGATATTTCAGAAGCATTAATGATTTTATAATGAGTTATATTAGATCCATGTGGCCGAATTATTAGATAAGAATTAAATGAATATTATTTGGGCTAATTTGAGCGGTTTTTGGATCACAACCAACTCATTTTAACTTTTCACTTAGTAGTATGGACATAGGTTATTTCCAGAACATAAAATAGAACATAATACATATAAAACATTCTGGTTCAACCATAAAAATGGTTTCACGACCAGATTGAAGGTATAAATGGATGAAGAGAGCATGTTGTTTTTGAAGGCGATAAATTATCACCACATGAACAACGTTCTCTTTAGTAGAATAAAAGGAAGGGGGAAAGGGTGTGGGGTGATATAATATAACATTAGAATCATAATATTACATTATATATATAATACTGGATTTACAGAACAATTTGGATGAAGATAGATAGAGAGAGATCAAGAAAGGATCTTGAACTTGAAAGGAAATTAAAGGAGAAGAGAGAGAAATTACCTTTAGAATCCTCCTCTTGAGAACCAACTTAAGGAAGTTAGGATTGGTCTTTTTATGAGACCAGAAGCTTTTGGACGTGGGGGATGAGCTAGGGAAGGTGTTTGGGCAGAATTTAGTGAAGGCTTGGAGCTTGAGAGGTGTGAGGAAAAGAGGGAGTGAAGGGTGGCTTTTATAGTGGAGGGGAGAGGGGTTTCCTTAATATAAAATTGATTAGTTTATTAATTTCAATTATGACAAAGAATAGTGAGTCTTGGATGACCAATAATAGTAATTTTATAATGTAATCCCGAACCATGTGGGATTACATCATCATAACATCATCAATGACCCAATTAATTCATTATTTAGCTTTTATTGTGAATTATCGGATTCCACTATTCATCAAAAATTCAAGTATCTCAGAAAAATCCCAAAATTTTACCCCAACCATTTTTTGATTTGTAGAATCCAAAAATGAAGTCCATTTTTCAAAAATAATTTTCTAAATATTATTAATTTAATATTTAATTAAAATCATAATTTACTTAAAAAAACAGTTTTTAAAAATAAAACTGATTTTGCAGTTATTTCAAAAATTACATAGGGTCTTATAAAATTATATAAAAACTATTAGACATTGATTCAATAATTTATGAATATATTTCAGGAGAATAAATATTCTTTTAAATTAATTAATTAATTATAATTATTTATTTATGACTTATAAAATACCAAAAATGTTTACTAAGGTCAAATTGTCACTTTCTAAGATGTCTAAATTTTATTTTATTATTCATAGGTAATGTTACTATTATTTAATATTTATAAGGGTCATATTACTATTCATAAGGGTAGGTTACTATTCATAAGGGTAGGTTACTATTCACTAAAATTATTTTTATTTCATTGGACTCCAAAAACTATCTTGAACACAACCGTGAATGTTGGATTTTTAAAATTCCAAACATAGGGGTGACAAAATTATGATTAAAGGTCACTTATCACTTAGTAGTTCATTATTTTGTGTTTTTATGACATAGATATAAGAAGGGAATTTTCCATTGAAAAACTTTGGGTCGTTACAATGCTTGTCTCGCCATATCAGTGATATGTGGAAGACTTAATGAAACCTCTCTAGCTATGGGGGTAGGGAGAGAACTACTGGAAAATTTACCTATAACCATTGTTTAAAACTATGGGTATATCCCCTAAAACTGTGGGTATAGGCTATACACACAGTTTTTGGAACAGTGGGAAACCGAGGCATTGGGATATTTCCCTGACCTATACCAACAGTTTTTTAAAACTATGGATATAGCTATTTTACCCTGATTCATAGTCTTATTTCCATGGTTAAACCATGGGTATAAAAGTTATGAAAAATCATTTTCCCACGGTTTTCAGATCCTTCGGTATAATATACTATAAAAACGATCAAATTTCATATAAAAATTCTAATTGAAATATTGAACCCGCAACTTGAAATATCGGATCCTACAAGATAGCCAACTGAGCCACATAACCATTGAATATATATGCGTACATATACCTATATATATTAATATATATATCCAGCCAATAAAAAAATCTTCCATCGAGTTTATAACCCTCGATGTTCTGTGCTAAACTATAGAGTCTAACCAACTCAGCTGGGTTAATTACTTTTATTTATTTATATATATGTTTAATAATATTAATTACAACTGATTTTTGGAAAACAATAAACCCTGGTTTTGAACCCCCATTCCGTGGATGCGCATGAAATCACATACCACTATGATACATTGAGTTATTACAATATATTAATATAAACATTAAAATATATATATTTAAAAACTGGATTACAAAAAACAATAGTAGAAGATTCAAAACATCATATCTCTGAGAAGGCAGAATCAGGTTACCACTACACTCAACAGAACATCAATTACATATACATTTATAATATTATATTTATTTTTTTCATTTAAAAATTAAGGGACCCTATACTCACGGTTCAGAAAAAAAACGTGGATATAGGTGGCATCTATACCAACAGTATTTTCTAATCCTTGGGTACAGGTTTATATACTAAAGGATATAACTATGGTATATGAGAACCTTGGGTATAACTTCCACCTATACCCATGGTTCAATGTACACTGTGGGTATTGTTTTTCCTGTGGTTCTCCCATGAATGTTTTTGGCTTCGCGCGCTTACTCGGGTACCTTATACCAACAGCTTAGCTTCAATCTTGGGTATATGTTAGAAAATTTCACCAATATCCACGATTCATGAAAACTAAGGGTATAGGTGAGTCAATACCTAATTTTTTTGGGAAAACCATGGGTATAGACCCATTTTCTAGTAGTGGAGGTAGAATGAAAACATTACATCGCACTTTATGTTCTAGAATAGCCTGATAATACACAGGGATATCCCCCCCATAAACTCTTGAAATCCTCATAATGTGGAGACTCTTATGTAAATTTTATCTCCAATATCAAATTATAAGAAGAAATCAATAGATTCATTGTAATATTTCCTTCACCTCTAGGATTTCATCATTTTCTCATGGATGACTTGTAATTTCCCCATCGTCACCTCCACCATGATCAAGCCCACAATAGATGTCATGAAGATCTCTTTCTATCACAATAGTGACATGTTGGGTCTCACATATAGTTAATCAAAAGGAAATAATTCAATGGTAGAGTAGTAGATGTTGATATATACAAACTATATTGAAAGAATGTTACCATTATTTAACAGATTGAATTCTATCATGTATTCCCTCACCATATCTTCAAATACAATGATTGTTCTCTTAGTGTGCATCAAATTCTAATGATGTAAGGATATCCTCATCAAATGTTTTGATCAATAATGCCTTATATAGGGAACTCCACAATCATTATGTAATCTAAACATCATGATCCGACAAAATCATTAATGGAACACCAAGATGTTGAATAATATGATATATTTTTAACAATGCAAAACTCTACACTAATCATTGATACCTAATGATTTGGATATGTGGAAACATTATTTTTTTGGTCAACTGTCACCTAGATGTAGTCATTCACATCACTATTCATGTTATTCCTATAATAAATTCCATGGATATAGTATCCAATTTCCACTATGGTATCTTAATGGGATGAAATAAACATTCTAGAACATGGTTCTCAAAATTATCCTATGGAAAATTAAGGAACTGAGAGATGAAATCTGCTACAATACATCTCATTCAATCTGACCAAAACATTTTTTGATGTTCGGAGAACATATTATCCACATTGGGATGTACAACTAGTTCAAATGTTCTTAACATGAACTTCTGTTCCTCCACCAACACGACAGGGATTATTGTCCATCCATAAAAAATATGTAATGATTACTTCCATAATAATAGACATATTGGGACTCTCTTATTGATATCTAGTCTTGTAATACCACATGGTCGATGTATCCCATCTAGGAATCTCTCACATTCTCATGAAGTGGGGGATTTAACATAATAAAGTGCAGAAACATAGTACCCTCCTTCAATAATAGTGTATGCTTCGTGGAAGCTAACTCTACTGAAGCCTCCTATAAAAAAATGGATCCTAAGAACTAATACAATGGGATTATAACCATATTATTAATTACCCTATAGTATAGACTATCTAATAGTCATTTAATTGTATAATCTCAATCCATTTTTTATTTCTCATGTTTATGTATCTCTGCATGAATAAATACATGACAGTCTGATTATCTATGTAATCCACAATTTTCTCTTCCAATGTTAGTGAAAACAGATCCTAATGTAATAAACTACATTTTCATTCTCCAGATTAAGAGTCACATATTTATTATCATGGGGTCTCATCTTCCTTGAATTGTATGTGATAACAACTTACCATTACCTCAACTCGAAGCCAAGCCATGGTCGTGAGGCATCATAATGCACTGAAAACCCCATGCCTCCCTCTAGTAGTTTCTACATGTTATGAGACATAAAAATCATACCCAAATACAAAATGGACATCGGTCACTACTCAAACATGGAAAACGGATTCCCTTTGTGTGTTAGGGTTGTCAAAGTGGCAGCAGTTTTGGAAGAGTCTTCCAAAAAAATCTTATAGTAACCTGTAAGGCCATGAAAGCTATGCACGTCAAACATTATATTGGGTGGATATGAAGAAGTAAATAAATAAATATTTTATTGGTATATGGACAAACCAGATAACGGAAAAAAAATTCCCTAGAAGTTGAACCTTCTGAATCAAGAATGGGTACTTTAACATCATTCTATAGATCTAGTCCTATCGATTCAAATCTATGACTACAATCAAGTGAATTATATGATCCTCAATGGATTCTAATTATATGAGTATATCATTGAGGGTGAAGGAAAAAATTTTCGTTGTATGGATGAGAGAACTAGTTCATCAAATACATTATTATTGTGGTAGAATTTATCACACCAAAAGCCATAACTATGAACTCATAGTGTCTATAGTGACATTTTAATTACATCTTTTGAATATCGTCCCCCTGAATCATTAACTGGTGGTATTTGATCCTAAGATTGATCTTCAATAAATAACATTCACATAAAAAATTGGTCAAATAGTTCATAAATCCATATCAATGAGAACTTCTTATTTATCATGGCAGAGATTATATGATGATAATTATTAAAAACTCCTAAGATATCATATTCCATTGTCCTGAATGACTCCAATGGTGCCTAAGGGGACCCACTGGGTCTGATGAGCCCAATATATAAAAGGCCATCAAATAGAAACATCAACTCCCAAAGCATTGTTGAGGCCATCTGATATTCCAAACATGATATCATAGTGCTTTCAGAATGAAATTCATTAAAAAAACTCAACATCCCTCTGGGGAGGTAGTCTAGGAATGTCCTTGAGGTTGACTTTATTACAATCCTCCACTATTAAAGGAATCTAGATTCTAGAAGATCATTATACACCAAGGGATGAACTCACTAACTAATTGGTGATTGGATAAAACTTCCTACACAAAGAGTCCACATTCCCTACCATGATATATCTCCCTATAGAATTGAATAATATTGTCCCACGAGTGATCATGCATTGGACTTATCTTCAGGTATTGTCGATCTAATCACGGACCATTGAAACCCAATTAGTACAAAATATGACATCATACAGATCCTTATAGAAAGTAGAAATTTACTAAATGACCCGTTATCCACCATGTGATAACTCTAATTTCCGAATGATATAATATTTTGAAAAAATGATTCTTATATAAACCTAAAGACAAATCTACTGGGTGAGCACCTCAATAAAGATATATATCTCTTGCACCGTGAGTGAAGAGAAAAAAAAAGTTAATAACATGAACAAATTTCTACTAATAATAATGCAAGAGTAGAAATGAGACAAACAAAAATTATAATCATATTATTATCGTTGGGATTATAAACAAGTAAATCATACATCTTTCTATGATCCCAACTGTTATCTCCATATGCGTAAAATTCCCACCTGGTGGTGGTGGTGGAAGAATATAAAAAAAATTCACCATACATATCGCATCCCACTACTCTGCCCACACAATCTCCCTTGCGACCACCATGTCCACACCTCTAAGATCCCTATTCAACACATTTCCTCTATCGTGGAGATCCATCATGTGACCTCTTGTGATGCTCGTGACTTTTGGTAAATCTTTTTCATAATATGCAATGATTCCCATAAAGAGTAAAGAACCACCCCTCTCTAGGATACCCTGGAACAATGTCCTTCCTCTAACTACATGCTTGATTCTGAACATAGCGAGGTTTCATGAATTGAGATCCCAGAACATACTATCTTCCTACATCTAAAAATGAATCAACTCTATTGTTACAACTACCATACCCAAAAATATAGATTCTGAATGAAGGAATGATCTCTTTAACCAGTTCTCATGACATAGGTGGGGATGCATAATGCTATCATGGATCATAATGTGGAGTCCCTACCCAATATTATGTACCTAGACTAATCCATCTAGAATCATGTCAATGGATAACCATTTAAAGTTTGTGATCCTCATTGCATACTCATCCATCATCATCCCTCCCTATTGTAGCTCCATATTCTCTTAAATCCATACTAATTACAAGTATGAGGGGTTTTATCCTAACACAATACATAATAGATGTTAGTCTATCAGAGGGTACACACGTCATCAAACTATGTAATGAGACTCCCCCAACACCCCTACTAATTTATATAAAAGACTAGATACTAGTACAACAACTTCATTAATCGGTGATTAGATAGGACTGAGGATATAGACCACTAAATCAATCTAATACACTACTACAAGAGGATATGTCTCTCCTTGGATCTTGAGTAGTTGATGGCCTTAGAACCCACAGAGTGTGACAAGCCTACATGCATCATCGTCCTACTCTGGTAGTATGATATGCTGCTTGATAGAATGTTGTTCTACTAAAAACCCTACTAGAGGTAGTTGATTGGAGGATTTACCTCAAACTAAGGCCTCATTTCCAGTGAGATCTCCTTCATGATCCATTTATAGAACCATTGATGGTTTTAATCATATTGGAAACCTAATATTTAACAATATGTAACATTTTTAGATGAGAATCTATATATAAATATCAACAACAATGGGGAACAGACTCAACTAGGAAATTCAAGGAATGAATCAATTACGATCAATATAACATAGATCCCTTCAAAATATGTCTTGTTGTTCAAAGTCAATAATAAGATATTCATGGTTCTTGTGAATTTATATGTTGTCCATACACACCATTAATGGATTCCCAAGAAAGAGAGATAGAATCGAGACACTTTGAATCTATTTCCCAAAACCCAACCAATATCCATGTAAAAGGATTTGTCTGAAACACATTCCCATGATCCAACTAACATTGATACCAATCTATAAAGAATGAAACTAATATAAGGATCAAGAAATAAACTATCACACCTCCATAATATATAGGTTGTTTCCTGACATTAAATAAATATGTAAACAT
Source organism: Viscum album (assembly GCA_963277665.1). NCBI lineage: Eukaryota > Viridiplantae > Streptophyta > Magnoliopsida > Santalales > Viscaceae > Viscum > Viscum album. The sequence continues at coordinate 80,595,806 of OY728165.1, read as the reverse complement.
AAGGAGTAATTGTCCTGTTTACCTATATGAACACGCACATCCATAATGATGAAAAGTTTGAAATGTAAATATTAAAATTTTAAAAACAACTAAAAATTATTCTAAACATACCTACACATGTATAATGGAAAATTATACGGTGGTGAAAACTAAAAATTAAAATGGAAAAATACAATCACAATTAGAAATATGTCCCAACCTAGAAAATGGAAAATTAATATAATGAATGATTCATTCTCAGCATCTCCAAGATACGACCAAAGTATATTTTCCTAATAACCAAGTATTCCTATGTTCATATGAGGTCACAATAGAATTTTACTTCATCTACAATAGTCACAAAAAACATTTGAAAATCAAAATGAGAAGTTAGTATATAGATATTTAGTAGGAAGAACCAAATGCTATTGGGGGGCAGTAAGACATACCATTCGAAAAGAAAGACAGTAGTTTCCAGATATAGTCAAAGAGAACAATTCAACCCAAATAATGTGTTAATGTAACCTCATCCAAACACACAGGAAAAAGAAATGAGTAGATAAACTACAAGGTGAGTCATCACCACCTATAACATGAGGTTAGAATTATCCAACCATGAAAATAAGAACACATAATGCATTTGCCATGCATCTTGCCCCATTAACTCTATAGTATGTAGAGAAACAAATTTCATGATGTGGATACAAATTGATATATATATATATATATTATTAGTGAAATATTCATAAAAAAGTGATTAAAGGGATCTCTACCTCACATTTCATCCTATGTAGAAGAATAGAATTTTTTTAAATAATTCAATATTGATGGCCAAACTCATATGAAACTGCTGAGAATTAATTATCCAAGTCAAGATACACCTCATTACTGTACCAAACAGTCAATTGGACACATGTTCAATATAAAGGACTCATGAAAAATTATTTTAGGTGGTTATACGTTAACATTATCTATAGATGATCGGAAGTAATAGTGACATGGGGTTCATCTATTATATCATGAGGACCCACGCCATATGTTTATTGGGGGTTTCACTTGGTAATGTAGAGGCACCATGCCCATGATGGTGTGGGGTTCTACAATAATGGTTGGTGAACTAATCAATAGTCTGTTAGGGGTAGGGGCCAATATAATCACTTAGGCCTTATTCCTATATGTAAATTGTTTCTAATCATAATGCAATGACCTCTGGTCTGGTACCACGTTTTGGTTACATTATAGTCATCAGGGACTAACACACAAATACAATGGGGGGACCCACATTGATGGTAGTTGTAAATGAATCACACCTATACTGATGAGGTTTTCACACTATAGGTCAAGGAATCCACTTCCCTACTAAAAAGGGTACAACACTTTAGTCTCTATTGATTTTGTTTTTCACTACCAGCACTTGGTGTCACCTCATTAAGCATAGTGGTATGAAAATTTCACATCAAATCATGATTTCCAAACAAGAAGGAATTATTGTGTTATATGAATATAAACACTTTGGATGGGCTACTAAGAGGACAAAATCCATGATTAAAATAAAGGATATATATAACATTGATTTTTCCTCAAAAGACGCGATGGGGTATATTGTGTGTGAGGGAAAAAACATGGCAGGTGGTCCCACTCCAACTTTTCTTCATGTCCCTAAAAAACACATGGATTATATCCCATGTAGTAGTACATTTGGTGTAGGTGGCCTATATAGCATGTTTATGCTAAATAGGTTGGGATTGGGTGAAATTGGTCATGTATGAGTTCCAGACCCCATATCCATGAACCAGGTCCTGTGTTTGTGTACTAACCATATGTTTGTGTACTTTAGTACATTATAATGTACATAGAAATGTACATCCACATTGGTTCATTACCTTTGGATCACCTACATGATATATCGAACCAATTAAGGATCAAACTTAATGCCAATAGAATACATTCTATTTCATCAATATAATTATCAAAACCCTTGGCCTCACTACTTAGTGGGATACCCATTCTATATTCATCCTTTCACATGGCATGTATCCTTGTTTCCAACAGAACTTTTGATCTGCAATCCACATGCCAGATCTGATAGTTTCACTTTACTCATTCATAGAACATTCCATGAATCCATCTAGGATGTGTGGATCTAAATGAAAATCATGTTTTCTGGTCATTTTTTCTTGGATTTGGACTCTGTTCATCCATTATTTTCCTAATCACAACCCACAAACCACCAACCCTTCCACTCTTTATTAAACAGTTTTTGATTTTCAAAAATACCATCACACCCTCTCAATAAACCCATTATAGTTTATATTCCCTTTATATATTCATTATATCTCAATCGAGCATTGTTATGTGGTATTATATAGCTTAGTACAACTCAAAAATGTCAAAACGGGGATGCATGGTGCGTACTGCCAATGTGTGTGGATTCTAAATGCCCATTGTAGACCCATTTTAGATGGCAGCTAGTTTAAACAACATATTCCATACTCAAACATATTCCAAGGTTACTAATATGATATAAAGATTAAAAATAATCCATTTTTCATTACAAAGATGTGTTGGTGTAATTTAAAAGAAACATAAAATTCTTATGATATTATATTTGGGATCACTGGGCCGTGAAATAGCACGTCGTCTTAGCGCCTATATCAAGAAATATATCTATAAATATTTCAATGTCTGACAAGAAAAATTCATGTCTCTAAAATAATGATTAATTGGTTAAAATATCAATACCTCATCATAAAAAATATACTACTAGTATTATATCAATATAGTGAAAATAACCTTAATAGATATAAAAGAATAAATAAAACTGAAATATATCGTAAAAATAAATACATCTTTTATATCCACATTCACATTAAAATTTACGTCCTCTAAGGATCGTACTAAACATAAACCATTGACTATTGGATTGGGTGGGTGATGTATGTAAATGATTTGGGGGGTTCATTGGAAAAATGGAGTTCTAAAAATGTGTGATGATGAGTGGAAAACATGTTCCCTTTTATAATTGATGGGTGTGACACACTTGGAATTAGTTAATGTATAAAATTAATATAAATTAAATTTCATAAAAATTTTGGAAATACATTGATATAATTGAAGGATATAATTTTTATGATTCTAAAACATTTTAAACAATTATTATTTTATAGGACTATTTAATTTTTTCAGAATTATTAATTTATTTTAACTCCCTCATAACCCTTCTTAATATAACCAAGATATAAATGTTCACCACTATCCAAGGGACACAAATGTCTCTATAAAAGGAAGGGAAAATGAACAATGCACCATGGTGGATATTTTAAACCATATCCAATTATCCTTTTAAACGATTGGATTTTTATGAACATTATATCATTTACTGGAATATTTTTTAATATAAAATATAAGTAATATTACTACTTAATCATTACCAATTTAAATATCAATTTAAATAAAAAATTTCATTATGAAACAAATAAAAATTAATATTAGTTATAAGAATTATTTTATCTTGATATGAACATATAAGTGCGATTTAGAATCAAGAGGGTTGTATTTTGTATTATTAAATACATAAAATAAATTATAATACCTTTTCAATGAAACTTGGAAAAACATTCGATAAAATTAAATATTCAATTATTTTAGTTTTACACCACTCATTAAATAGATTAAATTATATATTTTGGGGTTTTGGTATCCTATATAATTTTATTTTTGACATTAATTAGATGATTTACCCATATCATGTTGTCAAATATTTTCTATGGATACTATTTATAATGATAAAAATAAAATGATATTTATTTAAAAAAATGTAACCCAAATTATTATAAATATGTGGGTTGATTTTAAAAATTTATTTTTTAGAATTAGTAGAAATCATTATTAATTTAAATGTGTAATATGCAAAGAAAATTTGTTAATAGAAATATGTGTTTTATGCCCAAGAATCGTTATATTCCAAATTAAGTTATAATAATGTTTATGTTGTAATTAATTAATATATATATAACATAATTAGTATCATGTTACATTAATATTAAATCCATAGAATAATGGAATATTTTAATTAAATTAAATGATAGTTATCAAAAAATGGTTATTTTATAGTATTAATTGAAAAATCATCCTTTTCAAAATACTACAAAATTTTTACAGTATGATAATTTTGATATGATGAATTCAAAAATGATATTATTTTTGTAAATTTAATTACATATTTATTTGTAATTAATTTTAATATTTCTCAAAAAATGAAAATATATTTTGACAAATACTAATATTTAAAAAATATAACGAAAACACTAAAAATTGAGTTAATATTTCAAAAACAAGTGTAGTACACCTCGGTTCGAGTACATAACCCATTTCCTCATGGTCTTTTAATTTGGTGTGTATTAAAATTGGGATTTTCCATCAAATAGAGAGTTTCTATACAATAGAGTGTTTCCATAATATATAGTGATTCCATAAAATAGAGTGTTTCCATAATATATAGTGTTTCCAATAATTTTTATTTTTCCATAATTTTGGTTGTTTCCATAATGTTGGTTGTTTGCATAAATTTTGATATTTTCATAATGTTGGTTGTTTCCATAAATTGGGGTTAACATAAAGTGTGATGTTTCCATAAAAAATGTGTTTCCATAAAAATTGTAAATGTGAAGGATGATAGAATTTTAGGGTTTTATAAGGAGTGTTGGGAAAATAATTAAGGTCTCACAATCTATACACATTTGGAAGAAAACCTTTTGTCAAATCTTGCACAGAGGTCTAATATAGATCCTATTTTCTAGGAGCTTGCTAGTTTTTTCACTTTTTATTTCGTTTTGGAAGCAAAACGTCCCTAATTCGATATTACTCTCCCTAGAAGGCTGTACCACCCTTCCCACATGAGTTGAGGCCGTTCTGGTGCCTTCCCTTGGTGATTTCGAGTCTGATTTTGAGGTATGTCCCCATTCTTTATGGATTTGTCATGATTTCTTAGATCTTCTTTGATCTACATCTCTAATCTCCATTCATTCTCAGATATGAACCTAATGTGGGTAGATATACATTTTTGGATGCCAAATATTTCAATGTTGAGTCGTGATATTTCTAGGATAAGATATTTAAATCCACTCTTCAAGAATCGACCCGCATTCTTGTTCATTCTTCATCTTTTGTTGACATTTCATCAGGTTCTTTGAGGTAGGCAGCTTCTCTCTCAACTCCTCTTGATATAATATATTATCTTAGAGTCAAATCGGTTTATAGATTGTTTAACTCTTGGAAAGTATTAATTTTTAATGATTTATGGTTTTTGTGAAATTGTGTGATCTTGTTGAATAGTTGTGAAAAAGGATATTTAATTTAAAATGATGATTTTAAATTATGGATTTTCTTGAATTGATAAATGGTTGATTAAAAAGTTGTTTTTAATAGAAATTGATTTCAATAAAAATAAAGTTTTATTGAAATGGTTGGGAGCTGATATGGTTTGGCATCTAAATGGTTTAGATGGAAATCGTTTTCAATAAAAAGCTGTTTTTATTGAAAGGTTTATTTTAGCTTGATCGTTGGGAATATGTTTTCTGTGTTCATATTGCATATATGGGCCTTGGTTAAAATATTACCTTGTGCTCAATCCCAAAGGTTTAATGGCACATGGGAATTACATATACGGTGCTTGGTTGAAATATGACCTTTTGCTCGGTGCCAATTGATTGATGGCACATGGAAAACAATTACCTTGCGATGACTTGGAAGATCGATGAGAGACTGCTCATGAGTATGGAACTGTCATAATGAAGAATGTATTGTTGGAATAATGAGTTGGGAAATGGTTGGGTATGCCAAAAAAGTGTTTGTGAAATGGTTGTTAAGCATGTTTTGTTCTTTTTCTGGAAAAATGACTTGCGGGAAAATTGGATTCAATTTCTCTTGCAATGCCTTTGGTTATGAATGGTTTCGAAAACTTGTTTATATTTAGTTATAAATTGCTTTTTGAGAAAATTTATTATATAAATTTTTTTTATATAAATGTGGCTAACTCTTCTATCCAATTGGTCAGAGTAGGTAAGTCATTGGGGAAAACCTACAGAGTTTTAAACTCATCCGTGCTTTGGCACGTTGTTGATTTTTTGATGTTATATTCCAGGACACAGGTAATGGTAATGAATCATGTTGCTAGTGGCTCATGGTGATGATTGAGCGATGATGTGGATCTTTGAGCTTGTGGAGCTAGGAGTTTTAGTGTCTCTAGAGAGTCTTGAGTTATTAATCTGCTGTGTACTTTGATGCATATTTTAGTCTTCTATTGTTTTGTAAATTGATGTAGTTTGTTATGAAAGAAGTTTTTATTCATCAATCATTTTGTCATGCATTTTATAGTGAGTTGTTTGTTATGGTTAGTTTATTGGATTATTCTTTAAAGGGTAAATCGTTCTCCACTTGTACTTGAAACCCTTTAGCATTTATTTCCAACATTTGGTACCTTGGGGATGTGGGTTATGACCTAGTAATGAATCATGGCACTCTCAAGCCAATGAGAATTGGAGGGTCATCACAAATGGTATCAGCTTGTTCGGTCCTTTACTAACAAGTAGTCATCGATGTTCCTAGTTTTGGAGATGAAAATTCGTCTTGTCTATTCCTTGGGTGGGAATATTAGAAAGGAGTAGGATTGGAGGAACTATAAATATATAGCATAAAAAGACATAACTAACCCTTTTATGCTGAACTACAAGTTACCAGGGAGTTGGGTAAATAAGTGTTTGGAGTAACTTTTAGGATTTTGAAATCTTATTGTCATTGGTTTATCCAATTATATAAGCATGACATGCAATATAGAGGAATGACATCCCACTAAGAGTGCATAAATCATTATGAGAAATGATCATTTTTTAATTATATGGAATTGGTTTTCAAATGAATGATTTTGAAAAAGAGAATGATTATTTTATTTTGAAAATGGTTTAATTTTCTAAAGCATTTGATGTTGTTTCAAAAATATTTGAACCTGGGAAAAATTATGATTAGGAAAACACTATTCTGATAGTTGATGTGATAGAATTTGAAATTCTAAGACAAAAATTTCTAGAAAGTGAGATGGATGGAGTTTGTTGCTAGTTTAGAAAGTGGCGCCCGGTAGATGTCGTCAAAACCAACCCGAAAAGGATGTTGAGAATTTAATTACACCCGAGCCATGGGTGACCCAACAGTTGGTCCAAAGCTTCACTTAGGATTTTCAAACCATTGAGTTTGGAATACAAGTGGATACCCCATTTATGATATCTATAAAAGATGAAAATCCAAGTGGATGATGTATGGATGTCTTCACTAGAGGAGGTGATAACCCTATCACTAAGATGATGAGGAAGTGGGGAGTCAATTCTATATGTTTAAAACATAAAATTATGCCATCTCTGTAAAAACTCCAAACTGTTTTCGGTGATAGATAATTTAGAGCCTTCATGTGAAGAGCTTGTATTATAACTGTTGATGAATCTGAGCTGAAATGGGACTTCTTGATGTTAGATAAGGATGTCTATGATGTAATCCTATATATGGATTGGATACCAACATCCATTTCTCATATATACTATTATAGGGTAATTGTTAGTTTCATGACGAAGGAAGGCATCAACCATCTATTTATAGGAGAGTGGATTTAAAAAAAGAGTGCGAGGATCTTGTTGGCACCAATGGTGGGAACGATCTCTTACCAATTGGAAGCATTGACTTTTGAATCAATCGAAGAGATCAAGGAAAATAGTTTTCTTGCTATTGTGGATCAATTTCCATATGGATTTCCTAATAAATTCTTAGGTTTACAACTTCTAAGGTAAGTGGAGTTTACGATTGATCTCATTTAGCGGACCAGTCAAATTTCCCTTCCATCTTATAGGATGGAACCAACAGAGTTATGATAATTGAACGTGTAGTTAGAGGAGCTTGAAATAAAGGGTATCATTTAACCATGTATGTCTCCATGGGAAGCACCAGTTCTATTTGTGAAGAAGGTATATGGAACTCTTCAGGTGTGTGTTGATTACCATTAGCATAACCAAGTTATGATAAAGAAGAGATATTCACTTCCATGCATTGTTGATTTGTTGAATCAATTATGGGGAGATCAGTGGTTTTCCAAGATTGACATGCGATTAGGATATCAAAAATTGAGAGTTCAGAAAGAGGATAGTCAAAAGATAGATTTTAGAAGTTGATATGGGCACTATGAATATATAGTCATGCATTTCATTCTATCAAATGCCCTAGTAGTCTTTATAGAATTAATAAATTGGATATTTCAACAATATATGGATTCTTTTGTTGTGGTTTTTATGGATGAAATTTTGTCCTATAAAATGACAATGGTTGATCAAGAGGTGCACCTAGAAACAGTGTTACAAATTTTTAGAGATCGTCATTTTTATGCCAAATTATCAAAGTGTGATTTTTGCATACAATAAGTACGATTTCAAGGCCATGTCAATTCTGATGAAGGCATTTAATTTGATCCTATTAAGATAGAATCCATTATATCATGGCAACCACCGAAGAATGTTTTTCAGATACGATGTTTTCTTGGTCTACATGGTTACTACCGATGCTTTGTGAGTGATTTATCACGACTAGCTTCACCAATGATAGCTCTAAAAAAGAATAATGCTACATTCCAATGGACAGAGGAATGTCCGATGTCTTTACAAGAACTGAATGTTCGGCATACATCGACAGCTATCTTGATCTTGATAGAATCACGATAGGTGCATGAGGTGTATTTTGATGCTTCAGGATCAGGTTTGGGTTGTGTTCACATGAAAATTGATCATGTGATTGCTTTTGGTTCACGTCAGTTGCGGGTGCATGAGATGAATTACCCAACACATGATTTGAAGTTAGTTTTAGTCGTTCATGCTTTGAAAACATGGATCCATTTTCTCATTAGTGATAAATTTACTGTGTTTATGGATCACAAAATCATGAAACACATTTTCTCACAATGAGATTTGAATCAGTGGAAAATGAGGTGGATGGAGTGTCTCCAAATGATTGACTTTTACTCAATGTACACACTAGGGAATAGAAATTAAGTAGTGGATACATTGAGTATAATTTCATATTCTCAGTTGGTGAAAGAAGCATTAGATGAATGGTAGTTGATATCAGTTTGAGCTTACATGCATGTGCAATGTGAACACTGAGGTGATGTAGCAGCTTTCTTTTCGGCTACGCTTGTTCCTGATTTCGTAATAATGATCAAAGAGTCACAAACTTCTGATGCAAAATATCTAGTTGTAAGTTCAAAACTCAATGGTGGGGACAACATTGATGGCTGGAAACATGATGGAGGTTCGGTTTTGTGTTTCAGAGATCAGATGGTTGTACCTATGATTTTTCTAGAATGACTCCTTCATGCTTACCACCATTCAAGATGGGTTGTAGATTCAGTTAAACGAAAGATGTATAACGCATTGAAGGGGCAATTTTGGTGTAGCGGCATGAAAAGGAAGGTGGTCCAGTTCATCTTGCGGTTCTTAACATGTCTGCAGGTTAAAGAAAAGAATCAATGACCAGCTAGTATGTTACAATCATTGCCCATCCTAGTATGGAAATGGGATCAAATAACAATGGATGTTTTTATAAGTCTTCCAAGAACCATCCGGAAACACGATTTCATTTGGGTGATAGTGGATCATCTAACCAAGTCATCCCATTTCATCCCGATTCGTGAAACACATACAATAGGGGATCTTAAATAATCAATATCCATGAAGTGGTAAAGATTCATGGGGAATGAGTTTCAATACTCTCAGTTAGATATCTAAGGTTCGCATCTCGTTTCTGGAAATCATTATAACAAGCCCTTGGAAATCAGTTTACTGTGAGCACCGAGTATCATTATCAAATAAGTGATAAATCCAAGCATACAATAAAAAAATTTAAAGACATGTTTCGGACATTAATTATTGATTTTTATGGATCATGGGAGGAGAATATTCCCTTAGTGGAGTTCTCATACAATAACAGCCATCAATCCCAAATATGCATGGCTCCGATTGAATCATTGTATGGTCATCCTTTCCATTCTCCACTATATTGGGTGGAAATGGGTAGAAATTCAATAGTCAGGTGAATACATGTCCAAGAAATAACAGAGAAGCTCCAGTTGATTATAAATAGGAAGGAGATAGCTCAGAGTTGTCAGAAATCTTATGTAGATCACCATCGAAGATCGTTGTTGTTCGTTGTTGGTGATCATGTTTTCTTTAGGATATCTCCAAGGAATAGACATTATCATTTTGGAAAGTAGGGAATGCTATATTATAGATACATTGGCCCTTTTTGGATAATTTAATATGTTGTAGAGGTGGAATATCGGTTGGCATTACCACCATGTTTTAGTTCGGTGCATAATGTGTTCCATGTATCCTAGTTAAATAAGTATAACCCCGATCCTAACCATGTGATCAAATGGGATAAAATTGAGCAAGAACAAGATGCATCACTGGTACATATTCAAGTGCAGATCATGAATAGAGAAGAGAATGTTTTTAATGGAACGAGCATCGGCCTTGTGAAGGTCTTATGGTAACATGGTCAGATTCAGGAAGAGACTTGGGAACATGAGAATGAAATGAAAGAGCACTATCCGGAACTCTTTTTGGCCATCAGAGGTTGTGTTCATTCTATGGACGGAATGACCAATGGTGGGGAGAATTTAGTACCCTGGAGTTCAGGTACATAACCCATTTACTCATGTTTTTTTAATTTTTTGTGTATTAAAATATAGTGTTTCTATAAAATAGAGAGTTTCCTTAAAATAGAGAGTTTCCATAAAATAGAGTGTTTCCTTAAAATAGTGAGTTTACATAGTATAGAGTGGTTCAATTAACATGGATGTTTCCATAATGTTAGTTTTTTCCATAAATTTGGATACTTCTCTAATATTGGTTATTTCCATAAATTGGGGTGCTTCCATAAAGTGTGATGTTTCATAAAAATTGTGTTTCTCAAAAAAGGGTAAAGGTGAAGGATGGGAGAGTATGGAGGTTTTATATGGAGTGTAGGTAAATTAATTACGGTCGCACAATCTATACACGGTTGGCACAAACCATGTGGACAAATATTTAGTAGAAATGAAATATAGATCCCATTTCCTACAAGCATGCTTGTTTTTTCTCTATTTATTTCATTTTGGAATCATAACGCCCCTATTTCAATATTACCCTCCCTAAAGGGACGGATAAGCCTTCCCACATGATTTTATGCCATTCGAGAGCCTTCCCTTGCAGATTTTAAGTATGATTCTTGAGTTATGTCACAATTCTTTACAGATTTATCATGATTTCTTAGAAATTCTTAGATCTACTTCTACGATCTACATTCTTTCTCAGATCATAACCAATAGTTGGTATATCTACATTTTTGGATGCCAAATATTTCAATTTTGAGTCACGATCTTATAAGGATAAGAGATCTAAGGCCACTCTTGGAGAATCGACCTGCTTTCATGTGCGTTCTTCGAATGTTGTCAATGTATCATCAAGACCTTCGAGGTAGGAGGCTTCCCTCTCAAATCCTATTGATAGAATTTATTTGAATATATTCATATTGGTTTATTTATTTTGAAATTCATGGGAAAATATTCATTTTTGATGACTATTGGTTTTTGTGAAATTGCATGATCTTGTTGAATAGTTGTGCAAAAGGGGGTTAAATATAAAATGATGATTTTAAATTATGGATACTCTGGGATTGTTAAATGGTTGATAAAAATTTGGTTTAAAATATATATGGTATTCAACAAAAATGTATTTTTATTTTAATGGTTTGGAGTTTAAATGTTTTCGAATTTAAATGGTTGTGACGGAAATAGTTTTCAATAAAAATGTTATTGTATTGATAGTTTTATTTTGGATTGATCATTGGGCATAAGTGTTGTGTGTTCATATTGCATATATGGGACTTGGTTGAAATATGACCTTGTGCTCGGTTCCAAAGGTTTAATGGGACATGTGAATTACATATACGGGGCCTGGTTGAAATATGACCTTGTGCTTAGTTCCAATGGATTGACAAAACAAGGGAAACAATTACCTTGTGATTACATGGTAGATCGACGAGAGACCACTCATGAGTACGGAACTATCATAACAAATCACGCATGGTTGGTAGCATGGGTTGGGAAATTGTTGGGTATTCTAAAATGGAATGTTTGTGAAATGGTTCTTAATATTGTTTGGATTTTTTGGAAAAATAACGTGCTGGAAAACTTGTTTCAATTGTTCTTGTAATTACTTTGTTTATGAATGGTTTTCAAATCCTTTTTAAATTTAGTTATAAAATGCTTTTGACAAAATGTTTTATATATTCTTTTTTTATATAAATGTGGCTAACTCTTCTATCATAGTGGTGTGAGTAGATAATTCATTGGGTAAAACCTACTGAGTTTTATACTCACCCCAACTTTTGCACGTTGGTTCTTTTGCTGATGTAAAATTCTGTGATAAATATAAAGGTAAATCATCTTTTTGTTAGTGGATTGTGGTGATTCTGGGGAGATGATTTGGAGCTTGGAGTTTGTGGAGCATGCAGTTGTTGTGTCTTTTGAGAGCCTTCAGTTGTTCAACCTCTAAGTACTTTGATGCTTGGTTTAGTCTTCTATTGTTGTATACTTTGATGTAGTTTGAAATAAATGAAGTGTTTATTTTTCACTTATTTGTTCATGCATCATATAGGGAATGTTTGTTTATTGTTGGTTTATGGGTTTATTCCTTAAAGGGTAAATCATCCCCCCACTTGTACTTGAAACCCTTCGGCATTTATTGCCAGCCTTTAGCACCATGGGGATGTATCTAAAAGAATAGTAATGTCTCGTGGTACTCTCATGACAATGAGAATTGGTGAGTCATTACATCATTTGTGAAAAAAATTCATATTAGGATAATTCTAAATATTTCATAATTTCGGATACTTCTATTCATACTTCCATATTTAATGATAGTGCTATATAAGTCATATTTAAATAATCAAATTTCATGTTTTTTATACTCGATGTTGAAACACATATATAATATAAATTATGTTCCTTTATAACATATTTCAATTACATTATCCCACCCATTTAAATAAATATATCACCAAAAATTCACATTGATCTATGTACTGAAGGGCTATAAATTTTAAAATTCAAATTTTGAAAAATCACATAATTTTTTTTTTAATATAACATCTCCTTGAAAGGTGGGAAAGTGAAATACAAAGGTTATATGGAATAAAAAATAATTAGGTTTCCAAATATGATAACACTAGTATGATATTAAAATATAAATATAGAGAAAAATGCAATGTATTAATAATGATGGAGAGTGATAAAGAAAACTAATTATATGTTTACCACCCCAAATTCCTAATGATAAACAATTTATATGACCCTATATGTGACACACAACAACCACATTATACAATACATAAAATATCATTCAATATGCTTAATATTCTCTTTACATTTTGGAAAATGAAACCTTGAGTGTAATTGAATTCTAATGTTATATATCATTATTTCATAAATGATAAATTTTCTGTTATGAAGAGTATATAACATTTAATGTAAATAACATTCACTACGAATATATACATTAAATTAAATGGATATTTATTTAATACATGTAAAATAAAAATCAATTGAATGAATTTTTTTAGGGATTGTAATTTTTTAAGAAATCGGTTTCACCACATTTTTAGAAGACATGATAAAATTAATTGTTACACATTAAATAAAATTCAAATATATAATTTGATTTCAATTTTCATAGAACCTCATAGAAATTATATTATTAATATTTTGTTGATTTTTATGAAACGTATAAATTTTTAATGAAGAGTTAAAATATTTATTTATATTGAAAATTTCGTTTCGTGTAAATAATTTTAATGTTCAATTTAAATTTTATATTCCTTTTTTTAAAAAAATATTTCAATAATAATATTATTTAACTAAATTATTTCATTATATGATATTATAAAATTAATTCTGATAGTAAATCATTATATAATTATGATATGTTTCTCTTTGGAAACCTTATTTTCATCACGTTTGTGGGTGTAATGTTAAATTGGATTGATCCACTTATGTGAATTAAATTTTGAAAATTGGATTCAATATTTATATTAATAATAAATATATATAATATAACATATCCAATTAAATTTTTTAATATAATGAATTGTGAAAAAAATATACAACTATTACTCTAGTGAAGATAAAACATGGGGTTTATCAAGGAGTTAAAATAAAATGATAATGCTTAAAATGACCTACAAATTAGCCAAAAACAAATTTAATGTCCATATTTGGACCTCATAACCTATAATGGTAAGTAATGAACTATTTTTTAAGGCTTAAATAATGATATAGACACAGGAGAAATTGATTTGTTTCTAGAATTCCAAATGAGTCATCTCCCCCACTTATAAAAGACCACCTTATCTAATCCTCTCCTCAAATGTACAATGTTTTTTAGTTTAAAAAATCCCTAAAAATAAAAAAATATTTCTACCCTAAAAATATCTCATATACCCTCAACAAACCACATATCTATCCTAAGAAGTCTTTTTGTGCAAAACCATTGATTTTCTTCATAGAAGGGGAAACATTGTTAAATGGGAATTTTTCTTTTATTTTCACATTCCAAATTAAAATATTATTATACTAACATTATATAATAACATCATAGCATTCTATATAATATTTTCATGACCAATATCTATATCATATCCCATCAAAGGGTAAAGAAAACTATTGATCATGTATATAGAGGACTACCACCTCACAAATCGATTTAATTCAATTAATTCATCAACATTCATTGTTGGATATAATGATGTATTTAAAAAAAGAAATATGATATTAATTAAATTAATATTATTATATAATTATAATATAACATGAACCTTCTTTGGATCCATTCTGTTTAAAATTTGACAATGTAGCTAGTAAGTATGACAAACTACCGCCTCCCGAAATGATGTGATTTATTTTTCAATTTATATTTAAGTGGAATTTAATATGAATAGATTAGTAGAATAAATATGATAAATATAACTTCATATAGGTTATATAAATATAATATTTCATCCAATTCTTTAATATTTAAGTCATAGAATTAATGATATCATTTTTCAAGCGTGTACATGGCCTACCATCTTGATGAATTGCTGCATTTTATCTTCAATGTCCAGACAATATGAATGGTTCTAAAAATGAATATATTGAGAATATATAATATTTAGGACATTAATATAATTATTTAGATGATATTTTCAATACATTATACCATTGAAACTAATAATTTTAGATAATGAACACTATAAAATATAATGAAATTGAAATCCAAAAAATAAATATTTATGAAATTTATTTATCAAATGTATTATAAAATGATATAAGGGAATCCTATATGATATTATGAAAATTAATATGTTTTTGAAATAAATTTATATCATTTATAAAACCGTTATAAAATTTTTTATGATCATTCTTCCAAAAGGAAGTGTGGTGTAAGTTATTTCATTCCCATTTTCCTTCATTAAAGAATATTATAATTAAATGAACCTAATTTCTTTTATGTGTTGAATATAATAGTCATTTTCCATGTAATATAATTATTACATAAAATTCATGGTATTTTGGTTTTAAATATTAAATATTTTAGATAAATCAATTTTGAATTAAAATCTACAATGTGATGAAGAATTCAATTACTCAATAATAATTTTTATTAATTTTATTCAATATTATAGGATTGTATGATTAATGACTGTTGACTATAAATTTAGGTATTTCCATACGTATTATTTTTATTTTATTTTGATACTCATAATAATATATTTTTGTTTTATTCTCACTTCAATGTTATGATCATAGTATGTTTTTATTTATCAATCATAATTTTATTTAGTTGCTTTGGACATGAAATTAAATCAGAGGAAATCATTTGATCATTTTTTAGTAAAATGATTGTATATTATTATACACTTTTTCCATAGAGTTTTAATTAAATAAAATTATATTACACTCTTTGGTAAAAAAAATTGAAAGATGAAAACCATTTTTAAAAGTGATGCATCATATATCTCTTTATGAAAAACCTTTTTTCATAAAAATACTGGTTTTCTAGATTCATTTTTAAAACTATTTTCAACTCATTTATAATTTTTTATTAATGATATTTGTATTGATGTTTTAATTTTTATAAATGTTTTTTAATAAATATTTTTCACATTTTCTAATCAATTCAAATAGTGATTTTAGAAAAAAGTGAATTATTATTGATTATTACATGTAAATCATGTGTGAAATTTACCACCTTCATTATACTTTAATGTCTAAAAAATTATATTATAAGATTCAGGGCCTATTTTAAATCTATTTACTGATCAATTAGTTTTTAAAATACATTTCCATGTGAAAATATTATTTTCCACAAATATATTTGAAATACATTTTTATGGCATTTAAAATCATCAATGTCATGAAATCATTACTTTATATATGATCCACTAGGGATATGTTTTTTAGGTATAATAATTTTTATATACCAAATAAGATTATATTATATATTTCTAGGGAATGTACTGTCATTATGTTTCCTGAATAATTTATGTATTCATGAACATTAAATTGAAATAATTACTTTTATGTTATCATTGTACATCACATTTCCTGAAGATATCAATATTATTTATCCTAGATAACAATATTACATATACTCTATATTATATATATGTGTGTGTTTTCTCAATTGAATTTTAATGTATTGACTGAGAAATTAATTTTAATAGGTATTACTTAATTGATACAAAAATCAATTGATAAAGCTTATTTTTAATGAAATAGGTCAATAATTAAATATATTAGGAATGGATTGAACATGGAAAAAAGGTGGGTCTCATATATAGAAATCACCTTGATGAATCTATAGTCTCATAATGAAAATCATATGGAAATCATTTATTAAATTTGATTATGGTGTATATATACAAATCAGGATTCAACAGCCTTGTGAATGGCCTTAAATATAGTTGTTTTGTGATTCATCAGAACATGATGCCTAATAAATATGAATATCTTTCTTTATTAATTTATTTATTAGCATCAATGATTATTTTGAAATTATATTATCATTTGATGAATTTTCATTCTCTTTCTATCAATTAAATGAAATTAATTTCAAATTTTGACATTTAAGATTGATTATTACTTATCTATTAATAATAGTATGGATATATAATAAATGGTATGCGTGTTTTTTTATTTACATAAAATATTTATTTTCCCATAACTTTTCATGATATTTATATTATTTTAATTTAATGTGTGCTATGTTATTTACCAATACATATGGATTAAGATTATTAATTAATGATAACTTTATATATATTTATCATTTAATGATCTTTTGAGATCACCCTTATTTTTTTATTCCTAGGAATCCAAATTTCTTCCCTCAACATTTATACAAGAATATTTTAGTGGGAATTTTGATATTATAAACAAAATTATTTTTTAAAGTCTTTAATAAAATGTATAATTGAAGTCATATTTTTAAATTTTTTAATAATTAAAATAAAATATTATTTCATTCAAGATTCAATTCAATCTATATTAAGACAATATAATAATGTGTACACTTAATATAGGCTACAAGTTTTGGGGAAGTCATATTTGGTATCATAGGATGTTTTGATGAATCCTTGGGTAATAGAGATAAGAAGACATTGATTATGAAACATAACCATATGATAGAAATTGAGGATAAATATAGAAAACCAGCACAATGTTTTGGTACGGCAGATATTATATACATTTAACTGGTAATAAATTCTTATATGGATACTCAATGTAAAAGTAGTTCTTTTGCTGACATATCTAGGTGTAATAACTCTAAAAAAGGTACATAGGGAGTGAATCAAGGGTAACCTGGTATATAAAAATTGGATTTACTGCACACCTGGTTGTAAACCCTTGTAGGATATTCTATTAAAGATGCATCCTTTCCATACGAACTATTGTAAAGGATTTGAATAAATGATGTTAACGTATTGAGATGTTTATTCCTATGGCTCCAAAGAATGAAAATAATGGTCCATGATTAAGCTATCTAATAAATTATTAAATGGTTTTACAATTATGATTATTATTCCCCACACTATGATTTCTTTATTTTAATTAATTGTTATAACCAAATTGAATCATGTTAACATTGAATATGGAGGAAAATTTATCTAAAATGAGAAACCCATTGGTATAATGGAAGTAGATAATGATAATAGGATTATACCTTATTAGTTATCCTAAAAAATTATTAAAAAACTCTTGCATTACCAACACGTGGACTCACAAATAATAGAATGATGGAGTTCAAAAAGAGCTCATGTGGGTAGTTCCTAGAGGACAAATGGATGGTGTTCATTCACTTCATGAATATGGAAATATACACAAAAGAATGTTCCTAAATGCAATAGGAAATGTTTTGTGTGGTAAATATAAGGAAATAAAATAAGGAATTGTCTAGGAAAAATGATTAGTATAAAGGAAGTAAATAAATTTCATCCTTAGAATCCCTTTAGGATTTATTTTGTTAAATATGGGGAACCAAGGAATTATATTAGTAAATACCACTTCAATAGGTTAACCTGTAGAAAAAGAAATATCCTACGTATAAATAAAATAGTTGAATTGTTTTTTGGGAATGTAGAATTAAACATAAAAATAATTTCACCTAATGATATTTTGGTTTTATATATCATGAAATATCATGGGATTATGATAATTTAAGAACAATTCATTTCTTTGTTAAGAAAAGACTTATAGATACCATCATGGTTTATGATTTCATGATTTATAAAAAGATAAATATATTAATCACCCATTTAGAGATTTTATGTGATTGGATTATACTAAGATTAAGGATATTTTGGCTATATTTTATGGAAATAAACACTATTTTTTAGCATAATTTATTTCTAGAATATAAATTGAATAGATAATATAATTACATATTGTGGAAAAACATTTAATGGTATTTGTTACCATTTGGTATTATCATATATTTATTTCTAGGTAGTTATGCTTAAATACAGTTTTAGATAAATATAATAATTATATTAATAATGTTATAGAAAAATGTAAAACATTTATGCCATGTGACAACCAATTGGAACCTATAAGGTAATATGTTCTGAAACCAAAACTGAAGGCTGAAAAGGGGGGTTTCAACTTTCATTGAACAATTTGATGTTCTAGATAATTGTAAATGTTTTTCTCATACAATATTAAGGAAAAGTTTTAATGTTTATACATATTTATTTCTATTAAGGCATGGAGAATAATTTATTATATTGGATAACTTTTTCTAACAATATTGGTTTTGGAAAATAGTTAAATAAAACCAGAAATAAATTTTCCAATTTTATTGATCTTATGCTCTATTAAAGTATATTTTTTTGATTCATTCATTGAAAATCATTTATTTAAATTCATTTAGTAGAGTAAGAGATGATGTCGAAATTGATCAAGGCACAACCAAAGGATGAAAATGTGGTTTTGAAAGAGAAATATATCAAGTAATAATTTTCCCTTATATTATTAAACAATTAAAAAATTATTCATTAATGGGAAAAGGATTTTATAAAAAATATTATAATTTTAACATGAAATATGATGAATAGTAAAGCATTTTAAATGATAAATGATTAATAGTTTTGAGAAAATTTTATTTCCATTGATAATTCAATTTCATATGATCAATGATCTTTATATCTATGTCTAATTATTTGGGATTTTCATTAATTTCCATAGATTCAAATTAAAATAATCTTTTTCTCAAAAGAAACCTATTAATGTAATATTCCATGTGTTATTTTTAGTACAGATTACCACTTATTATGGAGAATTTTAATTAACCCGTTTTATTTTCGTGATTTTCAATAATGGATAGTTTTTCAAATATAAGACCCCTAATTTCTAAGCCCTAAATAAAAATATAAAGGGATCCATTTATCTAGGGTGGGGAGAATTCCTCACCATGAAATAATAAAATAATAATATTTTATTCAACAGAATATGTTTAGAAAAACACCAATCTTAAAAAACCAATGATATATATTTCCTTTAAATTTAATCTCCTTTATTTATTATCGATCAAACAAACCTTATTCTAAATAAACTGTAATAAATATATATATTCAACAAAATAAAAAAACTTCCCTTCTCCATTAAATGTATCATTTATCCACTGATTTGATAAACGTTCTTACATTGGAAGGATGTTGGTGAAAACATAATGTTGTTTTATGATGTCGAGGCAACGTTCTTAAGCGAGAGTATTTGTTTTGATTTTAATTTTACATTGACCAAATTTTAGTAAAACATTATTATATAATAACATCATTATATTAAATATTACAATATTTTATTATGATATGGTAATGACCTCTATCCATATCATTATTCATTAAATAGTAAAATAAACATTTAATCATTTGTATAATAGATTTCCAAATCATGAACCAATGAACATGAATCGATCACCAGTATTAAAAGTTTGTTATAATTATATATTTTGTCAAGACCCATAAATTTCATGGAAATTTTTTTCTTAAATTCTTTTGGATTTTACTAGTACTCTGTTTCTGACGGCACCTGATTCTGAGGCCCGGTGTTTATGGAATCAATTTCTGATGATTAGATCGGGTACGTTCATTAAACGAACGAGCGAGTTTTTCTATCTTTTTAAACGGTGCTAGGAATTGAAATATGAGGACACCGATGAAACCAGAACGCCGTTTTTTTTAAGAGGATATTTTCTGAAGGTGCGTTTTCTCGGGAGTAGTTGTTTAAAAAAAGTTGTTTAATTTATGAGTGAAAAAAATATGTGTTACAATTTTATTTCATTCTATGTGGTAATAACCTATGTGTGGATGTTGGGATGGGACCCACTATGTCGATAACATCTCTTGAGAAGTTGAAGGAGAGGTTGGGCCCACACGATCCCCCACCTTTTCACATTTCATAACTCCATAACTCCCCTTAAATGTGAGTAACTGTTCTCTCTCACTCTCCCTCATTAATCATGCCAACATAACACCGCTTTTTAATTTGACAACTGAAGCTCATTTAATTAAGTGGTTTCGTTTTGGAATTTGAGTTTTTAAAAGGCATGGAAAAAATAATACAATAAGTTGAAGGCCTTATTTTATTAGGTTGTCTGGTTGTGTGAGGATATTGAGAGAGGGGGAGCTCTTGTCCCTTGGAAGAACTTCATCTTCTCCGGCGAAGAACGTCCCCACTTCAATGAAGAATGCTTTTTCACTAAGGGAGATCATCGACTCGAAAACTCATTTTCTTCCGTTATCTTCTTCCTCCATGACCAAGGAGGAGGCAGTGATGCCAAAAATATCCATCGGTGTCGCCTTTCTAACTTCTCTCTGCATCAAAGGGAGACGATGCTTCCTCCTCGGATGTTCTCCGTCGACGTATACAGAGCTTCACCCCATGATGTCGTTTTCCGCAATGGTCATCGTTCGACAACTTGTGTCGAGTTAGGGGTTAAGTTCAATTTTAATCAATTAAAATTGTGCTTGTACTATCGTTGAGAATGTCGTATTTTGGACACTTGTTAACTACGTAATGGGAAGAGATCAGACCGCACAAACAGAGATGATTTCTCCTCCCCTTTTCCTTATTGATGATCATTCATGAATGTGGTGAAGGTGGCGCGATGATGTTGCACTAGGTTGGAATGAAAAGGGACCATGGCCAGAGCAGGCCACGGTGGAGGTGCTCGGCACCAACGCGCTGCACCGGTGTGACGAAAGGAAGTCATGGCCAGAAGCGGGCCACGACGGAGGGGCGCGGCACCGTCGTGCCGCGCCGGAAAACGGGAGCTGCGGCCTTAGGCCAAAGCGGCCGGGCTCGGCCGGCTAGCGGCTCGACTTGGAGGCAGGACCCCCTCGGGTCCTGCGCTTACACAAGGCCGACCTTAATGGCTGGCTGGTCCAGAAAAGTTTGGGGTTGAAACCCTCAGCCAATACAAGGGGCAGCCCCCCCCCCCCCATGCACCCCGCTCAGCTAGCACCGAGCTGCTCGCACTGGGCCAGACTGCCTGCGCCGTGTCAGACCGCCCGCACCAGGCAAGCCACAGCAGCTGGGACAGGCCGCGGCCAATTCGGTCGGACCCGGACTCGGGTCGGGTCGACCTGGTTCGGGCCGACCCCAGGTATTGGGCCTGGTCGGACTGGGCCCAAACCCCCTAATTTCAAATAGATCTGTTCAAACGCCCATAACATGGGCTACAGACCTCTTATTGACCCACCATCAGTTGCGTAGTGATCCTTGGATTGAGACAGTTGTTTTGGTATATTACACTAAAGGTTTCAGAGAACTTTAGGTACTGCCCGGTTGGTTCGAACACGAAACCATCCGGGCCCTCGGAGTGGAAACACTTATAACTCGAGCTACAGACATCCAACTGGTGTGTCATCGACTTTGTTGGATTCCTCTCAGTGAGTTGGTTCTTTTGGTTTACTCCACTCGAGGTTTAGATTCATCTGGCGTATGGTCGGGTTGGTTTTATCTTAAAAACCAACCGGGCCCCTGGTAAGAAAAATCCAACAACTCTCAGACCGGGCATCTGATTGACGCGTCGTCTATCACGTTGAGTTCCTTTTGACGAGATTCAACATTGGGATATATCAACTCTGTACTTCGTGCCAGTTGACATATCGACCCCCCTAGGCTCTTCGAGTGGACCCTCCCGGAATCGAGCATGCTGTGTGTAGGAACCCTAGAGTTGGTTTCGACTGCGACGACGATGACGACTGTACTTGCATCCTATGTGGGTTCGGCTGCTAGGACAACTATACATGGATCCTCGGTAGGTTTGGCGTCGATGAATGTTACTGTACATGTGTCCTACATGGGTTTGGAAGTGATGAGATCTGTAATTGGATCCTAAGTGGGTTCGGTAGAGGAGATGACTCAGAGGCAACATAAATCATCTCCACCCCTCTACGTGAATAGTATACCTGTGTGAGCTGAGTCATGACTTTCAATCATTATCTTCGATATGATTGACTTGCTATCCTGTGTGTATTGGGTTATGCATTCCTGTATGGACTGGGATGTGCGTTCTAGTGTAGACTGGGTTGAACATGGGCACGTGAGTTGGAGTAGAACTGGAATTGATGACTTAGGTACATGAATGGGAATATACCTAAGTAGAGTTGGTTGATACTTCGTGTTTGTATCTTACCTTTGTGGTTTAGCCTTTGTGGATTCTGGAAGACCTTCGGGGGCCTCGAGGTCCCTACTGAATATCGTATACTCACCACTGCCTCGGCGACCGACGTATCCATACACCAGGACCCTGACTTCTGATTTCCGAGTCAATGCACGAAAACATTGATTGCATGTGTGTTTTAAATTTTTCATTGTGATTACTTGTGTCAGCTCACCAGGTATACTGTATTTACTGTGGCACACCTGTTTCTTTTCAGGATGGCCCCACGATGGAAGCTAGCCAGGGTTCCGAGCATTGTGCGAGACGACATCCCACCATGTTACGAGGCCTCGGTGCAGGGCCCCATTACAGTGGAGGCACCGGTAGTACCTCTACCCACCGAGCTACCGATTCCACCAGCTCCAGTAGCTGAGAGTGCATGTCGCCTAATTGCACTGCACGAGTTTTAGCGTCCGAGACCGCCCAGGTTCCGCATGGAGACGGACCCTCAGGCAGCCGAGGATTGGCCGGAGGTTGTCGTTCAATTCCTCAAGTTGGTAGGGACACCAGCATACCTCATAGTGATCTTTGCAGTCAGTCTCCTACACGCAGAAGAAGGTATATGGTGAATCTTGATACTCCAGGTGCACGACGAGGCATCTCTTCATTGGATGGACTTCGAGAGCTTCTTCTGCTCGGAGTTCGTTCCAGCCACCCTCCGTGCGGTACACATTCAAGAGCTACTATAGCTGCGGCAGGGAAGCATGACAGTAGCCCAGTACTCGGAAAGATTTATCGATATCTTGCGCTACTCCATAGACATGGTATGAGACACATTATTCCGTGCCCGGACCATCGAGAAGGGACTAAGGCATGAGATCAGGGCTTCGATGATCTCCCTCTGTATTCCAACACAGGTAGAAGTACTAGAGCGGTCCCTTCTTGTAGATAGATTTCTTGCTGAGACTACACAAGCAGTGTGACCTACCACAGGGTGGCACATAGTGGAGTCTTCTGCAACTGGTAGTTGACATATGTCATAGGGGTCCAAGCGGACCAGAACGTCCGGTGGGTGACCTCAGGATACTAGCTCAGATGTGCGGGGAACACGCAATAGAGCCAGTCATACGAGAGGCAGACAATGCTATGCATGCGGCAGACAGGGCCACATGGATCGGGACTGTCCGACCCACCCTGCAGAGGAGTAGCAGATGGTTGAGGGACCACCCAGGAAGAGGCAGAGGCTTGAACATGGCGGTCCGTAGGGAGCAGGAGGACGAGGAAAAGGAGTTGTCCGAGCAGCGGGTGGTGGGAGACACTTTGAGGCTCTACCACCAACACCACTAGGAGGTCCACCCCGACCAATGGGAGTTGGAGGACAGAGGCAGGCTTAACTTCAGGCAGTGGACGCCGACAACCACGGTGCACCTAAGATGATTCGAGGTACTATCTGTGTCTACTCCACCCTTTCTGTAGTTATTATAGACACATGAGAGAGTCATTGTTTCATTTCCACTGCCCTTGTTCAGATATTGGAGATTCCGACAGAGTCATTGTCTTGATCCTTACGGCTAGAGATTCCTAAGGAAGCAGACTCGACGATTACACATTGGTGAGGATAGTGTGAGCTTACTCTAGGAGGTGAGAGCTTCAGCTGGGATCTTCTTGTAGCAGCGTCGAGGCCTTATGAAGTCATCTTGTGTATGGATTGGTTATCTACAGTCCAGGCCCAGACCGTATTAGGCATAGGGTGAGATGTGTCAGCACAGATGGGAGTAGGTTTACCTTCACCAGTGAGAAGGGAGCCTTTGCAGCATAGGATAGACTCACACAGAGGAGAGGACAGTCAATCCCCCATCAGTTGGCTTGTCTCATCCTAGGAGCAGTTTGATCTACGGAGTTTGACTTTTTTGTTGTGGTGGATCAGTATGTGGATGTTTTTCCTGAAGATGTTCTTAGACTACCTCCTTGCAGAGAGGTATACTTTTATATTGACATGTACCCCAAGACAACCCCGATATCCACTCCAGTATATCGGATGGCACCCGCATAGCTTCAAGAGCTACGGGTACAGCTGGAGAACTTTCAGGGAAAGGTATTCATCCGACCTATTATTTCACCCTAGGCTTCCCCGATATTGTTCTCCAAGAAGGCGGATTGGAGCTTGCGACTGTGTGTCGATTACCGTTGCATGAGCCTGGTGACTATGAAGAACAAGTATCCACATCCGAGGATTGACGACCTCTTCGGTCAGATCAAGGGACCATGATGGTTCTCGAAGATAGACCTCATGTCAGACTATCATCAGCTTAAAGTTCGAGATGAGGATGTGCAGAATATGGTTTTCAGGTGTCGTTGTGGACACTTTGAGTTCTTGGATATGCCCTTCGGCGTAACTAACGCTCGAGCAGTGTTCATGAGTCTCATGAATAGGATCTTCCAGCCTTACCTCGATTGATTTGTCATATTATTTATCAACGAAATATTTATTTACTCGACTACTGAGGATGAGCACGCCTACCACTTGCGGGTTGTACTGGACACACTCTAGAGCACCAAATTTATGGTAAGCTCTCAAAGTGTCAGTTCTAGATTCAAGGGGTCCACTTCATGGGGCACCTCATCTATGAGGCGGGAGTTGTGGTGGATCCTATGAAGATTGAGGTTTTACTAACTTGGGAGCCACCCGGGAGAGTGGCGGAGGTACGAAGATTCCTTGGTCTGGCTGGGTACTATTGGGGATTTGTACCAGACTTCTCCGGAGTTGCAGCACCGCTTACAACATTGATGAAGAAGGGGAAACCCTTCGTATGGTCAGATAGATGTTAGTAGAGCATCCGGGATGTGAGCCATAGATTGACCAGTGCACCCATCTTGAGGCTACCAGAGGAGGGATTAGGGTACGTAGTATACTGCGATGAATCAGGGACTGGACATGGGTGTGTCCTATTGTAGGATCAGGCAGTGATCGCATATGGATCATGATAGTTGAGGCAGCACAAGTAGAACTACGCTCCCCATGACCTGGAGTTAGCAACACTGGTCTTCGCCATGAAGATGTGACGGCACTATCTGATGGGCGAGCGCTTTGCAGTCTATTCTGACCACTAGAGTTTCAGATAAATCTTCACATAGAAGGACCTTAACTTGAGATAGCAGAAATGGCTCAAGTTCTTCCAATATTATGACTTTGAGATAGTATATACACCTGGGATGGGGAACGTAGTAGCTGATGCTCTCAGCAGGAGGACATGCATTCAGCTACATGGAGAGGTGACCATGCAGCTAGACGTGTTGCAGATATCCTTCATGGATAGAGATGGGGATGTATTTTTTCAGTCGCTCACAGTAACTCCACCACTTCTTTTGCTGGTAATAGAGGCACATCGTGGGGAAGTTGAATGTGAGACGCGACATGCACAGATATCCTCATGATAGGCACCTGGTGGATTCTCTGTTGGAGGATAGCACTTCCATATTTTCAGAGGATGTACCATGGTACTAGATTCTATACAGGAGGAGGTGATGAAAGAGTTTCATACTTCCCCGTTGGAGTTACATCCAAGAGTAGCGAAGATGTACCAGGATCTCAGACGACATCACTGGTGGCCGGGTATGAAGAAGGTTGTGGGAGAGTTCGTTTCACGATGCCTCACCTGCCAACATGTGAAGGTGGAGCACCAGGTACCAGTAGGCTTGGTACAACCCATGGGGGTCTTGGAGTGGATGTGGTACATGATATATATGTTTTTCATGAATGATATTACACATACTTCCTGAGGTCACGACTCCATTTGGGTGATTGTCGACCAACTCACCAAGTCAGCCCACTTCTTACCCATCAGAGAGCAGGGCTCAGTTGAGAGCATGGGACGCCTCTTTGTTCAGGATATCGTATGACTTTAGGTTGTGCCATCGTCCATCGTCTCCGATCGATATTCTTGTTTTACTTCCCAGCATTGGATGGGGTTTCAGGAGGCATTTGGGACACAGCTATGCCTGAGCACTGCCTTTTACCCACAGATGGATGGTCAGACAGAGAGGACCATTCCGACTCTCAAGGACATGCTCCGTGCATGTGTCCATGACATTGGTCATAGCTGGGAGGATCATATACCCTTGGTGGTGTTTGCGTACAACAACAGCTACCACTCCACCATCGAGATGTCACTATATGAGGCATTGTATGACCGACCCTGTAGATCACCCTTGTGCTGGACAGACCCTGGGGAGTCTGCACCTGTAAGGAAATAGATGGTCTAGGCCACGACAGAGAAGGTACAGATCATCCAGGAGCAGATGAGGACTACTCAGAGCCGACAGAATTCCTATGGTGACAGAAGGTGGAGACCATTAGAGTTCAAGGATGGTGACCACGTTTTCTTACAAATCTCACCTCGACATAGATTTTAGAGATTTGGTCGGGGTGGAATGTTATCTTCATGCTTCATCAGACCATTCTAGGTTCTCAGCAGGATTGGTGAGGTGGCTTATCACCTGGCTCTTCCTCCTCAGTTCCACCGGGTGCACGACGTCTTCCATGAATCTCACCTGAGGATATACGTGTACGAACCTATGCATATCATCAACCATGGAGAGCTAGACATTGATGACGGGGTGACTTTTGTGGAGGTCCCAGTGGAGATCGATGATCTACAGGAGCAGTCCTATGTGGACAGTCGATTCCTCTAGTGTGAATTATGTGGCAGAACGAGAACCTCTAGAAGTGCACATGGGAGCTGGAGGTTTAGATGCGTGCTCATTACCCTCATCCGTTTCCCTAGTTTGTGATGTATCATTGCAGGGACATTAAGCCATGAGGTGTTAGTAATGTAATGACCCATAAATTTCATGGAAAATATTTTCTTAAATTCTTTGGGACATTACAAGTATGTAGTTTCTAACGGCACTTTATTCTGAGGCCCGGTTTGCCCAGAATCAATTTATGAAGTTTAGCATGGGTACGATCAGTGAACGAACGAGTGGATTATCTTATCTTTTGAACCGGTGCATATAATTTAAATCTGAGGGCACCGATGAAACCGCAGTGCCGGTTGTTTCTTAGGAGGACCTTCTCCAAAGGTGAATTTGCTTGAGGAGAGTTTTTTAAAAAATAGTGGTTTAATTGATGGGTGAATGAAAATATTTGTTACAATTTTATTTCTTTTCTAAGTGGTTATAACCTATGTGTGGAAGTTGGGATGGGACTCACTAGGTTGATAAATTCTCTTGATAGGTTTAATGAGAGGTGGGTCCCACACGATCCCCCACTATTTCACATTCCTTGACTTCATAACTCCCCTTAAATGTGAGTAACTCTTCACTCTCTCTCCCCCTCAGTAATCATTCCAACATAACACCAATTTTAAATGTGACAACTCATGCTCATTTAATTAAGTAGTTTAGTTTTTGTATTTGAGATTTTTAAATGGAATGGAAAACATAATAAAATAAGGGTAAGGTGTTATTTTATTATGTAGACTGGTTGTGTGAGGATATTGAGAGAGGGAGAGCTCTTGTCCCTTGGAAGAACTTCATCTTATCCGGTGAAGAGGGTCCCCACTTCAACAAAGAACGCTTTTTCACCACGGGAGTGCATCGACTCGGAAACATAGTTTCTTCGGTCATCTGGTTACTCCATGACCGAGGAGAAGGCACAGAATTGGAAGCTCAACATCAATGTTTCCTTTCAATCCTCTCTCCGTTTCAAAGGAAGGGAGACGACGCTTCCTCCTCAGACATTCTCCATCGACGTATAAGGAGGTTCACCCCACGACACTGTTTTCCGCAAAGATCATCATTCGATAACTTGTGTCGAGGTAGGTGTTATGTTCCATTTTAATCAATTAATATTGTGCTTGTACTATCATTGTGCTTGGCGTATTTTGGCCTCTTGTTAACTACGTAACAGTAAGAGGTTGGACCCCCCAAACACGACCAATTTCTCCTCCCATTTTTCCATGTTGATGATCATTGAACAAATGTGGTGAAGGCAGCGCAGTGTCGTTGTACGGCACAGGAACAAAAAGGGACCGCGGCAGGAGCGGGCCGCGGAGGAGGAGTGCGGCGTCGACACGCAGCACTGATGAGACCAAAGGAAGCTGTGGCCTTAGGCCACGGCGGTTCAGCAGGAGGTGGCCGGACTCGGCCGGCCACCGGCGCCACTAGGATGCGGGACCCCCTCAGGTACCGCAGTTACACAAAGATGGCCTTAATGGCCGGACATTCCAGAAAAGCTGAGGGTTGAAACCCCGTACAGCGCAAGGGGCGGTGCCCCCTTGCTCCCAGCTCGTCCATCGCTGAGCCGCATGCGCTGGGCCGGACCGCCCGCGCCGTGCCAGACCGCCCGTGCTGGGCCAGGCCTCCCTCGCCGCTCTAGTTGGCCCGGGACACGCCGGCCGGGCTGGGCCATGCCCAATTAGGCCTACCAAGGGGGTATTGGGGCGGGTCGGACTGGGCCCAAAAACCTTAATTTTAAACAGATCCGTTCAACCACCCATAACATGGGCTAAAAATCTCCGATCGACGCACCGTCAGTTGCGTAGAAATACATAGATCGAGACACATGATTGGGTATAATAAACTCAAGGTTTCGGAGAACTTTTTCTACATCTAGGTTGGTTCAAACATGAAACCAATCAGGCCCTCGGAGCGGAAACACTTATAACATGTGTTATGAACGTCCAATTGACATTCCAAAGATTTTGACGGAATCCACTTAGTGAGTAAGATCTTTTTCCTTTATCCTCTCATGGTTTGGATGGGGCTTCAGTACAGTCTGGTTGGTTTTATCTTAAAAACCAACCAGGCCCCTGGACGAAAAAGCCAATAACTCTTAGACCATGTGTCCGATTGACGCACTGTCTATCGCATTGAGTTCCATTCGATGAGAAACAACTTTTGGATACATCAATTCAGGACTTCGTGTTAGTTTATGTATTGACCCCCCTAGGCTCGTGGAGTGGACCCTCTCAGAATCGAGCATGCTGTGTGCGAGAACCCAAGTGCTGGTTGTGACTGCGATGACGATGACGACTGTACTTGGATCCTACGTGGGTTCGGCAGCGAGGATGACTGTACATGGATCCTCCATGGGTTCTGCAGCGATTATGGTTATTATACTTGGATCCTACGTGGGTTCCGCAACAACGACATCTATACTTGGATCCTATGTGGGATTGGATGAGGAGATGATTCAAAGGCTACATCAATCATCTCTACCCCTGTTTTTGAATAGTATACCTGTGTGAGCTGAGTCTTGACTTTCAATCATTATCCGTGATATGATTGACTTGATATCCTGTGTGGATTGGGTTGTGCCTTTCTGTGTGGATTGGGTTGTACTTTCCTGTGTGGACTGCATTGAACTTGGGCTCGTGAGTTAGAGTAGAACTGGAATTTATGACTTAGGTATATGTATGGGAAAACACCTAATTATAGTTGGTTTATACTTCGTGTTTGTATCTTTCCATTGTGTTTTATCCTTTGTTGATTCTGGGAGACCTTCAGGGGTCTCGGGGTCCCTACTAAGTATCGTATACTCACCCATGCACGAGCTATGCCCGCACTATGTTGTGTTGGATGAAGACAATGGTCAGTGTTGATCGAGGTAGAGGCTCATGGAGTTGGATGGTACCTGGAGGTGGATCACAGGATGGGACGTACACGGAGCGCACAGCTAGAGCCATGGAGCTAGGAAGACTATCTATACCCACACATCGGGTGGGAATTCTAGAGGATGGCTCGAAGTTGTTGTTTTACTTTTCTACTACTATATTTTCTTTTCAGTTGTACTTCACCTTCAGTTGGGTTTGTATACTGAGCCATTTACTTTCCAGCTATTACTTGTGTATTTAGTTTACTTAGTGTACTTTATTTTGTGTACTCGGTGGTGTTTGTTTTCATTTGTAAGGGAAATGCCTTCCATTTTTATTGGTATTTACGCCTTTGGTGCTAGTCGCCTGCCCCTGGCCTATGGAAGGCGGGCATGGGGTAGTCACGACACGGGCCCCGGGGACGGGTCATGAAAGATTTAAATATATTTTATTTTTTTATATTAATATAATTTTTATTAATTTTAATATCTCATATAACATCGTAAATTCCATTTTGTTTTAAGTATGATTATATCACCCATGCGTACATTGTATTACCACCTTTCGAAGTGATATGGTTTATTTTTCACCTAAATTCTACATGGAATTCAATAAGGATAAATTTAATAAATATTATATATATATATATACATAATGATATATATTTTTTTAAAATACTATATCACCCCATTACTTACAGTTTTACTCCTTAAGGGAATGATATCATCCCTCACATGTACGTAAGAGCTCCCATCTTCCCAAAATGATGTTATTTATTTTCGATGTCCTCCTTTCTAGAATGATTCTAAAAATGTTTCTAATTAGTAAATATAAAACTAATTACATTAATATAACTATTTATATGATATATATCACATCTATGTCAGAATAAGAACATTCTGGGGAAACACACTTGAAAGATAAGGAAATTAACACTCGAATCAATGATTATAATGAAATATTATTATCATACAGGGGTTAAAATGCCATATTTTTATCAAATATGATATTATAAAGGCAAAAATGTTTTCTAAATATTATATTAACATCATTAATACAATTAAAAAAGAGTTAAAAATAATTCATAAAAAATGAATAGTGATGTAAGGGACATGTCTCAATTTCCCTTCAATAAGGCCTATTGTAATGTTTTTCTCCAAAATTCATGGTTATGGTGTATGTAATTAAAAATATATATGTAATAGTATGATTACAGAATTACTATTGGTATTTTATATTATCATTATAAATTATATAATCCAAATGGATTTTAATATAATTGTTACCAATGTTGTAAAAAATTCTATGTAACAACTTTTCACTATAAAAAGACAAATATAAACATATTTTATGTTTATTTAAATTAGAAAAATAATCAAATCATTGGATTATTATCATTTCAATTTTATGATCCTTTTCTTGTTTTTTTGAAAATTTCATTTTCATCAGTAATGGTTATGCTTGAATATTAATTAAATGGTATTATTTGATCCTTTTTTTAAAACCCTATTAATTTTCTGCCTCTGGTTAATAAGGATGTTTACATCCAATAGTACCATTTTTCATTATTTCGATCTTAAAAATAATAATAACATGTTTTTAACAAAAATAAACACTATTTCTCTCTTCATTAACATATCCTTCTTTCTCAAAATAAAAATTTTCAAAAAAGGTTTTCAAAAAGGTTTTCATCAATCAAAAATAATATTCTTAAAGAAAATATTTTTTGTGTTTGACATTAGAAAATATTATTTAGAAAATATTAATATTGATTCAAAAAATGGACCATTTGGATTCCACTAAAAATTTGAGAAGAATCATTTTTTTATATGTATTGAATTTACAGAATTTCGACCATTATGGACACTAAATTTAATAATAATTACATGAAAAGTTTCAACGCATTTTTTAAAAATATTTTTATGAAATTTTATGTCATAAACAATGTAGAGATTCCATCCATCAAAACATATTTCCTACTTCTTAGAACGAATTGAATGGAATTACTAAACCCCATGGGATGGAGAACAATGACTCGGTATCAACAATATACATTTGGAATTATTTCACCCAATTGTATAAAATATAAATAAACAAAAAAATATATACAATAGGAATCCAAAGACAAATAAAGAACAATAATTTTAAAATTCATGTTTTAAAACATTTTTAAAATTAACTAAAAATACTACCCCAAAAATGGAACACCAACTATCCAAAAAACCACCCTTCGACAAGAGGGACATCACCCTCAAGCCACCACCAACAAAACCTACATGTTGTTTAATTATAGTAATCGAATCCACCATATCAATGATATATCATACCCTTACCTATTTCAAAAATAAAAAGGACTACATACACTCAATGTTATATATAGGGTGTCCGCCAATTCCAGGTAGGATGCCACCCAATAAAATTGATTCGCTTACCAAAAATTATAATCAAACTTTACATAAATGTTTTTATAAAAAGGATATAATATATTTATTAATTTTTATAAAGGAAACAAATTTTTTTAAATGATTAGTAACGTGTACCATATGTAAATGATATTTATAATTCCAAAATAGATATCAATGTAATGGGAAAACACTATGCTCTCAACATCGAGTGGGACACTAGGGACCATGTATCTCGTTGAAATGTGTAATATAAATCACAACCAAAAGTTACCTCATGCATAGTCAACTAAAGAGGATTTCATCCAATGATCTAATGGTCTCCATAAATCATTATAATTTATATAATTTTTTTATCATAAATCATACAAAATGAATTTTTCCTATGCCAATTATGAGTAATCTTGTGTACAAGTCCTAGTTCTCCCACCTAGATACATAAGATTCCAGTTGTTCTGTATTCCCAATCTATATATCACTTATCACATATAAATACACATGAAAAACCCAATTAATATATATATAAAAGATATAACACCATTTTAATGATGAAAACCTCTTTTAAAATCAAATTAATAGAAAATACTTTGCAAAAAAATCTTTAGACCATTTACAAATTTTATCAAACTCCATTATGAAATAAAACTACAAATCACACATAAACTTCCCAAATAATGTAATTTAATTTTTTTGGAAAATAATCTTTCAAAAAAATGCACCTTGAATACATTAAAAATCATCTTTTGAACATCATGAATAATACATAGATTGTTATTAAAAAGAAAATAAATCATATAAAAATCTCCAAATAATTATTCAATGTGGAACCACCTACCTATATGGTAGAAACAAACAAAACTCTGTGATAAACAACAACTGCATCCCCAAGTGACCCTACAAAGAAAATATTGAACAAAAATGAATTATTATTGAATCCAATGAATCATGATCAAACTATAAATTGGTCACTAACCCACTAGAGAAAAGAAGTCATAAGAAAGAACAATACAATCCCTTGAAAACGGGGACAAAATAAATAAATAAAAGAAACTTACATGAAGGCTTCATGACAAATACCTTGAAAAATTATCTCAAAAGATTGAGGTATAAGGGAGGAAGGAGGATGGGTGGAGGTACATAGGTTGATGAATCTCTACTAGGTAAGATAAGTGATGTTAATTGTAAAAAAAGTAAGGTTGAAAAGGGTAAAAATAAAAAAAATTAATGACCTGTTAAAGTCACATATCATTCCCGCACGGTGTGAAAAAAATACAACATTTGTGCACCCCTCTATATCCAAGAGGGATATGCTACACTACAATCACACATAGGCTCCAAACAGTCTTCCAACAATCCAGTGCACCTCAAATAAAAAATGACACTATGATGCATGGTTTCTTATTCAAGGGTGCACTATTATCCAAACCGTGCGCCAACTATGTTCCACCAGCTACTAGCTTGAAAACCCCATTTTTACACAAAAATATCAAAGAGAATATATGTTATAAATTAGAATAAAAAATAAATAAATAAGTACCACAAAAAAATACATCAATGTGACAATTCCCTCCATAATTAAAACATTACGTCTCTTGAATGCCAAATTGAATATTAATAATAGAATAAAAATAGAAACTCTTTTTCAAACAATGAAATCCACTATAATATCTCACATTAAACCTTTCCATGTTTCTAATGAATTAATTCCAACAAAAAACTCTTCCCACAAAGCAGCCTCTCGTGGGATTCTAAAATCCCTAATGGCCTATTGAACATGGAACAACTAGGTTTTGTCACCAACTCTTACCAATAGAACACGTGAGATGGTTCTGGGTTTTAATTATTAAACTGAATTACCTAGAACACATAAATTACTAACATCAACTATGAGGGAAAAAATAACCCATATTCCTCCTTTCCAATCTTCTTGATAATAAAAAAGGGTCTGATGTATGTTGACATTATCTTATCTTTAATACCAAAATGGTGATGACCCTCGTGAGGTTCCACATTCAGAAACACATTGTTACCCCTGAAAAAATCAATATATCTATACCTATGATCAGTATATGATACAACATCACTATGACCTATCAATAAATATTTCTTTATCAACTTGAAACTTTTTGAAGTATAATACACAAGGTTCAGTCCCAACAATGTGTTTTCTCCCACATCACCCCAAAATAAATGTGACCGAAATGAACTACCAAAATAACCTATAAAGGATCCATTCAAATTTAATATTTCTAACTATTGTTATATGAAAAATTGAACTATCCAAAAAGGAAATCTGATGACCATACAAAATAAAAGACTCCTTTTTGGAGCATGTCCTCTATGATTTGATTTTCGTACTCCATCAAACCATCTATTTGAGGATGGTATGTAATTATAAAAATGACATGTGATTCAAATGTCTTATAATGTTCATCCAAACAATATTAATTTAAATAGTGTTCACTATCAGAAACATTCTCTGAGGGAACATCATGATTCCTCATAACCGTTTGAACATATAACCTGACCAAATAATCCACCATCGCTAATTATTTGATCATAACGAAATGGGTATATTTGGTTAGTAGATCAATCACCAATGAGATGGAACTATTTCCCTTGGATTTATAAGGATCATGAAAAATAAATCCCATGGCCTTCCATTCCCACCTACAAGGAGGAACAGATATCATCTAAAAAACATTGGAGTTCCTTTATTGCTCTCTTTTAACCATGTAACTTGTATAACACTATGATACAAGTCATCTACATCACATCTCATAACTATCTAGAAATTTTATTAACATAAACTATAGTTAATATTGGTAGAATATGAGATAATGGATCACTATTACTAATGGATATCCTACAACACCACAATCTTTATAGTCAATGACACCACAAAATATCCCTTGAAGCAAACAAATCTCTCTGGAGACAATAAACAGTCAAAAGGTATCTACCCAATATGATGAAATGACATTGATTGATGGAAAAACTACTAACCAAGATACACCCATATAATCAATTCATTACGTGGAGGAGCCACCTAAATAATTGCCAAGAATACCCCTCCACTCTACTCATTGGTCACTAGGTGCATCTAAGAAAAATTACAATCAACATCCACACATCACTGAACTTTTTCAATTCATTCAATGAAAGTTTTCTTCTAAACGAATCTACCACCAAATTATATTTTAATGGGATTTACATGATATTAAAATTGAACAACATATGATACCAAACCTAAGGGTGTTTCATTAATTTTGGAACTTTTTCATATAAAATAGAGGATAAGGTCTTATGATCAGAATAGACAACAAATTTCTCTCAAAGTAGATAATGAAACCACATATTTAATGTGTGAGTCACTAATACTAATACTAGGTGTTTTTAAGGGTAATTATATTAATGTGTTTGGAGCTGATGATAACTAGAATCCACCGAATGTTAACCTTATATAAGCACAAACATGAGACCCATACCCAAGACATGTCAATGAACCACATAACCATTTCTAAAGTCTAGAATGGTAAACATTAGAGATGTGGTAAATAATCTTTTAAGTACCTATAATGAATTTTGACACTCTGGGATCCATTCAAACATTACCCCTTTATATGTGAGGGATTTGATTAGCAAATAAGCCCAAGAAAAACATGAATGAACCACCAATAATACCCTACAAAACCTAATGATATTATGATAAAAACACATTATTCAGATCCTCCCAATACATAACTTCACTAATAATATTGTGTTAAATTATACCCACTTTTTCTATGAAAACATAGTCTTAAAAAAATCTCATCTATAATCCCTAAAGAGATCTTTGAAATCATGGAATATTGATTCTATTCTTGAAGTGTTCCCAAAAAAATTATAAAATGATGTTCATGCTCCTCCTCGATTCTAGAATTGACACAGATGCCATCCATGAATAAAAACCAAATAATTTTGATGTTGGAGGAAGGCCATATTGATAAGTTCAACTGTGACCCCAAGATTATTCGTCAACCCTACAGGCATGAAAAAATGGTCTAAATGGTAGTACATATATTAGATGGATTTTTTAGATCAAATTTCAGGGTTAATCTAAAGTAGAGTTAACTAGAATGAAAGAAAAATTTAGAAAAACACCTTGTTCACTTAAGATGATATAAAATATCATCAGTAATGGATAATGGGTACATATTATAATTGTTCAACTTTTTCAACATGCAGTAAAAAATTCATAACCAGAGAGATCCATTAGATTTTTTAGAAAATAGCATAGGGGTAGCCAAATGTAAGATTCTTGGGCTAATCAATCCATGGGATTCCAAATCAATTTGATGTCCTTTTAATTATCGCAACAAGGTTGGGTCAATATGGTATGTAAAAAGATATATTGATTGTGTTCTTCATGAAATGTAGATGGAAAATAACTTATCCCTATCATATAAAAAACCTACAAATCACTCTAGGAAATCCATTTGGAACACGTCCACTATGGGAGGTAATCTACAATATAGAGAAAAACTATAATCCTCCAATGTGGTGGATACAATTTGAAAAAAAAATAGTCCAAAATTCACTAGGTGGAGTTCCAACACATCCTGAATGAGTATCACATTATCATTGAAAAATATTGGTACTACCATCAGGTTCTTCAAAGCTCACTAACCACTTATGACAATAGTTTTGTGACTTAAAGTGATCCACCCCACCCATACCAAAGATTAATTCAATTATTCACATATCCAAAAAAGGAAATACCATTCCATCTTGATTTATGATAGGGTGAGTGCACAACATGGCCACCTAAAAACATGAAATATATTCTTAGCAAGATGTATTTCCAACATCATATCATACGACATACCCTCAGTTGGTAATTTTAACACCAAAAAAAGGTGGGAAAAATTAATTGATGTAGAAGCTCCACTATCAAAGATTGAAAAAACTAAGGATGATGAAATAAGACCAATAACATGTCCCATAACATGCCATATATTTTTTCCCCTAGAAGTCAATCCACCGTATGATGTTTTCTCACATTAGCTTGAGCCTAAGAATGACCACTACCCTAAGGTTTTGTCCTAAACTAACTCTACAAATAACAAGTTCCATCCTACCATCACTAAAATCTAAACAATGATCCAATGTCTAGGATTCCACTAAATGTGATGAAATTATTCTACGAACAATAGATCCAGAACCATTGTGTCAGGAAATTGTACGCCTTAAAAAAACGCAGCGAGTGAGACATATATCCTCTTCAACGAAAAGTTCTAGGATGATATTTCCACTAAAGACATATGTTTTAAACCATCCCACACTGGTGGAACACAACCGAACCCTTGTTTAAAGCTGTATATGAAGACAATCATGATAGATGACCTAAACTACCACATCGCATCTTCCCCATATTGACCTACTTAAAATTATTCTCTAAATAAATTCCATTTCAAATAGATGAATTTGATCCACGGAAATGCAGTTGGCCACTATGATAAATACATATTATTATGGCCAGATCAACATCTTCATCAAAGGTCTTTAGCATAAACAAGAAGACATGAGATATTATTCCTAACTGCATAACCCTCTCAAAATGTTGGGCCCTTATTTTTTATCGGAGACAAGATCAGTTTCATACCAAACTAACATAGAAATATATTTATAATATTCCATCACAAACCAGTCTCTTAGGATCATCACTACACACTCTTGAGATATTAAATACTTCAAAACCTCTGGGAAATACTACTAATAAAAATGACATTGAATCCATTCCAAACCATTTTATCATGACTCCTAGATTCCACTACTGAGTCCCGAAACTTTCTACTAGGGCCTTCTAATATGATAAAAGAAGACTTTAACATAAAAACCTCAGGAGTGTCAAGGAACTCAAATAACCTCTATATATTTCTATGACACTCCTCATCTTCTTGTGTTTCCCTGATACCATGAAATTAATGGGGACTATTCTTAAGTAACTCTTGAGCCTTGTTATCTCTAAGAACCAGTTTAGCTTATTTAGAATAAACAGGACTAGATCCCTCTCTTTTCAACCACAAATTGAGAGCTTGAACAAAATGTTCTACTAATTTATGATCATTTGGAAATGTAGAACTCTCCTTGGCCTCTTCCCATGACTAAAAATGAATTATCTAGGGAGGAATTTTTGTAGATAGGAATCAAACGCATGAAACAATTTTAATTCAACCATTCTAGTAAACATTTACAACAAAAAATAAAAATGTTCCATAAATCAAACATAACTTATTATGTAACAATAACAAGACAAACCATGCCACTCTTCCCCCACCCAATGTTGATATATAGTCAACAACTAGTACGTCTATCCTAGACCGAATGTTATATCATATCCCATAATACCATGGTGAGTCAAGATCTATCACATAGAGTGATGGTTGGGAACCCTACTCTCAAATAGAACCTCAATCCTTATCCATAATTAATCAGGTCTAGACACACTCAAATTAAAGTAACATGATATATAAGAGATAAAACTTATTTGATACCATTTTTTAACGAAAAATGTTGGGAATCCATCAAACCCAACATCCGGCCCGATTCATGGCATGATCCGTATGGTATTTCCATACCCCTGAGATATTAACCAATTCGTGGGTATCTAAAATATGATTTGGGAATGATATAACTCATTATTATAAGCATAAAAACCAATGGTATAATCCACCCAATAGTAAATAACCAAATCCACAAAAGGAATAAAAATTTTTCGATTCATTACTTCAATTTTAGGCAATAAAACAATAAAATACAACTAAAAGGTAATGTAAACTATCCCAAAACCCCCATGAGATAAGTTGTACATCACCCTCAAGAAACCACCTCCAACACCTACACAAAGTAGAACTCTATTAACCAGATCCACCATATCCTTGATAAATATTTCCCTTACTTAATTCAAACATAACAAGGTCTACACACATACAATGGTTTATGCATGGTGTCACCCAAATCCTAGTTAATTTATAAATATTAAAAGATTTTCATTCCAAAACATTATAATAGATAATAACATTATTGAATTTATTAAAAGGTTAAAAGCATTTTTAAATAATTTTTTTAAAGGAAAATTTATTTTATTTTAAAATATACAACAATGTGCACACAATTTCAATGGAAAGTACAACATCACATGAGAAAACAAATTCATGGAAAAATAATAATATCTAGATATAGTGGTACACTATGTACCACGTATCTCGTTGAAACAGTATATAAAAACCACAACCCACAACATCCTCATGCATGATCCATTAGAGGGGAATCTATGCAATATTGTTGTGGTGTCCATTCCTAATAATAATATAGTTAGTTTAACAATCATATATTCTGATTTATTAATTAGAAAAGATACTTCTCAGAAAACTATCATACTATTCCTTGTCTAGCAAGCTATATACATATGATTCCCTTTGTTTTCAATTTTTATTCCACATGTCACACAAGATAACACATTAAAAAATCCAAAAGACAATGAATATATAATCAATTGATAAACCAGAATTTATATAAACATGACCTATTTTAAATACAAATTCAATGAAAATCCATTTCAAAACATTCTTTACTCAATTAAATTTTTTTTATTAAACACAATTATATAGAGAAAAATGGAACCAAACATAAAGGAGACATGAAAAATAACTAATTACCTTTTGAGAAACGTATTTCAAACAAATGCACCTTGAATCCTTTCCAAAACACATTAACAAACCCATAAACAAACCATAGAATATAAACATGAAGAAATGTATAAATATCAATAACACAAAATAATGTTTTTACATGGAACATCTTACCTCAGGTTTAGAAACATCGGTAAATTGGTGCTAAACAACATCTGCAAAACGAATGTGTCATATAAAAAAAATATTGATAAAAAATCACAACTAACCACTAAAGATCAAGAACCAACAAACATATGTCACCCAACCATTTCGTGCAATGAAAACATGATAAAAAATAAGAGAATACCTAGAAAATAGGTGGAATTGAGAAGAAAAACAACATACATGAACTTTTATTCAAAATTCACCACCATAATAACCTCAAAAATAGATTTCCATGGGTTAAAGGAATAGGGGAGGAAGAAACATGAGTGAATAATACCAATCAGGGAAGATTTGGGGTGTTCAG
Source organism: Viscum album (assembly GCA_963277665.1). NCBI lineage: Eukaryota > Viridiplantae > Streptophyta > Magnoliopsida > Santalales > Viscaceae > Viscum > Viscum album. Next base: position 80,554,373 of record OY728165.1, on the reverse strand, counting down.
GGTATGAAATCTATGGGGTAAAAGTGTGGAAATCCAATTTTTAATTTACTGGGAAAGTCAAATAGTTTCCCCAGCCAGTTTTCTATACCATGACCCCTCACATTCCATGGGGGAAATGTTTTTTGATAATCCCACATGGTATCCAAATTGTGTGAAACCCATTCCGTTCACATCTATCCAACAATATCACTAGCCCACATAGTTTCCTAGGTAAGGGTGCCCAACTTTCCAAACTGTGCCCCAACTATTCACTTCCATCCCTTAACCCAAAACTCCCAATTTCACATAAATTTCAAGGGAAAATCTTGGTATATAATAAAAACTGAAAATAAACTAGAAATTACCTAAAAATAATTTCATAGATATAAAATATTAGTTTTCAAAAATATATTCAATGTGAAATGATTATTTTTTCTCAAGAATTTTTTAGTGAAATTATTATGATATTTCTATTAATCAAATATATAAACCATTAATTTTATTTATGATACACAATAGATGTTTTGTATTGATATAATAATTATTATTTTGTTGGATGTTTTATTATCATACACATGAAGGAATATATTAAAATTCCATTTAATAGATAAATTTGGTAATCATTACCTTTTCATTATAATTTTAACCTTCAATTTATCATTTAAAATTAATATTTTTTTTCTAAATATTGATATTATGTATCATGGATATAATTAATACATAAATGATATTCCATTTCTATATATTTTATTTCACAATGTAAAATATATTACTGATTTGGAAAATTTATGTAAATTTATATTACAAACACGATTAAAAAATTTAGTGACAATGCTGATTTTTTATGTTTTAAATAGATCATTCAATATTTGAGGAATACATTTGAAATGATGATATAAATGGGGAAAAGTTTTAGTGAACACCATTTTTCATTATTATAATTAGATGAATTTGTTGTCTAGCTTATGTTTAATGGTTTTCAGGTGCATACCTACAAATCAGTTTTAAGGAGACTTTTCAAAGGTATTAATTATATAGGTGTCATGATTCCTGAGATTAAGATGTATAACAATTAATGATTTACTTCATTAAGTATTAATTTTTTTAATCCTTGAGACATTCTCATTGATAATATATTTGAATGTATTTTTGTTATCATTTTATCAATCAAATGGATATTTTTTTCCGTTATTTTCCTTTATATATTTATTATTCATTATATATTCATGATAATGATGTTATTTATAAAATGGAAATTGTGATATATTATTATCATAATTATATTTATTATTAAATATCAAATCATGATATAAATTTATTTAAATGTAATGTGGGTTATATTATTTACCTTTTCCTGTGGATTATGCTTATTGATTCATGAAAGCTTCTATTATAATGTACCCCTACTAATCATTTGGGATCTACATTATTTTTCCTCTTTTAATGTAATCCATTAAGTGGGTAACAAATTTTATTCAATAATATTCAATAGGGAATATTGTTATTCGAAAATAGTGTAGTTATTAATAATGTATTCATATTAAAAATGGGAATCACATATATATTATGTTTATCTGGACTACTAAACAGTACAATCAATTAACATGTGATTCCATGTTTATTATTCTTATGAATTCATGTAGGCATTGGCTCTGAGAAACTAGTGTCAGGGTCCTTATAATAATAATACTATTGATCATTGGAAATTTCATGTAAAAATAACCATAAATAAATATTTTCTAAGGAAAATTATTGATTAAACAAAAAATCCTATAATTTGATAACATTTCAATTTCAAGATCTATATCATAGGGTTGATGAATTCATTTACCATAATGAATGAGAACATAGCAAAAAATAATTACATGATTTTATTCAAATCTATAAATATTCTATTTTTATTTTTATTTTTTATAAAATTTTACATCTTTATATCATATTCTATTCCCATTGATGAGTAAGAACATTTAATACTTGTATTATTATAATAATAATATGATTGACTGTGAGGTATTCAAAATTTATAAGGACTTTTTGTAATATCATTAGTACGAAAATAATTTTCATCAAAAGATAATTTGGTACCCAAAATGAATAAACATTCATAGGATTAAAAAATACATTAATATAAAAAATTCAATAACAAAAAAAACTGTTAAACATAGATCATTAAAAATATATATACCACAAAATCATAATTAACATCTATAACCCCAACATAAAGGACTGTTATAAACTCAAAATTGGTCTCATACATTTCATTGTTCATCCCTAAACCTTTAATTGAACTCATCTAACGTAATACTTCATGATAAACATGTCTGTTACATAAACACCATCCCATGAAAACATCTCTCATAATATTCATTTAACATAAACATTTAAAAGTTTATCTGTGACATTAAACATATCAGCAAACATAATCATATAATACCATGATGTTATATAAAATCCCTATGTTAAACTCACATGAAAAACTGAAAATTTTCAAATTTATCTAAACCTTACTCAGATACCAACTATACAATCCTTGATTTTGTACACTTGGTTTCGAGGATGAAAATATAGAAATAGTATTTTTGACATTGCCACTGCTAAACGAGGCCCAATTATTCAATAATAATTATTTATCATTAAAATTAAATATGGAATCATATATTTTTCAAGTGAATTTAATAATTATATTTTTAGATAATTAGGGAATGATATTTCAATGTGGATATTTCAAGAGTGTATCAATTTTGAAAATAAAAAAAAATTATTTTTAAAGATACACTCTATACTATTTGGTTGACTTATATATCTTGAAATCAAACATTAATAATTTTTCATTTCATACGTTAGACCAACTAAATAATGTGATAATTTGGGATAAGGAAAAAAATACTCAGTAATTGAAAAAATATAATATTCATTAATCTAGTGGTGAAAATTAAAATAGATATTTTTTATATATTCCATGTTGTTGTATGATATTATAAAATATATATAGTTCCCATGAAAATAATGTGTTGATCCTATGATACCATTAATCCACATTCAAATTAAATAAAATCCATTATAAGAAAATTATCTCATTATATTTATATACCTTTTTATACTATTGTTAGAAAAAACTAGACCATAACTAAATCCATTAGAGAAACCACCCTTGATAACTCCCTCATTCATCCTGTGGATACCAGGGAACATTACCCAATGTTTTCATGATAAATATTATTATCACTAGTCATATAATATGTATCTGAATTAAATATAATATTCACTATTTTTCACTAACCCATTGTATATTTTTTATCCTGATAACTTTTCGTTGTCTATATTTCTTATATAATATATAATAGAAAACCTTTTAAGAATATACTTTCTAATCTTAAGACACATGAAAAAATATATCAAACCCATATGAAAAATAAATTTATATATCAAAGTATATCTACCTTTTATAAAACCATTTTTGAACTAAAATTTCAATAATTGATGCCAAATGGTTCTACATAGATTAAGACAAATAATATAGTAAAATAGTCAAATCAAAATATATGGTTTTTTTAGTAACCCAGAACCCCACACTATAGAGATAATGTTGAGTATCATTTCATTGGAATATCTTATAATAAAATATTTTCTAAAGGACTGTTTACTTTAGTAGTCTTAGTAACCAATATACATATATAGGGTTTTTAATAAAATTGTATAAAAAAAGTATAAATTATGTTATTTTACGGAATAAACATGTCCAACTAGTGTATCCTAGAATATATTTATATATATATTTTTTGGAATCTCAGGGGAAAAAGAAAAAAATGTGTGAGATCAAATTCTCAGTAAAGGTTAATTACAATGGATGATATAATGAATAATTGAAAATAATTAATATAGATATGTAAATAACTGAGAACACATTCCTTGATATATATAAATGAGAAGGAAGTGCATAAATGACATGTAAATGTATGAAACAAATAAAAATACTTTTAAATAACTATAATATCATGAATAGATTTGGTAAAATCAATATTTAAAAGTACATAATTGAAAACACATTGAACTTAATAAATAAAAAGATAATTAAATACATCAATATATTTTTTTTCAAAATGAAAATATCATAGACAAAAGTAAGTGAATATTTAATGTATTTGATGCATAAATATTGGATTCTATGTTTCCAGAGTATAATGAACCTTTACCTTCAGGTCCTAAAAAATTAATGTTTAAAACTAATTACTATAAATATCTTTCGTAAGATTTTTTAAACTATTTAATTAAAACTGGGAAGGGTTTTTCTCTAACAAATTGTTTCTCATGATTATACTGAGGAATAAAAGGTAATACTATAAACATTCCCAAGCCACTATAATACCATTCAAAATAATTCCAAAATATATGTACTATTTTATTAATTATATGAAAAATATTCCTCATTAATAAACTATATTGACTAAAGGTGACATATTTATCACTATTTCTACTATTATTAAAGTGAAATTTAATATAAAAACCATATGTAAAAAGTAATATTATTTTGGAAAAAATATCATCCATGGTAAATTGATTTTATATTTCTAGGAAATTTAATTTCAAATGATCAATCGAATATAAATAATTAAATAGACTGTTAGTTAATATATGATTTATTTAAGGATGTTATTGTATATACAATCCTAGGTCAAAATTTTCATTAAAAATTCCGTTGAAAGATTAAGGATTGTGTAAATACAATACATATATATACCAATTATGTTAAAAATATATTGATCTTTTCATTTATAAATAGGGATACCAAATTAGATCCTTCAAGTAATTTTTGATTAAAATATCCTTTTATTTTTGAAAAACATTTTAATAATAATTTTCATGGAGCATCATAATAAAATGAAAAATTCAGAAAATATTATGAAAATGTTATTCTTGATAAATAAAAATTTATATATATAAATTCATCATGAATTTTTTTTATCATAACGGATTGAAATTCTATTCATTCTATATTCATTAAAACAATTCTTTATTTCACATATATGATAAAAATAAAACCAAAATTATTTTGAACACAACATAAGATTACATTAAAATAATTTTCAAAATAGTAAAAAATAGCTATAAATACCAACATAAATAATTATAAATATATCAAAATTTTTTTTGAAACTTGTTAGTAAAAGATTATTTTGACGGAAACCATATATCTAACTAAAGAGGAAAATGAAGTCGTCTTTTCTTTTGAATATTTTTGGTAAATAAGTTAATTGAAATGGTACAATAACATGAAATAGTATATTCATAACTATAAGAGAAAAAATGTAATAGATTACAGGGAAATTTTCAAGTATGATCCTTTAACTAATATTCTGGAATACACATTCTCGATTAAAATGAGATTATAAATTAAACCCTTAAAATTATCATAACATTGACGAGACTACTTATAAATGAAAATATTATGTGTATCCACTATAATAAGAAATAAATAAACTATAAATTCATAATAATATAATTATGAGTTATTATAGACATTATACTAACTTTACATTAAATATTTATGTTGTTGATTAGCCGAATATGTGGAAATTGATTAAATAAATACCCCACCTTACACTTCTGTTTGGATAAAAATTATATGAAATCATCTATAACTATATAATGAAATATTTTTACATTAAAAATATCCATATTAATATTTTCAATATAATATATGAAACCATTTAAACCCCATATCACCCATCTGTTAATAATCATTCATTTTTTCACTATTTTCTATGTAAATTACATTTATATTCAAGCATGTTTTACATGTTATTTTTTTTCCATTAAGATGATAATTATTCAATCATGTAAATAAAGTTAAAAATTATGTTTATAAATTATATATTTATTTTGATTAATCTATAAAATATATTGATAGGAAGAGGAATACATAATTCATGGAGATTGTAAGTCGTATGTACAGAAGAACATTGATTCAATTTACCAATCTTATTGAAAGACATAAAATTTAATGTTATATCTAACACCATAGGCAAATAAAGAGTATAAAATTTTCCCATTTATCCATATTTGTGAATAAAATATTAATATTACATTAATGGGGACACTATGCTCGATGGCATACCCAATACGCAACAATGAGTTCCTTTAAAATCCTATGTTGCACTCAAATAATAAAAAAAATTTATTTTAAATGGTAGTTAATACATAGTTGTTGTATTGGAGGGAATGGATAGAAATAACTAAAATATGATTATAAATGTTTGTTAAATGTTTTTACAATTATCCAATAATGGTTAAAGGCTTAAAATATGAAAAGAATTCAATTTTAGGCTTATATACTCTAATTTTCACAAAAGCTCCACTTATCACCTTTTAATGGAGAACCATCATGAAATATAGTTTTGGTCACTCTTATACATTATATTGGACCAAATAAAATTTTTCTTTATAATCGGGACATCAAAAGTTACTTTGTATAAATTTTTGGTATCTTTCCGATAAAGTTCATTTTTAATGAATAGTGAAAAATGTTGTATTTTAATTCCAAACCCCCTTTTAGTCTAATTTATTAATATGATTATATTATCTTTTGAAGTGGTTTTAAAGTGCTATTAGAATATATTTTTACCATTTAATCCAATAGTGGTCGTTGGAATTAATTTCACTTTGAAATTGGACTTAAACTAGTATCAATCATTTGATACTTATTGTTTCATAAAAACACGCTATTTGTCTTGACAGAGGGAATTAATTATTAAATTAATTTATGAAACTTATATGTTTTGAATTTGGTAAAATAGAAATTTTTTTTGAATTTGGAATATCAAATATAGCTTAGGGTGAATTTTTGGTAATTTTCTGAAAATCTTCAATTTTTGATGAATAGTGAAACCACTAAGTGGTACTTATAAAAACTGATTTTCCATTTAAATGAAATTTTACCACCTTTGTGTTTTGAATTTCAAAAATACGACATACGTGTTTGTCATTATAAATTAAAATGGGGTTCAATGGGATTAAAATAATTTTTTTGATGAATAGTAACTTTTATGTTTTTAATCGCAATTAGAGGTAATTAGTGTAGTTTAAGGTAAGAATAATGTTTTAATAATATTAAATGACCTAGACACATGTCCTACCCTCATTGGATGAGTCATGGCCGACCAATAAAATCCATGGGTCAACTTGGGGATCCCATGGACACACTTTGGTTGGAAAATGACATTATTACCTTTTTATTTAATGTTAAAATTAAAATAACACAAACATGAGTTGTTTTACTAAATAAATTTTTTACATGTGGTTTTACAAGTCATATTTTTGACTATAAATATTCATTGGAAATATAAAAAGATTTAATATATCATAGATTTTTTTTATAATTTTTAGACATTGTATAAATTAAATTATTGATGACATCATGATGATGCAGTGATGACCTCATTATTTAACAATTTAAATAAAATGGAAATATAATATTAAATATAAGACCTACACATGCCCAAAAATTATTGGATGGGTATATTTCGAACCCTTATCACCTTTTCCTCGAAACACATCAATGTGGGACCATTTAAATCCGAAACTCATTCTAAAATAATGTAACATTTCTTTACTTTCCAAGAGTGGCCCTCCTCTTCTCTTATAAAAGTCCCTCACCTCTACCTCCTTAACCACAATTTAAAAGCCCTTGGCTCGGCCATCCCCGGCCCATTTTGTCTCTCCACATCCCTCTATAACTCCTTGAAGCCTCAATATAGGCAGAAGTCTTCCCAAGGAAGCCTTTGAGCTCAAACCAAAGGGAGTTACCCGATTTTAAGGTAATGTCTTCACTTGAGTCCTTTTGTTTTATTTTGCTTTTCCGACACCCTAAACTATTTTTATTCATTTCTTTTGTAACAAATCCAGTATATGAAATATACTAGGATGTTTTTATAAGAAGGATTCGAGCTACACTTACACACACCTTCGTCTAATCGTTATAGAACATATTGTTTCTGTGGTTGGTGATTTTCTGCCTCACGAAACAATGATTGTTCAATATTCTTATAACACCTTCAAAGGTGGCCATTTTGATGACACTATATTTATATATGATATATAATATATTTATTTTTTATTTAATCTTCTGTATTTTTCATTTATGGCATACCTTTATGGTTTCAATTATGGTTAAACACGATAATTTCATTTTAGGAAGTGCGGACTACAGCCCCCTCAAAGTGATTTGATTCGTTAATGCCATATGTGGGACGTATAAAGGATGGATTTAAAGTGATTATATATGATACCATACTGGAATTATAATATACCTTTATATCATTTTTATTTTCTTTCCATTAAAGTATGAGATAGAAATGAAAGTAGCGTTCATGCGTACGTACGACTTACCGTCTCTATGAACGGTGCATTTCATTTCTTATCCCCAAATGTAATGTACTATTATATGTAAATATACATAATGGATATATAGGATATATGTTACATCTAAATGATTATTATAATTCTGGAATTAAAATATACATATCTCTCTTTTAGTTTTAATTCCATTAACATGACATAGAAATGAAAGCAGCGTTCATGTGTACGTACGGCTTACCGTCTCCATGAACGGTGCATTTCATTTCTTACCTCTAAATGATTATGTAATATTATAAATAACTGTATATTATACATATATATGATATATATGATATAAAAATCATGAATATCATTCTGGATATAATGAACCTTTGACCACATGAACAACATGTAATTGTAAGATGTCCACTTTCATCTTGAGAACCAAATATTGAAAAAACAAACATTATTAACTTAAAAGATTAGATAATGTTTATGACATGGTATTAAGTGATATAAAAGGAATAATGAACATGAAAAAGGTTCTTAATATAGTAGAAATTAACTCACATTTATTATTTAGGAGGTTAGAGAATGATCGAGTCAAGTCCGACCCGAGGTAAAGGAACCTACCCCTCTCTTTCTTTTTAAGTACCCTCTTTTATGTCATTCCTTTTAAACTCATCTTTCTTATGATTGGGATGTTCTTTTATATTTCTCATACTTTACATTTATTGTTCATATTATTAGATACCCTATTTGATATCATAAATCCATTTTTGGAAGTTTTATGTGGCGTCGTTAGGCTGCCGAGTTTTCGTAAGGGATTTTTCATCTCACTTTTATTCCCGTGTGATTTATGCTACATTATCCACCATTTACATTGAGTGGTGTATGTACTTCCTATTATTATAAACTTTGCGTAATATAATTTCATTTATGGGTATTTACATATTCATTGTATGACCCTTCTTCAATGGGGTGTACGTTTCGAATTTTACCCAAATCGGTAAGGGGACCTTTCACCCTCCCCTTTTTAAAAAGACATCTTTTGTTATGCCTTTTATTTCACATAATATTATATTGGATATGTTCTTATATATCCTTGTTTATGTAAAATTTATGTCCATGTGATGAGATACCATTTTCTCTCTCATAAACTCTTTTTTTTTTGAATTTTAAAGTGACGCCATTAGGCTACCAGATTTCTGTAAGGGAATTTCTTAACCCACTTTCAATTCTTTGGCTTAGACCTATAATTCCTGATTTTATTATGACAATATTATGTGTAGAATCTCTATGTTGAAATTTACACAAACCTTTGTGTGGATATACTACTTCTACACCTAATCATCTCATTGATAACATTCATACGAACTTGTGTGGGACATCATAACTCAATCTCATTTCATTGAGTTAAATATCTATGTCATTGGTTTTGTTTTTCCATGATTATGTGTGAATGACCTTTGATTGTTTCACACTTAATATCCACTTATATTGGGTTCATATATATTTCTCACACATAATCAAGTGATAGATTTATCCTTAATTTAAGGATACCATCTTTATAATGGATTTCATCTCAATTTCCATTTCCATTGAGACTTCATTGTTATTATGCACCAATTCACTCTTATATGGTGTGTATACTGTCCTTTGTCATATTATATCATGATTCAATTTATTTTCAGGATATTATAAAGTTCGTATTAAATGTTATTCCGCAATTATTTGTATTCAAGAGTCTCTTATTTTGTTAAAAACTCTTTAACAAAAAATATAGCTTTAAATGTTTTAAAGATTTATTATTCTAAATATTTATCTTTAATGTCCATGTTTTCAAAATGGTTTTCGGTATTTATTTATATGTACATTAATGTTTTAAAATTTTAATTCCATTAAAATCATCAAAGTGTTATGGTACACTTCGATTCAAAAATATCTTTTAAATGGTGTTTGAAAATGGATTGATTAATTCAATATCATGGAATTACTTATTGTGATTGAAAATGAAATGTTGTTATTGAAATGTTTATATTTAAAATATTTTATGTGTGATGATGGTACTTTGACATTTTACAGATGGTTACATGATAAACCATATGACGGGTGGTGTCGTGAATACCAGGACGGGTGGTTACGTTATAACCTCCAATGCATTGGGTAAGGAAGTCAGTCGTATGGCTATTCCATTAAGTATGTATGGAAGTTCGCTGAATGGCTTTTCCATTAAGTGATATGTGTGGAAGTCGACCGTATGGTTATTCCACTTATGTATTTTTATGTCCCAAGTTACCTTTATATCTATTGGTTTCTTTATTTTGGTTTTATAGTAATCTTTTGGTTACAAAAGGGTAAGTAATGATATTTTATTCAGTGAAGAGTTTTTACTACTACATAAAGGTGAAGGTATTACTTCGATAAATTATACATGGTTTACTTGTTGTTTTAAAAACTAACTGTTTACATTCTTTGTGTATCCCTTACTGAGCTTTTTATGCTCACCCCACGTTTTTTTGATATGGTTTTCACATGACTTAATGTGGAATTGGGTCAAGGATGGGGTCAAGGGAATGTCATGCTATCTAAAACATGGAACTAGACATGTTTCTTTTTAAGTGTTTTTATTTTATGGAAACTTAGTAGAAGTGTCTACTTTGTAATCTTTTTAGATGTAATAGTTATGTCCTAATTCTCTAAAATTCTAATCCTGAAAAGATCCTCAATGTGTAATCTTGTAATAAATCAAGATTAAGTAAGGTTTATGGATGGGGCCTTATATTATATATTTACATTATAATTCTAGTATTATTTTTATTTCAAAAAATTCACATATTTTTAGTAAAACCAATCAAAATCAATTCCATGAAAATAATGAATGAGTCACATTTCTTGGAAAGGAGGTTATTTACTGTAAAAACAAGCGATGTTATCGTATTCTCAAAAAATTGATGTATTAAATGTATGTTTTATTTCTATATTCAAGGAGAAAATTTGTTTTTTATATATCATATATATATTATATAATATTAATAAATAATTATTCAGAACCATGAATGGTGGTAATGAAAAAACTAGTCACATTTGTTCTCTAGAAGTTAGACTTCCTTACACATGTACGATGATTGCATATGTCATTTGATGAAAGTGTGTGAAGTAGTTTATTTTAACACTAATAAAACAAAATATATTAATATTTAAGAAAATTATGTTACTATATATGAATTTTATAATACACATTTATGTAAGTAGATGGAGAAGGTAAATTTAATATGGTTTTTGAAAAACATTACATCTTCTTCAAGTATATTCCCTTGGATTATACTAATGCATTCTCAAATTGGTTTTATTCCCATGAAATGTCCAGTAAGTTTGAGGGATGTGAATTTTTGTACTCATTTGGTTAGTTATTGACCAAACCCAAGTGTTTTTGATATGTGTGAAGAAGTGGGGAGTGGGGGCCTTTCATTAGTGGGAGAGAGGACACATATTTATTGTAAATTATTGTTTGTATCTTGGTTTTTACAAAATTAAAATATTACATAACAAAAGTAATGGATAATAGTTTGATTGTGTTTGAAATATTTCCATCCAATGGGTGTTGGACTTGTTTATAAGACTTTTTACCCTTATATATAAATATTAGTCCCTTGGTTCCAATATTTTTACCTTTTTCATTGTAATTAATTTTTATTTCATTAATTAATCATTAAGTTTAATACATATGTTTATCATATTATAAATTAGAAATTATATATTATTATAGATATTTAATCAATATTTCCAAATTTTAATTACAAATATGGCAGAATTTGATTTAGAATTATTTCGACAGATGTGGCGGGAAATAGGGGTTTTAAATTTGAAATGCACAATATATTACTATATTTGTATATCTACAATCAATATGAAAAATATTAAAATTAAAAATTTTGCATTAATTTATATAAATTATAATTTATTACACATTAAATAGAATTAAATTAAAAATTTATATTTTGATGTTACTAAAGTGGATGATATTTTTTATTTAAAATTTTTTATTATTATTATTCATTTAAAAAAGTAAATTCTTTAAAAAATGCAAAATTAACCCTAATATAATTTTTACAATAACATTTTAAAAATTAAAAATATTTTAAAAAATAAAATTTAAATAATTGTTAAATTTATTATACATTTATAAGATTAAAAGGAGGAAAACATTCTTTGGAAAAATAATTCCCTATTTATATAAAATTGGGGTTTTCAAATATTATTCCAACAAAATCAATTGGATTAATGTTGAAACATTTTCTTGATTATATAATATAAATAAATTTTATTAATAATATAAATTAAAATTAGTTAATTTAATTTAATATAATATAATTCTGTTGGTGCATGAAAATAAAATTTTATAAACACATATCCATTATATTCAATTAATTTTTATACTAATCTCAAATTAATTGGAATCAAATGAAGTAAAAAATATATTTAATATATTGTATCATTATATATATAACAACTAATTAATGGCATGGAGAAAACTTTCATTTTAGCTAATAATATGAATTTTTTTATTATTCTCCAAAACATAGTCTTTTTTGTAATAAACGATATTAAATAACATAATTGTTTCATGGGACATATAATATGATCAGTGTTGAGTGTAATATACATTATTGGAAAGATATAATTGTTCTAAATATATTTATATAATAATTTATTTGGATTTATATTCCCTTATTCTCTTGGACTTGCGTGCCAACACATTTTTGAATATGGTGTTCATATTTTAAATTTTTATGGTGCATCATTCTCCCAACATTATATAATTTATTCCCTTGAAATTTAAACTTGTTTATGGTAATCATGATTTTCATATATGAAAAAAATATTCTTGAAAAAACTAGCTTCATAAAAAATATAAAAAAATATCTTCACAGTAAGATTGAAAGGGAAGAACAATGGTCATATGTAATTTTATTTAATTAGGATTCTAAATGGGTAAAAATTACTAGAAATTGATGATTTGGAATTAGAGGATAAGTTTATATAAATATAAAATCGTACGGAGGTCAATAATCAAAATAATGTGATTGATAAACAGAATATTGAGATCCTCTAAACTGAAAATTATTATAATCTATAGGATCATTTGATTTATAAAAAATTAATGTAATATGATATCATTCATTCGAGATACATTTTCTAATGTTGAGGAATTATTTGAAAACTATGAATATTAGAAAATATAATTAATTGGTTTATTTTAACTTTGTAAATGGAATTACATATTTTTTCTTTGATAAATTTCAAATTCCTCACTTAATCCATTAATTTTGAATATCTATAAATTATTTTTTTATTAAATAAAGAACTAAAATTAAAATTTAATTTACCAAAAGGTTTATAAAAGACTGCAATGTATTTTTCTTTGTATATAAATATTTTGAAAAACCAATATTGTGTTGATAATTAATAAATTGTAATAAATCCATCTCTAATAAGTCGTCTGATGTTCATTATAAACAAGTACATTTATGATTAACATTATGGCACTCAAATATATTAATACCCATAACATTACTTAGATTATTAATGAATTTCTATAGTGAACATACCATTAATAACCATAATATTATGAAGTTTATAATTACTATCACACACTGAAAAGGTGAATACCATCATCATGTAATCTTTGGAAACATAGTTATAACAAGAATTTAAATAAAAACATATTGAAGACATGAACTATTTCTCATTACTTTTCTAAAACCTAGTATATTTGATATATTCCATAAATCAATTTTTTTTTTAAATTTCATAAATGATGGGAAAAAATCTTCTAATAAATCATTTTTCACTTCAATGTATTGAGTAATATAAATTTTTTGTTAATAATATCAATCATCTCTTTGAACATCAATTTTTATCTCAAAATTAGGAAAAAATTTAGGGTTAAATATCCTAAATCATATTTTTTTATATCAATTAAAATTATAACTGAATCATTTTACTGGTTATCGATACCATTCTATACGTTCTCTAAATTTCATAATGAAATTGTAATTATGTACAATCGATATACATTTTAGGATTCTCATAAATAGTACTTCATTGAAAGAATACTCAAATATAATATTCACAATTATAAATACAAGAATAATAATCATTCCTATAAATATTTGTTAATAATATAATCTTTACAATGATCGATTACCATTTTTATGTTATAATTAATTGATGCTAATGTAATTTCTTTGTGTAGTTACCTATTTCACTACTATAGAAACACTAAATATTAATTTTCACTTTATTCAATATTCATTCCATTTCTGGGTGCCCTTTTTCTCTGAAATTATTAACAATGTCCCATTCCCTTCAATTAAGTACATGGTAGTTTCTTTCCAAAAATATCACTTGTGAAAAAATAATTCTTTCCTTTCGTCACTTTTTGTATCATTTTCCCACCATTCATTTTTCAAATCTTTATATCCTATGAACACATAAGTTATAGATTACTTTGTCTCTTTCTCTTTTACAAAATATACCATATCCCTATATAATGCGAATTGTTGGAAGACTATATTCGGTTGAACTATTTTCATAATACCGTAAAAGAAAAAATCATTATTAACATTTTTATAACATCCATTAATGTGTTTCATATTACTTCACCTAGGATCCATTTCTAAATTACGACATATAGTAGATTAGATCACATAGTTAATGAACATAATGTACCATACCATAACTAGTATATCACATTACAAAAATTTAATCTTTAATGTGAATGTAATATCATAATCATATATATAATTTCTTTTGGATTTTATTCTATTCTGATCCTAAAATTATATAATTGGGTTATGTTCTCAAATATATGTTTTCCAAAATCAAGTTTCCAAGGTTTCTACTAGTATTTATCATATTCCAATTTTAGAAACCCCCTATTATGTTTTCCATTGTTTATGGTGAGTAATATTACATTAGAATAAGATATAAGTAAATAACATCCCAATGGAAAAAAATTGTTTAGTATTCATGGTATATTAGATTCATACATGTGTACTATATTAAAATTGAATTAAAAAATTACAACATAATTTTTTATAATGAATTAAATTATTCTACCAAGTATATACCTTCAAATAATTATTAATACACATCATAGAGTCCTCGGTCAATGAAACTAAATGAGGATTGCATAAAATACTAAATAAGTGTTTTTTATAGTGAAATAAATATTGAATAAATGACCACAATATAAATAAAAAGGTAAATTAGTGAGAACACATTCCATGAAATCAATTAGTTAGATGGAAGAGATTATGTAACATGGTACGTTATAAAACTGAATACTCATTCCATTTAAATAATTTTACTATAATGATATGATAGGTAAGAATCAATATGGAAAGGTAAATAATTAAAATAACATTCTATGTAATCCATAAACTGAGAATAAAATTCAGCTATAGAATTTTTAATAGTGAAAATCTCATGGAAAATAATGACTAAATTTAGAATCATAGAGATAATTAAATATTGGACAATATTTTTCCTAGGTACCAAAACCCTTTACAATAATAATCATTCATATGGTAGTTTGATTCATAATATTGTTAATAACTTTTAGTAGAAAATTTAAACTGCACAGTTTCCAATGGGATGGTTTTGTTTTGAACTGATCTCATCTCATGAAACTGACTATTAATCGATTAGATTAATTTAAAGGGTCCTAAAACTATTCCATACAACTCGAAATTAATCATCATATATCTAATAATAAATTTAATTCTTAAACAACATGTCTTATCAAATATTTTTATAGAGTAAAGGATAAAAATATATGAATATTTCCCTAGTAATAAAAATTACATTAAAAGTAAACACCAATTGTAATAATTGTAAATGTTTTTCCGAGTAATTATATATTTTATCAAAAATTTGTATATCAGATACAATTTAGATAAAATGTATCACATGAAAATGAATAATTTAAATGGATTTGAATAAATATATGAATGAATATATAGTGGGAATATGAATATTTTCCTCGATAAAATTAACATAAAACTTCTTGTTGATGATTAATGATGTTATCAATACAATATATATAGACATTGGGTTATGAATAAATGTTTTTAATTCATTTTTCAGTAGAAATGCCATATTAAAACATTGAAAACAATCTTTTTGAAAATATTCTTGTCAATTAAATTTCTTTTTTAATTCTATATATTTGATTATTTTAATTAAAAATAAAATATAAAAAAATAAATTTTTTTAAAGTTAATTCTTAATATTATAAAACATGATTGAAATAAAATTACTTGTGTTTATGTTTATAAATCATCTTTTTGGGGTACATACTAAAATCATTTCACTTCACTTGGTCCAGTTCATTTTATTTGTATTTTCAAATGACACATTTAATGGTATATGTGAAACAAAAAAAAATATCTACAAAATATCACCATTAAAAAGTAATAGACATTTAAATAAAAAATATTTTGAATTTACCCTCCACATCACCAACATCAAGAAAAAAAATCCTCCGCCTTTACATGACCACAACTCTAGTTGTGCCATGATAGGTTTAACATGCCTCTAACCGATCGCAAGTGACATAACATCTCATTCGTCCAAATCAAGATGGATGTGACATGGTGGAGTCTCATTCTTTGAAACCACATTTTAGGCAAATCCTCATAGAATTACTGAAGACTTTCACATAAAAACATAACTAAATAACAAAAAGAAACTGAAAACTATCACAAACTAGTCAAAGGAAACATAAAAAAAATAATTTGGAATAATATCTAACGCCAATTCTAATGTAAATTCAGTTACTCTATTCCTCATGTTCCATCTTCATGGATCGTCCCCTTAGGGAGAGGGGATGAGAACTAGAAATATTTGGGATAAGGTGAAAGGATGGGGGATACAACTCTTTACCAGAACAAGATTGATTAGTGGAAGAACCACTAACCAATATGGGTGGAGTATTGGGAATTTCAATACCTATAGTATTTTCTCTGTGATTATGAGGGAAATAAGGAATCTCTGATTGAGACCTAACGATCCCAACATGGGAGGAGTAGTACTTTCACATTTTTGACATCCTTCTTTTGTTGAGAGTTAATCCATCCTCATTGACCACCACTTTCTTACCCTTATTCATCAGTGATCTACAGGGATCCTTCATAGTCAGAATTGTAACATCTAGACCGAGGGAGGGGAGTACTCGGCCGATACTAGAACATGACTCATGCACATCCCATGTAGGATAGAGATAATTCATGTCAGTACACACCCTCAAAACCACTTTTTCAGGTAGAACCATAAACTGAGAAGCCTTCAAGAAGGCACTTCGGATGCTTGGGATCAATGGATCCAGGGAATGAGAGGAGGAGGGATTCAACATATTTTTAGAGAAGGATGCAGAATAGGCTCTATGATTGCATAGGTTGGATCATCTACCCAATCAATTTGGGGTGGGAGGGGGACTCCTTCATTGATGAAATCCACATTTATGACATTTGGTTCTTGAGTGCCCTTGAAAAAAGGAGTACAAACAGAATCACACACCCTCTTCATATATTATTCGTTACCAGAAGACATCATCACCAACTATAGAGAGCCTAATAAGATGAGAATAAACCCTTGAAAAATCTATTTCGATGAAAAC
Source organism: Viscum album (assembly GCA_963277665.1). Classification (NCBI taxonomy): domain Eukaryota; kingdom Viridiplantae; phylum Streptophyta; class Magnoliopsida; order Santalales; family Viscaceae; genus Viscum; species Viscum album. Next base: position 80,536,375 of record OY728165.1, on the reverse strand, counting down.
ACATCCATTCCAGGGGTGCAATATAAGAGCAGTGAAATCATCAGTGCGTAAGAAAAATCCATGACAATCATCAATACCCTTTAGGACACCAGGGTTCTGGAAAGGCAGAGGTAGGCCAGTTTGGATGATCCATAAGGCAAAACATTGGAAATTAAGACCCCTATAAAAATAAACCATCCAATAGAAACGAAGGAAATGCAGTTTGTCACACCATTTTGACTCACATGACCAAGCCCAGACAATGTCCACAAAAGATTAGATATGAATACTAAAATGGTTGCCGTCAAGAACCCCAATATACGCCACTTTCTGCAAACCCCAAGAGGAATTCACATAAATTTAAATTAAACCCATATGGGGCTGAACCGAACCAATAATTGAAACCATGGTATGTGAATGATCCTCTAAAACATTATGGAATTCATAAGGTTATCAGAAGAATGTAAGGTATCGATTGAACGATTCTAGAGCCTCCTGACATGTTCAGATACCATGAGGCTTTGGAATAAGTGAGAATGGGAAGGAGGGAGGAATAAATGGCCATTGCAGATCTAGGAAATAGTTCGTTAATAACCATAGGATAATAAAATTTTAGGTTTTATTAACAAATTTAAAATTAATTTCCTTCATCTAGTAATAAATTATAAAAAATCATGACAAAATTTTGATTATTAAATAAACCATTGAATGATCATCACATTAAAGTAATAATTAATAAATGATATGATATTATTTAACCGAAATAAGTAAACATAATAATGATTAAATTTATAAAAATATAATAAAAATAAATTATCCATATAATCTATGTATGAAATAATCACTGATGTATAAGTCTAACCCAATTAGTGGAAAGTGAGTTAAGAAGTCTATTACAATACACTTCTATTTGGATGAGTTATATTTAACCTAATATATGATAAATAAATAATGATGTTGACTTATAATTGAAACATATTAATATTTATTATATCATGTATAATCTTTTTATAACATCTTGTCACAAATTTGATAATAATATTTTATTAGTTTCACTATTTCAGGTATTAATTTACTTTTTTTGAGTATGTTTTGACTTATAATATTGTTTCCTCATGAGTAGATCAAAATTTAATCATCTGCATAACAGAAATCATGATGTAAATATCATATATATTTAGTATACATGTATTTATATAAATTCATAAGATTTTTTTATAGCAAATGTAATAGAAAAATAGTGGAGATTGTTGGTCAAACATATGCAAAACAATTATTTCCATTTACATGTCATATTGAATGAATGAATGGTAAAAGATATATATATATATATATATATTATAAATCTAGTATCATATTTGATATGTAAATGTCACATATGATTATTAAACCCACCCTTAAAACATTACATGTAAAGGATGAACGAATCACATTCCTCTTAAGGTTGTATTCTTACTGCACAGACAAGCGACATTATGATATTCCCAAAAAATGGACGAAATGAATGTGTGTTTGATATAAAAATTATAGAAGATTAAAAAAATTATTAATATCATATATATCATATTTTAAACTCAAATCCATCATTAGAACTTACATTTAAATATTTAAATGGTATAATGATTAATATTGGTTTGTGTGGTTGTAATCAAATATACACATGAATGATGATTGTGTATATCATTTTATGGAAGTGTGTAAATGTAGAGTTAAAACATTAATGTAAATACATATAATTATATTTATTATATTTATGTCATTATTTAATGCTTATAACTACAAAATTTAGTGAGTTCGAGATAGAAATAAAATAAACAGATTTTGAAAAACAAAACCTATTCGTTGTGTATCCTCCCTATATTTTCAATATTTCCTTCATAATAAAGATTAATTCTAAATATAAGTCAATTATGATTAGGGGAGACAATTTTTTGTCTTATTATGAATGGTATTTTTAGGAAAAAAATTAGTTGGAGAGGTATTAAATATGGGAGAGTTGATGGACTTTTATTAGTAGAGAGATGACAACACATGGATGATTTGAAAAGAAGTTAGGTCTACCCAAATTTTTACCTAAAAATTATTTAATAAAAAAAACTTGTAAATAGGTTTCTCAGGTATAAATATACCCCTAAAATTACTATTGGATATGTTTCTGGAACATTTTCCCACACAACATTGAGGTTTAGTCCCATAGATTGATAATTTTTAACATAAAGACTATAAATAATTTTAGCTAAATTAAAATATAATCATGGTTAAAAATATGTGTATATTTTTTGAAATTATTAATTTTTTTAATTCATAATATGGAATCAATTATTACAAATTCATATTTTATAAGAGAAATAATTTGAATTATAATCAATCAATATAAGTGATATAAAAAAATGATTAATTTGAAAATTTCCAAAACTTTACTATGATTTTATATCTAGAACAACTATAAAATTATTAAAATTAAAAAATTGGATTAAATAATAATTAATTTCATTAATTATTCCATAAAAATAATAAAATATATTTTTAACATTATAAATTATATTAATGAAAATTCAGTTTTCAATTAAAATTTTATATTTTTCATTACACATAATATAAATTGAAACATCGCATAAGAATATAATAATTTATACTAAGATAAAATTGATCCTAGAATCTTTAATAATGATGGTTACTTTGTAAAATATCATTTATAAATTTGTGATAATTTTTTTTGGAACATGAATGCCATTAAAAGGGGATTAAACTATCATTTTAAAAATATGCCTGTTATTCATAAATCATTTTTTTATATATTATGTATATCAAATATATTTTATAATTAGAAGAATATTTTATTTGATATACTATACATAAATTTTATTAATATCATAGACCAATAATAAATAATTAACTTTATAATGATAAAATTTCATTGGCGAAAAAAAAGTTTTTTTCTAAAAACCATCTATTTTATATTCAATTGGTTTTTATACTCATATCTAATTTATTTGTAACAAATTAATTCCAAAATATATTTACTTTTTTCTAATATAATTTAAATCCTCTAATTTAATTTATATGAGATAACAATCATTTTAAATAAAAATATTTCTATTGTAGTATTATTTGTTAAAACTTGGTCCTGTGTGTAACACAACATATCAAAGAATATCATTCATTCATTTAACACAATCATTGATTAGTGTTACACATAACATACACTCATGAAAATTTTTATTTTTTCTTAATATAATTATATCATAATTTATCAAGATGTTATATTCTATTCTATAAATGTTGTTTCCTTTCATACACATTATTGAATATGATGTTCATTTTATTAAATTTTAGGGTTTTACATGTTGTGGTGGTAGGAAAATTCAATAACACTATATACAGTTAAATACATCAATATTTCTTCCTATTACAGGGAATTTCAAAATATTCCATATTAAATTGGTAATAAAATTACCTGTTAATTTATTATTTATAAAATAAAAACAAGAGTATAATTTATTCAATATTTTCCTTCTATAAATATAAATAGGTCCCTAATATAATTATATGAGTATGGATAATAAATAAAATTATATTTAAAATGAATCATTAAAATATTTATAATGTTGTTTTATGTTAATGTTTACCATTACAAGAGTCAACCATTTCATGTATGTTCATTATCTAATGAACTATAAATTGAATTCAATTACTTACATTATTTTTGAACAGTTTAGTGTTTAGAAAATTATCATCAACCCATTTGTTTTATTTATTTTAGTGATATATTTAATAACATAATCAGATAAAACAATATTAGGTGTCTTAAAGATGAACGATACATAAAATCAATATTAATTCAGTATGACGACTATTGTAAAAGATGGGTTTGATCTGTTATCTCAAAAATAATAACCCAAAAATATTATCATTTTTATGAATTAATATTAACATTAAAACCAACCATGAAATATAGTTGTGAAAAAATAATTTCTTTATTATCCTAGATATTATAGGTCATATGTAGACATGATTAGAACATCAATTTATGATAAACATGTTTGAAATTAGGTTATTGATATGGATATAATTTTAAAATTAATTTTTTATCATAGATATCATATTACTATTTAATTTTATAAATACATTTTTCAGTAAATGTGTTTTTGATAAACGAATGTCATCACATTGTTGAGGTGTTAATCGATATGTACAGATGAATTCCATGTTCATTTTCTTATGGATGGAACCATAAGAAAATATATGTCTTGTTTTATTTAAAATATTATAATTATGTCATTAATATCTTATTTATGCATATATCAATCATTATAAACATTAATTATTGAATATTATGGGAAACAATTGACTTTAATTCATGAGGTGGTAGTCTTTCATTCACACAAATGATGGATTCATTAATAATTTGATAGATGAAGAATATTTTTTATGGTAATGAAATTAAAATAATTAAACATAATTTTATGGAATACACTGACATAATCATAGGATAATTATACAAATATTTTTTAAGAAGAAAAAAAATAAATAAAACTAGAACATTCAGTATCAAGTTATACCTCTTCTTTAGAGAACATCTACTTCATTAAAATATAATACCTCTAAGGCTAGAATTGTACCCAAAATATTACCTATAAGACAAGGATATAGTAGCTAGTATGGGATCTTTTTAGGTACAGACAACAATATAGCTCTAAAAATGTGTGATAAATTTATGAATGTAGGTACACTATTATAACAAACCGTAGGGTAACTTAAAAAAATTAGTCAAATTATTAAATTAATATAAATTAATTATCATTTTAAAATGAAACCTATTTGAAAAATGTTTTATATAGAATTATTATGTTTCCAAATTATCAAATATCACTTATTTTGGACAGTATTATGTTTTTTTACCCATACCTCTTTGTTTTAAGCTTGGTTATCCCTTTTAACGATATCCATGATATGACTATTATAAACACATTAGTGTCCATAATGATAACTATAAATGAAAAATCAAACCATAAATTCAAATGAAAATTATATTTAAAACCATATCTAATTAATATGAAAATATATATTATTTTTGAGAATTTTAAATCAATTAATAAAATATTATAGATTTTAAAAAATCAATACTGTCATTTTATAAACTATTTATAAAAATTATAATTTCTAAAGAACTATAATTGTTTGAAATTTGATTCTAAAATATTTAGAAATAAATTATAAATTATTATTAATATAAAAATTCACATGAAACTACAGTTCATCTAATTAATATTAAATTTATGTTTTTGAAAAAGATTAAGAAATTTTCCTACCACTTGGATAATCATTATATCAGTGTTTCGTTTGAATTTAGTGTAACTATTTTTTCACAAAAAACCAAAAATGTATTACCACCTTAAAAATATTTTCATTATTATTATTACAAAAATTAATATTCATTGAAAAGAAATTTTTATACGTATCTGAACTCAAAATTTATATTTATTCACAATATTGTAAAATTTTGTATATTAATTTTCATGAATTAATATATAATCCATTTTAAAATAAAAATACCACAAAATTTACCTCATTTTGATTATTGGATTATTATGGTAAATCTAAACACATTAAATTACTTAATTTCATGTGTTAGATTTATTTTTCATCCTTGCCAAATTATTCTTAGCCTTAATTTCATGACATACCCATACCAATGAAGAATAGATTTACAACTGTTTCATTTCATAATGAGAACGCATAAAAAAATTTTATTTAAAAAAATCATCCAAACTAAAAATATATGATAAAATTTTTATGAATTAATTTCTCTTAGTCACAGAAATAAATTTTCATATTAATTTATAATATTAGATGAAATATAATATTACAAATATTGTGTTTTTATTCATTAAAATGAATATAAAATATATGAATGTATATTTATGGTTGAAATATATATAATTATATTTTATAAAATTTTATAATAATTTTGTTACATTGAAATAAAATTCAGTTTATAATATAACCTTTTTTATAAAATAAATTATTATTTTATAAAAATTGATATTTGTCACTATTAACTAAAGACTCAATCATTTATGAAAAATAAAAAAATTACCGTAATATTATTTTATAATTTTGATATATAACATTATATCCAATTTAATAAATTCAATTAATTAAAAATTTATAATTTTATTTTATATATTTGGGAAAAAATATACAATTAATTTCTTTACAATCATATTTTAGAATAATAAAATGATATAAATGAAAATTGAGATATTATTTTATTAATATTTACTGATAATTTTTTATATTTAATTATATAATAAATATTTAATAGTTTAATTACTTTTATTCATACACACAATTTCATCCTTCTGGATATATCATTCATATTTATATAATAATATTTCTTTGTTCGTTTATTCTAATTGTTGGTTATTGTATATATTATTGAACATAATGTGTAATTAAAATAACATTTTCTTAATTTAATCCCAAAACTAATTAGAAATTGTGTATTCCCTCAATATGGTTCAATTAATTTCATTAATAATTCGTTTTATTCAATCTAATATACCATTATTTCATGGTGTCATTGGAGCCTAACATTTATGTCTAATAATAAGTTTTATTTAAAACACATTTACTATTACAATATTAAATCTAAAAATCATGATCTTTTTAAACAATATCCTAATTTATAGTTTTCTCAATTTTTATATGTTATACAAAAATTGTCTAATAAATAATGGCATCAAATTAATTTGATAGAATTTTTATGAAATAGTTACCATCATTACAGAACTTAAAGAATCTTATTTTGATTCAATTTTTATTGTGGTCCGTATTGGGCCATTTTTTGATGGAGTGATTTTTAGGGAAAATAACCTAAATTTTTGGGTTGTATGTTTTTATAGAATTGATTGAGTGTATGTATAAAAGTGTTAAAGGCTTTAGAGTGATCACTTTGATTCTGGTTTGATTTTGGGGATATCCTGAGACTGTTTTAAAAACACAAGCTATATAATTTATATTGGCTAAATTAATGTCATATAATTATTTAATTATGTGACTTCATCAAATGGAATAATCCATGAGTATTTTGTAAACAAGAATTTTTCCAACTGAGGAATTAGTATTTGGATTTGAAATATTAGGGATCATGATGTTTTTCATTAGGAGGAGTAATTATTTACATTTCAACCATTGGGATATTCACATAATCATTCACTGATTAACAACTTGGATTCCTCTGTGGAAGTGTTCGATTTACTTTGAAGAATAAAAGATTTTTTTTCCTCATGAATCCATTTCTCTTAATCCATAGGTAGAGTCCTTCTGATTATTGGATGATTTATTATAGTCAAGATGCATTAGTTTTTAATTTAATATCTATTAAGATTCATAACATTTTGTATTTCTCTCTAAAATAACTATATTTTTATGTAGTGTGATCTATTGTTTTTCAATTGAATCATGTTTGATGATAATGATAATGATTTTTGTTTACCTTGATCATCATTTTCATTGTTTTTCTTCTTTGGTTTATCTAGTTACATCTATTGATTTTATAACTAATTTGATGGTAGGTTAATCCATATTATTTTTCCATAAAATATATACAATATAAAAAATTATATTAATTGAATTTAACTTTTAAATAAATTAAAAATATTAATGATTTGATGACTACTTTGAAAAACTAGTGGAAATTTTTGGAGACCCCATAAATTTCAATGGGACAGAAAATGTGTTGTGTATTTTAAAAAATTCCCTTCATAATATGGAAAATTTATTTGTTGAAATGATTTAATATTTATTAAATTGAATTATTATTTCAATATTCTTGAAATGATGAAGTATATTGATTTGGTTATGAAATGAGAAGGACATGTTGAAAAATTAATGTGGTAAATTGTATTTTTAACTGACTTTAAATGTTTTATTTACACATGGTTATGTGAATAATTTGTGGATAAAATCTGAGCCATGGTAGGTAGTCTTAATTTAAAAAACAATTCTATGATCTATCCACAATGAATGGATTGAAAATGAAAAATGTTACTAAATCATAATGTAGATTAATTTTTTCCTTGATCAATAGTTGGGTTATGATGGCCTAAACAATGGTAAAATTACACACATTAAGATAAAAATAGTGATTGATTAGTTTTAGGATCCTATTATAATAATCTATCATGATGATGATATTGATATATAGTTCTATTAAATAACATATTTAATGATTACATTCCCTGGATATATTGAACATAATTTTTTCATGCCAAAACAAATTATATAAAAATATTATGTAAAATAATAATTTAAATATATTTTGATATATATTCCATTTATTTTGATATTTTTTTCATGTTTTGTTTAAATTATTTTTTTTATTTCACTTTATATTGATAGAATATTTTTATATCTACTATGGAATTGATTACAAAACCATTGGTAAGACCTAATATGGGTGTAGAAATTATAAAATTCTTTATCTTGATAGAGATTATAGATTATATTATTCAATGCCTGATAAAAGGTAAAACATATCATGTAGGTCATGGATTTTCATGACCATTGGAAGCCTTATTGATGATAGTGGCCAATGGAGATGTGATCCCCTTACTGCATGTGACTTGTTTGTGTTTTTACCTTGGATGATGACTTTTTGATTCTTCTATTTTTTGGAAGAATAAATCCCATATGATTTTTATAGGAAGATAGGTTATAGTATCTATCTGTTTGGATGAAGAATTACATTATAGATACGTCATGGATGGATTATTTTTCAGGTTTTTGGTGTATAAAGGACATTTTGTGAAAAAAATTAATCAATGTTGAAAGTTTCACATTATTCACTGATGATAGTATGTAGTTGTATTTTCTTATTAGATATGTTGAAATATTGTTCATACATAATAGTATTTTGAAGTTGTTCTCATATCCATCTTGCATTTCAATGATCATTAAGTCCTAATGTGTTTTCTGGATTTGTTTCTTGAGAATTGTTTCAATATAATTTCAAAAAATTTCATTGGAAATGTGTAGTTTTAAAATATATAATTCATCATTATTTAATTTATATTCATGTGACTGTTGTTATAAATTATGAAAATTATTTATTTATTATGAATTCAGTGTTATATGATGAAACAATGTTGCATCATGTTCATAAGTTGACCTTTAAATTGGTTATAAGAAAAATCTACTGGGAAAAAATATCAATTGATTCATTTGGTATACCAAAATCATTATGAATAAGGGGTGTGTTCTATCAAATCATTGTGATTGTCACATTGGCACATTCCAATTTTTTATATAAATGTGTAACTACCTAGTGATGAATTTATAAATCAAGCTAAAGGGTTCATTCTTCAAAAACCACCCACATTACAAATTATAATGAACTACAAGAGGATGAGGATTAGTTAAAAAATATAGATAAACTATTTTAAATCTTGTAAATTCATAATTCAAATACAGTGTTGTGTCATCCCTTCAAGATTGAGTGGACTAGACATATATGGTGTGACATGATGGTTATGCCAACAAAACATGATGGATTATAGTATATTATATTTATAGTTCTAGTTAATGATTATTTCACTTATGATTCAATGGTTTTAGTGATTTCTATGGAGTTTCTCACTATCCACTAAGGTGATAGGACTATGACACAGTACGAGAAACAGTTTTCTAATCATGTTTAGTATTCACCTTAGATTTTATTCATTGTGATGAGTTTCTTGATTTTGATAAATAGAATACTTTATCTAGAACTACTATAATACATGAGAGTAGAAATATTATTTTTATCCATTGTTTATAGGTTGAGTTTTGGTTATGGGTATGCATTGATTCACCTAAGATCTTTGTTTTGTGTTGTATCATAGGACCCCTATAGATGATATTCAATTTGTTTTCGAAAACATGAAGGTTCTTGGGCTAATCAGCACCAAAAATAAACTTCATGAAATCAAATGCATCATGAACCAAGGGGATACATTGATAAACATCCCGAACAATGAATATTCACACCATTGGGAGTATCTAGGGGATGTGGATATTGGTCCAATTACTATGAGATGAACCATCAGTGGTTGATTATCTTCATTGGATGACATATTTGATATAGGTCCATCTCACATGATTATATATAAAGGTAATGTGAATTTTATAAATAATCCAATTAATTTTTTGTCTAACGTGATGGATATTACTATTCCCCATAGTATTAAGTGAGTGTATGTTAAATTTTATATTTTATTTCTGTTATTTCATTCATTATACTTAAGATTATATTGTAACTAAAGTGGTAAGGGTTTATGTCTAAATATAATTTTAATCAGGTATATGTATGATTGAATTTTTATTATATAAAACAGTATTAAGATTTTTCAATGAAACACTTTTAATTTCATTTTAATATGGTTATTATTTGAATTTTATGTGAATAGTACCATTTTACACTTTTCTGTACTTAAAATGAATGCTAATGTTTTTTTGGAAAATTATACATAATTTCCCCCTTCTATCAAAAATCATTTTATTCACAATTCCATGATTTATAAATATATTTTCCCTGAGTATTTTATATATTCCGACAAATAATTTAATTATTTCATTTTTACAATTGAATAATTTTTATTCCAAAAATGTATTGAAATTAATCTTCTTTTCATTTTCCAAATGATGGATTTTTCCTCTTTTACCTCATTGTGAATATATTTATTCGTTTATCATATATGAAAAGTACAAAATTACCAACTTTGAGGACTAATAAAATATTTGATGTATCCATTATAGGTTCTGAGAATCAATTTAACAAAATAATATTTTATTGTATTTTGGGATTTTTTTTATTTTTAAAATGTTATTTCAAATGGGGAAAAATTATTTTTATGAACATATAACTCATTTATTCTTTTAGAGACATTTTGATAAATTATGGAACCTTTTTATGTTAGTTATTTCATATAAATTATTAATATTAGTATCCCACATATTTACCTATATTATTCTGCTTGACATTGATGTAGACATACATGATTTCTATTCATCTGTCAAATTCAATTTTTATGATTATTTTATTATGATATTATACATAAATATACATTCCATTTATTTCCATCATTAATTTTTATTTGTTTTAATTGTGATTGATTTGCTTATATTGTTAACATATGTATGTATATTATATGAATGTGATGGCCAGATCAATAATTTTATAAATCTATAATTAATTGGGAAAAGTTTAAGTCTCATCAAATAACATGTGTGTGATTTTGTAATGTTGTTAATCCATTGTAGGAAACTATCCACGTTGTAATGTTTCCACAGTGGTTAACCATGATTTTGTTTACTCTATGATTTATGTTACATACATATTAAATTAGATTATGTGATTTTATGATAACATGAAAATTCTATTATTCTAAAATTTAATTACATGTCTACCTCCTCTTTTATTATATTAGTTTATAACATTGAATAAGAAATTATATTTCCTTTTTTATGTTTATTCAATTAATTGGATTTTCAGTTCACCCATTATTTTTTTGTATTTTCCAGGTTATCCCACATATTTATTGAGTCTTTAATGTATTTAAAAAGTAATTATGAAGAATAAAATAGTGAAATTTTATTGTGGAATCATTTTGATGTAAAATGAACCTAGTATTCCAAAGACACTATACATGTAAATATTTTGGATATAATTAATGAATTTTTATGTTGAAAAATGATGAACTTATATTTGTAGAAGAATTGTATCATTATGTGATAATCATTATAGTGATATTGAATGGTTTAAACATTCAATACCATTTCAGGAGCTTTCTCAAGTCCCGATATATTCCATTATCAAACCTAATCCCACTACATTGGGGTTATAAACTACTTTTCTTTTAGGAATTCATGAGGAACTATATGAATGTTTGAGTGAAATTTTTTTTGAAGAGAAACTAAACTAGAAGATGTTTTTGATCTCAACCACCATTTAATTCAATATAACATGTTCTCAGAATATTCAAATGGGTTTGAATATTTTTTTAAACAGACCATCTATATGAGTATGATAAGATGTGTGGAAACATAACAATTTATCTAGATCCTATTGAAGTCATTTCTAGATGATAAAAAATTGTAAATGTTGATTAAATATAATAAAATGTGGTACTCGAAAAACAAAATCCATATAAATAATAAAAATTCTATCACAAAGATTAAGATATTAAAATTCTTTAAAAATGAAGTGAACTACCATTATAAGAAAATTGATGAAAACCTTAATATCAATAAAAGCTTAAGAAATTTTGAGGATTCAATTGAAGAAATACATCAATGTGTTTTCCCACTTTTATTATTTTAGGGGTAATAGATTTTATACACCATTATAATTTTCTCTCTCAAAAATTCCAATCTGAAATACTAATATTTTAAATAAATAAACAATATTAACATTAATTATATATTCATTGAAACAATACTATTGTAGATATCTATATATCATTATACATATAGGATAGAAAATGGGTGATAAATTGTGGTCTTCATGTAATTGGACCTCATCAATCATATTATCTATAGAAGAAATACATTATTCCTAAACATTATCATTCTTTAATAATCATGGTTGAACTCAAGAAAATTTATCACCATCCTTTATAATGCTACATATTATGTATTTGCATTTTAATCATGATGTAGATATTTAGATCTGTTCAAATTTGATAAATATATTTTTTATACCCATCATTCATGATTTTATGATCACTATTTTCAATATTAAAAAATATTGGATCTTTTGTGATCTTAATCATAGACATAGAAGCATGGTCTTTTCTTCAACAAGAATCATCTAACACGTGATCCTTTCTAGGAAAAAATATATCAACTGGTCTTAATCATGATTTATCTCTATCAATATTCACAAGTGCATATTAAAATAATTATATTAAAATATATACATTAAACATTTATAATCATTATATACATCAAACCTTTCACCAAAAAAATAATTATTTCAAATCATTAATATTGAAATTTCCATAGCTATCTCAATATCCCGAGTTCCATAATTTTTATTATGAACCATATATGTTTTAAAGATATATGATATAACTAAATAATTATGTATGAGAACTGATCCAAGACCCTTATTGGATACATCTCTAATGATCACAAACCATTTTCTACTATTGAGTTGTGTATGAATCAAGAATTGATTAGTGTTCTCGTACATCCCTTGAGATTTCCCCCATATTCAAATATATAATGAAACCTGGATTCATTCAATGAAAATATTGCAATGGTATTACAATAGATGGTAAAATTATCCCCAATTCACTGATTATATCCATGAAAACAAAGAAAACTAATGATCTCAATCCGAACTGTTAGTCTGGGAAGTTGGTAAATAACACTCGCTATTGGTGGATCAACGAATATCGCATCTATTAATATTATCAACCACTAAAATGAAATATTTTTTTGTTAAAATTACTCCATTTTAAACTTTCATACATCACATCCTTATTTTTCTTATTCAGTATAATCTTCATGTGCTCTTCATGCTGTTCCTCAACAATTGAATATATATGAACATCATATAAAATAATACCACAAACTGATCAAGGTAATCTGTAAAGTTTATACTCATTTAATCTATTAATATAGAATCATAATTGGTATGATCAAATGGATTCACAATATATTCTTATAATCTATACCTATTATAGAATATTGTTTGATGTTACCTTATTTCATGATCCCCTATTTAAAATATATAGAATGAAGATCAATCTGGGAAAATTATTAACCAATGTGTATTTTATTAATCAAATCAATAAAATGATGGAGATAATACTTATTATTTATTATTGTGTTTTTATGTTCTAAAAAATTAATGAAATATTTTAATTATCTATATTTATTCTTGTCAAAATGCATAGGTTCACACCATGTAAATGATGTTATATGAATAAGTCCATTTTCAATAATATCCTAGTGTTTCTTTATAAATTACTTCAACTATATCTGGGATATTATATATTAAGTATTTCATTGTAATAAAAGTATTTATCGTTCATGTTGATATCTAAACATCATGATTTCGGGGAATAAGAAGTTACTATTTTGGAACAATGTTTGAAAATTTATATACACTATACATATAATCTGTGATGAGATTCTCTATAACTATCTATTATAATAACAACTTCTGAATAATAGTAATGAAAAATACATTTAATTTTATTTTAAAAATATATTCATATTTATAGTAACACTGATGTACTTATTGGGTGGTTCAGAATATCGTAAATGTATTCAATTTATCAATAATTACATTGATATTTGTATAGATAATGACAGTCAATGCATAAGACAACATCAAGATAAAACATAGGTCGGATAATAAATTTTATGGGAAAAAATACCATAAACAAAATATAGATATGAATCATATCCTTTGGAAGAAATCATTGTACCGTTTGATATTTTCACTATTATTTTTAAATCAAATTATTGCGGTGGCTTTTTTATCCCCATTTCAATTTCATCAAATATATATAAGTTGGTTCCTATAATGTCAAATAAGACAATATGTGTTCTTGAGAGTATAATAAGTGTACCTCCCCCTATGTCGTTATTATACCCCTATTCATAAATATTGATATCATGGTGTTTATCATTTTTATAATATTTAGATGTTAAGGATCAAAATCTTCATCAATAATCAACATATTTGGTCACTGGTAAGAATAATTAAAATATTACATTCATTTGAATTACTAGTTTGTGGTTGGTGGATTACAGATGATTTCCCTATATTAGAATAATAAAATAAATTATTTGCATCACTTTATAATTTAATTACCCAATGTCCATCCATTACACAAAGAGAATCATTTACCCATTTGATTATGATAATTTTCACAATGTTTCATTCTATACATCGAGAAAAAATGAAGGAATATCTACCTCTATCCATGGTTATTATAATTTTTTTTGAATAATATCATTATATTCAGTTCCAAACTATTATAATAACGGGTATATAAAATCTTCATTTCCACCTTGATATAACATAAAAATATTTATTCGTATATAGTAATTTTATATATCTATAAATCCCATTAGAGACATTTTTTTAAGTTAATAAAAAAACTATCAACCTTACATTTTGGCTGGGTGATAATACTAGAATCACACCTCATATTTTTGGTAAAATTATCCTCATATGTAAAAAATAATTCATCATGACTTTACTTTATCTCAAGAAAATTATTCTCCATTTTCATGTCATTAATATGATGAATCTAATTAATGAAATTTTTTCCCATAAACCCATCATACTCAATAGATTAAATTTATTCTCATTTCCCTATGTTTTTTACAATACATCATCAGGGATGTTATTCTACTTCAATGAAATAGGCAACTAAAATGTATTTTTTCATACTGTAAAATCATATGAAAAAAATATATTTTAGATAGTTATGTGAATTTACTGAGTGACTAGATGATTTATTGAAGCATTTTAATAAGGGGTACGTTATAACATTAAGGGATCAATAAACTATTTTCCCCACATTTACAAATTTCTATGTTCAAGAGAATTTATTTCCAAAGAATGATTCCTAGGTAATGAATATATATTTTCATTCTAGATCATAAAACATCTACACTTTAAAGAGAAGATCAATGAATATTCGCTTGTATTTTTTATTAATAATGTTCCTTCACATTCCAAACATTTACTAAAACAAAAAAAATCCGAGTGTAAGAATCAATAATCTTTGTAATATAATATATAATCACAAAAAAAATCTTTCAATTATATCTGAATCTAAAAAACATGTTTTCAATATTTAAAATCATGGTTTTAATATATGTAATTAATGAAAATTTACTATAAAAATATATCTCCAATATTCTTCAAAAAGGTGTAAATGAACCCAAGAATATTTCACAGGAGTGTCAAATAGGGTTCATAGTAAGTGAAAAGTCACTGGGTTTTGGAATGACTGATTATTTGTGCACAAGATATTTTATTTCATGTTATTTACCAAAGATACATATATTTAAAAATATGGCCATCATATTGAATCCATTAATATTTTTTTTATAGAAAAACTACACTCCTTTCATTAAAATAACAAGATAAAGTCTATATAAATTAATTTTATCTCAAGGATTCATAATAATGATTTCTTATACCCATTTCTAAAGGAAACTAAACCAATAAAATATTATAACTATAGTGAACAATACCTATTATAAATAGATATAACATTATAATATATGAATATTCATTAAAAAATGTAATAATCTATACCAAAATCAAATAGGCCAGGCATATTTGGAAACATTGATACGTAAACTACTATTCTATAAAATTGTATCATCTTTTAATATATTCTCCCTAACTATAACCCTTATTAGGAATATCATTTCTATTAAATATTATTATAACATGGGGAAATGAATCATTTTAAAGGGTAAACTCATATGCTTAGATTGGTTAACCATGTGATATTTCAATGATAACATTAATACAATATGAGAATAAGTGTATTAGTAAATTAGACAAACATTTTATAATAATAACCCTCATTTCATAGATCACAATAATAAATCACGACATTAAAATTTGCAGTTCATAATAAATGATTCATAAATGGATCAACGAACATTTTCCACTAGAGCATAAAATTATAAAAAGGATTACACTTATTGAATTTATATAATCATATATTATTAATTATTTTATATTCTTGGATTATTATCATTACTATCTTAGTGGATTGGGTTCACTCACCAAACCACCTTAGTATTCATGGTTCACTTCCAATACTAACATAGTATATAGGGTACCTTAATGAACAAGGATCACTACTGATTCCAGTTATATTAATCTCATGACATTACATTCATTTTAAAAATTCATTGGAGGGAAATATAATTCTAAAACAAATAATAAAAAATTGAAAACTATATGTTCATGTGTAACCTAATCATTAAAAAATCATAATAAATTCATAACATAACTTGTTGAAATAAAATGGATTTATTAGAATCTTATTATCATAATAATTATCCATCATGATATTGAATACAAATAATATTCTTAGATAATATCCCATGTAATTATTACGAAACATCATTTCATTCAATAATTGATGGAAAATGATTCAAAAAGACCTGTTGAACATTTGACAGGGAAAATAAAATTTCTTACTTTGAAATAAGAAAATTAAAATAAAAAAATCACAAAATGAATAAGGAAAAAATTATATTTTATAATAACGGTGTAAAATATTAAGGGACAAATCAATTAATTGAGTGTTTATAATAGGGGGAAATTATATTCATTTAGTATAAAATAAACAAAATATTTCTTCAATATTTGTATTAAAAATTTAAATATACCATTTTTAAAAAATTAGAAGAATAATCCATTAAAAAATTTTAAAAATTAAAATGGTTATTAATGTCCATAAACAATACTTTTTGAATATTAAAAACAATCATGAATTTTCCAAAAATCATAGTCATGGAAAGGAATGTATTTGTGATTGAATAAAGAAATAAAGTTGATTTTCATTTAAATCATACATTAATAACCATGAGTATTTAAAATGTTTAAAAAAATAAAACGTGTATTTTGTATAAATAAATGGGGGAAGATAAAATAAATTATAATCTTAAAAGGAATATCATAAAATTACATTATTAGAAACATAATCATAAAAAATATTAATAGTCATTGAGATTCTAACATAGAACCCTTAGCTCAATTATGACATCATTCATTTATGTTTGAACGTCCATTAGTATAAATATATATTAGTTATAAACAAAGTAAAACAATTTACTCATATATGTGATAAAATATATGATTACATACTTTCTATTATCACATATTAATTAATAATTTTTAATTAAAATCATTGTTCCTGGTGATAACTACTACATTTTTCATATATGTTTTGGTTTATAATTTATAGTAATTGAACATTTATCATGTATAAATCATATTTATAATTTTAATAATGATATAAATATAATATTTATTCATTATATACATATTTATAGTCGTATATTAAAATTATAGATAGAAAAATAAATTACACTATTTCTGGAGATGATAGGACATATGTATACAAAAACATTCTTTTCTATTTTTTATCAGTTGAATGATATAATGGTAAATTATAAATTACCATTTCAGAGATATTATGATATTATATTAATCATATATATTAAAAAATAATCATTAATAATATCCATGTAAATCTGATATTATGCTGATTCATGTCTCTCCTTAGAGTGTAGTCCACACGTAAGAATGTGTGACGTTATAATTTCCAAAAAAATTAGATGTATGTGGGTAGATGAAATATTTTTTTTTCAGAAGTATAAATATGTCATAAATATTATATATATATAATAAATAATTTTCCATTTCTATGAGAGGTAGTGATGAAAAACGAATTACATTAGTTCACAGGGATGTAGCTCACTATAAAGATGATTGATAGTTTAATATCCCATTTGTAGAATGAGTATATGGATATATGATATTAAATTTACAAAATAAAATACCAATATATGTAAGATATTTGGGTTATAAGTAAATCATGATGGAAAATTATTTCAATGAGGTAAAATAAGAGAAAATATGAAAATTCATTGTTATGAACTATACATCTTCTTCAGATGACCTCTTTATATTTATAACTAATGACCCAATATGATGGTTTTTCGATCCAAACAAGAACTCTATGTCATTTGAAGGGATATATGAAATGTTTTTTTCATGATATTTTATAATCCAATTTTCTTCTTATGTATAAATAAGAGAGGATAGTATGATCTCTCTTGTAATTATGGGAGACAACCCAATTTTTTTTAATGAATAAAACATATTAATGCCTTATATACGCAAAATAGAACCATAACAGACCATTTCATCATATTACACAATATAGGGTATAAATATGGACATAAAATTGAATTTAGGATTGTTTCAGTTTACATAACCCAAATATATTTAGTTTAACCCATCATAAACCAATATTATATAAAACTCAGGTGATTTTCATTTACTAGTATTATAATTTTTTTAACAAAAAATTAATTTTAAAATAGTACATCATATTATTTATGATATTTGCAAATTTCGATGTGTTATAAAATTCAATTCATATTATTAGAATAATTTAATTTAATATTAAAATCCCATGAAAATGAAAACCCATTTCCAATAAAAATGATTTCATCATTATGAAAATTTTTATTTCCAAATTCAATAAAAATATTGTTTCCAATGATCAAAATTATTTTAATGATAATATAATATACTTAATAATCGTTTTAATTTTTTTAAAAAATATAGGAATTCATAATGATTTTAATCCGATTATCTATTTTTCATAAAATTTTGTATTTCTAATTATTAACTGAAAATTTGATACTTTTACATAATTTTGAAAAATTCATTATAATAAAATATTTTCTTATTGGTTTTTAAAATGAATTAAATTTTTTCTAAATAACTATTCTGAAATCCAAAAAAATATTATCACACCCTAAAAATTAATAATACTTATTTTAATGATAAATTATATACTTTTTAAAACAATATAAATTTTATAGAGAAAATATATTTTGATTATATAAATCCTTTATATTTATTTTACACTGTAGTTATTACTATTAATACCACCTATTGAATGGTCTCATGAAAATAGAATACTCTAAAATGATTCATTTATATTTGACATTACATTTTTCACAAACTATTGAAAGGAATAAATTTAAAATATAATGTCTCATATAATCCCATGGGTGTAATAATA
Source organism: Viscum album (assembly GCA_963277665.1). Lineage (NCBI taxonomy): Eukaryota > Viridiplantae > Streptophyta > Magnoliopsida > Santalales > Viscaceae > Viscum > Viscum album. Next base: position 80,516,537 of record OY728165.1, on the reverse strand, counting down.
ATTTTCATTAATATTCTTTATTGAGAACTGGTTAACAGTTTTCTTATACCACTGGAATGTTAAAAACTATATTGTGTTTTTAGTAATGAGTGGGGATTTTCCTACATCATAATATGACTTATTCATCTCATTTCATAGACATTAAATTGTATGATTAACATCCATTCCATTCTAAAAATATTTATAAATACACTTATGACTTTTTCCTCATTTTTTCTTTCCACACATATAGAATAATCAAAAAAATATAATTCATCTCCCCTTTTTTATAATTATCATTAAATTTAAACATTTTTTTATCATAATAAATAGATTTTTATGTATGAATAATAATCATCTTCACCTCGATAAAAAATATAGTAGTTTTATATATATATTGAGTACTATAAATGATAAAACCCTTCAAAAAATTTCTTTTAAGTCATTGATTAATCTACCAACCATAACATTTGGTTCAATAATAATAAAACATTTGTTCCTTGAATGGAATGAAATGATTACTCTTAGGTACTAATAGATTCATCATCCTTTTTATTTAGCTTGTGGAATTCCATCTACATTTTCATACATGGAATATAAGGAAAATAATTATTAAAAAAAATATACCAAAGAATCACACTATATGTTGATGTTTTATTCATATTGCCTTATTATTTTGAGAACATTCCACCATTTATATAATTATCCCTAAAAATGATATCTGACAAAAATAAAATCTTCATTCTCAAAAATCTGGTGAATGGTAAATGACATATTAGTGTCACTTATCCATTACCATGAATGATGTTAATAATTTAAAACACTAATTGATTAACTTTGTTCCCTCTTGAAAGATTAATTAAAATATAGTTTCCTTCTAAATGAAATAAAAGTTTCATATAATAGAGTTGTTTTGTAAATATATAAAAAATATTTTTCATTTCATATATCAAAATTGTCTGTATTGGGAATATAATATTTGAATTTTCCATCATATTCTTCATAAAAATGATTCCTTTTGTTTATAGCCATTGGCTATAAAAAAATATTGCATGAAAAATAATCATTGTTGAAAACCACATAGTAAATAATAATTATTTATTGGATCTCCAAATCATGAATATTTTATTAAAATATTAGAAACCTTATGATTAGGATTACAAAATCAAGGTCATAAATAATTAAGTTAATTCATGAAGGTTAATATGAAAATGTTGAATTATCACAAACATATCACTTATGAATTCCAAAATATGTCTGGAGTAAGGGAACACTAAACACAAAAAAAAAGATTACCATAATATATATATAAACAACACATTTTGTTGTTATTAAATTGATATAAATCATTTCCAAAAACTCATCCTCTATTAGTATCCTGATTAGAATTTTTTTATAGAAAACTATATCCTTTTTACCCTAATATATGATGTTACTCTATACATAGTAATATAATATGGGATTTTAAATTCATTTTCACATCCTAGTTTCAAAATATATAAACCCCTTCTCTGATTCAATCAATATAGACCCGTATATTTTTTATAGAAAAATCACATCTTATTAGATAAATATTTAATAAAAAAATTTACGATCCATACATGAATAAAATTATAATTTCATTCCAAAAAAATGGATACAAAATATATTTTTTCATAATATAAATGAATCATCATACATTATTTTCTTCGTAAAATCACCCTAAATACATATATCATACAAAATATGATATTCATGACCTAGGGAATCAATACATAAAGAAGGATAACATTTTCTTCGTAGTAAAGGAGAAAAAGGTGATATAAATGATTTCATAAATATTTAATTATCACAAGGGGATAGTAAAATCTTTATAACATTTAATATCAATCATATGAATAATATAGTTCTTAATCTAGAGTCATTGAATCAATTTAGGCCTTTTAGAAGACATGAATCATAAATGAATCAAATAACACAAGACCAGAGATCACAAAATATCTATAAGACATAAATTTTTAGCATACTCATAAGAATAGAGAGAATTCATAGTTTTCAAGGCTCACTACGAAGTATATAATTTTGTATTATATTCACTATCAAAAACCATTTTATTGGTAATGGTTTACTCTAAAGAAAATCATAGAAGACAATGTCCCTTACTAAAACTGGTTCACTACATATTCTAGTGTATATGATCTCATGATATATCAATGTTTTCCAAATAAATTGGAGGGATATATATTTATAAGAACAACAATAGTATTATTAAAAACATATATATATATATTCTGAAATATCATTAAACATTCATTATGTTATTACTGATGAATAGAAATTTTTCGATATACAATTAATCATTTCTTTATAAAAAACTAGAAAATAATGGTGTTTATATAATAATCCCAATATCATCATCACCATATTTCATCCAAATAATGATTCTTCATTCTTTCATTTCATTATATACGCATCAAATCATATGTAACGTAAACATAATTCATATTAGATGAAAATAAAAATAAAAAATATATAGGATATTATTTGGGGATAAAAACCTTTTTATTTTTGAAATCACATCGTCAAAATATAAAAATTTCTAAAATATTATGAAAAATAGATTATTATAAAATAAACCCTCAAATTTATAATGTAATATTGATATTATTTATCATTCTACATAGTGTGAAGTATTACTGAAGGCACATATATTTAACAATTTTTTCATTAACATTTGGTTAGAAAAGAAAAAATTACATCAATTATAAAATACAAAATGATTTTCGTTAATTTCATCTTCAAAATTTAAAAATTTTATAACCATTTATTTAAAAAATATTTTCGTAAATGAAAAAATAATTAATGGTATTTTTTTGAATCTATGATATAGAAGAAACATATATTCAATGGAAGAGAAAAGGAATATTTTCCTTAAATAGATTATTTTTGTTTTATGTTTATATATAGAGAGAAAAATGAATGGAAAAAATGAGTTAAATGAAATAAATTGAAGATAAGAATATTAATTAAGAAATTTAAAGTTATATCATGAAATCTCATTATTAGATACTTAACCATAAACAATTCTAGAATACAACGAGAATGATACATAAAAACCATATATCATGTTCCGCTTACATTGAAATTTCTCTATATTACTATATCAAAAATTAATAAGTATTTAAATTATATAATGAAAAAATTTAAAAACTTATAATAAAAAATATATTCCATTTATATAATTTCATCACCATATATTTGAAAAATATTTATAAAAAATTTCATTCTCATGGTTTTATGGTTTATTTTCTCATGGGGATCTTTGTTTGATAGTTCTGGTACATATTCAATGACCATGAATCCATTAGCCCCATACTATTATACATTATATATATATATATATATATATATTCATATATACATATTTACATCTATCTATAAAATTTAGTGTTATAAAAATGAATTACAATGTTCATGGAGACAATGACTCGTACATATGCATGAACATTGATATCAGTTTTTTTGGATTGAATGAGAGAATGTTAATTATTAATTTACCATTTCAAATTCATAATTATATCATATATATCATATATAATCATTAAATTTATCATTATTATCATTTATATAATGTGGAATCGAAGAAAAAGAATATATGTATATGGATGATACAGTCTACACATATGCATGAGTGATACATTGAAATAAAATTTGATGATATATATTCTATATAATTGTTTTTTCATTATCATAATTAATTATTTATATAATTATAATACATAATTTAAAATTTTTAACGACTTCCATTGATTTATAGTTGATTGAAGAAGAAATAAATTATTTCGTTTAGATTACATGATTTTCACTCCATCTGTTAGGCTGAATTAGATTCATTTTTATGGACCCTTGTAATGTTATTTAATGAATCCCATAACTACTTATTCATTAATAGGAATGTCGGTAGGATAATTAAGTAGGGTTTTGTCAGTTGAGGAGGCTTAATGTGGTGTAAATAAAAGAAAGGGTGTTTGTTCTTTTATAATAATGGAAGAGAAAAGAAATGTAATTTACATTAAAAAAATATAATATAATAAATTAAATATTATGAATCTTTCTTCCAAATAGATAATGATTCAAATTTTTCCTTGTTTGATCTATATATATTTCTTGAAATATTTTTTTTTAAATTTTAATTGGAAACTATTTTCATATATAAACAATGATTTAATATTAAAATCCACAAAAAATCAATTCCAATTACCAATGATGTATTTTTTGTTATATAAATGATATATTGATACATTTGAAACTATGTTATAAAAACATAAATTTTAAATGATTTTAAATAAAATTCATGTTTCAAAAAAAATACCAATTTTTAACTATTTATCAATAAATTAATCATTTTAAATAGAAATATCAATCATTCACCCTAAGATAAATTTTAAATTTTTATATCAAAAATTATTACATTCATTAAATTTATTTTTATAATTTCAATGTGTAAAATATTTATTTTCTCAAAGAAAACCATTTTAGAGTGAAATTTATTTAATATAATTTAATTATGTTATCAAAATTTGATTACATATGTATTTTCATTATCGAAAACCTATATAGTTATAAAAACAAATTACTATTATTATTATTACCTCCTGTTTAATATATACGTTGCAATATTTTACTAAATTACAATTCATTTGTACATTAGGTTTCATAAATCACAATCTACTGATGAAATTAACATTGAAAACTTTATATCCTAAATTCTTATGGTGTTACATTATGACTATTTCAAATTGATTTTTTTTATAATTATAAGACTCATTTTCAATATGCATTAGGTTTTCATGATATTACATGTTTTCATGTGACACCATATTAATAATTTACATCACACTCTTGTGTCATGCACACACAATTTATGATATTTCTGATGTATATTTAAGTAGTTCATGAATTTATATTTCCTTAATGATCCTTTGAATACATGAATTTTCCCTATCAAGTTTTCTAATTTTCATCTATGTTGTTTGGATCTTTAAATATTATTTTATCATATTCCTCATATTCACTATCATGTTTATGATTTGATATATTGTAATATTTTTTATCTTACTAAGAGTTTTTTATCACACCATCACTATTTTTCCATCCCCTAGGTTACCATGAATATTATATAATGAATGATATCTTTATAACATTAAGAAAAAGTATAATTATGGAGAATTGTTTTTAATTATATTGACATAAAATGCTATTTTTAATCCATAAGACACTACATATTTATGACCATATATATTTAGATGTATGTGATATTTATTACCTAAATAATGATATTAATATGTTACCTATTTTTTGTAGCAAGTGTCATTTGTTGTTAACAGGGCAGGGTTTAGTAATTTTATGGACCATTTGAAATTAAATTTCTAAAAATACACGGGTTATATCTCAAGGATACATTTATTTACTAGACAAAAACATAGAATTTGTTATATTAGAGATTGTGTGGTCTTTTAAGAAGTAAAAAAAATGATTCTGGATCCTATAGCTAGATTCATTAACTTCCACCATTGTACCTAGGGGTAGTAACCCTAAAAGGTGTTTATTATGTATTGACTCAACCATAACCTATTGAAAAAAAGATACGTATCCTCACACATAGTGTGACACTCTCATGGTTTGTTATTGGGTTAATCACATTCTCATTACAATCAACTCTGATAGAGTTGTCATTTTTTGTATAAAGTGTAAAATTTGTATGAGAGACAAGAAAAAATAAACATATGATAAAAAATGATTGATTTAGTTTCGATGGAAATATAATATTGTCGTATTGATCATTCCGAAATTTGGAGATTTAAATTTTAATGTAATTGACATAACACAATTCTATAATAACGTACATCACTTATGTTTACTCATTTTTTATTTGTAGTTGATGAATCCTAAAGGAATTAAATTTACAATAGTTTAAATTAGAAAACTCATAGACTATCTGAACATGAATTATAAAAAATACAATAATTGAAGTGTAAAATCAAATTATTATACCAAACTATCTTTCACTATTTATATATGACAGTGTGAAACTATTATAATTCCCAATGAATTTATAAAAGATAAATAAATAAATGTATCTATGTTTTGTTAATAATGATGATGATCCAATGAAAATTCAATTTCCATAATTAAAACATTGGTGAAGATAATAAACTGTAAACTACTTATCAAAAAATTAAGAGATGTTTAATGTGTGGAAAATGATTTCATTGGGGAGTATCTTACTAATGAAAAATCATTCAATATGTTAACATGGTGAAGGGAAAATTTTTCTTGCCTAGCCATACCATTTTTATTAATATTGAATCCTCTTATAAAAATGTATCCTTAGTTATTCATATCTTTATATAAGTGTAAATAATTTTTTTATTGAATTAGAATTACAATTTTATTGAATTTTTTTATAGGTGGGGATGTAATGAACCATTGTTTTCAAATATATATCTTTCAATAAATGATAATAATATCAAAATATTTCATTACACTCAACACCGAAACAAACAAAAAAATGTAATTTCATGTACTCAGTAAAATTAAGTCCTTGAATTGTTGTTTCGATATATACGTATATAAATGTATAAATATGAATATATTAATTATTGATCCAGAATTGGTAAAATTTTTTGTACTGATAAAGAAAAAATAAAATTATTTTATCTATAAACAAATATTTTATATAAAAAATAATAATTTCTATCGATTATTTGGTATATTATACATTGGATAAATAATTGATTATATTAAATGTATTGATAATTTATATAACAAAATATTTTTACAATCATATAATATTTTATAACCGTAAATTAATAATTTAATTAAATTTATAGAAGGAAAAATTTTCTTTTTATATTATTTAATAGTTATATAATCTAATATATAAATTGTTTTTTTTACATTAGAAATTTAATGTTTAATATTTATTGAAATATTGGTAGTATAATATTTCAAATTAAGTGATGGGGTCAATTTCATTTGCATGCATAAAATTCTGTTACCAAAAAAAGTATTCGATACAGAGGTAAACTATTATTTTTTAATGAGTGATTCTTCCTGGTAGGGAAAAGATCCATAGGGATGGACCCTTTTAATATTTTCAAATATTAAGGTGCAAGAAGGTGGCTCTAATTTTTTTTCGGAGTTTGGATACTAAAAGATTAGACTAGGGAGATGTCACGACAGATAAACATCTTACATCACATGAAATTTGGTATCATGACATGTATTAAATCAAAATTTAATATGTTAAAAATAAAAATGTGATGCATTTTTCTGAGGAATTGAACAATAAATAATACATGAAGTTAACTAGGATTACATGTTGTGTAAATTCCATATTTTTTTTATTTAATAACATTTTAGGCCAAATAATTATATTATAACCATATATCTTAAATTCTTATCCCATAAGTATTGGCATCCCAACGACTTCTTATTCAATGCATTGTGGATTCCATCATCATGGATCAATCCATAGGATTTTTTTTTATCATTAATGAATCTAAGGTATTTTCTTCTTTCTGTTCAAACAGTTTTTCTGAAATGATTCCTCATGTTCCACTTTTCCATGTGGTAATTCTTGATCTCCATGTTTCTAATGGTGTTTTTCTAGGAACAGTTGGGGCAAGACATTCATTGGTGGATGAAATTATTGCTAGAGAGGTGATCAGGATTGACAACACTGTTTTGATATCACTTTAAGATCATTGACACCCTTTTTTAGGTATGGAATTCATTTCATGTCTATTTAATTACATTAAATCCAAGAGTAATCAAGATTTCGACCTTTGGATTGTAATGGAATTTAGGATAAATTATTAATTGAATAGGATTAGAGAATTGGTATTGGTCACATGGTGATGATTTTGTTTTGTATCATGATAATTAGTTGCTTCTTGATTTTGTAGATAGTGATATATGTATGATTTTTCATGTTATTCCTAGTGTATCATATGAAAATTTTAAGGAATATAAAAATGAAATTAAGAGATAATTAATTCTCTATAAAATTATAGAATTTTTTTTCATGAATCTAGTTTTCATTTGAATTTGATGTTAATTAAATTTATTCCAGTATTACTATTTTATTGAATTGGTTATGGAATATGAAGCATACTAAATCTTGTTTATAAAATAAATAATGTAATTTTAAATTAATTCTTTAATTAAAATGTTATAGTGTTGATAGCATGTTTCAATGGATTCTCATAGTTAGAACCTGTGATTATGAAACAATTAATAAATTATAGAATAAGAACTAGTTTTATGAATAAAATAATCCAATAAGGCCTTGAGTATTCCCAATTTCATGTAATGCTCGATTACTTTTTTAACACTTGATCCATAAATGCTCATTGTGTGTAAAGGATCGATGACTTCTTTTAGGGCCAAGAGCTCATTTTCCATGTTTGTTTCCTTCTTTTTTCATGTGATCCCAAGATGGATAACCCTAGATAGATATTGTGGTATGATGGTTATGGATTTCCAAATTTGAACTAATAGGGGATGACTAATCCAGGAGGGCTATTATGGTATAAGGGGTATGGAGGCCTGACTGTTGTGGCAGTAGATGAAATTTGGTGTAGAGATATTTTTTAATGTTTTCTTGTTGGTGTCAGGGAGTACACTAAAGATTATAAAACAAGTTGAAGATGGAATTACCCATTTATATGAATGCTCTATTATTGTTTGAATTTTTTATTTGGATGATGTCTAGGTTGTTTTTTTATCTTTACTCTTTTCCCCGCTACTTTTGGATGATTTAAGTGATAGGTTGTATAATTTTATCTCGGTTTTTATGTATTCCAAGAGTACCAGGAAATATGAAATTTATTAATGTTAATAAATTAATAAATATTTAACATATGTGGTTATGGCTTGATAGGATGTAATTATGAGCATATAATTCTGAGAATCATTGGACATGGTTTGTTTATTCCTAGAGGGTATTGAGCTTTGTGGTTATGCTAATTTAATATAATGTGTGAGTGTTAAGGGTTAATAAATGGCTAATGTATTAAATAATTTAAATAGAAACTGATGAATAAAAATTAAAAAACATGATTTATCTTTTTAAATGGTCATTTACTTGTAGGATAATTGGTCTTATAGTGGAATCCTGGTGTCTGAGAGAAATTAGATACAATTTAGTCTTAGAATAGGTTATGACCATAGAGTTGTTGTGATATATATTATTTCGTGTAGATTTCTTTTGATACACAACTCCAACCAATTGGTTAGGTGAGCTGACACCTTTGAGATTCTAGGCCCTATGGGTTGTTTTATACATTATCCCTACGATAGTATTATTGGGTGACTACCACAATTTAAATAGATACATTTTTTGGTAGTAAATTTTAATGGTGTGTAAGATGGAATGTTTTCCCCATATATGATAGTATTATGGTATAATTTATTATGGATATTTCATACACATTCATTCTAGATATAATTTCATAAGGACTACTATAGGAATAAAGTGTGTAGGTAGTGATGGATTGAGGTTCCATACATGGAGTATGGGTGGTGATGGATTTAGGTATTATACATGATATATGATACACATTCTGTAGGCAGAAGTGGGTCTATAAAACTACTTGGTTACTATTGATTAAGTGTATGTTGTGTTTTGTTTCATGATGGGTATGTTTTGGTGATTCTCCATTGTGTACGTGGGATAGAAATTTGGAAGAGAGGTGCTTGGGAAATGAGACATTGGGGTAGAGTGGAAAACCATTAGGTACGTGGTAGTTGGGTACCCTTGATATTCTTCTTTATTTTCTCTACTCTTTTCTGTGATACCTGGTGAGAGTATGCATTATGTGGGTGTTAACATTGATTATGTGTTTTAGGTGATGACTTCGGTTTAGTTGTTGTTCACTATGATTTGGAATCCATTTTGGAATTCAATATGAGAGGCTCTACAAGGGATCCTATTGAGTATACAATTACACTCAACCAACATATATATAAATAATATTTAATGTAAATTGGAATTGGTTGGAGATCAAGATAGTTACTACTAGATTTGAATTTAGGAGGTTATTTTTGGGTTCTATGGTAGATTATTTCCTTACATTTCATTTGGTTTTTATATTTTTCCTTTTAGTTGTATAAACTCTACCTTGTTATTATATATTTTCAGTGTGTCTTTTATTTTATATTATAGTCTGAGACAGATTTGGTTGGTCTCCGTCTTATTACACTCTTTTTTATCTATTCCCTTTGAGGGTAATGTGTCCCATATTAGTGTTTAATATATACCCTCGATGATAGTGGCCAAGACAAGGCCTATTCGAGGAAGGTGTTGGGTTTCACAATCTCTCCTATACTATTTCCATCCTAGGGGGTGTATACATTATGGGGTGGGGGTCATTACAGCTCTTTAAATATTGTTTGTTTTTAAATTTATCAATTTTTAATAAATACTCTAATGTGATGTTAAATTATATATTTATTTAAATTGTAAAAAAATAATTTAAATAAACATTATATATGATTATTATTATTTAATGACTAAATTAACATTTTTCATCAAAAATAGATTTCCATTGTTATTATTTCTCAAATTATAAGTTAATATTTATATATTTAGAAGTAAAATTTTATTTACTAGACCCCAATATCCAATTATGACCATTAATATTTGGTTTGATGTTTCATATTATATTTTTTGTCATAAAATAATAGTAATGATTAATATTTAATAAAGATAAATAACAATAAAATGGGAGAATCCAATGTGGTATATATTTTATGAAATATATTAGACAGATAGATATTAAATAATTTATTTTTAGGTCATAATGTCAAAAATAAATTTCTCAAAAACATTTTTACACTTAACTCACACAAATCACATGAAATTCCATTCTTACCCCTTTACTAAAATTATTTTCAATTATTTTCCCCTCTTTTATACTTTAAATTGATCATAAATCCAACCATTTCAAACAAAAACAATAGATAAAAATCCTCATCAATGACTAAATTATTTACTTATACTATGTCATCTTCACACATTATCATACATTATTTCCCGCAATGTTATTGATGTCTATTATTTCCAAAATATACATAATGAGATGATATGAAATCTAAATGAATATATTATTTACACATTAATATCATTTCATTATCCTTCTCATTGAACCTTCTAAAATCTCATTCTAACCATATATTTATAAAGACATAGTTATAAGTATTATATTTAAATGTTATTATATAGATTGTATACCCATTAACAATTCCCCTCCAATTCCAAAAAAACTAAAATGTTTGTCTTATGTTTGGGTTCACTACTCCTTCAATAAATAGTATGTTACATTTGTTTCACCACCAATAATATATTTCTATAGAGATTAGTTTAGTACATTGATTTTTTTTTATATTTAATGGTTTATGTAAAATAATTTTGAATTCGGAATTCCATACATAATATTTTCATTAGGCGATCATTGAAAAACTAACAACCTAAAACAATAATTCCATTAAAAATTGAGTTTTATTTATAAGTAAATAGTTATATTTCATTTACCTTATTAATGTAACTCATCATTATTATATTTCATAACAAGTAAATAAAATAAACAATGTTATTTTAATTTTGAGATAGTGATATTGAAACAAAAAATGTCTTCTATTTCCATAGACACACAATCACATAGATTGTAGCATGTTCTTATTTTTTTGGTTTGACCTCATATATACAGAATGGAATAAAATTTTATAGAGGATGGATTTAGAAACATAGTAGTTGAAAATAATAATTAAAATTTTTTATCATTTTTTAGAATATAAAAATTTTATTCATCAACAAACATTTCATCAATAATTTGACATAAATTGTAAAAAGATGCTCCTCAACAACTTATTTGTAAAAAATAACAACTAAATACTTATTAAATAAAATTTTTTACTCTAAATTTTCTTAAAACATAAATTCACATAATTTATAATATCAGTTATTTATGAAAATAGGGTGAAGAACAAGGAAGAACATTTCTATTATGAAACATTTTTTGTATGATCATGATTACTCGTAATCAATATTGATAATAAATAATAAATAACAAGTAACAAATATAAATAAGATGAAAAATTAAAAATAATGTTTATAGAAGATAATATATTTTAATATTTTTATTAAATAGAATATAATTTTATATATTATCATTATATAGGGCCTTAGAGTGAAATTGACTAAGTAGGTGATAAACTTATGGTTTTTCATTACATTTTAAATTCTTCCTAACATGTTTTATATGAATGGAAACCATTTCTATTGTTTATTATATTTACCAAAGAAATTCATTAAAATATGAAAATATCAACTATATAATGAAATATTAGTATCAATTTAATGATTTACTCTTAAGTTTTTAATTTTTACATTCTAATATTTTACGGGTTTCATCATGTCAACATCTAATTTCGTATGTCATTGTATTATTTATAATATAAATCACTTTGAGAAATTATTTTTCATTAAATTATGTAATTTATTTTATTTCCTCTTTCAATCCAGAGAAATAATTATCATCAATAATAAAAATTTATTTGTTGAATGATAGTTGATAATCAATTTATAAAACTAGTATGAATAAATATTTTTATTAAAAATGCATCTTATTTCCCATGACCTTGTTTTTCAATCGAAATTGTTTTCTATAAAGAATCCAAAAAATGATTTCACATTTATGTTATTAATGTTTACAATTACACTTTTTAAGAAATTAGTCTTATTAAATATCTCATTGATGTTCTTTTTCATTAAACATACATAATTCATAATAATTTAATTCATTTTTATTATTTTCCACAACATATTAACCATCTTGATTGTTTAATTTTAATGGATTCTATATTTTTAAATAAAAATAATTATTCTTATAAAATTCATCTAATTAAGTTATAAAAAGGTTGTGTGTAATTTTCAATTCATTGTTTCTAAAAGTAAGAAAATGTTGTTCTGAATGATTAGGTATTTTCTGTTCTAATTTTTTTTTACAATCTTATCTCTTATTTGGTGATGTTTTTATCAAAATAGATAATTTAGTGTGATAATATTAATTTTATAAAAAGTATATTTTTTTGAATTCTATATTTATTATGTTTATGTTAGGTGAGATTTTTTATATTTTTATGAACACCATTCCATTTCCATGGGTTTTACAAGATATGGTTATGTCATGACCTATCCCATGGGGCCCATTCCATGACTACCCCATGCCTTCCTTCCATAGGCTAGTGGTTGGTGACTAGAACTGAAAGGTGTATTCCCAAAAAACCAGGAAGGCATTGCCTTTATATCATGTAAACATACATGACCAAGCACACAATAAGATACGAACACAAGTAAACAGAATACTTTAAAGAGTGTGTATAGAAAGAAAAAAGTTCCAGAGTCCAATCATAACTAGAATTTACAAGAAAATTGGAAATTACAAGTAAACTAAAATAGCTCATATGAACAACCTTCAAGGATCCTACCTGAAGGGTAGGTTCAGCTCTAGAACGGTCGTATCGGCAGTACGCCTCATCTAAGGTCCACTTCCACGCTACCTCAGTCATGGTACTATCATCCTCAGTCAGGGTTGTCTATCCTCGGCACCAGACACAACAAGGTGTGGGCATAACATGTGCTAGGGTGAGTATAATGATACTCAGTAGGGACCCCGAGACCCTCAATGGTCTCACAAAATCTCAAAGGATAAACCAAAATTCATGAAAACAATTTGTCAACCCTACTTAGTTATATGCCCATACATATACCTTTGTTATCACGTATACCCATCTCATTCATGAGGAAACACAAGGCCCAACACATTAGCTCAAAGCTCAACTATTCATCGAAGGAAAGCATATCACAAAGGTAACACCATAATGTTAAGTACCGGAAAGGTAATGCCACATAGAAGAATATCAGAGAGGTATCACCATGAAGGAAAGTACCACACAGGTTTTCCACATAGAAGAATACCACTGAGGTATCACAGTGAAGGAAAGTATCACACAATTATTCCACAAAGAAAAATTCCATAAAGGTATTACCAAAAGTTAAAGTACCACACATGTATTCCATAGAAAAGAATACCCTGAAGGTATCACCATGAAGGAAAGTACCACACAGTTACGCATCACAAAAAAATACCACCAAGGTTTCACCATGTCGGAAATTACCACACAGGTACGCCACACAAAAGAATACAAGAAAGGGTCCACCATGAATGTGAGTAACAGACATGAATGAAACACAGAATAATACCTCAATGGTGTCATCAAGAAGGAATGTACCACACAGTTTTTCCACATAGAATAATACCAAAATGGAATTACCAAAAATGTATGGACTCATACCACACTAGATATAACTTAGGTACAATAGTAGAGATGTTTAGATGTAACTACTAAATCATCTTACTCTGTTAAGAGGCATACCCTTATAGGATATTAAATCATCAATACCACACAGGATCCTAGTACATCATCAGACCCACACTTGATTTTAGTAAATCAGACCCACACAGGATCCAAGTACATTATATGACCCACATAGGATCCTAGTAGAGTAGACCCACACAGGATCCTAGTACAACATCAGACCCACAAAGGATCATAGTAAAAAAGACACACATTGGTTCCTAGAATAGTGTATTGGGTTCCTAGAGATGATCCAAGTGAGAATCATGAACAAAAACCCACAATGGATCCCAATAACGGACCCACAGGGATCCCTTTATTATGTTACAGCCAGAAATAGGGTTCCCTCACTTAACTCTCTTGATTCTTGTAGGATCCGCTCCTTAAGCCAAATGTTGATACTCCAACATCCACGAAGTCCCATGAATATGTATCCTAAATGACTGCCTTGTAAAATCATTATCAACACAATAGATAGAGTGTCAATATGACATCTGGTGTGTATGTTATTGGAATTATAGTCCCTTAGGCCTGGTTATATTCGTGTTTGATCCAACCTGGTGGTACCCCAACAATATCCAAAACACATGTAGGGTATGTCAAATGGTATGTCTCGGTAAAAGGTTTCTGGTGCAGTTGATGGTTCGTCAAACGGACTCCCATAGCTTGAGATATGGTTGAAAAAATGAAAATACGTCGAACTTGGTCTGTGCCTAGTCTGACCCGGCATGGGCCGACTCAACTCGCTCAGTCCAGCCTAGCTTGCAACCCCAACCCGGCCCATGGGGCGGCGGCCCGCGGTGCTGCATCCCACAGGACTCATGGTGCAGTGGCCAACCGGCTTCTCCTAACGACGCGTCATGCAACGCGCCTTTGCTAGTGGTCGGCTCGGCTCGACCTCCATCCCTTCGCCACTAGAGTAGATGGTTGTGGCTCTTGCTCTCCAGGCCACAGAGACGCGTGTCGCCATCCCCTTCGGGTAGCTAGCCTCCACCAGTTGCCGAACTTTCTCCACTACGACCAATCTGCCGCAACCCTTCATTGGTTGTCGGGTCATGCCGCAACATTCGTCACGACCATCCGTGGTGTGGGCTGCCGTTCCCAAGCCCTACCGGTGTTGGTCGACATCTTCCTCCATCGCAATGTACACATCATGAATCACAATGAATTGTTTAGAGTTCGTGCCATGTTTGTTTGGCATGCACCCTTCAAATTAGGGCAGTAGCGAGAGACAAAATAATTATTGAATCAAAAATAACGTGAAGAACGGGTAAGGGGGTATAAATAAAAAACAAACCCTACAAGATACCCCACAATAACCTCTCACAATGAAGGAAGGATAACGGAACAACCCATTAGTCGGTTGACTGGAATTCTTGGTATAAATTAAAGAACAGGGAAGAGGAAATCAAAATGATCAGAAGAAATAAACCCCTACCTAGAACGTCAGATAATCATTCGTGCTTGCCGATGGACTGTGTTCTTAGTTCCCGCTACCGGCTCCGAAAGACGCCACTCCAATGTCACCCATCTGTGGTTTGATGTCATCTGTCACCTCCGGTTGGGTCGTCTTAATCTTCTTTGTTTTGGGCATCATGGAACTTTAATAGAGCTACATCGTTTGTTGAAGCTATGCCAAATCCCCCCCCCATGCACCATATATATTGGAGAGGGATATGGTATGTAATGATCATGGAATTTATGAAGGTTCATTTAATAGGAACCTTCCTAAATTCCAACAACATTGTTACATAGTATTTTGAAGTCAAGAGATTTAATTTATGTTGGCGTAATTAATTGGGAGGTTTTCTAAGGGACCTCTCCATATTAATGAGGGGTTCGTGTGGTCCCCACTACCATGAATTCACAAATGGGAGATTTGTAGCTTGGGTGGTCCCCACCACCAATAATTTAATTGGGAGATTAAAAAAAATAAAAAAAATTTCTTTATTTTAATTTTATTTCCACAAAAAACAAGAAAACTAAATTTTACCTAGGACCAACTGTGATTGAGGTGAAAGTCCTCTTAAGCGGATATCGGCACTGCGATTTCAATGGTGTCCTCAGATTTCAATTCCAAGCTCCGATTCAAATGTTACAAAACCCTACTTTCAAATTTACATAGCGTACCAAAAAAATGTTCAGAAAAAACATTAACATTCACCCTCGACCTGCGCTGGTTGAGGTTATGCTCTTCCCATGGGAAACATGCCCCAACAAACCCAATAGTACTCTTGGATTTCCAATACGAGTTACCATTTAAATGTAATGGATTTAACAAAAAAATAATAATCAGTTACTTATTTTATTTAAGGCCAAAAACAAACATTCACTAGTGGCCCACGTCGGAAATAGTTAGTATCTCCATAAATAAATCATGCCCTCAAGAGTTCAGCGATGGTCTCAGATTTTCAATCTGAGCAACCATATTTGTGTTTTAAGCATTTGAAAAATAAAATAATTAATTTAATTATTTTATTTACAGTTTTTTTCATTTTTGGGTTTTCTCACAGGAGGCCCGCAATGACTAAAATAAAGTCACGCCTTAGGTGAATCCACCATTTTGAGCGCAATGGCCCCCTCAGATTTCTGATTAGAGTAATCAGTTATGATTTAGTCCACATTTTCATGAAAACTTCTTACACATGCTAATTAATTCCTAAAAAAACTTCTACGGATCATTCTGGGAACTCCAAGGCTCAAGATCACATGCCGTCAGATTTCGTAGAATCAAAAAATTACCATATAATTAAAAAAAATTACATGGAAGTTTTGGGTCTTTATATTCACCCCAACTCGAGGATTATCTTCCCCAAAATCCACATTAAAAAACATGGAAAACATGTGGGGGTACTGAGCATGAAACTGACTCTCTCGCTCCAATGTACTCACCCAGAGGTTCCCGTGCGGTTAATGCATGTAGAGACCCGTATCTTGACGTACATGGACATTACATTACATTTGCGGAATACTTAGTACATAACAAAAACACACACACAATGATCGTAATAGTTTAGTGTCTTTGCAAACTCGGGACCTAATTTTCTAATCCTGGTGAATGATCTTCAATATCTCCCATAAAGATCTTCCCCTTTTTTACCTAAAACCTTTATTTATATCCTGGGGGAAAGAAAACATAAAAGGGTGAGCTCAAATGCTCAGCAAGGGCAAATAAAGGAAATAAAAATCATATCATATCTTTTTGAAAATCATAACCTACAAAAGAAATCATAATATCTTAACATGGAACAAATCATAGAAGTGAAAATAGGATCCCCATAATCATAACATAAAACATGAAAACATTGTGGCATGCACACATAATCATCGAGAATCATTTCTTGTTAGTCAAGACTAATTGCCAAGACTATCTTAGTGGACAAAGTCCCTTTCTGAACCGAGTCACCCTCGTTCCAGTCCTGTTTCACTGAACCGGTATAACCTACCGTTCCAGCCATGTCTATCTCATGAGATATAAAATCTTTACCCAATTCATTGGATGGAGATATAGGTCCCACCCATCTTATAATGAATCCTTTCTTATGTGTTCCACATAATCATAAATCATACATCATCGCATAACACATGTAACAAAAATGGGATTCTTGAAACATCATGACATCTTAAAACAAACCATATAAGGTAAATGACTTCATAAAAATAATTCCCTCACAACATAATAAAATCAATGTAATAATAGGGATAAAAACAGAACTCTATATTATCTTAGATGGAAAATAATTTTGATAAAACATTTGAACTCCATTCTTGAGGAAAATGTCCTTTCTACTTCAAAAACACTTTTCCTTTCTTAAAATGTCATAAAATTATAAACTAAAAGAAGTTGATTAAAAATAAACTTGAAATCTTGTAAAGGAAGCTTCTTGGAAATAATGTTTTAAAAATCCATTCATGCCGTATAAGTTAAAAAAAATCATTCTTCGTACTTTTGTCGGAAAAGTCAAAAAGTACCTCGTATGAAAAAAACGACAAAAGATTCCTTTCATATTCATTACTAAAAATTCACCGAAGGGTAAAATTGAATTTAAACTATTGTAAGTGGATGGAAAAAATATTAAATATTGATGGAACATGGATGTGGATGATAAAATACACCCCAGTAAATGACAATGTAAAAACAATCTCAGATAAAAATGAGATTATGATATTTTCCCTTACCTTAGGTCCGATTTGCTTCGTAAGTGTCCGAACCTCCTATATAATGATTTAAATAATGTCATTGGCTTATTCCAGAATCATATTCATTGTTATTATATCATATATGGTTAACTTATGACTTTATTTTACCCGTTCTTTTGTAAATTCCATGTTAAAGTAGCATTTTGGGTAAAATCGTCTCATTTGTCGTTCGTGTTTTTAACTGGTAATTATTCATATGATTACTTAGATCATGATTACATAATTAAAGAATATAAAACATGATTTATATATATATATATTCATAATACACATATATAATAAATCAGTAAATGGAAAGAAATACACCGTTCATGGAGACGGTAGTCCGTACGTATGCATGAACGTTGTTTTCGTTTCCTTATTGAATTGATTGGAATTAAGTAGATGACATACATATAAATATAAATAACTCCAATATCATTATTAGGTCATATATTTCATTATTACTTATTATATATACTTTATAATCATTCATGAATGGTTAATCATTGAGAATGAATCCCATCGCGTCGTGGAGACGGTAGTCCGTACGTACGCACGAGCGATGATATCGTTCCCATGGTCGTGGAATTGTGTTGAAGTGTATGTATACTATTTCAGTATCAATATAACATTATAATAATCATATATAGTTACTCATTACACCTTTATACCCATCCAATTAAGGTGGTGGTAGAAAATAGATTACACCACGGCGTAGAGACGGTATTCCGTACGTACGCACACGCGGTGATTTCCTTTTTCCGTAGGATGGATAGAAGGTTAATTAGAGTTGTTTCATATTTATAATAACATATCAGTATATAAGAAATATTGATGTTATTAATTTATCATGAAAAAACTAAAGAAGAAGATGTTGAAGAAGAAAGAAATTGAAAAAGACCGGTAATGGATATTACCTCTTCTTTGGAACACCTCTTTGAATCCACCACTTAGGGAACTAGGATTGGTCTTTGAAGAAGACCAGGACCTCTAGGATTATTCTATGGAATTGTAGAAGAGAAAATGGCAGGGTTTGGACCAGATTGAGTGCTCAAATTGGTGTGAGGATGAGGGGGAGGAGGTGCCCTTTTATAAGGGAGGAGAGGGGCACCATAGGAATATCTCAAAATATTATTTTATATTAAAGTAAAAATCGGTTTATAATGGTTAAAAAGGGTTTTATTTAGAAGATAAAGTGGGGATGGTTCGAAATCCTATCAACCAATAGGATTTAGACAAGTTTAGGGTATTATTTTAACCTTATCAATTAGATTTAACTCTAAGTTAAATAATTTAACATTTACCGTGTCTTTTTGTTTTCTTTCACTATATGGTTAATACACTTACTATAACATGCCAAACGAACCCCAAATTGTTTATTATTAATATATATATCCTTATCTAAGTCATTTGGCCGAACCTTAGATTTTTAGGAATAAAATAACAGTTAATAATATAATATTTGATTGAAAAACTATTTTGTGTCAATTTTGACACTATTTAGTAATTTATTTTTTTGAAAATCATAAAACAATGATAAGTTCGAAAAAAGTTAATTAAATCAATAATAAAATATCATATTAACCTAGAAAATTTGTGGAATTCATAAAAAGTCTTAAATTACATTTATTTTGGTATTTATAATATCAATTATGTCAATATTTCATTAATAAGATAATTACTGCATCATCTTTGTGTCATAAATAAATTAAATTATTTGATGTCTAAAAATTACAAATAAAATACCATTATGTAGGAAAGCTATTTAGATTTCTAATGAATATTCAAAATAGAATTTATCTTATGTATAACCCTATATTAAAAATGTTTTAGTAAATAAACTTTGATTTTAACTCTTTTAACTTTTCTTTGAATTAAATAATAATAAATGTCCTAATCTAATCCAAGTGGGCCTAAATGATAATATTTTACACTTAAGGTTGTTTTTGGTCGAGATACACTTGTCCAATAGGATTAGGACATGTGTTAGTGTAGTATTAATATTATTTTTACCCTTAATTACCCTATTTACTTTTAACCGTGTTAAATAAAAGTAAAAAGTTACTATTCACCAAAAATTATTTTCATCTCATTGAACCACATTTTACTTACTGACATCAACCGTGTCTCTCGAATTTTTGAAATTCCATTCACAGAAGTGGTAAAATTATATTTTATGAAAAATTCAGTTTTTTTAACTACCACTTAGTAGTTTCACTATTCATCAAAAATTGATGTTTTCCAGAACAATGCCAAAACTTCATCCTAAGCTATATTTCATATTCCGAATAACAAAATGAAGTCTATTTTACCAAATTTATAACATAGAAGTTGCATTAATTAATTTTATAATTAAATCCCGCTGTTTAAACAAATAGCGTGTTTTTAAGAAACAATATCTATCAAAAGATTGACACTTGTTTATGTCTGGTTTAAATGTGAAATTACATGCAATAACCAACATTGTATTAAATTGTAAAAATATATTCTAAATATACTTTAAAACCACTCAAATTAATAATTTATCACTATTAATTATTTCTATTAAAAAAGTTGTTTTTAACTAAAATTTAGTAATTTTCACTATTCATCAAAATATGAATGTTATCCGAAAATTACCAAAATTTCACCCTAAGCTAATTTCGATATTCAGAATCCAAAAATGAAGTCCATTTTGAAAAATAAATTTACAAAATTTCAAAAAGTGGTTATTACTATTCATAACGGCTAGTTTTAATAATATTTTAATAGCATATCGTTGTTTAGTGAAACTCAGTGTTGCGTACAACACACGCTATCGTGGAAGGTCGAAATTGCGTGTAATTCAAGCCAGGTCAGAGATGTGTGTTGTGAAAGCTTCTTTTGGTGTAGCATACAACACAAGACATTAATAAAATTAAAAAGAATATTTTTCATTAAATCTCGTGCTGTTACATTCTACCCCCCTTAAAATGAATTTCACCCTCGAAATTCGTCGGGGTTATAAATGGTTTACTACTCGAATGTTTCTTTAATAGAAACCCACATCGTAAAAAGGAATTACAAAACCAATCTTTAAAAACAAAAGTATGGAAGAAAAATCTAACCATCATCTTCTAATGGAGAGTCGTAGAGAACATGGCTATGGAAAAGCTAGCAATCACAAAGCCATATATTTGTGACGATCTAAGGTACCATATGATTAATCAGATATAAGAGCACTAGGACAACATTTTTGGTTTTCAAGATCGTTTCCCTAAAGTTGAAGAATTTGAATTAGAACAAATACATACTTTATTTTGGTACAATCTCACTGTTGTTCGTGCCTTGTACAATTTCCACTTCATCTCTTAAATAAATGAAGTTGAATTTGTTATTCGTGAAGTGTTAGCAGATCATGTGATAGAATGACGAGTCATTCCATCTATCTCAAACAAAAGGTTAGCAAAAATTATATACATAAGTCGATCTTTAGTGAGATTAATCATATATGGTTCCTAAAATGGACTTATACTTCATATATCATACTTATTAATATAATAAAACTAGTTTCTACTAAACATGGACTTCCTGTAGGCCAGTGGTAGGCGATAAAGGCCAGTCACACTTCAGTTGTGGGTTCGATTCCCACAGCCTTGTCCGGCGCGATGGGCTGTCGCTCGTCCTGCAGGTTGTCCTTTTTCTAAAACTATAATACTATAACATCCCATCAATAATATCGAAAAAAACTTCTATCCTTAAACAATACTAACTTATGTCCAACATAATCCATTCCAATCTTTAGGCTTATCCATAATACTGCAGTCCACTCTCATAACATAGTGAAAACGATTACCATAGATTTAACACCATCATCGATCCCCATATATCATAAGATATGTTTTGTTGGTAACATTCCAAACATTCAAAGTCCTTAATCATGTATTCTCTTGAATACTCATTGAACCATAGTGAAAACTTGAATGTAGTTAAATGTTAACACTTTTCACATACCAAAATCCTCAAAATTCTATATACTCAAACCATGATATCACTTAGTCCTTATATCAATCATGAGCTCATGAATACTGTTAAACATTTCGTTTTCTCGTTTTCCCTTCATTATGCGCATATGATCTTATTTCCAAAAAATATCTGAATCACTTTGAATACCACATTAGACCAATACATAAATATTCCAATACTCCATGATACAATATTATTTTGGAATCCCATTACATAAACACTTAATCATTCCAACACATCGTTGTCATATTCAACATCGCCAATAGTAATCGCATGTGACTTCCCTTTTTTCTTTTGCCTTAAGCGGTTGCTCATTTCGATCATCACTAAACCTTGGATTAGGGCATTTATTAGCATAATGCCCCATTTCCGTGCACTTGAAGTATTGAAGTGTTGGTGGTGCGTTCTCTGCATTGTTTGCTTTATTTACATCAATTGAATCCCTTTTTCCATTACTTTGACACTCAACTTCTCGATGACCTTCTTTTCCACACTTAAAGCATTTTCTAGTCCCTTTAAGACAATCTCCACCATGCTTCTTTCCACAATTTGTGCATAAGGATACATTCATCTTCTTTTCACCATTATTCTAAGATTTCTCCTTGAACTCCATCTTTCGTTTCTTGTCAAAACCATGAGATGGATATGTAACACCAACTTCCATTTATACCTTGATAGCACAATGCACAATTTCTTCATAGCTACTGAAGTCTCTTATAGCTAATGCCCTTCGAAGACTTGGTTTTAAGCCACTGAAAAATCGATCAACTTTACTTTCAGGTTGGATGATAATGCCAGATGCATACCTTGCAAGTCTTGTAAAATTTGCTTCGTATATACCAACAGATTCATCATCCTTCTGCTTCAGCTCAAGAAACTCCTTTTCCATCTTTGTTCGAAGAATACGAGGGAAGTACTTACGGAAAAAAAATGTTCTTGAACTCATCCCATTCCATGGACTCAATTTCATATCTTGGCCTCGTATTCGTGATAAGATTCCACCATTGATCAGCTTCACCTTCCAAACGATATACTGCTAAGATGACTTTATCATGCTCAGAACATTGAAGAACTGAAAATATCTTTTCAGTGGTACTGATCCATTGTTCAGCAACAAGTGGATCAGAAGACCCACTGAAAGAATGTGGACGTTGCCTCATGAAGGACTCAATAGAATATTGTTCCCTTCTCTGCTCATTTGGAAGTCCAGAATTATTCATAGCTTGTGTAAGTATAGCAATAAGATTTTGCACTCCATCTCTCATAACATTTGTTTGTTCAGGAGGGAAATCATTGCATTGTCCATTGCATTGATCAACACGGTTCCTTCGGGTTCCATCCATCGTCTAAAACCCAAAAATAATAGTGTGAGAGGCAAAAATCATGCTATGGAAAACAACATAATAAAGGGGGAGTACCTTAAATATCTAACATCTTAGGTTTAATTCTATGATCGTTAGCGTAATTCTAGTACTATAACCTATACGTATACATAACCTTAGGGACATCCCTAGACATACCTTATAAATATCTCTAGGGATCTCACTAAAGTTCTCGCATCCTAGTTTCCAAAGGTTGACTAAACCTTTCCTCTGATACCATCTGTAGAGACCCGTATCTTGACGTACATGGACATTACATTACATTTGCGGAATACTTAGTACATAACAAAAACACACACACAAGGATCGTAATAGTTTAGTGTCTTTGGAAACTCGGAACGTAATCTTCTAATCCTGGTGAAAGATCTTCAATATCTCCCTTAAAGATATTCCCCTTTTTTTACCTAAAACCTTTATTTATATCCTGGGGAAAAGAAAACATAAAAGGGTGAGCTCAAATGCTCAGCAAGGGCAAATAAAGAAAATAAAAATCATATCATATCTTTTTGAAAATCATAACCTGCAAAATAGATCATAATATCTTAACATGGAACAAATCATCGAAGTGAAAATGGGATCCCCATAATCATAACATAAAACTTGAAAACTTTGTGGCATGCACACATAATCATCGAGAATCATTTCTTGTTAGTCAAGACTAATTTCCAAGACTATCTTAGTGGACAAAGTCCCTTTCTGAACCGAGTCACCCTCGTTCCAGTCCTGTTTCACTGAACCGGTATAACCTACCATTCCAGCCATGTCTATCTCATGAGCTATAAAATCTTTACCCAATGCATTGGAGGGAGATATAGGTCCCACCCATCTTATAATGAATCATTTCTTATGTGTGCCACATAATCATAAATCATACATCATCGCATAACACATGTTACAAAAATGGGATTCTTGAAACATCATGACATCATAAAACAAACCATATAAGGTAAATGACTTCATAAAAATAATTCCATCACAACATAATCAAATCAATGTAATAATAGGGATAAAAACAGAACTCTATATTATCTTATATGAAAAATAATTTTGATAAAACATTTGAACTCTATTCTTGAGGAAAATATCCTTTCTACTTCAAAAACACTTTTCCTTTCTTAAAATGTCATAAAATTCTAAACTAAAAGAAGTTGATTAAAAATAAACTTGAAAACTTGTAAAGGAAGCTTCTTGGAAATAATGTTTTAAAAATCCATTCATGCCGTATTAGTTAAAAAAACATTCTTCGTACTTTTGTCGGAAAAGTCAAAAAGTACCTCGTACGAAAAAAACGACAAAATATTCCTTTCATATTCTTTACTAAAAATTCACCGAAGGGTAAAATTGGATTTAAACTATTGTAAGTAGATGGAAACAATATTATATATTGATGGAACATGGATGTGGATGATAAAATACACCCCAGTAAATGACAAAGTAAAAACAATCTCGGATAAAAATGAGATTGTGATATTTTCCCTTACCTTAGGTCCGATTTGCTTCGTAAGTGTCAGAACCTCCTGTATAATGATTTAAATAATGTCATTGACTTATTCCAGAATCATATTCATTGTTATTATATCATATATGGTTCACTTATGACTTTATTTTACCTGTTCTTTTTTAAATTCTATGTTAAAGTAGCATTTTGGGTAAAATCGTCTCATTTGTCGTTCGTGTTTTTAACTTGTAATTATTCATATGATTACTTAGATCATGATTACTTAATTCCAGAATATAAAAAATGATTTATATATATATATATATTCATAATACACATATATAATAAATCAGTAAATGGAAAGAAATACACCGTTCATGGAGACGGTAGTCCGTATGTACGCATTAACGCTGTTTTCGTTTCCTTATTAAATTGAATGGAATTAAGTAGATGAAATACATATAAATATAAATAATTCCAATATCATTATTAGGTCATATATTTCATTAGTACTTATTATATATACTTTATAATCATTCATGAATGGTTAATCATTGAGAATGAATCTCATCGCGTCATGGAGACGGTAGTCCGTACGTACGCACGAGCGATGATATCGTTCCCATGGTCGTGGAATTGTGTTGAAGTGTATGTATACTATTTCAGTATCAATATCTCTTTATAATAATCATATATAGTTACTCATTACACCTTTATACCCATCCAATTAAGGTGGTGGCGGAAAATAGATTACACCACGGCGTGGAGACGGTATTTCGTACGTACGCACACGCGGTGATTTCCTTTTTCCGTAGGATGAATAGAAGGTTAATTAGAGTTGTTTCATATTTATAATAACATATCAGTATATAAGAAATACTTATGTTATTACTTTATCATGAAACAACTAAAGAAGAAGAAGTTGACGAAGAAAGAAATTGAAAAAGATCGGTAATGGATATTACCTCTTCTTTGGAACACCTCTTTGAATCCTCCACTTAGGGAACTAGGATTGGTCTTTGAAGAAGACCAGGACCTCTAGGATTGTTCTATGGAAGTCGAGAAGAGAAAATGTCAGGGGTTTGACGAGCTTGAGTGCTCAAATTGGTGTGAGGAGGAGGGGGAGGAGGTGCCCTTTTATAAGGGAGGAGAGGGGCACCTTAGGAATATATCAAAATATTATTTTATATTAAAGTCAAAATCGGTTTATAATGGTTCCAAAGGGTTTTATATCGAAGCTAAAGTGGTGAAGGTTCGAAATAATATAAAAAATAGGATTTAGACAAGTTTAGGGTATTATTTTATCCTTATCAATTAGATTTAACTCTAAGTTAAATAATTTAACTTTTACCGTGTCTTTTTGTTTTCTTTCACTATATGGTTAATACACTTACTATAACATGCCAAACGAACCCCAAATTGTTTATTATTAATATATATATCTTTATCTAAGTCAGTTGGCCGAACCTTAGATTTTTATGAATAAAATAACAATTAATAATATAATATTTGATTGAAAAACTATTTTGTGTCAATTTTGACACTATTTAGTAATTTATTTTTGTGAAAATCATAACAGAATGATAAGTTCGAAAAAAGTTAATTAAATCAATAATAACATATCATATTAACCTATAAAATTTTTGGAATTCATAAAAAGTCTTAAATTACATTTCTTTTTGGTATTTATAATATCAATTATGTCAATATTTCATTAATAAGATAATTACTGCATCATCTTTGTGTCATAAATAAATTAAATTATTTGATGTCTAAAAATTACAAATAAAATACCATTATGTAGGAAATCTTTTTATCTTTCTAATGAATATTTAAAATCGAATTTATCTTATGTATAACCCTATATTAAAAATGTTTTAGTAAATAAACTTTGATTTTAACTCTTTTAACTTTTCTTTGAATTAAATAATAATAAATGTCCTAATCTAATCCAAGTGGGCCTAAATGATAATATTTTACACTTAAGGTTGTTTTTGGTCGAGATACACTTTTCCAATAGGATTAGGACATGTGTTAGGGTAATATTAATATCATTTTTACCCTTAATTACCCTATTTACTTTTAACCGTGGTAAATAAAAGTAAAAATTTACTATTCACCAAAAATTATTTTCATCTCATTGAACCGCATTTTACTTACTGACATCAACCGTGTCTCTCGGATTTTTGAAATTCCATTCACAGAAGCGGTAAAATTAAGTTTTATGAAAAATTCAGTTTTTTTAACTACCACTTAGTAGTTTCACTATTCATCAAAAATTGATGTTTTTCAGAACATTGCCAAAACTTCATCCTAAGCTATATTTCATATTCCAAATTAAAAAATGAAGTGTATTTTACCAAATTCATAACATAGAAGTTGCATTAATTAATTTTATAATTAAATCCCGCTGTTTAAACAAATAGCGTGTTTTTAAGAAACAATATCTATCAAAAGATTGACACTTGTTTATGTCTGGTTTAAATGTGAAATTACATGCAATGACCAACATTGTATTAAATTGTAAAAATATATTCTAAATATACTTTAAAACCACTCAAATTAATAATTTATCACTATTAATTATTTCTATTGAAAAAGTTGTTTTTAACTAAAATTTAGTAATTTTCACTATTCATCAAAATATGAAAGTTATCCGAAAATTACCAAAATTTCACGCTAAGCTAATTTCGATATTCCGAATCCAAAAATGAAGTCCATTTTGAAAAATAAATTTAAAAAATTTCAAAAAGTGGTTATTACTATTCATAACGGCTAGTTTTAATGTAACGCCCCGACCCTAGTTACCCAGAGTCGGTGCATTATTACATACCATTGGCATGATCACAAGAAAGATCCAATCTCGAAAGACCGATTGGTTTAGTAGCCTTGGAAACACTAGATATATTCATAAGTTTTACATTATATCATAAAATGAAAAAATACAACAACAACATAATGTCTCCATAATCCACACTCATATCCCCACATAATATCTCTGCAGGTCATTCATAATTTACTTTTTCACTTCCTGGAAAAAATAAAACATAGAAAAGGGGTGAGCTCAAATGCCTAGTAAGGATAACAATATAGCGGAAACTTTCATAAATAAGAATAAACATTTAAGGCAATGTATAACTAAAACAAAATCCATTCAAACATGAACTTTCAACATGGTATGGCATAAATAAAATGAAATAATGCCATTTACTTATTCACATGGATATTCTACTAATCGAATAATCACATGCAAAAATCAATAACCACTTTCATAATGTTGGAATGCATAATGCTGAACTTTAATTTCTTTGTCAAGGCCTCGTCCCAAGACCTTGGGGCTAACTGTAACCGGAACCCAACCCGGAGTGCCTCTAATAACCGGACACCAACCCGGAGTGCCTCTAATAACCGGACACAAACCCTGAGTTCCTCTAATAACCGGAGACCAAACCGGAGTTTCTCTAATAACCGGAGACCAAACCGGAGGGCTTACTTTTACCGGTCCCCAACCCGGAACATACTTGTCTAACACATTCATCTGAATGAAAGGTTGAGATATAACATAAACATTCAGATTAAAAATAAATTATGAAATGTCCATACATTAAAAAAAACATGAGTGACATAAGAATATCTTATCCACAGTCAAAAATATTACAAAACCTTTAATAAAATATGGATGTTTTGTATCATAATAAACCAACTCCAAATAAGCTTAAAAGCCATCAAAGGATGTTGACATAGATGAAATGAAATTTCTTTTTAAAGAAATATCTCTTTTTATTTTGAAATCATTTAAGATCCATATAAAATAAAACATTTTCTTTAAAAATATTCTTATATGCTTGTAAGGGAAGCTTTGAAGATTTTATAACAGCGGTAAATAGCCGCACCCGCCGTATAAGTTAAAAAAACATTCTTACCTTAAATTTGTCGAAAAGGTTAAAAGTGCCTTGTTTGGAAAACAACGGAAATATTCCATTCGAAACACATAAGGGTATAAATGACTTTAACCCATATTCATGTAAATAGTAAAAAATGTTTTGAAATACATTTTCTAAGAAACATGGATGTGGATGATAAAGAGATCCCAGTAGATTATTACGTATAAACAACCTCGGATAATGAAGAGATTGTGAAATAACCCTTACCAATTTGGTAACTTACGAAACATACAAACCATGAAGGAGGTATCATACAAAAAATATTTAAATACAAATAAATTAAAGTGTATTACACAAAGAATATAATTATGGGAAGTACATACACCACACAAAAGGAAATGGTGGCAATATGGCATGAATCTCACGGGAATAAGGAGTGAGATGAAAACCCCTTACCTTGTACTTTTCCTTTGTTGGGGTAGGTTAACCTCATGTATAATGGTGAAATAATTGTTATTAAATTATACAAGAATCATATATAATAATATGATATCATATATGATCTTTTAATATTGATTTGATAATAATATCTTAGTATTATCGTTGTTTCGGGTCTTAACTTACTTGTTTTATTTTATATGTTTTGTTACATAAGCCATGATTGTAAAGGATAGGTTGTAAATTATTCATATCCAGAATGATATCAATTCCGTAAACATCATTTTTAAATCATCAAATGATAATTATACTTGAATGGATACGATGGAGAATGAATCTTATCGCGTTCGTGGAGACAGTAGTCCGTACGTATGCACGAGCGACAATATCATTCTTTTTATATTAAAATAATATATAAATGGATGGTATATCATATATAAAGAATCCTTAACATGTTATATTTATTATTTACATGAGTTAAACATCATTATTATACCCATCCAAATAATATTATATTGAATAACAATTACACCACGACGTGGAGACGGTAAGCCGTACGTACGCATGTATGGTGACATGTTATTCAATGGGTGGATAGAATAATGAATATGGTTGTAACATATTTATAATAACATCACATTATATATATGATACTGGATTTATTATTTTAGAATGGTAACAACAAAGGAAGAAGAAGTGGAAGAAGAAATGAACATAGAAAAGGGTGGTGAAATCATTACCTCTTCTTCGGGTTCTTCCTTTTGATTTGATCAAAAGGGCTCCTTAGGTTGGCTTTCTGATCAAAATAAGGCCCCTAGGATGCATTGAGGGAAGTTGGGAGAGTATTTGGGAAGAGTTTGGCTGAACCAAAAGGCTTTGAAGGTGTGATGAAATGAGAAGAAGGAGTGCCCTTTTATAAGAGGGGTGAGGGGCACCTTTGGAAAAGCTAGAAATATTAATTTATAATAAATTCATATTCGGTTTCTAATGGCCCCAAAGTTGACTATTCAAAGGTTAAGGTGGGGATGGGTCGAAAACAGCTCATCCAATAGAATTTAGACAGGTTTGGGTACTTATATTAACATTATCATTAAGTATTAACTCTAAGTTAACTAGTTTCACTTTTACAATGTCTCTTTGTATTTTTATATAATATGGTTAATAAACTTACAATATACATACAAGAGACCCCCAAGTGGTCCATTAATGATGAACCTATCATGATATAAGTCTCTTGGCCGATCCTTAGATTTTTAGGAATTTAATATCGATTAATAATATAATATTTGTTTTAAGAACTCTTTTATGTCAATTTTGACACTATTCATTAGTTGATTTTTTTTAAACTCATAACAGATTGATTACTTCTAAAAAAGTCAATTAAATCAATCCTAATATATCATATTATCCTATAAAATTAGTTTAATTCATTAAAAGTTTCATATTATAATTATTTGGGTATTTATAATATCAATTA
The DNA here is from genome assembly GCA_963277665.1 of Viscum album. Taxonomy (NCBI): domain Eukaryota; kingdom Viridiplantae; phylum Streptophyta; class Magnoliopsida; order Santalales; family Viscaceae; genus Viscum; species Viscum album. The sequence goes on along the minus strand of OY728165.1, from coordinate 80,485,310 downwards.
TTTTAGTTTTTCACTATTTTAGTAATTACTGCATCATCATTGTGTCATAAATAAAATAAATTATTTAATGTCTAAAAATTATAAATAAAATATAATTATGTAGGAAATCTTTCTATCTTTCTAATGAATATTTATAATCTAAAATCCAACATATATAACCTTATGTAATAATTGTTTTTCTAAAAGATATATGCTTGTGTCATTTTTGTATTCATTTTAACTTAATTAAAATAAAGTGTCCCTATCACCTAAAAGTGGCACCATGGGGTCCCCATATTGACCCAAAGATGCCTATGGTCGAACATGTATCAACCATTAAGTATAGGACACGTTTTAGGGTAATTTAGTATTATTATAATATTATTTTTTAACCGTTATTTACCAGATTTACCCTTAACCATGGTAAATAAAATATTTACCACAGTAATTATTCAAAATGTCTAAAAATAAAAGTTACCTATTTACACAATTTGGACATCCTGATTCCAAATATGGAATCCATTTTTCTATATTCATAACACAGAAGTGGCAGAAATTAATTTAAAATTAATTCCCGCTGTCAAAACAAAAAGCGTGTTTTTAAGAGATAATAACTATCAAAAGATTGACACTTGTTTATGTTCGGTTTAATTGTAAAATTATGTCCAATGACCAACATTATATTAAATTGTAAAAATATATTCTAAATATACTTTAAAAACACTCAAATTCATAATTTATCACTATTAATTATTTTGATTTAAAAAGTTGTTTTTAATTAAAATTTAGTAATTTTCACTATTCATCAAAATATTAAAGTTATCCAAATAGTACCAAAATTTCACCTTAGGCTAAATTCGATATTCCGAATCCAAAAATGAAGTCCATTTTGAAATATAAAATATATATAATTTCAAAAATTAGGTATTACTATTCATAACGGCTAGTTTGATCGGTTGTGGTGTGTGTTAAAACTCGAAGTTACGTACAACACACGCTACTGTTTTATTCAAAGGAAAGCGTATCGTGTAAGCTTGGGATGTTTCATTTTAAATTTTTTTATTTCCCCATTTAGTCAAAAAGTTTAAAATATTGTATTTAAAAAGGATTCACTATTAAAAGTTGATAAAAGTGCAATACTGAAAATGAATCTGTTCTTGAATTATGACTAAGAAACTGATAAAATGGATTCTAAAATTATAAGGATTATATAAAGATAAAAATGTAGATAATTATATTCATGACCTCTTTTAATGGCTTTTTTTTAAGTCATGGTGTGATTGAACTCGGTGTTGCGTGTAGTGCAAGTTGTTGAATTATTTTGAAGAAATAACACACTATGAAATCTTGGGGTGTTACATTCTCCCCTCCTTCAATAAATTGCGTCCTCGCAATTTGAAATCGTTCTTCGAAAATATAAGGTTGAAAATAGATAATATATTTGTGGGAAAACCCACATCGGAAATTGGGTTACTAAAATTTAGTCTTAATATGAGGAAAAGAGAAATGAAAGGGTCACCACCAAATTATGATCTTGATTAGGAGAACATTGGTGGCAATTAGAGACATATAATTGGAGGAAAAACGTAAATATTTATAGGTAGTTATTGAGGTCATCAATAACAAACAAGTATAAAATTGAGGTCCTCAAACTCATCAATCTATGATGATTTGAAGTACCATCGGTTCAACAAAATATAGGGTATTGGGATAACACATTTTTGACGTTTCAAAATATCTTAGTTGAAATCCCACATCGAAAAATGAATTAATGAGGCCTCTATTTAAAATAAAGAGTGGAAAGTATGAAGATTACCGAAAATAACACATACTAGAGTTTCATGTAGGAAAATATGGATATGGAAGAGAAATCTAACCATCAATTATCTGATTGAGAGTGGTAGAGAACATGGCTATGAAAAGGCCAACAATCCCAAAGCCATAAATTAGTGATGATTTAAGGTACCATCTAGGACAACATTTTTGTTCTAAGTCCCTTTTATTAATGTTGAGGAATTTATTTATGAGATTGGATAAGATAATAAGGAGATATACTTACATTATAATTAGAGTTTTATCCATTAATAAATTTCTACCACAAACTCATCTTTCACTCTAAAAGACAATAGAACATAAAAAAAATTCTATTTATACTATTCGTACAGGGTTCCAAAATAAATGAATTTATAATTCATCTACAAGATCTTTTTAAAAAAAACTACATTATTTAATCCAGGACATCTCGTGGGCCAGTGGTAGGTGATACACCCTTGTCGCCCTTCGGTTGCGGGTTCAAGTCTCGCAGCCTTGCCGGACGCGACGGGTTGCCACTCGACCTCCGGGTTGTCCTATTATGGAAATCCAAAATAATCCAAACTAGAACTATGCAAAATACTTCTGTCCAAAATCATAGTCCAACATTTATAAGGAAGGTAAGCATAATGTAGATCCTTTTTACCCCATAATAGCATATGAATACCTTCATCATGTATTCTTTTAATACACTGAAACATCCTAAATTACCATATTCCTTATTGATTACATTCATGCTCCCTTATTTCATATAGAATGCTGGATATACTTCATTAATCCAAAAATGTTTTAAACCCCAACGATGATGGAATATACAAATAATTAATCAGTTCAAAGGTAGTCAAGAATATCCAATATAATTTATCCAAAACAATCATGTATTATTCTAAAATCACTACCTCGGTATCAGAACTATATTATGTTTTATCATTCTCTCAACCATATATTTTCCGAAAATTTATCCTGCTATTGAGTCACTTTTCTTTGTTCCACACAATCTCAAGTCCTTAATGAAATAATACTGTAGTACAATCCTTATATACTCCATAATTATTATAACAAGTACATTGTTGATACAACACTCAATTGACATAATCAACATAAGAACTCTAATCATTCCTCTTCATCTGTGGTAGTATCATAACTTGATTATCATCCAATAACATCATTTGTGGCATAGTCTGATGACTGGGACATAGGTTCGGGTAGTGTCCAAACTCCTTGCAAATGAATCATTGTACATTTAAAACCATTTTCTTACCCTTGAAGTCACGTACTTTGTGCCCTTTTCCTCTACACTTATAACAAACTCCCATTCCTTTCAGGCAAGTTCCATGGTGTTTCTTTCCACAGTTACCACATATGGGAAAATTCTTCTTTTCCCTCTTCCCTTTATCCATCTTTCTCTCTTCCATCCTTTTCTTCTCTTGCTTCCTTTCAAAGCCATAAGACTCAGTAAACTCTTTACTTATCTTATCAACACATGATATTATTTCTTCATATGATGATAATACATGGGATACTATTTCTCTTATAAATTCTAGCTTAAGACCATGAAAGATATGATCCTTCCTTCTCTTTGGATCATGTGCATTTCTGGAGTTCTCATTCCTTCTACTGGGCGCCATTTCTAAACAATGGCATACACTAGATTAGTTTATGAATAAAAATACATAATCCCATACTTATAAAACACTTAACCTAAATTTAACTATTTATGGATATAATCCATAATCATAAAAATGTCTCCTTTGAGGATGTATATACTCATAAACCCTTCGTAATGGTTTGTAAAGAAAATGATAATTATCCTAAGCATATCCCCCGGGAGTGTCGTAACCAAGAGTGCAGCAAGGCCCGTTGTCGTGCACCAGTTCCCGTTCGAGTCTAGCTCAAAGCGGTGTTTTCGGGTTTTACCCCTAGGTACATCTGTGCCAGAGCCGCCTCTACCTGCTCGTATCCAGACAGGGATGTATTGCTCGGAAAACTCACAAAATCTCTACAATACCAAAATTCTAGGAATTTCTTCTACCCTAATCCTCAAAGTTCATCTTAGGTCTACGTGCTCTAATCAGAGTTTTTCTAAATCTAGTTTCCAAGGTTTATACTAAACATTCTCTGATACCAACTATAACGCCCTGACCCTAGTTACCCAGAGTCGGTGCATTATTACATAACATTGGCATGATCACAAAAAAGATCAAATCTCGAAAGACCGAATGGTTTAGTAGCCTTGGAAACACTAGATATATTCATAGGTTTTACATTACATCATAAAATGAAAAACTACTACAACAACATAATGTCTCCATAATCCACACTCATATCCCCACATAATATCCCTACAGGTCATTCATAATTTACTTCTTCACTTCCTGGGAAAAATAAAACATAGAAAAGGGGTGAGCTCAAATGCCCAGTAAGGATAACAATATAGCGGAAACTTTCATAAATAAAAATAAACATTTAAGGCAATGTATAACTAAAACAAAAGCCTTTCAAACATGAACTTTCAACATGGTATGGCATAAATAAAATGAAATAATGCCATTTACTTATTCACATGGATATTCTAATAATCTAATAATCACATGCAAAAATCAATAACCACTTTCAAAATGTTGGAATGCATAATGCTGAACTTTAATTTCTTTGTCAAGGCCTCGTCCCAAGACCTTGGGGCTAACTGTAACCGGAACCCAACCCGGAGTGCCTCTAATAACCGGACACCAACCCGGAGTGCCTCTAATAACCGGACACCAACCCGGAGTTCCTCTAATAACTGGAGACCAAACCGGAGTTCCTCTAATAACCGAAGACCAAACTTGGGGGCTTACTTTTACCGGTCCCAAACCCGGAACATACTTGTCTAACACATTCATCTGAATGAAAGTTTGAGATATAACATAAACATTCAGATTAAAAATAAATTATGAAATGTCAATACATTAAAAAAAACATGAGTGACATAAGAATAGCTTATCCACAGTCAAAAATATTACAAAACCTTTAATAAAATATGGATGTTTTGTATCATAATAAACCAACTCCAAATAAGCATAAAATCCATCAGAGGATGTTGACATAGATGAAATCAAAATTCTTTTTAAAGAAATATCTCTTTTTATTTTGAAATCATTTAAGATCCATATAAAATAAAACATTTTCTTTAAAAATATTCTTATAAGCTTGTAAGGGAAGCTTTGAAGATTTTATAACAGCGGTAAATAGTCGCCCCCGCCGTATAAGTTAAAAAAAACATTCTTACCTTAAATTTGTCGAAAAGGATAAAAGTGCCTTGTTTGGAAAACGACGGAAAGATTTCTTTCGTAACACATAAGGGTATAAATGACTTTAACCCATATTCCTGTAAATAGTAAAAAATGTTTTGAAATACATTTTTAAGCAACATGGATGTGGATGATAAAGAGATCCTAGTAGATTATTACGTATAAACAACCTCGGATAATGAAGAGATTGCGAAATAACCCTTACCAATTTGGTAACTTACGAAACGTACAACCCATGAAGGAGGTATCATACAATAAATATTTAAATACACATAAATTAAAGTGTATTACACAAAGAATATAATTATGGGCAGTACATACACCACACAAAAGGTAATGGTGGCAATATGGCATGAATCTCACGGGAATAAGGAGTGAGATGAAAACCCCTTACCTTGTACTTTTCCATGGATTGGGTAGGTTAACCTCCTGTATAATGGTGAAATGACTGTTATTAAATTATACAAGAATCATATATATTAATATGATATCATATATGATCTTTTAATATAGATTTGATAATAATATCTTAGTATTATCGTTGTTTCGGGTCTTAACTTACTTGTTTTCTTTTATATGTTTTCTTACGTAAGCCATGTTTGTAATGGATAGGTTGTATATTATTCATATGCAGAATGATATCAAGTCCTTAAACATCATTTTTAAATCATCAAATGATAATTATACTTGAATGGGTACGATGGAGAATGAACCTTATCGCGTTCGTGGAGACGGTAGTCCGTACATACGCACGAGTGACAATATCATTCTTTTGATATTAAAATAATATATAAATGGATGGTATATCATATATACAGAATCCTTAACATGATATATTTATTATTTACATGAGTTAAACATCATTATTATACCCATCCAAATTATATTATATTGAATAACAATTACACCACGACGTGGAGACGGTAAGCCGTACGTACGCACGTATGGTGACATGTTATTCAAAGGGTGGATAGAATAATGAATATGGTTGTAACATATTTATAATAACATCACAGTATATATATGATACTGGATTTATTATTTTAGAATGGTAACAACAAAGGAAGAAGAATTGGAAGAAGAGATGAACTTAGAAAAGGGTGGTGAAATCATTACCTCTTCTTCGGGTTCTTCCTTTTGATTTGATCAAAAGGGCTCCTTAGGTTGGCTTTCTGATCAAACTAAGGACCCTAGGTTGCATTGAGGGAAGTTGGGAGAGTATTTGGGCAGTGTTTGGCCGAACCAAAAGGCTTTGAAGGTGTGAATAAATGAGAAGGAGGAGTGCCCTTTTATAAGAGGGGTGAGGGGCACCTTTGGAAAAGCTAGAAATATTAATTTATAATAAACTCATATTCGGTTTCTAATGGATCCAAAGTTGACTATTCAAAGGTTAAGGTAGGTATGGGGTGGAAAACAACTCATCCAATAGAATTTAGATAGGTTTGGGTACTTATATTAACCTTATCTTTAAGTATTAACTCTAAGTTAATTAGTTTTACTTTTACAATGCCTCTTTGAATTTTTATATAATATGGTTAATAAACTTACTATATACATCCAATAGACCCCCAAGTGGTCCATTAATGATGAACCTATCATGATATAAGTCTCTTGGCCGATCCTTAGATTTTTAGGAATTTAATATCGATTAATAATATAATATTTGTTTTAAGAACTCTTTTATGTCAATTTTGACACTATTCAATAGTTGATTTTTGTGAAACTCATAACAGATTGATTACTTCAAAAAAAGTAAATTAAATAAATCCTAATATATCATATTATCCTATAAAATTAGTTTAATTCATTAAAAGTTTCATATTATAATTATTTGGGTATTTATAATATCAATTATTTAAGTTTTTCACTATTTTAGTAATTAATGCATCATCATTGTGTCATAAATAAAATACATTATTTAATGTCTAAACATTATAAATAAAATATAATTATTTAGGAAATAGTTTTATCTTTCTAATGAATATTTATAATGTAAAATCCAACATATATAACCTTATGTAATAATTGTTTTTCTAAAAGTTATATGCTTGTGTCATTTTTGTATTCATTTTAACTTAATTAAAATAAAGTGTCCCTATCACCTACAAGTGGCACCATGGGGTCCCCAAATCGACCCAAAGATGCCTATGGTCGAAATTGTATCAACCAATAAGGCTAGGACACGTTTTAGGGTAATTTAGTATTATTATAATATTATTGTTTAACCATTATTTACCAGATTTACCCTTAACCATGGTAAATAAAATATTTACCACAGTAATTATTCAAAATGTATAAAAATAAAAGTTACCTATTTACACAATTTGGACATCCTGATTCCAAATATGGAATCCATTTTTCTAAATTCAAAACACAGAAGTGTCAGAAATTAATTTAAAATTAATTCCCGCTGTCAAAACAAAAAGCGTGTTTTTAAGAGATAATAACTATCAAAAGATTGACACTTGTTTATGTTCGGTTTAATTTTAAAATTATGTACAATGACCATCATTATATTAAATTGTAAAAATATATTCTAAATATACGTTAAAACCACTGAAATTCATAATTTATCAGTATTAATTATTTTGATTAAAAAAGTTGTTTTTAATTAAAATTTAGTAATTTTCACTATTCATCAAAATATCAAAGTTATCCGAAAAGTACCAAAATTTCACCATAGGCTAAATTCCATATTCCGAATTCAAAAATGAAGTCCATTTTGAAATATAAAATATATATAATTTCAAAAATTAGGTATTACTATTCATAACGGCTAGTTTGATCGGTTGTGGTGTGTGTTAAAACTCGAAGTTGCGTACAACACACCCTACTGTTTTATTCAAAGGAAAGCGTACCGTGTAAGCTTGGGATGTTTCATTTTAAATTTTTTGATTTCCCCATTTAGTCAAAAAGTTTTAAATATTGTATTTAAAAAGGTTTAACTATTAAAAGTTGATAAAAGTGCAATACTGAAAATGAATCTGTTCTTGCATTATGACTAAGAAACTCATAATATGGATTCTAAAATTATAAGGATTATATAAAGTTAAAAATGTAGCTAATGCTATTCATGACCTCTTTTAATGGTTTTTTTGTAAGTCATGGTGTGATTGAACTCGTTGTTGCGTGTAGTGCAAGTTGTTGAATTATTTTGAAGAAATAACACACTATGAAATCTTGGGGTGTTACATTTAATAATATTTTAATAGCATATCGTTGTTTAGTGAAACTCAGTGTTGCGTACAACACCCGCTATTGTGGAAGGTCGCAATTGCATGTAATTCAAGCCAGGTCAGAGATGTGTGTTGTGAAAGCTCCTTTTGGTGTAGCATACAACACAAGACATTAATAAAATTAAAAAGAATATTTTTCATAAAATCTCGGGCTGTTACAATGCACACACACCAAAGGTATCGACCACCCACGATTGTCTCTCTATTGTCGATCCTCAATCTCCATAAGAACATCCAAAAACGTCACCCCATCCTCGATGTCCAGCTCACTGTGGTCGATGGTGTGAGATTTTTCATTCACGTATCCCCTTAGCTGGGATAAGTGGAAGACGTCATGCACTATCTCCAAATGCGGCGGAAGAGCCCAGTGGTATGCTACCCCACCTATCCTCAAATAATCAGAAAAATACATATAAACCTCAGTGATAACATGCCCCTCAGCCAACTCTCCATAGTCCACATCAAGGAGAGACTCACAAGTTTATGTGGTCCCCCTACTAGAACTTCAAGGGTCTCAATATATTGTAGGCAAAAAATTCTACAAACATTGTGCAGTATTCACCTTTTGACAAGTGAGACATCAAGATACAAACTTTTCCACTTATTTCATCATCTCTAGACACTAGTAATGACACCAAAGGTCCTGGTACATCTTCACCACACTAGGATGTACCCCCAGAGGGGACGTGTGGAACTCCCTCAACACCTCCTTCCGAAGCATCACCAGTACAATGGTACATTCTCTAAAGATAACGGCATGCTCCCCACCACCATGAAAATACATCGGGTTCCTTCTGTGAGTATATCTAAGAACGTCGAGCCTCGCATCAAATTCCCCCTAGCTATGCCACCTGAATTCAATGAATGACTTGGGGAGAGATAGTAATAGATTGGATTTTAATAACTTCATCTCTATCAATAAAGGATATCTACAGCGTGACTGGTTTTTTTGATGCCTCACTCAGCAGTTGTAGACCAGACCTCCGGCTGATTGCATTTGCTACTATCTCAAAGTCATTGTCCTGGAGGAACTCCTTCCACTCTTATTGGGAACTGAAAACTCAAAACATCTACTGCCACAAGGTTGAGGCTCTCCAACTCACGACTGATCAATCACACCCTCCTATGAAGGAATTTTTCTTGTACTGCCTGTGTTGCTTTTTTTTCACCGACAAAGATAACACACATTCCAACACTGTAGATAAACCACAACTTTTTTTCTAATAGATTCAATTTAATTATGAACAGTGGATTTCTAGTCCATACCCAAACTAACATCGTAAGGACTCAACGCTGCCACAGTGAGTTTCCAACTGAAACTATCGCCTCATGGTTCTGATCACACCATCGGCGTAAGTGTGATTAATGAGTATCCTTCCAAAGGAATCTTCAATCATGAGGATCAAGTCAAAAGTTTAACAGGAATCTCTATGTCTTGGACAACATTCATGGTGGGAAGGAATGATTGGTTCCTATGTATATTTATATGGCATTTAGAAGTAGACATAAATATTTCTTTGAATCATTCCTAGAGTCCTTTGGTCTCACTCCTTGACCACATTCAGCTACTATCTTCCCTTGTCCTCCACCCCCCAGAGCCTGGAAGGGACCACAATGGGAGGTGGTTGTAACATATCAAAATGTACATCACATCATGCTAGTCCCCAACTTCTACTTCCATATCTGCAGCCATGTAGATTCATCAGTCCCTAATTCTTCTTCTTTTCGAAACAATTTTATAGTCCCAAGTCATTGAGACTGGCGCTAGTTTCTTGTTTTCCTACTACTAACATTCACTGGCTATATCGGCTCAGCCAAAGAAAATTCAACGAAAAAGGTACATTATAGAACCCCAACATTAGTAAGAATGCATAAAGAATTAGTGCTAGCTCAAACTGATAGTATCAAATTTATTTAGTACAAGGAATGATCGGTATGCCTTGATGAATACTCAACTTTTGAAATGTCATGCTACTAAAGCTGTAGAAGCTGTAGATAACTCTCTGCCACCTTTTTAAGCTAGACATCAGCCGCATGTGAGTAAGGCTCACCTTGAAACCTGAGGGGTATCTAATGCTAAATCACGTGAAAGGAACTAATCATATATGTTTCCTCTACTGGTACTTCTAGTTGTAACTACTGATCAATGGGATGTTATATAGCCGACACACTACCCTAAGGTACTATCTTGGGTAATGGTCCACATACAGAAGCATCATCACTATGCAGCCCATCCTCATGTTCAATCGCTAAAAGAGACTAGTAGTTATGATCCCCAGTGACTCTACTGGTGCCTCTACTAGGTAGAAATCTCTAGCAACCCCCTCTAGCTAGCCCTCAACTGCATGGGAAACTGTCTCACCTCGAAACCTGATAGGCCTCTGCTGCTAGAACTCATGAAACATTCTCAGTTAGCTTTCACCGTCTACTAGTACGACTAGTGGTAACTACAGCCCAAAGGGTGGTTGTGCTACTGGTACACAACCCGACAATGCCAACATTGTAAGAGGGCCCTACAATGGAGCCTCGTCGCTCGGTGGGCTATCATCATGTACTCTCTAGAGAATCATAGCTGGTTGTCTACGTAGCGGAATCCTGATAAGGAACAGGTGATCCCTGATCATTAATTTACACCTGGTGTGATGACACATTCAAACACAAGAAAACTTTTTAAAACACACATGCAATTAGTGTTTTTGTGCACAATGTCAGAAATCAGAAGTAAGGGTTCGGGTGTATGGATATATCGGCTGCCGCACCAATACTGAATTCGCTAAACTGATGACCACACTCTCTAAAATTAACACAATTTCTGTTAAAAAGGTCAAAGTCCAATGTTATACAGTATAACTGACTCCTCTGATACCAATTTTTCATGACACGTCCCCCGGGGCCTATGTTGTGACTACCCCAAGCCTGCCTTCCACAGTCCAGGGGCTAGCGACTAGCACTAAAAGGAATATTCCCCCAAAACTAGGAAAGCATTAACTTTATAACCAATAATCACACAAGACCAAGAAGACAAGAAGATATGAACACAAGTAAACTGGATTGTAAAAAAGAATGTGTACTGTATGAAAAAGGGTCCAGAATACAATCCCAATTGGAATGTACAAGAAAACTGGAATGTACATGTAAACTGAAACAGCTCCTGTGAACACTCCCTAAGGATACTACTAGAAGGGATGGTATAGCTCTTGAATGGTCGTATTTTTGGTATGCCTTCTCGAAGGTCCACTTCAGGCTACCTCCAATCCAGGTACTCTCATCCTCAGTCAGCATTGTATGTCTTCTGCACGAAACACAACAAGGTGTGGGTGTAGCCCATGTAGGGGTGAGAATTACTATACTCAAGAAGGACCCCGATACCCTCAAGGGACTCACAAAATCCAAAAAGGATAAACCCCAAAGCATGAAAACAACATTCAACCCTACATAGGTATATTCCCATATATATACCTATTTTATCAAGTATACCAATCTCATTCATGGGGAAACATAAGGACCAACTCATTAGCTCAAAGCTCAACTGTTCTACGAAGGAAGAAATACTATGAAGGTAACACCACAATGGTTAGTACAACAATGGTAATGCCACATAGAAGAATACCACAGAGGTATTACCATGAATGAATATACAACACAGGTTCACTAGATAGAAGAATACCAACAAGGAATCACCGTGAAGGAAAGTACCACACAAGTACCCCACACATAGTAATACCACAAATGTATTAACAAGAAGGTAAGTACCACAAATGTAATCCATTGTGAAGAATACCACAAAGGTATCACCATAAAGTAATGTAACACACTGTTACACCACAAAGAAGTATACTACCAACGTTTCACCATGAAGGAAAGTACCACATAGGTACACCACATAGAAGAATACATCAAAGGTATCACGATTAAGGTAAGTACCACAGAGGTATGGCGCATAAAAGAATTCCACAAAGGTATCACCAAGAAGGAAAGTACCACACATGTATGCCACGCAAAAGAATACCACAAGGGTATCACCACGAATGTAAGGTCTTATCTCACACAAGGTATAATATAGGTACAATAGTAGAGATGATTAGGTGTAACTAAGGAATCATATTACTCCGTTAAGAGGAGGAACCATGTAGGATCAAAAATCATCAGACCCACACTGGAACCTAATATATCATCAGACCCACACATGATCCTAGTATATCAGACCCACACATGATCCTAGTACATCATTAGACCCACACAAGATCCTAGTATAGTAGACCCATGTCAGATCCTACTATAGTCCCATGTGAATTCCAAGAGCAGATCTAAGTGAGACACTTGAAAAAATACCCATAGAGGATCCCAAGCCCATAACCACAAAGGATCCCTTTCTCATGTTACAGATAGCTACAAGGTTCCCACACTATTCTCACTTGATTTCGGGAGAATCCTCTTCTCATGCCACAGGTCGATACTCCTACTACCAAAAAGTCTCATGAAGAATTATCCAAAAGGACCATCATGTGAATGGGGTCTCAATGCAAACGATAGTTTGTCAATTAGACATTTGGGCTATAAGTTATTTTCCATTTTGTCCTGAGGGCCCAGTTTGATTCGTGTTCAATCCAATCCAGCCATATCCCAACATTATCCGAAACTCATGTGGGGTATACAAAAAGGTCTATCTCGATCTAAGGTTTCTGGAGCTGCTTAATGTTCATCAAAATGATGCATGTGATTCAAGGTATGGTTGAAAGAGAGAAAATGGATCAATTTGGGTCCGGGCCTAGTCTGACCCGGCCTGGGAGGACCCGACCCCACTCGGTTCGACCAGGCCCGCAGGCGCGGCCCGACCCGGCCCACGGCGCAGGGGCCAGCTGGGCTTGCAGTGCGGCGCCCCACCGCGGCTGGCCGCACGGCCTCATGCCTTCTCCACATAGTGTTTCATGCACAACGTGTTTGTCGACATCTAGCTCGATCGGATGCCCTACCTTCACCGGCGTGGCACAACTCCATAGCTCTCTCTCGCTGGGCAGCGCAAATGCATGTCGTCGTCCCTTACATGCGGCATGTCTCCTCCTGCCACCACAATTGCTCCTTCGTGGTAGATGGGCTGCAGTCCTTTTCTGGAAGTGATGTTGCGTCACCGCCTATGTCGCAATCGGTCGTGGTGTTGGCCTCCATTCCCAATACTTGCCTGTGTTGGTCGCCATCTTCCTCCATCGCGAAGAACACATCAAGTATCAAAATGAATTGTGGAGAGGTCAGACCATGTTTGTTTGTCCTGCACCCTCCGAGTTAGTGTAGTAACAAGTGGCTCAATATTTCATGAATCATTTAGAATATCAATAATGGTTAAGGGGGTATAAATCCACAACAAAACCTTCCTGATACCCCACAACAATCTCCCACAAAGGCGGAAGAGTCACGAGACAAACCGTTAGTTGGCTGACCCATGTGGTTACATCCCAAGTAAGTAAAAAATAATATATTTTCATATCTATGTCTATTTACAAATTATATACTGTTTTAGAGGCTTAAAATGAGAATAAATCCAATCATAAGCATGGAATACTATAATATTTTTAAAATATTGTTTTATCACGTTTTGATGGAAACCATTTTTAAATATAAATTTTGACAATTTTATAAGATATATTTGTGAAAATAAAGTTATACATTAGAATTTGGATGTTGAAATTTATTTTGGATAGCTGTTTGATATTTTTCAGAAAATGTTCATTTTTAATGAATAGTGAAAAATACTACATTTTACTTCAAAACTGATTTTTCATTTAACATAATTATATAGTTATATTGTACATTTAATTGGTTTTAAATTGAAATTAGAATATATTGTTACCATATAATCCAATGGTGGACATTATAATTAATTTCACTTTGAAATTGGACATAAAAAATTGTCAATCTTTTGATAGATATTGTTTCTTTAAAACAAGCTATTTGTTTTGAAAACATGAATTATTTTTTAAATTAATTACTACAATTTTTGTGTTGGGAATTGGGTAAAATAGTTTCCATATATGTAATCAGATGGTCCAAATTATGTAATTAAGACTCTTTTTTTAACATTATGAATAGTAACGATGATAATTATCTTTAATTATCGTGATTAATTAGTAATAGGGTAGTTAAGGTTAATAAAATAATATCATAATAAAATAAAATGACACCAAAATGTGTCCAAATACTCTCTTTTGAGTCATGGCCGACCATGGGAACCTTTTTACAAAACTATAGGGCCCATGGAGTCACATGGGTGTAATAGTGACAATTATGACATTTTTTTAAAAAGAAGAGAAATATAACAAAGTTTTGTATATCCTAAGTAAAAAAATTAATTTTGTTCACTTAAATGATATCATAGACTATAAATAGTCATTATAAATCTAAAATGATTTCCTACATCATGGTATTTGTTTTTAATTTTTAGAAGTCAAATAAAAAAATTTATTTATGACACCATGATGATGCAGTGATTACCTCATTAATGAATGATTTAAATAATATGAAAAGGCAATGTAAAATCTAGGCAACAGACTTCTATAAAACCTATTGTATTGGTGTATTTCGAAACCATATCACCTTATACACTAAATATATTGTTGTGGGACCTTTAAAATTCAAAAATCATTTTATAATAAAGTAACATTTCAAAACTTTCCAAAAGTGACCCTCCTCCATCTTATAAAAGTCCCCCAACTCTACTCGTTACACATACCTCTCAAGCCATTGAATCATCCAAAATCTACTCATATTATCTCTCCACATTCCTCATTTACTCCTAGAATCCTCACATTGGTATAAAGTCTTATCAAGGAAGTCTTTGACTCAAATCAAAAAAGTGTTACCCAATTTAGAGGTAATGTCTTCTCTCAAGTTTCTTCCTTTTATTTTCTTTCTTCACTCAACAATATCTTATTATTATTTGATAAAAGAATAAAACAAGTATCCTCAATATACTTAGATTTTTTTATGATCGGTATTATACCTAAACTTACACACAACTCCTTCTAATGGTTAAAGAACATACTATTTCTGTGGGTGGTGAATTACTGCCTCACGAAACGAAGATTGTACAATCTTCTTTTAACACCTTTCATGGTGGCCATAATTATGTCACTATATTTATATATGATATATATGGCATTTATTTTTTATATATTCTTCTGAACCTATTTTTTAAATCACATCTTTAAGATTTTCATGTTTTGGAACTGCGATAATTTCATCTGAGGAAGTGTGGACTACCGCCCCCTCAAGTGATGTGACTCATTCATGGCAAAAATAGAATTTATAAAGAATGTGATTAATGAACTTTTGTTACCTACAAAAAATATACATTATACTCTTATAATAATATTTATATATGTCTCATTTAGTTTTAAATCCTTTAATAATACAATGAAATGAAAGTAGAATTCATGCGTACGTACAACCTACTATCTCCATTAATGGTGCATTTCATTTTTTATCTCTAAATGTTATGTAATTGTATAAATTGAATATATAATGGATATATATGATATTTAAATCATTAATTCCATTCTGTAGATGATGTACTTATATCAATATGGGAAATTCTTTTCAAAAAAGTTCATTTTTGACTCATGTACCGAACATCTACAATACGTAAGATATGAACTCACATAATTAACTAATTATTATAACATGATAATGTGTGATATGAATTTAATAATAAATATAAAAAAAAGTCCTTAAGCAATTATAAATTGACCAAAGTTTATTATTCTGGCAGATAAAGAAATGAACAAGACAAGTCAGACGTGAGGTAAGGGACTTCGTCTCAATCTCCTTTTATTGAGGTATACATCAATTTATATACAACCTTCTTTTATTAGTTGTATAATAAAACATTTTAACTTTTAATTTCATTCAAAATTAAACCGTTTTCATGAATCATTTTACTAAATGAAAAAAAGGGAATGTTTTTGTCTTACGTATGCGGCGACGACAACTTCTCCACCACCATGACCATTATTTGAGTTTCGGCATACTCTAAAAACCATAAAATTTTTTAAATAAAAAATAAATACTATGTTTTAAATTATTTCGTTATTGAAAATGGTTCTGATTATATCATTGTGTTGTATATATATCTTATTATTGAAATGTGGAAATGTTATGTTTCCTTTATGCATGATTTATGTGATATGATTATGTTATGGTTCTTGGGAATTGTTTAAGAAGACGGGTGGTTCTGTGATAAACTAAGGGTGGGTGAGCCCGAGATAACTCTCCAATGCATTGGGTAATGCGAAGGAGTTAAACGATAAGGTTTCATCGAAGAGATTTATGGAATATACTATGATGGGTATTCCAAACGTAACAATGAGGTTTACTTCCTATGTAACAATGTTATGAATGCCTCAAGTTACCTTTTTGTCTTATGATTTATATGAGGTTTTCATAAATCATATGATTTCATGTAGTATGTTTATGTTTTTATGTTTTATGAGTAAAGTATGTTTTCATTTATTCTTATGAATACATGGACTAGTGTTTTCTTTCTGTATTTTTATATCCCTTACTGAGCGTTTTATGCTAATCCCATGTTTTTGAAAAAAAATTCACAGGTCATGGTAAAAGTACATGACGTGATGATAGTGTCGAGGAAGTGTCAAGAAAGAATTGATGTTTTATTTTTAAAATGTTTCCTTTTATGGAAAAAATGAATATTGTCTTCGATGTAACCACCTTGTTTAAATGTAGAATGTAATGCGTGATTTATGATATAATTCTCTAATACTCTAAACCTGAAAAGATCATCAATGTGTATTCCTGAAATAACTCAAGAATAGGTAGTTTTTATATTTTTGGGCTTATATTTGGTATCAAAAGTCAGATTATATCAATTTAGGAGTAATAATTCTATTAAATTATTATCCAAAAATATTTTTTTTATGTTCAAATTGAAATGATATAGAATTTGAAGATTACAATTTTTCTCCATCTAAGAGATGTTTGTTCATGATGATTTGACATAGAGGAAACAAGGAAGCAGTTCTAGGAAGGAATACAATAGTAAATGACCTTCCAAATCAGCATCATGAGATTGTTGGAATTAGAATTGAACAGTTTGTTCCAGTAATGGAACAGTTGACTCAAGCGATAAATGGTGGTGGTATCCGTCCACGAGATTAGCCATATCAACTACAGAGGAACATGTCAATGGTGGAACATTTCATGGGGAAACCTCCCCCATCATTTAGAATATTATCTAACCATGTGCTAGGTGAAGGGGGATTAATGTACTAGATATGATTTTCAATATCATGGAGTGTTCAAACAATCAAAAGGTTATTCTTTCTATTTACCGTTTGGAAGGTGAAGCAGATCAATGGTGGTTGATGGTTAAAAATATCAGGGACGCTGAGGAGATTGATGCTCTTGATTGAGATGAATTCAAAGGTATGTTTCTTTGGAATATTTTCAAAGGATGTTTAACTTAGGATGGAAAAACAATTCTTGTAATTGAGGCAAGATGTGGACTCATTGGATTCTTATAAAGAAAAGTTCACTTGATTGGCATGGTATACTCCAAATTTTATCCGAGACCTTGATAGTAAAATCCATTTTTTTAATCATGATTAAGTATTTTTTAATGCTGGGGCCTAATAACTATATTTCCCCACCTTAAACATTACTTACTGTTAAGTTATATAAAAAATACACATTGAAGATCTTTTCAGGTCTAGAGTTGTAGAAAATTAGATCATAAATCCTGCATTACATTACACATTTATTCAAGGTGGTTACATCAATGATAGTATTAATTTCTTTTCATCAAAGGAATCATATTTAAAATAAAACATTGTTCTCTATTGACACTTCCTCGACACTATCATAACATCATGTTGTTTTCCCTTGACCACTGAAAAAATTTAGAAAACATGGGATGAGGACAAAAAGCTCAGTAAGGGATATAAAAATACGAAAAGAAAACATTAGTCCATTATACATAAGAATCCATGAAATCATACTTTACTCATGAATCATAAACACTTTAACATACCTCCTGAAATAATAATATTTATTAATAACTCATATAATTCATAATACATAAAGGTAACACGAGGAATTCAAAACATTATTACGTAGGGAGTAACCCTCATTGTTACATTTGGAACACCCAATACAGTATATTTCCTAAATATCTTGGGAGAATCCTTAGAATTTAACTCCCTCACATTACCCAATGTAATGGAGAGCTATCTCGGGCTCACCTACCCTTATTTTATCACAAAACCACACGTCTTCATAAACAATGAACAGGAACCATAACATAATCATATCACATAAAACATGCATAAAAGAAAAATAAAATTTCCAAATTTCAATAACAAGATATCAATACAAAACATTGATATTATAGAAACATTATGAAAACCATCTTCAATATCGAAAGAAAGTAAAACATGGTATTTATTTTTTCCATTAAAAAATGTTATGTCTTGTAGAGGAAGCTGAAACTCAAATAATGGTCATAGCGGCGGAGATGTCATTGTTGACGCAAACATAAGGCAAAAAAATTCCCTTTTGTCATTTAGTAAAATGATTCATGTAAAAAGATTCATTTTGAATGAAATTAAATGTCAATAGGGTTTATTATACAACTAATAAAAGATGGTCATATATAAATTGAAGTATGCCTCAATGAAAGGAGATTGAGACGAAGTCTCTTACCTCAAGTCCGACTTGTCTTGTTTGTTTCTTTATATTCCTGAATAATAAACATTTGTCAATTTATAATTGCTTAAGGAAATCATTTAAATTTTATTATTCAATTCATATCACACATTATCATGTTATAATAATTAGTTAATTATGTGAGTTCATATCATACGTTTTGTCAATGATAGTTAAATAAGTCAAAAATGAACTTGTTTGAATAGAATATTCCATGTAGTTATAAGTATATTTTCTAAAAAATGGTATTAATTATTTAAATATCATATATATCATATATATATATATATATTTAATACTATTTCATAACATTTTGTAATAAAAAATGAAATGCGTTGTACATGGAGATGGTATGTCTTACGTACTCATGAACTGTACTTTCACTTCATTGTCATATTAATGGAATTAAAACTAAATGAGACATATATGTATTATAATTCTAGTAAAATATATAGGTTATATTGTTAACATAAGTTCATTAATCACATTTTTTATAAATTCCATGTTTGTCATGTTTGAGTCGCATCACTTGAGGTGGTGGTAGTCCACACTTTCTCAGATGAAGTTATCGTTGTTCCACAATAGGAAAAGCATAATGATGTGATTTAAAATAAAATTATGAAGCATATAGAAAAAATAAATAACATATATATCACACACACATATATATATATAGTGACATCATAATGGCCACCCTGAATGGTGTTTAAAGAAGATTGAACAATCATGGTTTCGTGAGGTAATAATTCACCACCCTAAGAAACAGTATGTTCTTTAACCATTAGAGGGAGGTGTGTGTGAGTGTAGGTAGAATACTCATCATAAAAATATCCTAGTATATTATGGATACTTTTTTTATTAGGTGATCAAATAATTATAATATATTGGTGAGTGAAGCAGCAAAATAAAAGGAAGAAACTCAAGGGAAGAAATTACCTCTAAATCAGGTAACTCATTTTGATTTGAGACAATGTCTTCCTTTGAAAGACTTCTGCCAAATGTGAGGCTTCTAGGAGTAAGATAGGGATGTAGAGAGATTATATGAGCAATGTTTGGTCATTCCAATGGCTTGAGAGGTGTGGGTAATGGGGTATAGGTGGGGGCCTTTTATAAGAGGGAGGAGGGTCACTTTTGGAAAGTCTTGAAATGTTACTTTATTATAAAATGGTTTTCGGATTTTAAAGGTCCCACAATGATATATTTAGGTGATAAGGTGATTTGGATTCGGAATCCACCCATCCATTAGGTTTTAGAAAATTTTTTGTCTTATATTTTACCTTATCTTTTCAATTTATTTATATCATTCATTAATGAGGTAATCACTGCATCACCATGGTGTCATAAATAAATTTATTTATTTAATTTCTAAAAATTATAAAAAAAATACAACGATAAATGAAATATTTTCAGATTTCCAATGACTCTTTATAGTCTAAGTGATAATTTATGTAAACTAAATTAAAATTGTTTTACATAGGATATACAAACCTTTGTTATATTTCTATTCTTTTTAAAAAAAATAATGTCATAAATGTCACTATTACACCCATGTGACTTTATGGGACCTCATGTATGGTAAAAAGCTTCCCATAGTCAGCCATGACTCAAACAACAGGATGTGGAAATATGTTGAGGTCATTTTATATTATTATGAAATTATTTTATTATCCTTAACAACCCGATTACTAATTAATCACGATAATTAAAGATAGTTACTGTTGTTACTATTCATAAGGTCTAAAAACAAAAGAGTCATAATTTTATTATTTGGAACTTCTGATTCCAAATATGAAATCCATTTAACCAATTCTAAACACAAAAATTGCAGTAATTAATTTAAAAAATATTTCTCATTTTCAAAACAAATAGTGTGGTGTTATGAAAGAATATATATCAAAAAATTTACAATAGTTTATATCCAATTTCAATGTGAAATTAATTCTCAACACCACCTTTGGATTAAATGGTAAAAATATATTCTAATTACATGTATTTTAAAAAGAGGAGGGTGAAAGGTTCCCTTACCGATTGGGGTAACATTTGAAATGTAGACCCCATGAAAGAAGGACAAAAAAATGATGATGTAAATACTCATAAATGAAAGTATATTACACAAAGTGTAAAATAATGTGTAGTGCATACCCCACTCAAATTAGATAGTGAAAAATATTGGATGAATCTCATGGGAATAAATAGTGAGATAAAAACCTCTTACCTCATTGTTATCAATCAAGTCGTATGGCCAAAAGATAATAAGAACCAAATGAATCACAGAATACCATGAATATAAATAGAATCATCATAATATATATCAAATGGCAGTACACAATACAAAACATGCAATAAATAATTGTTGAACAATGGAAATTTCACAGAATTAAAAGTATGATAACAAATCCCCATACCTCAGGACTGACTTGTCTTGTTTATTTCCTTATATTCCTCAATAATAAATTTTGGTCAATTTAAAATTTATAAAGGACGTACTTTAAAGTTTATTATTCAACTCATATCACATATTATCATGTTATAAAAATTAGTTAATTATGTGATTTCATATCATACGTTTATGTTGATATTCAGTACAGGGTCAACAATGAACTTGTTTGAAGAGAATTATCCATGTAGATATAAGTATATCATCTCCAGAATGGTGTTCATGATTTAAATATCATATATATATAGTATATATATATTTTATAATATTCCATAATGTTTGTATACAGGATATGAAATGTACCATTCATGGAGACAATAGGCCATACGTACGCATTAATTCTACATTAATTTTTGGTCATATTAATGGACATTAAAACTAAATGATACATAGATATAATCTAATTATATTGTAATATATTTGTTATTTAGGTAACATAAGTTCATTAATTAAATTATTTATAAATTCCATGTTTGGCATGAACGAGTCACATCACTTGAGGTGGCGGTTATCCACAATACCTCATATGAAATTATAGCATTTTCACAACATGCAAAGCATAAAGGTATGTTTAAAATATAATATACAGAAGCATTGAGAGGAAATAAATATAATATATATCACATATATAAATATAGTGCTATAATATTGGTAGATATGGTCGAGAAGGGTATGTTACCTGAATTCAACATTGATAATGATTGAGTTTTGTGATTTGGGAAGAGATTGTGTGTGCCTTCTGATTTACAGTTGAAGAGAGAGTTGTTATGTGAAGCTCATAGTTCTCCATTTTCAGTTCATCCGTGCAGTACTAAAATGTATAGATATATTTGAGTGGTTTACTGGAGGGATGGAATTTAAAGAGATATTGTTGATTTTACTGTGAAGTGTTTGACTTTTCAACAGGTTAAGGTAGAGCGGTAGTTACCGAAAGGGATGCTTCAGCCTTTACCATTTCCAGAGTGGAAATGAGAGAATATATACATGGACTTCCTTGTGGGATTACTAAAGACACCTTGAGTTAATAATTCAATCTGGGTTATTGTTGATCGCTTGACTAAATATGCTCATTTTGTTGCTATACGAGATACTTTATCCCTAGATCAACGTTATCGATTGTATCTTAAAGAGATAATCTGGTTACATGTAGTTGCTCTCTCCATTGTATCTGATCGTGATCCTAGGTTCACAACTAACTTTTGGAAAGGCCTTTAGAAGTCATTGGGTACTGAATTAAATTTTAGTACAGCTTTTCATCCTCAATCAGATGGGCAGTCAGAACAAACTTTTCAGAAAATAGACGAAATGATACTTGCATGTTCGATGGATTGTCAGGGAAGTTGGGACTAACATCTATCATTGGTTGAGTTTTCTTATAATAATAGTTTTTTTTCTAGTTTACATATGGCGCCATTTGAGGAATTGTATGGGAAGCTAAATCGAACTCAAGCTTTTTTGGATGATGTGGGAGAAAGGAAGTTGATGGGACTAGAATTGGTAGAAGAGTTGGCAGAAAAAGTTCAGCTAATATAGAAACACATTATAACAGCTCAGAGCATGCAGAAAATTTATGTAGAAAATAGGATGAATGATCTCTCTTTTGAGGTAGGTGAGCATGTCTTCCTCAACGTTTCACCAAGGAAAAGTGTGATGCGATTTGGTAAGAAAGGAAAGATGATTCCAAGGTTCATTGGACCATATGAAATTCGGGAGGGAGTTGGATCAATTTCATAATGAGTGGATTTACCTCTGATTTTATCTCAGGAACATAATGTTTATCATGTT
Source organism: Viscum album (assembly GCA_963277665.1). Taxonomy (NCBI): domain Eukaryota; kingdom Viridiplantae; phylum Streptophyta; class Magnoliopsida; order Santalales; family Viscaceae; genus Viscum; species Viscum album. The sequence continues at coordinate 80,462,058 of OY728165.1, read as the reverse complement.
CCAATGTTAAAGAAGTACATGCCAGATCCATCTCATGTTTGGAGTCTAGAAGTAGTTTAGCTAGAAGAGATTCTATCTTATGAGGAAAAACATGTCCAGATTCTTGACCATAGGGAGAAATTGTTGAGGAATAAGGTGATTCATCAAGTAATGGTTTTTTGAAAAAACCACATGATTGAAGAAGCAACATGAGAATCTAAAAATGCAATGAGATGTAAATACCCCCACTTATTCGATATGTATATAAATTGTAGGGAGGAGATTTCCTAAAGGGGGATGGATGTAACATCCCAAGTATGTATAGAATAATATTTTTCATATCTATGTCTATTTATGAATTATATAGTGTTCTAGAGGCTTAAAATGAGAATAAATCCAGTCTTAAGCATGGAATACTCTAATAATTTTAAAATATTATTTTACTGCCATTTGATGGAAAACTATTTTTAATTTTAAATTTTGAATGTTTTAGAAGCTCTATTTTTTAAAATAAACCTATTCTTTATAATTTGGACATTGAAATTTACTTTGGATAATTTTTTGGTTTTTTTCTGACAATGTTCATTTTTTAATGAATAGTGAAAAATACTGCATTTTACTTCAAAACTGCTTTTTAATATAATTTAACTATATAGTTAGACTATCATTTTAATTGGTTTTAAAGTACAATTAAAATATATTTTCACCATTTAATCCAAATGTGGTCATTATAATTAATTTCACTTTGAAATTGGACATAAACAATTGTCAGTTTGTTGATAGATATTGTTTCTTAAAATCGCGCTATTTTTTTTGACAACGAGAATTATTTTTTAATTTAATTAATGAAATTATTGTGTTTGTAATTGGGTAAAATGGATTCCATATATGGAATCAGAAGGTTGAAATTATATAATTAAGAATCTTTTGTTTTTGGACATTATGAATAGTAAAGACGGTAATTATCTTTAATTATCCAGATTAATTAGTAATCAGGTGGTCAAAGGTAATAAAATAAATTAATAATAATATAAAATGACCCAAACATGTGTACACAAATTTTTTTTAATTGTGGCCAACCATGGGAATCTTTTTCCGAACTTGAGGGCCCATGGAGTCACATGAGTGTTATAGTAAAATTTATGACATTATTTTTTTAAAAAAAGAAGAGAAATATACCGGAGGATTGTAGATCCTATGTAAAAAAATTTAATTTTTTTACATAAATGATCTCTTAGACTATTAATATTCATTGTAAAGATAAATGTTTTTTCTAAATCAGGGTATTTTTTTAAATTTTTAGACATTAATTAAATTAATTTATTTCTGACACCATGATGATGCAGTGATTACCTCATTAATGAACGATTTAAATAAAATGACAAGATAAGTTAAAATATAAGACTTACACTTGTCTAAAACCTATTGGATGGATGGATTTATAACCCTTATCACATTTACCTCTAAATATATCATTGTGGGTCCTATAAAATTTTAAAATCATTTTATAATAAATTAACATTTTAAGACATTCCAAATGTGACCCTCCTCCCTCTTATAAAAGGACCTCAACTCTACCCCCATACACACAACACTATAGAACATGGCTCGTAGAAAATATTCTCATATTATCTCTCCACATACATCACTTACTTCTAGAATCCTCGTTTTTGGAATAAGTCTTTCCAAGGACGCCTTTGGCTCAAATCAAAAAGAATTACCAAATTGAGAGGTAATGTCTTCTCTCGAGTTTCATCATTTTGTTTTCCTTCTTCACTCACCAATATCTTCTGATTATATGATCCCATAATAACACCAGTATCCTCAATATACTAGAAGATTTTTATGATAAAGATTCTACATACACATACACACACCTCCGTCTAATGGTTAATGAACATACTGTTTTTGTGGGTGGCGAATTACTGCCTCACAAAACAATAATTTTTCAATCTTCATTTAACACCTTTAATGATGGTCATTATGATGTCAATGTATTTATATAAGATATATATCGTATTTATTTTTTCTATATTCTTTGGAATTTTATTGTTAAATCTCATCATTATGCTTATCATGTTGTGGAACTGCGATAATTTAATCTGAGGAAGTTTGGACTTCCGCCCCCTCATGTGATGTGACTCGTTCATGCCAAACATGGAATTTATAAATAATGTTATTAATGAACTTATTTTACCTATATAACATATATATTATACTGGATTTATAATTTATATATGCCTCATTTAGTTTTAATTCCTTTAATATGACAATGAAATCAATGTAGCATTCATGCGTACGTACGAACTACCATCTTCCTGAATGGTGCAATTCATTTTTTTATCTCCAAATGTTATGGAATAGAATAAAATAAATATATATTGTATATATTTGATATTTATATCATTAACACCACTCTAGAAATAATAAGATATAATGGTTTCTTGAGGCATTCATAACATTCTTATGTAGGGAGAAACCCTCGTTGTTACATTTGGAATACACATTACAGTATATTCCCTAAAATGTCTAATAACTTTCGTTTTTCATCCCTAAATGTATTAATCGGTAATTACCTCAAATTCAAGGATCATATAAACCCAAATGGTTATTTATAAATATATCCACAAAAGAAAATATAATCATTCCTTGAATAAAATTTTCATATATCAAACATCAGGGTTACACATACTATAAAAAGTCTTCTAATGTAATCTCATCATCAAAAGAGCCTTAATACTTTTAAGAATTTCACCATCCTAAAATCGATCATAACTCTTGAATCACATGTATGTTGAATTCTTACTCATTCATCATTGTTCAGGATCCATTAACTATTCCTTTCCAACTTATTCTAAAATACTTCATTCCTATAAAAAAATCACGAATCATATCCTATGATTCAATACTAAGGAAACAATATTAAGAAATAATCCATACCTTTCATTGGTCATTGCCAGTTTCTTCATCCTCAATCAGAATGGCATTAGGTACTCGTAAAAAAATACTTGTACGATCCTGGTGATCAAATCCCGAATCATCTTTGCAGGACATGTGTTTTCATAATGACAATGCACACCACATTTACTTTAGATAATTTTTTGTTATATTTCAGACAGGGTTCATTTTTTAATGAATATTGGAAATACTGCATTTTACTTCAAAACTATTTTTTCATCTAATTAAATTATATAGTTATATTATCCTTTTAATTTTTTTAAAATACTTTTAATTATAATAAATTTTTAAGATTTAATCCAAAGGTGGTCATTATAATTAATTTCACATTGATATTGGACATAAACAATTGTCAATATTTTAATAGATATTGTTTCATAAAAACACCCTATTTGTTTTGAAAACGAGAAATATTTTTTAAATTGATTACTACAATTTCTGTGTCTGGAATTGGGTAAAATAGGTACCATACTTGGAATCAGAAGATCCGAATTATGTAATTAAGACTCTTTTGTTTTGGGACATTATGAATAGTAATGTTGGATATTATCTTTAATTATCATGATTAATTAGTAATCGGGTAGTTAAGGGTAATATAATAATATCACAATAATATAAAATGACCCCAACATGTATCCAACTCCTATTTTTTGAGTCATGTATGACCATGGGAATATTTTTACCAATCTGGAGGGTCCATGGACTCATATGGGTGTAATAGTGACATTTATGACATTATTTTTTTTTTTAAAAAGAACAGAAATATAGCAAATGTTTGTATATCCTAAGTAAAACAATTTTAATTTTTTTTTCATAAATGATCTCTTAGAATATTAATAGTAATTGGAATACTAAAAGATTTCCAAAATCATGGTATTTTTTTATAATTTTTAGACATTAAATAAATAAATTTTTTTACGACACCATGATGATGCATTGATTACCTCATTAATGAATAATTTAAATAAAATGAAAGGATAAGGTGAAATCTAAGACATAAAATTGTCTAAAACCTATTTTATTGGTGGATTTATAACCCTTTTCACCTTATCCTGTAAATATATCATTTTGGGACCTTTAAAATCTGAAAATCATTTTATAATATTGTAACATATCAACACTTTCCAAAAGTGACCCTCCACCCTCTTATAATGGGCCACCACCTCTACCCCCTTACCCACACCTCTGATGCCCTTGTATCTTCCAAAATCTGTTCATATTATCTTTCCACGTCCATATATTAATCATAGAAGCCTCACTTTGGGAAGAAGTCTTTCTAAGGAAGCCTTTGACTCAAATAAAAAAGAGTTACTCGATTTAGAGGAAATGTCTTCTCTCGAGTTTCTACCTTTTATTTTCCTTAATCACAAACCACTATCTTCATATTATATGATACCATAATAACCCTTGTATACTCAATATAATAGGATGTTGTTATTATAAGGATTCTACGTACACTTACACACACCTTCGTCTAAGGGTTAAAGAACATACTGTTTCTGTGGGTGACGAATTACTACCTCACGAAACGATGATTGTTCAATATTATTTTAACACCATTCATGGTGGCCATTATGATGTCATTGTATTTATATGTTATATATATTGTATTTATTTTTTCTATATTATTATGAATTTTATTTTTAAATCACATCGTTATCGTTTTCATGTTGTGGAACTGCGATAATTTCATCGGATGAAGTGTGAACTACCGCCCCCTCAAGTGATGTTACTCATTCATGCCAAACATGGAATTTAGAAATAATTTTGATTAATAAACTTTTGTTACCTATATAAAATATATATTATACTGTAATTTGAATATATATATGTCTAATTTAGTTTTAATTCCTTCAATATGACAAAGAAATGAATGTAGTGTTCATGCGTACGTAAAACCTACTGTCTCCATGAATTGTGCATTTCATTTTTTATCTCCAAATGTTATGGAATATTAATAAATGAATATATACTGGATATATATGATAATGAAATCATTAATACCATTCTGGAGATGATGTACTTATAACTAAATGGGGTATTATTTTCAAACAAGATCATTTTTTACTCATATACTGAACATCGACAAAAAGTATGATATGAACTCAAATAATTAACTAATTTTTATAACATGATAATGTGTGATATGGATTAAATAATATAGTTTAAAGGAAATAATTAAGAAATTATAAATTAACCAACTTTTATTATTCAGGAATACAATGAAACGAACAAGACAAGTCGGACTTGAGTTAAGGGACTTCGTCTCAATAACTTTTCATTGAGGAATACTTCAATTTATATAAATCCTTCTATTATTAGTTGTATAATAAACCCTTTTGACATTTACTTTCATTCAAAATGAATCTTTTTAAATGAATTGTTTTACTAAATGAAAAAATGGAATGTTTTTGTCTTATGTATGCGGTGACAACGACTTCTCCGCTGTCGTGAAATTTTTTTGAGTTTCATCTTTCTCTATAAGCCATAATTTTTTTTTAAAAAAAAAATACCTTGTTTTACATTATTTAGGTATTTAAAATAGTTTTGATAATGTTTTTATTTTATCAATGTATTTTATTGATATCGTGTGATTCAAATGTGGAAATATTATGTTTTCTTTATGCGTGTTTTATGTGATACGATTTTGTTATGATTCTTGTGAATTTTTTATGAAGATGGGTGGTTTTGTGATAAAGTAAGGGCAGGTGAGCCAGATATAGCTCTCCAATGCATTAGGTATTTCCATGGAGTTAAACACTAAGGTTTATATGAAGAGATTTAGGCTATATACTGTGATGGGTATTCCAAAAGTGACCCTCCTCCCTCTTATAAAAGCCCCCCCCCCTACCCCATTACCCCCACCTATCAAGACCTTGGCTCGACCAACATTTACTCATTTTATCTCTCTACATCCATCTCTTACTCATAGATGCCTCACTTTGGTCAGAATACTTTCCAAGGAATTATTTGGCTCAAATCAAAAAGAGTTACCCTATTTAGTGGTAATGTCTTCTCTCAAGTTTCTTCCTTTTATTTTCCTTCTTCACTCACAAATATTTTATTATTATTTTATCCCATAGTAACAATAGTATCCTCAATATGATAGGATGTTTTTATGATAAAGGATCTACCTACACTTACACATACCTCCACCTAATGGTTAAAGAACATACTATTTCTGTGGGTGGCGAATTATTGTCTCATGAAACGATGATTGTTTAGTCTTCTTTTAACACTATTCATGGTGGCCATTATGATGTCACTATATTTATATATGACATATATGGTATTTATTTTTTCTAAATGCTTCTTAATAGGTTTATCAAGGAACCACCCGTATACGTAACAATTCCCAATAACCATAACATATTCATAACACATAAAAATTCATAATGGAAAGATAACATTTCTACAATGCAGTCACAATATATCTTTTAAATATAATGACATAATCAATGCTTTATCAAACCATTTTCAAAACCATTTAAAACCTTTAATAAAGGTATGTTTGAATCAAACTACCACGTACCAATTTGATGATTTTAATGAAATTAATATTTTAAAAACTAATGTCCTTGTAAATATATAAATAAAACAATTTTTAAACATGGACATTAATAAGAAAGATTTAGAAGATTAAATCATTAAGAAGATATTTTAGTTAACAAGTTCTTAAGAAATAAGAGATGTTTCAATACCAATAATTGAGGAATAACATTTAATCATAACATTAATATATCATTAGAATAAAGGTATTCATGATATAATATGCCAAAGGAAATTATATACACCAGATCAATGTTAATTGGTGCATATCAACAATGATGTCTCAATGGAATGTAAATTGAGATGAAATCCCTTATGAAGACGATATCCATTGATTATGGATAAATCTAGTACATAATTATGTGTAAAAAATAATAGTACACCCAATATAATTGGATATTAATTGCGAAACAATCATAGGTTATTCAAACATATTAATAAGATGACATATTCAAGAAGTACAATTTTAACCCAATGAATTGAAATTGGGTAAATTTTTTCCCTTATAGAACTTCGACAGCCTAACGAAGTCACTTTAAAATTTAGAAAATGAGTTTATGAGAGATAAAAGGGGTATCTCATCACTTGGACATTAAATTTACTACAAAAAGGATATATAAGAACATATCCCAACATAAGAAGATGTAAATTAAAAGACCTAAAAAAGAAGTCTTTTAAAAAGAGGAGGGTGAAAGGTTCCCATACCGATTTGGGTAACATTAGAAACGTACACCCCATGAAAGAAGGACTAAAAAATGTTGATGTAAATACCCATAAACAAAAGTATATTACACAATGTGTAGAATAATGGGCTGTACATACACCACACAAATGAGTAGTGATAAATATAGGATGAATATCAAGAGAATAAATAGTGAGATAAAGACCCCTTACCTCATTCTAATCAATCAAGTCGTATGTCCAAAAGTTCATAAGAACCAAATGAATCATAGAATACCATTAATATAAATAGAATCAATATAATATACATCAAATTGAATTACAAAATACTCCACATGCAATAAATAATTGGCGAACAATAGAACTTTCATGGAATTAAATGTGAGATAAGAAATCCCCTCACCTCAAATCTGACTTGTCTTGTTCATTTTTTTATATTAATGAATAATAAACATTGGTCAATTTATAATTTCATAAGGAATTCTATTAAAGTTTATTATTCAATTCATATAACATATTATCATTTTATAATAATTAGTTAATTATGTGAGTTCATATCATACGTTTTGTCATTGTTCGGTACATGAGTCATCAATGAACTTGTTTGAAAAGAATTTCCCATGTTTTTAGAAGTAAATAATCTCATGAATGGTGTTAATGATTTAAATTTCATATATATATAGTATATATTCATTTTATACTATTCCACAAAGATTGGAGAAAAATGAAATGCACCGTTCATGAATACGGTAGACCGTACATACGCATGAATGCTATTATCATTTCTTTGTCATATTAAAGTGATTGAAACTAAATGAGACATATATATATTATAATTACAGTATAATATATATTTTATATAGTTAACATAATTTCATTAATTACATTATTTATAAATTCCATATTTAGCCTGAACGAGTCACATGACTTGAGGGGGCAGTAGTCCACCCTTCCTCAGATAGAATTATTGCAATCCATAACATCAAAAGCATAACAATGTGATTTAAAAATAATATTATGAAACATATAGAAATACAACATATCATATATAAATATAGTGACATTATAATTTACACCATGATAGGTGTTAAAATAATATTCAACAATTGTCGTTTCGTGAGGTAGTAATTTTCCACCCACAGAAATTGTATGTTCTTTAGCCATTAGATGGAGGTGTGTGTAACTGTAGGTAGAATCCTTATCATAACAACATCATCGTATATTTTGGATATTTTCTTTATTATGGTATCAAATAATAAAAAGATAGTGGTGTGTGAAAAAAGTAAAATAAAAGGAATAAAATCAAGATAAGACATTACCTCTAAATCGGGTAACTCTTTTTGATTTGATCCAAAGGCTTCCTTGGAAAGACTTCTGCCCAATGAGAGGATTTTAAGAGTAAGAGAGAAATGTGGATAGATAATATGAGAAAAGGATGTACGATCCAGGGTCTTTAGAGGTGTGGGTAAGTGGGTAGAGGTGGGGGCCTTTTATAAGGGGGAGGTGAGTCACTTTTGGAAAGTCTTAAAATGTTACTTTATTATAAAATTATTTTCAGATTTTAAAGGTCCCAAAATGATAAATTTAGTGGATATGGTGATAAGGGTTATAAATCCAGACATCCCATGGTTTTTAGACATGTTTATGTCTTATATTTTAACATATCTTTTAATTTTTTAAATCGTTCATTATTGAGGTAATCACTGCATTATCATGGTGTCATAAATAAATTTATTTATTTAATGTCTAAAAATTATAAAAAAAATACCATGATATATGAAATACTTTTAGATTTATAATTACTATTTTTATTCAATTATATAATTTATTTAAACAAAATTAATTTTTTTTACTTAGGATATACAAACCATTGTTATATTTCTCTTCTTTTTTAAAAAATAATGTCATAAATGTCACTATTACACCCATGTGACTCCATGGGCCCTCATGTATGGATAAAATATTACCGTGGTCGTCTAGGACTAGAAAAAGAGTATGTGGACACATGTTGGGGTAATTTTATATTGTTATGATTTTATTTTATAACCCTTAACTACTTAATTACTAATTATTCACGATAATTAAAGATAATTATCGTAGTTACTATTCATAATGTCCAAAAACAAAAGAGACTTAATTACATAATTTGGACATTATGATTACAAATACATAATAAATTTTACATAATTACAAACACAAAAATTCTAGTAATTAATATAAAAAATAATTCCCGTTGTCAAAACAAATAGCATTTTTTTAAGAAACAATATCTATCAAATGATTAAAAGTTGTTTATGTCCAATTTCAAACTGAATTTATTTATAATAGCCTCATTTGAATTAAATACTAAAAATATATTGTAATTATACTTTAAAACCAATTAAAAGGACAATCTAACTATATAATTAAATTAGATGAGAAATCAGTTTGATGTAAAATGCAATATTTTTCACAATTCATTAAAAATTAAACATTGTCAGAAAAATTACAAAAATTTAACCAAAGTAAATTTGAATGTCCCAATTCTAATGAATAATTTTATTTTGATATATATATCTTATAGAATTGTCAAAAATTATATTTAAAAATGTTTTGCAATCAGAATGAGATAAAACAATATTTTAAATATATTAGAGTATTCCGTGCATAATATTTGATTTGTTCTCATTTTAAGCCTCTAAAACACTATATAAGTAGTAAATTGACATAGATATGAAAATAAATTATTCTTTACTTACATATGATGTTACATCCTTCTCCCCTTTATGAAATTGCATCCCCACAATTTATTTACTTATCGAATAATTGGGGGTATTTATCCCTGATTGAATTTTCATATTCCTATGTTTCCACTTTAATCATGTGGTTTTTTCACAAAACCTTTACTTGATGAGTCACCATATTCCACAATAGTTTCTCACTCTAGTCAAGAATTTGGGCCGGTTGTTATTCATAAGATAGATTCTCTTCTAGCTGAACTACCAATGGGCTCAAAACATGAGATGGATCTTGCATTAACTTCCTTAACATTGAAACATGAAAAACATTATGCACCTGAGATAAACTCGAAGGTAAAGCCACTCATTATGAAACTAATCCAACACTAACAAGAATTTCATATGGCCTAATGAACCATTATACTAGCTTTCCTTTTTTCCAAATCGCATCACACTTTTTCATGGTGAAACTATGAAGAAGACATGATCATCTACCTCAAAAGAGAGATCCATCCTCCTGTTTTTTGTATGACTTTTCTGTCTGCTCTGAGCTGTTCTCTTGTGTTTTTATATGAGGTGAACTTATTCTACCTACACTTCAACCAATTCTGGTCCCATCAACTTCCTTTCACCCACTTCGTCCCAAAAACATGGAGTTTGACATTGATTCCCATATAATTCCTCTAATAGTGCCATCTGTATACTGTAATGAAATCTTTTATTATAAGAAAACATGACCAATGAAAGATTTTGGTCCTAACTTCCATTATAATCTATCAAAATATCATGTACCATATCCTCCAAATCCTGAATTGTTCATTCTGACTGCCCATCTAATTGAGGATGAAAAGTTGTACTAAAATTTAATTCAGTACCCAACGACTTCCGAAGGCCTTTCCAAATGTTAGTAGTGAACTTGGGATCAATATTAGATACAATGGAGAGTGGAACTCCGTGTAACCTGACCATCTCTTTATGATACAATTGAGAAAGTTGATCTAGGGAAAAATTATCTCATATATTATGGAAATGAGCAGATTTTGTCATGCAATCATCAATAATACTGATTGCATTATTACCTCGATGTGCCTTTGGCAATCCCACATCGAAGTCCATTGATATATTCACCTATTTCCACTCTGGCACTTGTAAAGGCAGAAGCATCCATTTTCGATAACTACCACTTTGTTTTAACCTTTTCAAAACTCAAACACCTTATAGTAAAATCAGCAATATATCTTTTCATTCCATCACACCAGTAATACTCCTGAATATCTCTATACATCTTAGTACTTCTCAGATAAACTAAAAATGGACAACTATGAGCTTCACGTACCAACTCTCTCTTAAATTGTGAATCACAAGGAACACACAATTTCTTCCCAAATCTCAAAACACAATAATTATCAATTTATAATTCTGGTGACATATTTTCTTAACCATGTCTGCATTTTTTTGGAAACTCACTGTCTTGTTCTTGTGCTTGCTTAATTCTATCTGATAGAGAATATTTCACTAATACCTGAAATAAATAGAATATTTTCTTGCACCAACAACTTCCAATAAAAAATTCATCAAATCCATAACCAAATGATCACGTTACAAAGGTAACATTTTTAATGAAGCATTACTTTTTCGACTCAAAGCATCTTCCACTTTAATTTCTTTTTCTAAGTGGCAGTGAATCATGCAATAATAATCCATGATTATTTCTAGCCATCTCATCTGTCTCATGTTCAATTCATTCTTAATGAATGTATACTTTAGACTATAGTGATCAGTATATATATCACACTTTACACTATACAAATTATTCCTCCAAAACTTAATAGTGAAAAAACAGTATCTAATTCCAAATCACGTGTAGGCTAATTTATCTCTTGAGTTTTCAACTGATGTGAAGCATAAGAAATTACCTGATAATTCTTCATTTGAACGCAACCAAGTCCTTTCAATGAAGCATCTCTATAGATAACAACCTCACAATTTTTGGATGGTAGTACCAATACTGGAGTATTCACAAATCGTCTTTTCAATTCCTGAATAAAATCATCACATTCTTTGTCCAGATAAACATAGCACCCTTCCGAGCAAACATAGTCAATGGGATAGACAATAGTGAAATTTTTTTAACAAACCTTCGGTAATAGCCTTCCAAACCAAGAAAACTAAAAATCTCAGTTAAATTTGTGGGTATTTTCCATTCTTCAACAACCATTGTTTTTGTAGGATCAACAATTATTGCATCTTTAGAAACAATGTGACCAGGAAAGAAAATTGTTGCAACAAAAACTCACACATGCTGAATTTTCCATACATTTTTATTTAGTATAAGTATTGAAAAATAATCCAAAAAAGACTTTCATGCTCCTCTTTAATTTTAAAAAACACCAAAATATCATCAATAAAAACAACCACAAACTTATCCAAGAACTCCTGGAAAATTATATTCATAAGGTCCATGAATACAACAAGTGCATTGGATAACCAAAATGGCATAACTGAAAATTCATAATGGCCATATCATGTATGAAACATGGTCATCAGAATATATTCTTCCTTTAACTTCAACTGATGGTACCCTGATCTCAATTCAATCATTGATTATACTGAGCTCCGTAGAGTTGATCAAACAAATAATATATATGAGGCAAAGGATATTTGTTATTAACAATGATGTCATTCAAGGCTCTATAATCAATGCAAATTATACATGACAAGTAAGTATGTTTCCTTATGTTTTATTTAAGCTCATAAATTAATTGCTCAATGAAAAGTATATTAAAACAAAAACATTTTCTGTTAACTTTTCATCATGGGGAATCTAATACCGTTTAATCCATCACAATTTTGTGATTTTCTAGTGGTTAACATTATACTAGACATATTTTCTATAACTCTCCATCAGAACATGATGGTTGTTTTCTCCTCCATATACATGTTTTCGTGGAATCCTAGTATCTGTTGTCTCGGGTGACCTTTTTTCATTTCATTATTTGTTTTAAAGTTATAGTTTACTTTACTTTTTTTTATTTGGGGATTTCAATGAAGTTTCTGAGACAAATTTTTAAATTGTAAGGACGCAATTACCAAAAGGGGGAAGTATGTAACATCCCAGGTAAATAAAAATATAAAATTTTCATATATTCATGAATTAAATATTAATATTACTTTAAAAGAGATTCTATATTCTATGGCATACCCAATACGAAATAATGAGTTTCTTTGAAATCTTACGTTGCACAATAATAATATAATAATATTATTTTAAATTGTAATTAACACCTAGACAATATAATTGAATGAATGAACAGAATTATCTAAAAAAGGACTATAAATGTTTGTTAAATATTTTAACAATTAACCAATAAATGATAGAGGCTTAAAATGCTAATGAATCTAATTTTAAGAATAAATATTCGAATATTCATTAAAAGTTCGATTAACCACCTTTTGGTGGAGAACCATTTTCAAATCTACTATTTGAAACTTATATATGATATATTTGACAAAATAAAATACTTATTTATAATCAAGACATCAAAATTTACTTTGTGTAAATTTTTGGAATTTTTCTAATAAAGTTCATTTTTTAATGAATATCGAAAAAGGAAGTATTTTAATTCAAAAACTCCTTTTAATATAATTTATTAATATAGTTATATTATCAATTTAATTGGGTTTAAAATGTAATTATAATATATTTTTACCATTTAATCCAATGGTGGTCATTATAATTAATTTCACTTTGAAACTGGACATAAACAATTGTCAATATTTTGATAGATATTGTTTCTTAAAAACATGCTATTTGTTTTGACAACCAGAATTATTTTTAAATTACATACTGAAAATTATATGTTTTTAATTTAGTAAAATTTATTCCATATTTTGAATCATAAGGTATAAATTATGTAATTAAGACTGTTTTGTTTTTGGACATTATTAATAGTAACGACAACAATTAACATTAATTATTACGATTAATTAGTAATCGGGTAGTTAAGGGTAATAAAATAATATCATAATAACATAAAATGATCCCAACATGTGTCCAAATAATCTTTTTTGAGTAATGGCCGACCATGTAAATACTTCTACCAAACATTTAGGCCCATGGAGTCACATGGGTGTGATATTGACATTTATGACATTATTTTTAAAAAGAAGAGAAATATAACAATGGTTTGTATATCCTAAGAAAGAAAATTTTAATTCTGTTTATATAAATGATTTCTTAGACTAGTAATACTCATTTGAAAATAAGAATATTTCATACATCATTATATTATTTTTTAATTTTTATACATTAAATAAATAAATTTATTTATGACACCCTGATGATGCAGCAATTACCTCATTAATGAACTATTAAAATAAAATGAAAAGATAAGGTAAAATCTAAGACATACACTTGTATAAAACCTATTTTATGGGTGTATTTCGAATAATTATCACCTTATACTCGAAATATTTCATTTTGGGACATTTAAAATCTAAACGCCACTTTATAATAAAGTTACATTTCAAGACTTTCCAAAAGTGACACTCCTCGCTCTTATAAAAGGCCCCCCACCTCTAATCCCTTACCCTCACCTCTAAATCCCTTAGATCATCCATCATATGCTCATATTACCTCTCCAAATTGTTTTCCTAATCCTAGAAGACTCACTTTGGGCATAAGTCATTCCATGTAAGACTTTGGCTCAAATCAAAAAGAGTTACCCAATTTAGAGGTAATGTCTTCTCTCAAGTTTCTTTCTCTTTCTCCTTCTTAACTCACCACTATCATCTTATTATTTCATCCCATAATAACACCAGTATACTCAATATACTATGATTGTGTTATGATATATATTCTACCTACACATACACACACCTCTGACTAATGGTTAATGAACCTACTGATTCTGTGGGTGGTGAATTACTACATCACGAAAAGATGATTGTTCAATATTCTTTTAACACATATAGTGGTGGACATTATGATTGAAATATAGTTATATATGATATATATTATATTAATTTTATCTCTATGATCCTATGTTTTATATTTAAAACATACCATTATACTTTACATGTTGTGAAAATGGGATAATTTCATTTGAGGATGTGTGGACAACCGCCCTATCAAGTGATGTGACTCGTTGCCTCAACGAAAGGAGATTCAGAAGAAGTTCCTTACATCAAGTCCAAATTGTCTTGTTAATTTATTTATATTACTGAATATTAAACTTTGTTCAATTAAAAATTTCTTAAGTAGATAATTTAATTTTTATTATTCAATTCATATCACATATTATCATATTATAATAATTTGTTAATTATGTGAGTTTATATCATACTTTTTGTCGATGTTCGGAACATGAGTCATAGATGAACTTTTTTGAAAATAATTTTACATGTACATATAAGTAAATCTTCTCCTGAATGGTATTAATGATTTACATGTCATATATATCCTATATATATATATTCATTTTATACTATTCCATAACATTTGGATATAAAAAATGAAATCCACCGTTCATGGAGATTGTAGGCTATACATATAAATGAATGCTACTATCATTTCATTGACATATTAAAGGAATTAAAACTAAATGATACATATATATATTATTATTCCATTATAATAAATATGTTATATAGGTAACATAAGTTCATGAATCAGATTATTTATAAATTACAATTTTGGCATGAACGAGTCAAATCACTTGAGAGGGCGGTAGTCCACACTTCCTCAGATGAAATTATCGCCATTCCACAACATGAATAGAATAACGATGTGATTTAAAAATAAAATTAAGAAGAATATAGAAAAAATAAATAACCTAAGATGATAGTGGTGAGTGAATTAGGAAAATAAAAGGAAAAAACTCGAGAGAAGACATTACCTCTAAATCGGTAACTCTTTTTGATTTGAGCCAAATGCTTCCTTGGAAAGACTTCTACCCAATGTGAGGCTTCTAGGAGTAAGACAGTGATGTGGAGAAACAATATGAGTAGAGGATGGATGAGCCAAAGGCATTAGAGGTGTGGGTAATGGGGTAGAGGTGGGGGCCTTTTATAAGAGGGAGGAGGGTGACCTTTAGAAAGCCTTGAAATGTAACATTATTATAAAATGATTTTCAGATTTTTAAGGTCCCATAATGATATATTTATAGGATAAGGTGATAAGGGTTCTAAATCCACCCATACATTTTGGTTTAGACAAGTGTAAGTATTAGATTTTACGTTATGTTTTCATTTTATTTAAATCATTCATTAATGATGTAATCACTCCAACATCTTGGTGTCAAAAATAAATTTATTTATTTAATGTCTAAAAATTATAAAAAAAAGTCCATGATTTATGAAATATTTTTATATTTAAAATGTCTATTTATAGTCTAAGAGAAAATTTATTTAATCAAAATTAAATTGTTTTTACATAGGATATACAAACCATTGTTATATTTCACTTCATTAAAAAAAATAATGTCATAAATGTTACTATTACACCCATGGGACTCCATGGGACCTCATGTTATAAAAAGAGATTCCCATGGTTGGCCATGAAACAAACATGAGGATGTGGAAACATGTTGGGGTAATTTTATATTATTATGATATTATTTTATTACCCTTAACTACCCGATTACTAATTAATCATGATAATTAAAGATAATTACCGTTTTTAATATTAATAATGTCCAAAAACAATAGTCTTAATTACATAATTTGGACCTTATGATTCTAAATATGAATACAAATTTAGAATCGTTTCAGGTTTATTGTTTTAGATAATAAGATCATAAATCATAGATTATAGTCCACAATTAAACATGGTGCTTACATCAAATACAATATTCATTTTTTTCCATCAAAGGAAACATATTTAAAATAAAACATGGATTCTTTATTGTTAATTCATCAACACTATCATCACATCATGTAAATTTACCTTGACCTATGAAAAACATTTCAAAAACATGGAATGAGCATAAAAATCATAGTAAGAGATATACAAATACGGAAAAAAACATTAGTCCATGTATACATATAAATCAATGAAATCATACATTACTAATAAAACATAAGAACTATTGCATACCTCATGAAATCATAATATTTATTAATAACTCATAGAAACCATAATACATAAAGGTAACATGAGGCATTCATAACATTCTTAAGTAGGGAGTAACCCTCATGGTTACGTTTGAAATACACATCATAGTATATTCCCAAACTATCTTTGGAAAAACCTTAGAGTTTAACTCCTTCATGTTACCCAATGAATTATAGAGATATCTTGGGCTCCACTGCATTTAGTTTATCATGGAACCACCCATCTTCATAAACAATTCCCAATAACCATAACATAATCGTATCACAAATAAATGCATAAAGGAAACAATACACTTCTACATTTCAATCACAAGATATCAATACAACACATTGATATAATCAAAACATTATCAAAACCATTTTCAATACCGAAATAAAGTAAAAAATGGTATTTATTTTTCATTTTTTAAAAAGATATGGCTTGTAGAGGAAGTCAAAACTCAAATATTGGTCACGGTGGCATAGAAGTAATTTTCGACGCATACGTAAGACAAAAACATTCCATTTTGTCATTTAGTAAAATGAATCTTGTAAAAATATTCCTTTGAATGACATTAAAAGTCAAAAGGGTTTCTAATACAACTAATAAATTAAGGTCCTATATAAATTGAAGTATGCCTCAACAAAAGGAGATTGAGATGAAGTCCCTTACCTCATGTTCGACTTGTCTTGTTCATTTCATTATATTCCCGAATAATTAAATATGGTCATTATATAATTTCATAAGTAATTCCTTTAAAGTTTATTATTCAATTCATATCACATATTTTCAAGTTATAAAAATTATTTAATTATGTGAGTTCATATAATACATTTTGTCGATGTTCGGTACATGAGTAAAAAATGAACTTGTTTGAAAAGAATTTCTCATGTAGTTATATGTACATCATCTCCAGAATAGTATTAATGATTTTAATATCATATATATCTATTATATAATAATATCATACTATTCCATAAAATTTGGAGATAAAAAAATTAAATGCACCGTTCCTGGAGACGATAGGCCGTACGTACGCCTGAACGCTACTTTCATTTCGTTGTCATAATAAATGAATTTAAACTAAATGAGACATATATATATTATAATTCTAGTATAATATATATGTTATATAGGTAACATAATTTCATGAATCACATTATTTATAAATTCCATGTTTGTCATGAAGGAGTCACATCACATGAGGGGTGGTATTCCACTCTTTCTCAGATGAAATTATAATAGTTCAACAACATTAAAATCATAACGATGTGATTTAAAAATAAAATTCAGGAGAATATAAAAAAATAAATACCATATATATCACATATAAATATAGTGACAACGTAATGGCCATCATGAAAGGTGTTGAAATAAGATTTAACAATCATCGTTTCGTGAGGCAATAATTCCCCACCCACAGAAACAGTATGTTCTTAAAGCATTAGAGGGAGGTGTGTGTAAGTGTAGGTAGAATCCATATTATAAAAACATCCTAGTATATTGAGGATAATGTTGTTATTATGGGATAAAATATTTAAATGATAGTTGTGAGTGAAGCAGGAAACTAAATGGAATAAACTTGAGAAAAGACATTATCTCTAAATCGCATAACTCAATATGATTTGAGCCAAAGGATTCCTTGGAAAGACATCTGCCCAAAGTGAGGCTTTTAGGTGTAAGAGAGGGATTTAGAGAGATAATATGAGCATAATTTGGATGAGACAAGGGATTTTGAGGTGTGGGTAATGTGGTAGTGTTTGGGGCCTTTTATAGGAGGGAGGATGATCACTTTTGGAATACCATGAAATGCTACATTATTATAAATTGATTTTTGGATTTTAAAGGTCCTAAAATGATACATTTCGAATATAAGTTGATAAGGGTTCTAAATCCACCCATCCAACAGGTTTTAGACAATTGTAAGTATTATATTTTACCTTATCTCTTCATTTTATTTAAATAGTTCATTAATGAGGTAATCATCGCTTCATCATGTTTTCATATATAAATTTATTTTTTTAATGGCTAAAAATTATAAAAAATACCATAATGTAGAAAATAATTTTAGATTTATAATGAAAACTTATAGTAAAATATATCATTTATGTAAACATATTTAATTTTTTTTTACTTATGATATACAAATATTTTGTATATTTCTCTTCTTTTAAAAAAAATTAATGTCATAAATGTCACTATTACACCAATGTGACTCAATGGGCCCTCAAGTTCTGTAAAAAGCATCCCATGTTCGGAAATGACTCAAACATGGGGATGTGGACACATGTTGGGGTCATTTTATATTATTATGATATTACTTTATTACCCTTATCTACCCGATTACTAATTAATCAATAAGGCCACAGCCTTAAGCAGTAACTAATCATGAGTTATTTCAAGAATACACATTGACAATATTTTCAGGTTTAGAGTTTTAGATAATTAGATCATAAATCATGCATTACATTCCACATTTAAAAAAGGTGGTTACATCAATGACAATATTTATTTTTTCCCATCAAAGGAAACATATTTAAAATAAAACATTGATATTTTCATGACACTTCCTCGACACTATCATCACATCATGTATTTTCCCCTTGACTTGTGAAAAACATTTCAAAGACATTGGATGATTATAAAAAGCTCAATAATGGATATTAAAATACGGAAAGAAAACATTAGTCCATGTATACATAAGAATAAATGAAATCATAATTTACACATTAAACATAAGCACTTTAACTTACCTCATGAAATAATAATATTTATGAATAACTCATATAAATCATAATACATAAAGGTACCTGGAGGCATTCATAACATTATTACGTAGGGAGTGACGCTCATGGTTACGTTTAGAATACCCATCACAGTATATTACCTAAATCTTATCGACGAAACCATTGCATTTAACTCCTTCATGTTACCCAATGCATTGGTGAGATATCTCGAGCTCACCTACCATTAGATTATCACGGAACCACCCATCTTCATAAACAGTTTCCAAGAACCATAACATAATTGGATCACTTTAAAAATGACTAATGTAAACATAACATTTCCACATTTCAAACACAATATATTAATACCACACATTGATATAATCAAAACATTATCAAAACCATTATCAATACCGTAATAAAGTAAAACATCATATTTTTTTCATTTAAAAAAATGTTTTGGCTTGTATAGGAAGCCAAAAATCAAATAATGGTCACGGCGGTGGAGATGTTGTTGTCTCTGCATACGTTAGACAAAAACATTCCCTTATGTCATTCAGTAAAACACTTCGTGTAAAAAGATTCGTTTAGAATGAAATTAAAAGTCAAAATGGTTTATTATACAACTAATAAAATAAGGTCATATATAAATTGAATTCTGCCTCAACAAAAGGAGATTGAAACGAAGTCCCTTAACTCATTTTTGACTTGTCATGTTAGTTTCTTTATATTCCTGAATAATAATCATTGGTCAATCGATAATTTCATAAGGACTTACTTTAATTTTTATTTTTCAATTAATATCATATATTTTCATGGTATAATAATTAGTTAATTATGTGAGATCATATCATACGTTTTGTTGAGGTTCGGTACATGAGTCAAAAATGAACTTGTTTGAAAATAATTTCCCATGTAGTTACAATTATATCTTCTTTATAATGGTATTAATGATTTAAATATCATATATATCCAGTATATATTAATTTTATAATATTACAAAGCATTTGGAGTAAAAAATGAAATTCACCATTCATGGAGATGGTAGGTCATACATAATGGTATTGTGGGAAAACCACATGATTTGAGAGGTGACATGGGAATCTAGAAATTCAATGAGGGATAAATACCCCCGCTTATTCGATAAATAAATAAATTATGGGGGCGTAATTTCCTAAAGGGGGGAAGGATGTAATATCCCATGTAAGTAAAGAATAATTTATTTTCAAATATATCTATATTTATGAAATAGATAGTGTTTTATGGGCTTAAAATGAGAATAAATCCAATCTTGAACATGGAATACCCTAATGTTTTTAAAAGATTGTTTTACCGCCTATTGATGGAAATCCATTTTTAAATCTATATTTTTATAATTTTATAACCTCTATTCATTAAAATAAACATATTCTCTAGAAATTGGACATTTAAATTTACTATGGTTAAATTTTTGGTATTTTTCTGACAATTATCCTTTTTTAATGAATAGTGAAGATTAGTGCATTTTACTTCAAAATTTATTTTTCATCTAATATAATTATATAGATAGATTGTCCATGTAATTTGTTTTAAAGTGTAATTAGATTATAATTTTACTATTTAGTCCAAGTGTGGTCATTAGAATTAATTTCACTTTAAAATTTGACATAAACAATAGTCAATCTTTTGATAGATATTGTTTCTTAAGAACACAGTATTTGTTTTGACAACTGAAATTATTATTTAAATTAATTACTGCAATTTCAATGTTTGAAATTTGTTAAAATGTATTCCTTATTTGGAATCATAAGGTACAAATTATTTTATTAAGGCTCTTTTGTTTTTGGACATTATGAATAGTAACGACGGTAATTATCTTTAATAATCGAGATTAATTAGTAATCAGGTAGTTAAGGGTAATAAAATAATATTATAATAATATTAAATGACCCCAACATGTGTCCAAATCCTATTTTTTGAGTCATGGCTGACCAGGGGATGCTTTTTACCGAACTTGAGGGCCCATGGTGTTACAACTGGGCCCCACCCACCAGTTGGCCCGCAGATATGTGGGCCCCACCCTAGGTCCCACCCACGTTCTTGAACGTGTTATCTAACTAATGACAGTACCCATAGGCCAACACATGTCTTTTCTAGTGTGTTTTGTCCTCACTCACACACACCCTCAAAAACATCCCATGACATCACTCATCCTGATCACTACTCCAGGCCAAGCACGCTTAACTATGGAGTTCTAATCAGACAGGCTCCCGAATAGAAAGGTGCACCTTATTGACTTGAGTCATATCATTTAGTCATTTAACACTTTATCATTTGGGTATGTTACAATAACCCCCCCCCCCTTTAGAGCACAATGCCCTCGTTGTGGGCCCAACATATCAACCCAGGCAGTGGACCACACTTAAGGCTGGGTACCACCTCTGATACCAAATGTGACAATTGGGCCCCACCCACCAGTTTCCCTGCAGACATGTGGGCCCCACCCTAGGTCCCACCCACGTTCCCGAACGGGTTATCTGACTAATGAAATCCCCCACAGGCCAACACATGTCCTTTCCAGTTTGTTTTTTCCACACTCACACACACCCTAAAAAACTTTCCAGGAGGTCACCTATCCTGATCACTACTCCAGGCCTATCACGCTTAACTATGGAGTTCTAATCAGACAGGCTCCCGAATAGAAATGTTCACCTTTTTGACATGAATCATATCATTTAGTCATTAAATACTTTATCATTTGGGGATGCTACACATGGAGTCACATGTGTGTAATAGTGAAATTTATGACATTATCTTTCAAAAAAGAAGAGAAATATAACAAAGGTTTGTATATCCTAAGAAAAACAATTTTAATTTTGTTTACATAAAATAATTTTTTCACTATAAATAGTCATTGTAAATATAAATATATTTCCTACATCATGGTAATTTTTTTATAATTTTTATATATTAAATAGATAAATATATTTATAACACCATGATGATCCATTGATTACCTCATTAATGAAATAATTAAATAAAATGAAACGATAAGGTAAACTATATGACATACACTAGTATAAAACCTATTGTATGTGTGGATTTTGAATCCTTATCACCGTATCCTCGAAATATATCATTGTGGGACCTTTGAAATCTGAAACTCATTTTGTAATAAAGTAACATTTCAAGACTTTCCAAAACTGATCCTCCTCCCTATTAAAAAATGCCCACATCTCTACCCCCTTACCCACACCTCTCAAGCACTTATCATGTCCATACTATACTCATATTATCTCTCCAAACCCCTCTCTTTCGCTTAGAAGCCTCACTTTGAGTAGAAGTCTTTTCAAGGTAGCATTTGGATCAAATCAAAAAGAGTTACCCGATTTAGAGGTAATGTCTTGTCTCAAGTTTCTTCTTTTTATTATACTTCTTCACTCACCAATATATTCTTATTATATGATACCATAATAAAAAAAGTATCCTCAATATACTAGGATGTTATTATGATAAGGATTCTACCGACACTTGCACACACCTCTGTCTAATGGTAAAAGAACATACTGTTTTTGCGGGTGGCCAATTACTGCCACACGAAACGATGATTGTTTAATCTTATTTTAACACATTTTATGGTGGAAATAATGATTTCACTATATATATATATGTTATATTTTGTATTTATTTTTTCTATATACTTATGAATTTTATTTTCAAATCAAATCGTTAGGCTATTCATGTTGTGGAACTTCGATAATTTCATTTGAGGAAGTGTTAACTTCCGCCCATTCAAGTGATGTGACTCATTCATTACAAACATGGAATTTATAAATAAAGTGATTATTGAACTTATGTTACATATATAAAATATATGTCATACTGTAATTATAATATGTATAAATATGTCTCATTTAGTTGTAATTCATTAAATATGATAATGAAATGAAATTAGCGTTTATGCGTACGTACGGCCTACCGTCTCCATGAATGGTTCATTTCATTTTTTATCTCCAAATGTTGTGGAATACTATAAAATGAATATATACTGGATATATATTATATTTAAATAATTAATACCATTATGGAGATGATGTACTTATAACTACATGGGAAATTCTTTTGAAACATGTTCATTTTGGGCTCATGTACCGAACATCGACAAAATGTATGTTATGAACTCACATAATTAAATAATTATAATAACATGTAATATATAATATGAATTGAATAATAAACATTAAAGGAATTCCTTAATCAATTATAAATTGACCAATGTTAATTATTCTAGGAATATAAAGAAATGAACAAGTCATGTCGGACTTGAGGTAACGTACTTCATATCAATCTTCATTCATTGACGCATACTTCAATTTATATACGAACTTATTTTATTAGTTTTATAATAAATCATTTTGACTTTTAATTTCATTCAAAAGGTATCTTTTTACATGATGTTTTTTACTAAATGACAAAAGGGAATGTTTTTGTCTACATACGAGGTGACAATGACTTCTCTTCTGTCGTGACAATTTTTTGAGTTTCAGCTTCCTCTGCAAGCCATAACTTTTTTTAAATGAAAATTATATACCATGTTTCACATTATTTTGGTATTGAAAATGGTCTAGATAATGTTTTGATTATATAAATGTGTTGTATTGATATCATGTGATTGAAATGTGGAAATGTAATGTTTCCTTTATTCATGTTTTATGTGACATGATTATGTCATGGATCTTGGGCATTGTTTATGAAGATGGGTGGTTCTGTGATAAACTTACGGTGGGTGAGCCTGAGATAGATCTCTAATGCATTGGGTAATGTGAAGGAGTTAAAATTTATGGATTCTGTGAAGAGATTTAGGGAATATACTGTGATTGGTATTCCAAACGTAACAATGAGGGTTACTACCTAGGTAAGAATGTTAAGAATTCCTCAAGGTAACATTATGTCGTATGATTTCAATGAGTTATTCAAAAATCTTATGATTTCATGAGGAATGTTAAAGTGCTTATGTTTTATGAGTAAAGTATAATTTCATTGATTCTTATGTATACATGGACTAATGATTTCCTTTCGTATTTTTATATCCCTTACTGTGATTTTTATGCTCATCCCAGGTTTTTGATATGTTTTATATTTGTCAAGGCAAAATTACATGATGTGATGGCAATGTCAAGGAAGTGTCAAAAAGAATCCATTTTTTATTGAAAATTTGTTTCCTTTGATGGAAAATAATTAATATTGTCTTTGATGTAACCACCATGTTTAAATGTGGAATGAAATTCATGATTTATAATCTCAATATCTAAACTCTAAAACTGAAAATATCCTCAATGTGTATTCTTAAAATAACTCAATATTTTGTAATGTTTAAGGCTGGGTCCTTATATATAACATAATCCTGAATTAAATAAATAATTCACATTGAAGATCTTTTCAGATTTAGAGTTTTAGATAATTAGGACATAACTATTACATCTCAAAATATTACAATGTAGAAACATCTTCTCAGTTTCCATTTTTTTATAAAATAAAAACTATTAAAATGAAACATGACTAGTTCCATGTATTAGATAGCATGACATTTACTTGATCCCATCCATGACCCTATTCCACTTTATGTCCTGTAAAAAACATTTCAAAAACCTGGGATGTGAATAAAAACCTCAGTGAGGGATATAAAAATATTTAATGAAAACAGTAGTCCATGTATACATAAGAATCAATAAAATCATAGTTTACTCATAAAACATAAGCACTTTAACCTACATTAGGAAATCATATAATTTTTGAATAACTCATAGAAATCATAAGACATAGAGGTAACTTGAGGCATTCAAAACATACTTACACTGTAGATATCACATCTACATAGGGATTCACGTTTGGAATACCCATCACTGTATATTCCTTAAATCTCATCTGAGAAACCTTCATGTTTACCTTCATTAAGTTACCCAATAAATTGGAGATCTATCTCAGGATCACTCTCCCTTGGTTTATCCTAGAACAACCCATATACGTAATAATGACCAATAACCATAACATATTCATAGAACATAAAACAACCATAAAAGAAAGATAACATTTCCACATTTCCATTACTGTATAGCTTTTAAATATATTGACATAATCAATTCCTTATCAAACTATTATCAAAACCATTTAAAACATTTAATAAATAGATTTTTAAATCAAGGGGTCTCATTCCAATTTAAAGATATTAAATGAATTAATATTTTAAAATAGTAATTTCCATATAATTAAATCCTTAAAACCATTTTTAAACATTTAAATTAATAAGAAATATTTAAAAGATTAAATCATTAAGATGATATTTTAGTTATGGGGTTCTTAACAAATAAGATATGCTTCAAAAAAATAATTGAATAATAGCATTTAATCAAAACATTATAATATCATGAGAATACATGTATTAATTTTATAATATTCCAAAGGAATGTATATACAACTTATAAACGTGAATTGGCGCTTATCAACAATGAATTCTCAATGGAATGTAAATTGAGACAATATCCTTTATAAAGACAGTATCCATTGATTAAGGATAAATCTATTACATAATTATGTGTGACAAATAATAATACACACAATATAATTGGATATTAAGTGTGGAACAATAATATATAATTCACACATATTCATAATATGACATATTAAATAAGTACAAGTTTTACCCAAAAAATTGAAATTTGGTAAAGAAGTTCCCTTACAAAAATTTGACAGCCTAACTGCGTCAATTTAAAATTTAGGAAATGAGTTGATGAGATATAAAAATGGAATCTCATAACTTATACATAAGGTTTTCAGCAATAATAATATATAATAACATATCCCAACATAAGAATATGTAAATTAAAGAACCTAACAAAAAGAAGTCATTTAAAAAGAGGACGGTGAAATGTTCCCTTACCGATTTGGGTAACATTCGAAACATACACCCCATCAATGAAGAAATACAAAATGTGGATGTAAATACCCATAAATGAAATTATATTACACAAAGTTTATAATAATCGGCAGTACATACTCCACTCAAAGCAGATAGTGACAAATATAACATGAATCTCACGGGAATAAATAGTGAGATAAAAATCCCTTACCTCATTGTAATCAATCAAGTCGTATGACCAAAAGATAATATGAACAAAATGAATCACAGAATACCCTGAATATAAATTGAATCAAGATAATATATATCAAATGAAAGTACAAAATAAACCACATGCAATAAATAATTGGAGAACAATGGAAATCTCTTTGAATTAAAAGTGAGATAAAAAACCCCCTTACCTCAAGTCCAACTTGTTTTGTTCGTTTATTTATATTCATGAATAATTAAAATTTTGATATTTTATAATTTCTTAAATAAGTCCATTTATGTTTCTAATTCAATTCATATCACTTATTATCATGTTATAATAATTTGTTAATTATGTGAGTTCATATCATATGTTTTGTTGATGTCCGTTACATGAGTCAACAATGAAGTTGTTTGAAGAGTATTGCCCATGTTGTTATAAGTAAATCATCCCCAGAATGCTGAATATGATTTAAAGACCATATATATCCATTATTTATTTATTTAATAATATTCCATAAGGTTTGGAGATAATAAATGAAATATACCGTTCATGGAGATGGTGGGTTGTACTTACGCATGAACGCTACATTCATTTTTGTCTTATTAAATGAAAATAAAACTAAATAAGACATAGATATGTTATAATTACAGTATAATATATATGTTATATAGGTAAAATATTTTCATTAATTAAATTCTTTATAAATTCCATGTTTTGCATGTACGAGTCACATCACTCGAGGGGGTTGTTGTCCACACTTCCTCATATGAAATTATCGCATTTGCTCAACATGCAAAGAATAAAGGTATGTTTTAAATATAAAATACCAAATCATTTAGAGGAAATAAATATAAAATATATCATATATAAATATAGTTCTATCATAATGTCCACCATGAGATGTGTTAAAAAAATATTGAACAATCATCGTTTTGTGAGGCAGTAATTCGCCACCCAGATAAACAGTATGTTCTTCAACCCTTAGATGGAGGTGTGTGTATGTGTAGGTAGAATACATATCATAAAAAAATCCTAGTATATTGATGATACTTTTTTTATTATGGGAAAAAATAATAAGAATATAGTGGTGAGTGAAGTAGGAAAATAAAATGAAGAAACCCAAGAAAATACATTCCATCTAAATCAGGTAACACTTTTTTATTTGAGCCAAAGGCCTCATTGGAAATAATTATTCCAAAAGTGAGGCTTCTAAGAGTAATAGAGGGATGTGGAGAGATAATATGAGAATAGGTTGGATCATCCAAGGGCTTCAGAGGGGTGGGTATGGGGGTAGAGATGGGGTCTTCTAATAAGAGGGAGGATGGTCACTTTTGGGAAGTCTTGAAATGTTATTTTATTATAAAAAGGTTTTCAGGTTTTAAAGGTCCCAAAATGTAATATTTTTGAGGATAAGGTGATAAGGTTTCGAAAAACACCCATCTAATAGGTTTTGGACAAGTCTATGTCTTTTATTTTACCTTATCTTTTCATTTTATTTAAATTATTCATTAATGAGTTAATCACTACATCATCATGGTGTCATAAATAAATAAATTTATTAAATATCTATAAATTATAAAAAAATATCCTAATGTAGGAAATCTTTTTATCTTTCCAGTTACTATTTATAGTCTAAGAGATCATTTATGTGAACAAAATTAAATTTTTTTACTTAAGATATACAAACCATTGTTATATTTCTTTTATGTTTTAAAAAAATGTCATAAATGTAACTATAACACCCATGTGACTCTATGGGCCCTCAATTTTGGTAAAAACATCCCATGGTCGGCCATGACTGAAAAAAGTGGATTTGGATGCATGTTGGGGTCATTTTATATTATTATGATATATATTTTATTACCCTTAACTACCGGATTAATAATTAATCATGATAATAAAAGATAATTGCCATCGTTACTATTCATAATGTCCAAAAACAAAAGAGTCTTAATTAAATAATTTGGACCTTCTGATTCAAAATATGGAATCCATTTTACCAAATTCCAAACACGTAAATTTCAGTAATTAATTTAAAAATAATTCCCATTGTCACAACCAAAGACGAGTTTTTAAGAAGTAAAATTTATCAATACTATAAGGACTCGACCTTAAAACATTAAATAATATTTAATTAAATTAATAATAAACATTGAGGAACTATCCTGGTATAATTTTTTATTTAATTTGGCCATAACTATTACATATCAATTTTTATATTAAAAAGTAGACACTCCTACTCAGTTTCCATTTTTTCCATAAAATAATAACTCTTTAAAAGAAACGGGTCTAGTTCCATGTTTTTGATAACATGTCTTTCCATTATCCCATACTTGACCCTATTCATCTTTATGTCTTGTGTAAAACATTTTGAAAACCTAGGATGAGCATAAAAATCTCAATAAGGGATATAAAAATATAGAAAGAAAACATTATTCCATGTATACATAAGAATCAATGAAATCATACTTTACTCATAAAACATATTCACTTTAACATACCTCATAAAATCATAAGATTTATTAATAACTCATAGAAATTGTAAGACATAAATGTAACACGAGGTATTCATAACAATATTACATAGGTAGTAACCCTCATGGTTATGTTTAGAATACCCATAACATTATATTCCCTAAATCTCTTCGGAGAAACATTAGCGATTAACTCTTTCGTGTTACCCAATGCATTGGAGAGCTATCTGAAGCTCACCCGCCATAGGTTTATCACAAAACCACCCATATGCGTAAAAATTCCCAATAGACGTAACATATTCCTAACACATTAAAAAATCATAATGGAAAGGTAACATTTCCACATTGATATCACAGTATATCATTTTAATATTTTGACATGATCAATGCTTTGTCAAAACATTTTCAAAACCATTAAAAACAATTATTAAAGAAATTTTTGAATCGAAGTGTCCCATACCACATTGAATATTATTACAGAATTAATATTTTAAAACTGTAATGTCTATATAAATAAATCCGTAAAACCAGTTTGAAACATGGATATTAATAAGATTGTTTTAGAAGATTAAATCATTAAGACGATATTTTAGTTAAGTAGTTCTTAACAAATAGGAGATGTTTCAATAAAAATAATTGAGGAATAGCATTTCATAAAAAATTTATAATTATAATAAACATATTCATGATATAACATACAAAATGAAATTATATACACTATATCAATGTGAATTGGTGCATATAAACAATGAAGTCTCAATGGAATGTAAATTGAGACAAAATCCCATATAAAGACGGTATCCCATGATTAAGGATAAATCTATTACATATTAATTTGTGAAAAATAAAAATACACCCAATATAACTTGATATCAACTGTGAAACAATCCGAGGTAATTCAAACATATTCATAGGATTACATATTCAAGAAGTACACGTTTAAGCCAAAATATTGAAATTAGGTAAAGAATATCCCTAAATAATTATACATCCTAATGAATTCACATTAAAATTTAGAAAATGAGTTGATGATAGAAAAAAATGGTATCTCATCACATGGAAATAAAAATTACATCAATAAGGATATATAGGAACATGTCTCAACATTGAGAAAATTTAAATTAAAATACCTAACACAAAGAAGTCTTTTAAAAATTAGAGGGTGAAAGGTTCCCTTGCCGATTTAGGTAATATTAGATATGTACACCCCATGAAATAATTAATATACAATGTTGATGTAAATACCCATGAGCATAAGTATATTACACAAATAGTAGAGAAATGGTCAGTACATACACCACTCAGTGGAGATAGTGACAAATATAGACTGAATCTAATCGGAATAAATAGTGAGATAAAAATCCATTACCTCGTTGTAATAAATCAAATAATATGACCAAAAGATAATAAAAAAATGAATCATATAATACCATTAATATATATAGAATCATGATAACATATATCAAATGGAAGTAAACAATAAACCACATGCAATAAATAAGTGGTGAATAATAGAAATCTCACGGAATTAAAAGTGGGAAAAGAAATCCCCTTACCTCAAGTACGAATTCATTTGTTAATTTATTTATATTCCTGAATAAAAAACATTGGATAATTTTATAATTTTTTATGGAATTACTTTAAATTTTATTATTCAATTCATATCTCATATTATAATGTCATAATAATTAATTAATTTTGTGAGTTCTTATCATACGTTTTGTTGATGTTAGGTACATGAGTCAACAATGAACATTTTGAAAAGAATTGTCCATGTAGTTATAATTATATCATATCTGGAATGGTGTTCATGATTTAAATATCATATATATCTAGTATATATGTATTTACAAAATTCCCTAATTTTTGTAGATAAGCAATGAAATGTATCGTTCATGGAGACGTTAAACAGTATGTACGCATGAACACAACTTTCATTTCTTTAATATTAATGGACTAAATGAGACATAGATGTATTATAATTCTAGTATAATATATATATATTATAGGTACCCAAATTTCATTCATTACATTCTTTATAAATTCCATGTTTGGCATGAATGAGTATCATCACTTGAGGGGGCGGTTGTCCACACTTCCTCATATGAAATTATCGCATTTGAACAACATGAAAAGTATAAAGGTATGTTCTAAATATAAATTACCAAAGCATAGAGAGGAAATAAATATAATATATATATCATATATAAATATATTTCCATCATAATGCCAACTATGAACGTTGTTTAAAGAAAATTGAATTATCATTGTTTCGTGTGGTAGTAATTCACCACCCACATAAATAATATGTTCTTTATCATTTAGCAGTAGGTGTGTGTAAGTGTAGGTAGGATACTTATCATAACAAAATCATAGTATATTGAGGATACTGTTGTTATTATGGAATAAAATAATAGGAATATATAGTTGAGTAAATAAGAAAAAAAAAACGAAACTTGAGAGAAGACATTTCCTCTAAATTGGGTAACTCATTTTGATTTGAGCCAAAGGCTACCTTGGAAAGAATTCTGCCCAATGTTAAGCTTCTAGGAGTAAGAGATTGATTTAGAGAGATAATATGAAAAAATTGTGTAAGATGAAAGAGCTTTAGATGTGTGGGAAAAGGGTTATAGGTGGGGGCCTTTTATAAGAGGGAGGAGGGTCACTTTTGGAATGTCTTGAAATGTAACTTCATTATAAAATGGTTGTCAGATTTTAATGATCCCTAAAAAATATATTTCTAGGTTAAGGTGATAAGGGATTTAAATAAACCTATAAAATATGTTTTCTACAAGTTTATGTCTTATATTTTACCTTATCTTTTTGTTTTATTTAAATCGTTCATTAATGAGGTAATCATTGGAATATCATGGTGTCATAAATAATATTATTTATTTAATGTCTAAACATTATAAAAAATAAAATGAAGTAGTAAATAGTTTTATCATTCAAATTAAAATTTATAGTATAATATATAACTTATGTAAACCAAATTAAAATTGTTTTAGATAGGATATACAAACCATTGTAATATTTCTCTACTTTTTAAAAATAATGTCATAAATGTCACTATCACACCCATGTGGCTCCATGGGCCCTCATGATTGGTAAAAATCATCCCATGGTAGGCCATGACTCAATAAAAAGGATTTTTACACATTTTGGGGTCATTTTATATTATTATGATATTATTTTATAACCCTTAATTAGCCGATTACTAATTAATCGTGATAATTAATGATAATTGTCGTCGTTAATATTCATATTGTCCAAAAACAAAATAGTCTTAATTAATTAATTTGGACCATATGATTCCAAATATGGAATCCATTTTAACGAATTAAAATCGTAGAAATTGAAGTAATTGATTTAAAAATAATTCTCGTGGTCAAAACAAATAGCGTGATTTTAAGAAAGAATATCCATCAAAAGATTGGCAATTCTTTATGTCCAATTTCCAAGTGAAAATAATTCTAATGACCAAAATTCAATTAAATGGTAAATATATATTATATTTAAACGTTATAAGCAATTAAAAATATAATATAATAATTTAAATAAATTAGATTAAAATGGGGTTTTGAATAAAAATACAACATTTTTCACTATTCATTAAAAAATGAACTTTATCGGAAAAATACCAAAAAACTACACAAAGTAAATATTGATGTCATGATTCTAAGTAAGGACTTTATTTTGTCAAATATAACATAAAAAAGTGAAAAAATTATATTTAAAAATGGTTCGCCATCAAAATGAGGTTAATCGACCATTTAAAGAATATTAGAATTTTTATTCTTAAAATTGGATTCATTTTCATTTTAAGCCTCTATAATTTATTGGGTAATTGTTAAAATATTTATAAAACCTATGTAATAATTTTTAGTTATTTATGTTTATTCCCTCCATTACAACAGCTAGGCGCTAACTACCATTTAAAATAATATTATGATATTATTAGAGTTCAACGTAAGATTTCAAAGAAACTCATTTTTGCGTATTGGGTACGCCATCAAACATAGAATCTATTGTAAAGTAATATTAATATTTAATTCAAGAATATATGAAAATTTCATATTATTTATTTACCTGGGATGTTACATCCTTTTCTCCTTTGGGGAATTCTGTCCTCACAGTTTTATAATTGGTCTTAGAACCTTCATTTGAAGCCCCGCATCGGGAAAAGAGTAAAGTAAACTATCATTTTAAAAGAAAGAATGATAAGTACAAAGGTCACCCGAGAAAACAGATTCTAGTATTCCATGTAAACATGGATATGGAGGAGAAAACAAACCATCAATTTCTGATAGATAGTGATATAAAATATGCCTAGGAGAAAGTTAACCACCAGAAAATCAAAAACATGTGATGGGTTAAACAGTATTTGATTCCCCAGAAGGAAACGTTAACAGACAACATTTTAGTTTTAAGTTACTTGTCATTGAGGAATTTATTTATGTGCTTAACTAAAACATAAGGAAACATACTTACTTTTCATGTGGACTTTCATCTCTTACTATATTTCTTACACAAACTAATATTTTCTCCAAAAGATGAGTATTTTGGACGACTTGTTCACATTTAGAGAGCTATAATCAACTACATGACAATCACCTAATCCACAAAAGATGAATTATATATTTCCCATGACTTTATAACTTAACCAAAACCATAATTGTTAGTACAAGATTATATAATCCACAAAAGGATAATCCTTTATAAAAATAAATACTAATCTTAATCTCCAAAATTCAACAAAAAGAACCCAATGTTCAAGAAAGACCATTAAATAAACTTCTATCCAAAAAATTCTTCAATGTAATCTAAAATACGATTGAAACCCAAATCTATAAAGGATTTAATCACATAGTATTCCAAGGTACATCTCAAAATTTATCTCCAAATAACATCAGTTACTCTTAAAGTCTCATACTGTAAAGTAATTAACCAAATCACATATCCTCCATGATAGGATAATAATTTCCCAAAATCAACTTATTCGTGATTCATAAGATCACATATCTAAAAATAATTAGTCATACTAACCATGGACTTCACGTAGTCCATTGGTAGGCAATAAATACCAATCACACTTTGGATGTGGGTTCGATTCTCATAGCTTAGTCCGACGTGACGGGTTGTCACACGGTCTGTGTGTTGTCCCTTTTAAAAAAATATATAATTTTATAACATTCTCAAGAAGAGAAAAAATCATAAAAAATAACCATAACATATTTTAAACACAACGGTTATCTAATAACATTTGTTATTCATCCCAAAATATATTAACCGTTAATTACCACAAATTCAAGGATCATATAAACCCAAATGGTTCTTTATAAATATATCCAAAAAAGAAAAGATAATTATTCCTTGAATAAAATTTTCATATATCAAACATCAGGGTTACAAAAACTATAAAAAGTATTCTAAAGTAATCTCATCATCAAAATAGCCTTAATACTTTTAAGAATTTCTCCATCCTAAAATCTACCATAACTCTTGAATCCCTTATATGTTGACATCTTACTCATTCATGATTCTTCATGATTAATTAACCATTAATTTCCAACTAATTTTGAAATACTTATTTCCTACAAACAAAATCATGAATCATATCCTAAGAATCAATAATAGTAAATCATATGTTAAGAAATAATCCGTACCTTTCATTGGTCATTGTCAGTTTCTTGATCATCAATTCGAATGACATTAGGTATTGGTAAACAAATATTTGTATGAACTTGGTGATCCCATTCTGGAAACAACTTCTTAAGACATGTGTTTTAATAATGACCATGCACACCACATTTACTTTGGATATGTTTTTTGTATTTTTCTGACAATGTGCATTTTTATTGAATAGTGAAAAAAACTGATTTTTACTTGAAAACACCATTTTAATATAATTTTATTATATAGTTATAATTTCCTTTTAGTTGGTTTTAAAGTGTAATTATAATATATTTTTACCATTTCATCCAAAGGTGGCCATTAGAATAAATTTCACATTGAAATTGGACATAAACAATTGTCAATATTTTGATAGATATTGTTTCATAAAAACACGCTATTTGTTTTGACAACGAAAATTATTTTTTAAATTAATTACTTAAATTTTTTTTTTGGAATTAGGTAAAATGGTTTCCTAATTTGGAATCAGAAGGTCTGGATTATGTAATTAATACTCTTTTGATTTTGACCGTTATGGATAGTAAGGATGACAATTATCTTTAATTATCGAGATTAATTAGTAATGGGGTAGTTAAGGGTAATAAAATAATATCATAATAATATAAAATAACCCCAAAATTTGTCCAAAACCATTTTTTTTGAGTCATGGCCGACCATGGGAAGCTTTTTACCAAACTTCTGGGCCCATGGAGTCACATGGGTGTAATAGTGACATTTATGACATTATTTTATTAAAAGGAAGAGAAATATAACCAAGGTTTGGTTATCCTAAGTTAAAAAAATTTAATTTTGTTTACATAAATGAACTATTATACTATAAATATTCATTGGAAATCTAAAATTATTTACAACAACATTGTAATTTTTTTTATCATTTTTAGACATTAAATATATAAGTTTATTTATGACACCATGATGATGTAGTGATTACCTCATTAATGAACAGTTTAAATAAAATAAAAAGATAAGGTAAAATATAAGACTTAATCTTTTCTTAACCTATTTTAATGGTGGCTTTAGAACACTTATCACTTTATCCTAGAAATATATCATTGTGGGACCTTAAAAATCGGAAAATCATTTTATACTAAAGTAACATTTCATGTCCTTCCAAAAGTGAACATACTCCCTCTTATAAAATACCCCCGCCTCTACCCCCTTACCCACACCTCTAAATCCCTTGGATAGTACAAACTCTACTCATTTTATCTCTCCACATCCCTCTATTACTCCGAGAAGCCTCACTTTAGGAAGAAGTCTTTCCAAAGAATCCATTGGCTCAAATCAAAAAGAGTTACCCGATTTAGAGGTATTGTCTTCTCTCGAGTTTCATCCTATTATTTTACTTCTTCAATCACCACTATAATATTATTATTTGATCCCATAATATCACTATTATTCTCAATATACCAGGATATTGTTTTTATAAGGTTTCTACCTACACTTAAACAGACCTCCGTCTAATGGTTAAAAAACATATTGTTTCTGTGGGTAGCGAATTACTGCCTCACGAAACGATGATTGTTCAATCTTATTTTTAACACATTTCATGGTTTCCATTATGATGTCACTTTATTTATATATGGTATATATTGTGTTTATTTTTTCTATATTCTTCTGAATTTTTTTTAAATCACATCGTTTTTCTTTTCATGTTGTGGAACTGCGAAAATTTCATATGAGGAAGTGTGGACTACCGCCCACTCAAGTGATGTGACTCATTCATTCCAAACATGGAATTTATAAATAATGTGATTAATGAACTTATGTTACCAATATAACTTATATAGTATACTAGAATTATAATATTTATATGTTTCATTTAGATTTAATTCCTTTATATGACAATGAAATGAAAGTAGCGCTCATGCATATGTACAAGCTACCATCTCCATGAATGGTGCTTTTCATTTTTTATCTCCAAATGTTATGTAATAGAATAAAATGAATATATACTAGATATATATGATATTTAAATCATTAATACCATTATTTAGATGATGTACTGATAACTACATGGTAAATTCTTTTCAAACAAGGACATTTTTGACTCATGTACCGAACATCGACAAAACGTATGACATGAACTCAAATAATTAATTAATTATTATAAAATGATAATATGTTATATTAATAATAATAATAAAATTTAAAGGAATTACTTAAGAAATTATTAATTTACCAATGTTTATTATTCATAAATATAAGGAAAAAAAACAAGGCAAGTCAGACTTAAGGTAAGAGACTTCGTCTCAATCTCCTTTTGTTGAGGCATACTTCAATTTATATATGACATTCTTCTATGAGTATTATAATAAAACCTATTTAATTTTAATTTCATTCAAAAGGAATCATTTTACATGAAGTTTTTTACTAAACGACAGAAGGGAATGGTTTTCTTTTACATATGTGGCGACAACGACTTCTCCACTTTTGTGACCATTATTTGGGTTTCGGCTTCCTATACAGGCCATAATTTTTCTGAAATGAAATATAATTTCCATTTTTTACTTTATTTTGGTATATAAAATGGTTTTGATAATGTTTTGATTATATAAAATTGTTTTATTGATATCTTGTGATTGAAATGTGGAAATGTTATGTTTCCTTTATGCATGTTTCATGTGATACGATTATGTTATGGTTCTTGGGCATTGTTTATGAAGATGGGGGGTTCCGTGACAATATAAGGGATAGAGAGCCTGAGATAGATCCATGATGAATTGGGTACCATGAAGGAGTTAAAAACTATTGTTTCTCTGAAGAGATGTAGGGAATATATTGTGATGGGTATTCCAAACGTAACCATGAGGCTTACTCCCTACGTAAGAATGTTATGAATGCCTCAACTTACCTTAATGTATTAGGATATTTAGAATGTTATTAATGATTTAAATATCATATATATCCAGTATATATTTATTTTATACTATTCCATAACATTTGGAGATAAAAAATGAAATGCACCGTTCATGGAGACGGTAGGCCGTACGTATGCATGAACACTACTTTTGTTTCTTTGTCATATTAATGGAATTAAAACTAAATGATACATATATATATTATAATTCCAGTATAATATATATGTTATATATGAAACATAAGTTCATTAATCATATTATTTATAACTTCTATGCTTGGTATGAACGCATCACATCACTTGAGGGGGCGGTAGTCCACACACCCTCAGATGAAATTATCGAAGTTCCACAACATGAAAAGCATAATGAGGTAATTTAAAAATAAAATTTAGATGGATATAGAGAAAATAAATACCATATATATGATATATAAATACAATGACATCCTAAGGGCCACCATGAAAGGTGTTAAAAGTGGATTGAACAATCATCATTTCGTGAGGAAGTAAATCTCCAATGACAGAAACAATATATTCTTTAACCATTATACGGAGGTGGGTGTAAGTGTAGGTATAATCCTTGTCATAATAAAATCCCAGTATATTAAGGATACTGGTGTTATTATTTTATCAAATAATAATATGATATTGGTGAGTAAAGGGGGAAATTAAAAGGAAGAAACTCTAGAGAAGATATTACCTCAAAATTAGGAAACTCTATTTGATTTGAGCCAAAGGCTTCCTTGGAAAGGCTTCTAACCAATGTGAGGCTTTTAAGAGTAAGAGAGGAATGTGGAGAGATAATATGAGCATTGGTCAGATTAGCCAAGGGCTTGAGTGGTGTGGTTATGGGGGTCTAGGTGGGGCCTTTTATAAGGGGGAGAAGAGTCACTTTTGGAAAGTCTTGAAATGTTACTTTATTATAAAATGATTTTAGGATTTTAAAGGTCCCATAATGATATATTTCGATGATAAGGTGATAAGGGTTATAAATCAACCCATCTTGTAGGTTTTAGACAAGTTTATGTCTTTGATTGTACCTTATCTTTTCATTTTATTTAAATCGTTCATTAATGAGGCAATCACTGCATCATGATGGTGTCCTAAATAAATTTTTTTTATTTAATGTCTAAATTTTAAAAAAACTATAATTTAGGGAATACTTTTAGATTTAAAATGACTATTTATAGTCTAAGAGATCATTTATGTAAAAAAAATTAAAATTATTTTACTTTGGATATAAAAATCTTTGTTATATTTCTTTTCGTTTTAAAAATATAATGTCATAAATGTCACTATTACACCCACGTGACTCCAAGGGCCCTCAGGTTCAGTAAAAATCTTCCCATTGTGAGCCAAGACTCAAACAAGTGGTTGTGGACACATGTATGGGTAATTTTTTATTATTATGATATAATTTTATTACCCTTAACTACCCGATTACTAATTAATCACGATAATTAAAGGCAATTATCGTTGTGACTATTCATAATGAGCAAAAACCAAAGAGTAATAATTTCATAATTTGGACATAATGATTCTAAAAATGGAATTCATTTTACCCAATTCCAAAAACAGAAATTGCAATAATTATTTTGAAAAAAAATTCTCGTTGTCAAAACAAATAGCGTGTTTTTAAGAAACAGTATTTATCAAAAGATTGACCATTGTTTATGTCCAATTTCAAAGGGAAATTAATTCTAATGACCACCATTGGATTAAATGGTAAAAATATATTCTAATTACACTGTTAAACCAATTAAATAGATAATCTAACTATATAATTACATTAGATGAAAATGCAGTTTTGAAGTAAAATGCAGTATTTTAAACTATTCATTAAAAAATGAACACTGTCATAAAAATACCAAAAATTTATCCAAGGTAAATTTCAATGTCACAATTCTAACGAATAAGTTTATTTTAAAAAATAGAGATTCCAAAATTGTCAAAATATAGATTTAAAAATGGATTCCCATCAAAATGCGGTAAAACAATCTTTTAAATATATTAGAGTATTCCATGCTTGAGATTGGATTTATTCTGATTTTAAGTCTCAAAATACCTATTTAATTCATAAATATACATAGATATGAAAATATATAATTCTTTACTTACTTGGGATGTTACATTCTTCCCCACTTTAGTAAATTACATCCCCACAATTTATTTACTTATCGAATAAGTTGGGATATTTGCCCCTCATTGCATTTTCAGATTCCCATGTTGCCTCATCAATCATGTGGTTTTCCCACAAAACGTTTACGCAATGAATCACCTTATTCTGAACCACATTCTCCCTGTGGTCAAGAATCTGGACCGGTTGTTCCTCATAAGATAGATTCTCTTCAACTAAAGTACCTCTAGACTCAAAACACGATATGGATCTGGCATGTACTTCCATAAAATTGAAACCAGAAAAACATTATGTACCTGAGATAAACACAGAGGTAAAGGCACTCGATATGCAACTGATCCTACTCTCCCTAGAATTTTACATGGTCCAATGAACCTTGGACTCAGCTTTCCTATCTTACCAAATCACATCACACTTTTCCATAGTGAAATGTTGAAGAAGACATGATCACCTACCTGAAAAGAGATATCCTTCCTCCTATTGTCCACAAAACATTTCTGCCTACTCTGAGCTATTCTCATGTGTTTCTATATCAACTGAACTTTTTCTACCAAATCTTCTACCAAGTCCGATCCCATCAAATTCCTTTCACCAACATAATTCCAAAAATTTGTAGTTCAACACCACTTCCCATATAATGTCTCAAATGATGCCATCTGTATACAATGAAAACTATTGTTATAAGAAAACTCAACCAATGAATGATGTCTATCCCAAATTCCATGATAATCCATCTAACAAGCACGTAGAATATCCTCAAATGTCTGAATATTTCATTCTATTATCCTCTCTAATTGAGGATGAAAAGCTGTACTAAAATTTAATG
The DNA here is from genome assembly GCA_963277665.1 of Viscum album. Taxonomy (NCBI): domain Eukaryota; kingdom Viridiplantae; phylum Streptophyta; class Magnoliopsida; order Santalales; family Viscaceae; genus Viscum; species Viscum album. The sequence continues at coordinate 80,421,276 of OY728165.1, read as the reverse complement.
TAGTACCCAACGACTTCTGAAAGCCTTTCCAAAAGATAGAAGTGAACCTGTGATCATGATCAGATACAATGGAAAGGGGAACTTCGTGTAACATGATTATCACTTAAATATAAAATCATTAAATTTGATCTAGGTAATAAGTATCTCATATAGCAAGGAAATGAGAAGATTAATCAAGCGATCAACAATAACCCAGATTGCATTATTACCTCGAGGAGTATTTGGTAATCCCAAAACGATGTCCATGTAAATATTCACCCATTTCAACTCTGGAACTAGTAAAGGATGAAGCATCCCTTTCGATAACTGCCTCTCTGCTTTAAGCTATTGACAAGTCAAACATGACACTGTAAAATCAAAAATATCTCATTTCATTCCATCCCACCAGTAATATTCCCGAAAATCACTATACATCTTAGTACTGCACGAATGAACTAAAAATGGAGAAATATGAGCTTCACATAACAACTATTTCTTCAACTGTGAATCAGAAGGAACAAACAATCTATTCCCAAATCTCAAAACACAATCATTATCAATGTTGAATTCTGGTAACATACCCTTCTGAACCAGCTCTACCTTTTTCTACAGCTCAGTATCTTGCTTCTGTGATTGCTTAATTCTGTCTGATAGAGAAGATTTCTCTAATACCTGAAACAAAACTGAAGAATTTCCTACCCCAACAACTTCCAAGACTATATTTATCAAATCCGTAAACAAAGGATCGTGTTCTAAATGTATCATGGTTAATGAAGCATTACATTTTCAACTCAAAGAATATTTCACTTTACTTGCTTTTCATGGGTGGTAGTGAATCATAAAATCATAATCCTTGATTAATTCAAGACATCTCCTCTAACTCATGTTGGATTCTTTCTGGGTAAATATTTACATTAAAAATTTGTGATCAGTATTTATTTCACACTTTACACCATACAAATGATGCTGCCAAATTTTTAAATTGAAAACAATAGCAGGTAATTCCAAATCATGTGTAGGATAATTTATCTCATTATTTTTTAGCTGACGTGAAGAATAATCAATTACCTGATCATTCTGCATTAGGATGCAACCAAGTCCATTCAATGAAGCATCACTATAGAAAACAAAACTCACCATTCCTAGAAGGTATTTCCATTACTAGAGCATTCAACAATCTTATTTTCAATTATTGAACAAAATCATCACATTCTTTTGTCCAGATAAACAAAACACCCTTCCATGTTAGCTAAGTCAATGGGATATAAAACCATGCTAAATTTTTAACAAACCTTCATTAATAGCCTGCCAAACCACGAAAACTATGAATCTTGGTTACATTTGTGGGTATTGTCCATTCTTCAACAACCATTGTTTTTACAGGATCAATAGATATTCCATATTTAGAAATAATGTGACCAAGGAAAGACATTTATTGCAACCAAAACTCACACTTGCTTAATTTTCCATACAATTTATTTTCTTTTACGGTTTTCAAAATAATCATTAAAATAATTTCCTAATCCTATTTACTTTTAGAAAACACCAAAATATCATCAATGAAAACAACCACAAACTTATCCAAGAACTCATAAAAAATTATATTAATAAGGTCCATGAATACAACAGGTGCATTGGTTTACCCAAAATGCATAACTACAAATTCATAATGGCCATATCTTGTACAAAACACGGTCTTCGGAATATCTAATTTATTTACCTTCAAATGATTATACCCCAATCTCAAGTCAATCTTTGAAAAATAATAAGCTCCCTGGTGTTGATCAAACAAATCATCGATATTAGGAAAAAGGATATTTGTTCTTAACAGTGATGTTATTCAAATCTCTATAATCGATGAAAAGTTTCATTGAACCATCTTTCTTTTTAACAATTAAGATAGAAGAACCCCATGGTGATGTGCTAGGTCAAATGAAATATTTCTCTAATAAATCATGCAATTCCTCCTTAAACTCTAAAAGATCAATTTGATCGATTTGATAAGGGGGTTTTGAAATTGTCTTAGCATCAGGAACTAAGTCAACATTAAATTCAACATCCCGATCCGGTGTTATTCCAAGAAACTCATCAGGAAAATCATAAGGATACTCATTTAACACTGGAACATCATTAATCTGAATGGGTCATTTGTTTAAAAAAATATGTGCATGATAATAAACATTTCCATCTTTTTCATGTTTCTCGGCCTCTTGAAATGTTATCAACAGTAAGGGTTTATTCTTGTACAAAAACTGAAAGTCTTTCTGAATAGAAAATTCTTTAGCTCTACATTCAATATTATCATGGTAATAAGAGAGCCAATCCATACCTAGGATAACATCAAAATCTACTCGAGGTAAAACAATAAGGTTGGGAAGTAGGTTCTTTCCACGTATAAGGATAGTAAGACTCTTATAAACTCTTTTTCCCCAACATTTCCACTATGGGTTTTTACCAAAAGTTCAGGAGTCATTTCTTGAGACAGAATTCCCAATTTAATAGAAAATTTTTCAGAGATGAAAAAATGTGTAGACCCTAAATCAAAAAACACATTGTCATAGTCCAAAAATACAAACAAAGTACCTGATACAAATTCATTTGATGGCCCAATATCTGCTGAAGTAGTTGCAAAGAATTTCACCACAACTTTCTGCTTGTAGTGTGCCTACTTCCCATCATTAGAGCTCTTTGTCAAACACTATTTTGGATAATTACCCACCTCATTGCACTTGAAACATTTCATTAACTTTAAATCAAATTTGGTCTTACAATTACCTTGATCTTATTCTGACAACGTGCATTTTTTAATGGATAGTGAAAAATACTGCATTTTACTTCAAAACTATTTTTCATCTAATTTAATTATATAGTTATGGTTTAAAAGTGTAATTAGAATATATTTTTGACATTTAATCCAAATATGGTCATTAGATTTAATTTTACTATGATATTGGACCTAAACAATTGTCAATCATCTGATAGATATTGTTTCTTAAAAACATGCTATTTGTCTTGAAAACGGAAATTATTTTTTAAATTAATTACATAAATTTATGAGTTTGGATTTAGGTATAATGTATTTCATATTTGGAATCAGAAGGTTCAAATTATATTATTAACACTCTCTTGTTTTTGAACTTTATGAATAGTAACAACGGTAATTATCTTTAATTATTATGATTAATTAGTTATCGGTTCGTTAAGGGTAATAAAATAATATCATAATAATATAAAATGACCCCAACATGTGTCCACATATTCTTTTTAGAGTCGTGGATGACCATGGGAAGCTTTTTACTAAACTTGAGGGCCCATGGAGTCACATGGGTGTAATAGTGACATTTATGACATTATTTTTTAAAAATGAATTGAAATATAACAAAGGATTAAATATCCTAAGTAAAACAATTTTAATTTCGTATACATAATTGATTTCATAGACTATAAATAGTAATTGGAAATATAAAAATATTTCCTACATCATGGTATTAAATTTATAATATTTATACATTAAGTAAATAAATTTATTTATGACACCATAATGATGCAGTGATTACCTCATTAATGAAATATATAAATAAAATGAAAGGATAAGTTAAATTATAAGACATAAACAAGTCTAAAACCTATTAGAAGTGTGGATTTCGAACCCTTATCTCCTAATCCTCTAATTATAGCATTTTTGGAACTTTAAAATCTGAAAATAATTTTATAATAAAATAACAATAAAAGACATTCCAAAAGTGACTCTCCTCACTTTTATAAAAGGCCCCCACCACTACACTATTACACACACCTCTCAAGACAATGGATCATACAATATCTACTCATATTATCTCTCCACATCCCTATCATAATTCTATAAGCCTCATTGTGGGTAGAAGACTTTCTATGGAAGGCTTTGTCTCAAATCAAAAAGAGTTATCTGATTTATAGGTAATGTCTTCTCTCATGTTTCGTCCTATAATTTTTCTTCTTCACTCTCCACTATCTTGTTATTATTTGATCCCATAATAACTCCACTATCCTCAGTATACTATGATGTTTTCATTGTAAGGATTCTACCTACACATACACACACCTCCGTCTAATTGTTAAAAAAGATACTGTTTCTATGGGTGGCGAATTAATACCTAACGAAATGAGGATTGTTCAATCTTCTTTTAAAACCTTTAATGTTAGCCATTATAAGGTTACTATATTTATATGTGATATATATGGTATTTATTTTATCTATATGCTTTGGATTTTTATTTTTAAATCACATAGTTATTCTTTTCATGTTGTGGAACTGTGAAAATTTAATATGTGGAAGTGTGGACTACCGCCCTCTCAAATGATGTGACTCGTTCATGCCAAACATGGAATTTATAAAGAATTTTATTAATGAACTTATGTTACCTATAAATTCTATATATTATACTATAATTATAATAAATAAATGTCTCATTTACTAATAATTCCTTTAATATTACAATGAAATGAAATTAGCGTTCATGCGTACGTACAACCAACAATCTCCATGAACGGTGCATTTCATTTTTTATATCCAATTGTTATGGAATAGTACAAAGTAAAACATTACTTAATATTGAGTTATTTAAATTATAAACATTGAGGATCTTTTCAGGTTTATATTTTTAGATAATTAGATCATAAATCAAGTTTTACATTCCACATTTAAACAAGGTGATTACATCAAAGAAAATATTAATTTTTTTCCATCAAAGGAAAAATATTAAAAATAAAACATGGATTCTTTCTTGACACTACCTCGACACTATCATCACATCATTTAATTTTCCCTTGACATGTGAAAAAAATTTCAAAAACTTGGGATGAGCAAAAAAATCTTACTAAGGGATATAAAAATATGGAATGTAAATAGTAGTCCATGTATACATAAGAATCAATGAAATCATAATTTACTAATAAAACATAAGCACTTTAAAATACCTCATGAAATCATAAGATTTATGAATAACGCAGAGAAATCAAAATCTATATTGGTAACTTGAGGAATTCATAACATTCTTACATAAATAGTAACCCTCATGGTTACATTTGGAATACCCATCATTGTAGATCCCCGAAATATAGTTGGAGAAACTATAGAGTTTCACTCCTTAGCATTACCCAATGCATTGGAGAGATATCTCGGGCTCACCCATCCATACTTTATCATGGAACCAACTATCTTTATAAACAATTCCCAAGAACCATAACATAATCGTATCACGTAAAACATGCATAAAGGAAACATAACATTTCCACATTTCAATCACAAGATATCAATTCAACACATTGATATAATAAAAAAATTATCTAAACCATTTTAAATACAGAAATAATATAAATCATGGTATTAATATTTCATTTGAAAAATGTTATGTCTTTTAGAGGAAGTCGAAACTCAAATAATGGTCATGACAGTGGAGAAGTCGTTGTCACCACCTACATAAGATAAAAACATTACCTTTTGTCATTTAGTAAAATTCTTCATGTAAAAATATTCATTTTGAATGAAATTAAAAGTATAAAGGATTTTTTATATAACTCCTAAAATAAGGCCATATTTAAATTTATGTATGCCTCAATGAAAGGAGATTGAGACGAAGTCCCTAACCTCATGTTTGACTTGTCTTGTTCATCTATTTATATTCTTGAATAATAAACTTTTGTCAATTTATAATTTCTTAAGGAAAAAATTTTATGTTTATTATTCAATTCATATAACATATTATCATGTTATAATAATTAGATAATTATGTGAGTTCATATCATATGTTTTGTCGATGTTCGGTACATGTGTCAAACATGGCCTTGTTTGAAAAGAATTGCCCATTTGTTTATAAGTAAATCAACTCCATAATGGTATTGATGATTTAAATATCATATATATCCAGTATATATTAATTTTATACTATTTCACAACATTTGTAGATAAAAAATGAAATGCACCATTCTTGGAGACGGTAGGCCGAACGTACGGATAAACGCTACATTCATTTCATTGTCATATTAGTGGAATTAAAACTAAATGAGGCATATATATATATATATATTAAAATTCCATTATAATATATATGTTATATAGGTATCATAATTTCATTAATCACATTATTTATAAATTCCGTGTTTGGCATGAAAGAGTCACATCACATGAGGGAACGGTAGTCCACATTTCCTCAGATGAAATTATCGCAGTTCCACAACCTGAAAAGCATAACGATGTGATTTAAAAATAAAATTCAGAAGCATATATAAAAAATAAAAACCATATATATCATATATCAATAACATTACATCATAATGGACACTATGAAAGGTGTTAAAAGATGATTGAACAATCATCGTTTCATGAGGTAGTAATTCGCCACCCACAGAAATAGTATGTTCTTTAACCATTAGATGGAGGTGTGTGTAAGTGTTGGTAGAATCAATATCATAACAACATAATAGTATATCTAGGATAATGGTGTTATTATGGGATCAAATAATAAGAAGATAGTGTTGAGTGAAGAAGGAAAATAAACGGAAGAAACTAGAGAGAGGACATTACCCCTAAATCAGGTAACTCATTTTTATTTGACCCAAAGGCTTCATTGGAAATACTTATGACCAAAGTGAAGCTAGTAAGAGTAATATAAAGATTTTTAGAGATAATATATGCATAGTTTGGATGATCCAAGGGCTAGAGAGGTGTTGGGAAGGGGCTAGAGGTTGGAGCCTATTATAAGAGGGGGGAGGGTCACTTTTGTAAAGTCTTGAAATGTTACTTTATTATAAAATGATTTTCGGATTTTAAATGTCCCACAATGATATATTTAAACTCTATGGTGATAAAGGATCTAAATACACCCATCCAATAGGTTTTAGACAAGTGTAAGTCTTAGATGATACCTTATCTTTTCATTTTATTTAAACCATTCATTAATGAGTTAATCACTGCATCATAATGGTGTCATAATTAAATTTATTTATTTAATGTCAAAAAACAAAAAAATACCATGATGTAGGAAATATGTTTTTATTTCCCATTACTACTTATATTCTATGAGATCATTTATGTAAATAAAATAAAAATTGTTTTAATTAGGATTTACAAACCCTAGTTATATTTTGCTTATTTTTAAAAATAATAGCATAATAATATAAAATTACCCCATCATGTGTCCACATATTCTTTATTGAGTCATGGATTACCATGTGATGCTTTTTACCAGACATGAGGGCTCATGGAGTCACATCGGCAGAGAAGTTGTTGTCGCTACATACATAAGACAAAAACATTCCCTATTGTCATTTCGTAAAATGCTTCGTGTGAAAAGATTTATTTTGAATGAAATTAAAATCCAAAAGGGTTTATTATACATCTAATTAAAGAAGGTCATATATGAATTGAATTATGCCTCAACAAAAGATATTGACACGAAGTCCCTTGCATCAAGTCCGACTTGTCTTGTTCGTTTTTTTTTATTCCTGAATAATAAAAATTGGTCCATTTATAATTGATTATGAACTTCTTTTAAAGATTATTATGCAATTCATATCAGATATTATCATTTTATAATACTATGTTAATTATGGGAGTTCATATCATACTTTTTGTCGATGTTCAGTACATGAGTCAGCAATGACCTTATTTTAAGAGAATTGTCCATGTAGTTTTTAGTACATCATCTTCGGGATGGTTTTCATGAATTAAATATCATATATATCCATTATATATTTATTTAATAATATTCCATAATATTTTTAGATAATAAATTAAATGTACCATTCATGTAGATGGTATGTCATACGTACGCATGACCGCTACTTTCATTTTTTTCATATTAATGGACTTTAAAACTAAATGAGACATAGATATATTAAAAATACAGTATAATATATATGTTATATAGGTAAAATAAGTTCATTAATTACATTATTTATAAATTACATGTTGGGAATCAATGAGTCACATCACTTGAGGGGGCGGTTTTTCACACTTCCTCATATGAAATTATCGCATTTGAACAACATGCAAAGAATAATGATATGTTTTAAATTTAAAATATAGAAGCATTGAGAGTATATAAATAAAATATATATAATATATAAATATAGTACCATAATAATGTCCATAATGAGAGGTGTTAAAAGTATGTTGAACAATCATCATTTCGTGAGGCAGTAATTCGCCACACACAGAAACAATATGTTCTTTAACCAATAAACGGAGGTGTGTGTAAGTTTAGGTATAATCCTTATCATAACAAAATCCCAGTATATTGATGATACTGTTGTTATTATGGAATAAAATAATAATAATATAGTGGTGAGTGAAGAATGAAAACAAAAGAAAGATACTTGAGATAAGACATTGCCTCTAAATCGGGTAACTCTTTTTGATTTGAGTCCAAGGATTCCTTGGAAAGACTTCTGCACAATGTGAGGGTTCTAGGAGTAATATAGGGATGTGTAGAGATAATATGACCTAATTTTGGATGATCCAAGTGCTTGATAGGAGTGGGTAAGGGGGTAGAGGTGAGGGCCTTTTATTTTAAAATGGTTTTCTGATTTCAAAGGTCCCAAAATGATATATTTTTAGGATAAGGTGATATGGTTACGAAATCCACCCTTCCAATAGATTTTTGACATTTTTATGTCATAGAGTTTACATTATCTTTTCCATATATGCAAATCATTCATTAATGACTTGGTCACTTCATTATCATGGTGTCATAAATAAAATTATTTATTTAATGTCAAAAAATTATAAAAAAATATCATGATGTTGGAAATCATTTTAGTTTTTCGATGACTATTTATAGTATAAGATATCATTTAAGTAAACAAAATTAAAATTATTTTACTTAGGATATAAAAAAAATTGTTAAATTTCTCTTCTTTTTAAAAATAATGTCATAAATGTCACTATCACACACATGAGACTTCATGGGCCCTCATGTTTGGTAAATAGAATCCCATGGTAGGCCATGACTCAAACAAGTGGATTTGGACACATGTTGGGGTCATTTTATATTATTATGATATTATTTTATTACACTTAACTACATGATTACTAATTAATCAAGGCAATTAAAGATAATTGTTTTCATTACTATTCATATTGTTCAAAAACAAAAGAGTCTTAATTAAATATTTTGGACGTTTTGATTCCAAATGTTGAATCCATTTTACAAAATTCTAAACATAAAAATTGCAGTAAATAATTTAAAAATAATACCCATTGTTACAACAAAAGTCTGTTTGTAAGAAGTAAAATTCATCAACAGATTGACATATTTTTAAATCCGATTGAAAAGTGAAATTACTTCTAATAAACAACATTATATTAAGTGATAAAAATTTTATTCAATTACACTTTAAAAAAAATAATGTTATAAATGTCATTATTACACCCATGTGACTCCATGGGCCCTCAAGTTCAGTTAAAAGCTTCCCATGGTCAGTAATGACTCAAACAAGAGGATGTGAACACATTATGGGGTCATTTTATATTCTTATGATATTATTTTATTACCCTTAACTACCCGATTACTAATTAATCAAGATAATTAAAGATAATTACTATTGTTACTATTGATAATGTAAAAAAACAACAGAGTCTTAATAACATAATTTGAACCTTATGATTCCAAACATGGAATCCATTTTATGAAATTCAAAACACATAAATTGTAGTAATTAATTTAAAAAATAATTCCCGTTGTCAAAACAAATAGCATGTTTTTAAGAAACAATATCTATCAAAATATTGACAATTGATTATATCAAATTTCAAAGTGAAGTTAATTATAATGACCACATGTGGATTAAATGGTAAAAATATATTCTAATTACTCTTTAAAACCAATTAAGATGTCAATCTTGCTATATAATTAAATTAGATGAAAAAGCAGTTTTGAAGTAAAATGCATTATTTTTCACTATTTATTAAAGAATGGACATTGTTAGAAAAAGACCAAAAATTTATCCAAAGTAAATTTCAATGTCCCATTTCTAAAGAATAATTCTATTTTTAGAAATATATATTATAATATTTTCAAATGTAATATTTAAAAATGGTTTTCCATCAAAAGGCGGTAAAAAATTATTTTAAAAATATTAGAGTATTCCATTTATAAGATTGGATTAATTCTCATTTAAAGCCTCTAAAACACTATATAATTCATAAATAGAGATAGATATAAAAATATATTATTCTTTACTTACTTGGGATTTTATATCCTTCCCCCCATTAAGAAGTTGAATCCTCTCAATTTAGTTACATATCGAATAAGTGGGGGTATTTTTCCGTCATTGTATTTTCAGATTCCCATGTTTCTCCTTCTATCATTTAGTTTTGCAACAAAACATTTACATGAAAAATCACCTTATTCCACAACAATTTCTTCCTGTTGTCAAGAATATGGACCGTTTGTTCTTCATAATATAGATTTACTTCCAACTAAACAACCTCCGGACTCAAAAAAATGAGATAAATCTAGCATGTACTTCTTTAACATTGAAACATGAAAAACGTTATGTACCTGTGATAAACTCGGAGGTCAAGCCACTCGGTATGAAAATGATCCATCTCCCTCAATAATTTAATATGGTCCAATAATCCTTGGACTCAGCATTCATTTCATACCATATCGCATCACACTTCTCCACAGAGAAACTTTGCGGAAGACATGATCACCTAACTTAAAAGAGGGATCCTTCCTCATGTTTTCTGAATAACTTTTCTTCCTGCCATGAGCTGTTCTCATGTGTTTCTGTATCAGCTGAACGTTTTCTGCCAACTTTTTTACCAATTCAATTCCCATCAACTTCCTTTCACCCATTTCATCCCAAAAAGCTGGAGTTCGACACCACATCCCATATAATGTCTCAAATGGTGCCATATGTATACTAGAATGAAAACTATCATTATGAGAAAACTCAACCAATGATAGATGTTTGTCCCAACATCCATGATAATCCATCGAATCAGCACGTAGAATATCCTCCAATGTTTGAATTGTTCATTCTGACTGCCCATCTGATTGAGGATGAAAAGCTGTACTGAAATTTAATTCAATTCCCAACAACTTCTGAATGCCACTCCATAAGTTAGAAGTAAACCTGTGATAACGTTCAGATAAAATTGAGAGGGTAACTCTGTGTAACCTCACTATCTCTTTAAGATACAAATGAGAAATTTGATCTAGGGAAGAAATTATATCATATAGCAAGGAAATGAGAAGATTTAGTCAAGCGATCAACAATAAACCAGATTGCATTATTACCTCTAGCTGTCTTCTGTAATCCCACAATGAAGTCCATGGATATATTCTCCCATTTCAACTCTAGCACTGGTAAAGGCTGAAGCATCCCTTTCGGCAACATCCTATCTGCTTTAACCTCTTGAAAAGAAAAAAACATCAATGTAAAATCATTAACATCTCTTTTCATTCCATATCACCAGTAATACTCCCAAAGATCTCTATACATCTTAGTACTGCCCTGATGAACATAAAATGGAGAACTATGAGCTTCAAATAACAACTCCCACTTCAACTGTGAATCATAAGGCACTCAAAATATCTTCCCATATCTCAAAACACAATCATTATCAATGTTGAATTCTGGTAACATACCCTTCTGAATGAGTCACATCATTATAGGGGGCGGTAGTCCACCCTTCCTCAGATGAAATTATCACTGTTCCACAACATGAAAAGCATAATGATGTAATTTATAAGTAAAATTCAGTAGAATATAGAAAAAATAAATACCATATATATCATATATATATATATATATAAAGTGAAATCATAAAGGCGACCATGAAATATGATTAAAGAAGATCGAACAATAATCATGTCAAGAGTTTGTAATTCAGTACCCATAGAAAGAGTATGTTCTTTAACCATAAGATAGAGGTGTGCCTAATTTTAGGGAGAATCCTTTTCATAACAACATCCTAGTATATTGAGGATACTTGTGTTATTATGGGATAAAATAATAAGAATATTTTGGTGAGTAAGAAGGAAAATAAAAGGAAGAAACTCGAGAGAAGACAATACCTCTAAAATGGGTAACTCTTTTTGATTTGATCCAAAGGCTTCCTTGGAATGACTTATTACCAAAGTGCAGAATCTTGGAGTAAGAGAGGGAAGTGGTGAGATAATATGAGCAGATGTTGGATGATCCAAGGGCTTGAGAGGTGTGGGTAAGGGGGTAGAGTTGGGTACCTTTTATAAGAGGGAGGAGGGTCACTTTGAGAATGTCTTGAAATGTTACTTTATTATAAATTATTTTCTGATTTTAAAATCCCCACAATGATATATTTCAAGGATTAGGTGATAAGGGATATAGATTCCCTTCGAGCTGAACTACCTCTGGACTCAACACATGAGATGGATCAGGCATGTACATCGTTAATATTGAAACATTAAAAACATTATTAACCTAAGATAAACTCGAAGGTAAATCCACTCAGTGTGAAATGTTTTAAGTGCAATGAGATTGGTGATTATGCAAATGAGTGTTCTACAAAGAGCTCGAATGATGGGAAGCAGTCAGACTACAAGAAGAAATGTGTGTTGTAATCCTTTGCAATTACTTTAGCAGATATTGGGTCATGAAATGGGTAATTGATATATCTTTAATCTAAGGATACTGTCTTTGTAAGGGACTTCTTCTCAATCTCATTTTGTTGAGGCATACTTCAATTTATATACGACCTTATTTTATTATTGTATAAAAAAACCATTTGACTTTTAATTTCATTCAAAATTAATATTATTACATGAAGCGTTCTACTAAACGGAAAAAGGAATGTTTTTGTCCTATGTATGCGGTGACAACAACTTCTCTTCTGATGTGACCATTATTTAAGTTTCGTATTCCTCTACAAGCCACAAAAATTTTTAAATGAAAAATAAATACCATGTTATACTTTATTTCCATATTTAAAATTGTTTTGATAATGTTTTTATTATATCAATGAGTTGTATTGATAACTTGTGATTGAGATGTTGAACTGTTATGGTCTCTTTATGCGTGTTTTATGTGATAAGATTTCATTATGGTTCTTGGGAATTTTATATGAAGACGAGTGGTTCTGTGATAATATAAGGGTAGGTGAGATCGAATTATCTCTCTAATTAATTGGGTAACACGAAGTTGTTAAAATATAATGTTTCTATAAAGAGATTTTGGGAATATACTATGATGGGTATTCAAAACATAACCATGAGGGTTACTCCCTATGTAAGAATGTTATTAATGACTCAAGTTACCTTAATGTCTTATAATTTATATGAATTATTTATAAATCTTATGATTTCATGAGGTATGCTAAAAATCTTATGTTATATATATATTGATGATCTAATGTTCTTTTCTTTGTGTATCCCTTACTGAGCTTTTTATGCTCATCCCACATTTTTGAAATGTTTTTCCTTGGAAATAAAGTGGAATAGGGTCAAGGATGGGATCAATGATATCTCATGCTATCTAAAACATGGAACTAGACATGAATATTTTGTTCTAGTGTTTTTATATTGTGAAAAAATGGAAACTGAGTAGATGTGTCTACTTTGTAATCATTGAGATGTAATAGTTATCTCTTAATTCAATAAAACTATAATCCTAAAAAATCCTCAATGTGAATCCACCCATCCAATAGGTTTTAGCCAACTGTAAGTCTTTTATTTTACCTTATCTTTTCGTTTTATTTAAATCATTCATTAATTAGGTAACCACTACATCATCATGGTTTCATAAATAAATTTATTTATTAAATGTTTAAAATTTATAAAAAAATACCATGATGTAGATATATTTTTAGCATTAAAATGAATTCTTATAGTCTAAGATAACATTTATGTAAACAAAATTAAAAATCTTTTTACATCGGATATATAAACTTTTATAATATTTCTATTCATTTTTAAAAAATAATGTCATAAATGTCACTATTACACCCATGTGACTCAATGGGCCCCCAAGTTTGGTAAAAAGATTCCCATGGTCGGAAATGACTCAAACAAGTGGATGTGGACACATTTTGGGGTAATTTTATATTATTGTGATATTATATTATTACCCTTAACTACTAGATTAATAATTAATGATGATAATTACAGATAATTATCGTCGTTACTCTTCATAATGTCTTAAAACAAAATAGTCTTAAATACATAATTTGGACCTTTTGAGCTCGGGTCAGCCACCGACTCTAAATGTTCCCAAAACCTCCACAAAAGAAACACTTCGGTCCTGGGCTCGTGACAAAGGGATGAGGACCCGAAGATCTGAACGGGACTTTCTGGGGCATGCTCCCCACTGGCCTGAATATGGAATGTCCCATCATAGGTGACCTGCTGCTGACTGCCATCCCCTTCAACGATCTCGGCTGGATCCCCTCTCGTGGTGCACCTCCCTGTGAGTGCATCCTCTATACATCCTCTTCCTTCTTCTGTACTTCCAAGTATGTCAGAAGAGTGAAGGGGGTGAAACCATATCGGAGCGAAGGATAAAGCGCCTCCTCCAAACGTCTCAACCGAGACTCTGCATCTGGAATGACATCCAGAGCAAAGCGTAAAATATCCTGGAACTTGATCCCCAACTCTTGTACTGACATAATTTCCTGCTGGAGGGAGATTAACTCATGTCACTTATCCTCATTGATCATGGAAGAAAGGAATTCCTCTTAGAATTCCTTCTCAAAGTCTGCCCACAGAACCTCTTCCTTTGTCCTCTCTTCTAGGTAGAGCGTCAACCACTAACATGCCGCACCTCTCAGCTGACTGACTGCTAGAGGAACCCAGTACTCCCTCGGAGCACGTATCAAAGTAAAAGTGATCCCAAGATCCTCAGGCCACCCCCTGCCTCCATATCCGACGTACTACCCTCATAAATCTTGAGGGTTTGTCACTCCATTTAACGGAGAGTCATCTTCCATTGGATATCTTCCTCCTCTCGGTCAATCCTCAACTGATCATCTGCCAAAATCTTCTGGGCCTCGTCTGTCTGAGCCACCCAGGGGCGATGCCCAGGTGCCATAGTTGTACGGTAAACAAAGATCGCCTAACCCCATGTAGTATGAAAATTTCTCAAGGTTTCATTTTATCATTTTATTCAATTTCATTCTTAAAATACCCAAATCAAGTAAAACAAAATAATGATGATGCATGTCCCTTCCCGAGGGTCTCTACCCTGCAATTAATATAGTCTCACGTGGTTGTTCGGTATTCTTAGAGTCCTTTCATCAGATCATGGGGGCCCTAAAATATTTTGTCCTAGCCGGTCTTCCCTGGCCTATGTCACGCACCATGTTTAACCAACACTATTACCCTACCATCCCATGCAATCCTCACTCTTCGTAACTCCAGACTCCATCCTATCTCTCAATCTCCCTCTGATACCATTCTGTCATGACCCCCTTCCATCAAAGATGCCCCTCCTGAGCTGTAAATGGTGAAAGGGAGATAATGACCCCCGAGTCCCGCCTTCAGTAGGCCTTGGGGTGGAGACTAGCACCAATGGAATGAGTTTTCACAAATATGGAATGAATTACCCTTTTTTTATTTAAGACTGTGAAGTAGGACAAGTCAACCACCAAAAAGGAAAAAAACAAGTTTATAGAAATAAACCCAAACCAATCCCACTTCCATGTTTAAACAATTATGAAACAATGTAAAAGTACAAGAACGATCAAAAGTACAATACCAAAAGAAACAAGAGTACAACAACTGCAACAACTCCAACTGTCCCAACTAGTAGGGTCCCACACGGCCCTGTTAGCCCTCTTGGAAACCTGAAAGTAATCATAGTGTGAGCATAAAAGTATACTCAGTAGGGAAACCAAAAGCTCTCATGCACTAGTGGGGAGACATCCTAATTATCAATGTAAACAATAGAAGAATCCAAACCTAAAAAATTGATCTATCCACACAAACTCACCTGCCACGCTCACCAAAAACACATAACAATAGGTAGTAGTATATAAGAACAAGAGTATTGGGTAACCCACACCATTTTCCTCTAGTTAGTTGCTCTTTCTAACGGCGGACATCCTGACGATGCCACACTCTTCCCGCCCACAGACACCTGGGCCTCACAACCACGTATCTCACCCACACACACCTGGGCCTCACAACCACACATCCCACCTGTACACACTTGGGCCTCACAACCACGTATCCCTCCCGCACACACCAGGGCCTCACAACCACAAATCCCACCTGCACGCACCCGGGCCTCACAAACCACAATCACATCCCTGCCCGAACACACTTGGGCCTCATCCCGAGGATTCATAGGAACAATAACCCTTCCCGAAGATTCATGGGCTAAAACCACCCCAAACGAAACCTACACAAAAAGTCAGGGGTGTAAGGTCTCCTCTAGCCATCACAGCCTATGGAAGAAGGAGTATGAATGAGCTAGTAAATAAAGGGAAAACACCCTCTCCCAAGAAATGGGAGTGTTCGGCACTAAGTGCTCAAAATGGGTGAGGTGCGACAAAACACAAAGATACAGATATATATATATATATGTATACTAAACACATAGCCCAAAATATGGATTCTAAAAGGAGAGACTGATCATGTGCCTCAACACTGGTATCACGAAGCATGTATACAATGATCAACCCCAACCCCATTAAGGATTCCATGTTTCAACAGAATTTGTTTATTAGTTCCATAACTACTGGGCAATTATCCCCAACAAACCATATCAAACATTCGTGAAACACATCCCTACCAGCCACAAATCAAGTTAGATAAGTCACAAGAAACAAAAAACCAACCTTTTTATCATTAAACAAACCCCCTTGACTGTTCCCATGTTTTGTTCATTATCATTCCCCCATTGTTCATTTATCATCTTTCCACTTCCTTTTAACAAAACAACCTATTACTACAACCCTGCTGCCATTATAACCATATCTATACACCATAACACAAACAAGGCTCCTGCCACATCATCGCCCATTTAATACTATCATTTACCACTTCTCTGATGCCCATTCTATCTGTCACAACCCAAGATTCACCCCCCTTTCAAACACCACCTAACTAAGCCAACACCAACATGTTCATTATTCCATTTTGTTCAACTAGGGTGATTACACAAGGGTTACAGATATTTAAATCATCCATCTTTATGTGATTAACCAATTCCACATTCAGTAATATTTTTATCCATAATAAAATCAAGAAGTAGAGGGAAACATTTAATTGCATAAGCAAAGTCCCCCGACAACCATGATTTTCAGTATGAAGAATCTCATTCAATTCACAACATAATATCACAAGATATAAATAATGCAACTGCATTCACAGACATCCCATCCCCATTATATAAGCCAGTTATTATATTTATTAAATAGGTTCAAATGTGTTTCATGTGAATAGGAGGACACCCACCCCGCATGATGCAAAATTTTGAGATATGAAGGAAAGATACCTACCTCAACAGGTTTTGATAACAACGCTCCCCCGGATAAACATTAGAAGATGTTCGTCGGTGTCCGTCGCTTTTGTCAAAACACATCAAAACCTACTTGGTGGAAGCTGGGAAGGAATGGCTGAAGAGAAGACAACAGATCCAAGATCTATAGTTCCACCTCGTCGTTACGATCTTGTGGCCGCTTAAGGATCGTAAATCGGAGCTTGGATGAAGAAGTTGTTGAAGAAAAGAGCCTTCGAGTCTCTTTAGAGAGCTCTGCTCGTGGGAATGGGGAGGAGAGGAGTACTTGGAAAAGAAGGAGAGGACCCATCCATTTATAGGCAAGAAAACCAATAGTACATGGCATGTACATAGCCATTTCACATGGTCACCACATGGCTTCCAACACGGCCTTCAACGCGGAATGCAGCTGTTGACTGTTCAACACATGGTTTGAGGGTAACACGTACATGGGGAGGGACTACACGAAGTGTAGTATGGGATACACGACATGTACACCTTCATCTCTCACGGCAAGGACACGACCTTTAACATGTGGTATACCCGGTGAGGGTGTACATGGCGTGTACTCAAACTACACGGCGTGTACTTACAAAATTCTGGAAAGTGTGGGAAAAGTCAATTTTACCCTTTAGAACAATTCATGTCCTTCTTTTCGATAATGAAATGGGCCAGAGAGGTCCGGGCCATTATAGGTAGTGAGACATGGCCTAAAAATTGGCCAAGAATCTATCCAACTGGCTCTGATATCTTCGGCCTCCTCTATGGTTGTTGCACTACATGAAGTGGTCCCCAGAGTAACCCATGTCAGGTAGTCCATTCCCAGCCATGAATTGGGAAAACTCCAAGATTTCCTTTCTAGGGAACACACCTCTCCCCTTCTTCTCATTCGGATCAGATATGGTATTGAAATCACCTCCAAAAAACTAGGGGGAGGTACCTGGATCAGAGGATTGAAGCCCCTTCAATCCTGAGATCCTTTTGTGGGCCTCACATCATCCATTGATAATAGAGGCAAGAGAAAGGTCATTTCCAGACTTGACATTGGTCATGAGGGATTGGTCATCAGCAATATGTAAATCAATCGAGATGTATTTTTTATAGAAAATCCAAATGTTGGAATTGGACGGGTTTCCATATAGAAAGCCACACATCCTGATTTTGTGGGAGAACTCCCCAATTCTAGAAGAAACCATTTTGGGCTCCAAAACCAAAAAATAGAGGCCTTTGCTGTCCTCGTCTCCCTGACAATGAAGTCAGTTTTTCCATGGCACAAAGACCATGAGTGTTCCAGATGAAGATAAACATCATTGAAATAGATGTTTCCTATATCTAGACCTAGTATATCTTATCCCACTCAAATAAGGAGAAGGCAACTTAGAATAATTTCTACCCTTGGACCTTTTGTAGATTCCAGAGGGAGGAAGTAGGGGATGCTGCACCTGCGTGGAAGAGAAAACATTCCGTGAAGGGATAGAATCCATGGTTCCTCTAACCTTGGCTCATCCTACCTCTACTCATACTATCTCTCCACATCCCCCTCGTACTCCTAGAAACCTCACTTTGGGCATATGTCTTTCCAAGGTAGCCTTTCGCTCAAATAAAAAAGAGTTACCCAATTTAGAGGTAATGTCTTCTCTCGAGTTTCTTCCTTTAATATTCCTTCTTCACTCACCACTATATTCATATTATTTGATCCCATAATAACACCTGTATCCTTAATATAATAGGACGTTGTTATGATAAGGATTCTACGTACACTTTCACAAACCTTGATCTAATGGTTAAAGAACATACTGTTTCTATGGGTGGTGAATTATTGTCTTAGGAAATGATGATTGTTCAAACCAATTTTAACACCTTTCATGGTGGCCATTATGATGTCACTGTATTTATATATGATATATATGGTATTTATTTTTTCAATATTATTTTTAATTTTATTTTTAAATCACTTCGTTATGCTTTTCATGTTGTGGAAGTGTGATAATTTCATCCAAGGAAGTGTGGACTACCGCCCCCTCAAGTAATGTGACTCGTTCATGAAAAAAAGGAATTTATAATGAATGTGATTAATGAACATATGTTACATATATAACATATATATTATACTGGAATTATAATATATATATGTCTCATTTAGTATTTATTCTTTTAATATGATAAAGAAATGAAAATAGCGTTCATGCATACGTATGACCTACCGTCTCCCTGAACAGTGCATTTCATTTTCTATCTCTAAATGTTATGAAATAGTATAATATGAATCTATACTAGATATATATGATATTTAAATCATTAATACTATTCTAGAGATGATTCACTTATAACTACGTTGGCAATTATTTTCAAACAAGTTCCTTTTTTACTCATGTATCGAACATCGACAAAACGTATGATTTAAACTCACGTACTTAACTAATTATTATAACATGATAATATGTGACATGAATTGAATAATAAACCTAAAATTAAGTCCTTTTGAAACTCTAAATTTACTAATATTTATATTTAAGTAATATAATGAAACTTACAAGACAAGTCGGACATGATGTAAGGGACTTCGTCTCAATCTCCTTCTGTTGAGGCATACTTCAATTTATATATGACCATATTTTATTAGTTGTATAATAAACCATTTTAACATTTACTTTCATTCTAAAGAAATATTTTTACACGAAGCATTTTACTAAACGAAAAATGTAATATTTTTGTCTTTCCTATACCGCGACAACAAATTATCCACTACCGTGACCATTATTTGAGTTTCGGCTTCCTCTACAGGCCATAAATTTTTTTTAGATGATAAATAAATACCATGTTTTCCATTATTTGGGTATTAAAAATGGGTATGATAATGTTGATTATATGAATGTTTTGTATTGATATCTTTTGAATTAAATTTGGAAATGTTATATTTCCATCATTCATGATTTATGTGATACGATTATGTTATGGTTCTTGGACGTTGTTTATGAAGATAGGTGGTTCCATGATTAACTAAGGTCGAGTGAGCCTGAGATTGCTCTCTAATGCATTGGGTAACGCGATGGAGTAAAATGCTAATATTTATCCAAAGTGATTTAGGGAATATACTGTAATGGGTATTCCAAATGTAACCATGTGGGTCACTCCCTACGTAAGAATTTTATGAATGCCTCATACATATCCCAACATAAGAAGATGTAAATTAAAAGACCAAACAAAAGGAAGTCGTTTAAAAAGGGGAGGGAGAAAGGTTTCCATACCGATTTGGGTAACTTTCGAAACGTACACCCCAAGAAAGGACAAAAAAATGTTTACGCAAATAACCATAAATGAAAGTATATTACACAATGTGTACAATAATAGGAAGTACATACACTACTCAAAAGACATAGTGACAAATATAGCATGAATCTCACATGAATAAATATTGAGATAAAAACCCCATACCTCATTGGGATCAATCAAGTAATACGACCAAAAGATAATATGAACCAAATGAATCACAGAATAACATTAATATAAATAGAATAATGATAATATATATCAAATGGAAGTACACAGTACACCACATGCAATAAATAATTAGCGAACATTGGAAATCTCACGGAATTAAAAACGAGATAAGAAATCCCCTTATCTCAAGTCTGACATGTCTAGTTCTTTTCTTTATATTAATAAATAATAAATTTTGTTCGATTTATAATTTTGTAAGGACATCCTTTAAATTTTATTATTCAATTAATTTCACATATTATCATGTTATAATAATTATTTAATTATGTGAGTTTATATCATACATTTTGTCAATGTTCGGAACATGAGTCGACGAGGAACTTGTTTGAAGACAATTTTCGATGTAGTTATAAGGATGTCATCTCCAAAATGGTGTTCAATATTTAAATATCATATATATCCAGTATATATGAATTTAATAATATTCCCTAATGTTTGGAGATAAGAAATGAAATGTATCGTTCATGGAGACAGTAGGTCGTACATACAAATGTATGCTACTTTCATTTCATTTTCATATTAATGGAATTATAACTAAATGAGGCATATATATATATATATATTATAATACCATTATAATATATATGAAATATAGGTCACATAAGTTCATTTATTACATTTTTATAAATTCCATGTTTGGCATGAATGTGTCACATCACTTGAGGGGGCGGTTGTCCACACTTCCTCATATGAAATTATCGCATTTGAAACATCCTAGTATATTGAGGGTAATGGTGTTATTATGGGATCAAATAATAAGATGATAGTGGTGTGTGAATATGGGAAATAAATGGATGAAACTCGAGAGAAGACATTACCTCTAAATCGGGTAACTTTTTTTGATTTGAGCCAAATGATTCCATGAAAAGACTTCTACCCAATGTGAGGCTTCTATGAGAAAAAGAGTGATGTGGAAAGTTAAAATGAGTAGAGTTTAGATGATCCAAGGTCTTAACAGGTGTGGGTAAGGGGGAAAATGTGGAGGCCTTTTATAATAGGGAGAAGCGTCACTTTTGGAAAGTCTTGAAATGTTATTTTATTATAAAATGATTTTTGGATTTTAAAGATTCCACAATGATATATTTCAAGGATAAGGTGATAAGGGTTATAAATACACCCATAGAATAGGTTATAGACAATTTTATGTCTTATATATTACCTTATATTTTCATTTTATTTAAATAGTTCATTAATGAGGTAATAACTGCATCATCATGGTGTCATTTATAAATTTAATAATTTAATGTATAAAAATTATAAACAATTACCATGATGTAGGAAATCTTTTTAGATTTCCAGAGAAAATTTATAGTCTAAGAGACCATTTATGTAAACAAAATTATAATTATTTTACTTAGGATATACAATACTTTGTTATATTTCTCCTCTTTTTAAAGAAATAATGTCATAAATGTCACTATTACACCCTTATGACTCCATGGGCTCTCAAGTTCGATAAAAAGCATCCCATGGTCAGAAAAGACTCAAAAAGAGGATTTTGACACATTTTGGGGTCATTTTATGTTATTATGATATTATTTTATTACCCATAACTACCCGATTACTAATTAATCACGATAATTAAAGATAATTACCGGTGTTACAATTCATAATGTCCAAAAACAAAAGAGTCTTAATTACGTAATTTGAACCTTATGATTCCATATATGGAATCCATTTCACCCAATTCAAAACACATAAATTGCAGTAATTAATTTTAGAAATAATTTCCGTTGTCAAAACAAAAATTTGATTTTATGAAACAATATATATTAAAAGATTGGCAATTGTTTATGTCTAATTTTAAAGTGAAATTAATTATAATGACCACCATTAGACTAAATTGTAAAAATATATTCTAAATAAACTTTTAATCCAAATAAAAGGACAATATAACTATATAATTAAATTAGATGAAAAAGAAATTTTTAAGTAAAATGCATTATTTTTCACTATTCCTTAAAAAATGAAAATTGTCAGAAAAATAGTAAAAATTTTTCCAAAGTAAAAAAATAAATGTCCCAATTCTAAATAATAAGTGTATTTTGAAAAATAGATCTTATATAGTTTTCAAAATATATATTTAAAAATTCTTTTCCATCAAAAGCTGGTAAAACTTTCTTTAAAAAATATTTGAGTATTTCATGCTTAAGATTGGATTTATTCTAATTTTAAACCTCTAAAACACTATCTAATTCATAAATATACATAGATATGAAAATCTGATATTCTTTACTTTCTTGGTATTTAACATCCTTCCTTCCATTAAGAAATTGCATCCCCATAATTTATTAACTTATTTAATAAGTGGAGGTATTTACCCCTCATTGCATTTTTAGATTCTCATGTTGCCTCTCCAATCATGTGGTTTTTCCACAAAACCTTTACATGATGTATCACCTTATTCCACAACACTTTCTCCCTATGGTCAAGAATCTAGACTGGTTATTCCTCATAAGATAAGTACTCTTCCAACTGAACTACCTCGAGACTAAAAACATGTGATGGATCTGAAATTCACTTCCATAACATTGAAACATGAAAGACATTATGTACTTGAGATAAACTCTAAGGTAAAGCCACTCGGTATGCAACTGATCCAACTCTCTCCATAATTTCATACGGTCCAATGAACCTTGGACTCAGCTTTCATTTCTTACCCAATCACATCACACTTTTCCATGGTGAATCTTTGAGGAAGACATGATCACCTACTTCAAAAGAGTGACCCTTCCTCCTATTATACACATATCTTTTCTACATACTCTGAGCTGTTCTCATGTGTTTCTGTATCTTGTAATCTTTTTCTATCATCTTTTCTCCCAATTCTGGTCCCATAAACTTCCTTTCACCCACTTCATCCCAAAAATCTGGAGTTCGACACTGCTTCCCATATAATGCCACAAATGGTGTCATCTTTATACAAGAATGAAAACTGTTATTATAAGAAAACATAACCAATGATAGATGTTAGTCCCTAATTCACAGATAATCCATAAAAAAAGCACGTAACATATCCTCAAAATTCTGAATTTGTCTTTCTGACATCCCATCTAATTGAGGATGAAAAGCCGTAGTAAAATTTAATTCTGTACCCATCGACTTATGAAGGCCTTTATAAAAGGTAGAAGTGAACCTGGGATCACGATCAGATACAATGGAGAGCGAAACTCCATGTAACCTGAAAATCACATTATGATACAGTCAAGAATGTTGATCTTGGAAAAAAAATATCTCATATAACAAGGTAATGTGCAGATTTAGTCAAGCGATTAACAATAACCTAGATTGCATTATTACCTCGAGGTATCTTCGATAATCCCACAATGATGTCCATGGATATATTCTCCCATTTCAACTTTGGCACTGGTAAAGGCTGAAGCATACACATGAATAATTTCCGCTATTCCTTAATTTGTTGACATGTCAAAAACATCATAGTAAATGGCCAAGGGGCAGCGTGGGAGGCTTGACCGTAAAAAAAACATCATAGAAAAATCAGAAATATCTTTTTTATTAATTCCCACTAGTAATACTCCCAATGATCATTATACATCTTAGTAATGCCCGGATGAACTGAAAATCGAGAACTATGAGCTTTAAATAACCACTCTCTCTTCAAATTTGAATCACATGGCACACACAATATCTTCCCAAATCTCAAAACACACTCATTACCAATTTTGAATTCGGGTAACAAGACCTTCTGAACTAGCTCTACCTTTTTCTGTAACTCACTGTCTTGATTCTGTGATTGCTTTTTTTTGATAGATAGGATTTCATTGATACCAAAAACAAAACAGAATAATTTCATGCACCAACAACTTCCAATCCAAAATTCATCAAATCCTTAACCAAAGGATCACATTCCAAACATAACATGGTTAATGATGAATTAATTTTTTGACTCAATGTATCTTCCACATTATTTTCTTTTCCTGGGTGGCAGTGAATCATGAAATCAAAATCCTTAATTAATTTTAGGCATCTCCTCTATCTCATGTTCAATTCATTTTGAGTGAATATAAAATTTAAACTACTGTGATCAGTATATATTTCACACATCAAATTTTTAAAGAGAAAACAACATCAGCTAATTCCAAATCATGTGTTGGGTAATTTATCTCATGAGTTTTCAACTGAGGTGAAGCATAAGAAATTACCTGGTCATTTTGCATTAGGACGCAACCAAGACCTTTAAATTAAGCATCACTATAGGCAACAAACTCACAATTCCTCAAAGGTATTTCCAATACTGGAGCATTAACCAACTTTCTTTTCAATTCCTGAAAAAAATCTTCACATTATTTTGTCCAGATAATCTTAACACCTTTCCGAGTTAGCTTAGTCAAAGGACTCGGAAAACGTGAAAATTTTTAACAAACCTTCAGTAATAGCCTTCCAAACCAAGAAAACTATGAATATTATTTACATTTTTGGGTCTTGACCATTCTTCAACAAAAATTTTATTTGCAGGATCAACATTTATTCTATCATTAGAAACAATGTGAGCACATAAAGAAATTTGTTGCCACAAAAACTCACATTTTCTGAATTTCCCATAGAATTTATTTTATTTTATGGTTTGAAAAATAATCCTTAAAAGACATTCAATATTCTGTTTACTTTTAGAAAATACCAAAATATCATCAATGAAAACAACCACAAACTTATCCAAGATCATAGGGAAAATTATTTTCATAAGGTCCATGAATACATTAGGTGTGTTGGTTAAACCAAAAGGAATAACTTCAAATTCATAATGGCCATGTCTTGTACGAAACATGGTCTTCAGAATATCTTCTTCCTTTACATTCATCTAATTGTACCCCGATCTCATGTCAAGCTTTGAAAAATACTGAGCTCCCTGGAGCTGTTCAAACAAATCATCGATATGAGGAAAAGGATATTTGTTCTTAACAGTGATGTTATTCAAGGCTCTATAATCAATGAAAAGTATCATTGAACCATCATTATTTTTAACAAATAAGATTGGAGAACCACATGGTGATTTTCTAGGTCGAATGAAAACTTTATCTAATAAATCTTGCAATTTCTCCTTCAACTCTAAAAGTTCAATTTGAGCCACTATATAAGTGGGTTTTGAAATTGGCTTAGCATCTGGAGCTATGTCAATAGTAAATTCAACATCCTGATCTAGTATTATTCTAGGAAACTCATCTAAGATAAACATCCAAAATATCATTTACCACTAGAACATCATTAATCTGAATGGTTCATTTGTTTTAAAAAATCTGTGCAAGGTAACATTCATTTCAAACTATTACAATTTTCTCAACCTCTTCATATGTTATCAACAGTAAGGGTTCATTCTTGTACACAAACTGAAAGTCTTTTTGACATGAAACTTCTATTACACTACGGTCAATCTTAGCATGGTAACCAGAGAGCCAATATGAGATATGAATTGAATAGTAAACATTAAATGAAGCCCTTAAGAAATTATAAATATACCAAAGGTTATTATTAAGGAAAATAAAGAAACTAACAAGACAAGTCATACATGAGTTAAGGGACATCATCTCAATCTCCTTTCATTAAGGCATATTTCATTTCATATACAACCATCGTTTATTAGTTTTATAATATAAAATTTTTTCCTTTAATTTCATTCAAAAGGAATCCTTTTACACGAAGATTTTTCTAAAATTAAAAAAGGAAATGTTTTTGTCTTTCGTATGCGGCGACAACAACTTCTCCACTATCGTGACCATTATTTGAGTTTTGGATTCCTCTACAAGCCATTATTTTTCTAAAATGAAAAATAAATATTATGTTTTACTTTATTTCGGAATTGAAAATGGTTTTGATATTGTTTTTATTGTATCAATGTGTTGTATTGATATCTTGTGATTGAAATGTGGAAATGTTATGATTCCATTATGATTGTTTTATGTGATACGATTATGTTAGGGGTCCTTGGAATTGTTTATCAAGACGGGTGGTTCCTTGATCAACTTAGTGCGGGTGAGCGCGAGATAGCTCTCCAATGCATTGGGTAACACGAAGGAGTTAAACACTATGGTTTCTCCATAGAGATTTAGGGAATATACTGTGATGGGTATTCCAAATGTAACCATGAGGGTGACTCTCTATGTAAGATTGATCTAAATGCCTCATGTTACTTTTATGTCTTATTATTTATATGATTTATTCATGAATCATATGATTTCATGAGGTACATTAAATTGCTTATGTTTTATGAGTAAATTTTGATTTCATTTATTCTTATGTATTCATGGACTAATGTTTTGTTTCCATATTTTAAAATACCATACTGAGATTTTTATGCTCATCCAATGTTTTTGAAATGTTTTTCATAGGTCAATGGAAAATACTTGATATGATGATAGTGTCAAGGAAGTTTCCTGATAGAATAGATGTTTTATTTTAAATATGTTATCTTTGATGGAAAAAATGAATATTGTCTTCTATGTAACCACCTTGATTAAAAGTCGAATGTAATACATGATTTACAATCTAATTCTCTAAAACTCTAAATTTGAAAAGATCCTCAATGTGTATTCATGAAATAACTCATGATTATGTAATGATTAAGGCTGTGACCTTATATGTGGTAATTTTTAACAAACTGGCCTACCTCTTGGGTTGAATCATTTTAAATACACTAAAGCCTCTACTTAAACCCCTCCCCCTCACGGACATCCACTTGCTCCCAAACTCTTCTCGATCTCCCCACCAAATCCAGCAATCATACCCCTCGTTCGAGCTTCCTCCTCATGCTATGTAAGGGTGATCTATTTTCATGTTTTTGAAAATTCAATCCTTACACCTCAGCATATATATATATATATATATACAGTTTATGATTGCACATATAAACACACCATACAAACCCTTCGATTTAAACAGAGGGTTTCAAATGTGTTTGCCTTCGTATCTACAAGTACAAAGGGATACCCCCACCATTTTTATTATTTAAAACCCGATGCACACACACAATGTGTATTTGGTTATATGATATGTATATATATAAAAATATATATTTTTAGTATAGGCCTCATTTCTCCCCTGTTTTAAAAACTTCGTGTATGGATTTTGAAATGCTATTTCCCTAAAAAGAATTAATGGTTTTTATTTCCAGTGTGTTTCTGTTTATATAACCCATATGATAAAATATGTGTATATATAATTTTATATATGTTTAGGTATACACCTTAAAAATATCTTAGTTTAAGGGATTACAAGGAGGATGTATATGATTATTGTTTTATCAAGTATTTAAATAAGATTTGTTGTGAGAGGTTTTTCTCTTCATAAATACCATTACATATCTTATATATATATATATATATAGTTGTTTAAGAATACATATATATAGGTAACCAATAAAAATATATTTCTATGATTTCTATATAATTCATTATTTTATTGTAGAGACCCTAAGTTTAACGTACATGAACATTACATTACTTTTGCAGAATACTTAATACATAAGAAAAACAGACACACAAGGACCGTAATAGTTTAGTGTCTTTGGAAACTCGGAATAAAATCTTCTAATCGTGGTGAAAGATCTTCAAAATCTCCTAATAATGATCTCCCTTCTTTTTTTTCTTACCTAAAACCTTTCTTTCATCCTGGGGAAAAGAAATCACAAAAGGGGTGAGATCAAATGCCCAGTAAGGGTAAACATAGAGAACATAAAACAATCCATAAAAATTTGAATGCAAAAAGTTGATCAAAAAATCTAAACATCAAAATCTTGAGCAAAGACAAGAATCTTGGAAGTATGCGAGGCATATATCATAAAGAAACATTAATAATGATAGAATATCATGGGAATAAAACATGTAATGGTGGCAACCATTCAGCACATGTCATGATTTCCATAGTAATCATGGCATTGCTGCCTTGACCATCTTAGTGGACAAAGTCCCATTCTGAATCGAGTTCACTCCTCGTTTCAGTCCTGTAACACTGAACCAGATTAACTTACCATTCTAGCCATGTCTATCTCATGAGATATAAATCATTACCCAATGCATTGGAGGGAGATATAGGTCCCACCCATCTCATAATGAAATCATTCTTACTTGTGCCACAAAATAATCATACATCATTCATAATAACCCAATGAATAAAATGGGATTCATAAACATCATCCCAACATAACATAAATCCATATAAATGAAATTGATATAATTTCATAATAAGAAAAGTGAAACCACGTAAATAAAAGAGAAATTGTACTTAAAACATACACATATGAAATAATTTCATTTTAGATGGAAAATGGTTTTGATAAAACAATTGAAATGGATTCTTGAGGAAAATATCCTTTCTTCTTTAAAATCATTTTTCTTTTCACAAAATGTCATTAATTTTTAAAAGAAAATGATTTTCTTGAAAATTGACATGAAATCTTTTTTTAGGAAGCTTCATGAAAATATGGCATTATAAAACTGTTAAAATCTTTTCATGCCGTAAAAGTTAAAAAACATTCTTCTCGTACTTTTGTCAGAAAAGTCAAAAATTCCCTCGTACGAAAAACGACAAAATATTCATTTCATATCTTTTACTAAAAATATCACCTAAGGGTAAAATTGGATTTACAAAATTGTATAAGGAGATAAATATTACATATTGAGGAAACATGGATGTTGATGATAAAATACACCCCAGTAAATACCAAAGTATAAAAAATCTCGGATAAAATGAGATTGTGATATTTTCCGTTACCTTAGGTCTGATTTGATTCGTAAGTGTCCGAAACTCCTTTATAATAATTTAAATAATGTCATTGACTTATTACAGAATCATACTCATTGTTATGATATCATATATGGTTCACTTATGACTTTATATTACCCGTTCTTTTGTAAATTCCATGTTAAAGAGCGTTTTGGGTAAAATCGTTTCTTTTGTCGTCTGTGTTTTGACTTGTAATTATTAATATGATTACATAGATCGTGATTACTTAATTCCAGATTATAAAACATGATTTATATATAATATATATATTCAGAATATACATATAATATATCATTAAATGGAAATAAATACACCGTTCATGGAGACAGTAGGCCGTACGTACGCATGAACGCTGTTTTCGTTTCCTTATTGAGTTGAATGGAATTAAGTAGATGAAATACATATATATACACATAAATACAGTATCATTATTATGTCATATATTTCATGATTACTTATTATATATAATTTATAATCATTCATAAATGTTTAATATGGAGAATGAATCGCATCGCGCCGTGGAGACGGTAATCCAGACATACGCACGAGCGATGATATCGTTCTCATGATCGTGAAATTGTATTGGAGTGTATGTATACTATTTCAGAATCAATATCACTTTAAAATAATCATATATAGTTATTATTTACACCATTATACCCATCCATGTAAGGTGGTGGGGTAAAATAGATTACACCACGGCGTGGAGACTGTATTCCGGACGTACGCATGCACTGTGATTTCTTTTTCCGTAGGATGGATAGATTGTGAAATAGGGTTGTTTCATACAGATAATAACATATCAGTATATGATTGATACTGATGTTATTACTTCATAATGAAACAAACTCAGAAGAAGAAGTGGAAGAATAAATAATGTTTAAAGCATCTGTAACGGACATTACCTCTTCTTTGAAGCGCCTTTTTGAGTCCTCCTCTTAGGGAAATAACATTGGACTTTGAAGATGACCAGAACCTCTAGGATGTTTCTAGGGAAGTTTAGGAGAGATATTGGCATGGTTGGGCTGAGCTTTAAGGCTCAATGTGGTGTGAGGAAGAGAGGGAGGAGGTTCCCTTTTTATAAGGGAGGAGAGGGGCACCTTTGAAATAAATAAAAATATTATTTTATTATAAAGCCAAATTCGGTTTTAAATAGATCCAAAATGATTTATTTAAAATATAAGGTGTGGATGGGTCTAAAACCTCCCATCCAATAGAATTTATACAAGTTTAGGTTCCTATTTTAACCTTATCAGTTAGATTTAACATTTAGTAAAATAACATTACTTTTACCATGTCTTCCTGTGTTCTTATACTATAAGGTTAATAAACTTACTATAACAAGCAAAACGAACCCCAAGTTGTTTATTATTAATATATATAGCCTTATATAAGTTATTTTTCTGATCCTTGGATTTTTAGGAATAAAATAACAATTAATAATATAATATTTGTTTTAATAACTATTTTATGTCAATTTTGACACTATTTAGTAATTGATTTTTGTAAAAATCATAACAGAACGATTAGTTCGAAAAAAGTTAATTGAATCAATACCGACATGTCATATTAACCTAGAAAATTAGTGTAATTCATAAAAATTCCCAAATTACATTTATTTGGGTATTTATAACATCAATTATGTCAATATTTCATTAATAAGATAATTACTGCATCATCTTTGTGTCATAAATAAATTAGATTATTTAAAGTCTAAAAATTACAAATAAAATACCATTATGTAGTAAATCTATTTTGATTTCCAATGGATATTTATAGTCAAATTTATCTTCTGTATAACCCTATATTAAAAATGTTTTACTTAATAAATTTTCATTTTAACTATTTTAACCCTTCTTTAAATAAATTAATATTAAATGTCCTAATCTAATCCAAGTGGTCCTAAATGGTCATATTTTATTCCTAAGGTTGTTTTTGTTCAAATTTCAATTATCTAATAGAATTAGGACATGTTTTAGGGTAATAATAATATCATTTTTACCATTAATTACCCTATTTACTTTTAACCGTGGTAAAATAAGTAAAAAGTTACTATTCACCATAAATTATTTTCATCTCATTAAACCACATTTTACTTACTGACATCAACCATGTCTCTTGGATCTTTTAAATTCCACTCACAGAAGCAGTAAAATAATGTTTTATGAAAAATTCATTTTTTTAACTACCACTTAGTGGTTTCGCTATTCATCAAAAAATGAAAGTTTCCAGAAAAATACAAAAAATTAGGCCTAAGCTATAGTTGATATTATGAACTCAAAAATTATGTCTATTTTATCAAATTCAACACATATAAGTTTAATAAATTAATTTAAAAATTAATTCTCATCGTCAAAACAAATAGCGTGTTCTTAAGAGTTAATAACTATCAAAAGATTGACACTTGTTTATGTCGGGTTTAAGTGTGAAATTACATCAAATGACCAACATTGTATTAAATTGTCAAAATATATTCTAAATATACTTTTAAAACACTAAAATTAATAATTCATCACGACTAATTATTTCATTTAAAAAGGTTGTTTTTAATTAAAATTTATTAATTTTTACTATTCATCAGAAAATGAATGTTATCCGAAAATTACGAAAATTTCACCCTAAGCTAATTTCGATATTCTGAATCCAAAAATGAAGACCATTTTGAAAAATAAAATTTAAAAAATTTCAAAAAGTGGTTATTACTAATCATAACGACTATTTTTAATAATATTTTAATAGCATATCGTTGTTTAGTGAAACTCGGTATTGCGTACTACACACGCTATCGAGGAAAGTTGTTGACTGCATGTAATGCAAGGAAAGTCAAGGATGTGTGTTGTTCAAGCTCCTTTTGGTGTAGCATACAACACAATACATTAATGAAATTAAAAAAGAATATTTTTCATAAAATCTCGGGGTGTTACATTCTACCCCCCTTAAAAGGAATTTCGCCCTCGAAATTCGTTGGGGTTTTAAATCATTTACAATTTAAAGAAACCCACATCGTAAAAAGGAATTATAAAACTTAATTTTAAAAACTAACGTATAAAATGTAACAATTACCCAAAGTAACTCATCACTGGTTTTCCATATAGGAGAACCTAGTTGAAAATATGGATATGGAAGAAAAATCTAACCATTACGTTCTGATGGAGAGTGGTAGAAAACATGGATATGAAAAATCCATCAATAAAAAAGCCATAGATTTCTGACGATCTAAGGTACCATCAGATTCATCGGATATAAGGGCACTAGAACTACATTTTTGGTTCTCAAGATCATTTCCCTAAAGATGATGAAATTGGAATTAGAAGAAATAATTTCGTGATTTTGGTATAGTCTCACCATTGGTCATTATTTGGACAACTTCCACATCATCTCTTAAATAAATGAAGTTGAATTTTTCATTCGTGATGTTTTACTAGATCATGTGATAGAATGATGGGTCATTCCATCTGTCTCAAAAAAAAGTTTAGAAAAGTTATCAAAAAATAAATAAGTCCATCTATAGTGAGATTAATCATATATGGTTGCTAAAATGGACTTATAAATCATATATCAAACTTCTTAATATAATAAAACAAGTTTATACTAAATAGGGACTTCTTGTATGCCAGTGGCAGGCGATAAAGGCCAGTCGCACTTCGGTTGTGGGTTCGATTCTCACAGCCTTTTCCGACGCGATGGGATGTCGCCCATCCTGTAGGTTGTCCATTTTCTAAAACTACATTACTATAATATCGAAAAAACATCTATCCTTAAAAAATACTAACTTATTTCCAACATACTCCATTCCAATCTTTAGGATTATCCAAAATAATGATTTCTAATTTCATATTATAGTGAAAACTATTACCAAAGAGTTCATACAACTAGCATGTTAGTACCATTGTTGATCCCCATATATCATGAGATATGTCTTGTTGGTCACATTCTAATAATTAGAAGGCCTTAATCATGTATTCTCTTGAAAAATGAATACCCATTAAACCTTAGTGAAAACATGAGTGCTGTCAAAAGTTAACTCTTTCCACATACCAAAATCCAAAAATTCCCTATACTCAAACCATGATATCACTTAGTCCTTATAACAATCATGAGCTCATGAATACTGTCAAACATCTCATTATCTTCTTATCCCTTCATTATGCACATATCATTCTTTTTTCCAAAAAAAATCTCAATCACTTTCCATGGTTACCGATACCATAAAATTATTGAAAACCACAATAGACAAATACATAAATATTCCAATATTCAACGATACTATATACAACATTATTTTGGAATCCCATTACATTAACACTTAATCATTCCACCACATCGTTATCATATTCAACATCTCCGATGTTGATCACATATGACTTCCCTTTGTCCTTTTCCTTAAGTGGTTGCTCAGGTCGATCATCACTAACACTTGGATTAGGGTATTTATTAGCATAATGCCTCATTTCATTGCACTTGAAGCATTGAAGTGTTGGTGGTGCATTCTATGTAGTCATTTATTTATTCACATCATTAGAAACCCTTTTTCAATTACTTCGACACTTAGCTGGTCGATGAACTTCTTTTCCACACTTAAAACATTTTCTAGTCCCTTTAAGACAATCTCCACCATTCATCTTTCCACACTTTGAGCATAAGGAAACATTCATCGTCTTTTCACCATTATTATGAGATTTCTCCTTGAACTCCATCTTTTGTTTCTTGTCAAAGCTATGATATGGATAAGTAACACCAACTTTCATTTCTACCTTGATATCACAACGCAAAATTTCTTCATAGCTACTGACATATCTTATAGATAATGCCCTTCGAATATTTGGTTTTAAGCCACTGAAGAATCAATCAACTTTACTTTCAGGTTGGATGATAAATCCAGATTCATACCTTGAAAGACTTGTATAATTCGCTTCGTATATACCAACAGATTCATCACCATTTTTCTTTAGTTCAAGAAACTCCTTCTCCATCGTTTTTCGAAGAATACGAGGGAAGTACTTATTGAAAAATAAGTTCTTTAACTCGTCCCATTCCATGGAATTGATTTCATATCTTGGCCTCGTAATCTTGATAAGATTCCACCATTGATCAGCTTCACCTTTCAAATGATATACTGATAAGATGAATTTATCATGTTCCGAACATTTAAGAACTGAAAATATCTTTTCAGTGTTAATGATCCATTGTTTAGCAACAAGTGGATCAGAAGACCGACTGAAAGAAGGTGGATTTTGCCTCATGAAGGAATCAATGGAATATTGTTCCCATATCTGCTCATTTGGAAGTCCAGAATGATTCATAGCTTGTATAAATATAGAAATAAGATTTTTCACACCATCTCCCATAAATTTTTTTTGTTAAGGAGGACAATCATTGCATTGTCCATTACATTGATCAACACGGTTCCTTCAGGTTCCAGCCATAGTCTAAAACCCAAAACGAATAGTGTGAGAGGCAAAAGTCATGCTAGGTAAAACAACATAATAAAGGGGGAGTACCATTAATATATAAAATATTAGGTTAAATTTTAAGATTGTTACCGTAGTTCACGGACTATATCCTATACGTATACTTTTTTAGGGACATCCCTAGACATACCATAGAAATATCTCTAGGGATCTCACTAAAGTTCTCGCATCCTTGTTTCCAAAGGTTTACTAAACCTTTCCTCTGATACCAACTGTAGAGACCCTAAATCACTTTAAGTACATGGACATTACATTACTTGTGCAGAATACTTATTACATAAGAAAAATAGACACACAAGGACCTTAATAGTATTGTGTCTTTGGAAACTCGGAATAAAATCTTCTAATCGTGGTGAAATATCTTCAACATCTCCCAATAAAGATCTTCCCCCCTTTTTTTCATACCTATAACATTTCTTTACATCCTGGGGAAAAGAAAACATAAAATGGATGACCTCAAATGCCCAGAAAGGGTAAACATAGAGAACATAAAACAATCCATAAAAATTTGAATGCAAAAAGTTGATCATAAAATCTAAACATCAAAATCTTGAGCAAAGACATGAATCTTGGATGTAAGTAAGGAATATAACATAAAGAAACATTAAGAATGACAGAATATCATTGGAATAAAAAAATGTAATTTTGGAAACCATTCAGCACATGTCATGATTTCCATAGTAGCCAAGGCATCGCTGCCAAGACCATCATAGTGGACAAAGTCCAATTCTGAATCGAGTTCACTCCTCGTTTCAGTCCTATAACATTGAACCAGATTAACATACCATTCCATCCATGTCTATCTAATGAGATTTAAATCTTTACCCAATGCATAGGAGGGAGATATAGGTCCCACCCATCTCATAATGAAATCATTCTTAATTGTGCCCCAAAATAAACATACATCATTCATAATAACCCAACGAATAAAATGGGTTTCATAGACATCATCCCATCATAACATATATCCATATAAAATAAATGGATATAATTGGATAATAATAAAAGTGTAACCATGTAAATAAAAGAGAAATTATATATAAAACATACACATATGAAATAATTTCATTTTAGATGGAAAATGGTTTTGATAAAATACTTGAAATTAATTCTTGAGGAAAATATCCTTTCTTCTTTAAAATCATTTTTCATTTCACAAAATGTACATAATTTTTAAAAGAAAAGGATTTTCTTGAAAATAGTCATGAAATATTTTTTTGAGGAAGATTCATGAAAATATGGCTTTATAAAACCATAAAAATCCTTTCTTTCTGTATAAGTTAAAACACATTCTTCTGGTACTTTTGTCAGAAAAGTCAAAACGTACCTCATACGAAAAATGACAAAAGATTCCTTTCATATCTTTTAGTAAAAACACACCAAAGGGTAAAATTGGAATTAAAAAATTGTAGAAGGAGATAAATATTACATATTGAGGCAACATGGATGTGGACGATAAATATTCCCCAGTAAATTCTGAAGTATAAACTATCTCGGATAAAAATGAGATTGCGATATTTTCTGTTACCTTAAGTCCGATTTGCTTCGTAAGTGTTCGAAACTCCTCTATAATGATTTAAATAGAGTTATTGACTTATTAAAGAATCATAGTAGTTGTTATGATATCATATATGGTTCACTTATTACTTTATATTACTCGTTCTTTTGTAAATTTCATGTTAAAGAGCGTTTTGGGTAAAATCGTTTCATTTGTCGTACGTGTTTTGACTTGTAATTATTAATATGATTAATTAGATCATGATTACATAATTCCAGAATATAAAACATGATTTATATATAATATATATTCAGAATATACATATAATAGATCAGTAAACGGAAAGAAATACACCGTTCATGGAGACGGTAGGTCGAACGTACGCATGAACGCAGTTTTCGTTTCCTTATTGAGTTGAATGGAATTAAGTAGATGACATACATATATATACACATAAATACAGTATCATTATTATTTCATATATTTCATGATTACTTATTATATATACTTTATAATCATTCATTAATGGTTAACAGGGAGAATGAATCTCATCGCGTCGTGGAGACGGTAGTCCATACGTATGCACGAGCGATGATATCGTTCTCATGATCGTGCAATTGTATTAGAGTGTATGTATACTATTTCAAAATCAATATCACTTTAATATAATCATATATAGTTATTATTTACACCATTATACCCATCCATGTAAGGCGGTGGGGTAAAAATAGATTACACCATGGCGTGGAGACGATATTCCATATGTACGCACGCGCGGTGATATAGTTTTCCGTAGGATGGATAGATTGTGAAATAGAGTTGTTTCATAAATATAATAAAATATCAGTATATTAGTGATACTGATGTTATTACTTCATAATGAAACAACCTAAGAAGAAGAAGTGGAAGAAGAAATAAAGTTGAACGAATCGGTAACGGACATTACCGCTTCTTTGAAGTGCCTCTTTGAGTCCTCCTCTTAGGGCACTAAAATTGGCCTTTGAAGTTGACCAGAACCTAAAGGATGTTTCTAGGGAAGTGGAGGGAAAAAATTGGCATGGTTTGGCAGAGCATGAAGGCTCAATGTGGTGTCAGGAAGAGAGGGAGGAGGTGCCCTTTTTATAAGGGAGGAGAGGGGAACCTTTGGAATAAATAAAAATATTATTTTATTATAAATCCAAATTCGGTTTTAAATAGCTCCAAATTGTTTTATTTAGAAGCTAACGTAGGGATGGGTCGAATTAATCTCATTAAATATAATTTAGTTATGTTTAGGATCCTATTTTAACCTTATCATTTAGATTTAACATTTACTTAAATAATTTTACTTTTACCGTGTCTTCTTGTGTTCTTATACTATAACGTTAATAAACATACTATAACAAGCCAAACGAATCCCAAGTTGTTTATTATTAATATATATAGCCTTATCTATTTAATTTGGCCTATCCTTAGATTTTTAGGAATAAAATAACAATTAATAATATAATATTTGTTTTAAAAACAATTTTATGTCAATTTTGACACTATTTAGTAATTGATTTTTGTAAAAATAATAACAGAATGATTAGTTTGAAGAAAGTTAATTAAATCAATACCAACATGTCATATTAACCTATAAAATTAGTGTAATTCATAAAAAGTCCCAAATTAAATTTATTTGGGTATTTATAACATCAATTATGTCAATATTTCATTAATAAGATAATTAC
The DNA here is from genome assembly GCA_963277665.1 of Viscum album. Classification (NCBI taxonomy): domain Eukaryota; kingdom Viridiplantae; phylum Streptophyta; class Magnoliopsida; order Santalales; family Viscaceae; genus Viscum; species Viscum album. The sequence goes on along the minus strand of OY728165.1, from coordinate 80,382,916 downwards.
TGCATCAACTTTGTGTCATAAATAAATTAAATTATTTAAAGTCTATAGATTACAAATAAAATACCATTATGTAGTAAATATATTTTTATTTATAATGAATATTCATAGTCAAATTTATATTACGTATAACCCAATATTAAAAATGTATTACTTAATAAATTTTGATTTTAACTATTTTAACCCTTCTTTAAATAAATTAATATTAAATGTCCTAATCTAATCCAAGTGGGCCTAAATGGTAATATTTTATTCCTAAGTTTGTTTTCGGTCAAATTATACTTATCCAATATAATTAAGAAATGTGTTAGGGTAATTATAATATTATGTTTACCCTTAATTACCCTATTTACTTTTAACCGTGGTAAAAAAAGTAAAAAGTTACTATTCACCAAAAATTATTTTCATCTCATTGAACCACATTTTACTTACTGACATCAACTGTGTCTCTCGTAATTTTTAAATTCCACTCGCAGAAGTGGTAAAATTATGTTTTATGAATAATTCATTTTTTTAACAACCCCTTAGTGGTTTCACTATTCATCAAAAAATGAACGTTTTCAGAAAGATACCAAAAATTAAGCCTAAGTTATATTTGATATTATGAACTAAAAAATGATTTCTATTTTACCAAATTCAACACATATCAATTTCATTAATTAATTTAAAAATTAATTCTCTTCGTCAAAACAAATATAGTGTTTTTAAGAGATAATAACTATCAAAAGATTGACACTAGTTTAGGTCTGGTGTAAGTGTAAAATTACATCCAATGACCAACATTGTATTAAATTGTAAAAGCATATTCTAAATATACTTTAAAACCACTAAAATTAATAATTTATCACTAGTAATTATTTCAATTAAAAATGTTGTTTTTAATTAAAAATAGTAATTTTTACTATTCATCAGAAAATTAAAGTTATCCGAAAATTACCAAAATTTCACCCTAAGATAATTTCGATATTCCGAATCGAAAAATGAAGTCCATTTTGAAAAATAAAATTTACATGATTTCAAAAAGTGGTTATTACTATTCATAATTGCTATTTTTAATAATATTTTAATAGCATATCGTTGTTTAGTGAAACTCGGTATTGCATACTACACACGCTATCGAGGAAAGGTCACAATTGCGTGTAATGCAAGGCATGTCAACGATGTGGGTTGTGCAAGATCCTTTTGGTGTAGCGTACAACAGAAGACATTAATGAAATTAAAAAAATATTTTTCATAAAATCTCAGGGTGTTACATTTATATTATGAATTATACATTTGAAAGGTGTGTTTTAAAAATCAATTACTAACATTTATGATCTTCTTTTAAGCCTTATATATATAACTATATAGTTTTATATGTTTATTTATTTCAATAAAAATACGTTTTTTTAGAGAAGAATCCTTATCTATTAATGATATTTTTTATGAAAACTAGGTCTTTGGTTTATGTTCAATTATGTTATAGTTTTAAAACCATAGATTTTATATGTTTTTGTATTTATAGTTACATGAATATTAAACCTATAAAGTTTTTATTTTTTATTAAATAGTTGATATGTAGTAAAAGGTTTTCATAACTCAAGAAATTTTAATGGCCTTGTTTATTTTGTGTGAAAACACAAATATATGCTTGGTGTATATATGGTTATGTAAAAAAAATTTATTTGATAATTTCTGAAAACCTAATTTCAATTAATGTTTGATAATATTTTACCACTCGTGGGATTTTAGTGTTTTTATATGATATTTTTTATTTCTGTGTACATTAATGAGCTTGCATAATTTTAATATTATTATCTAGATTCTCATTTACCACTGGCATTCCATTAATCTTAATGGTCCCTTTGTTTTCAAAAATATGTGCATGGTGACATTCATTTCCATATTTTACATGTTTCTCAGCCTCTTGATACATTATCAATAGTAAGGGTTCATTCTTGTAGGCAAAATGAAAGTATTTTAGAAAAATACTTCCTGAGCTCTAGAAGAATTTCAATGTATGGTAAAAAAAGAGCCAATCGATACCCAAGACAACATCAGACTCTACTAGAGGAAAAAAATTATGGTTTTAAAGTAGGTTCTTTCCATGGATAAGGATAGGAATATTCTAATATATTCTTTTTTTCTCAACATTTCCCCAGGTGTTTTTACAACAAGTTCATGAGCCATTTCTTGAGATAGAATTCCCAATTTAGTAGAAACTTTTTTAGAGATTAAATAATGTGTAGAACATGAATCAAACAAAACATTGGCATAATCTGAAAAAACAAACAATGTACCTGACACCACATCATTTGATGGCCCAATTTCTGCAGAAGTAGTTACAAAGGATTTCACCACACCTTTCTACTTGTAGTCTAACTACTTCCCTGGATTCGAACTATTTGTAGAACACATGATTCCATAAAAACCAATCTCATTTCAAATGAAACATTTCACTTTAATCCTTATCAAAACTCATTTCACTTTTGGCATAAGTCTTTCCAAGGAATCCTTTGTCTTAAATCAAAAAGAGTTAACCGATTTAGCGGTAATGTCTTCTCTCGAGTTTCCTCCTGTTCTTCCTTCATCATTAACCACTATCTTCTTTTTATTTGATCCTATAATAACACAAGTATCCTCAATATAATAATATGTTTTTATGATAATGATTTCTCCTACACTTATACTAACCTTCATCTAATTGTTAAATAACATATTATTTTTGTGGGTGGCGAATTACTGCCTCACGAAATGATGATTTCTCAATATTTTTTTAACAACATTCATGGTGGCCATTATGATGTCAATATATTTATTTATAATATATATGGTATTTTTTATCTATATTATTCTGAATTTTATTTTTAAATCGCATCGTTATTCTTTTCATGTAGTGGAACTGCGATAATTTCATCTGAGGAACTGTGGACTATCGCCCCATCAAGTGATGTGACTGATAATGGAAAACATTGTAATTATAAATAATTTGATTATTGAACTTATGTTACCAATGTAAAATATATATTATACTGGAATTATAATATATATATATATATGCCTCATTTAGTTTTAATTCTTTTAATATGATAAAAATAAATGAAAGTAGCATTCATGTGTACGTACGGCCTAACGTCTCAATTAACAGTGCATTTGATTTTTTATATCCAAATGTTATGGAATAGTATAAAATGAATATATAATGGATATATATGATATTTAAATCATTAATACTATTCTGTATATGATGTAATTATAACTACATGGAAAATTCCGTTCAAACAAGTTCATTTTGGACTCATATACCAAACATCGACAAAACTTATGATATGAACCCACATAATTAAATAATTATTATAACAAGATAATATGTGATATGAATTCAATAACAAAATTTAAAGTATGTCCTTAAAAAATTATAAATTGACCAAAGTTTATTATTCATGAATATAAAGAAATGAACAAGACAAGTCAGTCTTGAGGTAGGGGACTTCGTCTCAATCTCCTTTCGTTGAGGCATAGTTGAATTTATATACAAACTTATTTTATTAGTTGTATAATAAACCCTTTTGAATTTAAATTTAATTAAAAAGGAATATTTTTACATGATGCATTTTGCTAAATGACAGAAGGGAATTTTTTTTTATTACGTATGCGACGACAACTATAACGACCCATACTTTACATAAATTGTTAATACTTCAAAATTGAAGCACACTTATTACAACATATGACAAAACCACAAAGGACCGTATAGGTATAGTGTCTTTAGAAACTGGGAAACATAAACAACTGGTTCATAAATCTTCTACAGTGTTTCCCATTTATTTCATTATATCTAGGGTCCCTTTTAGCATATTCTACTTAATATCCATCTTCCTGACCTGGGGAAAAGAAAACATAAAAGCGTGAGCTCAAATTCTCAGCAAGGGAAAATAAAGGAAATAAAAATCATATCATATCTTTTTGAAAATCATAACCTGCAAAAGAGATCATAATATCTTAACACGGAATAAATCATAGAAGTGAAAATGAGATCCCCATAATCATAACATAAAACTTGAAACATTGTGTCATGCACACATAATCATGGAAAATCATTTCTTGTTAGTCATGACTCATTGTCAAGACTATCTTAGTGGACAAAGTCCCTTTCTGAACCGAGTCACCCTCGTTCCAGTCCTGTTTCACTGAACCGGTATAACCTATCGTTCTAGCCATGTTTATCTCATGAGATATAAAATCTTTACCCAATGCATTGGAGGGAGATATAGGTCCCACCCATATCATAATGATACCATTCTTATGTGTGCCACAAAATCATAAATCATACATCATTTCATAACCCATGTAATAAAAATGGGATTCTTAAACAACATGACATCATAAAACAATTCATATAAGATAAAGGAATTCATAAAAATGTTTCCATCACAACATAATCAAATCCATGTAATAATAGGGATAAAAACAGAACCCTTTTATTATCTTAGATGGAAAATAATTTTCATAAAATATTTGAACTTCATTCTTGAGGAAAATATCATTTCTACTTCAAAAACACTTTTCCTTTCTTAACATGTCATACTATTTTAAACTAAAATATGTTGATTAAAAATAAACTTGAATACTTTTAAAGGAAGCTTCTTGGAAATAATGTTTAAAAATACATTCATGTCGTATAAGTTAAAAAAACATTCTTCATACTTTTGTCGGAAAAGTCAAAAAGTACCTCGTACAAAAAAAACGACAAAAGAATCCTTTCATATTATTTACTAAAAAATTACATAAGGGTAAAATTGGATTTAAACTATTGTAATTGGATGGAAGCAATATTACATATTTAGGGAACATGGATGTGTATGATAAAATACACCTCAGTAAATACCAAAGTATAAACAATCTCGGATAAAAATGAGATTGTGATATTTCCCTTACCTTAGGTCCGATTTGCTTTGTATGTGTCCGAAGCTCCTGTATAATGATTTAAATAATGTTATTGACTCATTCCAGAGTCATACATATTGATATGATATCATATATGGTCATATTCTTAGCTTCTTGTTAGTAATATTTCATTGTTACTTGTTACTCGGGTTTTTATTGCCTTTTGTTCTTATGCGTGTTTTGCCGAATAAATTCTTATTCTTATTTTAAGGTTATAGATACCTTATATCCTGAATGGTATTAGTGTAACATATATCATATTTATTCATTCAATTCATTTATATTATTACTATGTAATGATGATCATGTAGAACGAGTCGCATCACATCGTGGAGACGGTATTCCGTACGTACGCACGAGTGATGATATCGTTCCTATGATCGTGGAACTGTATTGGAGTATATATATATTATTTCAGTATCAATATAACTTTATAATAATCATAAATAGTTACTCATTACACCATTATACCCATCCTTGTAATGTGATGGTGGAAAAATAGATTACACCACGGCGTGAAGACGGTATTCCGTACGTACGCACGCGCGGTGATTTCATTTTTCCGTAGGATGGATAGATGGTGAAATAGGGTTGTTTCATACATATAATAACATATCAGTATGTAAGTAATACTGATGTTATTAATTTATCATGAAACAACTATAGAAGAAGAAGTTGAAGAAGAAAGAAATTGAAAAGATCGGTAATGGATATTACCTCTTCTTTGGAACGCTTCTTTGAATCCTTCACTTAGGGAACTAATATTGGACTTTGAAGAATACCAGGACCTCTAGGATTATTCTAGGGAAGTGGAGAGGAGAAAATGGAAGGGTTTGGCCGAGCTTGAGTGCTCAAATTGGTGTGAGGAGGAGGGGGAGGAGGTGCCTTTTATAAGGGAGGAGAGGGGCACCTTAGGAATATATCAAAATATTATTTTATATTAATGTCAAAATCGGTTTATAATGGTTCCAAAGGGTCTTATTTCGAAGCTAAAGTGGGGATGGGTCTAAATCCTATCAACCAATAGGATTTAGACATGTTTAGGGTATTATTGTAACCTTATCAATTAGATTTAACTCTAAGTTAAATAATACAACTTTTACTGTGTCTTTTTGTTTTCTTTCACTATATGGTTAATACACTTACTATAACATGCCAAACGAACCCCAAATTGTTTATTATTAATATATATATCCTTATCTAAGTTATTTGGCCGAACCATAGATTTTTAGGAATAAAATAACAATTAATAATATAATATTTTATTTAAAAACTATTTTGTGTCAATTTTGACACTATTTGATATATGATTTTTGTGAAAGTCATAAAATAATTATATGTTCGAACCAAGTGGATTAAATCAACAATAATATATCATAGTAACCTATAAAATTAGTGTAATTCATAAAAAAGTCTCAAATTACATTTATTTTGGTGTTTATAACATCAATTATGTCAATATTTCATAAATAAGATAATTACTGCATTATCATTGTGTCATAAATAAATTAAATTATTTAATGTTTAAAAATTACAAATAAAATACCATTATGTAGGAAATTATTTTAGCTTTCTAATGAATATTTATAGTCGAATTTATCGTATGTATAACCCCATATTAAAAATTATTTACTTATTAAACTTTGATTTTAACTATTTTAACCCTTCTTTAAATAAATTAATAATAAATGTCCTAATCTAATCCAAGTGGGCCTAAATGGTCATATTTTATTCGTAAGTTTGTTTTTGGTCGAATTACACTTTTCCAATAGAATTAGGACATGTGTTAGGGTAATAGTAATATCATATTTACCCTTAGTTACCCTATTTACTATTAACTGCGGTAAAAAAAAGTAAAAAGTTACTATTCACCAAAAAATTATTTTTATCTCATTGAACCACATTTTACTTACTGATATCAACCGTGTCTGTCGGATTTTTGAAATTCCATTCACAGAATCGGTAAAATTAAGTTTTATGCAAAATTTAGTTTTTAACCTACCACTTAGAGGTTTCACTATTCATCAAAAATTGAAAGTTTTCAGAAAAATACCAAAATTTCACCCTAGGCTAATTTCGATATTCTCAGTCCAAAAATGAAGTCCATTTTGAAAAATAAAATTTATAAAATTTCAAAAAGTGGATATTACTATTCATAACGGCTAGTTTTAATAGCATATTGTTGTTTAGTGAAGCTCGGTATTGCGTACGACGCAAGCTATCGAGGAAGGTCGCGATTGCGAGTAAAGCAAGCCAAGAAAGTGTTGTGTAGAAAAAGATTCCTTTGATGATTTATATAACATAAAAGTATCGGGTGTTACATTCTACCCCCCTTAAAAAGAATTTCGCCCTCGAAATTCGTCACTTTGTAACAAACAGATGAGGATACTTCTCCCTCATCATATCCTCAAGCTCCAATGTAGCTTCTTCAAGTTGGTGGTTCCTCCATAAAACTCTCACCAATCGAGTGGTCTTGTTTCGTAGGACTTTTTCTCTACGATCCAGAATCTCTATCGGCTATTCTTCATAAGAAAGATCTTGCTCCAGCGGTACAACTTCTGAGCTGAGTACATGTGAAGGATCAGGTATGTACTTTCTCAGGAGAGATACATGGAACACATCGTGAACTTGAGAGAGATTCGGTGGAAGCGCCAATCGGTAAGCTACCTTCCCAACACGATCCAGTATTTCGAAAGGACCGATATATCAAGGGCTCAACATCCCCTTCTTTCCAAATCTCATAACCCTATTCCAGGGAGATATTCGTAAGAACACTTTATCACCCACTTCAAACTCTAGGTCTTTTCTTCGGTTGTCGGCATTACTTTTCTGTCGACTCTAAGCTTCTCTTATGTGTTGTTGAATAGATCTGACCTTTTCTGCCATTTCATCAACGAGATCAGGTCCTAACAGCTTTCATTCCCCAACTTCATCCCAACAAGTTGGAGTCCTGCATTTCTTTCCATAGAGAGCTTCATAAGGAGCCATCTGAATACTGGAGTGAAAGCTATTATTGTAAGAAAATTCCACCAAAGGTAGGTGTTGATCCCAACCTCCTTTGAAATACATAGAGCAAGCTCTCAACATATCTTCTAGGGTTTGAATTCTTCTCTCAAACTGACCATCTGTCTGGGGATGATAAGCAGTGCTGAAACTCAACTCTGTATCCAGATTATGCTGAATACTTCGCCCGAACTTCGAGGTAAATCTCGGATCCCGATCAGATATAATAGAAAGTGGTACTCCATGCAATCTTACAACTTCCTTTACATATATCCTGGCAAGCTGATCTAGAGGGAAATCCTCTCTAATAGGAATGAAGTGTGCAGACTTTGTAAGATGATCAACTACGACCCAGATAGCATTATTGCCTTTGGATGTTTTAGGAAGTCCTGTGACAAAGTCCATAGTGATGTTTTCCCATTTCCATTCGGGTATGGGTAATGGTTGTAACATCCCCTTAGACTTCTGTCTCTCAGCTTTAACTTGTTGAAAAACCAAGCATCGAGAGACATATTCAGCAACATCTCTTTTCATGCCATCCCACGAGAAGTACTCTTTTAGGTCCCTATACATCTTCGTGCTTCCAGGTTGAATAGAGAATGATGAACTATGAGCCTCATCCAGCAGCTCCTTCTTTAATTCGGGGATGGGAGGAACACAAACCCGATTCCTGAACATTATTATCTCATCACAATCAAGGTTGAATTCAGGAACATTTCTCATCTTCTTTTGTAACTCGACATCTTCTTTCTGTGCCTCTTTAATCATCACATGTATAGATGGTTGAACATTCATTTGAGAAAGATAAGATTTTTCCCCTTCCATTATAATTCCAAGATTCATCCTTTGTAAATCCATAAATATTGGATCTTTTGTGATCCTCATCATGGATAAACTAGCATGGTCTTGTCGACTTAATGCATCTTCCACCTTGTTTGCATTCCCAGGGTGGTAATGGATTGAGCAGTCATAATCCTTAATCAGCTCCAACCATCCTCTTTGACGCATATTCAACTCCTTTTGTGTGAAAATATACTTTAAACTTTTATGATCAGTATAAATATCACACCTTTCACCATAAAGGTAATTCCTCCAAATCATTAATGCAAAGATTACCGCAGCCAACTCCAAATCATGTGTTGGGTAATTTTTCTCATGGATTTTCAACTGTCGTGAGGCATAAGCTATCACCATATCATTTTGCATAAGGACACACCACAATCCCTTCTTGGATGCATCACTGTAGATCACAAACCTTTCTCCACTACAAGGCAGTGTGAGCACAGGTGCACTGGATAACCTTCTTTTCAACTCCTTGAAATTATCTTCACATTCCTCTGTCCAGACAAACTTAACTCTTTTCCGAGTCAACTGGGTGAGTGGATTAGATAATCGTGAAAAATCTTTTACAAAACATCGATAATAACCTGCCAAACCAAGAAAACTTCGAATCACAGTTACTGTTGTTGGTCGAGACCATCTTTCGATAACCTCTGTTTTTGCTGGATCCACAGATATCCCCTCTTTTTAGATTATGTGACCCAAAAATGCAACCTTTTGAAGCCAAAATTCACACTTGGTAAATTTGGCATAAATATTCTCCTTTCTCAGTGTCTTTAATACAATTCTCAAGTGATCTTCATGCTCTTACTTTCTCTTTGAATAGACAAGAATATCGTCTATAAAGACTACCACAAATTGATCAAGATAGTCTCTAATGACTCTATTCATTAGATCCATGAAGATAGCAGGGGCATTAGTAAGACCAAATGGCATCAATATAAATTCATAGTGTCCATACCTTGTACGGAAAGCCGTCTTTGGTATATCCTCCCTTTTGACCCTTAATTGATGATACCCTGAACGAAGATCAATCTGGGAAAAGTATTGAGCTCCGCGTAGTTGGTCAAATAATTCATCAATGCATGGGAGAGGATATTTGTTCTTGATAGTGATCTTGTTAAGTTCTCGATAATCAATGCAGAGTCTCATTGATCCATCTTTCTTCGTAACAAATAGAATAGGTGCTCCCCAAGGTGACGCACTAGGGCGTATGAATCCCTTATCAAGATTCTCTGGGAGTTGCTTCTTCAATTCTTGCAACTCAATTGGGGCCATTCTATAAGGTGTCTTTGAAATAGGCAAAGCACCCGGTATGAGTTCTATTGAAAACTCAACTTCACGATTTGGTGGAAGACCCGGTAATTCCTCCAGAAAGACATCATCAAACTCCCGTACAATGGGCATATTCTTAATCATGAGTTTCTCACCAACCATTTGAGATAAATAACCTTAATTTAGTGGAATCAAGACCCATAAGATGGAAGGAATTTCCACTGGAAGGTTATGTTCATCATTGCATTGATAGACGGTCGTAGATTGATCTGGAATATGAAATGTGACTTCCCTTCTTTGGCAATTTATATGAGCTCCATGTAGAGAAAGCCAATCCATGACAAGAATCACATCAAATTCCACTAAAGGAAGGATCACAAGATTTGCAGGAAGCACTTTCCCACAAACTTCGATCGGAGAAGAATTATAAACTTTTGATGCGACTGTTGTGCCATTAGGTGTTGTCACAGCTAACTCAACATCTAATTGTTGAGGTAATACGGTTATACCCTTAGAAAATTCTTTAAAAATAAAAGAGTGGGTGGATCCAGAATCAAATAAAACATTTGATACTTTAGAGTGGATGGTAAGTGTACCTTTCACCACTTCGTTATCGTACTCCACATCGCTGATAGAAATTGCATGTGACTTTCCTTTGTCTTTAGCCTTAATATTTTGTTGACGTCGACCATTATCATCAACCCTTGGATTTGGGCATTGATTGGAATAATGCCCCATCTCCTTGCACTTGAAACATTGAAGTGTAGTAGGTTCATTCTGTGTATACCTTCCTTTGTTTGTGTCATTAGACATCTTCTTCCCATTATCACAGCATTCAAATGCCCGATGACCTTCCTTTCCACATTTAAAACATTTACTTGTCCCTTTAAGACAACTCCCTCCATGTTTCTTTCCACAGTTTGAGCATAAGGGAAAGCTCATCTTCTTTTCAGTGTGCTCTTTAGATTTTCCTTTGAATTCCATCTTCCTCTTCCTATCAAACCCATAGGACTGATGGGTTACTCCAATCTCTATCTCGACTTTGAGAGTACATCAAACGATTTCCTCATAGCTATTGAAGTCCCTTATGGCTAACGCCCTTCGAAGACTTGGTTTTAAGACACTAAAGAATCGATCGATCTTACTCTCAGGTTGGATAATAATACCAGAAGCGTACATTGCAAGTCTTGTAAAATTTGCTTCATAGGTACCAACAGATTCATCATCCCTTTGCTTCAATTCAAGGAACTCTTTCTCCATCTTTGTTCGGAGAATACGAGGGAAGTACTTATTGAAAAATAAGTCCTTGAACTCGTCCCATTCCATAGACTCAATTTCATCCCTTTGCCTCGTATTCTTAATAAGATTCCACCATTGATCAGCATCTCCTTCCAAACGATACACTGCTAGGATGACTTTATCATGCTCAGAACATTGATGAACTGAAAATATCATTTCAGTAGTACTAATCCATTGTTCAGCAACTAATGGATCAGTAGACCCGCTAAAAGAAGGTGGACGCTGCCTCATGAAGGATTCAACAGAATGTTTCTCCTTCCTTTTCTCGTTTGGAAGTCCTGCATGATTCATAGCTTGAGAAAGTTGTGTGAGCATGGCTACAAGATTTTGCATTCCAGCTCCCATATTATTTGGTTTCTCAGGGGGACAATCATTGCATTGCCCATCACATTCCGCATTAACACGGTTCCTTTGGGTTCCAGCCATTGACTAAAACCAAGAAGAATAGTGTGAGAAACACTAATTATAATAGGAAACCACATAATTCAAGAATAAAATTCTCATGCTTAAGGTCTTATCCTAGGTTATTCATGGCCATTTCTAAAACACTAAGATTGTGTTCTTTGCTTAGACTTATCCTTAGGGTTCTTAATAAGGCTTTCACATCCTAGTTTCCAAAGGTTGATTATACCTTTCCTCTGATACCAACTATAACGACCCATACTTTACATACATTGTTAATAAATCAAAATTGAAGCACACTTATTACAACATATGACAAAACCACAAAGGACCGTATAGGTATAGTGTCTTTAGAAACTGGGAAACATAAACAACTGGTTCATAAATCTTCTACAGTGTCTCCCATTTATTTCATCATATCTAGGGTCCCTTTTAGCATATTCTACTTAATATCCATCTTCCTGACCTGGGGAAAAGAAAACATAAAAGGGTGATCTCAAATGCTCAGCAAGGGCAAATAAAGGAAATAAAAATCATATCATATGTTTTTGAAAATCATAACCTGCAAAAGAGATCATAATATATTAACATGGAATAAATCATAGAAGTGAAAATGAGATCCCCATAATCATAACATAAAACTTGAAACTTTGTGTCATGCACACATAATCATGGAAAATCATTTCTTGTTAGTCATGACTCATTGCCAAGACTATCTTAGTGGACAAAGTCCCTTTCTGAACCGAGTCACCCTCGTTCCAGTCCTGTTTCACTGAACCAGTATAACATACCGTTCCAGCCATGTTTATCTCATGAGATATAAAATCTTTACCCAATGAATTGGAGGGAGATATAGATCCCACCCATCTCATAATGATACCATTCTTATGTGTGCCACAAAATCATAAATCACACATCATTTCATAACCCATGTAATAAAAATGGGATTCATAAACAACATGACATCATAAAACAATTCATATAAGATAAAGGAATTCATAAAAATGTTTCCATCACAACATAATCAAATCCATGTAATAATAGGGATAAAAACAGAACCCTTTTATTATCTTAGATGGAAAATAATTTTCATAAAATACTTGAATTTCATTCTTGAGGAAAATATCCTTTCTACTTCAAAAACACTTTTCCTTTCTTAACATGTCATACAATTTTAAACTAAAAGAAGTTGATTAAAAATAAACGTGAATACTTGTAAATGATGATTCTTGGAAATAATGTTTAAAAATCCATTCATGCCGTATAAGTTAAAAAAACATTCTTCGTACTTTTTTCGGAAAAGTCAAAAAGTACCTCGTACGAAAAAAACGACAAAAGATTCCTTTCATATTCTTTACTAAAAAATTACCGAAGGGTAAAATTGGATTTAAACTATTGTAAGTGGATGGAAACAATATTACATATTGAGGGAACATGGATGTGTATGATAAAATACACCTCAGTAAATACCAAAGTATAAACAATCTCGGATAAAAATGAGATTGTGATATTTCCCTTACCATACGTCTGATTTGCTTTGTACGTGTACGAAGCTCCTGTATAATGATTTAAATAATGTTATTGAATTATTCCAGAGTCATACATATTTATATGATATCATATATGGTCATATTCTTAGCTTCTTGTTAGTAATATTTCATTGTTACTTGTTACTCGGGTCTTTATTGCCTTTTGTTCTTATGCGTGTTTTGCCGAATAAATTCTTATTCTTATTTTAAGGATATAGATACCTTATATCCAGAATGGTATTAGTGTAACATATATCATATTTATTCATTCAATTCATTTATATAATTACTATGTAATGATGATCATGTAGAACGAGTCACATCACATCGTGGAGACGGTATTCCGTACGTACGCACGAGTGATGATATCATTCCTATGATCGTGGAACTGTATTGGAGTATATATATATTATTTCAGTATCAATATTACTTTATAATAATCATAAATAGTTACTCATTACACCATTATACCCATCCTTGTAATGTGATGGTGGAAAAATAGATTACACCACGGCGTGGAGACGGTATTTCGTACGTACGCACGCGCGATGATTTCATTTTTCCGTAGGATGGATAGATGGTGAAATAGGGTTGTTTCATACTTATAATAACATATCAGTATGTAAGTAATACTGATTTTATTACTTTATCATGAAACAACTAAAGAAGAAGAAGTTGAAGAAGAAATAAATTGAAAAGATCGGTAATGGATATTACCTCTTCTTTGGAACGCTTCTTTGAATCCTTCACTTAGGGAACTAATATTGGACTTTGAAGAAGACCAGGACCTCTAGTATTATTCTAGGGAAGTGGAGAGGAGAAAATTTCAGGGGTTGGCCGAGCTTGAGTGCTCAAATTGGTGTGAGGAGGAGGGGGAGGAGGTGCCCTTTTATAATGGATGAGAGGGGCACCTTTGGAATATCTCAAAATATTATTTTATATTAAAGTCAAAATCAGTTTATAATGGTTCCAAAGGGTCTTATTTCGAAGCTAAAGTGGGGAAGGGTCGAAATACTATCAACCAATATGATTTAGACAAGTTTAGGGTATTATTTTAACCTTATCAATTAGATTTAACTCTAAGATAAATAATTTAACTTTTACCGTGTCTTTTTGTTTTCTTTCACTATATGGTTAATACAATTACTATAACATGCCAAACGAACCCCAAATTGTTTATTATTAATATATATATCCTTATCTAAGTTATTTGGCCGAACCATAGATTTTTAGGAATAAAATAACAATTAATAATATAATATTTTATTTAAAAACTATTTTGTGTCAATTTTGACACTATTTGATATATGATTTTTTTGAAAGTCATAACAGAATTATATGTTCGAAACAAGTGTATTAAATCAACAATAATATATCATAGTAACCTATAAAATTAGTGTAATTCATAAAAAGTCTCAAATTACATTTATTTTGGTGTTTATAACATCAATTATGTCAATATTTCATAAATAAGATAATTACTGCATTATCATTGTGTCATAAATAAATTAAATTATATAATGTCTATAAATTACAAATAAAATACCATTATGTATGAAATCTTTTTAGCTTTCTAATGAATATTTATAGTCGAATTTATCTTATGTATAACCCCATATTAAAAATGATTACTTAATAAACATTGATTTTAACTATTTTAACCCTTCTTTAAATAAATTAATAATAAATGTCCTAATCTAATCCAAGTGCGCCTAAATGGTCATATTTTATTCCTAAGATTTTTTGGGTCGAATTACACTTTTCCAATAGAATTAGAACACGTGTTAGGGTAATAGTAATATCATATTTACCCTTAGTTACCCTATTTAATATTAACCGCGGTAAAAAAAGTAAAAAGTTACTATTCACCAAAAAATTACTTTTATCTCATTGAACCACATTTTACTTACTGATATCAACCGTGTCTGTCGGATTTTTGAAATTCCATTCACAGAAGCGGTAAAATTATGTTTTATGCAAAATTCAGTTTTTAACCTACCACTTAGAGGTTTCACTATTCATCAAAAATTGAAAGTTTTCAGAAAAATACCAAAATTTCACCCTAGGCTAATTTAGATATTCTCAGTCCAAAAATGAAGTCCATTTTGAAAAATAAAATTTATAAAATTTCAAAAAGTGGTTATTACTATTCATAACGGCTAGTTTTAATAGCATATTGTTGTTTAGTGAAACTCGGTATTGCGTACGACGCAAGCTATCGAGGAAGGTCGCGATTGCGTGTAAAGCAAGCCAAGCATGTGTTGTGTAGAAAAAGATTCCTTTGATGATTTATATAACATAAAAGTCTCGGGTGTTACAACAACGACTGTTATAAATATGTTATGGTTATTGGGCATTGTTATGTATACTGGTGGTTTCATGAAAAAACTAGGGTGGGTGAGCCTGAGATAGCTCTCTAATGAATTCAGTAACATGAAGGAGGTAAACATGAATGTTTCTCCAAAGAGATTTAGGGAATATATTGTGATGGGTATTCCAAATGTGACTCCCTATGTGGTTGTGATAGCTACAATGTATGTATGTTATGAATGCCTCAAGTTACCATTATATCTTAGGATTTCTATGAGTTATTCATTAATATTATGATTTCATGAGGTATGTTAAAGTGCTTATGTTTTATGAGTAATGTATGATTTCATTGATTCTTTTGTATACATGGACTATTGTTTTCTTTCCGTATTTTTATATCCCTTACTGAGCTATTTATGCTCATCCCAGGTTTTTTAAATTTTTTTCATAGGAAAAAAAGTGGAATAGGGTCAAGGATGGGATCAAAAGCTCCCTAGGGAGTCACATTTGGAATATCCATCACAGTATATTACCTAAATATCTTCGGAGAAACATTCACGTTTACCTCCTTCACGTTACCCAATGAATTGGAGAGCTATCATGGACTCACCATCCCAAGGGTAATCACAGAACCACATGTATACATAACAATTCCCAATATCCATAACATATTCATAACACATAAAACAATCATAATGTAAAGCTAATATTTCCATATTTCAATCACAGTATATCATTATAATATATTGACATAATTAATGCTTTATCAAACCATTTTCAAAACAATTTAAATCATTTAATAAAATGCTTTTTGAATCAAAGTTTCCTATGCAAATTTGAATATTTTAAAAGAATTATTATTTTAAAACAGTAATTTCCATATAAATAAATCCTTAAATCCACTTTGAAACATGGAAATTAATAAGAATTATTTAGAAGATTAAATCATTCAGATGAAGTTTTCGTTAAGGAGTTATTAAAAAATAAGATATGCTTAAATAATATAATTTAATAAAAACATTATAATATCATTAGAATAAAGGTATTCATGATATAATATGTCAAAGGAATTTATATACACCATATCAAAGTGAATTGCTGTATATAAACAATGAATTCTCCATAGAATGTAAATTGAGATGATATCCACTATAAAGATGGTATCCTTTGATTAAGGATAAATCTATTACATTATTATGGGTGATAAATAAGAATAAACCCAATATAATTGGATATTTATTGTGGAACAATTAGTGGTAATTCACACATAATCATAGGATGACATATTGCAGAAGTACAAGTTTAACCCAACGAATTGAAATTGGGTAAAGAAGTTCTCTTACCGAAACATGATAGCCTAACGATGTCACCATAAAATTCATAAAATGTGTTAATGAGAGATAAGTTCATTAATCACATTATTTATAAATTCCATGTTTTTTACGAACGATTCATATCAATTGAGGGGGAGGTAGTCCACACTTCCTTAGATGAAATTATCATATTTCCACAATATGAAAGGAATAACGATGTGATTTAAAAATGAAATAGAGAAGAATATATAAAAAAATAAATAACATATATATCATACATAAATTCATTGACATCATAATGGCCACCATGAATGGTGTTAAAAGAAGATTGAACAATCATCATTTCGTGAGTAAGTAATTCGCCACCCACATAAATAGTATGTTCTTTAACCATTAGACGGATGTGTGTGTAAGTGTATGTAGAATCCTTATCCTAATAACATCCAAGTATATTGAGGATACTGGTGCTATTATGGGATCAAATTATTAGAAGATAGTGATCATGGAAGAAGGAAAATAATAGGAAGAAACTCGAGAGAAGACATTACCTCTAAATCGGGTAACTCTTTTTGATAAGAGACAAAGGCTTCCTTGGAAACGATTCTATCCAATGTGAGGATTTTAAGAGTTTAAGAGGGATTTGGAGAGATAATATGAGTAGATTTTGGATGAGAAAATGGCTTGAGAGGTGTGGGTAAGGGGGTAGATGTGGGGGCCTATTATAAGAGGGTGGATGGTCTCTTTTGGAAAGTAATGAAATGTTACATTATTATAAAATGATTTTCAGGTTTTAAAGCTCCCAAAATGATATATATCTAGGATAATATGATAAGGATTCTCAATACAACCATAAAATATATTTTATACTAGTTTATGTCTTAGATTTTACCTTACCGTTTCATTTTATTTAAATCATTCATTAATGAGGTAATCACTACATCATCATGGTGTCATAAATTAATTTATATAATTAATGTCTAAAAATTGTTAAAAAAAACATGATATCGGAATTCATTTTATATTTCCAATGAAGATTTATTTTATAAGATATCATTTATGTAAACATAATTAAAATTGTTTTACATACGATAATCAAACCAATGTTATAGTTCTCTTCTTTTTAAAAAAGTAATGTCATAAATGTCACTATTACACCCATGTGACTCCATGGGCCAACAAGCTCGATATAAAGCTTCACATGGTCGGCCATGACTCAAAAAACAGTATTTTGACACATGTTGGGGTGATTTTATATTATTATTATATTAATTTATTACCCTTAACTACCGGATTACTAATTAATCATGATAATTAAAGATAATAACCGTCGTTACTATTCATAATTTTGAAAAAAGGAGTCTTAATTACAAAATATGGACATTTTGATTCCAAATATGGTATGTATTTTTTCCAATTCCAAACATAGAAATTTAATTAATAAATTTAATTAATAATTCCCTTTTTCAAAACCAATAGCGTGTTTTTAAGAAATAATATCTATCAAAATAATGACAATTGTTTATGTCCAATTTCAAAGTGAAATTAATTTTAATGACCACCTTTGGATTAAATGGTAAAAATATATTCTAATTACACTTCAAAACAAATTAAAATGACAATTAAACTATATAATTAAATTAGATGAAAATGCAGTTTTGAAGTAAAATGCATTATTTTTCACTATTTATTAAAAAATGAAAATTGTCAGAAAAATACCAAAAATTTATCCAATGTAAATTTCAATGTCCCAATTCTAAAGAATAATTTTATTATGAAAAATAGAGATTATAAAAGTTTCAAAAGTAATAATTAAAAATGGTTTTCCATCAAAAGGTGGTAAAACAATCTTTAAAAAATATTAGAGTATTTCATACTTAAGATTGGATTTATTCTCATTTCATACCTCTAAAACACTATCTAATTCGTAAATAAACATAGATATGAAAATATATTATTCATTACCAATAAGGTCCCAGCCTTAAACATTACTTAATCTTGATTTATTTCAAGAATACACATTGTGGATCTTTTTAGGTTTAGAGTTTTAGATAATTAGATCATGAATAATGCATTACATTCCACATTTAAACAAGGTGGTAACATCAAAGTCAATATACATTTTTTCCTTCAAAGGAAACATATTTTACATAAATAATGGATTCATTCTTGACACTTCATTGACAATATCATCACATCATGTACCTTTCCATTGACATGTGAAATACATTACAAAAACATGGGAGGAGCATAAAAAGCTCAGTAAGGGATATAAAAATATGGTTAGAAAACATTAGTCCATGTATACAAAAGAATCAATGAAATCATACATTACTTATAAAACATAATCACATTAACATACCTCATGGGATCATAATATTTATTAATAACTCATATAAATCATAAGACATAATGGTAACTTGAGGCATTCATAACATTATTACGTAGGGAGTAACCCTCATGATAATGTTTGGAATAGCCATCATAGTATATTCCCTAAATCACATCGGAGAAACCTTGGAGTCTAATTAATTCATGTTACCCAATGCATTGGAGAGCTACCTCAAGCTCACCTAACCTTTTTTTATCACCGAACCACCCATCTTCATAAACAATTCACATAAACCATAACATAATCATATGACATAAAACATGCATGAAGGAAATATAACATTTTGACATTTCAATCACAATATATCAATACAACACATTGATATAATCAAAAAATTATCAAAACCATTTTAAATATCAAAATAAATTAAAACATTTCATTTATTTTTCATTTAGAAAAATGTTATGGATTGTAGAGGAAGCTGAAACTCAAATAATGGTCATGGCGATGGAGAAGTCGTTGTTGCTGCATACGTAATACAAAAACATTCTCTTTTGTAATTTAGTTAAATGATTCATGTACAAATATTCATTTTGAATGAAAATAAAATTCAAAAGGTTTTATTATACAACTAATAAAAGAAGGTCGAATATAAATTGATGTATGCCTCAATGAATGGAGATTGAGACAAAGTCCCTTACCTCAAGTTCGACTTGTCTTGTTTGTTTAATTGTATTCCTGAATAATAACCATTGGTCAATTTATAATTGATTAAATAATTTCATTGATTTTTATTATTCAATTCATATCACATATTATCATGTTATAATAATTAGTTAATTATTCGAGTTCATATCATACGTTTTGTCGATGTTCGGTACATGTGTCAAAAATGAACTAGAATGAAAATAATTGCCCATGTAGTTATAATTACATCATCTACATAATGGAATTAATGAATTAAATATCTTATATATCTAATATATATTCAGTTTATACTATTCCATAACATTTGGAGAAAAAAATTAAATGCACCGTTCATGGAGACGGTAGGTCGTACGTACCCATCAACGATAGATTCATTTCATTGTCATATTAAATGAATTAAAACTAAATGAGACATATTTATATTATAATTATATTATAATATATATGTTATATAGGTATCATATGTTCATTAATCACATTCTTTATAAATTACATGTTTGGAATGAACGAGTCACATCACTTGAGGGGCGGTAGTCCCAACTTCCTCAGATGAAAAAATCGCAGTTCCACAAAATGAAAATCATAACAATGTGATTTAAAAATAAAAATCAGAAGCATATAGAAAAATAAATACAATATATATCATATATAAATACAGTGACTTCATAATGGCCATCATGAAATGTGATAAAATTAGATTGAACAATCATCGTTTCATGAGGCAGTAATTCGCCACCCACAGAAACAACATATCCATGAACCATTAGATGGGGGTGTGTGTAAGTGTAGGTAGAGTCAATATCATAGAAACATTATAGTATATTTACTGTACTATTTTTATTATGGGATCAGGTAATAATAAGATATTGGTGAGTGAAGAAGGAAAATACAGGGACGAAACTCGAGAGAAGACATTACCTCTAAACCGGGTAACTCTTCCTCATTTGAGCTAAAGATTCCATGGAATGAATTATGCCCATAGTGAGGCTTCTTGGAGTAAGAGAGGGATGTGGAGAGAAAATATGAGCAGTGGTTGGATGGGATATGTTATTGAGAGGTGTGTGTAAGGGGGTAGAGGTGGGGGTATTTTATAAGAGAAAGGAGGGTTACTTTTGGAAAGTCTTGAAATGTTACAATATTATAAAATGGTTTTAGAATTTTAAAGATCCCAATATGATATATATTCAGGATAATTTCATGCAATGATTACCTCATTAATGAATAATTTAAATAAAATTAAATGATATGGTAAAATCTAAGACTTACATTTGTCTAGAACCTATTGGATGGGTGGATTTTCAGTTTCCCCTTCAACTCTAAAAGTTCAATTTGATCCATTCGATATGGAGGCTTTGAAATTGTCTTAGCATTAAGAACTAATTCAATAGTAAATTCAACTTCCCGGTGTGGTATTATTTCAGGAAACTCATCTGGAAAAACATCCAGATATTCATTTACCACTAGCACATCCCCATGGGGTGCTCCTATCTAATTTTATAAAAATAAAGACGGTTCAATGAAACTATGAATTGATTATAGAGCCTGGAATAACATCACTGTTAGGGAAAAATATCCTTTGCCTCATTTGGATGATTTGTTTATTCATCTCCAGGGAGCTCAGTATTTATCTAAGATTGACTTGAGATTGGGGTACCATCAGTTGAAGGTAAAGTAAGAAAATATTCCAAAGACTGCATTCCATACTAGATATTGACATTATGCATTTTTAGTTATGACTTTTGGGTTAACCAATGCACCTGCTAAATTCATGGATCATATGAATATAATTTTCCATGAGTTCTTGGATAAGTTAGTGGTTGTTTTCATTGATGATATTTTGGTGATATCTAAAAGAAAATATGAACATGAAAGTCATTTAAGGATTATTTTTCAAACCTTAAAAGAAAAGAAATTGTTTGCGAAATTCAGTGACTGTGAGTTTTGGTTGCAGCAAATTTCATCCCTTGGTCACATTGTTTATAAAGATGGAATAACTGTTGATCTTGCAAAAACAAAGGAGTTTAAAGGATGTCCAAGACCCACAAATTTAACTAATATTCATCATTTTCTTAGTTTTTCAGGATGATACCGAAGGTTGGTTAAAAATTTTGCATGGTTGTCTAGCCCATAGACTAAGCTAACTCTGAAGGGTGTCAATTTTATCTGGACAAAAGAATGTGCTGATTGTTTTCATGAATTGAAAATAAGATTGGTGAATGCTCTAGTATTGTCACTACCATCTAGGAATGGTGAGTTTGTTATCTATAGTGATGCTTCATTTAAAGGAAATAGTTGCATCCTAATACAGAATGATCAGGTAATTTTTTATGCTCCACATCAGTTGAAAACTCATGTGATAAATTACCATACACATGAATTGGAATTAGCAGCTGTTGTTTTTGCTTTATGAATTTGGAGGCATCTTTTGTATGGTGTAAAGTGTGAAATT
The DNA here is from genome assembly GCA_963277665.1 of Viscum album. Classification (NCBI taxonomy): domain Eukaryota; kingdom Viridiplantae; phylum Streptophyta; class Magnoliopsida; order Santalales; family Viscaceae; genus Viscum; species Viscum album. The sequence continues at coordinate 80,360,536 of OY728165.1, read as the reverse complement.
TATAAGGATTACAAAAGATTAATGTATATATTCATGTAGAATGAATTGAACATGAGATAGAATAGACGCCTAGAATTAATCAAGGATTATGATTTCAAGATTCACTACCACCCAGAAAAGAAACTAATGTGGTAGATGATTTGAGTCAAAAAATTAATGCTTCATTAACCATGTTATGTTTGGAACATGATCCTTTGGTTTAAGATTTGATGAATTTTGGATAGGAAGTTATTGGTGCAAGAAATTAGTCTACTTTGTTTTAGGTATCAGTGAAATCTTCTCTATCAGATAGAAATAAGCAAGCATATAAGTAAGAAAGTGATTTGTAGAAAAAGGAAGAGCTGGTTCAGAAGGGTATTTTACCTGAATTAATCAATAATAATGATTGTGTTTTGAGATATGGGAATATATTTTGTGGGCATTGGGATTCACAGTTAATGAGAGAGTGGTTATTTGAAGCTCAAATTTCTCCATTTTCAGTTCATCCGGGAAGTACTAAGATGTAAAGAGATCTTTGAGTGTATTACTGGTGGGATGGAATAAAAAGGGATATTGCTGATTTTACTGTGAAGTGTTTGACTTGTCAATAGTTTAATGATGAGCCATAGTTACAGAAAGGGATGCATCAGCTTTTACTAGTGCCAGAGTGGAAATGGGAGAATATATCCATGGACTTCATTGTGGAATTTCCAAAAACACCTCGAGGTAATAATGCAATTTGAGTTATTGTTTATTTCTTGACTAATTTTTCTTATTTCCGTGATATACGAGATAATTTTTCCTAGATCAACTTTCTTGATTGTATATTAAAGAGATTGTCAGGTTACATGGAGATCCCCTCTCCATTATATCTGATCGTGATCCCAATTTCACTTATAACGTATGGTAATGCCTTCAAAAGTTGTTGGGTACTTAATTAAAATTTATTAAAGCTTTTCACCCTCAATAAGACAAGCAGTTGGAATGAACAATTCAGACTTTCGTGGATACTCTACATGCTTGGTTGATAGATTATCAGGGAATTTTGGACCAACATCTATCATTGGTTGAGTTTTCTTATAATAACACTTTTCATTCCAGTATACAGATGGCACCATTTGAGTCATTATATGGGATGTATTGTCAAACTCCAGCTTTTTAGGATGAAGTGGGTGAAAGGAAGTTTATGGTAACAGAATTGGTATAAGAGTGGGCCAAAAATTTTTAGCTGATACAGAAACACATTATAATAGCTCAGAGTAGGAAGAAAATATAGGCGGATAACAGGGGGATGGATCTCTTTTTTTGACGTAGGTGATCATGTCTTCGTCGAAGTTTCACCATGGAAAAGTGTGATGCGATTTGTTATGAAAGGAAAGTTGAATCCAAGGTTCATTGGACCATATGAAATTCTGGTGAGAGTTGGATCAGTGGCATTCCGAGTGCCATTACCTCTGAGTTTATCTCAGGTACGTAATTTTTTTCATGTTTCAATGTTAAGGAAGTAAATGCCAGATCCATCTCATGTTTTGAGTCCAGAGGTAGTTTAGATGGAAGAGAATCTATCATATATGTAATATATGGTATAAATTATTGACCATAGGGTGAAAGTGTTTTCGAATAATTTGATTCATTAAGTAATGGTTTTTTTGGAAAAACCACATGATTGAAAAGGCAACATGGGAATCTGAAGATGCAATGAGGGATAAATACACTCACTTATTCGATAAGTAAATAAATTACAGGGATGAAATATCTTAAAGGGGGGGAAGGATGTACCATTCCAAGTAATTAATGAATAATATATTTTCATATCTCTGTCTATTTATGAATTAGAAAGTGTTTTAGAGTCTTAAATGAGAATAAATCCCTTCTGAAGCGTGGAATACTCTGATATTTTTAAATTATTGTTTTACCAACATTGGGTGGAAATTCATTTTTAAATCTAAATTTTGACAAATTTATAAGATTTATTTTTCAAAGTATACATATTCTATAGAATTTGCAGATTAAAATTTACTTTGTATAAATTTTTGGTATTTTTCTGACAATGTTCATTTTTTAATGAATAGTAAAAAATACAGAATTTTACTTCAAAACTGCTTTTTCATATTTTTTAATTATATAGATAGATTGTATTTTTAATTGGTTTTAAAGTTTAATTAGAATATATTTTTACCATTTAATCCAATGGTGATCATTATAATTAATATCACTTTGAAATTGGATATAAACAATTGTCAATCTTTTGATAGATATTGTTTCTAAAAAACACGCTATTTGTTTTGACAACTGGAATTATTTTTTAAATTAATTACTATAATTAATGTGTTTGGAATTGGTTAAAATGGATTCCATATTTGGAATTAGAAGGTTCAAATTATGTAATTAAGACTCCATTGTTTTTAGACATTAGGAATAGTAACGATCATAATTATCTTTAATTATCGTGATTAATTAGTAATTGGGTAGTTAAGGGTAATAAAATAATATAATAAACATATAAAATGACCCCAAAATGCGTCCACATCCAATTTTTTAAGTCATGGGCGACCATGGGACGTTTTTTACTGAACTTGAGAGCCCATGGAGTCAGATGGGTGTAATAGTGACATTTATGACCTTATTTTTTTAAAAAAGAACTGAAATATAACAAAGGTTTGTATATCCTAAGTAAAAAAAAATTAATTTTGATTACATAAATGATATCTTAGACTATAAATCAGCATTGGAAAAACTACAAAATTTCTTAGATCATTGTATTTTTTTTGTAATTTATAGACAGTAAATAAATAAATTTATTTATGTCACCATAATGATGCATTGATTACCACATTAATGAATGATTTAAATAAAATGAAAAGATAAGGTAAAATATAAGACATACACTTATCTAAAACATATTGGATGGGTGTATTTAGAACCCGTATCACCTTATCCTCAAAATATATCATTTTGGGATCTTTAAAATATGAAAATTATTTTATAATAATGTAACATTTCAAGACATTCCAAAAGTGACCCTCCTCCCTCTAAAAAAAGGCCCCCAACTCTAACCCCTTACCCACAACTCTCAAGCCCTTTGATCATCCAACCTCTCCTCATGTTTTCTCTACACATCCCTCTATTACTCCTAGAGGCCTCACATTGTGTATAATACTTTCCAAGTAAGCATTTGGATGAAATCAAAAAGAGTTACCTGATTTTGAGGTAATGTCCTCTCTCGAGTTTCTTCCTTTTATTTTCCTTCTTCATTCACCACTATCTTCCTATTATTTGATCCCATAATAACACCAGTAACCTCAATATTCTAGGATTTTGTTATGATAAGGATTCTACCTACACATACACACACTTCCGTCCAATGTTTAAAGAACATATTGTTTCTGTGGGTGGTGAATTACTACCTCCCGAAACGATGACTGTTCAATCTTATTTTAACACCTTTCATGGTGTCAATTATTATTTCATTGTATTTATATAAAATATATTTGGTATTTATTTTTTCTATATGTTTCTGAATTTTATTTTTAAATCACATCATTATGCTTTAATATTGTAGAACTGCGATAATTTCATTTGAGGATGTGTGGACTACCTCCCCCCTCAACTGATGTGACTCATTCATGCCAAACATGGAATTTATAAAGATTGTGATTAATTAATATATGTTACCTATATAACATATATATTATAATGTAATAATATATATTTATATATGTCTCATTTGGTTTTAATTCCCTTAAAATGATAATGAAATGAAGGTAGCGTTCATGCGTACAAGTGACCTACCGTTCCCATGAATGATGCATTTCATTTTATTATCTCAAAATGTAATGGAATAGTATAAAATGAATATATATAGGATATAAATGATATTTAAATCATTAATACCATTCCTGAGATGATGTACTTATAACTATATGGTCAATTCTTTTCAAATAAGATCATTTTTGACTCATGTACCGAACATCGACAAACCATATGATATGAACACACATAATTAACAAATTATTATAACATGATAATATGTGATATGAATTGAATAATAATAATTTGAGTCAAAAAATTAATACTTCATTATCCATGTTACATTTGGAACGTGGTCCTTTGGGTAAGGATTTGATTAATTTTGGCATGGAAGTTGTTGGTGAAGGAAGTTCATCTATTTTGTTTCAGGTATCTGTGAAATATTATCAATCAGATAGAATTAATAAAGCACAAGTGCAAGATAGTGAGTTTTAGAAAAAGGTAGAGATGCTTCTGAAGGGTATGTTACCAGAATTCAAAAGTGATAATGATTGTGTTTTGAGATTTGGAGAGCGATTGTGACTGCCTTGTGATTCACAGTTGAAGATAGAGTTGGTATGTGAAGCTCATAGTTCTCTATTTTTAGTTCATCATAGAAGTACTAAGATGTATAGAGATCATTATGAGTATTACTGGTGGGATGGAATTAAAAAGAGATATTACTGATATTACTATGAAGTCTTTGACTTGTCAACACGTTAAAGCAAAGTGACTGTTACAGAAAGGGGTCCTTCAGCCTTTACTAGTGCAAGAGTGGAAATGGGAGGATATATCAATGGACTTTGTTGTGGGATTATGAAAGACACCTTGAGGTAATAATACAATCTGGGTTATTTTTGATCGCTTGACTAAATATGATCATTTCCTTACTATACGATATAATTTTTCCCTAGATCAAATTTCTCGATTTTATCTTATTGAGATAGTCAGGTTACATGGATTTCCCCTCATCATTATTTCTGATCGTGATCCCATGTTCACTTATTACTTTTGTAAAGGCTTTCATAAGTAGTTGGGTATTAAATTAAATTTTAGTACATCTTTTCATCCTCAATCAGATGGGCAGTCAGAATGAACTATTCAGACTTTGGAGGATATGCTACGTGTTTGTTCGGTGAATTATCAGGGAACGTGGGACCAACATATTTTATTGGATGAGTATTCTTATTATAACAGTTTTCATTCTAGTATACATATAGCACCATTTGAGGAATTGTATAGGAAGCGATTTTGATGTCCATCTTTTTGGGATGAAGTGGGTGAACGGAAGTTGATGGGACCAGAATTGGTAAAAGAGTTTGTAGAGAAATTTTAGCTGAAATAGAAACACATGAGAGAAGCTCAGAGTAGGCAGAAAAGTTATGCAGACAATAGGGGAAGGATCTCTCTTTTGAGGTAGGTAATCATGTCTTCCTCAATATTTCACAATGGAAAAGAGTGATGTGATTTGGTAAGAAAGGAAAGCTGAGTCCAAGGTTCATTGGACCATATGAAATTCTAGATAGAGTTGGATCAGTTGCATACTGAGTGGTTTTACCTCTATGTTTCTCTCAGGTACATAAATTATTTTTCATGTTTCAATGTTAAGGAATTTCATGCCAAATCCATTTCATGTTTTGAGTCCAGAGTTAGTTCAGTTGGAAGAGAATCTATCTTATAAGGATCAACTAATCCAGATTCTTGACCATAGGGGGAAAGTGTTGGGGAATAAGGTGACTCATCAATTAAATGTTTCTTTGCAAAAACCACATGATTGAAGAGGCAATATAGGAATCTGATAATGCAATGAGGGATAAATACCCCCACTTATTCGGTAAGTAAATAAATTGGATGGATGTAATTTATTAAAGGGGGGAAGGATGAAACATCCCATGTAAGTAAATAATAATATATTTTTATATCAATTTCTATTTATGAAATAGATTGTTTTTATAAGCTTAAAATGACAATAAATCCAATCTTAAGCATGGAATAATCTAATATTTTTGAAAGATTGTTTTCCACCTTTTGATGGAAAACCATTTTTTATCAAAAATTTGACTATTTTATAAACCTTATTTGTCCAAATAATATTATTCTTTATAATGGGGACATTGAAATTTACTTAGGATAAATTTTTCGTATTTTTCTATCAATGTTCATTTTTTAATTAATAGTGAAAAATACTCCATTTTAGTTCAAATCTGTTTTTTCATCTAATTTTATTATATAGTTTTATTGTCCTTTTAATTTGTTTCAAAGTGTAATTAGAATATATTTATTCCATTTAATCAAAAGGTGGTCATTATAATTAATTTCACTTTGATATTGGACATAAAAAAATTTCAATATTTTGATAGATATTGTTTTCTAAAAACACTGTAATTTGTTTTTACAACGAGAATTATTTTTTAAAATTTTTACAGCAATTTCTGTGTTTGGAATTGGGTAAAATGGATTCCATATTTGGAATCAAAATTTCAAAATTATGTAATTAAGACTCGTTTGTTTTTAGAAATTATGAATATTAACGAGGGTAATTATCTTTTATTATCGTGATTAATTAGTAATCGGGTTGTTATGTGTAATAAAATAATATAATTATAACATAAAATGACCACAACATGTGTCCACATCCTCTAGTTTGAGTCATGGCCGAACATGGGGTTTTTTTTACCAACCTTGAGGACACATGGAGTCACATGGGATTAATAATGACATTTATGACATTGTTTTTTAAAAAGAAGAGAAATATAATAAAGGTTTGTATATCCAAAGTAAAACAATTTTAAGTTTGTTTAAATAAATTAACACCTAGACTAAAAATATCATTGGATATCTATAAAAATTTCATACATCATGGTATTTTTTTATAAATTTTAGAAATTAAATAAATAAATTTATTTATGACACTATGATGATTCACTGATTACCTCATTAATGAATGATTTAAATAAAAGGAAATGATATGGTAAAATATAATACATACACTTGTCTAAAACATATTGGTTGGGTTTATTTCTAACCATTATCACCTAATCCTAGAAATATATCATTGTGGGACCATTAAAATCCTAGAATCACTTTATAATAAAGTAACATTTCCAGACATTCTAGAAGTGACCCTCCTCTCTCTTATAAAAGGCCCCCAAAACTACCCCTTACCCACACCTCTCAAGCCCTTTTCTCATTCAAACTCTACACATATTATCTCTTCAAATTCATCTCTTACTTCTAGATGCCTCACATTGCGCAGAAGTCCTTCCAATGATGCCTTTGGCTCATATCAAAAAGAGTTACCAGATTTAGAGGTAATGTATTCTCTCGAGTTTCTTCCTTTTATTTTCCTTCATCACTCACCACTATCATCTTATTATTTTATCCAATAATTACAACACTATCCTAAATATACTAGGATTTTCTTATGATAAGGATTCTACCTAAAGTGACACACACCTCTGTCTAATGGTTAAAGTACATATTGTTTCTTTGGTTGGCGAATTACTACCTCACATAATAATGATAGTTCAATTTTTTTAACACCTTTAATGGTTTCCATAATGATGTCACTATATTTTTATAAGATATATATGGTATTTATATTTTCCATATGCTTTGTAATTTATTTAAAATCACATCATTATGCTTTTCTTGCTATAGAAATGTGGTAATTTCATCTAAGGAAGTGTGGGCTACCACCCCCTCAAGTGATGTGACTCGTTCATGCCAAACATGGAAGTTATAAATAATATGATTAATTAACATATGTTACATATATAACATATATATTATATTTTAATTATAATATATTTATGTCTCATTTAATTTTAATTCTTTTAATATGACAATGAAATGAAAGTAGCGTTCATGCGTACGTATGGCCTACCGTCTCCATGAACGGTACATTTCATTTTTTATCTCCAAATGTTCTGGAATAGTACAAAATGAATATATACTGGATATAGATGATATTTAAATCATTAATTCCATTTTGGATATGATGTACATATAACTACATGGGAAATTCTTTTAAAAAAGTTCATTTTTGACTCATGTACCGAACATCGACAAAATGTATGATATAAACTCACATAAATAACTAATAATTAAAACATGATAGTATGTGATAAGAATTGAATAATAAAATTTAAAGGAAGTCCTTAATGAATTATAAATTGACCAATGTTTATTATTCACGAATATAATGAAACGAACAAGAAAAGTTGGACTTGAGGTAAAGGACTTCATCTCAATCTCCTTTCGTTGAGGAATACTTCAATTTATATACGACCATCTTTTATTAGTTGTATAAAAAACTTTTTTGAATATTAATTTCATTCAAAAGTAATCTTTTTACATGATTCATTTTTCTAAATGTTAAAAGGTAATGTTTCTGTCTTATGTATGCGATGACAATGACTTCTCTGCCGCCGTGACCATTATTTGAGATTCAGCTTCCTCTACACGCCATAACTTTTTTTTAAATGTAAAATAAATAAAATGTTTTACTTTTTTATAGTATTTAAATTTTTTTTAATAATGAATTGTTTTTATCAATCTATTGTATAGGTATCTTGTTATTGAAATGTTGAAATTTTTTGTTTCCTTTATGAATTTTTATGTGATACGGTTATGTTATGGTTTTGGGGCATTGTTTATGAAGATGAGTGGTTACATGATTAAATAATTGCGGGTGAGGCTGAGATATCTCTCCAATGCATTGGGTAATGAGAATGAGTTAAATGGTAAGGTTTATTTGAATAGATTAAGGAAATATACTCTGATGTGTATTCCAAACGTAACCATGAGGGTTAGTCCCTACGTAAGAATGCTATGAATGCCTCATGTTACCTTTTTGTCTTATGATTTCTATGAGTTATTCATAAAGCATATGATTTCATGATGTATGATAAATTTCTTATGTTTTATGAGTAAAGTTTGATTCCATTGATTATTATTTATACATGGGGTAGCCCAGAGCCGATGCTATGGTTATAGTGTGTAGTTTATTTCATACAAACAAAAAAACAATTTACACATGATAACCCATCAGGAGGAAATTTCTGGTTTAGATCATGGAGAATCAGAGTCAACCTCTTCACTTCATCCTTACAAGGCTATGATAAAATTCCAAAAACTTGTAAAGACTCTATCGACCTAAAAAAAATTCATGAAAAATTTAGGGCGAGAATTGAAATACTCAGTAAGGGGTTTTGAAAGTACTTATTTCCAGCTTTTGAAAAATACCATGGAAAATACTTTTCCATACTTAAAATAATTTCTGAATGGAAAAATATCAAGACAATTAAAAGTTTGATATAGTACAGTTAAATCACATCATACATAAGCATTAGAACACCAAGCTAAAAACCACTTAATAAACAAGGTAAGCATGATAGTTTTAAATGGCATGGGTTTTACTAAGTAAAGTGGGCATAACAATCAAGGTTTGTAAGAACAATTAGGAATAACCGTCATTAGAGCCGCACATAATCACATTCTATACAACTTATCATGACATGATAAATGTAATGCATCATTTGAAATAAAATTCTGGAAAAGAAAACCGTCCATGCATCAACATTGCCTCATCATATGCCAAGTGTATTTTAATTTTATACTCATAGGTAATGGTTCCTTTGACATTCATGAACATATCACCAAGGTCCATCCCCAAGGAGTCATAAGATTTCAAAGGATATATACAAAGATATCATAAAAAATTACCAAGGTTATTCACCAAGGTAACGTTAAAATTGTAATCCCTAGAGATTACATCATTACAAAATGCATTGGAGCGCTATCAGGGAACACCCTTAAATGGTCTTATTAGGCCTGATATTCAAGGTGTCCCATAACACTATTAATATTAAATTCATATTTTGTATTATCCAAGGAGCCCCATACCACTTTGGATATTAAATATTTATTTCGTATAATCCAAGGAGTCCCATACCAATTTGGAAAATTACGTTCATTTTTCATTACCCAAGGTGTCTCATATCACTTTGGATAATTATGTTAATTTTTCATTACCCAAGGTATCCCATACCACTTTGGGTAAATTGATTCTTGGTTATTTATTATGATGTGTCATATTCATGTAGGATGATCAATGATATGGACAAGGAAAATCATTTTACAGTTGGTCTACAAATACATGACATTACAAACATAGAATAATTAATCAAAAGTAGGCATGAATTTTTAAACATTCTATGTACACAAGACAATTACTAAAACACATCAAATGGTAGATGAAAATAAAATGTCACATAAAATGATAAAATGATGCTCATAAAAATTTCAATTTCATGGAAATGAAGTATTGTGATACTTGTCATTAAATAATCTAATGAACATAGCATTGACCATGTAAACATGATAAATCATAAACATGATTAAGCTACAGTAAACATTGTTTTAAATTGATTAGGTGTTAGAATTTCAGTTGAGCATAACATTATTTACAAATTCATTTATTTATTAATACATTTGGGTCAAGTCAGAGTATATCCCTTTGACTTTCAACGCAGTTAATAATAATAAAACTATGCAAGATCTTTAGTGTACAGGAAAAAACAAAATATCATAAACAAACCCTAAAATCCCACGACTGTTTAAATATTAACAACCATTAATTGAAATTAGGGTTTTAAAAATTATTCACATAAATAATATATATTTACATAACCATATATACACCGAGCATATATATGGGTTTTTTTCACAAAATAAACATGGCCATTAAAATTTACTGAGTTATGAAAACATCTAACTACTTATCAATTATTTAGTTATAAATAAAAACTTGATAGGATTAATATCAATGTAACTATAAATACCAAATCATATAAAATCTATCGTTTTAAAAATATAACTTATTTTCACATAAACCAATGACCAAGTTATCATAAAAAATATTATTTATAGATATGTATTCATCTCTAAAAAACTAATTTTTATTAAAATACATAAACATATAAAAATATATAGTTATATATATAATGCTTACATAAAGATCATAGATTTTAGGAGTTGATTTAAAAAAGACCCTTTTCAAATGTAAAACTCTTAATAAAAAATACTGAATCGTATGGAAATCTTAGAGATAGATTTGGATTGGTTACATATATATATGTATACTTAAACACACGAAAATACATATATATATATATATAAGATATGTAATGGTTTTTCTTAAGAGGAAAACCTCTCACATGTAATTATATATAAATTCTTCATTAAACAATAATCATAAACAGCCTCCTTAAAATCCCTTAAAATAGGAGTGTTTTATGTTCTATACCTAAACATATATAAAATTATATATATACATACTGTATCATATGGGTTATATAAACAAAAAATCAAAGGAAACAAAATCCTTAAATCTTTTTAGGGAAATAGAATTTCCTAATCCATACACCCAGTTTTTTAGAAGATGGGAGAAAAAAATCCTATACTAAAAATATATATTTTTATATATATACATATCTTATAACCGAATACACACTGTGTGTGTGTTGGGTTTTAAATACAAAAATGGTGGGGTATCCCTTTTTTACAAGTAGATACGAAGGAAAACACCCTTGAAACCAACTGTTTAATCCAAATGGATTGCATGGAGTGTATATACATGCAAACATAAACTGTATATATATTCCTAGGTGTAAGGATGAGATTTGAAAAAACATAGAAACAGAGCACCCTTATATATCTTGAGGAGGAAGCTTGAACCAGGGGTAAGTTTGCTGGATTTGCAGGGGAGATTGAGAGGAGTTCGGGAGCAAGAGGAAGTCTATGATGAGGAAGGGTCTAAGTAGAGGCTTCAGTGTATTTAAAATGACTCGACCCAAGAGGTAGGCTAGTGTAGGGAAGACAATGAAATCGTACACTAGGAGGTGGGGTGGTCAAGAGTTAAGGGGGATCAGTGGAAATGGAGGTGATCGAGGTGTCCTCGGGTGAACCAGTGTGCTGTAGCGGATCGCGATGGAGTAGATGATAGGGAGAGGACAACACGAAGATGAAACAGATGACCAAGATTAGATATAGGCAAGATCAGATGGTTGGAGGGAGATCAAGAGATGAGTTGAGCTTGTTTAATGAAATCAAAGGTTGAGATTCGATCCTGGAATGATCGGATGGTTACAGTGAGATGTAGGTTTGAAAAGAAACTATGGCTCGAATTGTGTAGCACCGAAAAAAACAAAAATTTAATTTGTATAATCTTTTACAAGTTTTACGAACATATAACTTTTAAAATCTAAAATTCAATTTATAAAATACTCTACCATTTGATTTAAATATATCTAGTTTTTCCTAATTCAATATTAATATTTTTAAAGATCTAAAAATATATATATTTTTCAATAATTATTTTATGGTATATGATTATAAGATATTAATTTAACATGACTTTTAAAACATTTAGAAGGTGCTAAAATCCTAGGTTTTCACACATTTGGATTTTTTAAAATCAATTAGGTTCCTCTATAAGAGTAATATTTTATTTTAAAATTATGATATTTGAAAACATAATTCAAATCATTTGAGCTTTTTAACATGCTTGAAATACCATAAAGTTATAGAAACCATGTTTTTTAAAAAGATGAACATGAAAAACCCAACGGTCATATATATTTAATGGTCATAATTTATTAATGGACCATTATAAAAACAGAGGTAGGGTGTTTCAAACTAAAGGTAACTGAAGAAGATGGTTCTCCCAATCCCACTGATGGTCAACACAGTATTCAGGATTACAGTGGTGATGTTTTTTGCTTTAGTTGACTCAAAGGATCTCCTTTCTTACTAGGGCCCAGTTGTTACATTAAATAACTATAAGTCCTCAACCTTAAAAAATATCATAATCATGAATTACATAAATAATTCTCATTGGAGATCTTTTCAGGTTTAGTGCTTTAGAGAATTAGGTCTTAACTATTAAATCTCAAAGATTACACAGTAGACACATCTACTCAGTTTCCATTTTTTTCACAAAATAATTACTATTGAACAAAAGATTCATATCTAGTTCCATGTTTTAAACAACCTGACATTTCCTTGATCCCATCCTTGACCCTATTTCACGTTATGTCATGTGAAAAACATTTCAAAAACATTGGATGACAATAAAAATTTCAATAAGGGATACAATAAGAAAGAAAACATTAGATCATCAATATATACATAACATAAGATTTTTATCATACCTCATTAAATCATTATGAATTACTAAGAGAAATCATAAGACATAAAGGTAACTTGAGGAATTCATAACATAATTATATTGTAGCTATAACAACTACTTTGGGAGTCACATCTGGAATACACATCACAGGATAATCCCTAAATATTTTTGGAGAAACATTCACGTTTACCTCCTTCACATAACCCAATGCATTGGAGAGCTATCTCGGGCTCACCCGCCATAGTTTTATCACAGAACATCCCATATACATAACAATGCTCAATAACCAAAGAATATTAATAACACATAAAACAATCGTAAATGAATGATAACATTTCCACATTGAAATCACAATATATCGTTTCAATAAATTGACATAACAAATTCTTTATCAAACCATTTTCAAAAACATTTAAAACATTTAATAAAAAGATTCTTGAATCAAAGTGTCCCATAACACTGTGAATATTTTACAGTAATTAATATTTTAAAATAGTAATGCCCATATAAATAAATCCTTTAAAACAATTTGAAACACTGACAGTAATAAGAAATATTTAGATGATTAAATCATTAAGGAGATATTTTAGTTAAGGTTTTATTAACAAATAGGAGATTCTTCAATACAAATAATTGAGGAATACGATTTAATCAGAACATTATAATATCATGTGAATAAAGGTATTCATGTATTAATATGCCAATGGAATGTATATACACCATATCAATGTGAATTGGCGCATATAAAGAATGAAGTCTCAATGAAATGTAAATTGAGACGAAATCCCTTATAAAGATGATATCCATTTATTAATGATAAATCTATTACATAATTATGTTTTACAAATAATAATACACCCAATATAATAGAATATTAATTGTAAAACAATCAGAGGTAAGTCACACATATTCATAGGATGACATATTAATGAATTACAAGTTTAACCCAAAGAATTGAAATTGGATAAGGAAGTTCCCTTACCGAAATTTGATAGCCTAACGACATCACATTAAAATTCATAAAATGAGTTGATGAGAGATAAAAAGGGTACCTCATCACTTGGACATAAAATTTACATAAATAAGGACATATAAGAACAAATAACAACACAAGAAGATGTAAATTAAAAGACCTAAAAAAATGAAGTCTTTTAAAACGAAGAGGGTTAAAGGTTCCCATAATGATTTGGGAAGCTTTCAAAACATTCACCCCATGAAAGAAGTACTACACAATGTTGATGTAAATACCCATAACGAAAGTATATTACACAAATTGTTGAATAATGGGTAGTACATACACCACTCAAAGGAGATAGTGACGAATATAGCAGGAATCGCATGGGGATAAATAGTGAGATAAAAACCCTTTACCTCATTATAATCAATCAATTCATATGACAAAAAGATAATAAGAACCAAATGAATCACAGAATAATATGAATATAAATAAAATCATGATAATAAATATCAAATTGAAGTAAAAAATATACCACATGTAATTAATAAGTGTAAAACAATGGGAATTAATTTATAAATTTGGAATATCAAATTTAATTTGGGCAAATCTTTGGTATTTCTCTGAAAAATGTTCATTTTTTATGAATAGTGAAAAATACTGCATTTTACTTCAAAACTTCGTTTTTCATATAATTTTATTATATAATTATATTTTTCTTTTTAATTGGTTTTAAAGTGTAATTTAATTATGTTTTTAACAATTAATATAATGTTGTTCATTGGAAGTAATTTCACTTTTCTATTGGATGTAAAAACAAGACAATGTATTGATAAATTTTACTTCTCAAAAACCCATCTTTGGTTGTGACAACAAGAATAATTTTTAAATTATTTACTGTAATTTCTGTGGTTGGAATATGGTAAAATGGATTCTATATTTGGAATCATAAGTTCCATATTATGTAATTAAAACGCATTTGTTTTTGGAAATTATGAATAGTAATGACGACAATTATCTTCAATTATCATGATTAATTAGTAATCGAGTTGTTAAGGGTAATAAAAAAATATCATAATAATATAAAATGACCCAACATGTGTCCAAATCCCCTTGATTGAGTCATGTCTGACCATGGGATGTTATTTACCGAACTTTAGGTCCCACCGAGTCACATGGGTGTGATAGTTACATTCATGACATTATATTTTGAAATGAAGAGAAATATTACAAAGGTTTGTATATCCTATGTAAAACAATTTTAATTTTGTTTACATAAATGATCTCATAAACTGTAAATATTCATTGGGATGATAAAAATATTTCCTAGATCCTGATATTTTTTAATAATTTTTAGACATTAAATAAATAAATTTATTTATGACACCATGATGATGTAGTGATTACCTCATTAATGAACGATCTAAATAAAATGATAAAATAAGGTAAAATCTAAGGCCCCCAACTCAAACCCCTTACCCACACATCTCAAGAACTTGGACCATTGAAACTCTGATCATATTATCTATCAACATCCCTATCTTACTCCTAGAATCTTTACTTTTGGCAGAAGCCTTTCCAAGGAATCATTCGGCTCAAATCAAAAAAGAGTTACCCGATTTATATGTAATGTCTTCTGTCGAGTTTCATTCTTTTATTTTCCTTCTTCACTCACCACTATCATTATATTATTTGATCCCATAACAACAAAATTATCTTAAATATACCAGTATGTTCTTATGATAAGAAAAATACTGACACTTACACATACCTCCGTTCTTGTGGTTAAAGAACATACTGTTTCTCTGAGTAGTGAGTTACTGCCTCACGAAATGGTGATTGTTCATTATTATTTTAACACATATAATGGTGGAAATTATGATAGAACTATAGTTATATATGATATATATTATATTTAATTCCTACCAATTCTTCTGTTTTTTATATTTAAAACATACCTTTATGCTTTTCATGTTGGGAAAATGCGATAATTTCATTTGAGGAAGTGTGGACAACCGCCCCCTTTAGTGATGTGACTAGTTCATGCCAAAAAAGGAATTTATAAATAATTTAATTGTTAAACATAATTTAACTATATAAAATATATATTATAGTAGATTTATAATATATCTATGTCTCATTTAGTTTTAAAGTCCATCAATATGTCAAAAAATGAAAGTATCGTTTATGCGTTTGTACGACCTACCGTCTCCATGAACGGTACATTTTGTTTCTTATCTCCAAACATTATGGAATATTATTAAATACATATATACTGGATATATATGATATCTCAATCATGGACACCATTCTGAGTAAAATTTACTTATAACTACATGGACACTTTTGTTCAAACAAGTTCATTGTTGACTCATTTACCGAACATCTACAAATTGTATGATATGAAATCACATAACTAACTAATTATTATAGCATGATAATATGTGATATGAATTGAAATATAAAATTTAAAGGAATTCCTTAATCAATTATAAATTGAACAAAGTTTAATATTTAGGAATATAATGAAATGAACAACGCAAGTCGTACTTGAGGTAAGGGGATCGAACCCTCATCCCCTTATCCTCAAAATATATCATTGTGGGACCTTTAAAATATGAAAACAATTATATAATAATGTAATATTTAAAGACATTAAAATATTGACCCTCATCCCTATTAAAAATGGACACCATCTAATAGTTTATCGACAAGTGTAAGTCTTAGATTTTACATTATTTTTTCATTTTATTTAAATATTTTATTAATGAGGTAATCACTGCATCATCATGGTGTCATGAATAAATTTACGTATTTAATTTCTAAAAAAAATAAAAATAATATCATTAATTAGGAAATCTTTTTATCTTTATAATGGCTATTTATAGTCTTATAGATCATTTATGTAAACAAAATTACAATTATTTTACTTAGGATATACAAACCTTTGTTATATTTCTCCTCTTTTTAAAAAAACAATGTCATAAATGTCACTATGAATCCCTTGTGACTCCATGGGCCCTCATGTTTGGTAAAAATCATCCCATGGTCGGAAATGACTAAACAATGTGGATTTAGACATATTTTGGGGTCATTTAATATTATTATGATATGATTTTATTACCCTTAACCATCCAATTACTAATTAATTATGATAATTAAAGATAATTGCAATATTTACTATTTATAATGTCCAAAAACAAAATATTCTTAATTAAATAATTTAAACCTTCTGATTACAAATATGGAAACAATATCACCAAATTCCAATCACAAAAATTTCAAAAATTAATTTGAAAATAATTCCCATTGTCAAAACCAACGACAATTTTTTATGAAGTAAAATTTATCAAAAGATTGACTTGTTATTACAACTAATTGAAATGTAAAATTACTTCCAATGAAAAAAATTGTATTAAGTGGTAAAAACATAATTCAATTACTCTTTAAAACCAATTAAAAGGACAATCTATCTATATAATGAAATTAGATGAAAATGCAGTTTTGAAGTAAATTACATTATTTTTCACTATTCATTAAAAATGAACATATGTCAGAAAAATACCAAAAATTTATCCAAAGTAAATTTGATATTCCAAATTCAAAAATGATTTCCATTTTACCAAATTCAAAAGTAAGATGTTTCATTAAATAAATATATAATTAATCCCCGCTATTAAGACAAATTGTGTGTTTTTAAGAAAAATATCTATCAAAAGATTGACACTTGTTTATATACAATTTCAAATTGAAATTAATTAAATTGACCTCCATTAGATTAAAGAGTAAAAATATATTTTAACTAAACATGAAACCCCATAAAAAATAGAATCTAACCATATAAATAAATCAGATTAAAAGGAGGTTTTGAATTGAAATACAACATTTTCAATATTCATAAAAAATGAACTTTATCAGAAAAATAACAAAAATTTACACAATGTAAATTTGGATGTCCCAATTATAAAAAGAGATTTTATTTTGTCATATATAACATATAAAATTTTCAAAAAGTTTATTTAAAAAAAGGTTTCACCATCAAAAGTCTCTTAATCGACCTTTTAATGAATATTAGAATCTTTATGCATAAAATTGGATTCATTCTCATTTTAGGCCTCTAACATTTATTGGATAAATTTAAACATATTTATAAAACATATATAATCAATTTGTAGTTAGTTATTTTCATTCCCACCATTAGAACAGTTAGGCGTTAACTAAAATTTAAAAGAATATTATTATATTATTAATGTGCAATGAATGATTTCAAAGAAACTCATGGTTGCGTATTGGGTATTACATCAAACCTAGAATATATTTTATATAAATATTAATATTTAATTCATGAATATATGAAAATTTCATATTCATTATTTAATTGGGATGTTACATCCTTCCCCCCTTTTGGGAATTGTGTCTCGCAATTTTAAAACTGGGCTCGGAAACTTAATTTAAAGCCCCACATCAGAAAAGGGGTCAATAAAACTATCACTTTAAAAGAAATAAACAGAAGTAGAAAGGTCCCCCGAGATAACCCATAATAGAATTCCATGTATAAAAACATGTATATGGAAGAGAAAACAAAGGGTTCAGTTATTAATAAATAGGAGATGCTTCAATAAAAATAATTGAGGAATAAAATTAAATCAAAACATTATAATATCATTATAATAAAGGTATTCATCATATAATATGCTACAGGAATGTATATACACCATATCAATGATAATTTGCGCATATCAAAAATGAAGTATCAATGGAATGTAAATTCAGACGAAATCCCTTATAAAGACGATATCATTTGATTAAGGATAAATCTATTACATAATTTTGTGTGACAAATAAGAATACACAAAATATAATTTGATATTAAGTGTGAATCAATCCGAGGTAATTCACACATATTCAAGGGAGGACATATTCAAGAAGTAGATGTTTATCCCAAATAACTGAAATTGGTTAAAGAAGTTCTCTTACAGAAATTTGACAGCCTAACAACATCACTTTAAAATTCACAAAATGTGTTGATAAGAGATAAAAAGGTTATCTCATCACATCAGCATAAAATTTACATCAATAAGGATATATAAGAACATATACCAACATAATAAGATGTAAATTAAAAGACCTAACAAAAAGATGTCTTTTAAAGAGATGAGTGTGAAAGGTTCCCTTACCAATTTTTGTAACATTCAAAAATTCCACCCCATGAAAGAAGAACTACACAATGTTGATGTAATTACACATAAAAAAAAGTATATTACACAATGTTTATAATAATGGGCAGTAAATAATCCACTCAAAGGAGATAGTGACAAATATAGCATGAATCTCACGGGAATAAATAGTGAGATTTAAATCCCTTACCTCAATTTAATCAATCAAGTCGTAAGAAAAAAAGATAATAAGAACCAAATGAATCATAAAATACCATGAATATAAATAGAATCATGATAATATATATATAATGGTAGTATAAAATACACCACATTCAATAAATAATTGGGGAACATAGGAAGTCTCATAGATATTAATGTGAGATAAGAAATCCCCTTACCTCAAGTCCAACTTGTCTTATTCATTTATTTATATTCCTAAATAATAAATTTTGGTCAATTAATAATTTATTAAGGAATTAATTTAATGTTTATTATTCAATTAATATCACATATTATCATGTTATTCTAATTAGTTAATTCTGAGAGTTCATATCATACGTTTTGTAGATGTTCGGTACATGAGTCAACAATGAACTTATTTGAAGAGAATTGTCCATGTATTTATAAGTAAATCATCTCCAGAATGGTGTTAATGATTTAAATATCATATATATCCAGTATATATGTATTTAACAATATTCCATAATGTTTCGAGATAAGAAACGAAATGTAGTGTTCATTGAGACTGTAGGTCGTACGTACGCATCGACACTGATTTCATTATTTTCATATTAATGGACTTTAAAACTAAATGAGATATAAATATACAACAATTCCCATATAATATATATTTTATATAGGTAAGATAAATTAATTAATTACAATATTTTTAAATTCAATGTTTTTCATGAATGAGTCACATCACTTGAGGGGGCAGTTGTCCACACTTCCTCTTATGATATTATCGCATTTGCACAACATGAAAAGCATAGAGGTATGTTTTAAATATACAATAAAGAAACATTGAAAGGAAATAAATATAATATATATCATATATAAATATAGATCCATCAAAATTTCCACCATGGGAGTTGTTAAAGGAATATTGAACAATCATCGTTTCGTAAGGCAGTAATTCGCCACCCACAAAAACAGTATGTTCTTTAACCATTAAACGGAGGTGTGTGTAAGTGTAGGTAGAATACATATAATAATAATATACTTGTATATTGAGAATACTGGTGTTATTATGTGATAAAATAATAATAATATAGTGGTGAGTGAATAAGGAATATAAATGAACGAAACTCAAGAGAAGACAATACCTCTAAATCGGGTAACTCTTTTGATTTGAGCCAAAGGCTTCCTTGAAAAGACATCTGCCCAATGTAAGGATTTTAGGATAATAGAGTGATTTTGAGAGATAATATGAACATATTTTGTATGAGTGAATGGCTTGAGAGTTATGGGTACAAGTGGTAGAGTTGGGGGCCTTTTTTAAGAGGGAGGATGGTCACTTTTGGAAAGTCTAGAAATGTTACATTATTATAAAATGGTTTTCTGATTTTAAGTGTCCCACAATGAAATATTTTGAGGAAAAGGTGATAAGGGTTCTAAATCCACCCATATAATAGGTTTTATACAATTTTATGTCTTATATTTTACCTTATCTTTTCATTTTATTTAAATCGTTCATTAATGAGGAAATCACTGCATCATCATGCTGTCATAAATAAATTTATTTATTTAATGTCTAAAAATTATAAAAAAATATCATGATGTTGGAATTTTTTTTAGATTTACAATGAATATTTATATTTTATGATATCATTTATTTAAAAAAAATTAAAATTTTTTTAATTAGGATATACAAACCATTGTTAAATTTCTCTTATTTTTAAAAATATTTTCATAAATGACACTATCACACCCATGTGACTCCATGGGTCCTAAAGATTGGTAAAATGATTCCCATGGTAATAAATAACTCAAAAAAGGGGATTTGGACACATTTTGGGGTCATTTTATATTATTATGAAGTTGTTTTATTACCCTTATCTACCCGATTGGTGATTAATCATGAAAATTAATGATAATTGTCGTCACTACTATTCATAATGACCAAAAAATGATTCTTAATTATATAATTTGGACCTTATGATTAAAAATATTGAATCCATTTTTTCAAATTCTGTGTAATCAAATTGGCGAAGTTAATTTAAAATTAATTCTCATTGTCACAACCAAAGACAGGTTTTAAGAAGTAAAATTTATCAAAAGATTTACTTGTTTTTACACCCAATTGAAAAGTGAAATTACTTCTAATAAAAACTGTATTAAAAAAATAATAATATAATTCAATTACACTTTAAAACAAATTAAACGGATAATCTAACTATATAATTAAATTATATGAAAAAGATGATTGATGTAAAATGCAGTATTTTTCACTATTCATTAAAAATAAACATTTGTCAGAAATATACCAAAAATTTATCCATATTAAATATGATATTCCAAATTCCAAAATTATTTCCATTTTAACAATTTCAAAATATATAAGTTTCATTACATAATTTTAAAATTAATTCCCACTGTCAAGACAAATATCATGTCTTTAAGAAACAATATCTATCATAAGATTGCTACTTGTTTATGTCCAATTTCAAAGTGAAATTAATTTCATAGACCACCATTGTATTAAATGGTAAAAATATTTTTTAACTACACATTAAACCCCATTAAAAATTTAATCTAACCATATTTAAAAAATAGATTAAATGGAGGTTTTGAATTAGAATACAACATTTTTCACTATTCATAAAAAATAAACTTTATCAGAAAAATAAAAAAACATACACAAAGTAAATTTTGATTTCCCAATTCTAAAAAAGGATTTTATTTTTTCAAATATATTATTTAAAATTGTAAAATTTTGATTTAAAAAGGGTTCTCCGCCAAAAGGCTGACAATCGACCTTTTAATGAATATTAGAATATTTATGCTTAAAATTGGATTCATTCACGTTTTATGCCTCTACCCTTTATTGGATAAATGTAAAAATATTTAACAAACATATATAATCATTTTATATTTAGTTTTGTTCATTCCCCCCATTATAATGACTAGGTGGTATCTACCATTTATAATAATATTATTATTTTAATAGTGTGCGACGTAAGATTTCAAAGAAACTCATTGTTGTGTATTAGGTACGCCATCGAAGATAGAATTTCCTTTAAAGTAATACTAAAATTTAATTCATGAATATATGAAAATTTAATATTCTTCATTTACCAAGGATGTTACATCCTTTCCCCTTTTTGGAATTGATTCTTTGCAATTTTAAAATTGGGATCATAATTTTCATTGAAGGCCCCACATCAGAAAAGGAGTCAATAAAACTATCACTTTAAAAGAAAGAAATAGAAGTACAAAGGTCACCCAAGATAACCCATACTAGGATTCCATGTAGGAAAACATGGATAAGGAAGAGGAAAAAAGGGTCATGTTCTGATGGAGAGTTATAGAAAACATGTTTATGAGAAAGTTAACCACCATATAATCACATACATTTGATGGGTTTAACAGTATTTGATTCCCCAATAGAAAAATTTAACAAACAACAATTTTTCTTATGTTACATTTCATTTATGAATTTATTTATGAGAATAACTAAATCATAAGGAAACAAACTTAATTGTGATGTAGACTTTTATCTCTTACTAGATTTCTTACAAAAACTCAAATTTCCACCAAAAAATGAGTATTTAGGATGACTTGTTCACATTAAGAGTGATATAATCAAATTCTTGATAATAAACTAATCCAAAAAAATTGAACTATATAATTCCCATGTATTTATAAGATAAAAAAAACCAAAATTATTAGTACAAGATCAGATAATCTCCAAAAGAATAATCCTTTATAAAAAGAATATCCACTCTTAATCTCTATAATATGTCCAATAATACCAAATGTTCAACAAAGACCATTCAATAAATAGCTATCCATAAAATTTTTCAAAGTAATCCAAACTAAGAATGAAACCCAAATCTATGATGGATTTAATCACAAAGTCTTCCATGTAAAATTTTAAAATTTATCTCCAAATAACACCAGTTACTCATATTGTCTCATACTGAAAAGTAATTAACCTAACCATATATCCTCCATGATAGGTTAATCATTCCCATAGGTAACCCAAAATCCACTTATTCCTGATTCATAAGATCATCTAACTAAAATAATTAGTCATACTAACTAGGGACTTCACGTAGCCCAGTGGAAAGTGATAAATACCAGTCTCACATTAGTTGTTGGTTTGATACCCACAGCTTCATCCGACACGCGGGTTGTCAGACAGTTTGCATGTTTTCCCTTTTCAAAAAACTATATAATTTTATAACATTCCCAAAAAGAGATAAATTCATAAAAAATAACCATAACATATTTTAACCAAAAATTTTATCTAATAACTTTCGTTTTGCATCCCAAAATGTATTAATTGGTAATTGCCTCAAATTCAAGGATCATATAATCCAAACTAGTTCTTCATTACTATAACCACAAATGAAAAGATAATTATTCCTTGAAAAAAAAATTCATATATTTGTGAATTAAATATTAATATTACTTTAAAAGAGATTTTATGTTCGATGGTGTATACAATACACAACAATGAATTTGTTTGAAATCATACCATGCACACCAATAATATAATAATAATATTTTAAATGGTAGTTAATGACCAGCCATTGTAATGGCGGGAATGAACATATATTACTAAAAAATGATTATATATGTTTGTTAAATATTTTTACATTTATCCAATAAATTTTAGAGGCTTAAAATGCGAATGAATCCAATTTTAAGCATAAATATTCTAATATTCTTTAGAAGGTCGATTAACAACCTTTTGATGGCGAAACATTTTTAAATAAACTTTTTGACAATTTTATATGTTATATTTTACAAAATAAAATCCTTATTTAGAATCGGGAAATAAAAATTTACTTTCTGTAAAAAAAATTTATTTTTTCGATAAACTTCATTTTTATGAATAGTGAAAAATGTTGTATTTTAATTCAAAACATTATTTTAATCTAATTTATTAATATAGTTAGAATATCTTTTTAATTGGGTTTAAAGTGAAGTTAAAATATATTTTAACCATTTAATCCAATTTTGGTCATTACAATTAATTTCAGTTTGAAATTTGACATAAACATGTGTCAATCTTTTGATAGATATTGTTTCATAAAAACATGTTATTTCTCTTGACAGTGGGAATTAATTATAATATTAATTAAATGAATATTCTCTATTTTGAATTTGTTAAAATGGACAACATTTTTGAATTTGTAATATCTAAATTACTTTCGATAAATTTTTGGGATTTTTCTGACAAATGATCATTTTTAATAAATAGTGAAAAATACTCTATTTTACTTCAAAAATACTTTTTCTTTTAATTTAATTATATAGATTGTAATGGCCCAAGGTTTTGGGGTCCATTAATTGGTAAAACTATGATGTTTGGGGTGTTCTGGGTGGTCTGGAAGGCCATCCCAGCTTCTCGGTGGCACTTAAGACTTCTAGCGGTAGCATTGGCCTACCAGTGGCCTCGGCCTACCGGTAGCCTCGGTCTACCGATGGCCTTAGCCTACATGTTTCCTTGGCCTACCGGTGGTCTGAGCCTACAGGTTGCCTCGGCCTACAGGTGGCCTCGTCCTACAGGTCGCCATAGTCTATAGGTGGCCTCGGTCGACCTGTCGCCACGACCAACCGGTCGCCTCGGCCTACCGGTTGCCTCGGCCTACTAATCGGCTCAGCCTACCGGTCACCTCAGCCTATAGTTCACCTCGGTCTACCAGTCTCCTCAGCCTACTGGTTGCCTCTGCATACCAGTTGCCTCAGCCTACCTGTAGCCTCACCCTACCGGTAGACCTAGCCTACTAGTGACCTTGGGGTACCGGTAGCTCTTGCCAACCGGTGGCCTGGGTGTAACGGTGACCTCTCCACAAGTTTTCCAGTAGCACCTCCTTTTTGAAAGAATTTGTTTTCAAACCGTTTTTTGACCCCTTTATGCCTATTTTAACACCCATTAATGCATTTAATTAAATTATTGGTGAGGTACCCTCCTTAAACGAAAAACTATGTGTTTTGGTCGTTCCTTTAACTATGTTTTCAGAAATGCCTATAATGCATCCTGTGAGGTGTCCTTCCTTGGTTAAGGAGGTGTGCATCAGTTTTAACTTCCCCGAAGGGCGGGGTCATTTTATGTTGGATTTGTGGGGTGACCGACCCGCGTAGTCAACCCACAATCCTGCTTCTTCGGTGGTTTTGCGTTTTTTTCTCCATATCTTAACCATCCTGGAAATGGTGTATCTCAGCCTTTAAAACCTAAAGGATTTTCTTCTCCCTGGGTTTCTTTTTTTTATATCACCCTGCACTCAGTGTACCCTTCCTCCCAACAAGTTGTACCCCCAGAAGTTTTCTTTGATCATGTTCTGTGTTCCTGCTACTCTTGATTTCCAGTTTCCACGTGAGGACTTAACGTCGATCCTTGATCAATCAGGTTGGGATCTTACCTTTGTCTTTCCTCCTTGTATATCATGAGGGGTGGGTGGTCTATGGTTTCCACAAGGTAGTTAATCAATTCTATAATGATGATAATAACTGGTTAAAGAACGGGATGAGGATGTTTGTTATTGTAGTTACATGTTTCTACCCATGCTTCCAAATGACGTTGTTATGAATTGAATGGTCTTAGGCCTACTGAAAATCATGGCTGTTGCGGGACTTTGTTTTTACACCAATGCTATTCTCTGCTTTACACATTTTCTGGTGAATGGGAATCATGTATGAATTGGTTAAACACTGAAAATCGACTATTGAATACGAATGTCCATAACCATGTGTGATCACACCAGTTGAACTAAATAATATAAAATAATGAATTATTAACATTGGGATGGTTCAGTTTTGAAATGGGTGAAGGGGTGAATGTGTTTTGTTATGTATGGGTGCACAGTGGGGTTGTGAATGGTGGGTTTGGAATGGTAAGAGTTATTGTGTGGCTGTGGTGGTGTCTGGAAGCAGGGTTGCAGGTTGGGTTATGAACATGAATAAAATAGAAATGTTAAAAATGAATTGGGAGGAATGGAAATGAATTACTGTGGGGATAACCAATGTGTTTTTAGGATTTTTTGGTTCCAGTTTTTCGAGGGATTCCACTGATCTAAATTTGATGTTATTATTTACAAGAGAACCGGGTGTGAATGCTTAAATTACCTGATGGTTTTCCTTCCTACATTATTTTTGATTCAACTGTGATTGTGCCTGTTAAATTCCCAGAAGTTAATTGATTAACTCATACTGAACTATTATGAAATGATAACATGACTAGGAAAACTGGGAACTGGTTGTTGTGTGCCTATTTTTGAGGCAGCAGTGCTTGGGCACCTGCTTGTATCTGTTTGAGGAGCTATAGGTTGGGATGTGTGTTGGTATATATGTGTAACTGTATGTTTTGTGTTTAGTCACACGCCATCCACGTTGTGAACTTAGTTTCAGACACCCCATCTCACAGGGATGGGTGTTTCCCCCTAGTTACTCTCATTCCTACTCCCTCTTCCCTAGGTTGTGATGGCTGGAGGTGACCAAACACCCAAGGCTCATCAGGTAGGTTTCCGTTGGTGTGTTGAGGCCTAGCTGTGTGGGGGTAGGGATGTGTGGTTGGGAGGCCCAGGTGTGTGTGGGCAGGGATGTGGATGGTTTTGAGGCCCAGGTGTGTGCGGGAAGGAAGAGCATGGTAGGATTAGGACGTTTTCTGTTAGTTATGAGCAGCTAGCTAGAGGGGAATATGGTGGTGTGGGGTACCCAAATGTTTGTTCATTACTATTACCTTAATTCTTGTGTAATTTGGTTACCGTGGTCAGTGAGGTGGGATGGATATATTCATTGATAGATGATGTTTCTTATGCTTCTCATGAGACGTTAAGACGTCTCCCCACTTGTGCACTAGAGCATTATATTTTCCTACTGAGTATACTTTGTATGCTCACCCTACGTTTACATTCAGGTTTCTAGGAGGGCTTTGGAGGCCATTCGAGACCTTACAATTTTGGGCGTTGGCATTTCTGTTGGTCGCAGTTGGATTCTTCTTATCCTTTTCCTTTCTTATTTGGTATTGTACATTGGAGTTCTTGAACTTTGTTCAGTTTAATTAGTAAAACATGCATGTAGTTTTGTTTTTTGCTTTGAGTTTTCAATATATAGTTGTGCTTGGGGTTGACTAGTTCTTTCTCCCAATCATGGTCAAATAAATAGTTTAATGCCTCATATTGTTAAAATGTTATACCCTTGGTGCTAGTCGCCACTTTGGGGCATACTGGCGGCGGGAGTCGGGGGTCATTATCTCATCTTCAACTAGAGGAAGGAAGGGTGGGGATCTTTGCCGCCCCATCCATCATCATGCTAAAGCCAAGTCATGACCGAATGGTATCAGAGGATAGGTTGAGGGATAGTATGTAGTTTTGAGTTAGGCGCAGTGAGGATTGCATGGAATGGTAGTGAAACAGTGTTAGGTGATCTTGGTTCGTGAAATAGACCAGGGAGGACCGGCTATGACACACAATTTTAGGGCCCCCTGTGATCTGATGCAAGGACTCTCAGTCTATCAAACGACCAATTAAGACTACATTTATTGTAGGTTATATACACTAGGGAAGGTACATGCATCATACTTATTGTGTTTTTAATTAATTTTGGGCATCTTGGGGAGAAAATTTAATAATAATACTAAGGAGACAAAATAATAATAATAATAATTCCCTTGCTACTCGGGCTTAGGAATTCATTGTTTACATTCAAGGTATAGCACCTGGACATTATCCACGAGCAAAACGGGAAGTTGAGGCCTAGTTAATCGAGGCAGTTGACCAAAAGAGGGTTGACCGAGATGAGGAGGACGACTTATGGCAGAGGAATCTATGCTCGTTCCAGCGACAAACCCCCGATAAGTTCGAGGGCATCGTCTCTGACTCTGTAATGAAGGGATGGCTCATGGAGCTAGCCATCAACTTCTCTTTGATCTGTGCTCTAAGAGAGTACTGGGTTTTGTTGGCTGTTAGTCAGCTGAGAGGAGCAGCACGTCATTGGTTGATTCTTTTCCTGGGAGAGAAGATAGAGGCAGAGGTTTCATAGGCCGGTTTTGAGAAGGAATTTTATGAGGAGTTCCACTCCTCTACAGTGAAGGCTGAGAAGAGATAGGAGTTGTTCTTATTTTATTTGGGAAGAATGTCAGTGATGGAGATGGGGATCATGTTCAAAGATCTCTTTTTCTTTTCCCCATATCTTTTTTCATATGAGGAGTCTCGGGAAAGAAGGTTAGAGGAGGAACTCCATCCTTCTCTTCAGTATGCTGTCACTCCCTTCACCCTTCCGACGTACCTAGAAGTATAGAAGAAGGCCGAGATTATAGAGAGGATTCACTTGAAGGGAGGTACACCATGAGAGTGGAACCAACTAGGTTCATCAAAGGGGAAAGCGGTCAGCAACATGTCTCTAGCGACATGCCCTTCTAGGTTTCGACAGGCAGGGAGTATGCCTCATTAGTTACAGTTCTGAGTTTCTAGCCCTCACCCCTTTTCCAAAGGGCTAGGAATGAAGTGTTTATCTTGCGGAGTTTTTGGGAACATCTAGAGTAGGTTTCAAACTCATGCTCCACATGGTGGAGGTGGTCAGTTTCAGCAGCCACCTCATTGGCATCTTTTGTCGGTGAGGCCTTCCTAGTAGCAGCAGAAGGCCACTGGCCCTTCGAGGGATGACTTTGTGGGAGGAGACTGACACCAGGGTGATCCTCAGGGACCTCGACCAGGTCATGGTCGGGGAGGTGGTTGACAACAGCGAGGTAGAGGAGTTGGGCGTGGAAAGTTTCATGCTGCAGATATAGAAGCACCAGCAGGACCAGAGGACGTTCGAAGTACGATCAATTTACTCAGCACTCTTGTTTCTGCCTTGTTTTATTCGAGAGCTTCACACTCCTTTATTATGCCCGAATTACAACATGCTCTGGGTCTGGATGTCGGGAGGCTTTTTATTCCCCTAGTGTTGAAAACACCAGTTGGGGGTCAGAACAGGGTATCATACTTTTTTTACAGATGTAGACTGATGTTTGGACCACATTAGTCCCGTGGAGACCTTCTTTCATTGCAGATGCAGCAATACGATTTCAGTCTAGGCATCGAATGGTTATTCTATGTGCATGAACTCATCAACTGCTATTGGAGAAGGATTGAATTCTCAAACAAGGATGGGTGGCATGTAGAATTTGTTGGGGAGAAGAGTTATCAGGTGGGGAGTTGACATGCGGAGCCACTCTTTCAATGATGGATGGGGTATCAGTGGAGTCGGTGGACGCATGAATGATGGATGTCCAATAGGTCATAATAGAATTCCCTGATGTCTTTCCCGATGAGGTTGTGACTCTACCCCCTCGATGTGACGTTATGTTTGGGATAGACTTATAGCCTGGTGCCCACCTAATCTTGGTGGATCCTTATCGAATAACGCCTTCTTAGTTGTGGGAGTTGAGGATTCAGATTGACATTCTGATAGGGAAGGGCTTTGTTCGACCCAGCGTGTCACCATAGGGTGCTCCAGTTTTGTTTGTAAAGAAAGCAGATGGTAGTTTACAACTGTTCATAGACTACCATAGGTTGAATCAGGTGACAGTCAAGATTCGTTACCCCCTCCCAAGGATAGATGATCTATTCGACCAGCTGAGGGGATCAGGTCGGTTCTCTAAGATCGATATGTGATCTGGATACCACCTGTTGAGAGTGAAGTAAGGTGATATCTCGAAGATGGATTTCAGGTGCAGATATGACCACTTTGAGTTCATGGTCATCACATTTAGCATTATGAACACACCAGCTATGTTCATGAACCTCATGAACTCTGTCTTCTAAGAGTTTCTGGACCAGTTCGTTGTGGTGTTCATCGACGAAATCCTTATCTACTCAAGATAAAAGTAAGATCATGTTGAGCATCATAGGGATGTTTTGGTAGTCCTTCGACACCACCATCTTTATGGGAAACTATCTATGTTCACGTTTTTTATGTGAGATGTACATTTCCTTGGACACATAGTGTCTCAGAAGAGAATTGCAGTAGACCCATGGAAGGTAGAGGTAGTCGTTTCATGGGAGGCACCACAGAATGATTCGGAAGTTCGTTGTTTCCATGGGTTGGAAGGCAATTACAGGAGGATTGTGCCCAAATTCTCTCAAGTTTCAGTTCTATTGATATATTTGACTATGAAGGACAAGGCCTTCATGTTGAGCGACCAGTCGAGATAGCTTTTGGATACCTAAAGGAGATGCTGGTTAGTTCTCCATTACTCAGATTACCAGAGGAAGGGGTGTTGTTTGAAGTGGTTTGTGATGCTTCTGGCCTTGGGTTGTGATGTGTGCTGATGCAGCTATGAGGGGTGATCTCTTATGGGTCTAGGTAGTTACGTCCTCATGAACGTAACCATTCCACCCACGATCTAGAGCTTGCAGCTGGGGTGTTCGCATTAAAGATGTGGTGGCATTATCTCATCGGAGAGCGCTTTGTGGTCTTCTCAGATCCCAAGAGGTTGCGTTATGTCTTTTCCCTACGGGATATGAACTTGCGATAGCATAGATGGGTTGAGTTCCTCCAAGACTATGACTTTTAGACCTCTCATAATGAGGGAAAGGGTAATGTTGTGGCTAATGCCCTGAGCAGGAAATTGCAGAAGGAAGTAGTTCAGGAATCGGTAGATTATTAGAGAGCGATGGAAGTGTTATAAGCCTTGCATTTGGATACATGGGTAGAAGGTGGAAGAGGCTATCTGTTTTAGATGAAATTAGTTTAAACTTTAGTGGTGCATGTGGAAGAGTCTTAGTGTGGTGAATTAGAGGTAAAAGTGATGTGAGATCGTGTTTACTAGGGAAATGCTCCCGAGGGATGGTGGGAGGATGGTCAGAATCAGATGATTTTCCATGGAAGGCTATTTGTTCCGGAGATGATGTGTATTGGAGTTCTCCCTGAGTTTCATGGGTTAGCATTAGCAGTGCATCCTGGGGTATCAATGATGTACCATGCCCTTATGGGACAGTTTTGGTGGCCTGGGTTAAAGTGGGAGGTGGCATAGTTTGTGGCTATGTTCTTAGTGTGTCAGCAAGTGAAGGATAAACAGTGTATTCCTGGAGGGTTGTTACAACCTTAAGATGTTCCCGAGTGGAAGTGGGATGACATCTCGATGGACTTCTTCCCAGGGATACCCAGGGCTCATAGGGGCTATGATGCCATCTGGTTAGTGGCGGATCAGTTGAGTTTGATTATACTGGTGGAGTTTGCTTATAATAATAGCTTCCACTCCACTATCAGCATGACACTATTTGAGGCCTTGTATGGAAGTCTGTGTTGTTCACCCATTTGCTAGATACATATTTGGGAAGCTACTGTTCTTCGGCCAAAAGTGGTGCAGGGCACCAGAGAGAAGGTTCAGCTCATGCGTGAGAGGATGAACGTAGCCCAGGACCGGCCGAAGTCTTATACCGATCATAGGAGGAGGCCCTTGGAGTTCAATGTGGATATCATGTGATCTTGAAGGCTTCCCCTTGACATGGGTAGAGATGGTTTGGGAAGGTGATTAAGATCTTCCCTAGGTTCATCGGACCTTTGGAGGTGCTGGACAAGTTGGTGAGGTGGCGTATCAGCTGGCATTGACACCTCTGTTGGAGAAAGTTCACAACATCTTTCACGTCTCCCAGCTTTGTCGATATCTACATGATGTCTCCCGTGTCATCGATTGGGGAGAGTTAGATGTCAAAAATTATGCAACCTTAATAGAACGACTGATCAAGATCGAGGATCGTAAAGAGAAAGTGACTCGTGGATGAACCATCCCCATGGTTTGTGTGTCATGAAGGCATAGTAGTCTTGAGGAGAGCACTTGGGAGTGGGAGGTCTAGTTATGCATTTTGTACCCAGAGCTATTTTAACATCCTTTTTTTTGTTCCAAGTTTGGTTTATATGTTTTACATTATTCTTTAAAATATGAAATGATTATTTTGATTGTTTTATGTCTGAATGTGTGATGATGGGAAAACCTGAATTCTAAGCAAGGCACATTAATGTGGATGCAATTAAACTCATGCGGGCGAGTCAGTGCCACCCAAAGAAGATAATATCCTGACATGTTGGAAGGGACTCCCTGACTCAGGTGTTGGAAAGTTCGATCCTTGTGCATGTTGTGGATGTTTGTGGTTGATAAATCTTGGGGGAGTATTCTTGGATGTAGGGGGGTTCTGTTATTGCTTTTGAATAATTGAGGAGGTTTCCCCTGAGAAGTATCTTTAAAGAGTGATTTTTTTTACCCCATTTTATTCCTTTCTGGTTTGTTCTTATATTCTTGGGGACGAGAATAGTTTGAGAAGTATCTGATGTAATGGAACGAGGTTTTGGGGTCCATTACATTGTATAAATCTTATCTTTGGGGTGTTATGGTTTGTCGGGAAGGCCATCCCAACTTCTTGGTGAAGCTTAATACTCCTAGAGGTAGCCTCGGCCTACCGGTGGCCTCAGACTACTGGTCGCCTCAGCCTACTGGTGACCTTGGGGTACCAGTAGCTCTCGCCTACTGGTGGCATAGGTGTAATAGTGACCTTTCCACAGGTTTTCTGGTAGCACCTCCTTTTTGCACGAATGGTTCTTAAACCATGTTTTGACAGCCTTTACACCTGTTTTAAAGCCCATTAATGGTGTATAATTAAATTATTGGTGAGGTACCCTCCTTAAATGAAAAACCATGCATTTTGGTCGTGCCTTTAACCGTGTTTTCAAAAACATCTATAACACATCTAGTGAGGATTCCTTCCTTGGTTAAAGAGGTGTTCATCGGTTTTAACAGCCCCAAAGGGCGGGTACCTTTTAAGATGGACGTGTGGGGTGGCCCACCCATGTGGTCAACCCACATTCCCACTTCTTCTACGGTTTGGAGTTTTTTTCTCCATATCTTAACCATACCGGGAATGCTGTATTTCAGCCTTTATAACCTAAAGGCTGCTCTTATCACTGGGTTTTTTTTAACACTATTCTCTTGGAGTACCCTTCCTCTCGACGAGTTGTACCCCCACGTTGTTTTCCTTCATCGCGTTTCGTGTTCCTGTTACTCCTGATTTCCAATTAAAATGCGAGGACTTAAATTCGATCCTTGATCAATCTGATATGGGTATTACCATTGTAACTCCTCCTTGTGTATCAAGTGGGGTGGCTGTTCTACGGTTTCCGTGAGGAATTAATCAATCATTTAATGAAGATAATAACTAGTTAATGAACAGGATGAGGAAGTTTGTTAATGTTGTTACATTTGTTTACCAATGATTTCCCTATGATGTTTTATGAATTGAATGGGATTAGGCCTACTGAAAATCACAGCCATTGGGGTCCATTATTTGTGCACCTATGCTATGCTATGTTTTATGCATTTTTTGGTGAATGGGAATAAAATATGAATATGTTAAACACATAAACTCAGCTATTTAATATGAATGCCCATATCCTTGTGTGATCACCCCAATTGATCTAAATAGTATAGAAGAATGAATTATGAACATTGGGATGGTTCATTTATGAAATGGGTGAAAGGTTGAAATTGTTTTGTAATGGATGGGTGAACAGCGGTGTTGTGAATGGTGTGGTTGGAATGGCATGAGTTGTTGTGTGGCTATGGTGGTGTTTGGCAGCAGGGCTACACATTGGGTTGTGAACATGAATAAAAGTGGAATGTTAATAATGAAGTGGGTGGAATGGTAATGAATTAATGTGGAGATAACCAATGGTTTTTTGGGTATTTATTCGGTTCCATTTTTTAGGGATTCTACTGATCCCTCATTGATGTTATTATTTACAAGAGAACCGGGTGTTAATGCTTAAATTACCTGAAAGTTTTTCTTTCCTGCATTATTATTGTTTCATCTATGATTGTGCTTGTTAGTTTTCCAGTAGTTAAGGGATTAACTCGTACTGAACTATTATGAAATGATAACTTGAATAGGGAAACTGGGAACTGGTTGTCGTCTGCCTGTTTTCTGAGGCTGCGGTTCTTGGTCACCTGCTTGTATCTCTTTGAGATCCATATGTTGGGACGTGTGTTGGTATATATGTGTAACTGTATGTTTTGTGTTTAGTCTCACCCCACCCGCATTGGGTACTTAGTGTCAGACACCCCATCTCATGGGTAAGTGTGTTTCCCCCTAGTTACTCTCCTTCCTGCTCCCTCTTCCCGGGGCTGTGATGGCTGGAGGCGACCTTACACCCAATGCTTTTCAGGTAGGTTTCATTTTGTTTGTTGAGGCCTAGCTGTGTGTCGGTAGGGATGTGTGGTTGTGAGGCCTAGGTGTATGTGTGTAGGGATGTGGATGGTTGTGAGGCCCAGGTGTGTGCAGGAAGGAAGGGTGTGGTAGCGTAGGGACATTTGTCGTTAGGGATGAACAGCTAGCTAGTGGGGGAAATGGTGGGGCAGAGTACCCAAATGTTTTTTCCTTACAATTACCTTACTACATGTGTTTTTTGGTGAGCATGGAAGGTGAGGTGGGATTGATATATTCCATGAGAGATGATGTTTCTTATTCTTGTCACGGGACTTTAGGACGTCTCCCCACTTGTGCATGAGAGATTTAGATTTTCCTACTGAGTATACTTTGTATACTCACCCTATGATTACATTCAGGTTTCCAGGAAGGCTTCGGAGGCCGTGCGGGACCTTACTAGTCCGGAGTTCTTGTACTTTGTTCAGTTTTATTATTAAAAATGCATGTAGTTTGGTTTTTACTTTGAGTTTTCTATACATGGTGGGGTTTGGTGTTGACTCATTCTTTCTCACAATCTTGGTCTACTAGAAAGGGTAATGCCTCCCATTTTGTGAAAATGTTATACCCTTGGTGTTATTTGCCACTCCGGGGCCTACTGGAGGAGGGACTCGGAGGTCATTATCTCGTCTTCGACTAGAGGAAGGAAGGGCGGGGATCTTTGCCGCCCCTTCCATCGTCTTGCTGAGGGAGGGTCATTACATAGATAGATTGTCCTTTTAATTGGTTTTAAGGTGTATTTGGATTATATTTTTATCACTTAATACAATTTTTTTCATTGTACGTAATTTCTCATTTCAATTAGATGTAAAAACAAGTCAATGTTTTGATAAATTTTACTTCTTAAAAAATCATCTTTGGTTGTGACAACAAGAATTATTTTTAAATTAATTTCTGAAATTTGTGTGTTTGTACTTTGGTATAATGGATTCCATATTCAGAATCATAAGGTCCCAATTATGTAATTAAGACTCTTTCGTTTTTGGACATTATGAATAGTAACAATGACAATTATCTTTAATTATCATTATTAATTAGTAATCATGTAGTTAAGGGTAATAAAATAATATCATAATAATATATAATGACCCCAACATGTGTCCAAATCTGTTTTTTTTTGAGTCATGGATGATCATTGAAAGCATTTTTACAAAACATTATGACCCATGGAGTCACATGGGTTTGATAGTGACATTTATGACATTATTTTTAAAAAGATGATAAATATAACCAAGGTTTGTATATCCTAAGTAAAATAATACTAAAATTGTTTAAATAAATTATCTCTTAGACTAGACATAGTCATTGTAAAGATAAAAATATTTTCTATATCATGAAATTCTTTTAAAAAAATTTAGACATTAAATAAATAAATTTATTTATGACACCAAGATGATGTAGTGATTAACTAATTAATGAACGATTCAAATAAAATTAAAAGATTAGGTAAAATCTATAACATACACTTGTTTAATACATATCGTATGGGTGGATTTAGAACCCTTATCACCTTATACTGAAAATATATCATTTTGGGACATTTGAAATCTGAAAACCTTTTTATAATAAAGTAACATTTCAAGACATTCCAAAAGTGACCATCCTCCCTCTCATAAAAGGCCCCCACCTCTACCCCTTACCCACACCTCTCTAGCCCTTGGCTCATACAAAATCTTCTCATATTATCTCTCCACATCCCACTAATACTTCAACAAGACTCACTTTGGGTAGAAGTCTTTTCAAGGAATCCTTTGGCTCAAATCAATACGAGTTACCCGATTTAGAGGTAATGTCTTCTCACGAGTTTATTTTTTGTTTCCTTATAAACTCACCATTATCATGTTATTATTTGATCCCATAATAACAACAGTATCCTAAATATACTAGGATGTTTTTATGATAAGGATTATACCTACACTTATACCAACATGTCTAATGGTTAAAGAACATACTGTTTCTGTGGGTGGCGAATTAATGCCTCACAAAATGATGATTGATCAATCTTCTTTTAACACCGTTAATGGTGGCCAATATGATGTCACTATATTTATATATGATATATATGGTACTTATTTTTTCTATATACTTCTGAATATTATTTTTAAATAACATCGTTATACTTTTCATGTTGTGGAACTGTGATAAATTCATCTGAGGAAATGTGGACTACCGCCCCCTCAAGTGATGTGACTCGTTCATTCTAAACATTTAACATACAAAGAAATTGACTAATGAACTTATTTTACCCATATAACATGTATATTATACTGTAATTATACTATATATATGTCTCATTTTGTTTTAAATCCTTTAATATAACAAAGAAACGAATGTAGCGTTCATGCATACGTACGACCTACCGACTCCATGAACGGTGCATTTCATTTTTTTATCTCCAAATGTTATGGAATACTATAAAATAAATATATACTAGATATATATGATATTTAAATCATTAATACCACTATGTATATGATGTACTTATAACTACATGGGAAATTCTTTTCAAACAAGTTCATTTTTAACTCATGTACCGAACATCGATAAAACGTATGATAGGAACTCACATAATTAACTAATTATTATAACATGATAATGTGTGATACGAATTGAATAATAAAAATTAAAGGAATTTATTAATAAATTATAAATTCACCAAAATTTATTAGTCATAAATATAAAGAAACGAACATGACAAGTCAGACGTGAGGTAAGGGACTTCGTCTCAATCTTCTTTCCTTGATTCATACGTTAATTTATATACGACCTTCTTTTATAAATTGTATATTAAAACATTTTTACTTTTAATTTCATTCTAAATAAATATTTTTACACGAAGAGTGTTACTAAATGATAAAAGGGAATGTTTTTTTCTTATGTATGCGGCGACAATGACTTCTCTGCCTTCATGACCATTATTTGAGTTTCGGATTCCTCTACAAGCCATAACATTTCTTAAATGAAAAATAAATACCCTATTTTACATAATTTTGGTGTTGAAAATGGTTTTGATAATATTTTAATTATATCAATGTGTTGTATTGATATCTTGTGATTGAAATGTGGAAAATTTATGTTTCCTTTATGCATGTTTTTTTGTTATACGATTATGTTATGGTTTATTGGAATTGTATATGAAGATGGTTGGTTCCATGATAAACTAAGGGTGGGTGATCCCGAGATAGCTCTCCAATTCATTGGATTACGCGAAGGAGTTAAATGATAACATTTATCTGAAGATATTTAGGGAATATACTGTGATAGGTATTCCAAACAGAACCATGAGTGTTACTCCCTACGTAAGAATGTTATGAGTGCCTCAAGTTACCCTAATGTCTTATGATTTCTATGAGTTATTCATAAATCTTATGATTTCATGAGGTATGTTAAAGTTCTTATGTTTTAGGACTAAAGTATGATTTTATTGATTCTTATGTATACATGGACTAATGTTTTATTTCCATATTTTTATATCCATTAATGATATTTTTGTGCTCATCCCATGTTTTTGAAAAAAAATTTACAAGTTAAGGGAAAAGTACATGATGTGATGATAATGTAGAGGAAGTGTCAAGAATGAATCAATTTTTTATTTTAAAAATGTTTCCTTTGATGGAAAAAATGAATATTGTCTTTGATGTAACCACCTTGTTTAAATGTGGAATGTAATTCATGATTTATGATATAATTTTCTAAAACTCTATACCTGAAAAGATCTTCAATTTATATTCTTGATATAACCCAAGATTAAGTAATGTTTAAGGTAGGGGCCTTAAATGCATTCTTTGTATAAGTTTAAGAACATGGTAGAGCAAATCGAAACACAAAAAGGAAATAACCCCCTACCTGGACCGTCGAAGAATCGTCTGCGCTTTCTGATGGACCATGTTCTTAGTTCCTGCGACCAACTCCCATAGACGACACTCGCATGTCGCCCATTAGTGGTTTGATTTCGTCTGTCACCTCCTGTTGGGTCAGCTATGTCTTCTATATGTCTGGCGTCGTGACACTTTACCAGATATTTTTCTCTTGGTGAGGCCATGCCAAATCCTCTCCACCATGTTCCATATATATAGGATAGGGGGAGGGTTTATAACGATCGTGGAATTTATGATGGTTATTTTAATAGGAACCTTCGGAAATTACAACGAAGCTGTTACTTAATAATTGAATGTATAGCCATTTAATTTCTGATGGTGCAATTAAATGGGTGATTTACCAATGGACCTCCCCATATTAAAGATGGTTTCGGGCAGTCCTTGCCACCATGAACTCACAAATGGGAGTTTTCTTGCTCGGGCGGTCCCCACAACCACACATTTAATTGGGAGGGTAAAAATAAAATTAAAATCTGTTCATTATTTTATTTCTATTTCCTCGAAACAAATGAAAACTAACATTTACCCTCGATCATCTATAATCAACCTGAAAGTCACCTTAACGAATATCGGCGCTGCAAGTTCAAAGGTGTTCTCAAATTTCAATTCCGAGCACCAGTTCAAAAGTTTCAAAAGTATTCTTCAGAACGTACTGATCATACCCAAAAAAAGTTCGAGAAATATATTATCAGTCACTCTCAACTTGTGCCGGTTGAGGTTAGGCTCTACCGAAGTGAAACACGACCCAATGAACCCAACAATACTCTCATATTTCCATTCCGAGTTACCATATTTATGTTCGGGATTTTACAATAAATTAATTGTCACTTAATTATTTTATTTACGGACAAAAACTAACATTCATTGGCAGCAAGTTCCGACCTATGTTAGTATCTTCTTAAATAATTAATAAACTCACGAGTTCTAAAATGTTCTCATATTTTCAATCCGAGCTACCATTAGTGAGTTATAAGCATTAAAAAAATAATTTATTTAATTATTATATTTACGGTTATTCCATTTTTTGGGTTTCTCACACAAGTCCGACACTGACTATACTTACGTAACGGCTAGGATAAACCTACCATTCTGAGCGAAACAGTGCCCTTGGATTTTGGATCTGAGTAATCATTTAATATTTATTCCACTTTTTCATGAAATATTTTTATACATGCTAAATAATGCTTAAAAAAACATAGACGGATCATTTTGGGTAATCTAGGCCTCGTAATCGTGCGCTGTCAGATTTCCTAGTCTAAAAAATTCCCATATAATTAAAAAAACAACTTGGAATTTCAGGGTCATTACAGGTGATGATTAAATTTGAATTTAGCACATATGTATTGATTAAGATAGTTTTTTTCCAGTATCTATCACTAATATATTGGTTTATGTTAATATCTTATGATATTGTCAAGTGTGCACATATTGATTTTTTGAATAGGAATTTGTATAAAAAATTTGAAACATATTTAGGGGTGGATATAATTAATTTTTTCATATAGTTCTTCGAAAGATATGTTTTTTCATAATTATTTTCAAATTATATTTTCTTACAGACATTTAATAATATACTTTTCATATTCCTTATGTTCCCATCCCTATTTTATATTAGATAAAATATGATATGTCTTTTGTTTTGCGAGTATATAATTAAACGATTTTCATATGTTTATATCAACTATGTTATCTATATGACAATTTCATATGATGAAAAATTATTATATTATTATTACCATCCATATTAGGGTGTGATGATAAATTATACAAATTTTTTATGGATGTGTTAGTTCACAAACATGCACGATTCATGTTTTCATTTTCCATCAGATAGAGAGGATGTATGAAATCACTATTCAATTAACATAATTTTTTTAGAATAAATATGATTGAAATTTAGCTATATTAAATAAAAATTAATCAGTTATACTATTAAATAAATTTAATCGAGACATTTTGAATCATTATCACTTATTTTAAAAACCTCACTTGGAATATTGGTTGACCCGTATAAGAGTAGTATACTAGGAATATCATAATAATTTGTAACAATAAAAGGTTGTTATTTTAAAATTTGGTAAGTTATTTTTTATGATATGTTGCTTAATATGTGGGAATTACTTAGGGGTGGTGGATCCCATTTATATGAGGGGTAGGAAGGGATAATATAGATAATAGAAAAATTATTATATTATTAAAGATTTCTAAATAATTTTTGGAAAAAATTATTATATGTCCAATCATATTATAGTA
The DNA here is from genome assembly GCA_963277665.1 of Viscum album. Lineage (NCBI taxonomy): Eukaryota > Viridiplantae > Streptophyta > Magnoliopsida > Santalales > Viscaceae > Viscum > Viscum album. The sequence goes on along the minus strand of OY728165.1, from coordinate 80,319,923 downwards.
GAGGTATAAATTTAATCAATAATGAAATTAGGAATCAATGTTTATCTTCAATATTTATACCTTTACTTTATCACCTTGAACCCATTTTACTCATAACCATGATGATACATTTTTAAAATGTTTACTAAAAATTAGGAATAAAATAGAAATTTAACTCAATAAAAAAATAATCATATGGTATAATAAAAATGATATAGTTTCTACTATTAAATTATCACAAAGTCTTGAAATAACATTCATTTTATGTTCATAAAATGTAATGAGGAGTCATTTTTATAAAATTAATTAGGAAAATGAAATTCACTCCAACATATAACATATTTGTAGTTTCCCATTAATGTCATTGTTTCATTTTAAAATATAGGATGTTTGTTTTACATTTATATCATTCAAAAAATGAATATAAAATTTAATAAAATAAATAAAATTCAATAAATAAATTATTGTTTTTATTATATAAAAATATTATATTTGTTTCCGAAAGAAAATCATAGTAATACATTTTTTTTAAATCATTTTAAATATATATATATATATATAATTGGGAAGAAATAATTTTTTTTTATATAACAATGAGGTCATATAATGTAATCAATTTGTAAAGTATGAATTTTAAATATTCACTAAAAAATATCAGTGTTACTCAAATTTAATAAAATGTAATTGTGATTATTTATTAATGAATATATAAATAATAATCTTAATTTAATTAAATAATATTAGTAGATATTTTATAAAATAATTTTAATATCATTGCAATAAAATCAATAAAATATATTTTAAAGAAAATGAATTTTCAAAGAATAAAATGATTCAATTGGCATTCCATTCCTTATAACCACTCTTAGATGATTTTTAAAATAGATTATTTAAAATATTTTCAATATATTTCACCAATATCATAAGAAAATACTGAATAATTTAATTTATTTTGAAAAAAATAAAAGAGTTTTTTAAAAACTATTTTAAAAAAAAATACATTCCAAAAAAACTAATAATCACCCTATAGCTGTAAAAATGATACCTTTTAATAGATGATACACAAAAAATAATATACAAGTTAATGTAATCATATTAAATTTCAAAAAACCATTTTTTTATAAAAATGATGATTTTATTCGTTAACTGATCTTAACCTTATATGACCTTGTAATTATAATCCATATTTAAGAAATTATATCTTAGAAATTAATCTATATTTATTTTATTAAATATATTATAAATTTATTTCGTAATATTTTCATTCTTTTTAATAAAAAATTCCAATTTATATGTTATTAAAATAAAATTTTATTGTTAAAATTTTTATTATAAATCGAACTTCTTATACATTGACTATTGAATATCTCCTAGGAAATCATATATATTATTTATGAACCAAAATCATGTGATGATACATTAAATAAGTTGAAAAACATAAATAATTGGAATTTATACATAAATAAGTTTTACATATGAGAAATTTTTCTTATGTGAAGAAAATATAATATGTAAAATATTTCATAGATCTTGTTAAAATGTAAATTATGTTTCACATGAAGGATTTATATAATGTGAAAAATAATATAGGGATACTTATGATCATGTTTTAATAATATTTTCTCAATGAATTATTCATAATAGTGTTCAATGATGTCTTTATTCATATGTAAACATAAAAAGTAGTTACTACTACACATCTCATTTAGTGTGAGAAAAGTATTACAAGATAGAAGATGATGAGATTATCCTTTAATAGATGGAATATTAATGACTATCTCATATTTGATTTGTGGTTATTTATTTTTATTAATGAGATATTTTTATTTTATATGTTTCATTATGTAATATATAATTTCCTATAGAATACTGACAATGTTATATTGGGTTATATTTAATGTATGTAGGATATTTATAGCAGGTAGTTTATTCACCTAATTTGTTGAAAAATATAATATATATCATTGATTGTAACTAAATATTAATTAAAAAAATTATTTATTAATGATTAAATTTAAAAAATAATATAATTTCAATTGATTATATATCCATGTGCTTGAACATTTATTTTTCATATATGAAAAAGTATTCCTATATAAAATGAATTTTATTATAGATTTTTTACTAGATCGATGATTAAAAGAAATAAATATGTATTTGTAGATTTTTAATAATATAACAATGAATTATATTAATAGTTTCTATAAATAATGAATATTTTTTTTAAGGAATAAAATTATATTTACAACACATATTTATGATTATTGTTTTTTGATTATTTATTTCAATCAATAAAATTTCTATTTCATTTTGACTACACAATACTTATACAATTTGTTAATTTTTTACGGTGAGTGAACTTCAAATTTTACAGAGTTGTTAAAATATATTATATTTTCATGAAAACACTATGTCATTTAATTTTAATTTGGGTCAATTGTCCCTAGGAAAAATAATCTTAATAAAAACAACAAATGTGCACTGGCTTCTTTTGAAATATATTTTAGGCTTGAATAGTTAATATCAATTCATTACTGAAATTATAATATTCGATATCTATTTTTTATATTATTATTTTTTATATGTCAATTAAATGTATAAATATGATATTAACAAATTTTATGGATGTTTAATGTTTAAAATGAGTTAATTTAAGAATTATAATCACCATATATTTAGTCGTTATAGTAGATAAATCATGAATAAAATTTATTGAGAGGAAATTTATATTTGTTTTCTATATTAGAAGGTTTGATTTTAACAATATAGCAACTTAGTATTGTGACATATAAAACTAATAAATTATTTTCTATAGATATAAAACTATAATTAAATGATGTGGAATATGGTGGTTTAAAATCAAGAATGTATATGTATAATAAGAATGTGGGTTTGAAATTTTGTATGGAACTTATAATGAATTAGGAGATTTATATTAATGAATAAAAATTTTGGATTTATGTTATTGAATATAAAAATGATTTAAATATTATATCCTTTAATTCATTCATTTATGGTTTACGTTTTAATGAATTCAATAGAATTTGTATGTGTTTTACAAGTTATGAAATATAGAAAATAATCTTATTATATTTTCAAGGTACTACTAATGTTAGATTGTTATGATATGACACTATATTCATAAGGCTTGATTCTATAGATTACATAATATATATAGAAGTTATCTTATGAATGGAATTTTCATTTGAATAGTAAAAATTCTTTCTACTTTTTAATATTATGTATACTATTTAGATCAACATATAATATTTTTCGATTTCTTCATGTCATATTGAGTGGTATATCTAATTATATTTGATAATAAAATATAGTTAAGAATTAAAAAATTAATGATTTGTTTTTCAATAACCTGATTTAGGGTGATGAAATTTGTGATGAGACATATTATAATAATATAATTAATAAGTATAAAATTACTAAGAAATTTTATAATACAATTAATACGATAATGATATATAAACATTTCCAGATTCATTTTACATGGGGTACATCTGTAGTCTTAACTCTATTTGTAAACAATTATTTATTCTTAATAATCTGGTTTTATATAAAATATTTATTGTAGTGATGTGTACTACAATCAATAATCGTTTTTTTTAAATAAGGACATGTCAGTTTCTGAGTAGACATGGTCAACAAATAAGACTGTATGAGTTTGAATCATTGGTTGAAGCCTTAAATAAAAACATCTATTTTTAAAAAAAAATCAAAAAATTAGTTCATGTATATAATTCAGATATAGATTGATAATGATAATGATAACTGGCATTATATATAGATATATATTAATGTAATTCCCATGTAAAAATGACAAAAAAATTTATAATATATTTTTTTCATTTGGGAATGCCTACGGGTAACAATGCTTTATATCTAATATTCTATTATAACATGTTATTATCACTTATTAATTGTTAACTCGATGAAGTAGGAAGACGGTCCTTGATTACTACAAGTATACTAACTTTTTACATTGGGAATAAGTAAAAAATATGAATTTTTTTTTCATGTGCACTCTTTCTTCATCTTCCATACAATTCTACACGATAATGAATGATATGTGAAATGAGATTTTGTAAGGCATGAATTGGTTTTTTTCTAATATATTACTTTTTTTATGGATTATGAAATTATAAATGAATAAATTAATTGACATATGAAATCATTCATTGTACCAAGGATGATCTATATAACAATGTTTCTCTTATATCTATAACTTCATGGATGACCATGAGTAATCATAGTCTCTTATATTTCATCCCCATCATCAATGTGAAAAAAATAATTAACCCATTTATATTATTTAATAAATTTATATCAAAATTCTAATTATTATTTCCTAAAAGTGTGATAGGGAATTTTAAAGAATTTTATTCTAATGAATTGGAATGATAATTGTGTGGGGGTTATTATCACTCTGTGAAACTTAAAATTTGAATATAATATATTTAATCATGGTGAAATATTTTGTCTTTCATAGAAAAAAATTTATTTTCTTCATTGTGACTAAAAATAAATAAGGTATTCAAGAAAATCATATACTTCGTCTCCTTCAATATGGGAAGAAGCTTTATATTGTAGAATGACATTTGTATTAGGTTAATTCAATTTTTATTGATAAATAATTCAAGTAATTATAAATTTTAATATAAACCCCTAAGTTGTTAAATGACATATAGATTTCTATAAAATGATCCAATAATTATAAAAAAATTGTTATAATAGTCACCCTCAATCATAACACAATACTATGGAAGGACAGAGCCCATTATTCCTTATAAGAATATTATAGTAAAATCAGTAGACATTGTTGTGTGATTATAGAAAATAAGTAAAAGGCACACTTATGTTATAATATTTATTTCTTAATGACTTGACTTATGTAATAATTTATGGATCCTTTGAAATTCATCAATAACATAGAAATCAAGAAAGATTATTTATACTTACATTCATTATCAGCCATCCAAAATATCTTTCAACATCCTACAATAGAGAAAACGTTTAAACTCATCTCATCCACTCATGTTTAGAATCTTATATCACAATTATTTTTTATCATCCTTGTAAAATGTAAACTATTTAAAAAGGAGTTACACTATTCCCAAGGATATTAACATATGGAAACATGAATGACAAAACAATAAGCATATATTTATACGCATATAAAAATAGTTTAGTGTTTCAGGAACCAGTTAGTTGGTATTATAATATATAAAATATTCTATTTAAATATTTATTCCACTAAAATATCAATCTAAATATATTTTATTTGATATCATCACACCATTGTGAGAAATATTCATTTGGATATGTGAGATATTTTTTATTATCAAATAGAATAAAAAAATCCATATTTCACTTCATATTCCATGTTAATTACAATTCTCTAAGAGTTATCCTTTATATATGAGATATTAAATGAATATGAAATCGTATAATAACATCTTGATTAAACATATATAATAATGAATCTTCTTATAATGTCATCCCATAAAAAATTCATAGATTTAAAATGATCTTATTACCTAGAATTTCAATTTATATCATTTTCAAGATGATATATAAATATCCATAATCAATAGTTATTGAAAATTTATAAACATTAGAACTAAATCATACGAAACAACCAGAGAGACTAGTAGACCTCTTGTGCTAGTGGTAAGCTATGTGTTAGACCCCCATACAACATAAAGTGGATAGGGGAAGGATACTAGCACCAGGAAATCATAGAATATATGGGAGGACTAAGACTATAAAAATAATACAATATATTTACCAATATTAGATAATATATCCAATTATAAAATAAAATCATTAAATAACCAACTATGTTATTATAAAATAAATGAGACAAAAATTATCAATCAAATTCCATAAGTAAAACACAAACTGAAAACACAGAATGTAGCCAATCATGATCGAGGGATAACATGTGAAAACACATTATCAATTCATGATATAACTTTTAGGAATTTTTAGAAAGATATATTATTTTCTAAAATATCTCGAAGGGTATGTGTTTTGAGGATTTAGAAAATTCATATTTTTTATTCTAAAATATATATACTAAGAAATTATGATTAAATTTTTATTATACAATGATTATCTCATGTTGTCTGTGAGTAATTATCTTACATCAAACAAACTATCTAATAAATGGAAAATAGTTGTACCTTATAAGACATAATTTTAAGAACGATTATACATCCTTTGGATAAAATTAGAAAAATATACATTCAAATATAATCTTACTATAGAAATTAATATCATGTGAAAAATAGACTACCTACAACATGTTTTAAAGCTAGGAATCTTAATATTGATATTGTTGATATTCAAATCTTTTCCTATAAAGAAAGGATATTCATAATAAATTGTCTTATTAGATTCAGAAGATGTTGTGATATCAAAGTATCACATCACAATATCATATTTTTCTTATATTGAATATTTATCCTACATAATAAACATATCAAGTTCTTTTTATCATATTTTAAGTCAATGGTCTATATTTTATTAAAATGTATCTTAGGAAGTTATCATTAAATGTTGAGTATTATCAATTTAATATCATATAATGATCATACTATTCTATAAATTTTCATTATTAATTTAGTATGATTTTGATATTTCATATAATTATTTTCGAAGTTATGATAAAATGTATTGTCTATTCTATGAATGGTCAATATTTAAATTATTAATTTTTTCTACAAATTTATTGATATGAAGAACATTATGATTTTTATAACAATGTTTTGGAAGTAATTCTTATATTTGGGAGGAATAAACACATTTAATAAATTTTTCATACTATCAAAATGTCAATGGATCACTCACTAATCCTTTGTAATTTTATCATGTTCATAATTTTCAATGAAAATATTTCAAATGAATAACTAGTCACTACATAAACAAAGAGATAATAGGTAAAACAACAATTATGTGAAAATAAATTAAATTAATAAGATATTAATAACAAAAAATGTTTGTACATAGACTTGATCAATCACAAACTATGTTCTTTCACATAAAATTAATCTATTTCATTAAATATCATCTAGAGCTATAACATGAATACTATCATATTTTTAGGACACATATTCATCTATTGTTAGATTCTATATGAAACTCTATGTTGTAAATGTTCATTAAGGGTTTTCACATATTTTTTTACATTCATTGTTATTGTGTGTGTTATGGTCCTGGATATGACTAATAAAAAAGGAGATTGATTTAAATTTTAAAGGCCTTTTTAATATATTAAGACATGTTTTACAAAGTATTAATCTCTATATAAAAAACAGTTATAGTAAAAAGTACCAAACTCATGGACTAGAGTTTTGGTGAAGTAGAAAAGTGGATATCAATTTCACAAACAATTATAAAATTAATTATTTCAATCACTTTACACAAAAATTTTTTATTTAAACTTCTATTTATTTTTTATGAAAATATTTGAACCGTCATAGATGTATTTTTACTACAAATAAAATCAAAAAATTTCACTTTCCCACTATGTTGAGTTTTTTGTTATTTATTTTCTCAGACACCAATTGGTATCATAAAATATGAATCATGGGTTCAAAAATATCAAAGGATAAAGACCAGACACCTAATTTAAAATGGATTTAAAGTATTATAGTCATGAAGGTATGTAAAACTATAGAGATACTTATTTTAATGGTGAAAACTGTTGTTTTTTGAAGGAACACATGATTATTTATATCAATAATCCAACTTTTAAATTTTATATTAAAGTAGTCAAGACATGAAATCAAAATGGTTGAACCAGAATCATCGGATGAAACAAATGATATATAATAAGATAAAAATTACATAGATATGAATTCTATAATAAATGTATTAGGACTATAGGAATTCAATAGAGCATGATAGTGTTAATCAGCTCATGAAATGTGGACAATAATAGCAGATTACTAGGAAGGAATAGACAATGTGAAGGTTCTTGATAAAATACTATCAATTAAATGTTGATATATCCAATATATATGAAGTATTAATCATTAATCACTTGAATGTATTACTCATTATGATTACTAATAAAACATCTACTCATGGAATACCAATTCTAGGCGTAAGAAAGCATCGAAATTCCTCATAGTCTTACCACACAAATATAGTGGAATAGAAAATTCAATTATAAAATAAAAAAATGTATAAATTTTAAATATTAATGATCTCATTAGAAGTGTTATGATATATAAAGGTAAAATTTGTTAAGAATCATGATACATTAGAATGATCAACGAAGAAAATGCTACCATTATTTTTTAATAATTTAATTATTTAAAAAATATAAATATAATATAGTATATGAAATACATAAAAAAGAATAATACTCATTAAAGTTTGTATCATATTATGAACATTAACATTTTTCCTAAAAATACTAAAAATTATACAAAAATATAAAATGTTTTAGAATAAATTGTATCAAATAAAAAAGAAGGATGTAAATTCTAATGAAATAATATGTTTTCTGTATAAGAAGATATGACATATAATTCCTGACTAACCACATCATAAGGAAGGAAAAAATACATAGAATAAATAGTTTAGGAAAATTGGTTTTGACAAGAAATATATGAATGTTATTATGTCCTCCTAGGGTTCTTCAAAAGATTAAATAGTGTTAAGATACTTTAATCATAATAAAAATATTTTAATAAAAAGGTTAGTGTATGCTTTATGGACAATTTAGATGAGGTACATCTTTTCTGTTATTATGAGAATGAGAAATATTTTGAAAAAGTAAAAGGTACATTCTCATAATTAAATGAATATGTACGTTGTTATAAAAAAAGTAAGCAATCTTTGAAAAGAAAAATTATTCAGGAACACATATAATAAAAATTTCAATTATCACATGGTCTTGAAAAATCTAAAATTATAAAAATCTGTGTGAAAAATATATAACATAACATACTGAACATATAAAGAATATATATAATCTATATGAGGACATTTAATACATTAAATATTCATTAATTTTGTATACTAATGGGGATTATTATTTTAATAAATTCGTGGTTATAATTGTCTTACAATATTGTATTTTTAAATAAGAATATAAGGTAGAAAAATCAATTATAAAAAAAATTTTCTCCTAGTCCTTACAAAAAATTACTTTATATGGAAACATATTTTAATTTTAATTTATTCTAAAATAATTATAAAATTTTTAAATTGAAAAACCCAAAATTATGTGGAATCAAATAAGCTTTTTTGAAAACATATTTTTCCTAAAAAATGTCTCATATTTTTCGGAAATAAAACAATAATATCTATCCCAATGTGTTATATAGAAAAAATATCTAGACACAAACGTGATCGGGTAACAAAAAAATCTATTTTTAACTTTTAATTTTTATGAACTATATATATGAATATAAATGACAATTGGTAAATGTATGGTGTTTGTTTGAGACATATTATAGTTGATTTACATAATTAGAAGTCATTATCCAAAATTTATAGATTTTAAGATATATTTGGTGGAAATTCCTGTGGAAAAATTATGGGCATTGGGTTACATATAAATTCACATTCTATTATTATAAAGAATTATTTTTATAATCAATGATTCAAACATGATATGATAAGTATATCATAATTCTTTTATGATGCTTATTTCGTTGATTTTTTAAAAAATAAATTTTAATTTTTAAATATTAAATATCCATGTCTGACTATCCTAGAATAGATAATTTATACACATTATATCTCAGTTAGTTATATTTAAAAAAAATTAATTGTTTGAATTACGAAATTAATGAATCGTGGATAATTCATAGAAGACATAGAAATTATAATGGTAATACTAGAAAAAATATCTTTAAAAGACATATGATCTATAATTTTTATGAAATTAAATTGTGATAAAAGAAACTATGTCAGGAATATCTAAAGGAAAAGAAATCTGGGTCCTATTTCAAAATAAAAGATTTATTAAAAACATCGAATCCCTTAGAGCTCATCAAATGGATATGTTCAGACCTAAAAACTGCATTTCTATTTTGAAAATAATTATGTTATGTATTGGCTTATTATTTTTTCAAATTTACATGTTTTTAGTTTTTATTACTAAATAGTGATTCCTTTTCAATATATATAAATTTTTTAATATTGTGAAAAATATAAATGTTGTCAAAATTATAACATTGGGAAGAAATCATCGTTGTGGATTTGAGAATTCGGAATTTAGTTCATATGGATCAAAATATGGTATTAAACATACCTTCATCATCTCTCAGCAAACCTTAATAGAATGATATTTTTCATAGAACGAATAGAAATTTACATGAAATTTTCAGGAATATGATTTTTGAATATAACTTTACCAGTTATTTCAATGTTGAAGAAATTTGTGTAGTATCTTATGCCATTAAAAGAGTTTTAATAATGTTTATCAAAAATAAAACATCATATGAGTTGTGCAATAATAGAAAACCAAATATTGGATACATTAATGACATTGGATTCAAGGTAAACACCATGTACACCAAGGAAAATCACAATAAATTTTATCCAAAATATGATGAAGGTATATTATGATGTCACTCTACTACATCAAGTTACACTACAGTTTTCATAAAGTGGGAAGTATTATTAAAGAATAAACTGATTGATATTTTTTTGAAGAGATAATTTTGATCACAAATTGAATAAAACTAATTATCTATGTGATCCCTTCAAGAATATGATTAATATACTCCTCCGTAATAACTGAAAGGGTTATTATTTTTAGACTAATTACATGGAACTAAAATCAATAAGGGTTGATATTAGAGAACCGGAATTTGTATTGCCTAGAAAAAATATATAAAAAAGTCAATACTCTATAAATAATTATAGTATGAATATATGAATTTGTTAATAATAGAATAAATATAAGAAACCAAATATATTTTTTTCAATTTTCCCTCAAGTAGAACCATAAGTAGTAGAATAAGATTTATATATGGATTGTGTGTTCTTATCTATTGAATGTGATCAAAAAATAGCAATAGTAATTTTTTTAAATTTGATGAAATACAAACAGAATATCACATTTTTTGATGAAAATGAATATTTAGAAACAATAATTATTCGGATTTTGTTAGAAATACTATATTTTATCAAAATGGTATAATAAAGAAGATATGATAGACAATGAATATAATTTTATACTATAACTAGAGTAGACGTGTAGTAACATCAGTTTTTAGTATGTGATCCTTTCCTTATTTTTTTAGTTATATGATGTATAAGGTTTAATGATGGAAATGTTAGGGGAACATTCATTTAGTAGTTTGGGAATAAAGATGATGTCTACGGGCTACACACGGTTTGTCCAAAATGTGATGGAGCCTAGGATAAACCATTAATTTTGGTTTTACAATGGGTGTTTTGATGTTGTAGTTATGGCCCAGTTGGTGCATGGTTAGGGAGTCCAATCTAAGCTATTCTTAGGGAAGTATCTAACAAACAGTTATGGCACCATTTTTCTAATCATGGGACATAACTGTGCATGAGTAAAAAATGACCTCTTTAAAAAGTTGATCTAAGTCAGCCATTCATTTAATCCTATAAATTTAAGCAAAACTTGCTATAACCCAGGATTTGTCCTCACCTATGGCCAAATAAGGTTCTCTAATCAATTCAGAGGAAATATGACTGCTTCCCTTGGCAATTTGAAGCTGGGACCTTGAGGTATGTCATCATTCTAGTCTATTATTATCATGTTTTCATTGGTCAACATCTCCTCTCTAATAATTTTTATAGATATATTTTTGTTATGGGTAGATATATGATTTTTGAATCCATATATGTTTACATTTTATCTTGATAATTTTAGGAGAAGATGTCAATGGAGAGTTTCTGGAATTCATACCATGTTTTCATGGTTATTCTTTGTCTGTTTCCTATTTTCGTAAAAACCTTCCTAGTAGGTGGCTACAATCTCAAATCCTCCAAGTTGAACATAATAAAATGATTTAAAATTAATTTTGTTTTGAATATTTTATATTTAATTTTATGGTTTATTATTGGACGAAACCCTCTTGGTAGATGGTTATAGAAAATCAAGAAAATTGGTTCTTGTCAATAAATTGTTTAAATCATGATTTTTAAATAATGTCTTAAAATGGGATTTATCTAGAATTATGATAAGTTGACTTGGTTAAAGAGTCCTCTAAAAAATTATTGCATTTATTTAAATGGAATTGGTGTTTGTAATTGGGTTTTTTAAATTTTTCAATAAAATAGAATTTTAATTTGAATGGTTTTTGAAAACATTGGGTTTCTTGAGTTCATGTTTAACGTGAACGTAAATAAAGAGTGTGTAACATTATGGTATGAATAATGCGACCCTATAACAGGGGTGTGTGTCATTGGGTAATAACATAATTAGACGTGATACCTCTCATGAGTAAAGAACTATTAGAATGAAGCATGCTTGGGTGTGTGTTTATTGAATCATAGAATAAGTCTGCAAAAAGGATATTGGTAAATTGTTTTCAAAGCCTCATTTCAATTTTTAATGGAATTATGTCTTTCTAAAAAATGTAATTTAATTATAACTTGATATCCTTTTACTTTTATAGTTATTTTATCTTATTTATGTTTAGTTATAAACTGTTTTTTGAAAAAGTTTTATAAAACTATTTTAAAAAAATGATTCCAAAATTTCTATCATAATGGTGTGAGTAGTTAAGGCATTAGGGAAATAATGAATATTTTAATAATGACCCATTCTTTGTAAATTTGGTTCTTTTATAGATTTTGTCATCCAATACATGGGGAATTTTTACATATTACACATATTTAGAACCACCTCGTGATGCATGGGTCGTTTGGTGATGTTGGAGTATAAAGGTTGTGGCGCATAGAGTGTTGTGTCTTTCTTTTATCTTATATATTTATCTTCCATAGTTTACTTTGATGGTGTTCATTTATAATGATTTATGACATTTTGGATTTTTTTTATTACTGAAATAATTCTTTATTTTTCAGGTTTTCATCATGCATCATATAATGGTTGTTTGGTGATGTTTTTTGGTTAGTGGGTTTTTCCTAAAGTATATATCTACCCCCAATTATATTTGAAAACCTTCAGTATTTATTTATAGCCTTTAGAATCTTGGTGATGTATCTTATTTACATGTAATGATTCATTATATTCTCATGATATTGAGAATAAGTGGGTGATTACAAATGGTGTCAACTTGTTCAGTCCTTATCAACAAGTGTTATTTAGTTTCATGGAGTCATTGGAGTGGAATTTGTTTTCATATATTCCTTAGGTAAGCTTCATATAAAGGGTTATTATTGTTGGGACTTGAAATATAGTACATAAAAAGACATATCTATCATTTTTATGTAGAACATAATGTTACCAGGGAGTGAGGTATAGATGTGTTTTGGAGACACTTATAGAATCTTTAAATCTCATGGTCAGGGGTTTAACCAATGGGATGAGAAAGAAATGATTTAGAAGAATTACGTTACACTATTATTTCATATTTCATTTTCAGAAATAATTTAAGGCATGATATATTATATGGATTTGGAAAATGAAGAAACATTTTTCAAATGAATGAATTCTAAAAGAGAAACATTTATGTATTTTGAAAATGGATTTATTTACCAAAGAAAAAAATGTATTTTCCCAAAATTATTAATCTCATAAATGGTTGATTTTGGAATTTAATATTGTGATAGTTGATGTGATTGAATTTGAAATGCTAATATTTAAATTTCAAGAGATGAAGACCAAGAGAGTTTGTTGTTTTTTTCAAATATAGAACTCAGTATGCGATGCAGAAACCAAATGGAAGAAGTTACAGAGGATGTGGTTAAACCTAAACTAGATGTCATCCATGATTTGTTTTAGATTATTGTTCAATAATTTCATTCTATTGATGTGGTAAACTAAATGGATTATCCAAGACATGTCCATAATTCAATCCCGTTCATGATGTAAAATCCACCCATCTTTATAAGTGATTCTGAACCTGAAAAAATGGTGTTGTGGAAGAACATGATGAATCATATCTTCAAATTCATCTACACACCAACAAAGATAAATGTATATATGGATATTTATATGCTCAAGTATCATTCATGAAAATGGTGGGAACTATTTTTTAATGATAATGTTGATCATGCCATTTTGTGGGAGGATTTTGGGTTATTGTGTAACAAACAATTCTATCCCCACATGTTTAGGGTCCATAGAACGACAAACGTATTTACCCTAATGTTGAAAAAAATCACTATCATATTGTATGCATTAAAATTCCTTAATTTAGTTCCTTTTACAATAGAAGATGCAATTAGTGTGGACCAAAAGAAACATAATACAGAATTAGAGCTATGGTAGTATATTTGATTGAAGATTGTGGTTCTCTGTATTACAGATTATACTGAGATGGTTAACAGAGAAATAGAAGTTTAATATGACAACTTAGAGGCCTTGGGATGAATAAGTATGATGAATTATTTCAGAAATGGAATGAACATGAATGATTGGAGAATGTGGTAGATGAACACCTATTTCCGAGGTGGGAGTGGGACTCAGAATCAAATGAATAGGCTGGTGAACCATCCATCATAACCCAAGTGAAAATGAGGAAATGTCTAATGAGGGTCTCTTGACAACTTAAAGCGATAGTGTATAACACAATCTATAGAAATCCATAATTTCTTGTTTAGGGGGATATATTTGTCACTATTATCATAATTCTACGAGGTCAATTTCTCGATACACTTATCTAGTGTCACAGGAATATTATACGTTGAATCGACGAGGGTAGAAGAATCAATCTCATCACCAAACCTAATCTAGCCCTGGTGACTCTAGGAATACCATAGCATTCCATTGAAATTGAAACACTTAATAAAATTATATTTCATTATATTCATAGATAGTAAAACAATCAACTATAAGAAATTGATCTTAATTCTAAATTTTTATCTTATTACCTTCATATATGATGAATCAAATTTTCATTTAAATTATAAAATATTTAATGGATTTAGGTCCATAACATTCCATTGACCATTCAGTTATATTACATCAATGTCCTCTATCATATTCAATCATTATTTTTTCTTATCTTCTATGTATATGTATTCTACGTCCACCAATATATTCATAATTATGAAGATATTTATTCATTATTCAATATGAATTTTTTATATCACATTATCTCCTATTATGAGGATAATTTATTAATATATTTTAGGATGTGGGTTGATAAGAATTGAATTATGAAATATCAAACCTTTGATTTTTGATCCCAATATAAAATTGTAATGATTCAATGTATTAAATTTGGATATAATGTAAAACCCTTAAATTCTTAAATAATGAAATTGTTTTTGATAGATTATGAAGAACTCGACCCTGAGCATAATAAACAAAAAAAATATATATTTCATTTAATTTAATCTCTTTAAATATTATGGAACACAAAACCCCAACTATAAATTAATTGTGATATAGTATACCATTATAACATAGATATTAAATTTCATGGTATTAATATTAATAAATAAGCAATGTTTTATTTTTATTTATTGATTATAAATCATATAAATTCATTTAAAATGAAATGAAATATTGTTTGGAAACTGTATTTTTTGTAAACAATTGTTTAGATGTGCTTTGCAGATGTAATTTTATATTATTTTCTAAAAAATTTAAACATTAATGGTCAAAATTAATTTAATTTTTAAATAATAAAATTAAACATATATTATGGTTAGTATCTTATATATTTATTAAATGATTAATTTTTGGATGAAATGCGAAAATACAGTTTTTTACTTAAAAAATAATTTTAATTTTAATAATTCATAATAAAAACAAATAAATTAAAAAAACCTTTAATTATAAATTAATTTAAATTCAATTCAAATCAAGCATTTCTGGACTTTGGATAAAATTCCATGTTGAATTTTGATATTAAATCCATATATAATTATTATAATTTTATCTTAGATAATTAACATTTTTGTCATGTCTGTGACAACAATGTTTGGTTAAATTCTTCCAAATATTGAATCTAATTGGGAAAATGATTTAAATTGTTTAAATTAGAATTATATATATTATCTCATAAGTCCAACAAAGTTTTTTTTATCATTGTGAGTTGTAAAATATTTAAATATTAATTATTGATTTATTGTTAAAAAGTAATTTACACATTGTTAAACTAAGAATATATGGTTTAAAAATTACATAAAAATTATTTAAAAGAAATTTAATGGAAATATTTTTATTTTATACCATATTATGGTCAATAATGACCCATTTATTAGGTTTTTTACATAATAAAAACAAGGGTGTAATTTATTCATTTCAAACATTCCATGTGTGTCCTATTCCCCATTTATAAATGGCCACCCTCCCTCCTCCCCTATACAAACATAAACATGGATTTGGATCTACCATGGACTTCCTACAATACTTTTTTAATTAGCTACCAAAATATTGTATCACATTTTATTATAAATCCAAATTTCAAAATATTTTTGTGCCAATCATTATACATTTTTTGAAGTAGTTTTATCATTAATAATGGGTTCTTTTTATTTATTTTTCATATACCACCCCATTAAAATATTATTAGAAATTATTTCATAATATAATAAATATATTAAATATAATGAGATGTTATTATGTTACATTAATTATATATATTCTACAACAATTATATGAAATGGGTAATTAAATCATTAATCATGTGTGTGATAGACTACAACCTCACAAACTGTTATAAATTGTATTTCATCAGCAACTATAATGGATTGATTAAAATATAGAATTACCATATATATATATATATGATATTTATGATATTATTAAATTAAGATATTTATAAAACATGATATACCATCTTACATTCCATTAAATTTACAATTTGATATTATTTCTTATGTGTACAACAGACTAAAATTTCGACAAGTGAAGTGATTAAACATTCACTTACATATAATATGGAAAGAAATATTAATATATTTAATGATTGTATATGATATATATGAAATTAACATGTTTCAATAAGTAAAAATATAACCTTCTTCATTTCTATTTTTCTCTTTAAGGGAATTATTTAATCGATATTATATATATATAGTGAACAATCTCCGTGAGGTGATGCAATTAATTTTCCATGCCCAAAATAAATGAATGATTCTATATCATTATATATTTATTAAATATTATATTTATTAAATTAATATATTTATCTGTAAATTGTATTGATATATTGAACCAATTAATCATTAAATTCATGA
Organism: Viscum album; assembly: GCA_963277665.1. Classification (NCBI taxonomy): domain Eukaryota; kingdom Viridiplantae; phylum Streptophyta; class Magnoliopsida; order Santalales; family Viscaceae; genus Viscum; species Viscum album. The sequence goes on along the minus strand of OY728165.1, from coordinate 80,302,613 downwards.
CAATGCGTGAATGAGAAAATAAGGTAGTGAAGACATGAAGTAATGGAAATACTGTATTATTATCTGTAAAAAGTATTAAAATTTTATAATAGGGTCATATATGACATTATAAAAATGAATATGGATATTATATAACTGAAAATAATTAATAGAACTGTAATAGAAGTTTTTATATAATTTTAAACCAAATGAAAGTGATACAAAAGTGGTTTCAACAAAATTTCATTTCTTTGAGGAATTTTGTAATTTTTTGTAGCTAATATCATTTATATTGTTTATATAATTCCCCATTGACATGTAATATAATTATTAATGAATAATAAATATATTTTATGTTTCAACTTGAATAATTTCATCTATATATAGTTTTATTTAAATGCTACAATGTGTTAAAAAATTACATAACTCAATCTCTTTTAATTGGGATATAATAATACATCATTTTATTTAAAATATTATGATTATGTGTATAATAATTTTCTATAATAAATTTTATTATTTGATTCTTTTTATTTGTATTTTATATTTAATAAAAATATTAAAAATATTATTTTAATTCTATCATAAATATTATGATATTAGTGATGGTTTATTTTAAAATATCATTTTAATTAGGATTGATTATTCCTAGATTTCAATTGAAAAAAATTATTTAATGATTTTTTAATTAATCCCATTCTTTTTTCTCATCATTGGTTATTCATGATGTTTTTAAGAAATATTGCTATATTTCCACTATTTGGTACATAAAATTTTAGGTAAAATGTCTTAATAAAATCATACTTTGTATCCCTCTACGGTGGACACTATGTTTTTCTTCCAAGTCATTGTTTTCAAAAAAAGAAAAAAATGTTATATATTCAACAAATGAATTATTAAATACTTTTATATTAAAAAAATTACAACTTTTATTTTTTTAATGTAATATTCATGACTATTTCTTAATGTTGATTTTATACCCGTTTGGATCATCAGAAAAAGAATATTTTTTAACATATATGGAATGATTTAATTTCAATCCATGGTAACCTATGATTTATAGGCATCATCATTTAAATGTTTAAAATAATATTTTTAAATTAATGTTTATTTCTGTATATTCTTTTAAAAAGTTTTGAAAAGACGTTTTTTCAATGATGAAATGATATTTTCGGCCAAAAAATTATTAATCATATTCTTATTGTATTTCTATTATCATAGGACAAGAACCCAGTATTAAACCTATAGTCATGTGGGGATATTGTTTTATGATAATATCATTATTATTATATAAATGATTTATGATAGTTTAGAAAAGTTAAATTAATTAAATTCAGTTACATGATTCATTATTTAGACCCAAAACTTCTCTCAATATAGACTCTTTTTGGTGATGAATTTGAATTTATTTGTTATACTAGGAAAATATTCATAAATCCATATTCATTAACCAATATAGATAATTTCTATATGGAAAATTATTCATGAATTAAATTGATTATTCATTATATAACAAATCATTTGGAGATACAAAGACCGGTGGAGTGCAGTGATAGATTGAACATTGGGGAATTGATATTATCATGAGATGAATTATAGGTACATCCTTAGTTATATTTGTAAACAGAGTGCACCAACCCTTAAATTTTATATTATTTTGTGGACGGTATTGATAGAATTAATATCAAGATTTATAATATCCTGAATTCTAATAAATAATTATTTATTTCGTTAAGATTTTTTTTGTTTTAATCCACGATATTTTCAGAATGATATTATCTATGGATTCATTTCATTATCTATTTATTGGTTTCATGGAATGTACATCTACATAATTACCTAGACGTATTTCTTATTCTATAATGAGTTCTGATAGTGATGTAATTGATTTTATAGATTTTTTTAGAAATTTATCTTACGATAACTATGATTCTAGTAAAATTATTTAAACCTATTGTTTTAATTTCTTTACCTTGTTATTATTATTATGCATTTGATATTATTTAAATACCATATGTGCTCATTTATTTATCATTCATTGATTATTCTAATTGATTCATGATATTTTCCATTACACATAACCATATCTATGCATTTCTGTCCATCATTGTTTTTTACCTTCCCCACAAATATAGGAAGTTTCTATGAATTATATGAATTTATATGGTAGTGGGAAGAATGATATTATTGAAATTAAAATTTCCAATTTGTGTTTTCAAATATAATATGAAATCAATTGTGTATCTACATTATGAATTATACTAAACTATTCAGAACAACTAGATGTAATACCTTATATCATAGTACAATTTAATAAAGTAATAAACCATCATAGAGATATTATATGTCGATTCATTTCATTTGGTATTAGAGGATGGTTTACTAGACTCATTTAAACCATGATTTATGAAAACATATAATGGGAACATAACCATATGATAGTCATCGAGGATAGGCATTTATAAACATCATATTATTTTGGAAAGGTTGGTATTCTGTGCCATTCATTGAAATATATCAATTTTTAGATACTACATGTTTATATGGTTCTTGAATAGATGAACCTAGTAGTAATAACATTTAAAAGGGATAATTTTGATTTACATGATCATATCATGGTGCATAACAATGCGACATACTATGCACCTTATTTGATACTCAATCTGGATATTCATAGAATAATTTACATTTTCATTACAAACAAATATGAATGGTTAAAAGATATGATTTTAATGAATGAACTAAGTAAAATCTATGTTTCTTTGTTTAGAATTATGATCTACTGATTTAGACATCATATAAAAGAATATTTATGATTATATGGTCTCCTACAATGATAATTTTTTATCAAAATATTCATATTGGTTTTATAGATTTGTTTTAACTTAAAATAATTATGTTAACATTGAATACGATGGAAATTTTGGGGACAATGAGAAATAAACTAGGGTTATTATAGGATAGAAATATGTCATGGTTATTCCAAACCAATTATCGTGGAATAAATTAACTACCAATACCTTAACCAACTACTGGTATTACAAAATAAGAGAAGGAATATTTTCAGCTAGAGCTCTAGTGATGAAGTCCTTGAAATGAATAAATCTCGATTACAATCTTGTCAATAATTTTTTAATATATACCATGTAATTTTTTTTAAAGGTAAAGTAAAAATAATTATTTTTAAAAATTAGAGTCCTAATTAAGAAAATTTAAATGAAAAATTAATTGTACGATGGAAGGAATGATATTTGAGGATAGGGATCCATTTAATGTAATTTTCATAAATATGGAGAACATTGTCATTATCGAGGTAATCAACCAATTATATATATCATCCCCTTGTCCAAAGAAGAACCTATGTTGAAATATAATAGATTAATTATTTTCCTTCTAATATTAAATAATTAAAATTTATAGTTTTAAATTATACAGTTTTTCTATTATGTTTTATGAATCATATACGGTTGGTATAAAATTCAATGATAATATAAATCATCATTTACATAATACTTATGTATAGAATCTTGTGTTTATATTTCAAAGGTTAATCATTTGAAAACATTTTAGATAGAAAAAATTTTATATTTTGTGGTGTAACTATTACATGATTTAGGATACATTTAGAAAAAATTTATCAGAAAAAGAACCATTATTCTGTAACATAAGAAATGCATCTGAAGATAAATTATTTTACATTTTTAATTTCAGGACATAAAATTAAAGGTCTTGATATCCATTTTAGTTTATCTTATATTTTATGATGTAGTAATTATTGGTAATCACAATTTTTGAATATTATAGTAATTTTATTAAATAGTTTCAGAGTAGGGAAACCCATATGTTAGCTGATAACCCATCAGATCTAGTAACACGATGGGCCTGGAATAAATAATTGAAGGATGGTATGAATTTTTCCCCTACCTTGCATAATATGATTTCGATTTTAACATTACAGTTCTTTCATTTAAATGATTTTTATGAATATATATTAATGATGAATTATTGTTGTTTTTATTGTGGTTTATAAAATAATTTTTTATATTGCATAATTTATGTCATCTAATTAGTTTATTAAAATTTTATGTGATATTAGGAAAAAAATTTCAATCATTTATATATCATCATATTGATAAAATTTGAATTTTATCTCATTTATCATAAAAAATTCATGGATGGATATTCAATTCTTTGAGTAGCCAATCAATTGTAAATTAATCGAGGCCATATCAAATGATGATATTGTACTGATGAAATATAAATGCTTGAATTATGTATATTTTATTATATTCTTACTTAATAAAAAATTTATAAACATTCAGAAATTGATGATGAACAAAAAATATAACCTATTATCTTCATATATGATAAATATTTTTTTAAAAAAAATTATATTCAGTTTATTCTTTTGAGGTTGTTAACTTCATATTGATCATTCACTTTTTTATCATCAATTGACTCTATTATTGTATATAATTATTTAAACTTATCTTCAATTCCCATATCATTACTTTATACAAATATTATTATACATAAAAACCTAGTTATATGCTATTATATATCACAGTATTGTTTCCCTTTCACTCTTATTAGTTTGATTATTTATGAACCCATTTTATGATGTGGATAGTCAACAATGGAATGTGTAAATATCAATAATTTGACTCATTAATGCAAGATAAAAATTTCAGGAAAAAATTTGTTAAATTTTAGAAAAGTTTAGCACCCTAAAATTATAAAATAGTAACATTCCATTTGATATTGATTGCATAACTTAGCACATGGATTAATCTACCCACAAAATATATTTTTCAAAATGAAATCCTTTTAATGGATTTTGAAATTGTCATCACATAACTAAATTAATAGTAATATATTACATCATCACAACAAATCCATTTAATTTGATGCCATGAATAGTACTAACTATATTATAATAATTATTTTTATCTATTTTTTATATAAAAAATAATGATCATTTAAATGAAAAAAATTTATAAAATTTCTTCTTTATAAATGGTATTTCAGTTACTCATTGCACAAAAAATTTATAATTAATTCTAACCAATTATAGAAAAATTATATATTAAAAAAAATTAAATTTTCATGAAAAATATCATAATTATCTTAAAGTTAAATTTTCTTATTTTTTGAAATGTTTCTTTTTTCTATTAATATAAAAAAATAATGATTTTATTGAAAAACAATTTTCAATTAAATAATTTTCATTTATAATTTACTTTATAATTATTTTTATAAAGTTATATTATATAAATTATAATAATATTATACTTGTTTAGTTTAGTGGAATCAATTTACATTTTAGTTTTGATAGTAAATCCGTTTATACTTATAGAAATTTTACCATTGAAGACAATTTTTTTTATAATGTATGGGTGTATATAAAAAATTTATTAGGTAAATATGATTTATAAATTATTGTAAATATGTTTATGTTAAAATAATATTTCCAAATTTATTTCATTGTTTTCAAATTATAATGATATCAAAACAAAATAAGATTAATTATATTTTATGTCAATAAATATATCATATAATGATATAAAAATTACAAAAAAAGATGAAGAGGACATTAGAAATGAGAAATAGACTATATATCAATACATGTATTATTTTTTAGAAAATTTTCAACATTTCTTTACTATTATGACCATTAATGTGTAGAAATTTTTTATCCTTTTAATGGGATAAAAGATTTTATAAGGTGGAGAAATCCAAAGTGACATTATAAAAAGAAACATAAAAATATATAAATATTATTGGATACTATTATTTCAACTTTAACATGATTAAAATTTTATATTTTTGGCATATAAGTAAAATTTATTTCTTAATGGTATTAAATATATTTAATTCATATATGTACTTTGAATTGTATAATTTCACGTAATAATAGAATGGAATGTTATCATCACCATTATTCATAAATATTGATCTATATGGCTCGAAAAAATCCTACCCTCAAAATTTAGGTAAAACATATACATGTTCTAGTTACTCTATTATTTTCAATATACCATCCATTTAATGATTAACATGTAATAAATTATATATTTATCAATGAAGATGTAAAACTCAAAAACGAGTAAGATAAATATTATTTCATATTATACCATCTCTAGATTTTTTTATCAATTATAAAATAATTAATAATCTATATTCAAAATAAACATTTATATTATTATTATCGAATAAACATTGTTCTCATCCTTCTTATTCAACGAAAAAACAACCCTAATGAGTTGGTGTGGACTACGACCTCTATGAAGCAATCTGTTTCATTCTTAATCTTCAATTTACATTGATGGTTATATAAATTTATTTAATAAATATATCTTATATTTAATATATTACAATATTTTTTGAAATTTAATTCGTATATTATTTTTTTATATGCATAAAAACAAAACATGAAAAATGTAATTATTTAATATTTATAATCTACCATCTACATGATGTTTTGTGAATAATTTTTCATCACCACATTATATGAATATGTAAAAAATATTTTATAATGAATATAAAGTATTCTAAAATGGTGAATTATATCATTGAGATGATGTAAAATTGATCAAAGTATTGTAATAGTTACTGCAAAACCAAAATGTGCATGAAAAAAATGTAGTTATCAACCAAAATAGTGATTTTAATATAGAAATATTATTAAATAGAGGAGTCTATGTTAAAGGAAAACCATATATGGCTTTCCCATTTTTTAAATGTTTTTATAATATACTTATAAGATATATATATATATATAATATTGGAGTATTGATCCCTTATATGGGAAGACAAGACATCATGTAGAGGTTTATGTTACAATCACATTTCATTTTAATGTTTCATATGCTTAATTTCATTTGAATTAAATAAAATTGTTCTCTATTAAAATAAATATTTTTTTACAATTCATATTTTTATAAAATACAATTATTTGTGTATTATCCAATATTTTTTTAGGTATGAACTTGTTTTGTTAATTGAAAATCTATATGAGTGGTTTGGTTATCATTTAAAAATCTGTAAATTAAAATAAGGTCTGATCTTCCAAGTGCATCACAAGCACAACAAGATGACTGGTATTTTTTCATTTTGAACTCTTTCGCATCATGAAGTATATTTTTGATGATAAATGTTCTAAGAATACTCATGATATTCATACATGTTGAGAATGATTCTGAGTAAGTTGTGAATCAATCATCTACATCACATAATCTGTTAATCATTAGTTCATTCCATGTAAAATACCAATCATGAATTCATATCATGTATTCTATGATTCATGAAATCATATCTTCAAGTATATTCACAAAATGAAATTTTATTATTCTAGATTTCTTAATCTATGAAATTCTTATAATATAATTGAAATGATACATTCAAGAAGTTAAAGAATCTAACATTGGGAATTAGTTAGGAAAATCCTTTTAAAAATAACATAGCATTGTGAATTTTTGATCATATCCCTCATTTCACAATTTTATAGACCCACTGTGAATTATTTATGAAAATAAATTTTTATACAAAATATATACCATTTTTGATGTTGTTGTTCTAGAATTGTAGATCAAATGTATTACCTCTATCAAATATTCAGTTTCTCCGTCTATTATTTATTTCATTTTCACATAATATTTTTGGGAAAGTAGAAGTTATTCACCACCATATACATGATTTTTTAACTCACTATCACCAAATAATGTAATTTTTGGTAATAAAAATACCATTGATCATTTTATATTTTTATATTTAATATGTTTAATATTTTTTTATTTCACCATAAAATCTTGTGAATTAACAAATAGAATAATGTATACCTATAGAAACACATCTGGGTATCCTTTATATCCTTTGGATTCAATAGTGTTGGGACATTACTTATGGATACAAAGTGGATGAACATAACCTTGACTAATAAGGAACTAGTTAATGGATAAATGATGTGACTTTATCATGATATGATATCCCAGTTGATTTCTTGTGATAAATTCACCTTGAATAATGTCTAACTTGATTATTAAAATTTAGGTTGATTTTTTGATATAATTGGGTGTGAAAACTGGAATAGAAACTACTTAATATATTATGTAATGATTTTTTATGTATTGGAATGTAAAATTATAATTTCTATAATACAAAAATCTGGAATATGATATTGTGGTGTTTATATTATAGCTATTATGACTCCTTTTTTACTCATACAGAAATTCTTATATAAAAAACTATGCCCCATGATTCAGATATGCTTATATAAATGGATAATCCTAATGCTGTTTAAATTATTTTATAAAGGGTTATTTATTGTGATGAAAAAATTAATATATAATGGGATATACAAAGTGTTTCAATACTGATTATATAAAGTTAATTTCCTAGAGATAAAAAATGATTATATAATGGTCCTCACATGCTTATAATATAATATATATTGGGACTAAACGAGTTGTGTTGTTATTATAGGGAGCTGATGTAATGTTTGGAATTATTTTTCTCTATTCTCATTGCTATTATGACATGTCTTTGAAGAATGTTTTTTAGGTATTTTATTCATTTGTTAAATAATTTACATGTTTACCAATTTATTTCATGAACTTATTATCATAATTTTATTTATTAATGGTGGTATTGACATAATTATTTTTAATGGAGCCTTATTTGGCGCACCATTCAATTACCAAATAGATTACATGGAAGAAGGTTTGGACTAGGGAGTAGGACCTAATTGTTTATTGTTTATTGTAGGATGGGATGGAGTTTGGATATGGGACCAACATGGGATTCAAGACAATGTTCATTCAGTTAATTTTATTTAGATCGGTCTTTTTTCAATATTACATTATGTTTTACAATTGAATATTTTAAATAACATTATAATTATAATTTTATTATCATTGGATTATTCAGTTTGACGTTATTAGTTATTTAATAAATTATGGTTTATTTTAAATGTTATTTCCATAACTCTAATATTAGTTTACTTATGATGTGTTGTAACTCTGTACTAGGGGATATAGTTTACCCAATATGATTTCCAAGACCGTGTTTCTATTTTAAATCATATGTTCTATGGGGAGGCATTCTTATGGAATAGTAACTAACATGATTTAGACATGTGATAGAGTTCTAGATCAGTGGAATCTATTACGTTGTATCAAAGTAAAAATATTTGTCTTATTTGTTAGTTTACAAATTTTGAATTGTAAAAAATAGACTATAATGTGTCAACATGGGATAATGAGAATTTTTAACTGGTGTAACGAACCAATAAATGCTAGAAAATATTAGTATTAATGAATGGGACTGTTTCTCATGAGGTTTATTATTACCATTGATGTTATTTCACCTATAATGATAAAGTTATTGGGTGATATTATTGTTTCCTAATATTTCTACTAATGGCACAATATTACATGATATAAATATTCAGGGATCATGATTGGCTTCTAGGGATATATCCTGACATTCATTTTCCCTTATAGGGAAATATTTATTTCATCTAATATATTCACAATATGAAATATCAAATAAATATTATTTAATATAAGATAAATGGAAAGGAATGTATTTCATTTCATTTGAATTTACTTTATAAGCCACGTTTAGAGAGTGTATGAGCTATTTATTCTTTGTTGTTTTAAACTAATGATACTGAACATGATTTTATCCAGTTTTCATGGAAATATTATGGTCTCATTGAAATATTTCATCCACCTTATGTTAGAATTGAGTCCTCATAGATTAGAAATCATCATACTAATAAGGAAGAAAAACTATTGATTCAGGTAAATCTTAAATATTACATGTATATTTAGCTACATAACATGTTCCTAAGGATAATGCAATCAATATAATATGATACTGTTTACAATATTCCTTCAATGCCTGAGTTGAAAAGTGAGTTTTAGATATATCAACTTCTTATGTTTAGTGTTAAGGGAGGTCCCCAAGAAGACGATTTATAGAAAATGTCAATCTCAAAGATCATCATGCATCGTGAGATTCCCATATATAAGAGGGTAAATCTTACTATATACATTATTCATAGATTTTAAAATAATTCGGTGGAAATTTCGATGCAAGATATGAAGCATGAAGTGTTAAGATTTAAGGACATTGAGATGATGTTTCAAATAAACTTATTTTAATCGGCATTGATGGATGATAAGGATTGTGAGTATAACCCTCTGACATAAAAGGGAATGTCAGTAATATATAACATATAATGATTCATTATATTATAGTTACATTAACTATATTTAGTACCTGATGAGATCTCTAAGTAGACACATTTATAGGATTGGTATCACTACGAGATCATGTTACAGGTGAATAGATTTACCATATATAGGTTCTCATTCATGATTCATTAGTCTCTCATGATGTAATGTAATCTGGGAGAAAACCATATAAATTTATAGGTTTTTTTAAAATGGATAACTAGGATGTAATGATTATCTATAATGAAGTTCATATATAATAGTTGTCATAGGGAACAAGAGAAAGAGTAGATAGTTATGTAGGTTTCTTTATAAGAACTATGTCAAGAATCAATGTTATTAGTCTAGTATGGTGGGTCGTAAGAGGCCTTACCATCCATAACATTCTATGCAGTATCCTATATATTTTATTCTTGGTCACCTGTAGAGGTTTCAGAAGGGTATGTATACATAGGTTTGTTGAAGGGGATCATGATAGGTACAAAAGTCTCATATGTACACAAATACCCTACTACAGCCTTGTATATAGAGTTCCACTAAACATTCATGTCAAGGTTGGTGACCTGGTACCCCAATGTAGGAGTGGAACTACTATGTAAAGGGAATAACCAAGTGTATTTGGAATGGGGCCCATAATAGAGGTTAATGTCATCTTCCAACAATATAGTCTACTATATAAAATATTAATGCTATATCTTCTAACATTCGAGGTAATATTCCTCTGTATATTCTGTTTATTTAATTATAGTTAATATACTTGGATTACATTCATTTATGTTTTATAATTTTTAAAATAGTCCGGGTTTCAATTCCAAAATCATTTTTGTTTTCTCGACTATCTATACACTCTTGGGGGTGAGGTTAGAAAAAAATAGATGATTCAATGTCTGTTCAATTGAAATTGTTGATTACCATTTCTTTCAGAACCATTCCTATTTGAAATTATTTGTCTAAAAAATAAATAGTATGGATTCAATATTTCAATACAATATTCTTATTGACTATTACTATAAGAGGGTTTCCAATCTATCTTTATAAGGAATTTTTGTATTTAATAGGGTGAGTGGGATATTTAAGATGTTTTATAAGAATAATCCAATTAATATTAGATTGTCTCACATCTTAGATAAATATTAATTCTCTAGTTAATGGTTTCATAGTGTAGGATACATTTCCTTTTGTGGTAGAATGTCATTAGTATTAATTTCTTGATGAGTTCTATTATTTACCACCTAATAATGATATTCAGTTCACAATTGAGTTTGCATTGTTTTAAGATCCCATTTTTATTCCAAAATAAAGGGTTAAACTATTAGATCATTAAGAGTTTAATATTAATTAATAAGATCGGGATGATAATGTTTTCAAACTACCTACTATGTCACCATGGGTTTTTCCAATTTTCCCCCACAATATATGATTGGAAATTGGGTTTATGTGTGGACCATCGAAGAATAATCTAGATTATAGTGATGAACAAATATCCCCTTCCAAACATTTATGATATATTATACAATTAATGAGATTCTTATATCCACTAAAATTCATATTAGAGATTAGATTACCAATATTAGATTTTGGAACCATCATACATAAGTTAAAAAAAGTTATAATTATGTATGGATTGAATTATTTCACATGATGTTGTTTGGGTTGATATATGCACTAGTGGGGTTTATGGCCTTGATGAATCAATGAATTCATCATACTCTAAACAAAATTTGGGTGGTTTTTTAAATTAAATAACTATTTTTCCATGTCTATAGATAATCATTTCAAACATCTATAAACCGTCATGATTTCATTAAGATACTATCAACATTATGACAAGTTATCCAAATTCATTTTCTAGATTGATAATATAAATTCTTGTTATAAGTGATCCAAATTAATGGAGAGTTAGTCGACCCAATGAATGACACAAACCTGATATCTTGGGAGGGAACTATGAAGGTATTCATGGTTTGAAAATATATATGTATATTATGTTATTATCATCATGTTATCAAGGATTAATCCAGTTAGGAAACCCTGATGAATGGGATGAACATTGAATGAATACTATTTTTTAGGCCAATTAACTGATTGATTTATTTCCATGAGATATTGGGAAGTCTGTCCGCAACATATATCCTCACCTTATTTATGAGGATAAAAGAACATATCATTTACCATGACACATCCATAGCTGGACTCATGTAAGTTATGATTCATGGGTGTTGAGTGGATAGTTACATACCAAGACTGATGAGACAACATTAAAGTAATTGTCCTACTAAAAAAAGAGTTATCGGTGGTGGTACATTCCCTGAGATGTTGGAAAATATATCTTTTGGGTGAGAGGTTTTTTTGTACAAGAACCACAAGACTCGTAGGAGCATCATTCAAAGTGACACCTGAATGTTAATTAGAGATGGAGGATTGAGTATCAACATTCATTTGACATTGAGTTGGATTATATAAAAGGAATTGGAAACATAACTTATGATTCAATGAGATGAATGAAAAAAATTAGGTAGTGATGGAGTCTTGAAAATAGTTTCTGATGATTGAAATATTTATAGGCATCCACCATGATGATATGGATTCCCACGGATGAGTATCTCTGACATTGATATATTTTATTACAATGACATATGATTGTATCAGGACCAAGTATATATTTTATACATAAGGATTACTTTCAAGAGATTTATTATGTGGTCTAGAGCCACCATTAATATTGTTTATATATAGATAATGATTTATAATTTTATATGATCTTGTATTCATTCTTATTATCTTGTGAAATGAGTTAATATGAGAGTTTCATGCATGTATATAGAATGTACAACCATAGATGATTATGATGTTTTGTTATCTACCTAAATTTTATTATTGGTCAAGAATGATTAAAGAGGAAGTGGGATTTCGGGTGAGATGATTCCCATGTTTGGTAGTGAAGGTTGTACATAATTCGCATGTAGGGTTGTTCAATCCTGTTCTGATTCCATAATATAAATTATATGTGGTATCTATGTATTTTTATAAGATTACCATGGAAACAATGTATTAATGATGAATTATGGGTGATCATAGATAAAATTAATATGCTATTCCACTTCTTTAAAATTAATTATCCATTAATTTTGTTTTTTGGGGTAGTGTTTGGGTGCAAGAGGAAGGTAATTTTGATGGTTTTATAAGGATTATTGTTTTTATAGGTAACATAATACCAGATCTTGGTTTTGGTAGTGTCATCAGAAAGATATAGGGTTACAATTTCATTTGAGAAAAACCTATCATCCTTAAAATGAAGGACAATATTAGTGGACTAAACTAATTTTGAAGGATATGTTATGATCCTATATTTCATATTTTTTGTGATTCATGGTATAATTATTTAGATTTACTAGTGATCGATTTTAATACTAAATTCCAAGAAACTATTTGAATAGGAATATTCAAGGTTTATGTGGATGTTTCATATATTGACCTCTTTGTTGGTAGTAGGTAAGTGAACCAATACTTATTAGACCTTGTCTCAAACATTATATGTAATTGATGGTTTAGTTGATCCGGACTAATTTGTTGAGTGCACAAGAAATATTAAAATCCTATGGTGACCATGAGAGGATAACTTGGGATTTTGAGGTTAGTAATCATGTTTTTTTTTCAGGTTTCACCTAGGTTATGGTAATGGTGTACCATGATACAAGGAAATATAGGACCCATTTTTTTAAATAATTTTGATATAGTCGAAAGGGACGGTGTAGTGGAATAATGAATAGTAATTATATTAAACTAAAATAACCTATATAATGTATTTAATATTTCTTAACATCTGATATATCATTCTACCACATACCATGTGGTAGATGTTGATGAAATCTCTCATTTTTTCTATTCATCCATTATAGAGCATCTGGTATGAATTGTGGATAGTAGTGAGAAGTATATCTAGTGAATCAAAATACTTATTGTGTGATTATAATGTATGTATGGACATTTTCCAGAGGATATATTTATATTTCAAATGATATTCAAGCATATTGTCCATATTTTTTTCTAAAACCCATAGTGAATCTTGGAAAATCAAAATGATATGATATTATATATTGGTGAGGTTATAAGATCCCATTTATTATATACATCCCTTTTTAAGTATTTTTAAATATCATTGAGATATTATCTAACTCCAATACTTATATTTAAAATATTGTTATGGTCAAATAGATATTACATCTGTGTAATATGATTAGTTGTGATTTCATCCAACAAATCTCATTCATGTTTTGTACGATATTCAAGAAATTAAATGATTGAGGTCTACTAATGAAAATCCCACATAGTGTGAATGGTCATGACCAATCTTGGAATTGTGAATTAACATTGTTAAATCTTTGAAATAAGAATTCACATCATCTAATATGTGAATAATGAATTAACTTTATGTAAGATATAAATAATTAATTCAATTTGTATAAGATATAAATAGTGAATTAACATTTTTTAAGTCATGAATCGTGAATTAAAATCATGTTATATATTTTGGATATGTAATCAAATAATTTTTTATTTTTTATTTTGAGGTTATGGTTTTATTAGAGTTTTTGGGAAATGTTACTTTCTCAAAATTAGTGAAATTGATGTCAAGGATTATTCTGACACAGGGTACTAAAACCCTATTTCTCCATGTTTTTTTTAACATGTCCATCTTTTCACCCTAATGCATACAGATAGAAAATGAAATTGGAAAATAATATTAAATATAGAAAAAATACCACTTTAGATCATTGTGTACATGACAAGAAAATATATGGTAATCCTTTTACATCACCCTTATTTCCCTATACATTATTGTCGAAATTTCATGTTTCTTATTGATTGGAAATGATAAGTCTATAATTACCATGTATGTGAGGATATGTCATTTCCTTCACCAATTAACACTATGTAGTCTAACAAAAATATCTATGAGTGTTCCTATTGTACATGTATTTGTATTATAGGTATACGGTTCCAACACCTCATGGACACTAAGAATAAGAATAATGGGTAATGTAAAACATGGATGTGGACTTCCCTTGGATCCCAAGGATATAATAGTATTGACACATGGTTTCTGGATAAATTTAGTGTGAAGTGACCCTTGGATAATAATAAAATGACATAATGGAGTAAGGTTGTGAATTTTTATTGAATAATGATATTATGTTATTACTTCGGATATTTGTTTATGAATAAGTACATACTTGATTATTTGAATGGATTGTAGTGATTCGATATAAATGGGCATGAAATCATTCATGTGAATAGTTTAAGATATAATATAATCAAGGAAATTATTATTGTAAGGTCAAATTGTAATTATTACAATTAACCATTGTTTCATATGATATCAGGTTGTGTTTATTCTTATTGTGGTTACTATTGTAGTAATGATTGTTTTCATTATTATAAAAAGTTATATGTCTAGTGATACTAATATGATAATATATTGGGCTAAAACTAGGGATGATGAGATTATAATATAAAGGACTATTTCAATATATGATAAAATATTATACAACGGGCTATATGAATTGATGTCGATATCCATATATAGTAGGTTTGGACAAGTGATGTTGTATTTTTTATAGGGCTTGACATGGTATTGTGATCAAGCTATGGACAGTTGGATATAGTTTTCTTGGTTATGCAATATGAAAAAGGATATTTTGTAAGGGTGTAAAATATGATGATTTATATATTATACTAATTTAATAATTATTACATGAGTATATCACTTTATTGTATCTACTTAATATCAAACCAAATTTTTTAGATATGATGGTGGTGAGAAATTGGGTCTTATTCACAACACATTTGGGCTATAGATTGGAACAAGAGTAGATTATATATATTTAGGTTTGGAAAATGGAAGTCATATTTAATTTTTAATATTGATTATTAGACAGGTAAGATCATAGTGAGGGGACCGACATGGTGTTATATACAAGGTTATTTGAGTTTATTTATGATATCTTGGTATTTTCTCATTAAAACATTCAATTCGAAATTTTGATATATTTCATCGTTTCATTTAATTATTAATTAAAATAATTGGATTATTCATTTTTATTGTATTTTCAATGTTAAACACATATATATATAGTATCATCTATTTATTTTTCAGTAATATATTTTTACTTATACTTAGTTAGAGCTATTTACCATAAGCTATAGTCTCTCCACGATTTTCTCTATACCCCAAATTCTATTTGGTAGTCTTTTGTTGACAAGGTGACACACATGAGGTCCTAGATACATGAGAGTGTTTTAGAATAGAGGATGGTAAAATTAGTTTGAATTTCACTATATGGTACCCAAAACGATCATTAAAATATATTTAAAATTAAATGATAATATTATTTCCTCATTGGTGGATGATCATTTTATCCAATGTCCATACCAATCAAAGAATTTTTTAAAATTTTCATTTGTATATTAAGGTTTTTAAATATTTTTTATTATATTAATTGGAATTTGTTTTCATTGTTTTAAAATGATTCTTTAAATAAAATTCTTACCAAGTAATTTTTGACAATTCGATGAAATGTGAACGAACAATTTTCTGTTATCATTTTTATTGGGAATATATTTTCAAATTATCATGACCAATATTTGATTTGATCCTTCAATACAAGTTTTTATGGGTATTTATAAAAAAAATTATTCTCTCAAATTTTATATAATTTGATTTTTTAAAGGAAATGATGTTATCTTTTATTTTCAATGAAATATTAATATCATATAACAAAAAAAATTCTTCTATGTCAGAAACATTTCATATTTCATATCCTTCTATATAAAAAAATATATTTATACCATACATGTTATTTTTCAATATGTATTATCTTTATTTGAAGATTTAGTGTTAGTGAAAACCAATATATTTTTCATGGGTATGCTATTGTGAATTGATAAATGGTTTATGATATTGCGACACATATACTCCAAAAATTCATTATATGACTGCTATGCCCATTAATTCCATCATATGTATTTGATTAATCTATATAACTCTAGAGACAATTATGATATATGTTTTGATTTTCATGATTTACTATGAGAAAATGGTACGAAAACAAGATTGACTATGATATAATCAAGAAGTAGAGAAGCATGATCTATATGATAATAGAAATACATTGTGATTTTTGATCTAATATGATATGGGAAATGGTTGTTGATTTTAGATAAATTAATATATGATGATCTTAGTAGTTATTATGGACATATGATATTGATTATATTCGTTTTATAGTTCCACACTCTTGTGAAATGTTTTTTGTGTTTATTATTTAATATGATGACTCATGGTTTATTTTTTATGATTCCCATAAGTAATGTAATATTATTATTTAATCCATGAATCATGATTATGATCTACCAACTATTGGGTGTTATTTTATTTTAGTAGAAACATATTATCATATTTTAACCTCATAATATAGTTATAATGCCTATTAAATCCTATCTCTCATTTTTACCATTGTTGGGCATCTAATATATCTACTTCATTAGATTAATATTTTTAAATGGTTATGGAGAAGTTTATTATATATGATGAGAGTATACTGTTACCATATTTTATACATTATGTAATATATGATGAAGATTGTATATAATTTATATATTTATGAATCCGTTCTATGATTGAACTAAACTATTATATGCATCAAAGTCCTACTAGCCATGTATAGTTTCCCTAAAATAATTAAAAGAGGATTATCCATATATAAAAAATGATTGGACATCATGACTAATATAGGTACACTAAACCAATTTATTTATGGGAAATGTATTGTTTATAAATGTATAGAATATTCATGTAAAAGGATGCACTAGTAAAATAATTTTTTTTCTGTCACATCATTTGGTATCTAATCATAGAATAATTAATTTTTAGATTTTGATTAGTTATGATTGGAGAAAACACATGAGATAAGACAATATATAAGATAATATCCAATTATTTTAGAAAGGAATAAAATATTTTTTCTTCCTATACATAAATCCATATTTCAATTCTAAATGTAGATTTTAATTAGAAAATATGAATCCAATGGAAATATCACAAAATGATTTTTTCTGTAATACAGATATATTTTATGAAATAATTTTTATTTCATATAAATTTAAATTTTTTATATTTTCTGTTATATGCAAAAAAATGAGTATTAATGAAATATGACATACTATTAAAATTACTTTTTAAATAAGAACTTTATAAATTAGATATTTAATTTTGAGATATGAATAACAATAAAAATATATTGAAAAACATTTATAATGGATTTTGATATTTTAAATATATTGATATATATGTCCTTTATTTTTCGATACATCTTTATATGATTTAAATTCACATTTTCTGAAAAAATATTTTTAATTATCTTTATGAAGAAATAAATTAATCAATTTCTTCAAAAATTTGAAATTATATTTTAAAAAATTTTCATCATTTTTAGAAATTAAATTTTAGTATAATATTATCTATAATATTTCAGATTTCTATAAATTTATATTTCTTTATAAATAGTTAAGAATATTTTTGTTTAAAAAATACATTTTATTTTAAATACTTTACACATATGATTTTGTTTTATAATTTTTTTAAGTAAAATAATATTAAATATTTTAATTTTACTATAATATACATCATTATACTCAATATAATAATTAATTTTTTATATCAAATCTCTTTATACTTATGAAAAAAATATCTTTTTGAATTTTTTTTTTCATTTCTATAGGTTTAATTTTTTATCGGATTATTCCAATTCAATGAAATAAATTTAATAAATTATATTACATTTTTAGAAACATAATAATTTAAATTATATACAAATTTAAATTAATTTACATAATATAAATAATATTTTCATCAAGAAAACATATTTATTGTGGTTATGGTTATAATGGGAGTTTTCATATTAGTAGTGAATCTGTTAAAATTAATTTTCTACCCATATTGGATCATTATTTAATAAAATTAATTTCGTATTAAGAATTTTTGGGTAATAATTAACTAATTATTTGAATTTTTTGGTCGTAGGTAATTTAGTTAGGTAATTTTAAAGATATTATTTGGTACAATTTAAACTAAAACGATAAAACATAGAAAACATAGTTGTTATAAGAATAACATGTTAATTTTTCTAATGGCGATTTTTTAACCATATAATACAGATATTAATTATTTTTCTATTTATTATTCACGTTACTATAGAGTTACATCCCATTATAGAATTGTTTTTCCATCCTACAAAATACTATTCATCCTCAATTTTAAAAGGCCTCTTCATACCCTCACTTATTCACACTTCCAAGGACATTGGGATAAAAAAATTCTTCCAAAATACGATTTGATCATCTATTTAAATATTATATGGAATTTGGCATTCACAAAATAACAAACATAGATTCATTTTTAAAAGATACAATGGAGAATATTCTATGTAAATGTAATTATCTTCACTATACGCTATATTTTTAATCACAACATCACCCATTCCTTTAAGTTATTAACAATTTTAAGATAATAAAAAATTATCTACAATATACAGAGATGTTATTATGTTGACGGTATAACCTATATCCCTCTACACTTAAATTTTGAACTAAATTATCTATTTTTTTTACATTGAACTCCAGCCTCACAAACTGATGTAGTTCACTATCCTTCACTAACTTACAAGGAAGGTTATAATGATTTATGTGAAATAATTATAAAATAATTTTTATGAAACTATAATTTTGTAAAAATAACATCACATAAACCTTCTTAAATTCTAATATGTTGCAAAATGATTAAAACCACTAGTGTGTATGTGTGGACTACTGCCTTAGTAAAGAGATGGGATAAGTTATTCATATTTATTTGACATGAATGGTAATAACAAAAAAAATAATGAATATATATGATATATATTGTATAAAAAATATTAATTAAATGTGAATTAAAATTTAACTTTTTTTCATCTGTTGAAAAAAATAGAAATTGTTATAATGTGTATGTACGAATTATTATCTCCTCAAAGGATGTAATTAATTTTCTATCACTTGATTTTATAGATTATATTCAATATATATATATTAAACATATATGATATTTATATAATGATTAATATTTTTTATATTATACATCCATGATCAATGAATTTGAAATAAAAATACTAAACGAAACCATATAAGATAAATGAATTTGTTTTTACCCAAGATGAGATTTTTATATGGAATTTTAATAATCTGGTAGTAAAATGTCATGAATAAATCATATATGCTATGAAATATTTTACTATTTTTCTATAATACATTTATAATATATTTATTTTTATTACATCGGAGCACTAAATGGGTGTGTGTAAATTTGATACTTGAGGTAATGGATTTTTAACTCACTTATATTTATGTGATACACATTCCTTATTGAAAAATGTTAGTTCACTTTTTCATACATACTACCTATGAATGTATTATATGATAAATATCATTTATGATACCAAAATTTTATAATATAAATGTTCAACTTTCTTTTACTTGAATATTATTAAGATATCAGAAAATTTATTTGTTTTTTTATATAATTTAACTTCTTATATTAATTTTATATGATTAATCATTTGAAGATCAAGTATTATGATCTATCTCTATTGAAACTTGTATATTTCAGTATAACATCTTTATTTAATGATAAAATATTTTTCCTTTTAATTTCTCTTTTTTTATGAAGTAATGATTCCACAATAATATATTAAACCAAAAAGTTGTTAATTCTATCTTCATTTGAAAATAATTTTCCATTAATGCCAATGATTTCTAAAAATGTTAAAAGGGTTGTTTTAAAAATAATAAAATTAACTTTGAATGATTATTTTATCCATGTTTTAATTTTTAAATAATTATTTAAAATGTGTCATGTTTTTATTTTTTGAATGATGTAATTTTTCTGTTAAACAAAATTGTGGAAGAAATCATTATTTTAACTGTTATGACATGAATAGAATTGTTTACTATTATGACCATTAAATAATTTCAAGGATACTTTTTATTTATTAAATTTTTAATTCAAATAAATTTTTTAGATTTCTATTTGAAAAATTTTGACAACATAAAAAACTGCTATCAAAATGGAAATAATGATTTCACCAAAAAAAATGATTATATTATTATTTATTTTTAATTCAACAAATAAAACCAATAACTATTATTTCTTCTATATTAATGATAGTATAATACAATGGTGTCATCCTTATTCATTATATATATATATATATGTTATGTTTGCGGTTATAATGATAAGATGATCTTTAAAAGCATTTATATTTACATGGGTTATAAAGTGATTGATTGAGGAAATATTTATGAAACCTGAATTCATTCCATGGGAATGATACGATGATTGTATTAAAATCTTATAGAATAAACTTTTATGGATTATTTTATTCGTGGGACCAATAAAAATCTCAAATGAATTTTGTACATATTTAAATATCATGATTTATTTATAGGAAGCAAGCTAATGTTCATGATCTAGTACAGGTGATTGGCTGATGTGATTGATCTACTATTGGTGTAATGTCAATGTGATTGATCTAAAATGGGAAACATGTGATGATTATTGATCCAATATGTAATTCGAAATTTGTAGGGATTCATGATATACAATTATTTTAAGGTCTCAGAAGATAATCACGATATATAAAATTGTTTCAATAATTATTATGGTGACATACTTATATAAAATGAACTTATGGTTCTTGATTTATTTATACTGCTTTCAAAATCCTATAACAAATGTATTCAAAATTATAATTTATTCTTGTATTAGTAATTTTTATGATCATTAAAAGATTTAGTATTAATTTTTTGTTTTATCTTCATGATCTTATTCCATTATGATTATCGTATAACTTCTTATTTTCATCATTTGATATCATTCATGTTTACTATTACTTGGAATATGAGCTCAGACATTCTTATTCTAATTTTCATTACATTATTAATAATGCTTTGTAGGGGTATGTAATTGAATTTCCCCAAAGAAAATGATTTTTATAGGATATTTTATTAACTTTTCTGAAATATGATTAATGTGTATCTAGTCAATGAATACACTCCACCATAATTGTTAATGGTCATGTATTTATTGAATGTATTGGATTTTCAAAAAAAATTAATATATATTTTTTAAAATCATTGGTCTATATAGTTATTATTAGATTAATATTTTTGTTATAAATTGAAAGTAGGATGAGAAATCATTATTCATAACCATTAGGGTTAGACTAAGGATAATTCAATTTAATGTAAAAGTTATTGAAATTTCTTTAAATGATCAACTTAGTGTTATCCAATATATTACAACCATTTTGGAATATGAAACATGTATGTCGAATTATCATTGTTGACCCATGCTTAATTACCAAAAAGGGAATATTTTTATTTTACTTCACAATATTCTAATGCATGATAAAAAACCATTATAAATACCTCGATTGACACAACTTAGGGATATGTTTGGGAAAATGATAAAAACATTATAAATCATCCGGAATTATTTTAATTAGTGATGACTCTGAATAAACCATTTTAAACAATTAGTGTCATATATTGTAATGAATGTGTCATTATATAGACAACCTATGAATGACTTTTCATGATTTATCAATCTGATCAATTATTCTTGACGGTCATGCAATACCT
The DNA here is from genome assembly GCA_963277665.1 of Viscum album. NCBI lineage: Eukaryota > Viridiplantae > Streptophyta > Magnoliopsida > Santalales > Viscaceae > Viscum > Viscum album. Next base: position 80,279,664 of record OY728165.1, on the reverse strand, counting down.
TTTGGATTTCGTATGGAATTTGAAATTGAATGATGATGTTGAGGTAGTAATATGTTGGAAAACATTTATGTACCCTATTGGAGATTAGACATATGACTAATGTATAACAGTAATAGTCTAAATGATTTTTAATTAATAACCAATAAAATTATATGTTGAATTAGTAATTAAAACCCTTAATGATATGACAATCAAATCAAAAGTCTATTATTCTACTATAATTGAATTTTATGGAAATATTTTTCATGAAAATATAATTATTCTCATTTTAGATGAATTCTATGTCATCATAGGCATGCAATTTATTGTTGTAAATAATCCTTACAAAATTTTATTATGAATATAAATCACATTTAATATTCCAAACCAACATATGACTTTATATCAGTGGTATGATAGATATAAACAAGTAATAATGATCACATTCATTATAAGGGTGATGATTCCTATTCAATGTTTTTTGTTTTTCTGAGTAGGTTGGAGAGATTCTCGACATCAATGATATTCATATTTGTATGGATGTTAAAAATGTTTTTCTAGAAGAGATTAATAGTCTTCCCTAAAATAATGAAGTTTTGTTTTCAACATAATATGTTCCCAATGCTACACAGAAATAAATGAATCCCTACAGAATAGACATAATTGATTTATTTGACATCAAGAAGAAAATCATGGATAATTATGACAAGGGATTATTCCAGCCATGTGTTTCACCTTGTGGTGAACTTAATAATTGGATAACAATATAGAGTGTTCTATTAAAATCTATATTGATTATCTATAACTAAACAATATCACAATCAAAAACATATATCCCCAATCTGGTATTGATGAATTTTTGTTCAAACTGTGTGGTTCTCAATACACATCTAAGATTTATGTTGAGTTTTATACCATCAATTGAGGGTTAAGACTGTGTATATACCCAAGACATCGTTTCAAACACTATATGGACAATGTGAATACAGATTGATTCAATTTGAACATTATAATTTTCCCACAATCTTCATGGATTTAATAAATATAGTATTTATATATTACCTTTATCCATTTAGGGTATTATTAATAAATGATATTATTATATATTTAAATATAATAGTAGGTCAGTATGATTACTTGTGAACTATAACAAAGACTATTTGGAAGGAGAAAATGTATGAAAATATTGAAGGTTTGAATTTTTGCTATAAAATGATTCATTTTTGTGTCATATAATATCATGTGAGGGTATATTTGTGTATCCAAGAATGTAACATTCTATTGAATTTTAGTGTAGAAAAATCATAGTTATTTTTATCTAATATTTTATTTGATTAGTGTATAATATTGTTGATTTTTATAAAATTTATCTTGTTTATCCAATATAATAACCATGATAATTTGAAAATGATTCATGTTAAAATAAATTATTATCATGGAAAATATTTCCAGGAAGATGAGGGAAGTTAAATCGATGAAGGGTTTTTATTATGATCCATAATTACCAAAAATAGATTTTAAACATTTTATATGAATATTCAATATATTATAGAAACACACTACTAAGGATTATAATAGTTTAATGTCATTGGGGGTTTAGAACATAGTCCTCTAATTTGGATAGTGATATTAAATGTCTGCCATAATGAGCTTCCAATTATTAACTCTTCATAGACATATCATACATAAAACATTTTCCATAACCATGTTAATGGAAACATAGTAAATAATAAGCTCATTTGAACGATATGGGTAATAAATTGAGATATATAATAACCATAAAAATATAAGGTTATGATAACATGAGAAAAAATAGAAATCATACAAGGCATATCAAATTCTTTAATCAAGAGTCACAGAATAAATATTGGTAGTTTCATTATACATATATCATGAGGAAATTAGATAACATTTCCTAAGGTATCATATAAATTGAGTAGTCCATAAATTTTTTGCATTAATATAATTATAAAAAATCATTTCCATATTATTTATTGGTCACTAATAAATCTATAATAAGGGAATGGGTTCACACCCCAAAGAATCATAGTATTCAAGGAGAACTACCAAGAACACATAGAAGGACAAGTAACATACTGAATTGTGTTCTCTCTTCATTCTACTTTTATCTAACTCATGAGAAAAAATATTTTCCCAATTCACTGTAGGGAGATATATGTACCAACTATCAAATAATTGAAATAATACATTTATTTTCCAGAAGAACCGAAAACATTAATCAAAACACAAACCTTGAACTTAAATGGTTTTTTAAAATATTTCACCACATCATAACCTATTTAAAATAGATGTTTTCATAAAACATTTTACCATAGACTAGCTCATAGATAAAAGAGGTTTTTATATGGGTATAATGATGCTACAAAAAATGTAACCAAAATTATCTTCATAAAAATAATTTCACAATAAAATATATTGAGAAATAATAATAATGTTTTTATTGGATCATTTGCAATTTAATGAAAAAAATATCTCAATTAATTTCATATTCGAAGGAGATTGATTTTGATAGACAAATAAAATTGTACATATCTTATGGAAAATAGTAATTATTTAAATATAATATTATTTAAATAAAAATTAGAAAATATTTATTAAATATTTTTCATTGAAAATAAACATGACACCAAATAACGTAATCTATAAAAACCATTTAAAAATTTTCATTATGAAAATAAACTTTTTATATTGAAGAATGATTTTTATAAAACTACGAAATTTTTAAAATAAATTTCTTCATGAATAAAATTTTATAAAAATAAGTAAGCTTCCATGAAAAAAAGGTTATGATGACAGGAAATTATGTTAATATCATGTAAATTAAAAAATTGTTTTGTTTCACATTTTTTGTAAAACCAAAATGGTCATTGTTTAGAAAAGGACATGAAAATTCCATTCAAAAAATTTATAACTAATCATATAAAAAAGAAAAAAATGTATTGAATAAATAAATTTAATGATGATAAAAACATTTTTAAAAACATTTTTATGGATCATTATTTTGGAAGAGAAGGGTTTGTAAAAGAAAAGTGGATTTTTAATAAAAAAATTATTTGAACTACTGATTAAATAAAAATATAAATATGAAGGTAATATTTGTATTATAATTAAATTAATAGGGGATAAGAAAAATCAATATTTTTATTAGTTCTTGATCAAAATAATGGATCATAAGAAAAATATTTTTATATAGTCCGGATAAAAATGATATTTTTAAATAAAATCATCTCCACTTTGGATACATTGAAACCTAAGCCCCATGAAGTAATATAATTAAAATAAATTAAAAATATAATTAATGAAAATAAATTCATTGTATTACATGTCTTAGTGGCTGTATAGAGACCTTGTAAAAGTCAATGGGTTCAAAACAATACCATACATATCTATGAAAGAAAATTGTGTAAAAAATCTGTACCTTTTGGTACCTTTTGAACTGTCAAAACCATGAAATAGAAAGTGAAATTTTTTTTTAAATAAAAATAATTATGAGGATAAGAAACATAAAATAAAGAAAATAATCTATGAAAAACCCATATTAAAGTAACATGTTTTGAATATTTGATTTCTCTCACATAAGTAAATATTTACATGGATATATTATTCTTGTTTATTAATATTTTTAATAATATTTTCTAATAGCGAGTAATATAAAAATAATAATAAATATAATGAACAGAAAGATATTCCTAATATACATTTTTAAAATGGATAGTATATATAAAATAAAAAATAAATATGAGGTGAATTTTTATTTGACTCCTAAAAATAATATAAATAATATAATTTCTATACATGATCTATTAAATTCTATTGTACTTGTTTTAAACTTCTATATAATAAATGTAATTTTATTATACATATGTTATAGTACCCAAATTTTATATATCATCTCATATATGAATCAATGATATCAATTTAGTACCCATTTATTATAAATTTTATGTTAATGTCTTGACTTAGTTAATAACTACATTAATTTTCATATATGTTTTGATTAGTTATTTTTAGTGCTCTTACTATAAAAATTGTTCAATTACATATAGGATAATAATAATAAAATAATTATCATTATTTAATCTTAATTATACTTTTATTGATAATAATTAATGTTTTTTTTAGATATTCAGGACAATATGATCATAGAGACGGTTGTCTTTATGAACCCATGAATGACACATCCATTTTCAAATAGTCCTTAGATAGTGGTGGTAAAAAAATAATTTTTCCTTAATAATTGAAATACAATAAATACCATATTATTTTTATTAATTTACTTAATTATATTATGAATGTGGTGTTGTGATGAAAAAATATTTTCACATCGGTTTGTGAAGGATGTAGTCCAAACTGACATGAATGATGTTGCAATAAATATGTGACTATAAATATTTGAAATAATATGAAATATTTTCATTTAATAATGGAAAATATGTTATTAATATTCTTATTACATAATTTATATTTCATTTATAAATTAATGGTATCCAATTTATCTTTAATGAAAATTGTAAATGATAAATGTATCACATTGCTTCCAGAGGTAGTAGTCCTCCGTACACATGTGTGACAAAATCATGTCACATACATAACAGAAAATAAAAATTTATATATGATATAATGTAAAATGTGATATATTAATGTCATAAATATCTTATATATAATTTATAATCATCATCATTTAGAACCATGAGAGGTTATAATAGAAAAGTGAATGACATTGGTTCACAAGGTAGTAGTTCAACGTACACACAAAAAATGTCTTAATAACCGATTTTTTGAAATTAGAGACATTTGTAGCTAATTAAAATAAAAAATTATTATATGAAATATTTAAATTTTATTATATCATAACATATTAGTAATAATTTTTGGAGGGGGTGGAAGAAATAAAATGATAACAGTTGTTGAAGAAGGTTGCATCTAATTTATGTAACATTATTAGGCTAGTTCAAAAATCCTTCCATGGAAAGATTTCATACTATAAAAATATGGACATGATTATTTGATGGATTTTCTGAACTTATATTTATTTTTTATGGATAAACCAAAATGTTTTTATGGTTTAAATATGATAGGAACGAGGGTGGCCTGTGAGGTGAGTGGAACATTTATAATTATACGAAAAAAGGTGTACCATTTTTTATCTCAAGACATAAGGAATCATGATGGAGTATTATTAAATATATGATTTTATAGGGTATATATATATAAATAAAAAATATATAAAAATATATGATAGGTCGTCTTAATTGTTATATTTTTTTATGTCATAGTGAACAAATTTTTGCTTCTAAAAAAATATTTTTTATACTATAACATATATTAAAAAATAAGTAAAAATTATTATTATTTATTCAAAATTATTACTAAAAATATTTAAATCAAATTTAAAATATCAATGAACAAAATTGGTATATTTTATTAAAAATTTAATCCTAAAGACGTGTTGAGATTGTGGGGTTTTAAAATGAAAATGATTATATGTTTTTAATGTTCATATATCAAATATCAATATTAAATTGATAAAAATAAACTAAATAGAATGAAAATATATAAAAGTGTACTAATTTTAAATTAAAACCAATTTAAAATATTATATAACTTCATAAATATTTTAACTAAATGGAATTTTTTAATTAAAATCAGTATTTTCATAATTAATAAAAAAAATTATCCATTGGAAAAATTCTAAATAATTCACTCTAATATAATTATTACGTTATTCTTTCAAAAAGGATGTTATTTTTATAAAACTAAACATTAATATGTCAAATATAAATTTCAAAAAAATTATTCAAAAATGTAACGCCCCGACCCTAGATACCCAGAGTCGGTGAATTATTACATAACATTGGCATGATCACAAGGAATCAAGTCTCGAAAGACTGATTAGTTTAGTAGTCTTGTAAACACTAGATATATTCATAAGTCTTACATTAAATCATAAGGTAAAAAAACGACAACAACATATTGTCTTCATATCCCCTCATACTACCCCTGTAGGTCATTCATAAATTACTTCTTCATAATCCTAGGAAAAATAAAGCATTGAAAGGGGTGAGCTCAGATGCTCAGAAAGGATAACATTAGAGCAGAAGCTTTCATAGATAAGCATAAACACTTAAGGCAGTTTATAACTAAAACAAAAGCCTTTTAAACTTGAACTTCAGCATAAAATGGCAAAGATAAAATAAAATAATTCCATTTACTTATTCACATGGATATTCTACTAATCTAACAATCCCATGCAATATCAATAACCACTTTCATATAGATGGAATGCATAATTCCAGACTATCATAACCACATAGCCAAGGCCTCGTGCCAAGACTACAAATAAGATTTTGCCAAGGCCTTGTGCCAAGACACTAGTTTGTCTCATGAGACCTACCGATGCATCAAGGAGCTATAGCGGGCTCCCCCAGTCACTTATTAAGTCCAATTAATTCCTCATATGAACAGGTTTAAACATAACATAAACATTCGTATTAAAACTAGCATATGAAATGTCAATACTTTTTCCACAAACCATGAATGGTATAAAAATACCACATCCACAGTCAAACATAACTCATTCGATACAATATGGATGAATGTATTCTTTCACATTATCCTCAATCAAGAATAATGAAAGATGTTGACATAGATGAAAATAATCATCAAAACTATTTGAGAGAAATATCCCCCTTTTTCATGAAATCATTTAAAAGTCACACAATTTTTCAAGAAGTCATTTAACAATAGATTTTTGAATCAAAGTGTCCCATACCACTTTGAAACTTTTAAAAGGAGTTTTAATTTTAAAACATTAATGTCCATATAAATAAATCCTTAAAACCATTTTTAATACATGGACATTAATGAGAAAGATTTAGATGAATAAGTCTTTAAAACATTTAAAAATGGTATTTTAGTTAGAGATTCTAACCAAAAGAGTTACACTTGAATACAAATAATTGAGGTAATCAAAACTTTTTAATATCGTGATAATAAAGGGATTCATGATATACTATGTCAAAGTACATTATATACACCACATAAAAGTGATTTGGTGTATAACAACAAAGAAGTCTCAATGGAATTTAAGTTGAGATGAAATCTCTCATAAAGGATGTATCCTTAGGTTAAGGATAAATCAACGACATAGTTATGTGTGACAAATATAAATATACTAAATATGATTGGATATTTAGTGTTAAAGAATCAAAGGACGTTCACACATAATCTTGTAAAAACAACACCACTGAATTGGATGTCTAACTCAACAAATAGAGAATGAGTTAAAATTACTCTTATCAAATTCATATCGATGACTTGAGAAATTATCAATGGAGTGATTATGTGTATCAAAATTATATCCAAAGGAAGGGGAGTGGAAATTATGACATAATCAAATGAATAGTGATTCCACACATAATCTTGGAGTAATATAATCAATGAAATATGCGTAAAGCCAAATGAGTGTAAATTGAAATTTCAAATTCCATTATCGATTAGGTAACTTACGAAACATACACCCATGAAAGAAGGATCATACCATGATGATGTAAATATCTATAAATTAAATTATATTACACAGTTAATATTATCATGGGCAGTACACACACCACATGCAATAAATAAGTGGTGAACAATGGAATTCTCACGGAATTAAAAGTGAGATAAGAAACCCCTTACATTGTAATTTTTCCTTGGTCAACGGTAGGTTAACCTACTGTATAATGGTGAAGTAATTGTTATTGAATTATACAAGAATAATTTACTTTAATATGATATCATATATCATCTTTTAACATTTATTTGTTAATAATATCTTAGAATTATCATCATTTCAGGTGTTAACGAGTTCATTTTAATTTATATTCTTTGTTGTGTGATCTGTATTCCTTATTAATGGGATGTATATTATTCATATCCAGAATGATATAACGTCCTTAGATACTATTTTTAAATCATCAAATTATAATTATACTTGAATGGATATGATGGAGAATGAATCTCATCGCGTTCGTGGAGACGGTAGTCCGTACGTACGCACGAGCGACAATATCATTCTTTTGATATTAAAATAATATATAATTGGATGGTATATCATATATACAGAATCTTTATCATGTTATATTTATTATTTACCTGAGTTACACATCATTATTATACCCATTCAAATAACAATATTTTGAATAATAATTACACCACGACGTGGAGACGGTAAGCCGTACGTACGCACATATGGTGACATGTTATTAAAAGGATGGATAGAATACTGAAGATGGTTGTACCATATTTATAATAACATCACAGTATATATATGATACTGTAGTTATTATTTTATAATGGTAATAACAAAGAAAGAATAAGTGGAAGAAGAAAGGAACTTGAAAAGGGGTGGTGAAAACATTACCTCTTCTTCGGGTTCTTCCTTTTGATTTTATCAAAAGGGCTCCTTAAGTTGGCTTTCTGATCAAACTAAGGTCTGTAGGTTGTTTTGAGGGAAGTTGAGAGAGTATTCAGGCAGGGTTTGGCCGAAAAAAACGCTTTGAAGGTGTGAAGAAATGAGAAGTAGGAGTGCCCTTTTATAAGAGGGCGAGGGGCACCTTTGGAAAATCTAGTAATATTAATTTATAATAAATTCATATTCGGTTTCTAATGGATCCAAAGTTGATTATTTAAAGGTTAAGGTGGGTATAGGTCGAAAACCATTCATCCAATAGAATTTAGACATGTTTGGGTCATTATATTAACCTTATCATTAAGTATTAACTCTAAGTTAATTAGTATAACTTTTACAATGTCTCTTTGAATTTTTATATTATATGGTTAATATACGTACCATATAAATCCAAGAGACCTCCAAGTGGTCCATTAAAGATTAACCAATCATGATATAAGTCTCTTGGCCGAACCTTAGAGTTTTAAGAATTTAATATCAATTAATAATTTAATATTTGTTTTAAAAACTCTTTTATGTCAATTTTGACACTATTCAATAGTTGATTTTTCTGAAACACATAACAGAATGATTACTTTGAAAAAAGTTAATTAAATAAATCCTAATATTTCATATTAACATTGAAAATTATTGTAATTCAATAAAAGTCTCAAATTATATTTATTTGGGTATTTATAATATCAATTATTCTAATTGTTCACTATTATGGTAATTACTGCATCATCATTGTGTCATAAATATATTAACTTATTTAATGTTTAAAAATTATAAATAAACTATCATTACGTAGGAAATATTATTATATTTCTAATTAATATTTACAATCGAATTTATCTTATGTATAACCCTATATTAAAAATGTTTTAGTAAATAAACATTGATTTTAAGTCTTTTAACTCTTCTTTGATTTAAATAATAATAAATGTCCTAATCTAATCCAAGTGGACCTAAATGATAATATTTTATTCATAAGGTTGTTTATGGTCGAGATACACGTGTCCAATATAATTAGGACATGTTTTAGGGTAATATTAATATCATTTTTACCTTTAATTACCCTATTTACTTTTAACCGTGGTAATAAAAGTAAAAAGTTACTATTCACCAAAAATTATTTTCATCTCATTGAACCACATTTTACTTCTTGATATTAACCGTGTCTCTCGGATTTTTTAAATTCCATTTACAAAAGTGGTAAAATTATGTTTTATGAAAAATTCAGTTTTTTAACTACCACTTAGTAGTTTCACTATTCATCAAAAATTGAAATTTTTCAGAACAATGCCAAAATTTCACCCTATGCTATAATTGATATTACAAATTCAAAAATGATGTCTATTTTTTAAAATTCTAAACATATAAGTTGCATTAATTAATTTTATAATTAATTCCCGCTCTCACAACAAATAGCGTGTTTTGAAGAAACAATATATATCAAAAGATTGACAATTGTTTATGTCTGGTTTAAATGTGAAATTATGTTCAATGACCCACATTGTATTACATGGTAAAAATATATTCTAAATATACTTTAAAACCACTCAAATTCATAATTTATCACTATTAATTATTTTTATTAACAAAGTTGTTTTTAATTAAAATTTAGTAATTTTCACTATTCATCAAAATATTAAAGTTATCCGAAAAGTACCAAAATTTCACCCTAGGATAAATTCGATATTCCGAATCCAAAAATGAATTCCATTTTGAGAGATAAAATTTATAAAATTTCAAAAAGTAGGTATTACTATTCATAACGGCTAGTTTGATTGGTAGTGGTGTGTTAGAATCTCGATGTTGCGCACAATGCACGCCATTGCATTATTCGAAGGGAAACATACCATGGAAGCTTGGGGTGTTACATTCTCCCCCCTTCAATAAATTGCCTCCTCACAATTTTTAAAATTTTTCTTGGGAATATAATGGAAAGTCCCACATCAGAAAAGAGTCAATAAAACTATCACTTTAAAAGAAAGAAAGAGAGGTATAAAGGTCAACCAAGATAACCCATACTCGGATTCCATGTAAGAAAACATGGATATGGATGATAAAATAAGTGTTAATTCTTGATGGAGAGGGATATAAATCATGATCAGGATAAATTTAATAATAAGAAAACCACAAACTTTTGTTGGGACAAACTGCCATTAGTCTCCTAGTAGGAAAGTAAACCGACAACATTTTTTTGTTTTAAGTTTCATTACATAAGGATGAGGAATTAATTTATGATATTGACTAAGAATATAAAGATATATACATTTAATTAATGTTTAATTCTTTAATAAATTTCCACCACTAACTCATTTTTTTAAATGATGAGTATTCAAGAAGACTTGGTCACACTGGAAGGGATAGAATAAACTTCTATATAATCACATGATCCATGCAGGATGAGCTATATATTTACATTGTATTTTGAGAGAAATAAAAACTAATATTAATTTCCAAAACTAAACCAACAATAACCCAATGTTAAATTAATACCATTCAATAATCAATTGTCCTTATAATCCTTTAATATAATCAAAACTAATATTGAAAACCAAAATTTTTTAATAATGTAGTCTTCCATGTTAAATTGTTTCCCCAAATGACTATAATTACTCTTAAAGTGACATACTTAAAAGTAATTAACCTAATCATTTCCATAAATAACCCAAATCATTATAAATCCACAATGAAAACATAGATAAAAATCCACCATTACACTTCTAATGGAATCCCATAGTATTCTATTTTCCTTGGACATATAGTGTTCCCAACAAAGCAAACAACTTCCAAAATATCATTTATCACTTAATGACCAAATCATTTTCTTATACTAAGGGTATTCATTTGATAAGACATAAGATCCCAAATCAAATTATTATTGATCAATACAATCATTTAACTAAAAATAATAGTCACACTAACCAGGGACTTCACGTAGTCCAGTGGTAGGCGATAAATCCCAATCGCACCTTGGTTGTGGGTTCGATTCCCATAGATTTGTCCGACGTGACGGGTTGTCACATGGTCTGCGTGTTGTCCCTTTTCAAAAACTATATTTTATAACATTATCAAAATGAGATAAATTCCTCAAAATAACCATAACATAATTTAACCCCAAATGTTATGTCATACCTTTCATTTTCATCCCAAATAACTTTTAATTGCCTCAAACCCAATGATCATATAAAACCAAGTGGTAATTCATAACTATAACCACAATAGAAAAGATAATTATTCCACAAATATCATTCTAACATGGAAAACTGCGGGGTTACAAATACAAGAGAAAATTATTCCAAAGTAAACCCATCAACAAGGAGCACTAATACTTTTTAAACATTTCTCCAACCATTTATTTCCACATTGCTTATTCTTTGACAAAGAAAATATCCTATAGAATAGGGAATTCCCTCGGGTAATGGCCAGGTCCCCTAATTTTACGGAAAATGACTGCAAATGGACTCTTGTGACCATTTTTAAATTCTTCCATAGTACTCTTCATTTTTCTTCGTCAATTCTTCACTTAATGTCCTTCCTTCCCGCATGTAAAGCATTTCTTTGTCCCATTGAGACACTTTCCTGGGTGTCTCCTTCCACATTTCCTGCGTGATGGAAATTAATGATTTCTTTCTCCATGGTCTCCACTACTGGAGCTCTTATCATTCATCACCTTTCTCTTCTTTGATGAGTCCGGTAATCGGTTAATATATATATTGTTGATCATATTTTTCGAAAATTGATTTGGCATAAAGACGATATCTTTTACGCCTATCAACATTCCATTTTGTTTCTCATTTCCACCATCATTCCCACCTTGTACATCATTCTCAAAGTCACTATGACTTCCTTGAAATCCATCCATTGACTAAAATCAGAAAGCATTGTGTGAATAACAGGATTCGTAAAATCAATTAGAGATTAAAATGTCACCATATTCTCAATTTGAAACATTTTAGGATTAACCAAGGTCATTTACTCTCATCTTATATATATATTACTTAAATCGGTTTGTAAAGAAAATGTAAATTATCCTAAGCATATCCCCCGGGAGTGTCGTAACCAAGAGTGCAGCAAGGCCCGTTCTCGTGCACCAGTTCCCGTTCGAGTCTAGCTCAAAGCGGTGTTTTTGGGTTTTACCCCTAGGTACATCTGTGATAGAGCCGCCTCTACCTGCTCGTATCCAGACAGTTATGTATTTCTCGGAAAACTCACAAAATCTCTATACTACCAAAATTCTAGGAAGCTCTTCTATACTAAACCTCAAAGTTCATCTTAGGTCTACGTGCTCTAATCAAAGTTTTTCTAAATCTAGCTTCCAAGGTTTGTACTAAACTTCCTCTGATAACAACTGTAACGCCCCGACCCTAGATACCCATAGTCGTTACATTATTACATAACATTGGCATGATCACAAGGGATCAAGTCTCGAAAGACCGATTAGTTTAGTAGTCTTGGAAACACTAGATATATTCATAAGTCTAAGATTACATCATAAGGTAAAAAAAACTACAACAACATCATGTCTTCATATCCCCTCATACTATCCCTGCAGGTCATTCATAAATTACTTATTCATAATCTTGGGAAAAATAAAACATTGAAAGGGGTGAGCTTAGATGCTCAATAAGGATAACATTATAGCAGAAGCTATCATAGATAAGCATAAACACTTAAGGCAGTTTATAACTAAAACAAAAGCCTTTTAAACTTGAACTTCATCATAAAATGGAAAAGATAAAATAAAATAATGACATTTACTTATTCACATGGATATTCTACAAGTCGAAAAATCCCATGAAATATCAATAACCACTTTCATAATGATGGAATTCATAATGCCAGACTATCATAACCACATAGCCAAGGCCTCGTGCCAAGACTACAAATAAGATTTTTCCAAGGCCTTGTGCCAAGACACTAGTTTGTCTCATGAGACCTACCGATTCATCGAGGAGATATAGCGGGTTCCACCCATCACTTTTTAAGTCCAATGCATTACTCATATGAACAGGTTTAAACATAACATAAACATTCGTATTAAAACTAGCATACGAAATGTCAATACATTATCCACAAACCATGAATGGTATAAAAATAGCACATCCACAGTCAAACATAACTCATTCGATACAATATGGAAGAATTTATTGTATCACATTAACCTCAATAATGAATAATGAAGGATGTTGACATAGATGAAAATAATCATCAAAACTATTTGAGATAAATATCCCCATTTTCTTGAAATCATTTAAAAGTCACACAATTTGTCAAGAAGTCGTTTAACAATAGATTTTTGAATCAAAGTGTCCCATACCACTTTGAAACTTTTAAAAGTAGTATTAATTTTAAAACATTAATGTCCATATAAATAAATCCTTAAAACCATTTTTAATACATGGACATTAATGAGAATGATTTAGATGAATAAGTTTTAAAACATTTAAAAATGGTATTTTAGTTAGAGATTCTAACCAAAAGAGATACACTTGAATAAAAATAATTGAGGTAATAAATACTTTGTAATATCATGAGAATAAAGGGATTCATGATATACTATGTCAAAGTACATTATATACACCACATTAAAGTGATTTGGGGTATATCATCAAAGAAGTCTCAATGGAATTTAATTTGAGATGAAATCTCTCATAAAGGTTGTATCCTTCGGTTAAGGATAAATCAAAGACATAGTTATGTGTGAAAAATATAAATACACTAAATATGATTGGATATTTAGTGTAAAAAAATCAAAGGACATTCACACATAATCTTGTAAAAACAACACCAATGAATTGGATGTTTAACTCAACAAATGGAGAATGAGTTAAAATTACTCTTATCAAATTCATATCGATGACTTGAGAAATTATCAATGGAGTGATTATGTGTATCAAAAGTATATCCACAGGAAGGGGAGTGTAAATTATGACATAATAAAATGAATAGTGATTCCACACATAATCTTGGAGTAATATAATCAATGAAATATGCGTAAAGCCAAATGAGTGGAAATTGAAATTTCATATTCCCTTATCGATTAGGTAACTTACGAAACATACACCCATGAAAAAAGGATCATACCATGATGATGTAAAAATCCATAAATTAAAGTATATTACACAATGAATACAATCATGGGCAGTACACACACCGCATGCAATAAATAAGTGCTGAACAAAGGAATTCTCACAGAATTAAAAGTGAGATAAGAAACCCCTTACTTTTTACTTTTTACTTGGTCAACGGTAGGTTAACCTCCTGTATAATGGTGAAATAATTGTTATTGAATTATACAAGAATAATTTACTATAATATGATATCATATATGATCTTTTAACATTGATTTGTTAATAATATCTTAGAATTATCGTCATTTCGGGTGTTAATGGGTTCATTTTACTTTATATTCTTTGTTATGTGATCCATATTCTTTATTAATGGGATTTATATTATTCATATCCAGAATGATATAAAGTCCTTAGAAACTATTTTTAAATCATCAAATTATATTTATACTTGAATGGATATGATGGAGAATGAATCTCATCGCGTTCGTGGAGACGATAGGCCGTACGTACGCACGAGCGACAATATCATTATTTTGATATTAAAATAATAAATAATTGGATAGTATATCATATATACAGAATAATTATCATGTTATATTTATTATTTACATGAGTTAAACATCATTATTATACCCATTCAAATAATAATATATTGAATAACAATTACACCATGACGTGGAGGCGGTAAGCCGTACATACGCACGTATGGTGACATGTTATTCAAAGGACGGATAGAATACTGAATATGGTTGTACCATATTTATAATAACATCACAGTATATATATGATACTGGAGTTATTATTTTATAATGGTAATAACAATGAAAGAAGAAGTGGAAGAAGAAAGGAACATGAAAATGGGTGGTGAAAACATTACCTCTTCTTCGGGTTCTTCCTTTTGATTAGATCAAAAGGGCTCCATAGGTTGGCTTTATGATCAAACTAAGGTCTCTAGGTTTTAGTGAGGTAAGTTGAGAGATTATTTGAGCAGGGGTTGGCTGAACCAAAAGGCTTTGATGGTGTGAAGAAATGAGAAGGAGGAGTGCCCTTTTATAAGAGGGGTGAGGGGCACCTTTGGAAAAGCTAGAAATGTTAATTTATTATAAATTCATATTCGGTTTCTAATGGATCAAAAGTTGATTATACAAAGTTTAAGGTGGGGATAGGTCGAAAACCATTCATCCAATAGAATTTAGACAGGTTTGGGTCATTATATTATCTTATCTTTAAGTATTAACTCTAAGTTAATTAGTTTCACTTTTACAATGTCTCTTTGTATTTTTATATTATATGGTTAATAAAATTACCATATACATCCAAGAGACCACTAAGTGGTCCATTAATGATTAACATATCATGATATAAGTCTCTTGGCCGAACCTTATATTTTTAGTAATTTAACATCAATTAATAATATAATATTTGTTATAAAAACTCTTTTATGTCAATTTTGACACTATTCAATAGTTGATTTTTGTGAAACACATAACAGAATGATTACTTCGAAAAAAGTTAATTAAATCAATACTAATATGTCATATTGTCTTTTAAAATTAGTGTAATTCAATAAAAGTCTCAAATTATATTTATTTGGAAATTTATAATATCAATTTTTCTAATTGTTCACTATTATGGTAATTACTGCATCATCATTGTGTCATAAATATATTAACTTATTTAATGTTTAAAAATTATAAATAAAATATAATTATGTAGGAAATCTTATTATATTTCTAATGAATATTTACAATCTAATTTATCTTATGTATAACCCTATATTAAAATTATTTTATTAAATAAACAGTGATTTTAACTCTTTTAACTCTTTTTTGAATTAAATAATAATAAATGTCCAAATCTAATCCAAGTGGACCTAAATGATAATATTTTATTCCTAAGGTTGTTTTTGGTCGAGATACACTTGTCCAATATAATTAGGACATGAGTTAAGGTAATATTAATATCATTTTTACCCTTAATTACCTTATTTACTTTTAACCGTGGTAAATAAAAGAAAAAAGTTACTATTCACCAAAAATTATTTTCATCTCAATGGACCACATTTTACTTATTGATATTAACCGGGTCTCTCAGATTTTCTAAATTCAATTCACAGAAGCGGTAAAATTATGTTTTATGAAAAATTCAGTTTTTTTAACAACCACTTAGTAGTTTCACTATTTATCAAAAATTGAAGTTTTTCAGAACAATGCCAAAATTTCACCCTAAGCTATAATTGATATTCCAAATTCAAAAATGATGCCTATTTTAGAAAATTCTAAACATATAAGTTTCATTAATTAATTTTATAATTAATTCCTTCTGTCACAACAAATAGCGTGTTTTTAAGAAACAATATATATCTAAAGATTGACAATTGTTTATGTCTGGTTTAAATGTGAAATTATGTTCAATGACCCACATTTTATTACATGGTAAAAATATATTCTAAATATACTTTAAAACCACTCAAATTCATAATTTATCACTATTAATTATTTTTAATAAAAAAGATGTTTTTAATTAAAATTTAGTAATTTTCACGATTCATCAAAATATGAAAGTTATCCGAAAAGTACCAAAATTTCACCCTAGGATAAATTCAATATTCAGAATCCAAAAATGAAGTCCATTTTGAGAGATAAAATTTATAAAATTTCAAAAAGTAGGTATTACTATTCATAATGGCTAGTTTGATTGGTTGTGGTGTGTTAGAATCTCGAAGTTGCGTACAATTCATGCCATTGCATTATTCGAAGGGAAACGTACTGTGGAAGCTTGGGGTGTTACAAAAAATACAACAAAACTTCTTTTTAAACAAAATTGTTTTATGTGTAAAATTTGATTTATTCATATTATGTGACTATATAACACATAAGATGAATGTTAAATATTTGAAGGAATATATACTATTTAATTTTTTAAAAAATTGGTAACATTTTATATATTTAACTAAGTGAGGTAGAATATTACTGTTTAAATTAAATTTGTTTTTCTGATTGAGATTTTCTTTATTTTATAATGGATTCTATTTAATTTTTGGATACTGGGTTAATAATGATTTTATTTTATATTAATTTTTATACCATATATTGTCATAATATTTTTAGTCCTATCCATATATGATATTGCAAAAACAGTTTGATAACTATCAAATTAAATAAAAATATTTTAGTAATATGTCACATTTTGTTTATACATAGAGTAACATGTAACTAAAATTATCAAAAAAATATGTTTCTTAGGAAATAATATTTCTTCAAATTATATGTTATTAAATTATACTTTACAAAAAATGAATAGGACCCAAAAAATTCATCTCTGTTATCAAAGGTTTCCCATTTGATAATTTAATTCCAAAAAATACACATCATAAAAATGGATAATGAAACAAAATTATAAATTGAGAATTGTATGTCTTAACATCATTCAGAATAACACATACTAGATTTCTATATAGGTTTACATATGTGGGATGTTAAAAACGGTCATAAAAGTGAAAAACAACACTAAAATAATGAGTTGATCATTCATGAAACATCTAGGACACCCCTTAATTATACATTCAATCATGGGTGTGGCAATGAACGATGAAAATTGTAAATAACTATGTATATAAGCTAGTAATTTGGAATTAGGTATCCACCATTTGGAATGGTTTTCTCTTGGATTGACCAATCAATTCTAAAAAAACCCATAATGGCACATCATAACCTTGTGGGGATCTTTATAGAATACAACTGAAGAAAAAGAAAAAAAATAAGAATCCACAACAAAAATAAATCATATAAAAACAATAGAAACCACATATGAATATATGAGCATCCAAAATATAAAAACCATAAATAAATAATCCAATATATAAATAAATATATATAATAATATGGGTTGGAAATATGATTATGAAATAAAAGGAAAGAATATAATATTAAAAAATGCGAATAAAAGTTACCTACCCATATCCTTGATGAATGAGGGTGAACTATCTAACATTTCACCTCGTCTTACTCAATAAATTATAATATGAATACCCACCACTAATATAAAATGTAATTAATTATTTGTCATGTTTTAATACCAGTTATATATACTCCAATTGAGTGCATTTAGTGTGTGATCTCATCTATCCATATAGGATAACAACATATGATTCAAGATTATTTCTTTCTCAATATAAATAATAAATATTGACTGAAAATAATCTGTATGAACTCAATATTTTAATAGTTCCAAAATCATGTAAGAGTAATTTCTTTACATATTTTAAAATAAAATGGGGACACTATATAAAAAAATTGTATGAACATGCACATTGTGAAATTTATATGTTAATCAAGGTCATGAAAACCCTAGAATATTCACTATAATTTACGATATATTGTTAGAAAAGAAATCAAATTTGTGATCCTCTAATAATGTAATGTCCTAGCTGAGTGGAATGGAGACTCCTTATATGATGAAGACCCAACCCACCAACTGCTAAAGTGTGAATGTAACTGTGTGAATCCTCTAAAATTCCTCCACGACATTATTCTTTAATCCAAATTTAATTTATTTAATTTGAAATTTAAAAGAGGTATACTAAATTTTAGTCTTTTGACCCATATTAATGTGTTCCCATGTTTCATCCCCAATTCCATCATGTTCGTATAGAATTACTATGAGGTTTTTAATTTAAGTGGTTCTTTTGATCAGAACTATACATAAAATATGATTTAACATTTATTAGGTAGTCTTATGCAACACTATCTTGTTTTAATAATAATATACAACTATTTAATATGACCACATCTTATTAAATTAGCTTTCAAAACAAGAATATACAAATTTTAAAACATATTTATTTTAATAACTATGATATCTCCATGTGTGGATTTTTAATATTATATGGATTATGTATGGAAATAGGAATGGAGAAAACAAGATATTATAATGTTTTATGTTCCGATAATTATTTATTAAAATATATTAAATTCATAGGTGAGATGTTTTTATGATAAAAAATTCTTCTAAATAGAGTCTTAGACTATGAATCAAAAGTGATAGTTTGTTTTTGAGTGTGGGTTTTAACATAGGAATGAAAATAATTTGGATCATGTTTGACATTCTGGTTGAGCATCGTCAGAGTTGAATTAATATTATAATTAAATTAAATTATATATTTTATTATAAAACAAATAGACGTAATTTATTACTCCATTTAAACAATTTTATTATCGATTTTCAAGGACAACAATGTTAATCTTCAAATAAACATTAGGATTAAAGAGAACAAGATGAGATTCTATCTGGAGAATGGTGAATGGATATTGGATCATCGATTAGTGTCTGATAAGGCTCATGTAACTCCTCAATGACAATGGAATCCAACCAGTCTTTATAAGTGATTGATTTAAATCAAGATAGGATGATGTTTTATTTGTATTGCATTCATGTTTATTATTCATATGAAAAATGAAAAGTGTTCTACTAATTGAGTGATACATGAATTTTTTTAATTGAGGTTATGGGTCATATTTATTTGGATTATTTGGATATTTGATTTTTTATTTGGATCATCATTAAACATTCAAATATAAATGGATTGAGGCCCAAAAAAAAATTTTGGTTCATTTTTCATTGCAAGTTTCTTAGATTTATAAATTTTTTCTTTTATTCTCAACAATGATATTTCTTTGAAAATTTATTCAAAAATATTCTAGATAGTCATTCAACGTGCACCCATTTCTTGTCGAAATGTGTTGATATTAGTTATTTGGATTTGGTTTTATTATTGTACTGAGTTGTGGCATTTTAAACAAGTGACTAGTGATGGATTTGAGTCCCTTGGTTTGAGATGTATGTATGTTGGTGGAAATAACCAATGATAATGGATTTGAGAGATTTTTTTGGTTAGATTGTAGGGAGAGGCAATATAATGTTTTGACCATTACCAAATCCTCCCTTACCATAGATATATTCAATGGAATGAGAGGTGGCGATATTGTGGGAATCCATGGAGTAAAAACCTTTCATCTCTATAAAAATCCCATGTTACATGAAGTGTATCCGGATATGGCCAAGAGATTAAGGGCATGGGCATGGAAAGACATTCACGGGAACCTTATTTTAAACATGATCTGTACTAGGGGTGTTACATGGGCATGAGAATGGATAGTCATTCACGGGAATAACCCGGTGAACACAGAAATGTCCAAGAGTCGAGATGTATTTTGGTAGATACCTTGATGGGAGTCCCAATATATATATTCAGGTTAGACATGTTTTTTTATTTTTTTTTTATGGGAACGTATTTGTCCCATTTCTTTTCTATACTTTTATTCATACCCCAATAGTGTTATTTAGAATTATGCATGCATTTTAATCAGTTTTTTGAAACTTCATCACTATATTGTCTTGATGAAGTGATCTCATGTGTGTGTTTAGGTAACAATTGTTAATGCATCCTATGTGTGTCATATTCCAACTTGACACCATTCACTATCCCCAGAAACATTGTTGGCACGGTTGGGTTAGTCACGACATGAGGTGTAACATCCCAGGTAAATAAAGAATAATAAAGTTTCATATCTATTAATATTTGTGCATTAAATATTAATTTTAATTTAAATGGGTTTCTATGTTTGATAGCATACCCGATACGCAACAAAGAGTTTCTTTGAAATCTTACGTTGCACACTAGTAATAAAATAATATTATTTTAAATGTTAGTTAACACGTAGTCGTTGTATTGGTGGGAATGAATATAAATAACTAAAATATGATTATATATGTTTGTTAAATGTTTTTACTTTTATCCAATAAATGTTAGATGCTTAAAATGCAAATGAATCCAATTTTAAGCATAAATCTTCTAATATTCTTTAAACGGTCAATTAATCGCCAATTGATGGTGAACCCTATTTAAATATATTTTTGGTCACTATCATACATTATATTGAACCAAATAAAATTCTTCTTTAGAATCGGGACATCAAAATTTACCTTCTGTAAATTTTTGGTATTTTTCGGATAAAGATCATTTTTTTATGAATAGTGTAAAATGTTGTATTTTAATTCAAAACCTCTATTTAATAAAATTTATTAATATCATTAGATAATGTTTTGAAGTAGTTTTGAAGTTAAATTAGAATATATTTTTACCATTTAATCCAATAGGGGTCGTTGAAATTAATTTCACTATGAAATTGGACTTAAACTGGTGTCAATCTTTTGATACTTATTGTTTCATAAAAACACGCTATTTGTTTTGACAGTAGGAATTAATTATTAAATTAATTAATGAAACTTATATGTTTTTAATTTTTTATAATATACATCATTTTTGAATTTGGAATATCAAATATAGCTTAGGGTGAAGTTTTGGTATTTTTCTTAAAAACTTCAATTTTTGAGGAATAGTGAAACCTCAAAGTAGTGGTTACAAAATTTGATTTTTCATTTAAATGGGACTTTACCACTACTGTGATTTGAATTTAAAAAATACAATTTAAATTATTTTCATTATTAAGTAAAATGTACTTCAATGGGATTAAAATAATTTTTTGGTGAAGAGTAACTTTTATGTTTTTAATCGCGATTAGAGGTAATTAGTGTAGTTTAAGGTATAAATAATGTTATAATCATATGAGATGAGCTTGACACATGTCCTAACCTCATTGGATCTGTCATGGACGACCAAGACAACCCATGGGTCGATTTTTGGAACCCCATGGAGCAACATGGGTATGATAATGACATTTATGCCTTTTATTTAAAGTTAAAATAAATATGTCACAAACATGCGTTGTTTTCATAAAACAATTTTTACATGAGGTTATACAAGTCATATTTTTGAATATAAATATTCATTGGAAATCTAAAAATATTTCCTACATCATAGTAGTTTTTTTATAATTTTTAGACTTTAAATAAATTTAATTATATTTGACATCATGATATTGCAATGATTACCTCATTATTTAACAATTTAAATAAAATGAAAAGATACTGTAAAATATAAGACATACACTTGTCCAAAACCTATTGGATGGGTATATTTCTCACCATTATCACCTTATCCTCAAAAAAAATCAATGTGGGACCTTTAAAATCCGAAACTCATTTCAAAATAAAGTCACCTTTTATGCCTTTCCAATAGTGCCCCTCATCTCCTCTTATAAAAGGCCCCCACCTCTACCACCTTACCCACACTTCAAAAGCCTTTGCATCGGCCAAACCCTGCACATTTGGTCTCTACACATCACTATCTTACTCCTAGAAGCCTCACATTGGGTATAAGTCTTTCCTAGGAAGCCTTTTATCTCAAAACAAAGAGAGTTACCCGATTTTAAGGTAATATCTTCACTTGTGTTATTTTGTTTTATTTTCCTTCTCAAACCCCTAAAGTCTTTTTATTCATTTATTTTGTAACAACTCCAGTATATTAAATATACTAGGATGTTTTTATAAGAAGGATTCGAGCTACAATTATACACACCTACATCTAATGGTTAAAGAACATTTTGTTTCTGTGGATGGCGAATTTATGTCTCCCGAAACGATGATTGTTCAACATTCATATAACACCTTAAAAGGTGGCCATTAAGATGAAACTATATTTATATATTATATATAATATGTTTATGATTTCTTTAAGCTTCTGTATTTTTCATTTTGGGCATACCTTTATGTGTTCCATTATGGGTAAACGTGATATCTTCATTTAAGGAAGTGCGGACTACCACCCCCTCAAAGTGATTTGATTCTTTCATACCATATGTGGGACATATAAAGGGTAGATTTATGATATTATATATGATATTATACTGGAATTATATTATACCTTTATATTATTATGATTCCATTCAATAAAATACAAATTAGAAATGAAAGTAGCGTTCATGCGTACGTATGGTTTACCGTCTCCATGAATGGTGCATTTCATTTCATACCTATAAAAGATTATGTAATATTATAAATTCATGTATATACTGGATATATATGAAATATATGGAATCTACATCAGGAATATCATTCTTGAGATAATGGATTTTTGACTACGTGAACAACTTGTAAATATAAGAAGTTCACTTTTGACTCAATAACCAAATTTCGACAAAACAACCGTTATTAAATTAAATGATTAAATAATGTTCATAACATGGAAATAAGTGATATAAAATGAATAATGAACATGAAAAAGTTTCTTAAGCAAGTAGAAATTAACTCAAGTTTATTATTCAGGACATTAAAGAATGATCGAGTCAAGTCGGACCCGAGGTATGGGACTTCGTCTCAATCTCCTTTCATTGTGGCATATTTTGTTTTATACACAACATTCTTTTATACGGTGTATAAACCCCTTTGACGTTTACAATTATTCGAAAGGAATATTTTTCATACGAAGCGTTTCACTAAATGACAAAAGGGATTGTTTTTTTGTCGTACGTATACGGCGACAACGACTTCTCCGCCGCTGTGACCATTATTTGAGTTTCGGCTTCCTCTACAAGCCATACTGCTTTTTTAAATGAAAAATAAATACCATGTTTTACTTTTTTTTGGTATTAAAAATGTTTTTCATTATGTTTTATTATATCAATGTGTTGTATTGATATCTTGTGATTGAAATGTAGAAATGTTATGTTTCCTTTATGCATGTTTAATGTGATACCATTATGTTACGATTCATGGGAATTATTATGAAGACGGGTGGTTCCATGATAAACTAAGGGTGGGTGAGACTGATATAGCTCTCCAATGCATTGGGTAACGTGAAGGAGTGAAATGTTAAGGTTTCTCCGAAGAGATTTAGGGAATATACTGTGATGGGTATTCCTAACGTAACCAGGAGGGGTACTCCCTACGTACGAATGTTATGAATGCCTCAAGTTACCTTTATGCCTTATGATTTATATTATTTATTCATGATTTGATGAGGTATGTTAAAGTGCCTATGTTTTATGGGTAAACTATGATTTCATTCTTATGTATATATGAACTCTTGTTTCCTTTCTATATTTTTATAACCCATAATGAGCTTTTTATGCTCACCCCATGTTTTTGAAATGTTTTTCAAAGGTCAAGGAAAGGGTACATGATAAGATGATAGTGTCAAGGAAGTGTTAAGAAATAATCCATGTTTTATTTTCAATATGTTTTCATTGATGAGAAAAATGAATACTATCTTTTATTGTAACCACTTTGTTAAAATGTTTGATGTAATGCATGTTTTATGACCTAATTCTCTAAAACTCTAAACCTAAAAATATCCCCATTGTGTAATCTTGTAATAACTCAAGATTAAGTACGGTTTATGGATGGGGCCTTATAGTTGGTATCAGAGGTTGGTTTAGAGAACTTTAGGAGTTAGAATTCTATTAAATCATTATCGAAAAATAATTTATTTATGGTAAAATTGAAGTGATATAGCATTTGAAGATTACCATGTTGCTTCATCTACGACATTTTTGTTCAGAATGGTTTTCCGTAGAGGAAACAGAGAAGCAGTGCTAAGAAGGCATACAGAAGGAAATAACCTTCCGAATCCGCATCCTGAGATGGTCGGAATTGGAACTGAACAGTTTGACGCAGTAATGGAGCAGTTGACTCATGTGATAAATGGCAGTGGTATCCATGCACGAGATCTTCCAGATCAACCGCAGAGGAACATGTCAGTGGTTGAATATTTCATGAGGCAACATCCCCCATCATTCAGAGGATCATATGACCCTGTTCGATCTGAAGTGTTGATTAAAGCACTGGAGAAGATTTTTGATTTCATGGGGTGTTCAGAAAATCAAAAGGTTTGTTTTTCTATTTACCATTTAGAGGTGGAAGCAGATCAGTGGTGGTCGATGGTTAAAAATATCAGGGACGCTGATTAGATTGATGCTCTCAACTGGGATGAATTCAAAGTGATGTTTCTTGAGAAGTATTCTCCTAAGTCTATTCGACTTAGGATGGAAAACAAATTCCTAGAATTGAGGCAAGAGTAAGACTCAGTGGCCACCTATGAAGAAAGGTTCACATGATTGGGAAGTTATGCTCCAAATTTTATCTGAAACCTTGACAGTAAAATCAATCATTTTTACTCAGGATTAAAGCCAAAATATCAAAGTGAATTAGCTTATCATGAGTATAAAATTTATGAAAAGCTTGTTCGATGTGCTGAGAAGGTTGAAATGGAGTTTTCTGATGATCAAGTGTTCTATAACAACAAGCAGAATACGAGACTAGGGTGGCAGGAGAAAGGAAAGAATTCTTCAAAAAAGTCTGATGGTAAGAAAACTAAACTTCTAGTTTGTGATAAATATGGTAAAAGGCATGCTGGGGAATGTCTTCTGAATTCTGGAAAGTGCTACCAAAGTGGTAAGATGGAACATAAGGCTTGTGATTGCACTGGAAAAGATCAGGATGATGGTAAGACCAAATTTGATTTACAGTTAGAGAAATGTTTTAAGTACAATGAGATGGGTCACTATACAAATGAGTGTCCGACAAAGAGCTTGAGTGATGGGAAGCAGTTAGAATACAATCAGAAAGGGGTGGTGAAATAATTTGCAACTACTTCAATAGATGTTGGGCCATAAAATGAAGTTTTATCAGGTACATTGTTTTTTCAGAATATGCCAGTGTGTTGTTTTATTCAGGGTTTACAAATTCATTCATCTCTAAAAACTTATCTAGTAAAATGGGAATACCATCTCAAGAAATGACTCCTGAACTTGTGGTAAAAACACCTAGGGGAAATTTTGAGGCAAAAAGAATTCATAAGAATCTTGTATCCTTATCCATGGAAAGATCCAACTTGCGAACCTTATTGTTTTACCTCTAGTAGAGTTTGATTTTATCCGGGGTATGGATTGGCTCTCTATTTACCATGCTACGATTGACTATAGATCTAAGGAAGTTTTATTTCTGAAATAACTTCAGTTTGTGTACAAGAATGATCCCTTACTATCGATAACATATCCAGTGGCCGAAAAACTTGGAAAATATGGAAATGAATGTTACCTTGCACACATCGTTGAAAACAATGGAACTATTCAGATTAATGATGTTCCAGTGGTAAATGAGTATCCTAATGTTTTTCCTGATGAGTTGCCTGGAATAATACCAGATCGGGAAGTTGAGTTTACTATTGACTTAGTCCATGATGCTAAGCCAATTTCAAAACCCCCTTATCGAATGGCTCCAATTGAACTTTTAGAGTTAAAGGAGAAATTGCAATATTTATCAGAGAAAGGTTACATTCGACCTAGCACATCACCATGGGGTGCTCCCGTTTTATTTGTTAAAAAGAAATATTTTTCTATGAGACTTTGAATTGATTATAGAGACATGAATAAAATCACTGTTAAGACCAAATATCCATTGCCACATATCGATGATTTGTTTGATCAGCTCCAAGGAGCTTAGTATTTTTCAAAGATTAACCTGAGATCAGGGTACCATCAGTTGAAGGTAAAGGAAGAAGATATTCTGAAGACTGTGTTTCGTACAAGATATGGCCATTATGAAATTGTAGTAATGCCTTTTGGGATAATCAATGCACCTGCTATATTCATGAAATTAATTAATACAATTTTCCATGAGTTCTTGGATAATTTTGTGGTTGATTTCATTGATGATATTTTGGTGTTTTCAAAATGTAAAGATGAGCATGAAAGAAATTTAAGGGTTATTTTTCAAACCTTAAAAGAAAAGAAAATGTATGGAACATGTAGCATGTTTGAGTTTTGGTTAAAAAAAATTTCTTTCCTTGGTCATATTGTTTCTAATGATGGGATAATTGTGGATCCTGCAAAAACAACGGTTGGGGAAGAATGTCCACGACCCACAAATGTAACTGAGATTCGTATCTTACTTGGTTTGGAAGGCTATTGCCAAAGTTTTATTAGATATTTTTCACGGTTATGTTGTCCAATTACAATGCTAACTCGGAAGGGTGTTATGTTTATCTGGACAAAATAATGTGATGAATGTTTTCAGGAATTGAAAATAAGATTGGTGAATGCTCCAAATTTAGCACTTCCTTCCAAGAATGGTGAGTTTTTAATCTAAAGTGATTCATCATTGAAAGGACTTGATTGTGTCCTAATGAAAAATGATCAGGTAATTGCTTATGCTTCACGATAGTTGAAAACTCATAAGGTAAATTACCCTACACATGATTTGGAATTTGCTGCCGTTGTTTTCGCTTTAAAAATTTGGAGGCATCATTTGTATGGAGTAAAGTGTGAAATATATATCGATCACAAAAGTTTAATGTATATATTCACTCAGAAATAATTGAACATGAGATAGAGGAGATGTATAGAATTAATCAAGGATTATGATTGTACAATTCATTACCATCCAGGAAAAGAAAATAAAGTGGCTGATGCTTTGAGTCGAAAACGTAATTCTTCATTAACAATGTTTCATTTGGAATGTGATCCTTTGGTAAATGATTTGATGAACATTGGCATAGAAGTTGTTGGTGCAGGAAGTTCTTCTATTTTGTTTCAGGTATCCGTGAAATCATCTCTATCAGACATAATCAAGAAAGCACAAAAGCAAGACAGTGAGTTGCCGAAAAAGGTAGAGCTGGTTCAGAAGGATAAGTTGCTTGAATTAAAAATTGATAATTGTTGTGTTTTAAGATTTGGGAAGAGATTGTGTGTGCCTTATGATTCACAGTTGAAGAGAGAGTTTTTATGTGAAGCTCATAGTTCTCAATTTTCAGTTCATCCTGGTAGTACTAAGATGTACAGAGATCTGTGGGAGTATTACTGGTGGGATGGAATGAAAAGAGATATTGCTGATTTTACTGTGAAGTGTTTGACTTGTAAGCAGTTTAAAGCAGAGCAGCAATTACCGAAAGGGATGCTTCAGCCTCTACCAGTGCCAGAGTGGAAAAGGGAGAATATATCAATGGACTTTGTTGTGGGATTACCGAAAACAACTCGAGGTAATAATGCAATTTGGGTTATTGTTGATCGCTTGACTAAATCTTCTCATTTCCTTCCTATTCGAGATACATTCTCTGTAGATGAAATTTATCTATCGTACCTTAAAGAGATAGTCAGGTTGCATGGACTTCCTCTATTCATTGAATCCGATTGTGATCCCAGGATTACTTTTAACTTTTGGAAGGGCCTTTAGAAGTCATTGGGTACTGTATTAAATTTTAGTACAGCTTTCATCCTCAATTAGATGAGAAATCAGAATGACAATTCAGACATTGTAATATATGCTACGTGCTTGTTCAATGGATTATCAGGGAAGTTGGTACCAACACCTTTCTTTGGTTGAATTTTCATATAATAACAATTTTCATTCCAGTATACAGATGGCACCATTTGAGGCATTATATGGGAAGCGGTGTTGAACTCCAGCTTTCTGGGATGAAGTGGGTGAAAGGAAGCTGATGGGACCAGAATTGGTAGAAGAGAGGGTAGAAAAAGTTCAGCTGATTTAGAAACACATGAAAACAACTCAGAGTAGACAAAAAAGATATGTAGATCACACGAGGAAGGATCTATCTTTCGAGTTAGGTGATCATGTTTTTCTCAAAGTTTCACCATGGAAAGGTGTGATGTGATTTGGTAAGAAAGGAAAGCGGAGTCCAAGGTTCATTGGACAATATGAAATTTTGGAGAGAGTTGGATCAGTTGCTTACATAGTGGATATACCTCCGAGTTTATCTTAGGTACATAATGTTTTTTAATGTTTTGATGTTGAGAAGGTATATGCCAGATCCATCTCATGTTTTGAGCCCAGAGGTAGTTCGGTTGGAAGAGAATCTCTCTTATGAAGAACAACCAATCCAGATTATTGACCGAAGTGAGAAAGTGTTGCAAAATAAGGTAACTCACCAGGTAATGGTTCTGTGGAAAAACCATATGGTTGAAGAGGCAACGTGGGAATCTGAAAATTCTATAAGGGATAAATACCCCCACTTATTTTGATAAGTGATTAAAATTGCGAGGACGCAATTCCCAAAAGGGGAGAAGGATGTAACATCGCAGGTAAATAAAGAATAATAAATTTTTATATTTATTAATATTTGAGAATTAAATATTAATTTTACTTTAAATGGGTTGCTATGTTCTATAGCGTACCCGATACGCAAAAAAGAGTTTCTTTGAAATCTTACGTTGCACAATAGTAATAAAATAATATTATTTTAAATGTTAGTTAACACATAGTCATTATATTGGCTGGAATGAATAGAAATAACTAAAATATGATTATATATGTTTGTTAAATGTTTTTACTTTAATCCAATAAATGTTAGAGGATTAAAGTGCAAATGAATCCAATTTTAAGCATACATCTTCTAATATTCTTTAAACGGTCGATTAACCACCTTTTGATGGAAAACCCTCATTAAAAAAAGATGTGGTCACTCTTATACATTATATTGAACCAAATAAAATTCTTCTTTAGAATCAGGAAATCAAAATTTACTTTGTGTAAATTTTTTGTATTTTTCCGATAAAGATCATTTTTTATGAATAGTGAAAAATATTGTATTTTAATTCAAAACCACTATTTAATCTAATTTATTAAGATGATTAGATAATATTTTGAAGTGGTTTTAAAGTGAAATTAGAATATATTTTTAACATTTAATCCAATAGTGGATGTTGGTATTAATTTCATTTTGAAATTGGACTTAAACTGCTGTCAATCTTTTGAAACTTATTGCTTCATAAAAACACGCTATTTATTTTGACAGCAGAAATTAATTATTAAATTACTTAATGCAACATATATGTATCAATTTTGTAAAATAGACATAATTTTTGAATTCATAATATCAAATATAGCTTAGGATGAAGTTTTGGTATTTTTCTGAAAAACATCAATTTTTGATGAATAGTGAAACCGCAAAGTTGTGGTAACAAAATTTGATTTTTCATTTAAATGGGACTTTAACAATTCTGTGATTTGAATTTAAAATATCCAATTTAAATGATTTTCATTATTAATTAAAATGTGGTTCACTTGGATTAAAATAATTTTTTTGTGAATAGTAACATTTATGTTTTTAATCACGATTAGAGGTATTTAGTGTAGTTTAAGGTAAAAATAATGTTTTAATAATATGATATGAGCTTGACACATGTCCTACCCTCATTGGATGTGTCATGGCCGACCAAGAAAACACATGGGTCGATTTTTGGTAGCCCATGGAGCCACTTGGGTATGATAATGACATTTATGCCTTTTATTTAAAGTTAAAATAAAAATGCCACAAGCATGAGTTGTTTTGATAAAGAAATTTTTACATGGGGTTATACAAGTCAGATTGTTGAATATAAATATTCATTGGAACTCTAAAAATATTTCCTACATTATAGTATTTTTTATAATTTTTAGACATTAAATAAATTTAATTATTTATGACATCATGATGATACAGCGATTACCTCATTATTTAACGATTTAAATAAAATGAAAAGATAATGTAAACTCTAAGACCTACACTTGTCCAAAAACTATTGGATGGGCGTAGTTGGAACCCTTGTTACCTTATCCTCGAAACACATCAATTTGGGACCATTAAAATCCTAAACTCATTTTAAAATAAAGTAACCTTTTATACCTTTCCAAGAGTGCCCCTCCTCTCCTCTTATAAAAGGCCCCCTCCTCTACCACCTTAACCACACATCAAAAGCATTTTTCTCGGCCAACCCCTGCACATTTTTTATCTCCACATCCTTCTCTTACTCCTAGAAGACTCACTTTGGGCAGAAGTCTTCCCAAGGAATCCTTTGATCTCAAATCAAAGAGAGTTACCCGATTTTAAGGTAATATCTTCACTTGTATTCATTAGTTTTATTTTGCTTCTCCAACCCCATAATGTCTTTTTATTCATTTCATTTGTAACGAATACAGTATATTCAATATACTAGGATGTTTTTAAAAGAAGGATTCGAGCTACACTTACACACACTAATATCGAATGGTTAAAAAACATATTGTTTTTGTGGATGGTGAATTTCTGCCTCCTAAAATGATGATTGTTCAACATTCATATAACACCTTCAAAGGTGGACATTAAGATGACATTATATTTATATATGATATATAATATTTTTATGTTTTCCTTAAGCTTCTGTATTTTTCATTTTGGGCATACCTTTATGGGTTCCAATATGGGTAAACACGATATCTTCATTTAAGGAAGTGCGGACTACCGCCCCTCAAAGTGATTTGATTCGTTAATACCATATGTGGGACATATAAAGGATAGAGTTTTGATATTATATATGATATTATACTGGAATTAAATTATATATTTATATAATTATGATTCCATTCCATAAAATACAACATAGAAATGAAAGTAGCGTTCATGCGTACGTACGGCTTACCGTCTCCATGAACGGTGCATTTCATTTCTTACCTATAAATGATTATGTAATATTATAAATTCATTTATATACTGGATATATATAAAATATATGGCATATACATCAGGAATATCATTGTTGATATCATGGATTTTTGACTACGTGAACAACTTGTAAATATAAGAAGTTCACTTTTGACTCAAGAACCAAATATCAAAAAAACAACTGTTATTAGCTTAAATGATTACATAATGTTCATAACATGGAAATAAGTGATATTAAAGGAATAATGAACTTGAAAAAAGTTCTAAAGTAAGTAGAAATTAACTCATGTTTACTATTCAGGACATTAAAGAACGATCGAGTCAAGTCAGACCTGAGGTATGGGACTTCATCTAAATCTCCTTTCATTGAGGCATATTTTGTTTTATACACAACATTCTTTTATACGGTGTATAAACCATTTGACTTTTACACTTATTCAAAAGGAATATTTATCATACGAAGCGTTTTACTAAACGATAAAAGGGAATGTTTTTTTATCGAACGTATGCGGCGACAATGACTTCTCCGCCACCGTGACCATTATTTGAGTTTCATCTTCCTCTACAATCCATACCATTTTTTTAAATGAAAAATAAATACCATGTTTTACTTTTTTTTATTTTGGTATTGATAATGGTTTTCATTATGTTTTATTATATCAATGTGTTGTATTGATATCTTGTGATTGAATTGTGGAAATGTTATGTTTCCTTTATGCATGTTTTATGTGATACAATTATGTTATGGTTCTTGGGCATTATTATTTAGACGGGTGGTTCCGTGAAAAACTAAGGGTGGGTGAGACCGATATAGCTCTCCAATGCATTGGGTAACACAAATGAGTGAAACGTTAAGGTTTTTATGAAGAGAATTAGGGAATATACTGTGATGGGTATTCCAAACGTAACCAGGAGGGTTACTCGCTACGTAAGAATGTTATGAATGCCTCAAGTTACCTTTATGTCTTATGATTTCTATGATTTATTCATGATTTGAGGAGGTATGTTAAAGTGCCTATGTTTTATGGGTAAACTATGATTTTATTCTTATGTATATATGAACTCTTGTTTCCATTCCATATTTTTATAACACGTACTGAGCTTTTTAGGCTCACCCAAAGTTTTTGAAATGTTTTTCAAAGGTCAATGGAAAGGTACATGATAAGATGATTGTGTCAATGAAGTGTCAAGAAAGAATCTATGTTTTATTTTCAATATGTTTCTGTTGATGGGAAAAATGAATACTATCTTTTATTGTAACAACTTTGTTTAAATGTAGGATGTAATGCATGTTTTATGATCTAATTCTACAAAACTCTAAACCTAAAAAGATCCCCATTGTCTAATATAGTAATAACTCAAGATTAAGTATGGTTTAAGGCTGGGGCCTTATATGTGCTCTATTGGGATAGGTCATGATAGAGTGGTATCATATGAGTATGATCTACTTATGAACCCAATTCTATGATTTGTTTTGGGAGAAATGGTGTTAATTGTCTCCTTATTAGATTTTGAGCATGGGATTCTAGTGTTGGTGTTGGGGATGACATATCAATATAATAATACTATGATTACCAACCATTTTTTGATGTACATGTAGAAATTAATTATTGTGAAAACTATGAATCATGCATCATATATGAATGGGTTGTGGATTCCATGACCTTATTGAGTCATATATCTAGACATAATAATTGTCCTGGGTACATAAATTCTATTTTGGGATGCTTTTGAGACATACACAAGCTCCGATTTACAATCATAATTATCAAGATGATCTCACCAGTGTTCATGAATTGATATAGGGTCTAATTATGGATGTATTACATCTAGGTGGTTCAATAGTTATTCCATATCATATTGATCTGTAGATAAAACCTACAGTCCAAATATTTTATGTGTGTGGGCTAAGTGTGCTCAATGATTTTCTATTAATGCTAACCTTTATGTTCTGAGGTGTGCTTGACCCACTCGTGGTCACAGACTATATTACAGATTTGATGGGATATTTACATCTTATAAATACACCAAATGATATGATGTTGGTTCTAGGAATTTTTCTCTCCTTTGGATCAACATGATTGTGGTGGTTTTTCCTCACAATGCCTTTTGTTGATTTTACTCTATCATAGTCAGTGTAAGAGAACCATTTCTGATTGGAGTTCTCATCATCAATGTTTGGTGTTGTGCACTTGAAGGGTCTTATAAGACATGAGTTGGGATATATGAAAATGGATTAGTATTGGGAGAGGTTCAACATCCACCATATGCACTCACTAGATATGGTTCGTGATCATTTCATTATGGAAAACAACAATGATAAATGTCTATATAGTGAAATCATAGGAATCATTGTAACTCTAATAATTCCTACCTATGTTTGGGTTCTTGATCCTACATTGTAGTTTGAGAGTATCCTTTCTAAGAATACATGGATAGTTGATTCTAGAATTTGTCACGTAGGATTATATACTTTGGTTTGATTGAGCTGACATCAGTCTTAGAAACATGGAGATGTGGGGAGATTTAAAATGGGATCGAAGAACAACTAGACTATAGTCTAGGTATCATATTATGTGTGTAGTAATTTTAAGGAGAGGAAATTCAACTCTTTTTATGTTAGGGGACATCATACATGATATTTTATGATATTTCGTATCACTTAATGAGATACAATGGATGTGATTCTTGGGAAGTGTATACAAAAAAATAAAGGTACTGAAGGTTTCAAACACGAAAGTGGAGATTGGAGAGTAGTTGAATAAATTATTTCCTCTTGTAAACATTGGCACCCATAGGTTGTCTATTCTTGCATCAGTGATTTGGAGGATATGATTGTTGGATAGAATATGCTTATGAGGAAAATTTCCTAGAGGATAGAGGGATGATACAAGGAATGATTTTCTTCTATTCTACCATATGATAAATACAAACATACTTATGTGTGATTCATTAATTTATTTACAGTTATCTATTTTAAGATGTATAATTTTTATTTGAACCCTTACCTTTAATCATGCACTTTGATACTACTACCAGAGGTTACTCATCTATCACACTCTTTTTCTGATAGTGGGACCTAACTCATAAAGGAGTTATTTTCTGTTGGGTTATCATTATAGTTATGATGAGGCTTTATAAATTCATATTATATATATTTGTAATCTACAGTTCATTCCCATATACAATGTGTTTGGTATTGGATGTGGTGTGGCCACATAATTGGGTGTAGGTTTTTAATTTTTGGTAAAAATGAAACCCATGCAAAATATGGTAGACTCACACATAAAAGGGTTAAGTAAAATAATCTCTAGTTTTCTGGAGTAACCCTTGGTATATTTAATACTTTTAGTTTTCACCCTCATACACTGGTGTCATTGAATGAGGAAATATTTCTTAAGGGTGTCCCATGCTTACATCCCCACCAAGAGATAGACTTCATCATTATCCTACACAATGGGATTACAGATATATCTAATAAATCATATTAGATGGATATCAAAAGGTGTATGTAGATTAGGGTGATGTTGTAGTAACTAATGTGGAATGGAATAGATTGGCCAAATGATTCACCTTGTGCATCCCCAGTTTTTTTTACCAGGAAGGTAGATAGGATCATAATGTTATAGGTCTAATTTCATTTCAAAAACGTTGTGACTGTAAACAATAATAAACCAACACTTAGGTTCAATGACATATTTAATTACTTGCAAGGCTTATGATGGGTCTCAATGATTGATTTTAGATCAGGCCATCATTTTTTGTGATTAAGAGATGATTATATAACAATGATGAAATTTATATGTCATTATAGTGAATATTAGTAAATGGTGATTCACTTTTGGGGGAAAATTTCCCATAATTGTACATGGGATTCATAAATCGGATCATTAAAACATTATTTGACTAGTTCATGATAGTCTTTGTCAACCATATCCACTTGTACATAGCATCCTAGGAGGATCATATAATACACATGAAGATGGTTTTGGGAATACTCAAAGAGAATAATATTTATGGGAATATCTCTCTATTCTAGTTCACGTTTCATCTGGTATAATTTCTGGGAAATTTTATCTCAAAATATGGTGTGGCAATATACTCAATGAATGTTGGGATAGTGTTTCCTTCAGATCCACCAAAGTGCGTGATGGATATATGAATATTCATTAGGATGGAATTGTACTACCTAATATTAAGTCCAAAATTATTGATTTTATCATCTCCCCTAACATCTTTGTCCCAAAGGGGAAACCTTTTATGTAGATGGAGAGGCTCTATTAGTATTTCTAAGAGTTGGTGTAGATATTGATGAGTACTCTCTTGTAAATATTCCCATATAATTTAGTAGATTATGTAGTTTATTTCAATTAATCATGAACCAAGCATGGATTTGATCTGATGTTGTGGAAAATGATGATTACATGTTGTTCAGATCAGTTGAGAACACATGGTAAGAACTACGTGACCAATGCCCTTATGTTTTCATCATTAATCCTTGCAATGAATATGTGGATACACTACAGTTTGTGTGAGAGGTCTATCAACTATTATGAACATAATAATATCAATTATATATTATATCGCAAATATAATGATAATTGTTAGAGGAAATGACTAGTGTTTCTACAATATTACAACATCATGATTTTCTTTTCTCTCGGAAAGGGGGATGTGGTAATTGATGATTTTAGAATAATATGTTGTTTACAGTTGTTGATAGTGGTGTAGGACAATCTTTCCTCAATGAAGATATCCTTTGTGGATGGGAATGTATCACCTTACCTCCAGTCAATGATTATTACCCTTCTTCATTTACATTGAGTCATGAAAGAAATGGTTAGGGAAACTCATTATGAGACACTATGAACTATGATTTCCACCAGACATGCTCCAGATTGATTTTATGAATGAGGGGAACATATCATTATTTTTAATGGACATGTGATTATACCACTAATTTTGATAGATTATATTATATGATATTTTCATACATATCCTTTAACAATACATCCATGTGTGTAAAAGATGTACCAAGGCCTCCAACATCTATTATTTTGGTAGTGGATGAAGAGGGGAGTTGGATAGTTTGTATCTTGATAAATTACATATCCATTTGTGTTTGGTGAGAACCATTTTAATTATGGTTTTGTTTAACAACATGATGTTACATATTGGTAGTGGGATGTTATATCCATTTAATTCATCTTGTGATTATCACATATGTCTATGGGTCATGATGCAATCTTCTTTTTCCTAAATTGACTCTCCAATTCATCAAAAATCCTTTCTTTGACAAACCAATTTTAGTAGTGACATTATGACATGCATACATTTTAGAGATATTCCACTCAATGTGGATCCAATGATGATAATTTACTATAGTGGTGTGTGATTCACATGTTAGTTATGAAAAGGATTATATTAGGCTTCTGTGACTCACCTATAATTTATCATGACTTTTCACCCCAGAATAATAGAATGAATTAGTGAGCCATTCTGGTTTGGGAGGACATAATGTGGGATTTCCGGTTTCAAAATTTTCATAGTGGGGAGGATCACCAACTGTTTGTGGATATTTTGAATACCATAGATAAAATTACACAATATGTATGGTAACATTCAAGTCCAATTACCTATTACCCTATATGTCACCAATATGTTGTAATGACCATATTCAACACTTATGGTTCCAGAGTTGGTATGATCCACTATAGAGAAGGTGAAGATCATCCATGGATATATTCAGATTTCACTATGGGGTCATAAGTCTTATGATGACACACAATGCATGCCATTGGAGTTTTAGTAGGTAGATAACGTGTTCCTATGCATTCCACATTGATTAGGCATAAGGAAATTGGTATATGGTGGAATACTTACTCAGTGGTACATCATATCATTCTAGATACACCATAGAGATGGAGATGTGGAATGCTTCATAGGACTACTTCCATAGTCATACATGGTTCAAGATGACTCCATTTTTTATTAGTTGAGTTGGTCAATTCATGATCGATCACACATTATCAAAAAGGGTGATATATACATCAGAGAGAGGGAAAAATATTATAAGAACCAATTAAGTATTGAGGACAAATGAGAGTGGATAATTCATTTGTGATATACTCTATTAGTGAATTTCTATTAAAAGAAAAAGAATCTTTATGATATCATTTTGGAGTATGAGACTCATATGTATTCTTAATACCCACAACTCTTTCTATAGACAACTTTTATGGCTTCCTAGATCATAAATGCCATATACAGGGAGTTTTATAGGAATATATTTTTACCATCTATATTTTGATATATTAAATGGATTATTTTCAGAGTATGTTCTAGAGAAAGTGTTAGATTTTATGTCCAGTGAGTCCATATATAATTTTGTTAATATATAAATCATGTTAAAATCACGAATAAAAGTATTTTCTGGAAAAAATTATAATAACTCATAATAGTGCCTCCGATTTTATATACTGATAATCCTTTGATGATATAGTGCAAGGGTTACCCTAGGTGAAACATTTCCTTATATCATGTGAGATGTTTAATTTTAGAACCATTTCGGGCTAATATATGTTACAAATAAACTAATTTAGACATTTTATTTGGTGATGAAAATACCAAATTTGAACTTCTATTTAAAACATTTTTATAATAGTTATATATTTATCCTCTTATTCCATCAAATCAAGATGATCCATTATAGAGCATTGAAAGGACATATGTTCGTGTGAAATTACATGATCATAGATAATCGATCATTGTGTGATGGATCTCAACAATCCTTCAAACATAAGTGGTACATAACCATTATTTGTAAATGATTGATTCAAATTAAGGAATAATGATTTCTTAATTGAATTTTTACTGATTTAATATTTATATTATGAATGTGAATATATAGACTAACAAATTGAATGGTTGATCACACATTATGTATTTATGGGATTTTTCTTCTTGGATTATTGGGAAAATTGATTATTGTTATTTAGATCATTATTATTCATTCTAATAAAAATAGGTTTAGACCAGTTAATCATAACTAAGGTTTATTCCACATTGATTTTTCTTGAATATCTACCACTATTCTTGTGTTTTCAAAAAATTTATTCATTTCATTGATTTTCGACAAAATATCGAATAATCAATCATGGTTCACTTATTTCATAGTGCAGAAGATTGATATCGTACATCTGGGTTTGGATAGATGATATAATTGGGTAATGATGATGGAAATGATGGATTGAGAATAGATTTGATACCACTGGTTTGAGTGGTATGTGTGACTGTGACAAGATCCAATGATGATGATTTCCAAATCATTTTTTGGCTGGATTCTAGTAAACATGAATATAAATGCTTTTTCGTGAAAATATTGCTTGATAAAACATAGACAAGATTGTAGTGTCATTGAGTGGGGTAATGGTTGAATCAGTGACATATTTTTATTTTATTTTCCATTACATATAAAAAATTTATCTACTCATTAATGATATATTTTCCCATTGAAAAAAATTTAATCAAATGTCTATAAAAACATATGAATTTACAATGTTCACTAGGGAAAAAGAGTATCTACCTCCCTGGTATGGTTAGTAAACAATCTAATACCACACAATCCACAAGAAAAAAAATCATTTTGTGTGGAATATAACAATTCCAATATTCTATTACACTCATGATGCACTATGATCAATGGAATAGTTCAAGGGATTCATGTGGAACGAAATGATGTAATTCAATTATTGTAACCTCTATGTTTTGGTGATTCATGTTCAATATTCTCAAATAGTATATTTCTATTGAATTTTTTGTTTTATTACCCTGATGAAGTTAAGAACATTATAGACATCGTAATGATACTCATCTTGATACCTCAGTCTGATTTCCATGTTTGATTTCTCACAATAGAGATCCCACTTTTCTGTATATTATTAGTTTGTGGAAATTTATTCCACAAAGAATTTTACTCACTTCATGAATTTCATTGTACCTATTGGAAACATCTTGGAATCTTATTTGTACTATATTAAACTAGTTGTCATAAGCGCTTCAAATAAAACATCCTTCTTCCTCAAACCTCCTCTAAAATGCAGATGAAAGATACCCCAAGGATTACTAATGCTTTGAGCCCCATTTATACTACATTAAATTCAATACCAAACACCACTTCTACACAAAATCTCCATGAACATTTTCTTCCATAGAAATGGTTTCCCATGAACTACCATACTTCATGGAATTATACCTCACAAACTTCATCTCATTCTTGTAATCGGGTTCAATGGTGGTACATGCATATCTTTTGTAAAAACGCATGGGTTCTAGAAAATCATGAAGTAAACTGCATGAATACCAGATTCACACATCATTTGGACTCTTATGTGTGGTTATAATGATCCTTGAAAAAGAAAAATATCACATGACATGTGACCCATGTCACATTATTTGTGGCCCTTTCATAGAGGCTCCCATGTACCTATGATGGTACACAAGAATGATTTACATTATAGTGACACGGTAATCCATGTATGGACATGACCATCCATACAATGTATTTAACAAGATGTGTACTCAGGCATTGAGATAAAGAAAATAATTTTTTGTGTTAAATGGGAAGCACACTAGGATAAAGTGACATTCCATTTACTACTAGTAAATTCCATATATCCCCTTCACGATGTCTTCAATCACTTTTTATATTTATAATGGACTAGTTTGATAATGGTGTATACGCAAGATCCATTATTTGAGGTATAGTTAGGAATCATGTTGTAAACATAGAATAATTACTCCATTAGTGGGTCATCATGGATATAGTTTTGTTAATACATTAGTGAGCTACACTATTAGATAATATATAATCAACTTTCCCAATATGATAATATATGAATTATGGAGACAAAAA
Organism: Viscum album; assembly: GCA_963277665.1. Lineage (NCBI taxonomy): Eukaryota > Viridiplantae > Streptophyta > Magnoliopsida > Santalales > Viscaceae > Viscum > Viscum album. The sequence goes on along the minus strand of OY728165.1, from coordinate 80,238,862 downwards.
CTACATAGGCATAGATCCTATACTTCTTTGGTTAAAACTAATTTTGTTATTAGTATACCCAATGAAATTGGGTGGGTTTCTAAATGGAGTATCATTATCATTAGGCATCAAGTGCATATAACTTATGGATAGACCAGATGTATATTAAAAATATTACTCACAGCATCATCATGATTTGACTTGTAGAGAAGTTTCTATTTAATTAGACCAATGTGCACCATTCAAGAAGGATTTCTATTACTAAATGATGGTGGTGAAAAAACATTGATACAATGCCTCATTATTCTAAATATTTGGATTTTTGTAAAATATTCTATAGAAATATGAGTATACTAATATGACTATAATTCTTTATTTTATGTTATTAGTGTTTCATGTTGTCTTACTACGTAATTTTATACTCACCCATTCAGGGGATTTTCCCCCATAGGTCATTTCATATGAAAATTATTGTTCTTTTGAAAGAATCATATAGGGACCAGGATCATGAAGAACATATGAAGATAGACTAACCAAGTTGTATTCAAAAAGTTACCATGATATTATTCCCCTTCTATACATTCATGTTAGACATATTTTCAAACTCTATATTGTGGTATTTTATTTGGAAACTTATATGAGTACATTTTTTTCAAACTCTTATAGTGGGAATAAGATGCCTTCCTGCATGTTTTATCACATGATTTATAGTTTATCAATATACATGATAACAGATGTGTGCATGTGTGAAGGTAAAATAGGCTAAGTCCTCCCATGTGTGTTATATGCCTAATCTGTTTTAGTCAAGATCCTGTAAGCCTATTTGAAGATGGGTACATATAGTCTGAACAAGAACCCCATCGGTAAGGTTCATTAAAATAATAAACATTTAAAAAAATAAGGAAGATAATTTCATCGGACATGGTTACATCATTAAATAACCAAAAAACATGTAAAACAATATGTTATTGGTATGAATCATCATTTAATTAGAGAAGAGTACATTAAGATCTAATGGGAGACTGTATAAAATAAATTATAAACCAATAATTTCATATTTAATTATCCTTATATGTCTATAACCATATAGTATGATAGAAATAAATCAAATGAAATAAAATAAGAAATATTTTATATACGAATTATCATAGATGATTTATTAAATAAACTGTTTAAAATCCAATCCAAATCCTTTATAGTAAAAAGTGTTATATAAATAACATGAATGGATGGTGGTAGGAGTTAAAATTTGGAATAACTTATGGGTAGAAAGAGTTAAATAAATATGGGATGTTCAATAAATTTTTTTAGTTTATGGGAAATCCAAACAGTATTCCTTTATATATTCTGTCCATGAAGGTGGTATTATAATCACTTCAGAAATCATCTTAATTGAGTTCGTACTTTAAAAATAGTTAATCAATAATGAAATTAATCAATGGTAATAAAATATCATGCTTTGCATTTTTTTCATTACTTTTTTTCTAATTGTTTTCTAATAAAGAAACATGAACCATACCCCATTAATTTTTCAAATTTGAATACTAAAGTCCCCAATTTAAATATAAATTATTTTTTAAAAAATATTATCCCTACTATAAAATAACTCCATGGGTGTGGTATACCACCCATCATTTCCATTATTTAATGAGACAACTGTTTTTCTATGTGTCAGCAATTGGATGCCTCATGTGAGGAGTATTTTTTTCCTTGTGTGATGATCATAAAAAACATATGTGAAGGCCATGTGGTATATTTCTCCACCTCTTAGATAAAAATAACAATATTCCTCAATTCCCCTTGTGATTAAATTAAGATTCATTATTTTATTAGCACCTAACACCTCTTTTGATCATCCTAATTTTTAATAGTTCATAAAACTAGGATTCAATTTTTTATTAACATAGTATGCCTCATGTGGTGATCATTGGGTTCAAATGGAGATGATTAGTTAATTATTAAATTTAAAATAATAATAATCATTTAAAATAATAGTAATATTCCCTCATATTAATATATGAGGGGTAAATTTTGGAATGCTTGACACATCCAAGACACTAATAAGCCCAAACCACAAGGTAGACACCCTATTACCTGGGTATGTGGTATAATTAAGTATATTAAAAATGTATATTTAATTGAGAACCATCTTCCATATAAATTTTTAAATGTATATTGGCATCTTATACATGGAATTAAACTTCATAACAACATTCAAATAGGGAATGAGTGATCACCCACAATATTATTTTGATCATGGAGGATACACTGTCATCTATGTTAGTCATAATTCACTAGAATATTGATATCAAAAATGAATGAATTGGATTGTGACAATCAATAATTCATCAGAACATGAATTCCATCTAGATGATGGAGCATAATTTTTGAATGGATATGCCAACATGAATCCTTTGTTTATCTATAATGATATAATGACTAACATAGGACGTCATGAACACCATACATCATCAATGTTGGTAATGTTGAATTTTAAAATCATAATTCGTGTAATAATATATTCAATTAAATTCCATGGTATAATTATCATTTTTGGTCTTGAATATTATGTTTCCTCAACAAATTCCTACAAGTAATGGGGTGGGACTACCACCAATGTCGAAATCCATCACATCAAATCTCATGTTCTTTCAAACTCTCCCATAGTTCCTACGATCCTTCACCAATTTTCCAGATTATGTTGATTCATATGAGTTTATCAAATAACATATCCACAATATTGAGATTGAATGAGTCATTACACATATATAATGGATTGGGATATAATGAAAAATGTAGAATTTTACTGGGGCCGATATGATATTTCTCATCGGGAAAATATTCCCTTATCACAACTAGAAATAATTTTAAGATCCTTTCCATAGAATAAAATGATGAAAAATTCCCATAAGCCAATGTGGAAGTGGAATTTAATTTTGATATTAACACAACCATCCATTGGGAGACATTGAGAAGTGGTCCCACCATGTTATGATTCCCTTAGAGGTGGGAATATCATCTTGTAGCTAAAAATTTTGATCTTATCCCCACAGTAGATATCACGGATGAGCATGTAGGATAAAATTTCATGGGAATACAACCATATATTGAGTGTGTTTGTTCATTGTTCTGTTTCACTCATGAGACTATCCAAAATCATGTCATTCCTCCCAATGAAATAAATATACATCATAAAAATCCTACCCACAATACAACAATCCATTATAATGGTCATCAAATTCCATAAGAATTCTATCTCTTAAAGATTTATAACCAACATAGAATGGATAAAATACATCATTGAGGCCATTTTTATGATAGAAATAGAAACAAAAGAATTAGTCAAGCTCACAATTGAGAGACATACACACTATTATAGAATATGGTAAAAGGAATACTAATATCAGGTCACACTTGATCTTTCAAAAACTATATCATTATTGATTTAAAATATATCATTCCACCTCATACACCAAATTAAGGGAATGGAATATTTTGGATTTTAATGTCCATTATAGGTTAAAAATGTATTCATGTACCCAAGTCTCTCTCTAACTACTAATATTATGGGATGTCCTTTAAATATTTTGGATCTATTGGCATAACCCACCCAAAAATAATTTACATTTCTTCTATATACCACTACACTATAATTTTGAGGGACATTATAATCCCACTAAATACTCTCATTTAATGAGATACACTGGGTAAAATTACCTTCAACCAATGAGCTCCCCCTAAATCAATATATAGGTTCTCAGTCTTCCCATATAATCATATTGAAACATGTTTCATCTAAATAGAATATATCATTATCTAGGGGTAGAATGTCTTCATTTTTGAAACAACCACGTGATCATGCACAATAATAGATATCATTATCTCTCTATAATATATATTTTAATTAGCTAACCACATCGATACAATATATCCCCACCTAGTCAGATGAAGAGTAGGATGAGTGTATATGGGTGGACCAAGACAATAGTGTGTATCTGTTGATCTTTTGACCACATTCAACCCTCTACATCACCATCATAATGTTTCTCAGTGAGAATAACATAAAATTTATTTCTCAATATTTGTGGGGAATGTTCAACCATATCTCGGGAAACAGGATGATCTATCTAGAAACCTATGAGATTATTATGTCCCTCAAATAAAAGTGTTAAAATATATAAGTCTTGACCATTACATTATAAAAAAATCTTCATTTTATTGAATATTTCTAAATTGTCTAAAATAATTGCACTAAGAGTTTTAGTTTTAAACACTAATATTTTAATAATTTTACATTACATTAGAATCTCTTACAAATGAGGATGTATATCTCTATTTAATTCAATACCCTCCGAAAAATACAAATGATTCCTTCTATTTTTATATCTAAAAATTTAATTTACTATCCACCATTATACACTACTACAGTGAATATGAACATCAATAATACCACTATGTGGTTACCCTGGATAAATAATAATAATTATTTTGATACTTTACAAAAATAATCCTACTTATCAGAAGTATTTACAAAAATTATAAAACCAAATATTTATAGTCTGTTTTATTTATCTATATATAACACATATTTTATAAATTATGAGAAATTTATTCTATATAAAATAGTACCACAATCCCTTCAATATATATAATATGTTATTTTCATTGTGATAAAATCAGCAGTGGAAAATATAGATGGGGTGATCAACCACTATGTAAAGTAAAAAATAAATAATATTTCGTAAAAAGATATATCCTAATAATATGGGTACCTATCATCAGAGAGATGTATATTAATACAAATAACATGGAACAATATGTTTTCACAATAATCCATGAAAACCAAATATATAATACAAACTGATAAATGTTATAATATACCATAATTTTTTAAAAATATTATTAATTAAAAATTTGATTTGTAGAATAATAGAAGAAATAAATTTATTTTTTTATTTCATGTAAACAATTTATAAATGAAATCTATGGAACTAAAATAAGAATATAAATCTAAATATTATGGCTTGGGAATCATTAAATGTTTCTTATAACATAGTGGAGTTGGTATCAATAATAAATTTTGATAGTGTAGGAGGCATCCTTATCCGACTAACTGAATCATAAATGAGTAAAATTTACTAAATTGTTCCCAGAAGCTTTTTATAGTAGGATCTACTATATAAATTTCATAAAAATAGTATATTAGACATCAATAACTGATTCAAAAAAAAATACTAGAGGAGACCTAAGAACTGAAAAACAAAAATAATCTAATGATATTAAAATACTTAAAAAATTTCTTGATGATTGATATAAGACCCAACCCATTAGTAATAAAAAAAACATTTGTGACACATAAAACAAAATTATTAATCACATCATAATGAACCCATGGATTTAAAAATGGGTTCATTAAATTTTCAGATGGTACTCAAAAATTGACCTCATGAATATAATTGGTTGATACCACATATTCAATCAAAAAAATGTTATATAATAATAATAATATTTCGAATCTTATTGGTATAAATATTTCCAAATCTAATAGGTACTTTTGGTATATATGAAATTGTTGCTAAAATCATGAAATATTTTTAAAAAACTGTTTTCTGGAAGAAAAGTTAATGTTATAATCACATTAGAATGTCCATTCTTAAATGATGAAGCTAGTAATAATTATATGATATTTATCTTAAAATAATAGTAATTAGTGAATAATTTAATTGGATTAAATGATTTAACAAATATAATGTTAATACAATCTGAAAACATTTAAATTAAAAAATTATTCCATTTATAATATTAAAAAACATAATTTTTCAAAATATGAATTTAATTATTTAATGGGAAAAACCATTGGAAACAAACATTAATAATAGATCCTTCAATTAATAAAATTTTAATAAAATATATTTATATAATTGATGATAAAACATTTGGTATTTAATTATTGTAAAACATTAAACATGTTTTAAAAAATTATTTTGAACAATGATATTATTTTTTTATATGGAAAAAACTATGTAATAGTTTTAATGGGTTCAAAATGATATTTTCCAGCCATATATATAAAATATACCATGAAAAATATCTTAGGGTTTATTAAACCATTCAGTGAACAATCATGTTTAAGAAGAGTCATTATAACTCAAATAATGGAGTTCAGTTAACAATAACACATAAATCATTGTTATATTTGGTATCAAATTAAATTTAATTAAAATTTTTTATGGGTATTAAAACTAATTGTATTAAATTATTATATAATGATAAATTAATGTTTCACATAGTACGATATATTTGACATCTTATAATAATATAGATGTCTTTTGAAATTAAACTGGAGATAAATAATCACCTCATCATGAATTCCCTATTTGTTGATCGTGCTATATCCCCATGTAAAAAATAATAACTATTTAAATAACCAATTTCATAACCTTATTAATATCAATATTATTTTTTAAAAGCACTTATAATTATTCTCTACAGGAATATTGTAAAATTAACATTAGTTATGAAAATTAGTTTAGAGTAATCATGGCATTTTTAAACAAGTATCACAGTAGTAGTGTTGTTAATCATTCCTATATAATAATTAATAATTCATATAAAATATAATGTAGTATAAATAATTCATTATAATTATATATAATTATATGATTTTATTCTATGTGTGTTTCAGTTATGATCCGTAATGATATAAATGATGTTGAATAAGTTTTTTTTATTTCTGACAAATGGATTTAGGTATCTTAATTCACAGGTTTAATATTAATGTTATTATTAAAATTAAAAATATTTTTTTACTTATATATAACATATATATATATATATAATATTTAAATCTGAATATTAATCGATTGTTTTTTATATAATTTTTCATATTGGTTGTTCGATTCACCTCAACATGAACATACTATAACAAGTGGATGACTATGCTTAGAGAAGTTTATTGTTTTTCAATAATATCACCAATAATTTAAAATAATTTTATTTCATGGAAACATTAATTGAGTTTAAACGTATATTGTGTATGTATTATAAAATAAAAGAAACAAGAGGCAAAATGAGATATGTTACATTCAATAGGTGGTTGTTTATTCCATGCATGGTTAATTTTTTAGCTATCAAATAATGATCATAAAAGAATTTGTATTCTACTACATCTATTAATATTAACAATTTTATAAAAAATATCACATTTAATCATCAATTTCTCATTTATAATCTTCAGAGATGCAGGTTGGTGATGGAATAGAAGTTTTATCTTTGTGTAGAATGTAGTCCACAAAATTTAGAAAATGTGATTTCAGTTTCCTTAATTGAAAAGGGTGGTACTGAATAGGTATATTTAAAAATGTTAAAAAAAATATTTATTCAAATAATACAGATGTCATTATATAATATTTATAATTATATTTTTTAGAATTTAATATAAAATTGATTTTTTAAAGAAGTTTAGAGTTCCTAAATAAAATCCATTACGTTTTCCTTGGGGGATAACTCAAAATTTGGGTATTAAGATAATAATATATTACTAATTTCATAATGAAAATTATTAAGGTCATAAGGTAATTGGAATTAGATGTCATTAAGTTGAAAATAGATTTCACTGAGTGTCTGGGGAGGGGTGGTGAGAGTCCCCTTTTATAAGTGGTTATAATTCAATAATTTATAATATTTTAACATAATATAATGATAGACGATTTTTATTTGGAATGAATACCCTAAAATAAAAAGTAATGTATTGAGGGATTATTTAAGGTCTAAAATTAAAAATTCATTAATGACCTCTATTGTTTTATCCAATTTTTTAGTATATTATGCTATGAATTATTACATTAGCATTTTTTGGGTTTTACAATAGTAAAATAAATTTACCTATATTATTAAATTTTAAGGTACAAATATACAAGGTACATAATTAAATTATATAATACTACAGATTTTAAATAAGAAATATATTTTTTCCTAAATCTTTTTTATTTCTAAAAAAATTATATTAAATGTAGCATGTATTTTTCTGACACATTCACCATGTCACACGCGCATCCGTCACATAGAGGATGCGTTGCTATTACCCCGCATTCCTGATTTTCAAAGGGTGGCAACATCTGCTCTTTATTCAGGGACGTCTCCACTTTGATCGAAATGGGATGATGGAACATTGGTTCTTCCTTCCGTGGAATCCTCCTAGAAACTCTTCACCAAGTTCGGGTCTCCCTCATAGATTTAAAACATAATTCATGAAGCCCTTCCTACCGCCATATCTTTATGGACACCGGTTAATTACACCACTTCTGTCAGGACAATACAAGGGTTCCAGTCAGGGCAGTAACCATTGGTTAGGAGAGCAGTCATGTTGGGACATCACTAGCATATCGTGATGTTGGGGATTGGAATGTCTGTCCTCAGTCCCTTATTATAGGGCTTCTTGAGGGAGCGGAATCCTGAGGCATATCACATAAAATGTGGGGAATTGTATTCCATAGGCATATATGTAAGGATTTCCTCACCTTCCCCTGTTTAACACAATGTATGCCGCAAGATTAATGTACAACAGAGATGGATCAGAATGATCAGAACACTATCTAAAGTTGATCTGATTGAAGAACCCCCTAGAGGGAACAATGATGTTGGGGCCATAATGTGGGTGGCTTCACGAATGACGTGGCGGGGAATGGAGAATGAAAAGGCATGATCCCACCGGGATGTGGTGGCCCAGGTAAGAATCAAGGTGGATGGTGGCTCTGGGCTTGGGTCTCGAAAAGACTTCCAACATATCCACATTGTAGGGAATCAAAGTCGGCATAGTTCGATGATACAGTGGGAAACCTAAAGGGGTGACCCATGAGAATGAATGCGTGGATGGGACCCAGTGGAGGTAGAACCTCCAGGTTAGGGCATGAGCTTCTCGAGGCTCATGGGCTCGAGGGAGAGACCTGGATGCGATATGAGCGATGGGCTTGAGCCTCTTGGAAGCCTCCTACATATCCCCATGGAAGGGAATCAAATTCTTCATAGTTCAGGTGGAAGATGCTTTTTAACAACATGCGAGATGAGAACAGGGCTTACACTATGAGGTGGCCACTGGTGATGGGTAACTGACGTGATTGGGGACCTGGGGTCCAGATGGATTAGGTATTACGATCTAAGGCAGCCCAAGGTGGAAATGGGGATTGGTACACTGACACGAAGATTTTTGTGGACAATTTTTTGTTGGTATTGAACCTCGTGAAGTCTTTCTATGTACCATTCCTTAGAATGTATCAATGGTCCCGTAGTTCGGGTTGGATTGGAGCGTACGCTTTGAGACGACCCAACGTGGAGGGGATTGAACATCATGGAGACTTCCTATGGACCATGCCTTAGCACAGATCAAATTTCCCGTAGATTGGGATGGATTGGGGCTTATGCTCTAAGACGGACCAAGGTGGTGGGGCTTGAACCTCGTGGAGGCTTCCTATGTACCATGACTTAGCAAGGATCAATGTCCGCGTAGTTCTCGATGGATTGGGGCTTAAGAATAGAGACGACCCATGGTGGTGGTGCAAGAACCTCATGGAGGCTTCCTATGTTCCATGCCTTAGAACGGATCAATGTCCCCGTAGTTCGGGATGCATTGGTGCTTTTCCTCTGAGACATCACAAGGTGGTGGGTCTTGAACCTCGTGGAGGCTTTCTACGTACCATGCCTTAGCACAGATCAATGTCCCCATAGTTCGGGTCAGATTGGGTCTTACGCTCTGAGAAGACCATATGTAGTGGGTCTAGAACCTCCTGGAGGTTTCTTACATACAATGACTTAGCAGGGATCAAAGTACTCATAGATCGGGATGGATTGGGGATTACGCTCAGAAACGACCCAAGGTGGTGGGGCTTAAACCTCGTGGAGGATTCCTACATACCATGCCTCAGCACGGATCAAAGTCCCTGTAGTTCGGGATGGATTTGGGCTTATGCTCTGATATGGACCAAGGTGGTGGGGCTTGAACCTCGTGGTGCCTTCCTATGTATCATGCCTTAGCATGTATCAAAGTCACCGTAGTTCGGGTTTGATAGTTTAATGTCATGCGGGATGGGGGCATTTGGGGATTATACTCTGAGACGACTAAAGGAGTTTCATAGTCGGTGTTCACTCAAATCTCATGGGATTCATGCTCAATGTGAGAAACATGTTCTAGTAGAGACCCAATGATCACATCACGAAGGGTGGGTCCATGGTAAGTGAAAAGGGGCTTATGCGTTGAGCAGTCCATGGTTTCGGGACCTACTCCAGGATGGAGGCCCGAGGGAAACAAAGCATAGAGGGAGAGGGATTTGGCACCTAGGAAGAGAGGAGGGGCCCCATTCTTTATCACTCCCCCCACTGGACTTGGCACCGAGTATGTGATAAAGAGTATGGGTGATGCCTCCTTCCAGAAAAGCTAGGGGCTTACACCTAAGTGGCCGCCCTTCCATGCAGACAAACGCCACTCCAATAAATCACCCCCTGGGAGGGATGATCCCAACCCCATGGAGAAGAGTGGGCATGGAGAATGACCAAGGTGGGGGGACCCTGCGTGCAAGGCACGGGTTGGGGTCACAGTTTAATGTCATGTTTTGAGGGCAAGGTGCTTGGCATCTTAACGTCCTACATCTCCAAAGAGGTGGGATTGCTCTGGACCCTAGGACTTACATAACTGGTACCCTCTGCTCCTTGTTGGAGGGAAGCCGACAGCAAGGCCATCCTGAGGGGGTGTCATGGAGTGACCCATCAACAGGTCCATGTTAGCATGGCTATCCGAAGAAGAAATAGCAGTTAGCGTGCCTATTCAATGAAAAATGAGGTGAAGAAACAAAACAGGAAGGATTCTCCAAGGGACCTTGATGTTACTTCATATGACCCTAAAAGCTCGCACGGGAAAACCATGTATGATTCAGATGCCTAGGTTGAATGAGACACATGTGAATGAAAACCAGAAGGAGGGCATCCGGCGTTCACGCTAGAGGGTACCAGGGGAGCACCGAGGTGAAGGGCATCAAGAGATTGTGCGCAACCCTTGGGGCATGCCCGAAGTATGGGGTTCTGGAGGGAAAGGCTCCTGGTTGGCGCAAAATCAGTATTTGATGCATGAAATAGAGGGGGATGAGGTTTTTTGCACTATATGAAGGGAATGAACCCAAAGGAAATGGATTGCGCGCCCATGAAGGGATTGGGTGCAAAGGAAGGGGTGGGCGCGCAAAGGAAGGATTGCGTGCAGCGGAGGGGGTATGCGCGCAGCTTGGCTGGCTTGTGCACCCTATAAAGGATTGCGCACAAGGGGCAGAACCAGAAGGGGGATGGATTTTAGTTAAGACATGGGGATCTTGTGCGAAGGTGGATCCTAGGGTGACTAGCCGCAATGACGAACCATACATGATGGCCATATTATGCGCATGCGAAATACCGATTACGCGCATGAGAGGCGGTTCAAATTCATAAGCCCTGAAAAACAAGGGGGTCACCTCCTATTTATAGGCATCCAGTGGCGCAAAATTTAGGGATGCATGAAATAATTGTGCGATGGAGGTGGCGCTGTGAAAGGCCAAACAAGTGGGTCGTGGGTGCCAAATTATTTCGCGCCGGCACCAGGACTCTTCGCGAATCCCAGTACATTCCACGCGGGAAATATTTTTTCACACTCTTCAGACTTTTTTCCATGAAACACCCCCGGGCCCTCTGGACCAGGCCTCTGGGACCGAATATGACGTCACTTTTTCGTTTCGTCACATTCTCTAGCACATATTCATTTTTGGTGTCAACAAATGCCCCCCTCCCCCCCCCACGGAGTTGGATCGACGAGGGGTCCCAATGATCGGATTCTGAGGTAAACACTGAAATACATGGAATATTGGCCCCCCTACGTGCAAAAATTATGAGCGGCATACAGAACTCAGTTAGGCACTGAATAAGCTTTTGTGCGAGTGCATAACCCATGATTCACCAATAAAAGTGGCCATGACTCCCAGGATTCGTACACCATTTCTCACTCGATAAGCTCTGAACTCTCGTCCAAGAAATTTCTTTGGTTCCTGCACGAAAAATAACTCAGCGGCATGTAATTACTCCAAGATTTGGCGATATTTTATGCGAAAACCCTGGACATTTCACGCCATAGCCTGAAATTCCGCGTAGCCCGCTGATTCTCTGTGCCAGACTCTCAAATTTTGTGCCAAACTCCCAGATTTCATGCAACACTCCCAAATTTATTTGGAAAAAGATGGACGCAAACTAGGATAATGATGGGGAGGCTACCACCCATAGAGCTGAGATGGCAATGAACCTGGAGGTTTATGGTTGCAAGTGAGTTGTCTCCAATAACCACACCCTCTTCAAAATGATAACCCCATCCTAGAAAGAGTACACCTTGTCTAGAAATTTTCCTCTGTGTGACTTCGGCATTCTAGGGGAGGTTCCACTACGAGGTTTCGATGATGATACATCGCGGTCATGGGGGACCCGTAAAGATGACCTTCCTTGATAAAAAATCAAAAAACATGGATATCATGCCATAGAATCAAGGAATATGGACGTCTACATCCAGAATCCTAGGACTAGGACCGTTGATGGGGGTGATCCTATTGTGGTGATCTCACCAGCCCTCTACAGGAGAACAATCTATCATATCATCTCTCATGAGACCATGGGTTGGGTGCCGAACTGGGATCTATAGTCTGGAGGAAACTTCACCAGTGAGCAGGCCTCGGAATACTAGGTTCACCACACATGTGACCAATTTGTGGCCAAGTAGCAGTACATTGGTCTGTTCGAGGCGATGTGGACATCGCAGTTCCACTTCTACCGTAAGCCTTAGCACATGCCGGAGCTATTCACCCAGTGATCCCCTGACACCAACATATTCCATCTTCACCTTGGGGAATTCAGAATCAGCCTTTGGGTAATCCACTGCATCGGAGGCATCCCTTTGGAGTTCCATTAATACGATGAGTTTCTCCAGCCGATGAACATCTGGGGTGATAGGTCTCGAACCCCCATACTGACGTGGCACCTACTGGAGTTGGCCAAGGAATACTTGAATGTCAAGGACATCCTAATGAACATCACCTACAAGGACTGGATCAGCCTGTTCCTGGAGAAGGATCCAGAAGTCAAGATGCCAGGGTTGGGGAAACGTTGTCCATCTGTGGCTCAGAGGAGCAAGAGCAGATCATATTGGAAGATCCAGGATGAAGGGAAATATCAATCATGGGGACACAAAAACAATGAGTGTCGAGACCCATGTTTCTAGTACTCCAGATTCCTCACCACATTCTTGAGCGGATGGATCTTGCCGGTGTGGGACACCAGGATGGGTGTCCATCCAGGGACCTTGGTGATGGCGGGCATCATGGCTGGCAAAAAAAGGTTCAACCTGGGGGTCCTCGTGCTAGCATGGATGTATTCCATCTTAGGATGAATCTCAAGAGAGGGATCACCTTAGAGATTATTTGGACCCTTCTAGATGTTCCATGGCTGGGGTGCAGCTCACTAAGGCGGCAACACCTTCCCAAATGCCATCCTTCCTCCGAGAAATGGCATGCAACCCTCTCTGATAATTATTTACAGGGCCATGCCAATGACGCTCAATGTGGAGGGAGTATGGATCGGGATTGGTAACCATGCTAACTTCTCCTTCATCCCATTCCCCCCCCCAATTGGTCAGCTGATAGATGATGAGAAATGATCACTGGAGCAGAAGGAGTACTTCCAGAGCATCAAAGGCGGGGTGTTTGTGGGCCGGATTGATAGTAAGATTTTCATCGAGATTTATGTGTCATCCGGGCTCACCAGGAAGTTCAAATGCCTCCAGTGAATGCCAAAGAGAGTGAACACAAATGTTTGAAAGGAGAGGCATCCACGTGTTCTTCGTCAGCTGTGGCTGATGTTCAAAACCTACGGCTCCTTGAAATCATCACATTCCCTCCCACAGGATTCAATGCCGTCATCTCGACTGAGTATGCTGAACATTGGACCATAGAATATCTGATGGGGCTTCTGCGGAAATGAGTTTGGCATCTCATGGTCGCTAGTGCGGAACCTCGATGGCAAGAGAGCAGGCAGGTTGCCACTAGAGGGGGACGATCTGAAGTGCCTCAGGAAACAGGGCCTGCACAGGCTAGTACCAAAGTAGTAGGGGCATATCATGGTGTGGCCACACCCTTGTCACCTATAAGAGGGTCCCATGGAGTGGCCATAGAACTTCCTGGGAAGCATATAAGAAACCTGCTTCAACCTTCACACAACGTGATCTTTCCATCCCTATGGTCAGCTTGGCTAACCCTGCGGCAGTCAATGAGTACTGAATCCCTCTGAAATGATATAGTGCGGGATGGGATCCAGTTTCTAGAATCCGGGCTTGTCCAGTTTTCAGAAAAAGTTAAATTCCATCGATGACCTGCATACCTAATTTAAATAGACATGTATGCACGCCGACATAGTCGGCGTTTGGAGCCACCTCTCTTGGTGAAGGTGCTCCTCGACCAAGAGCATGATCCTAGAAGGATGCCACCAGGGGAAGATGGTAGAGATGAGAAGTCATGGAGTGGTGAAATTGGAGAGGAGGCAGATATAGAAGGGTATAGTGAAGCAGAAGGGGAAGGAGAAGGAGATCCCAATGGTGAAGGGTCACAGGTGGCGTCCCACTAAGGGAGTCTCCGGGAGAGCGGTGAGATCATCATCTCTGATATGGTCTGACCAGGATACATGAGGTATGCTTCAACCCTTATCTTCCTCGACATTCTATTTCCTTTGTAATCCTAAACCCATTTTCCTAATCATACTTAGTATCACATCAGCGCTGATCAAGTGTCACCGGCCGAAGAAGGGTTGGAAGTGCCAATAGGGAAAGGTAAGGAACCTACAATCATTATTGAGCTGACAAGTGCTGAGGGGTCCCTAGCCACGACAAATCCTGTAGTTTCCAGAGCACTAGAGGCTTGTTCCATGGGTTCCTGTAAGTTCATTGCTTCGATACCGGTACTCACTATTGGGGACCCAACTGATCAGGGTGCTCCTTGTCTTTATAGTGATCACAACATTGGAGGCTTGTCGGGCTTCTGAGCCCAAACCATCCACGAGCATACCGATGGAAAACGTGCCACCCTATCCAGAATATGCCTCCCAAACTAAGTTGACTCTTGAAATTGGTGAGCAGGGAGCGACAATCACCAGTAGTGCTACTATCGGGGCAGGGCAGGAAATCGACGAGGGTGACCCCGGGATCAAAGGGAGAGAGGAACGTCACACAAATGCTGAGGATCCTATTCCCCAGGCAGGAAACTCTGAAGAGGTACCTACTGCTACCCCTTTGGTTGTCTTCTATATCTACCGACCCACTGATCCTGACGAAATTGATGATTCATATTCAAAAGTGGTCGAGGAGAGTCAGATGATGTGACACAGGGGATAGAAGTGCATTTGAAGTTTCCCTAATCTGCCCCAAGTAGAATGGATAAAGAGGATTGGGTCACTCCACACCTGGTTGCGATTTCTATGTGTTGGAGGGGAGGATTCTCGATGCATTCACTTGAAATTCTGTGATTACATGGCCGAGAAGATGTGTGAGAGGAGCCAGCGTACCGACATCATCAGGTACTAGGAGGAATCAGGGAGTACCTGGTCATTCTTGATTGAAGAGTAGGAGGTCCAATGCGTTGAGGAACATGCGAAAGAGCAGGAGGTATTCATCGAAAAATGCTCTGAGCTCGTGAAGTAGGTGAGGTCCCAGTTGGTGGATGCTCAAGATCAACACATAGAAGTGAGTTCCCAGATAATCGTGCTCCAAGCTGAACTGACGCAGGCATGGGCCTGGGTCAGTGAGCTACGCTCCATAGCCACTGATGAAGAAAAGGGTCCTAGGTGGACGGGAGGATGTCATGGAAGCCACCAGTGAAAAGGTGGTGGCATTTGAGAGATCAATCCTGGAAGCCGACCCTTAAGGGCCCTGTTTTGGTCAAACCCATACACATGTCCCGCTTTTACTAATTCTTGTTCTTTTGAACTATATGGATAGAAAAATTTAGTTACATTCCCCATTACATAACATTCTTTCCCTTTTGGTTTAACATGCTCAACCATAATCCTGAAATAGATAGAAATCCATCACTAAGCTCACGTGGGTTGTGAAAAGAAAAGGTGGCTCGTACGATCACTTCGTTTGATCGTGGGAGGATCAACCATGATTTAGGAAAATGAAATTCAAACCCGTATTAATGAGGAGAAGAGGGAGGCCCATCCAAAGGAATAGGACCTCAGAAAAATCGATGTATCATCCTCTCAATGTGCTCTAGTGCACGAACGAAGCAAAGCTAGGGTCATTTGAATCAGTCTAAACATAGGGGAATGAAAAATGTGAATCCCGTTACCCAAATTCGGAAAACTATGGGAGGGTAATGGAAATGATTGATGACTATTGACCATGTTTGAAACACAATATCACTATTTAATTAGCCGGAAATGGGGATAACAAATGAGGGCTGACCGCTGACCATTTTCGCAACATGTGGCCTAACTCAAATATCATCGACCAGTATTCTAGAACGATAGCCCAGGACAACAGGAGGACCATAGATAGAGCATCCATACTGTTAGGGGGTCCCTTCAAATGTGATTAGTCATCCAAAATGTTTGCCCAGGATAGCAGGCGGACCATAGGTCGAGCATCCGTCCTGTTAGGGGGTCCCTTCAATCGTGAAAGAGGAGAAGGATCCCAATAAAGGGGCATGAAAATCATGGAAAGTGATGTGGTGGTTTGTTCATATATAATCCAATACTCCCAAGACTACGCCACCATGGTGGAATCACATTAGGATGGTGCATTAATCTGGTCATGGATCATCCATGGGTTTAGGCAGGATCACTCTGGCGAGGGAACTGTCGCTTCCCAATGTCATCTTGGGGAATCCCAAATTTTTTTGAAGCAAATGCTACAACTACACAATTCACTAATAATTCAGGACAAGGGGATGATTGTGAGGAGGGATGAGAATTGGTGATCCCTAAGGCTGGACCCGAGATGAAATGTCTGGGTGTTCTTACGTATGTCATATTGATGAGAATCAAGCCACACATAGTTCTGGTAGGGGTCTTAGATTATGGTCTTACAAATTGGACCAATGATGGGTAAAGATAGAAGCAGACACCTGGCATGGTGGTTAAGAAAACCAGCCTGAATGAGGACATAAACCCAACATACCATTTGTTCCCAGGAGAAGTGCTCAGGTCAAGGGACTGAACACGAATGTTAAGCTGGGCTTGCGGGGAAGTGCTCGGGTGATTTTATGTATCTCATGAGGATTAGAATGAAGCCATACATATTTTTTGAAGGTGGGATGGCACGGTAAGGTACCAGTGTAATGGATTAAAGGGGAGTATGGGTCTATCCCACACAACAAAAGAAGTGGCATTTGATGTGTCATTTTTTCCATTAAGGTGAATGGTTTTTCTATTGTGGAGCAATTGGCCTAGGGTAGAAATTCCTGGCATCTCCATAATAATCAAGATGTATATAGGCATTGAAAAACGGTATGGTAAATGACTGATACCTAATGGGATGTCTCTATGATGAGGTTATCACAATGTCCTATCATTTTTCACAGTGCGGCCAGGATGATATCATCATAGTTTAAGGTCATGTGGCAGGACCAAACAACATAGTTTAAAGTCTTATGGCTTGGACCTGGGGGAATGCGCACGACGCGAGAAAGCATACCTGACATAAATGGGGGCGATGTCAACTTCATCACCATTTGCGATTCTGGGAGAGGAGCCTCGGGCCAAGAGGCTAACAAGGGTCACAGGATAAGGGGCATGAGATGATAGCTTCAAGTTGAGCTAGATCCAAAATGCAATGTCCCGGTGATCACATGTATCCCATGGGGATGAGTTTCAAGCTCAGCATAGCTCATAGAGAAGATCCCAGTTTATGGCCTTAGTGCTCAGACTCCAGGAGTCCCGAGAGACGTCGTATTGCAGCTTTGTCTTCCTAACGTATGGAGGTTCACTGAGGGGTAGTGTAAAGAGTGTTGAAATTTCACCTATAAATGATGGGGTTGAAACATAATGTGAATCATGTAACCAACATTCATGGCCCAAGAGGCCGGCGTGGCGATGAAGGATTACCACTGACCATGTTCGCAAAACAGTATCATGTCGCGTTAGTCTGAAATGGGAACAAACAAATGAGCATCGACCGCTGACCATGTCTGCAACGTGTGATTTGTATCAATTTTCTGTCCAAAATCCTTAGGGGTGTTGTCTCGTAATGGTAGGAGATCCCTTAGACGTGGTATCCATATCATTTTTGGGGGTCCCTTCGGTTGTGAAATATAACGGGGGCCCAAATGAAGGGAGACATGAAGCTTGAAAAGTGGAAGGAACTTGCCTAAGTTGAATCTGATACTCTATGTCCTAGACCAGAGTAATCTTAGGAAAATTAGTGTACTACTACTAAAGGTCAAGAGGATCAATTTTAGAGAATCCTTGAGATAGAATATTCCTAGGAGAAGGCATGGCACCAAAAACCCTTAACTACACCTATATATCCCCCTTGTGGAGAGGGATTGGTCGAGGGGCCTATGTGACCGGGAGATCATGTGATCTCTACAAGATAGGGTTGGACCTGAAATCTAAATGTTCAGGAGGTCATACATATCCCATAATGTTGGTAATAATTCCACACATAGTTCATGATGATACAGTTTAACATCATGTGGGACGACATAGAGGTTAACATCATGTGGGACGAGCAGTTTAAGGTCATAAAGGACCACAAGATACTTTAAGGTCATGGAGTACCATGATCAAGTTTTAGGTCATAGAGGACTATAGAATTGGTGTTCCCTAGGGAAAGATCTAAGACGAAATGTCTGGGCTTTCATACATATCTCATAAGGATGAGAATCAAGCCACCCATAGTTCTGGGAAGGGTCTTAGTTTAATTTCTTAGAACATGGACCAAGGATCTTAGGCAAAGTATTGTTTTAGGAATTTGGCATTGGTGCGAGGAGTTATACGCTCACCATCCATGTTCACCATGGAGTATGCTCCATTGAGATAAACCATATGAACAATGAAAGGTCCTTCCCATTTGGGCTCCAACATGGGTGGCTTCATGTCAGGGATCATTAGTGCCCTGAGATCTAATACCAAATTGTCGTGTAGGAAAGAGCTGAGGTGATCCTTCCTGTTGAAAGCTCGAGCCATCCTGTTCTGATGCCTTTATAGGTTGTGCATGGAATAAAGTTTGTACTCATCCAATTATTCCAATTTTTCTAGATGGATTTTAGTCACTCTATCTAGAACTTTCTGGAAAAGACAGATATGCACAATAAGGGCAATAGAATCTCAATGGGAAGGACGACCTCAGTTCCCTACACCATAGAATATGGGGTCGCATGGGTGGAATTATTGGTCGTCGTTCGATAATCTCATAGGGCGTTGGGGAGCTTGTCTAGCCAACTCTTCTTGTTCTGACCAACCATTTTCTGTAGAATGTTAGAGAGGGTTTTATTGAATCCCTCAATCTATCCATTTTCTTGCGTGTGATAGTGGGAGGTATGGTTGGAGCTAATGTTGTACATGGTGTACAATTTCTCCAACTCAGATGCTCAGAACTTAGTTCTATTATTAGTGAGGATAGCGTGAGGAGCCACAAATCAATATATAAAATTTGAACTAACTAAGTCAACTATATAATGGTCTTTGACTTCCTTGGGCGGAATTTTCTCTGCCCACATGGAAAATAAATCCATAGTGGTCAGAATAAAAAGGAATTGGCGAGTCGTTGCCGGTTGGTATGTTCCCCAGACATCTAATCCCTAGACTGAAAAGGTCCAATAGTACTTGGTAGTATGGAGATGCTCTAGTGGCCAATGCACAAAGTCAGCATGAACATGGCACACATGGAACCTCATGGAGAACTCGATGCAGTCGTGGATCATGGAAGGATAAAAATACCATAATCTCTGAATCTGGTGAGATAGTTTCGGCCCAACCTGAAAAGAACCAGAAAAACTGGCATGAACCTCTTTCATGACATGTGGAATCTTGAATCGTAGGATGCAACAGAGGAGAACACCATAAACATGCATTTATATAGGATCTGCTCAAGGATGGGACTACTCTGGAGTGTAAAATATAGTTCAATGCGTCAAACACCCTCGTGCTCACCCTAGTTTGATGGGAGATTACCGTGTTGGATATATTCGACCAAGGGTGTCTTCCAATTGGAAATTACATCGATCACTGTAACCGGACTACCCGTGGTCCCTGACATAGAGGCACCAACGGTAAGATGGATTACATGTGGGCGATAATCATCCTCTGGGGTGACGGGAGAAATGAACCTCTGGTGCACCATGTGGATAATCAGGTCATCCTACTCGGGCTCTGCAAGCGACGTGGCCAGGCCTGCTAAAGCATCTGCTTGACCATTCTGTGACTGAGGGACATGGTTAACCTCGGGCTGAGAAGGAACTAGGCCATTAACTGGAGTGTACATTCTAACAATGGCATGATCTCTGGATTCATGACATCATAGTCGCCTTTGACCTACTTGATGACTAGCTCGGAATCTCCTTTCAATGAAAATGGGGCACATCGATCTCAAGGGCCAGCTCGAGACCGATGATGAGGGCCTGATACCCTGCCACGTTGTTGGTTCAACCTTCTGACAATAGGATTGAGTACGGTAGAACTTCTTGCACCAGGGTGATGAAGATGATATCCAGACCCACTCTATTGAGCCTTGGATCATTGATCCACCTATCAGTGGGGCTCTGGGAAGAATAGTCGAAGTGCATTTGCCAACATGGGACAACATGGTCTACCGAGAATATTGTCTCCCCAAGAAAATCCAGGTCCAGGGACTAGCCCGTGGAGGTTGGATGGGAAGCTAGAAGGTCTTCCAATTCCGACCCCTTGATAGCTTTCTAGGGCCCGAACCTGATGTCAAACTGCTAGAGGATCACCACCCACTGCACTAGTCAGCCAGTCAATGTGGGACAGCTCAGAATGTACTTCAGTGGGTCTACCTGGGAAACTAGCTGTACCTCATGGTGCTGTAGGTAATGCTATAGTTTCTGCATAGAAAATAAGATTACAAGGAAGCGTTTCTCTATGGGGGAGTATCTGGTATCCATATCGAGGAGCATGCAAGTGAGGTAGTAGAGGTTGTTCTCTGTCCCCTAACTGTTCATCTAGGAGAGAAGGGTGCCAAGGGATCATTACATGGTGGTGACATAGAGAATCAGTGGCTTCTCAGAGACGGGTGGTATCTTGTCCGGAGGCTACAGTAGATATTTCTTGATTTCCTCAAAGGTGGTCTGGCACTCCTCATCCCACTCATAGGTAGTTCCCTTCTTCATGAGCCAGGAAAAGGGATTACACCTGCCCGCCAAATATTCAATGAATCAGCGTATGTAAGCTTTGGGGCCTTATATACCTCAAACCTTCCGAATATTTCTCGGGGGAGGCATCTGAATGATGGCCATGATCTTTTTTGGGTCAATCTCGATGCCTCGGTATCTGACAACAAATCCAAGGAATGTCCCAGAGGTGTCCTTGAAGAAACACTTCAATGGTTTCATCTTCAAGTGGCAGGAACAGAGAAAGCCGAAAACATTCTTCAGGTCCCTAATATGGTCCTGGCGCTGGTCATATTTGACCACCATATTTTCCACATAGCATTCCACCAATGTTCCATGGATTGTCTTGAATATGCGATGCATGGCCCGCTGATAGGTGGCAACAACATTATTCAGGCCGTAGGGCATATCCTGGTAACAAAAATTATCTTGAGATGCCCTAAAGAGGTAGAATCCTTATCCTCGGGGGCCATCTAGATTTCATTATATCCACAGTAACCATCCATGAAGGAGAGGGCTTGGAACACAGTCATATAGTCAATAAACAATTCTGTCACTGGAAGGGGAAAATCATCATTCGGACAGTGACGGTTGAGATCGTAGAAGAGGTTGGAGACTCTGATATGCCCATTCTTATTTCTAACTAGCATGATGTTGGCTAAACACATGGGGTATTGGATATCCTTTATGATGTTGGCTCTGATGATCTTGTCAACATCGGCTTCAACCATGGCACCATGAGACAGATGCATCTTTCTGGGAGGCTGCTTGAACCCGCGATGGTTTTCTGGGAGACCGAGGTGGTGGATGATTACCAGAGGATCTAGTCCTAGTATCACGTCATAAATCCAGGCTAATAAAAATGATTCTGTTTGAGTAATTCCACGTATTGTTGTTGCTCCATAGGGGACATAGTGGCACTGATCATTGTGGGTCACGGATCTGTCTCGCTACCAAGGTTCACCTGTACCAACTCATCGACCGTGGATGAGACACCATTGTCAATGGCTGTGGGATCTTCCTCCATATCCTCTTCTCCACATCTAGAGGGATCTCCATGGGGGAAGATAATTCTGAGCTACCGCACCCATATGGGAGGCTGCTACCAGATTTTAAGGTCGTGGTCATTGCATCAGGGAACTCTAGCACTACTAAGACTATTTCTAAGAAGGCTGTCGACCTGATCTCATCTAGTATCCAGCCCAAGGGGCCATGATTGATAATACCGAAGCAGTAGTGGCACTTTAGCCGGAGCCAACTTTTTCCAGCCCAGTGAAACAGACATGTATGATGCACTACAGTTTCCATGAGTCAGACGTCTTGATACCTTATGGGATTGGGAGGGTCTGGGATCACTAGACCATGGTTCGTATAATAATACGAAGTGATCGTCAAACACAGCCTGGATCTAGGAGCATGATTTCCCCTTGTCCTGGAAATGAAAAATCACTACCCCATGTCAGGGTTTGTGGCTCCCATCTGATGGATTGGGAAGACATAGGCATCATTCAGGCCTGACCACAGGTTGGTCGTAGTAGTAACAGGATCAACTTCACTTTCTTGTACTTGATTATCCTTGCTCTTGTAATAATCGAATCCAGGTAGCTGGCTTCACAAGAGGTGAAAAGAGATACATCACCATGGAGTATGCCTACTCGACCATTAAGGGAGTACTTGAGGCATTGGTGATACGTTTAGGGGAACACAGTGTGCAGGTGGATCCATGGCCTACCCATCAATGCATCGTACGCGGTATCCAGGGAGAAAACCAAAAATTCAGTACTTCTATCTAGGCCATCAAACCGGGACATTAAAAGGATCTTTCTAAATGAGGTTTGCTTTGTCCTGTCATATCCCTGGATCCTCAAATCGGAGGGAGTCATGTCATCTTCAGATAACCGTAGCTTCCACAATGTCCGTGTCGGGGTGAGGTTGATAATGGAGCCGGTGTCGATGAGACTACGGTGAACCTCAACACCATTAAATTTGTTGGTGAAGTACAATGGTTGGATGTTCCCCTGTATGGAAGAGCCTTCATCCTCTCCTGAGAACGATATGATGGCCTAGTATTTGTCA
This sequence comes from Viscum album, assembly GCA_963277665.1. Taxonomy (NCBI): domain Eukaryota; kingdom Viridiplantae; phylum Streptophyta; class Magnoliopsida; order Santalales; family Viscaceae; genus Viscum; species Viscum album. The sequence goes on along the minus strand of OY728165.1, from coordinate 80,215,418 downwards.
TCCTCAACTGATTCTTCATAGAAGGCCTCTACAGATGCTATCATTATCACTAACTGGAGGGGGATCCTTAAAGCCTCGGAGAGTGCTTCATGCATTTATGGCAATAGGATAAGGTCTTAAAGGATGTAGAGACTCACTAGGATTCTAGATAGGTGCTTCATAACATCATACTTCCGCTCCAGGCACAAACTTCATCTTACGGGATGCCGCTCGGCGATCGGAGGCATGGTGGACTCTGTCGGCTGTACCGGCGGTTGACTTGTACTGGGGACATCCCACTGCTTGCTAGTTGATGCTGGGAAGGTAACTATCGATTGAGGACCGGGCGACTAAGGACATCCTATTGTGGGGCGAAGCTGGCCAAAATATGGCAGATGTGGCTATGCCAGATCCAGTATCACAAACAGTGGTGGACGCGGACTAGTCGACATCTAATGAAGAGTCTATACAGGTTGAGTTCTGCACTGGGCATACATTCTGGTCTCAGCAGCATGCACGGCCTGGTAGGTGGTGCTAATTGATGTGCCCTATCAACCCATATGGTTGCGGTTCCTCCAACATTGGCATCAGCTGGGGACCTTGGGGCAGTTCACCTGGTGCCCCCCCTCATCGGGAGTCTTATAGGGATTTACCAACTCAACGGTGTAAACTGAAGCGTACCCCTGACTGTCAATTGACGAATCAACCACCACTAGGAAGATTTTGGTAGGTATGCCAATCTTCGAGGGCATGAAGTCAGCGAGAGTGAGGGATGAAAATGGAATTGGAGGGGTGTGTTGTCTATTCTTGTGCCACCGATGCATTCTCTTATGGGAAGCGGTCGGCTGAGATGATGTTACAGAAGTTGTGGTTGCCTCTTCTGTAGGCTCTGGCTAGTTCAGGAATGCACAGATAAGGCCATGGGTGCATGTGACCATCCTACGAGCCATCCAATTTTTATACTTCTGGGACTCACAGTCAAAAACCTGCCACCACTCGCCTACGCCGTCGCTACTACTATCTGATCTCACAAAGACACCCACTGCTTGTGCTGGGTCTGGGACCAACCTGACTATGTTGTTGTCAATCTAGTCTCGGAGCCATTCGCTAAACACATAGAATTTAATGATGGTGTTCCCCAGGATCCTGTAATAAAGGAATTAGATGGGGTGATCAGTGAGACGCGCCTCTTCTGGCCTTTGTTACTCAGGCAGTCACACAATTCTTTTCTCTAAGGTGCAGCAGAAGTAGTCAGGGACCTGATCCTCGTCGAACAAGGAGGTCTGATTCCTTATGTAAAAAAAGTGGGCTCTAGTAGCCTAACACAGATGGGAGCTGGAGGTCCATGCCACAGAGTCAGAATATGATTATCCCACCTAGGTGGCGACAGCAGGTTACGTAGGGGAGCCACCCAATTCTAGGGCGGGTGATGCTGGGCTGGAAACAGTGCCCATGGTGGAGGGCCTCTGCGAAGCTACGGGGCCAGTGCTACTGGTAGAAACTCTAGCTGCCTGGGGGCCTCTACTTGGGCCACCGTGGCGGGCTTGGCTCTGGAATATCTCCATTAAGGAATTAATGAGGGCTTCAGGTGTGCCTTGCTAGCATGTAGCAGGGCTTCTTCGAGGTGGCGGTCCTTATCTGAAAATTATTAGAACCCATTGAGATAATTTTGAGTGATTAGGGAGGTAACCAATTCTGTCATGACATTAACCATTCACATTGTCAGTAATTTCTCATGAGTCAATGAAATTTCAATGGAGTATGTGAGCCCCTTACAACAGGTGATGAAGTCTGCAACTCGCTCACGAGGCCTTTTCTTGCACCTAATGAAGTCTACGATATTCGTCTTCTGGGTGGTAGAAAAAAACTGGAAAATGAACATCCTACGAAGGTCTGGAAAACTTGTCACAGATCCTATAGGGAGCTAGCTATACTAAACAAATGTTGGCCCCTCTAGTGTTTAAATAAAGAAACGGAGCTTGGCGGCCTCCTACAACGCTGGGGTCCCTAACATAGGCCCACACCTTGTGTTAAAGTGGTCCACGTGCTGCGGCGGGTCCCCTATCCTATTAAAGGGAGAGAAACTGGGATTCCCAAATCCTGGGGGAGTCGGCTAGTCATCCACCCAAACCGGGTATGGCTTTCCATCAGGTGGGATACCCACCTGTCGTGTTTCCAATGCTTCTAGGCGGGCAATAAAATCTGCCATCGTATCATCTAGAGGTGGGTCCCTGTCTGGGTGGGGATCCCTAACCACGATCACATTTCCAGTATCTTCAATGTGGTATCCAAGCTCGGCGGCCCGTGGTGTGGCTGGTGGAGCAACCGTTGGGGCAGGCGGAGGATCCCAGGTGAGGTTCCTCATATTGTCGTGCTGTTTAGGAGGGTTCGACAAGACATACCGTGCCCTCATTCCTTGATCTATAGCTTCCATTATGTTACCAAATATGGCGTGATTAGGGTTCCCTTGAAAAATCTTGTTGAGGAGGAGCTGTTCTTGCCCCTTCTACCCCCTGCTGCCATGTCCTAGGATCACCGTAGTCAGGTAACCACTCTAAAATACATTCATCCAAAAGTTCATCTACTAACATCTTCTACTCAGCAAGCTGTTGGTGCAAAGTGGCCTTCTCAGGGTCCTCTTCTGTCTTCTTCACTAAGGCCGATGTGTTAGAGTTCTTGACAACTCCAACATTCTCTTTTCCCATTTTGACATTCTGGCTCAACATCAATGCCTTAGTGGGTGGAGGGAGACCTAGGAGGTTATTTTGATAGTGATTAATCCTCCCTAATGGGTCCAGTAGTGGGGGAACGTCCTCATGAAAAAGGTTCCCATCAAGAAGTTACTGCTCATTTTCCATTCCTGATAGATCGATAATGTTGACTACCACTATTCTCAGCGGCATGTCCTCACTATCGCCTAGCGAGTCGGGCTTCCAGCAAATCGTACTGAAAAGGAGGGAAGCGTACTGTCCCGAGCCATGGACTTTCCCGCGGGGGTTTCTTTTTTAATAACACTGTGGAGTACTTTGAGATTCTAAAAGCATCACTGTTGGAGGGACCTATAGTGGCCAGGTGACTCAGGGTGCTAGATTACGGTGAGCGTGGCCAGGTCAAACTAACATCATTGTTTGCCAATGAATTCTAGGTGCTCTTGGATCCCGAGATAATTCAACCACCAGTGGATAAAATGCAGGTGAGTCACCCAGTGTGTCTAGTGAAAACATCCAAACTCCTCTGAGGTGAGTGATTATGGCGTATCAGAATTCGACCATGTGACTGGCCCAAACATCTCAGGGAAGTTGCCCACTATGAGGATGGTTCAGAGGTTCCTCATCTCATATCCATTGTCTATCCTTTGATTGCCCCACTCTTCAACTGAGGTTGGATAAGGAAATGGCAGCGGCGCAGAGGCAGGCCGTTGGGGCTGCAGACTGGCCGGCGGAGATTACGGCGAGTGAGCTGATTGGCTGCCAAATCTTGTGCTATCCTCTAAGGATTTCATCGACCTAGCCGCCATATCAATATATGATGGACTGGTGACCAAAGTTACTGACGCAACATCAGTGCATGTTGAGGGTGGGTTATGTCACGGATCCTCCACCATCGACAACCAAAATAGATCTGTGGTAGGGGTACTTCCGGCAATGAATGTGACGACTATGTGGTTATCCCCTAGGAACATGTCATGTTCTAGTCCTCCTGAATTTACATTCAGAGGAAAACTGGGATCCTATGGATAACGCATTCTAGTAGTATAAGGTTGATGGGACTCATTCCTACCCCAGCCCTTCAATCTGGGGACTCGGGGGGGGGGGGGGGTCATGTGCTAAATCGTACTCTGCCTTGGAGTATGAGAAGCAGACTGGTCAGATCCTTGTCCATCCATCCCTTGAAATCCTCTTCCGGTGCCAGCAACCTACTCTCCTTCCCCTGGATTGTTCTTCAGGGAAGGGTTGATTTCAGACATGGGGTCCCCCATCCGCACTATTACTGGGGCCGAGAGGGTTTCCACATGAGGAATATGGGGTGCGAGGAGCACCGGGACAAATGTAAAAAGGGACACGAGGAGGACCTCCGTGCTGGGTGTTGGTGAAGTAGTGTTGGATTCCTCCTCTAAAATTTCGGGGGTGAGGAGGGCCTTCACCGATCGGTGTGGGGACATGTGGAGGACCTCTAGGTTGGCGAGTGACCGGACATTCAATTTCCCCATGCTCATGGTCCGCGATAGGTCGAGTGACCCCGTACCTAGTGCAGTGAGAACAAGAGAGACCCCAACATGGAGTGCTGCTATCATGGGGAAGACCCTCACCTGGGATGAAGGTGGCATGGGGAAGACCTCAAGTCCAAGTTTGGAAGCAGGGAGGGCCAACACCTTCCATAGCGGTGGTGTGGAGTGAGCCCCCGCGCTGGGTAGAATTGTTGCGAATTTGTCTACAGTGGCTGTTGCCTGTGCCGATGACTGCAAGATTTGACCAAACCTGACTGTTGGGTGGTTGGGGCCTCTATCCGGGATGGGTGTGTAGCAGTATTTTCTCAACGTATGTAGGTATTTGGGGGTATGAGTCGGTAGTGTCTCGGTCCACACTAGTCACTGATATTGATGCCCCACATCATTCCTCTTCTCCTACTCGTGCCCGAAGCTAGCATCAGGTCAGGTGGACTAGAGCTGGTGGTGTAGGTGCTTGTCTTACCTACTCTTCGGCTCAAGGAACTAGGCGGCGGTGCAGACGCAGCCTGTTGGGGGCCCTCTCCGGGATTCGTTAAAGTCGAACACAAATTGGGTCATCCCGGATATCCCCTACTTCATCGGTGTATGGGAGGGAGCTTTCAAGGGGCTCTGGGGACAAAATCTCGAAGCGATTGAATGTTGGGGTGGGAAGCAGCGGCTCCCTATGTAGCCCTAGGGGGTGGCATGGATAGTGAGGATAATATGCCACAAGTTCTAGGCCAGAAATATCCCTGGTGGGGGTGACCCCCTCCTCCTTGTACCTGCATACATGGTTATTGATTACGCGTCAATGGATGATCTCTGATAGGGATAGGGGCATGGGAACTCAACCATTGTGGCGGTCACATCCATCGTGGAAGGGGAAAAATCATGCAGGGAATACACATTGATATTGCCCCTTTCCCTATGATAGTGGGATGGTGATAGAGCTATAGATACAACAACTTGATTCCTGAAATCAAGGAGACGAACTCATTAACAATACAAGAAAAAGGATTCGACGACCAATGACCTCGCGTCATTCCATCTCATGTGGTCAGAAAGATGGATCCATGCTGACAACATCGCAAAATGGAATGCTCAACATCCTGACTATCCCATTTTTTGTCGAGTTTTATATCCGGCCAGTTTGGTGGGACCTGGTACTGGATGACGATGTCAGATGACATGAATATCCACCAATTTCCCAAACACTACTATCCCCCATGATGAGGAGAGGATCTTCACATCGGGATCACCATTTTCTGAATCTAATGATTTCTCTGTGGCGCACGAGTGTCTGTCACCCAGAGGATGCGCTGCAATTACCCCGAATTCCCTCTTTCTTAATGTGGGCGGCATCTGTCCATTATTCAAGGACATCTGCTCCTTGGTCGAAACGATATGATGGGATGTCGGTTCATCCTTATAGAGATTCCTCCTCAGAACTCATCACCTTGTCTGGGTCTCCATCATAGATTTAAATAGAAATTCGTGAAGCACTTCCTGCACCATATCTTTATGGACACTAGTAAATTATGCAGCTTCTGTCATGACCTTCCAAGGGGTCTAGTCAAGGAAACAACCTTCGGTTAGGAGAGAAGTCACGTTGGGAAATCACTGGTGTGTCTTGACGTAGGGGATTGGCATGTTGATCCTTTATCCCTTATTATAGGGCTTCTTGAGGGTGTGGAAGCTCGAGGCTTCCCACATCAAACATAGGGAATTGTATTCCATACACATGTATTTAAGGTTTTCCTCAGCTTCCCTTGTTTAACACAGGGTATGTCGCATGTTTAACATCCAACAGAGATGGATCAGACTGATCGGAACACTAGGTAAAGTGGATCAGATTGATGAACCCCCTAGAGGGAACACCGATGTTGGGGATAGCACGTAGGCAGCTTCTCGAATGATGTAGAGGAGAATAGAGAATGAAATAGCACGATCCCACCAGTTTGTGGTGGCCCGGGTAAGAATCAAGATGGATGGTGGCTCTGGGATTGGGTCTCGATGAGAAATCCAACATATCCACGTGGTAGGGAATCAAATTCTGTGTAATTTGATGATACGGTGGGACACCTAAAGGGGTGACCCTTAATAATGAATGTGTGGATTAGACCCAGAGGAGGTAGAACTTTCAGGTTAGGGCATGAGCTTCCCACAAAACGTGGGCTCAAGGGAGAGATTAGGATGTGAAATGAGTGATGGGATTGAGCCTCATGGAGGCCTCCTACGTATCCCCATTGAGCAAAATCAAAGTCTTCATAGTTCAGCTGGCAGATGCAGTTTAACATCATGCAGGATGAGAACGGGGCTTACAGTCTGAGGCGTCCCATGGTGATGGTGAACCGATGTGAATGGGGACCTGGGGTCTAGATGGATTGGAGATTACTATCTAAGGAGGCCCAATGTGGAAATGGGGCTTGGCACACTGACACGAAGATGGTTGGGGCCAATGGTTTGTTGGGGTTGAATCTCATGGAGGATTCCTACATTCCATGCATTAGCAAGGATCAAAGTCTCATAGTTCGGGATGGATTAGGGCTTATGCACTAAGAAGACCCAAGGATGTGGGGATAGAACTTCATGGAGGTGTCCTACATACTATGCCTAAGGACAGATCAATGTCCACGTAGTCCGGGATGAATTTGGGCTTACGCTCTGAGACAGGACAAGGTTATGGGGCTTGAACCTCATGGAGGCTTCCTATGTACCATGCCTTAGCATAGATAAAATTCCCCATAGTTCGGGATGGATTGGGGATTATGATTTGAGATGTCCCAAGGTGGTGGGGCTTGAACCTCATGGAGGCTTCCTATGTACGATGCCTTAGCATAGATCAATGTCCACGTAGTTCGGGTTTGATTGCGGATTATGCTCATAGACGTTCCAAGGTGGTGGGGCTTGAACACCGTGGGGGCTTCCTACGTACCATGCCATAGCATGGATCAATGTCCCCATAGTTCGGGTTGGATTAGAGATTATGGTCTATGATGGCCCAAAGTGGTCGGGCTTGAACCTCGTGGAGGCTTTATATGTACCATGCCTTAGCATGGATCAATGTCCTTGTAGTTCAAGATGAATTGGTGCTTATGCTCTGAGGCGGCCCATGGTGATGGGGCTTGAACCTCTTGGAGGCTTCCTACGTACCATGCCATAGAATGGATCAAAGTCCCAGTAGTTCGTGATGGATTGGGGCTTACGCTCTGAGATGACCCAAGGTGGTGGGGCTTGAACCCCGTGGAGGCTTCCTACTTACCATGCCTTATCAGGTATCAATGTCCACATTGTCCGGGTTGGACAGTTTAACGTCATGTGGGACGGGGACATTTGGGGCATACGCTCTGAGACGGCCCGAGGTGTGTCATGGTCAGTGCTAACTCTAAGCACACAGCAGTCATGCTTGGTGTGAGAAACAAGAGGTAGCAGATACCTGATGATCATGTCTTGAGGGGTGCATCCGTGGGAAGTGAAAAGTGTCTTACACGTTGAGCGGCCCATGGTGCCTGGACTTACTCCAAGATGGAGGCCCGAGGGTGTGAAAGCACATTGGGAGTCCGATTTGGCACCTATGAAGAGAGGAGGGACCCCATTCCCTATCACGCCCCCCGCTGGCTTTGGTACCAAGGACGTGGGGATGAGCATGGGTGCTGCCTCCTACACGAAAAGCTAGGGGCTTACACCATGGTGCCTGCCCTTCCCCACAGACAAACGCTATTCAAATAAAACACCACCTGTGAGGGATGATCCCATCCCCATGGAGACTAGTGGGTGTGGAGAATGTTTGGGGTGGGGGACCCTGCGTGCGAGGCATGGGGCCAGGTCCCAGTTTAACTTCATGTGTTAAGGATGAGGTTCTTGGTAGTTTAACGTCCTGCAGATTGGACGATGTGGGATTGCTCTGCACCCTATGATTTACAAAACTGGTACCCTCTGCTCCTTGTGGGAGGGAAGGCATCAACAAGGCTGTATTTGGGGGGTGTCGAGGAGCGAACCATCAAGGTGTCTATGTTAGCTTGGTTATGCAAAGTAGAAATATTTGTTAGAATTCCTTAGAGATGAAGCATGAGTTGAAGCAACACAATAGGAATGATTGTCCAAGGAACTATGAAGTAACTTCGTACGAGCCTAGAAGGTTGCACAGGAAAACCATGTATGATGCGGATGCCCGAGGTTTACCAGACACCTGCAAATGGCACCCAAGAGGTGGGTATCTGGCATTCACGCAATAGGATGCCTGGGGAGCATTGAGGCGAATGGAACTATGTTATTTCTCACAACCCTTGGGGCTTGCGTGAAATATGGGGGTCCGGTGCGAATAGCCCGGGGTTGGCGCAGAATCAGTGTTGCTTGCGTGAAATAGGGGGGATGAGGTTTTGTGCGTAGTATGAAGGTATTATGTGCCTAGTAAGGGATTTTATACCAAGGAAGGGATTTCACACAAAGGAAGGGGTGGGCGCAAAAAGGAATGATTGCACACATTGGAGGGGGTGTGTGCACAAAGGAAGTATTGTGCAATGCTTGGCCGGCTTGCGTGCCCCAGAAAGGATTGCGCGCAAGGGGAAGACCACGAAGGGGGTTGGGGTTTAGTCTAAGCCCTGGGGACCTCAGGTGATGTCAGATCTGAGGGAGACTTATTGCGAAGAAGAACCAAACCTGAAGGCCATATTGCGCATGCGCGAAATTCCGATTACGCGCACGAGAGGCGATTCGAATTAATCAGCCCCGAAAAGGAAGAGGGTGACCTTTTATTTATAGGAATATGGTAGCGAAGAATTTAGGGATGCACGAAATAATTGCATTACGGAGGCGGTGGCACGAAATTCCAACGGCACAGGTCGTGGGAATGAAATTATTTCGCGTAGGTGCTGGGACTCTTCGCGAATCTTAGAACATTCTGCACGGGACAACATTTTTCGCGCACTTCACCCTTTTTCCACAAAACACCTCCAGGACCACTGGATCAGGCTTCTGGGTTTGAATATGATGTCTCTTTTTTGTTTTGGCACTTTCTCTAGCACTTACTCATTTCTCGGCGTCTATAATGTAAAAATTAGTTTTTTACATATGTGTACAACATTATTTGTTAAAATTTTTTTTTCTCACTATTAAATTAAAATTAAATTTTTTTCATATTTTTTTTTCATATTTTTAATAGAAATCTAATATTTTAATGTAAAAATGAATATTCAAAATTCATTATTTTGAACATTAATTTAATATATATTTTTTCATTCCAATTACTAATTTAATGAATGATCATAAATTAGTTCATATAATATATATCAATATATCATCCCAATAATCAAATATAAGTGGTATAACAAAATTTTAACACGTGTATGTGTTATTCGGAATGAACAATTAAATCTATTTAATAATTTGTCCTCTAAATATATGAAATTTTATTTGATTAGTATATTTTTATTTATAGTATATTTATTCATCATATAATTTATTAATAATGTTCTTCTATAGTATATTTAAATAATTGGTTTTGGTATTTCATAAAGTGAAATCCTTCAAACATAATATTAATTTGTTAATACGTATTCCAACAATCTAGTTTATTACATTCTCCCCTATAATATAAATTAAATCCTCACAATTATAGTTATCATATAAAAAGTAATAATGTATAGTATATCCAAAATATTAACATTTAATATTTTATAATTTTGAAAGAATAATCAACTATACAAAATCGAAAATATTTCCTTCCTATCAGAATATGCTTGACCCTAATGTAATTTATTTCTCAAACCACTATACACCAATGTATATCATTATTTTTTATCAAGAAATACGTTCAATAATTTTCATATATATAGTATTCAAAATAATCCATTATCTGATATACTTCTATAGTTTGATATGAAATGTGATATTTTTATATAATATTGTTGTTCCATTAAGAATTTATAAATGAACCATAACTTAAAATTTATATAAGATAAGGGTTTTAGTAATTTCAGAAGCAATATTCTCATAAGCGTCATCTTTGGAAACAATACAATAATGTGTTTTTATGATTAATTGTTCATTTATGAAATGATTTGATGTTAACAAAATGAATTCTCAGTACGAAGGAGTTGGATTAAAAATAATTAAATATGAACCTCACATTACTTTTTTAGATGAAAATATGACCTTACTCCACTTATTTATCAAGACTGGGTATAATATTTCTGATTTTGTAGTCTATACATTTTTATTATGGCATAGTTGGGTTTTGATACCAATAATCCTTTTTAGAACATGAATTGTTCCATAGATTTTTATAAGTCCCAAACTCCATGTATAGGCACTATTGAAGGAGGATGAAATATTAATTGTGATTATTATATATTTTATTGAATTATTTTACCTTTTAATCATAGTTTTATGATAAAAAGCTTGATTTCCAATCCTACAATTATTGAAACATTTTTTTTGTTCCATTATGACATTCCATTGTAGGAATCTTCTAATATTTTTTAACCATTGTTTGTTGAGTAATCATTCCATAATCATTTTATCTCTTGAAATTTTATACAACATTATCCTTTACCACTTTGGAATTTGAATGTTTGTAACGACTAATGTGATTATTCCTTGGGTGAGATATTTGAGGGAGCATAAACACAATTTTTTTGAAAAAAAAAATTATTTATATTTTTAATCATTTATACATATACTATATTTTCCATCATGGCTATTATTTTCCATTTCTTGATCCTATATAACTCTTTATTCAATCAATGATTATTTTGGTTGAGTTCTCTCACACTCTATAACCTAAATAAATAATTTAATAAATCCTTCATCATGGAATATATATATGGAATTTTATTGACTATATAATATCTTCCATGACTATCAAAGTTAGTGTGTAGGTAAGAAATTTTATAATACCCTACGACATTATTATGTTCATTCTTAACCTGCCATTTTTTGGGTTATTTTACCTGGCTCCATCTATTCCAATGAGTGCATACAATATTTATATAAATACATGGAATTTATTAAAAATAATGATAAAAAATATGTAATCTTGAAAGCCTCCTTGATGTTATTATTTATATATAGTTATCCCATAAACATATGTTGATATTTTTCACCGATGTCATAATCAATTATCCAAAAATTTAATAAACCGTCAACTAATAAAAACTAAGCTCACCCTACAAAAATAAATATAATGTTTTCATTATTTTACATGAATATTATATAAATTCATAAATATGAACAAAAATTATAGGGAAGATGTTATAGTGTCCGATAAAGTTTTTATAGGCTTATAATATTTTTTAAATCCTAGGAAATTTTCTCTATAATTGAACTATAATAGGCTCCCATCAAGAATTATTATTGGATATCCTCATCAAGATAACATAAGGATATAAAAAATAATAGGGGGATGATATTGAACTCTCTTTATGGAAAAACGATCTAAAATATATCCAGGGTTAAAACATAAGCATATAAGAGAACAAGACCATAGAGAAAATATTATCTGAAAAGTTAATGAAAAAACAATGGTTTTCCATAATAAATAATTGAAATTATCATAAAATCAAAAAATAAGATATTTTCCCAAAAATGATTATATAGAAACATGGTATGATTGTTATCTTATATAGTGGATAATAATGGGAATAAATATATTTCATGTCATGGAAATGAGGATTTCAAGTAAACAATGGAAGAATCATTAGTGTAGAAATAATTAAATAGTTGATATGGATCCATTACCATTCTAAAATTACATCTTGTGTATATATAACATCCTAATTCCAATTGTTGATCAGAAATCAATAACTAATTTCTATATACATATTGGATTCGGATTCCCTACCATATTCAAATAAACATAATAGGGGTAAGCATCCCCACTTAATTCCAATAAGCGTAGTGGTGTAGACCCTAATAAAATAATAAAAAATTTACTGCATAGTGTGATTAATTATATTATTCTCATAATTACCTTATGATATATAAATCATCCACTAATTCATTCGAGGGAAATCAATGACCACATACTTAGATCAAATTTTTACATGTGTTCCACATCAAATAAATCTATTAACTCATCATAGTGAAACCATGGAATAAAAATATGTTTTTCACATTTCAACATAGTACCATAAAAAATATTTTCAAGAATGTAAACAATAAAAACCCAATATAAAATCACAATAAAATATTATTATTTATGTAATTTTTGAAGGTGATAAATTTAAAATAATCTCCAATTAAATGTTTTCATTAGAAATATTACAAAAATGTTTTCAAACTGTAAAACCATTTCTTGAAAATTGTTTTGTATATTGAGTTAAATAATATTTTATGATAACTTTAAAATATATATTATTAAAAATGAATTTAAATATGAGGAAATAACTTAGTTTTTTAAATAATAATCATTAATGAAGCCTTGAAATATAAGTAAATATTTCATTAATGTGATTTAAAAACAAATAGAAAAAGTTAACCATGAAAATGAATATTTAATACATTATATTGAAAAAATAAATACATTTTAAAACTGTATGTGAAATAATTTTTAAAAAATATTTATTAAATTTAATAATAAATAATTATTCCTTAAAAATATAGAAATATTTACTAAATATTTTTGGTTTGGAAAACTATTTTTTATTTTGAAAGTAAGGAAGAACCTTTCTATAATTTACAATAACATTCTTGATACCCAATATCATGGAAGAGTAATAAAACTTCATTATGAAAAGTGGAAAGAGTAATTATGGTAGTCAATCATGATAATTTTTTTTCTAATATTAAATATTAAGAATAAATTTGTGGGAATCGGAAATATGAATAAGTAAGAAAAACTATTAATGAAGACGACGTGAATTATTCTCAACAATTATTTACGTTTTGTAGAAAAAAAATTCATCGATGAGGAAGATTAAAATAAAGAGTTTCTTCTTTCATTATAGAAATATAAATTTTTATCAACTAAAATATTTGGGGGTATGTAAAATATCATATAAGAAATATTTTTTGGAAGTCGGATTATTACTCAGTGAAGGGAGTTGAGTTAACAAAAATCCCTACAATGATGGTACCATTTGAATAGAATTTAATTTAAAGAAAAAATGATATTGTTATTAATACTCGATCAATTATTATTATATTTTATAATGATTATAGTTTAAAGTAATTAAATCATATCAAGGATGGCATGTTGCGTTCTAAAATATTTCCCATTAAATATAAATGATGTATTGAACCCCATTTACATGCATTCTTGATTATAATATCAAATAGTGAAAATTAATTTATGAGATATTAATATTAAAATCACCAATTTAAAATACTTATTGATATTTATAAAATTTTAAGATCTTCATTTTTAATTATTTTATCAATTTTCAATATCAGCTGTGATAAATATTGATTATCCGCAAAAGGATTTTTAATATAGTGTTGTTTTTCATTCATCCCCAAATTTTCATCACTATATGATAATATAATGTAAATAAATTTAATATATATAGTTACTTATTATCATACTATTTCATTCTACTGGAATTTTGGTTATAGTAATAAATGATAAATTGGACATCATCATGCTTTAATGATATTTAGCCAACTAGCATTTATATCCTAGTAAAGGAGATTAATATTAACATTACCATTCAAAAACAAAAAAACAACAATATGCATATTTACATGTTATACTATATATAATTTTTTTCACATAGCCATCCATGATATTATTACTCAAGGATTGTTCAATAAGATAATAAGATACTATAATCTCGTATTATAGTAACCTATATTCGATGTATTTATTATCATATTCATACTAGATACATGGTATGATACCTTGAATCTTCAATAATTTGAAATCATTGAAGCTTTAGATAAATTAATGATTCATATGATACATTTGAAATGTAAAATACTTATCATAATAAAAATTATCACATTTTGTATATTGCTATTAATATCCACATTCATATCCTTGGAAAATGAAAAAATATTAATGGGGGACTAGAAATTATCAATATTGGTTATGTTTAATAGAAACTATTATGATTAAATAGGGAATAATATATATGGAAATGAAAAATTTCCTAAAACACATTCCATTGAATAGATAATTTGATCTCAAATTATAAACATTATTAATATCAATCCAATAATATCCTTGATTATAATAAACCAATTATAAACAATGGAAATGACTAATAATGGATTTAATGATTTTTAGCATCATTATATATTTACAATGAAGGACCTACATTAATACAATTTAATCTATGGTAGGTATACATGTAAAAATGAATTAAAAATTTTACAAAATGGTTTGTCTCATGAGTCGTATCGATGCATCTACCCCATGTCTATAAGCAAACATATCCCTTTACTATACTGCCATTTCATTGATCATACATTTAATATCAAATGATATTAATAAAAAATAATCCATTTAAAAAATAAATTGTTTTATAAAAAGACTATGGAATATTATGATTTTTTTGTTAATCAAATAAGATTCATAGTACAGAAACATATCTATATATTTTATATCAGTTAGGAAATAATCATTTAAAAGAAAATTGAATATATATATATATATACATTGAAGAGAAATTAAACTCATTGTGAAATATAATCACTAAAAATTACTGTGTTAAGACAAAATTATAGCCCAAAAAATAAAAAAGAAATAAATTATTTCCATCAATACACTATAAATATTGTTTCCAAGAAAATCAACTCATTTTGGAGGATAAAATAAAAGAAAAGTGAATTATAAAATACTTTTTTTATAAAAAAAATTTCACTGTAAAACAATCAAAAACCTTTATAGAATATAAAATATTTTAAATTGGTCATAGTAGTGGGAAATTTTCATTTAAAAGAAAAATTTAATATATATATATATAGTGAAGATAAATTAAACTCATTGTAAAATATAATCACAAAAAAATTAAAGTCATAAGAGAGAAATAAGTAATAAAAAATAAAAAAGATATAAAATATTTCCATTAACACACTATAAAGATTGTTTCCAAAAAAATCATCTCATTTAGAGAATATAATAAAATAAAAGTGAATTATCAAAATATTTTTTTAATAAAAAAGTTTTCTTTTTAAAACCATTAGAATCTTTAAATGAATATAAAATATTTTAAATTGGTCATGGTATTGGGAAAATACCTTGTAATGTATATATTAAAAAAACATTAATTGTTTGTTTTTAAAAAACTAAATATAATATTAGAAAATAATATAAATAATCATTTTAAACACATTAAAAATTAATTTATGACATAAACTCTTTTAATATATAATATAAGAAAATTTAAATCTCATTTTTAAAAATATTTTTAAAATATTTTTAATATGGATGGAACATATACCCAATTAAAAAATGAAAAAAAGTTTAGTCGATATTTATAAAATTTCATTGATTGGTTAAAATTCCAAAGAGAGTTAACATGTGATAAAAACTAATAAACCAATCACATATCTAGAGTACAAAAATATATATTAATTTTAGTAGGGATGGATTATCATTTTTGGTCAATGTGAATAAAACAATCTTAAAAATGAGATTATAATTTTAACTCTTTCAATATTCATAAGTATTAAATTGAAACCCGTTGAATTAATAATTTAGAAATAAAAAATTAATAATAATTAGTAAATACTAATTAATGTTTTATACATCAAATTGGTATATTATACATTACATAAAAAGATATTGGTTCATAATACAGAATGTATCTCATTAGAGTGGAAATGGATACATCACATTTCTCATGTCTAAAATTCATCATAAGTGATTATATATGTATATATAAAATATTTTTTATAATAAATATATACTATAACCATTTAACTATTTATAATATCATATATTATATATTTATAACATTTTATCATCCATTTGTAATCAAGAATTTATTATAATCAATGTTTCAGTTATTAACAAATTGGTTTTTATGAGAATTTAGGTCTCATTTTTTTCACTTTTATATGGATTATTGTTCCATCATATACATAATTTTAATTAATAAATAATTATCATATAAATTAATTAAATCCATAAAAATATATATTTTAATGTAAAATGCTGACAACAAACGAACAACAAGACTAAATGTTGACAGTAATAAGTATATACACACAATAGATGTTTTCAAATTATATAATATATAAAAGATCTGGAAAATGGTCATCACATTCTCATTATACCATAATTGTATATTTAATCTTATGGATTTATCATCACATGTTGGTTAAAATTGATTAAAATGACGTATAATTATAAATAAACTAGAATGAGGTATTAAAGATGATTATAACTTCTTTAGTGGAATTCCTTAAAATCCCATCTTACATACACTTATAATAGTATTTTAATGAAATATAATAATAAATAATGTATATTTTGGTTTAGAAGATAATCTGGTGGGGAATTTTCAGGATATTTTTCTTGATTTAGTTTAAATATTTGAGAAAAGGGGTGTCCTTTTATAATCCAGGAGTGGGTATCTATTATAATTTTTTAACATATTAATGTATATTGAGGTCAAATTTATGTAAAAGTGTATCCAAAATTACATTGGTTTTATAATTAAGATTAGAATATCATAATATAATTATCCAATTAAATTTTTATAGGTTTAGATATCATATTAAACCTCATTTTAATTATTAATCCATTTAATAAAATTTTTTATCCTTAACGTTATAAATTTTTTTTCTAAAATAAAGTATGAATATTTATCTATAATGATGAATTGGACCATTAATTGACATAGAATGAATTTTTTGACCACATAGTATTATCCTTTCAATATTTAATGTTTTTTAATGACTCAAAAAGTGATAAAATATTATTATCCTGAAAAATCACTAATGTCATTGACGAAAATACTCATTTAGTTTGAAATCAAATTCATTGATACAACTAATGAATTCAAATCAAAAACCTTAAAAAGGTAATTTTTTTATTTTTGTCACTTTTTTTTAGAAATTCAATATAAAAATTTAATATTAATTTAATAGTTTTTATAGCATTTAAATGATTTTTTTAGTATCCAAACAACCATTGTGTCAATGTTCTGGATGAATTTGATTCAATTATATCAACTTAAAAAAATAAAAAAATTACAATGATAAATAATTCTTCACAATTTAATGTAAAAATTTATAATTTACCATATGTTTGATTTTAACTCGTCATAAAATAATATAGATTGGAAAACCTTGAATGTTAATTGATTGAATTTACCTTTTACATAAATATTATAATGGTCAGAATCACAGATAAATTTTAAATATAAATATTTTATAATTTTAGGATGACTATAGATCATATAGATTCATCAAATGAAATAAAGACATGTTTTTATCCAATATTAATCCATAAATGATTTGTTTATAACATCAATTACTTAATTTACCCTTAAGAGAGGTGATAAATTTTACCACTTTTACAAATCATAATGTATAAAAAAAGTGAAATATTTACAAAATTTAAAACACATTATTAAAAATTTGGAATACATTTTAAAAAAATAATATATTTATTATTTAAAAAAATTTAAATACAAACATAAAATGCAACAAAAAATATTTTCAATATAATTATATTTTGAGGACTAATTATTGAATTATAACAATATAATATAAATCATCTATCATAAGGTAAATTAAATGGATCATATATAACGTCAATATATAAAATGAAATTACATGATAATTTCAAATTATTATATTTAAATTAAATGAATTGCAGTTTCATAGAAATAAATCATTTTAACAATTCAATAGAAAATAATTTTTTTCAGAATTTTTTATTATAAAATGACCTGAGATGATATTAAATAGGATATTACTAGGTAATTTAAATATCTTACTCCATCCATTTTATTTCATTACTATGTGTAAATAAAGAAATTAATGAAATTAGATATATTTAATGGGGAATAAAACCTAAAAATTTATTGTGTTACATTCTACAACCATATAAGAATTTCAACCTCAAAATTTTCTCACTATGATATAAAAAACTAAGAATAGATATGTATCATCACAAATTAGGTTCCCAAATAGCTTTTTTAATCCCATTGTCTCACATGAAACTATTTGACTATGTTAGTGCTCCTTTTTTATAACACCCTATGTCTATGATAGATAATCTAATTACCCTATTCCAAATAAGTGAAATATTTCTCCAAGGGTATGGCATTTGTGATTTGTACATGTGTAGGATTAGCTATATAGCTCCATAGAAGATATTCGTTGAACATTTTATGAAAATTATAGTGATTCAAAGATGTTAATGATCGTATAAAATCCCAAAACGATCCCGAAATTCAAAGGGATTTATATATTTTGTTCTCAGATTTTTATTCCTTCCACATATCATAACATACTTCCATGAATATACTAAGAGAAAAAATAATCACCAAATTAAAACACTAGATCCCTCTTATGTTTTTCAGGAAAACTTGTTTGTTAACTATGATATTCCCTTATATGTTTCTTAATTTATCTAAAAATCCATGCCATTTCAATTTATTGAACTTTTCAAAAATATCTTTCTTCCTCCAACATCAATCAAATACATTATATTTATGCACAACCTCCCCAAGATTCCAAAATAAAATCCTTCTTGATAAAAGAGTGGAATCAATTATTTTATGAAAAATATACCAAATATAATTTTTTATATCAACCTTATATTAAATCCAATGATTAAAAATAAAAAATTTCTCAAAGAGTTTCAATAGTCTTATCAAGCTGACCATCTGTCTGATGATGATATGAAGTACTAAAACATAACTCTATATCCATATCATATTGAAGGCATATCCCTAACATCAATCTAATCCTAGGATACAAATTTGGTATTATTAAATATGTTACACCATATAATATTACAATATACATAATATATAACTCAATAAGATGATCTGGATAAAAAAAAATATTTTATAATAGTTACTAAAATCCATTATTTTGTAAGGCAATTTTATAAATCATAACTAACATTACTCCCATCAAATATTATGGTGTTTAAGTTTATTTAATCAATAGAAGATATTCCTTTCTGCATTCTAGCATAGGTAATGGATGTAACAACCCATTACACTTTTATCTATCCTCTTCGACTTTTTCAAACAACAAGAAACATGGTATAAATCCTATAATATCCATTTTCAAGTTACACTATAAAACATTATAATTTAAATATCTATAAATATTCATAATTATGAGATGAATATAGAATTATGAACTATTTTCTTCATTAAGAATCTCATTAAAAAACATTTGTACTGGTGGGACCGATACATGTCTCTGGGACCATATCAATCATGCATGATAGTTATTAAACTATGGTACATGTTTTACATTATTTTGATATTACATTTCATCTTTATATTAATTATTAATATTTGACTAGATGAATGGTTGAAGATTCATCTCTTAATGATAAGATAATTATAAATCCATCAAGATATCATGATAAATATTCTAAAATTCATAAATACATATCCCTTTCAATCCGTATCACTGATAAACTATTATATTCTATCTGTCATATGGAATCAATGATCTTGTTGTCATTACCAATGTTGTGATATATTTGACAATAATAATATTTGAACAACTCAATATATATTCTCTAGATCATATTAAATTATTCTCCTTTAAAAATATTCTTCCTTATTTTATTTTCTTCATAAGTATTAATAAATTCCCAATAAATACAATTTTTCCACATCATTAACACTAACATTACTGCTTACAGTTTCAAATCATGAGTTACGTAATTTTTCATGTCATTTTGTATTAGTGATAGGTCAAACCTATGGCCATATAATTATACTTGAGGCTAGATACAAATTCATAGATTTATAGATCACTATATAAAAATCCTGTCTCTACTAAACTTTAATATAAGTATTGTAAAATTGAAAAAAATTCTATTTTGTTAAATAAAAATATCTCACAAAGAATCATATATATTCCGAAAACACAAGAAAACAATTGATTTCATTCAATACAGATGGTATAGACCACTTCTCAATTACTTTTATCATTTATGTTTATACCAATATATACACTATTTAATTTATAGAACCCATGAATCGTTTTTTTATAGTCAAAATTCACACATAGTATATTTGGAATTTTCAATCTCTTTATGTAGTGCGATCAATACAATTATTGGAATTTTTTTATTTCTCGTACATTTCATTTGAATATATAATAATACCACCTATACAAATTACCATGAAATAATAATTGTTATCCCTAGTGTCTCATCATTAATTCCATGATGATATTAGGATTATTCATACATCCAAATATACTTACTATAATTTCATAATGACTATACAATGTACAAGTGATTGACTATGGTATATCAACATTCTAGACACTTAACTGGAGATTTCTAGAATGAATATCTATTTAAGGAAAATATTTAGTTCCACATAATTTATCAAACATAATATCAATATGGGGTATAAGATACTAGTTCATAATAGAGAAGTTTATATATTTTTGTTAATAAATACATACACACATTAACACATAATTATTTTGAACAATAAGAATACTTTCACCCAATGGTGATGTACTATGAAAAATGAATCACTTTTCATGATTCACATTGACTTTCTACATCAATTTTTATAACATAATCATGGATACTATAAATGGAGTCTTTCAAATAAGATTTACAGCATGAATATGTTATAGTTAAAATTCATCTTCATGATGTAGGGGAGGACCATGAAACCTTTTAAGGTATACCTAAAAAATATTCAAAAAATTGCTGTATTTTAATTATTTAGTTTTTTTAGAACAATATGAGATAAATATAGCTCATGAATTTGATGTTTAACCTATTGTATTTTCATAATTTTCATTAGGTTTTCAATTTTACCCTTATAGTAATAGACATTCATATATTGATTTAGAATATGAAATGAAACGTCATTGATCAAAAAAATGGTATCATCTCCATACAAATAGTTCCATTAAACTCTAAAATATACATGAAATTCCACATGATCAGGAATAAAGGTAATTCTATTAATCACATTGTCACGAACCAAATCTAGACTCCATCGAAATAGGTGCCAAAACCAGCCTCTGACATGGCCTGCAGGGCATTAACTATCCCCACCAGTAGGGACACATTATTTGGTATCATAAAATAATAATTGGGAACTATTTACTCATGTTTAAAAACATAATACGACCAATGAAACCAATAATATGAATCTGGATTTTTCAAATCAAAAAATATTTTACTAAAATTCATAACTGAACTATACAATTTGAAACACTATCAAAATTCCATTATAAAGGTACAAAACCAAAAATGGACATACAAGAAACACCTCAAGGAAATGGGTAATCACCCTCAATCCACCTTCATGAAAACACTCAAGAATGTCCGCTAGGAACCCAAACCACTGACACTAAAAACTGTACCCAATCCTGCAAAATATAACCCAATATTAATAAAACAAAAGGTGTAAGTAAGATGTTAGAGAAATTCCAATAGGATTCCACCACTAACAGATTCTATGTGATAAACATTTTGTGAAAAAATTATGGTTTTAAAAACCTGAAAATCTAGTTACAATTTTTATAATAAGAAAATTAATATAAAAATAATTCTCATGTAGGATAATTTAAAGAATCTAAAATTTAAAATTAAATTCTAAATCTACTGAAATTTCAATAAAAACATACCATATGCCAATGGTATGATCAAATCATCTATTGAGCACATGCAATGAGAAATAACCCATAGGCACTAGCTCATTCTGGGTCTGAGGTAACCTATATCTCGATGAAATTAACCATAACAAATATCATTCCTCATTCATGAGCCACTAGTAGGGAACATACATATAACCTAGTTCTCCCCAATCATCATCATCTATATAATTTAGATATTTTAGAAATATTCAATCATACTATGTGAAACTAAGGGAAATCCCCATAGGATCACTAGTATACTAGTACACATCCACCCACCTAGATACCTGGGTTTCCCTGTTGTACTTAAAAATAATCAACAATGCAAGAAATATAATTTTCACATGAAAATATAATATACACATCACACATTAACCAAACATCCCAAATTTACATCACACAAGTCACAAAACCCACTTTTCATAGAAATGCATTTTGTAATCATTTTCACACCAAAAATAGCACACAACACTTATCACATTTCATTAACAGTCCAAAAATCCTATGAAAAATATTATTAAACCATTCCACGATATTCTGACTCACATAAAATCCCTCTCACATAACACATAATACTAAAATCACCACAAGCATGTTTCACAAATCAATTTCCATTTGATAAAACATTTATACACATTTTAAAACATTATAAAAATGTTTGACCTCTTAAATCACCACATCTCCTTAAAAAAATCCTTCATAGGTTAACACACTCCACAAATGATACATATACACCATTTTCCCCACTTTTTCAAACCAAATAATCCATTCACGATTTCTATAAAACACACCCAATAGGTGTAACTATGCTTTGCACATAAAACCCATTTTAAATGCCTCGTTCAAGGCCAAAACAATCCCAATACATCCCCAAAATAAAATTGTCATCCATATAAATATTTATCAAACCACTCTCACGTGTTAACAAACTGCCTCAAATAGTACCACAAAATAAACCCATGGAAACACGCATTTTTATAAAACACATGTAAAGTGTAAGACAAGGTTTTTCACCAAAACCCCATTAAAAAACACTCTATTAATCCTCATGGCACACCAAAGCCATACCAAAGCAGAATTTTCAGCGCAAATAATTATTTAGTTAACCAATTTCATATCTTATAAAATAGTCCCAAATAATACCCAAAGAGTT
The DNA here is from genome assembly GCA_963277665.1 of Viscum album. Taxonomy (NCBI): domain Eukaryota; kingdom Viridiplantae; phylum Streptophyta; class Magnoliopsida; order Santalales; family Viscaceae; genus Viscum; species Viscum album. Next base: position 80,192,322 of record OY728165.1, on the reverse strand, counting down.
ACATATTAAAAACAACTAATTTCATTCTATAATAAAACTACAAAATTATATGCTTAAGAAAATCCATCAAAAACTGTTTTTGCACCCAATATAGAATATGGAGATTAGGTAAACTAGTAAATAAAGAAATATAACTTATCAAAAAAAAATTACACATGGAACCTCCTACCTTTTGAGTCACACCCTTTGAATCTTGGTGTGAAACCTCAACCTCACCTCCAACGCACCACAAGGGATTGAAAGCCAACCTAAAACTTCAATATTTCACCCAAATGAAAATACGTTAAACCCTAGGTACTAACCCTATTTTCAGGGCAATGTAGAAGCCTAGAAAGCATGAAAGAAACCCTATGGGATGGGAAGAAATAAAATAAATAATGGATTACATACATGATTTTTATGTATACCACATCAAATCTCCCATCAAATTTGAGTTCAAATGAAGGGTGAGTGAACTTGGAGGTTGGCCATGGAGATAAGGCACGAAATGAGAAAAAATGGTCATATTTTCATTATTTATAAAAGAAAATACATGGAATTACATAACATTTTTGTATAAGCTCGACACCCTTTCACGGTTTGGTTGTGTGGTTTGGAACCTAGGGGCCAAATTGTGATGCCTGTTCTCGACACCCAAAAACATTATAAATCATCCAAATTCAGGGTGTCCAAGGGGAAAACCATTAGGGAATGATAGGTCAAGGAAATAGGAGAAAATATCCAAAATAAACAATCATCTAAATCCCAAATCTCATCCAAATCAATGGTACAAACAACAGAAACAACGTACCCCACAAGTGGTGCCTCTATAAGTGTAACTAATCCAACACCAAAACACCAAAACCTGATACAAAATATTTTATAATATAGGAGTTCATGTATCAAAAAAGATCCCAAACACTAAAGTCATAGCTTAAGAAAACAGGAGACACTAAAACTTCTAACACATAACACCCGGAAACCAAGAAAATTATAAGAACCTAAAGAGGATTTCAATAAAACATGGGATTGAAAATCCAAGTGTGAAAATAATTCCCACCATAATTATTTCCACATACATAAATCCAAAACAAGGCCAAATAAAAAACTAATCCCAACAGAGGAAACATTTTGGACTCCCATTCCATGATTCTCCCCCAAATGCCAAAACACCACCAGGGATCAATTAAAGAAGGAATTCCCTAAAAAAAACAAAACAAACATCACATTACTGAAATGATAAAGATCATTAATATTTTATACCAAAAGAAAACTCCACAAACACAATCCAATCATGATTTTTGAAATTTACAAAAAAGAACCAGAAAATGAACAATGTTACTCTTACCTCACTTCAACCAAACCATTGGGTGTTCTCTAATCCCAACATTTACCCATGGACGATGTATATTGATATATAGCTAAAAAAAGATTACCTATAACCAATCCAAGAAAATGGACAAAACAAAATTACTAGTATGAGGAGACCCAATCAGGTACCCAAAATAAAGGACATCATAAATTTTCCCAACACAAAATCCAGACATTAACAAGGGGAGGCCTGAATGGGCTCCTCAGTACAAGGGTTAGAAATCCATTAGGCCTTTTCAAAAGAACATACATAAAATTCATTGTGGGTATCCCCACCATAAGAACCAACCATCTTAACAACAAGCATAGGTTGAAACAGAAAGATCCCAACACATAAAGAGATGGGATACCCAGATGGTTAGTCTACATAGTATGGGTTGTTGTGCGCTAACCATGTGAATAACTAATTCTATATGGCTTCCAAAAAACACGACAACTAGTAACCGTGAAAACAAGTGTTCTCAACCATGATGACACCAGAGGTTTAAAATATTCTCATCTTTCAAACTGAGGATATGACATTGTAAAAGGGTTTAAATGAACTTTGGATTTCCCCTGATGACGTGCCAACTACTATCCAGGACCAATGGATAGAGCTCAAATGATTGAACAATCTTCAACCACTCCATTAGGATTTGGAAACCCCATATATGAAACAGCTTCTCTCGGTGCTAAAGATGACTACAACACAACCCCAGATGGGTTCACTATGGAATCACACAATCCAAACTTAAATTACCCTGACCCAATAGTTCATTGAAACAAGGGATTATAATATGAATACACACATCACACCTTGTTTATTCGGGTGAGAAACAATAGATGGATGTGACACATATAATATCCTTGTTCTAAAATAGAGTATTTTTAAGTATTCAAGTGATATTCATACTCACAACACGTCAGAGACTCTCAAAAGATTGCATGACCATCACCTTTATAGTCAATGGGAACACGACATCACAAGGCGTCACCGAATGCGACCATTTTGACTGATAGAAAAAATACATGGAAGCAGACCAAATGCCAAGTCCCCAAACAACATACCATTATAGCAAGTGTCCATAATGGCCTCACATGACTAGATTTCCCACACCAGTGATTTATCATAAACCCCTCCTTCAAAGATACTATGAAGGACCCAACAGACATCATAGACACCATCTTGATACTCATCCACACTAACAACCCCAGACCTCTTCCAAAATCAATGAATCAGGGAACCTATGAAACTAAAGTATCTTTCAACCTTCGTTAAAAGATCTCTTGCTACAAAAGGGTCCATAAAATAAATAATGGAAATGGTGTAAACTCAATATACATTGAAAGAGAAAAATATTCCTTATATTGATATTATAGAGGACCTTCCAATACCGAAACAAACCGAGTTGTACGTCAGTCATGCACTATCCTTTAATAGTGGCGTAACTTATCCAATGAGAGGACTCGAGGACCCACCAAGATGGTCTGTTGGTCAGAACATGTCAAAAACCAGATCCAACCACATGACGGGAATCACCATAAAGTCCTTCCTAATCATTTCACAGAGGATACCACTAACTAGCCCTTCAACCGAGCATACCGACCAAAAACAAACTCAAAACGTTGTTCAAATTGGAGTGGTTCTTGCAATAAAAACATCCCACAACATCAACATTTTAAAAAACACATAATACACTCAATCCCAAACCATTAATCAAGATATCATGTTTTCCTTTAGAAACATTTCTTTGAGAACAAATGGTTCAGCAATTAGCGTATCCACCAATGGTACCCCATGGCCCTCGCACAAGAATGTTTCTGTTCCATAGTGGGCACCCACCTCATATACATCATGGAACATATCATTCCATGAAATCAACCAGATATCATCCAATATAAACCTCTGAATTTTTTATCTCATATAAATAACAATATTTTAAATAAAATTTACTCTTTTCAAAACCAAAATGGTCCACTAATAAATCCTTCTTCTCAAGACTGCTAACCACGAGATCAAAATCCAAGTTTATAGATTAAAAAACATTTCATAAAACCAAAACCATTTAGATAATAATTCACATTCATGTTATTCACATTAATTTCAAAAACAACTCATCACATTAAAACACCTTCGACAGTTTAGAAAACACTATTGGGGATAATTTTTCAAAACGAACATCAACACAATTTCCTACGTTCAAAATCAGTGAAGACACTACATTTTCCATTTCAAATCCATTTATAAAATTCAGTTATTCAATTTCATAAATCTATCCATTCCTTATTTATTAGAAATTTATTTCAAAAAAATATTACGCTTCCTTAAACAAAGTCATTTTTTCTTTAAAACAAAACTTCCATGATTTGAAAACTAAATGATATAAGACAATTTTAGAGGAAACTAGTTACAGTGGGTGACATGGACATATAGTTGGTGACCATAAACCAATCACATCACCATCACAATGTGTGTTCTATGGAAATATCGCATCTCCACATGGCATTCTCGGCCCTGCGAGCTCTCTGAGACCATTAACCTAACTCTCTTTTCATTTATCCTAATCAACATCCAACACGGAAAACAAAATGACTGAGATAAATCCCAACATAACATGATGAATCGAACCCTGTCCTGAGGTGTGGTATTCATCCACTCTTCCCATAACCAAATTACCATGTCTCAAAAATCCTAACCCCATACTATCATGATTATTCCCAAAATAACAGGACCCAAATTGTTAACATGAACTTCCTAGGATAACATTTTTTCATGAGCCAAATCTGGATTCCATCAAAACATGTGCCAGACCTGACCCATGAAAATTCCTAAAAGGAATTTCCAATCCCCATGGGTTGGCATAAGTGCCTGGGTATCATTAAATGTGAATTGGTAATGATTTACTTGAGTTTAAAAACTTAAAACAACCAACAAAACCAATAATTTGAATAAGGATTTTTCAAACCAAAACATCTTTTAAATATATTCAAAACTGAACTATGAAATTTGAGACAATGTAAAATGACCATTATCATTGTAAAAAACAAAAAATGGACAACTAAGAACCACCTCAAGGCAAGGGGGAATCACTATCATTCCATCTTCATGAATATGCACAAAGATGGACCGATAGGAACACAAACCATTGGAAATTTAAACAATACCCAAACCTGTAACAAAAGTAGCCAACTATACTTACATCTAATAGTGTATTTAGGGATTCATCGAAATGCCTCTATGAAACCACCACTAAGAGAATCCATGTTATAGAAAATTAGAGATGAGAAGCATTTATGATTACAAAACATGAAAAGCTAGTTTCAATTTCTATAATATGAAACATTAAATAAAAATAGTTCTCAGGTGGGAAAATTTATGGAATAAAAACATATAAAATAAATTCCAATGCTACTGAATTTTCCATCCATACATACCGTATACCAATGGTAATCACAAATCATCTAATGAGAATAATCAATGGGAAATTACAACTAAGTGCTAAATCATTGTGTGTCTCAACTACCTCGTACCCAGAGATAGTAACTGTCACAAATATCAGTTCTCATGCATGAGCCACTAGTAGAAAGCTAACCCATAACCTAGTGTTACCCAATCATCATCATTGTCATATTTATGTTAGTGTCATAAGCATCGATATTGTTACGTGAAACAAAGGACAATCCCAATGGGATTTGTAGCATACTAGTACACATCCACCTACATAGATACTTGGGTTTTTTACTTGTGCTCAAATAATTTCAACAAGAAAAGAAATATAATTTTCAATTCGATTATCACTTACTCATAAATAATTCACCAAAAATTCCACATTTACATCAAATGAGTCACAAAATCCTCAATTCATTCAAATCCATTTTTAAATCATACTCACAAGAAAAGATATCTGACAACACTTTTCACATTTCCTTAACACTTCAAAAAATATGGTAAATTTTTTTATAAAATAATTCAAAGACATTCCGCCACACATAATAGCCCACTAAAATATCGCATAATACTTTTATCATCAATAAAATTCATTTGGCACAACACACTAACACAAAACATCCCACAACCATGTTTCACACCCCTCTTTCCATTTTATAAAAAATATTGCACTTTATAAAAAATTCTAAAAGTGTTTGGAATATTAAATCTCCACATCTCTTTTAAAAAAGCCATATTATAACAAAAAACTAACCAAAAATTACAACTTAACCCTTTTTCCAACAACTTCAAACCAAATAAACCATTCATGATTTTCAAAAAACAAACCCAATAGGTGTAACTATGCTTCTTACACAAAACCCATTTCCAAATCCCTCACTCATGGCCCAAACAATACAAATACCAACCCAAAATAGAATTGGAAACCATATAAATTTTTATTAAACCACTCTCATGTAATATAAAATCACCTAGAAAAATACCACTAAAGATACAAATGAAAACATGCAATTTCATAAAATACATTCAAAGAGACAGATAAGTTTTTTCAACAAAAAATCATTCCAAACCCCACTTTTAAAACCAAAGGCGCACCTTATCAATACCAAAGAAGAATTTGAAGACCCAAAAAATTATTTAGTAAACCAGTTTCATGTTATACAAAATACACTGAAATAATACCCAATGAGTTACACTTGAAAAACAACAAATTTCAAGCTAAAAGGCAACTATAAAATTATATGCTTATGAAAATACATCAAAAACAGTTATTGCAGCAGAAGGAGAAAATGAGGAACATGAAAACCAAAAAATAAAGAAATTTAACTCATCGAAATTTTTTTATACATGTAACTAACTACCTTTTCAGAGAAAACACTTGAATCATTTTGTGAAACCTCAACTGCACATTCACTTCAACAAAAGGTTTTGATAAATAACCTAAATCCTCAAGATTTTACCTAAAATAAATGAAGCTAATCCCTAGTTACTAACACATAATGATGGAAAATTTAGAACTAATGAATGGTAAAACCAACCCTAAGTAAGGGGATGAAATCAAAGACATAATGGTATAATTACATTATGTTGATGTTTTCCCCATCTAATCTCCATTCAAATTTGATTCCCATGGGAGGGTGAGTGACCTTGGAGGCTTCCCATGTAGATAGAGCCTGAAATAGGGAAGGAATGGGAAGATTTGTTTTATTTTCGGATGGGTATACATGGAATTTTAAAATATTGTTTTACGGTCTAGACATCTTGCATGATTTGGTTACACGGTTTGGAACCATGTGTCTAAACCGTGTAGCGTTTTCTGGGCACCCAAAACCCTTCCTAAATCCTCTAAATTAAAGGGGGGATAAGGGAGAAACCATGGGGGAAATATAAGAAAATGATAGGGGGGAAAAGACCCAAAATAAACTATCTTATTAACCCAAAAACTCATCCAACTCAAGTGTATAAACCTCCTCAACAACATACCCTTCAAGTGGTTCTCATAGGAGTGTCACTAATCTAACTCAAAACAAACCCATCCTAAAACCAATAATATTACAAAACGGGAGGCCAAGTACCACACAAGACCCCCAAGACTAAATAAATTTTGCATGGGAAAAGGATACAAAAAAATTCCACACTAGAACATCTGGAAACCATGAAAATTATAAGTTCCAAAAGGGGATTTGATGAAATAATGGAATTGAAAATATATGAGTCATAAAATTACCACACACCTTTATCTGATATGAGAAAAATACATGAGATGTGATTGTTTTTGAAAAAGTATTTTTTCACTTCCAACAGAATATATAATCATTAATGTAGTGATATAACACCATTAGAAAATTATTTTGATTTAAAATAGTTATTAAATACATAATCCAAAAAATACTTCACTTCATGTTTTGATTTTTTCTATAAAATTCAACACATAACATGAAACATCAACTATATTTTTGGTAATTCATACGCTTGGTCTTCCCCCCATAGAAACTTTTTTGGTATGTTCCTTTGATACGTTGGAAATATATTTCCATATTGTACCATATTTTTAAAGTATAATAATTCGATAAATGTGGATTATTACTTTTCCATAGATTAAATTTCTAAATGAACCTTTTCTCTATTTATTTTACTAATTCCCATGCATTTCATTATTTTTCTATGATTATCATTTCTATAATTTTAAATAATGGAACTTACTTAATTGCCAAATTAATCATTAATGCATTCTATTTTTTAATCATCATTCATCCTCTTATTATATTGATATTATATAAAGAAATAAAATCATGAAAAATCATATATCATATTAAATTCATTTGTGAGAAACTAGTTGCATTTGGAGTATCGAGTTAATATAATTAATTCAATTGTCGTTATTTTTTTCCAGGATACATATTTCGTCTAAATAATTCTAGTAAAATATTATCAGTCTTTCCACATACTCTACCATAATTTATTCTTTATCATTTATTAATATGATAACCTTCCTCTCAAATTCAACGTAATTGTTAATGCATGTATATCTCAAAAAAAATATGAAATTAAATGATTACCATTACATGATATATATTACATCCACATTTTTTGTATTATGGATTAATGTATTCCACTGATTACCATATCCTTGAAAATAATAAACTATTGGAGTATCCTTTTCTAATCTACTGGATCCCAGATCATGGAATATCATTTCTATATGCCTTATTCATTAGTCATATACCAATGGACCCGTATTCCCTATATAGTGTGTTATTTTTCACATAAAAATTTGTTGAAAATTGTTGAATAATGGTATGGAATAATTGGTTTCACTATAAGGGTAATGATATTCATCATATCTAAAGTTATATGTATAAATATTTCAACAATCTTCTCATTTACAGTACAATCTATATTGGCTTGATATGGGTGTTGATTCCATTTCATTTATTTGATGAAATTACAAAATTATAGTACACATGATTCATATTCTAATCATCCTAAATATTTATATATAATATTAAAATTCAGTTACTCTAATGAATTCTCAAATTCTATAAGTGATTATCAAAATTATATTGATTTCTATGTAAATTTAGTATCTAGTCCCCAAATATTCTATAAATAATTATCTTATTCCAATGGAAAAATCCCCAAATCCATTAATAAGAAATCATTTTACTCACTGTAAATCTATTCATGGAATCAAGTGATATCCCCACACATTATAGATCTATTTAGAAGTCCCAAAAAACTAGTTACATATATGATTCACTTATTAAAATAGAAATATAAAATACACTTCATAAAAAAATTCAATAACATTTTATATTACACATAATATCCTTCTTCCTATTTATAGGATTTGAAAATAATATTACATAATATCTTATATTTAGTATGATTTATGTATAGGTGAATATAACATTAATTAATTAGAGATAATAAATATGTAATGGTAAATATATGAAAAACATTCTATTTAATTATTAATTTGGGCCCACAATTCATCCATGTATTGTATAAATGAAATAATATCAGGGATAATAATAACTGAATTATTAATTAAAAAATTATTTCTGTTGTAATACATGAAAATAATATTATAATATCATTATCTTTAATGACTTTCACCATGAATTACTAAAATATGTGTAGGTATTTTGTTAAAATCCATTTCTGACATTGGGAGAACTATGTTGCCTCATGAGATGTTTGGATACTTCGAGGGATTTATTTAATTAGGACCAACCCATTATTTTATTCCCACTGTAATAAATATATTTTTACTATACAATTTATTTATTAAATATTCTTAATTATCAAAAAATATATCTATATATAGTAAGGAATATGGAATATTAATTTTTCTCTAGTAAATCAAATATTATTCATAATAATAAACCATATATAGAAATGGTAAATAGATTATGAAATTATCATAACTATGATAGTATATATATATTTATATATATAAGAAAAATAATTTATAATTATTAATTATTGTAATAATGACAATATATTAAGATAAATATAATAACCACATATTGAATAATAGAAAAAAGTTTACCATCAACACTTCCTAAATATAGGTTTTGGAATAAATTAATTTCTTTTGGAGAAAAATATAATTTAGAAGTAAAAAATCTATGCAATATTTAGTAATAGTATATTCTTTGTAAAACCAATATAAACTTTTAGAAGAGGATAAATGATTATTAAATTGTTATGGTGGTGAGAAATTCTAATAACAATGTATAAAACATAAATAAGCATTCATTTTTAATTTTAATAAATATATAGAAAACAATCCTTCTTAGAAAATTATATAATGACTACTTTTATAAATTTAAATAATTTAGTGATAATATTAAAATTTTCTGATAAATAATCTGAGTAATTAAAATGGAAATCAATAAATCCACTTTTAAAAGTATTCATATGTTGAATAAATATTCTTGACCAAAAAGAAAAATAAGTTCAATATTTTGTAAGAAAGTATGTATTTGGTTGATTCAAGTTCTAATGAGAGGAAAAAATTGAAGATTAATTGGAAATAAATAACTATTATTACTATAAGTGCATATATGGAGTTAATAGTTAATATATTAAGTTATTTTTTCAACAAATATAATTTAAATCCCAAAAAGTGAGATTGTAAAATTTATTTACACCCTGTTAAAAATATATATATTGTAAACCCTTAATGAAATAAGCTTTAATTGAAGAATTAATCATCAAGAATAATTTTATATTTATGTTAAATACAACAATTGAATATTATATAGAACATATTAGATTTGAATTGGTTCATATTTGGATGTATTTTTCAAGAGAGAGAATGTTGAGGAGAATTCCCACACACCATGTTTAGCTTTCTTTATAAGTATTTTTTAACTAATTTATACTAAATTTACATTTATTAATAATACATAAATAAATATATACATATTTTTAAATTCATATATGGACTCTTTAAAAAATATTATAAATCATTTTTAGCAATATTTTATCAATATTAATGTATTGGTTTTTAACTATATTGTATTCAGTAATAATTCTTTATTGTTATTTAGAATACATTATCATTGATTATGGTTCTATCATCACCAAATTGAAAATAATTGGATAAATATTTTATATATTAGTTAGTTCAATTATTATTACAATTATATAAAATTTATGATTAAAAATTAATTGTTCCACATAATGGTGAATTGAATTTGTACATAAAAATGAGAAATTTTTTTCATTCCAAAACATAAAAAATTCAGGAAAATTGTTTCTTTCATAATTGTAATAAGATCTCAATATATCAATTATTTTTCACAACATTATGAATTTTATAATATATGTATTGAATGTTATAGAGAATATAAATATGGAAGTGTTAGTAGATATAACACCATAATGTTTTTAGTCTTCTTTTAGATCCCTTATTTTCCACCATTGGAATGGTGTTTTATGATGTACATCACCTCTACATCATGTATAAATAGTTTTTAAAAATAATTTTGGAGGTTTTTTTATCTATATTATACAAATTGGTGTATTTAAATTATTTAAGTGGTGTATTTTTATAATTTTGTGGAGGGACACTCTTTTAATTAATCAAAATATTAAAATATAATTAAATCACTATCATGGGAAAATGGATATTGTATTAAATATATTTGAATATACAGAGGATACTGTTAAAATATAGTCATTCAGTAGAATTTAAATTTTCTATGTATCCTTTTAATAATTGTTTTATTATAACCCACTAAATTAATCATTTTTATCAATCAGTGTGGTAAAAAAATTAAATATTAAAAAACTAATGATTATCATATAAGTGTAAAATTGGATAATAAATTACCAAGGAATGAATTATTGGACTATATTGCAACCTCCTTGTTAGAATTTATTACTTTTATGTTTTTTACATAATTTAGTAAAATATTGTTTTAATAAAATATTATATATACCATTTTAAATCAACTCCATAACATTAGCTAGAAATTCATCCAGAAAAGAGTTTTACTAGAATATAAAAATTGTAAGGAGCCCAAATATATGATATGAAACTATACAATTCATGTAGAGTAACAAATTACCCAATTAATATTACTTAATGTTTATTTAATGTCATCTACATGATTTATCTACAACATTCTTCTGCACTATGTCATCGTGGTGCGAGTATTTATGGAAATTATATTATCTCTTAAAAATAAATAAATATCCATGATAAAAAATTAAATAATATTTTCAATAAGAATTTAGAACCACAAATATTTATTTTATCCCGATATGGAAATAATGTAGATAATAAAATTGAGAATGTGTCATATTTTAGTTTATCAGATATATAAATATAATAAATGAAAAAATAAAGTATATATTAAAAAATGACATATTTTTATAACATTGATGATTATAGAAGATATATAAAAAACCAATTAAGAAATTAATGCATTATAATGAATTTATTGCCTCATATAATGAGTTTTTAAGCTTAATTACATGTTTTACTCATTATTTTTGTATTCATTTTACCAAAGTAACTATTCATAATATCTAAAAATAAAAGGCATTGATTCTAAAAATTAAAACCTATTTATTAATAATATGTAATAACATTTATCCAATACATATTGAAGGAGTTTTGGAAATTAATTTAAAAATAAACCAATAATATATGATGGAAAAATTGTTTCCTAAATAACATGTTAGAAGGAAAAAAATAGACATAGAAAAGAATATTCTAAAACGATGATCAAAATGTAAATAAAATGGAACATATTACAATGAAATAAAAAAACAAAAAATTGTATAATTCACCTAATTTATTATATTAAAACGAAAAAATAGATTTACCTAAATCAATATTTCTTCACTATTCACTAAAATATAATACTTCTTCATAAAATCCAAGAAATTGAATATATTATGATTAAAAAATGTAAAAATATATAACTTTAATAACTTTTTAGAGTTTTTGTAAATTTATTTTCTACTGTACATAAATCCATAAAAAATATTAGATTAATTGAAAGATTGTTATGTAATAAAATCTCAGGGTTTCTCATAAACAAACTCTAATCATAAAGATACAATAATTTTTGGATGATAATTATAATAAAAGTGGTTTATTTTTAAATAATATTGTTATTACAGAATAATAATGTTATAATTTAGATAATTTTGAGCTGGTTAATTAAAGTTTTCAATATTTTATCAAATAATAATGTATCCAGGTGAAAATGATATATGTTACTTCGTTGAGGTGGTAGACCTCACAATAGACTATTAACGTATTCATTTAACATATAATAATATGAAAAGGTGGATCATAATGTTTCTATTTATAATAAATAAATTATTAAATTTTTAAAAATTATTCCACAATTTCACAATTACAATCTGTGATGGGAGATGACAGAGAAAAAATTAACATGTTCACTTCATCGAGCGATAAATTGCAAAACATATAAATGAAAATTTAGTTTTTATTCATATAAATGGGAATCATAGATAATATTAAAAACTATAAAATAATAACAACTTTTATGAAATAAATAAAATATGAATGATATAGTAATGAAAAGTTATATTTATGAAAATATGATATATAGGAAAAACCTATAATTAAAAAAGAGTACTCATATGGAAATATTTTCTATTTAAATGGAGTATTATTTATAAATTGTTGTCTAATTTGAATCATTTGTGACCAAGGCACATTCAAAATGAACAATTTTATAATTTATATAGAATTGAGTATTTTAAAATGAAACAAATTTAATTGATTGGAATTGATGTGGTGGGGATTTGAACCTTTTATAAGTGGTGAGAAAGAAATTTTTTATAATAATACAACTTAATATAATGAAAAATCATGATTTACATAACCAGAAGTCTCCAAATAGGAAATAATTTTTTTTGTAATGAGATAATGATGAAAATTACTCAAATATTAAATTTAAAAATGTGTTAAGTATGTTCTTAAGTTATTTACACATTTAAATTTCACTATTAGAATTTTTGGATTTTACAGAGTAAAATATTGGTTCCTTTATAATTTTATAATATTTCCTAAGAATAAAATGGAACCTATTTAAAAAAAATTACATTTTATGTCGAATTATTGTTTTTTTAGAAGAAAAAATTTATATTTTCATTAAAATAAACTATAAGATTAACTTTTAAAAATTCAATCACAAAAATTGAATTTTTATTTTTAAATCTAATATATTGGAAATAATTATAGAATTAGTGGAATTTTATGATATATGTAACTTTAATATTAAAAAATAAATTTATGTGAATTTTTAACAAATTGGAAAAATAATTTTACCCACAGAATATTTAATTAAAATAAATGAAATTTTTTGTTTCCATTATTGGAAACTATTTTTTATATTGTAAAAAATATATTTTACAAATTATTAAATGTATTTAGAAATGTATATATTTACTCTTTAATACCTATTTGATAAAAAAATTAAATTAAATGGTTACATTATTCTAACTTCTATATATTTCATGAAATCATATATTTAATTAAAAACTATATTATCCAATTTTCAAAACAATTATTTTATATCATTGTAAATAAAAAATAATTTATAACAGTCATAACTAAACTATCTCCCATTGAACTCTCTTAATAAGAAGTCTTCTTCTTTTAAGGGGTTTCCTTGGTGTTTTAACAACTCATCTCTTACCCATCTCTTACCTCCTTATTTGTGATCTTAGACTGTTATTTTTTCTTTCTTCAATAAATATAGATTCATACCCATTGTTTCTTTTTAAATATGCTTCAATCCCTCCATTTATCTAATTGATCTCTACCTTTGGCATATGATCAATTGGTGGTCTTCAACATTTGGCATTTTTCGACACATGCGCTAGGTTAGAGGCTATTATCCGATGTGTGAATCATCATTCCCATGATATCTATTCTGATTTGGGTTACAAGGAATCTCTTAATTGGTGAAAACATGGGATTATATTAGACATTGATTTGTCGGCTTTCTAATCAATTCATCTGGAATTTAATGACTTGGTTTTTCTTAAATGTGGGGTGGTTATTTTATACTAGGTGGGATTTTTCACTCAGTGATTCATTTTCAATTTCTTTCATGTGATTAAATTCATGAAATTTCTATGGTTCTACATTCTTCTAGGCATACGGTCAATGTATTGGGTTCTCACTCAACCATGGTCAAAAGTGTATTTCATTTCTAATTTTAATTATAGTGGTATTGACCATCAATCCGTTTTATGAAAATTATATTAAAAATATAAAAAATTCAATTTATACAATTATTTATATGTGGAATTAAAAATTGATAATAAATTTAGAAAATAAAAATAAAAATATTTATAAAAAATTATAAACTAAAATAAAAGTCAAAAAAATAAACAAAAAATTCATTTATTAGGAATATCATTACTAAAAAATATTTGTACTTAATATAATTTTTAATAAATATATTATGAAATTAATATAATATATATTAGATTCTTTATTTAGACATATTGTATCGTTATATTAGTCAATTATTACTGGTTGGATTAATTTATTTACCCTCTAAATTGTCATTTTTGAATGAATATTTATTTATTATTAGTTATTTATCAACTAAAAAGACAAATTATTAATTTTTTTATATATTTTTTTAATAGGGGTTATGTTCATATTATAATTTTTCAATACTTTTCACCTAATATGTCATGTATGTTTTTTATTTTTACCCATGGTGGAGAATTCTATCATATATAACATTAATTTAGAATGATATAATATAAAATATCTAAGTTTTTCAATCACACACTCAAGGGAATGTCCCATTTAATGATGTATAAGAGGATAATCTTCGAAAGAAAGATCACATGTGATAAAAGAACCTGCAAATGGGTTTCCAAGAATATCAACATTGATAGTACATGATCCTTGGACATATAACTCATATACATCGTCGAAAAATTCAGTTAAGACTTGATAATATTGAATATTTTTTTAAATATTTTGTTCCTAATAACTACATTTTGTTAAAATATTTAGCTTCTAGGATTTATTCATTTTTATAGGATATTCATTACAAAAGAAAAATATTCTCATTACTTGTTATGATAAAAATAAATGTGATCCAATTTTAGTCATCTGAAAAATCAAATTGAAATATTTTAGCACTTACATAATTGTATAGCCTTCCTTTTTAAATATTTATTGAATTTGGAAATACTCTTACATAATAAAATAGATATATTTAGGTAATAATTTCTATAGAATACCTAGTTTTCAATATTTCAAAATATATTTTCATCATGAACCATAAAATTATTCACACTATAAACTATTATATACAAAATTCAATCAAAAAGATCATCCAAAACTAGGGGAAATTGAAAACATAATAATGGTGTGATCAAATTTTTATAATGATTAAATAGGAACACTAAAAAATTAATTTCATAAATGATATTAATATTTTAGTGATGTTATGATAAAATAATTATTGATCCAAAACATCAAAAAATAAAACTCTTACAAAAAAACATGGATAAAAATTCAAAACACATGTAATAAATATTTATCATTAGAAAACAACCATATAAGTAAAAAATCATACACTATTTCAAAAAATTCATTGATAAAAGGATTAATTAGAAGTCAAAGATTGCGTTGGATTTTTTTTGGTATCTTGGAAAATCATTCAATCAAATTGGAATCACTAAATTGGATAATTAATATTAAAAATAATAGTTACATAAAACATTTATACACTATTATCTCATAGAATTTATTATATAATTAGTTAGATTCATCAAAATTCCCATAACATTAGTGGGGAATGACAGACCACCAATTAATTTTTTTTAACATAACTTCATGTACTTATATTACAACATAATCAACCATCAATGGTTTACAATAGAACATCCATAAATCCCCGATAAATATATTGATTCACTATAAAATAAAGAACAGATTTATAATATTTCACTTTTTGACATTCCACCCATGAAAACAAAAATTATTTCAATATAACATGATTCACCACAAAAATTGAAATGGGTTCCATGAATATATCATTAAAACATAATTATAACCCATTAAGAGTACAAATGTTAATAGTTTCACAAAATAATTTACCTAGTGAAGCATGATAATCATTAAATTTTGTTGAAATAGTTGAAAATAACATTTTAGGTTTATTTAAATCTCCACATATAAATTAATTAAAAAATCACAAATTTTGGTATTATTAAAAACAAAATATATCCAAAATATTTATAAAATGATCTTTCTGGAAATATTAATTCAAAAATGGTTTTATTATTCATAAAAACATGAATAGTTTATAATTAATGATGATACATTAATGATAAAAACATTATAATTAAATATTTTTAAAATCATTTATTTATGAGATTCAAAAGTGAGATGTACATAAAAAACTAATAAATTTAAATTTAATTACATTTAATGTAAAATCAAATATAATGAAAAATAACATTAGCAAACCATTTATCTTTACAAATATAATTATTTCAATAATATAAATTACATATATGATGATTTTGGATTACATATTTTAAATCAATAAAGTGATATTTTTTTACAACTCCTTTATATGGTCTTTTGAAAAAACCTATTTGAAAAAAACATCTAGAATATAATGATAATAAATAAATGTTTAAAAATATTCATGAAATTAATTTTCAAGTGTTGTTATAAAAAATTTATTAATTATGTTAGGTGCATCAACAAAATCTGTATCAATGACATATTATTGAAATTAAAAAATCAATCTTTTTTTTTGTGATAAATGAAAAAATCCATTTAATAATTGAAAACTTCACCATTCTATAAAACCCATATTTTACATGAATAATTATTTGAAAAAAATTAATGGGGTATCGAGTAATGATATTACATATCCATTGATGATTGAAGATTACTCCCAATATATATTTGTCACTTTAGAATGAATAATTTTCCATCAATGTTCATGTTCTGATCATAAAACCATGTGATGTACGTTGTTTGAGTTGATTGAATTAAAATATAATTTAATTTTATTGTCATATAATTCGGTATAATCATCTAAATAATGTGATACTTATTTTTTAGTGTTCTGGATGAATATTCCAAAATATCAATATGACATACCATTGGCTAAATCGTCCAATTTATGGGCCACATAGAACAAATAAAAAAGACCAACAAATCAGTTAGAAAAACTGAATCATCCAAGATTTTATAAAAAATAAGCTCAATAAAAAATACCAAATTATGTGATACTCTATTATATATTATTTATTATAAAAAATAATCATTTATAAAATTTTCAAGGACAAAATAAACTAATAAGGGGCCAAATTGATCCATGAATATAAGGCCCCAGCCTTAAACCTTACTTAATCTTGAGTTATTACAAGATTACACATTGAGGATCTTTTCAGGTTTAGAGTTTTAGAGAATTACTTCATAAAACTTGCATTACATTCCACATTTAAACAATGTGGTTACATAAAAGATAGTATTCATTTTTTCCCATCAACGAAAACATATTTAAAAATAAAGCATGGATTCTTTCTTGACACTTCCTTGACATTATCATCATATCACGTACCTTTCCCTTGACCTGTGAAAAACATTTCAAAAAAAAATTTGGGAAGAGCAAAAAAAGCTCAGTAAGGGTTATAAAAATATGGAAAGGAAACATGAGTTCATATATACATATGAATCAAATCATACTTTACCCATTAAACATATGCACTTTAACATACCTCATCAAATAATGAATAAATAAAATGTAACTTGAGGCATTCATAACATTCTTAGGTAGGTAGTGACCCTCTTGGTTATGTTTAGAATACCCACCACAGTATATTCGCTAAATCTCTTCGGATAAACCTTAATGTTTCACTCCTTCGCGTTACCCAATGCATTTGAGTGCTATATCGGGCTCACCCGCCCTTTGTTTATCACGGAACCACCCGTCTTCATAACAATGCTCAAGAACCATAAAATAATCTCATCATATAAAACATGCATAAATGAAACATAACATTTCCACATTTCAATCACAAGATATCAATAAAACACATTGATATAAAAACCCTTCTGAAAACAATTTTTAATACCAAAATAAAATAAAAGTAAAACATGGTATTTATTTTTCTTTTAAAAAGAAGGAATGGCTTGTAGATGAAGATGAAATTCAAATAATGGTCACAGCGGCGGAGAAGTCGTTGTCACCACATACGTATGACAAAAACATTCCCTTTTGTTGTTTAGTAAACGCTTCGTATAAAAAAAGATTCTTTTTGAATAAATGTTAAATTCAAATGGGTTTATACACCGTATAAAAGAATGTTGTGTATAATACAAAATATGCCTCAATGAAAGGAGATTGAGACGAAGTTCCATACAAAGACGGTATCCCTGGATTAAAGATAAATCAGTTACATAATTATGTGTGACAAATTAATACATGAAATATAAGTGGGTATTAAGTGTATAAAAATCAGAGGAATTCACACATAATCGTAGAAAAACATATTCAAGGTGTACAAGTTTATCCCAAAGAATCAAAATTGGGTTAAGAAGTTCCCTTGCAATAATTCTACAGCCTAATGGCGTCACTTCAAAATTCAGAAATAGAGTTGATGAGAGATAATAAGGGTATATCATCACTTGGTCATAAAATTTACATAAATAAGGATATATAAGAACATATCCCAATATAATAGCATGTGAAATAAAAGACATAACAAAAGAAGTCTTTCAAAAAGAGGTGGTTGAATGGTTCCTTTACCGACTTGGGTAACATTCGAAACGTACACCCCATTGAAGAAGTGTAATAAAATGAATATGTAAATACCCATAAAAGAAATTATATTAAACAAAGAGTATAATAATGGTAATTACATACACCACTCAACGGAAATGGTGGCAATTGTAGCATAAATATCATGGGACTAAATGTGAGATGAAAAATCCCTTACGAAAACTCGGCAGCCTAACGACGCCACTTAAAACTTACAAAAATGGATTTATGAGATAAAATAGGGTCTCTCATAATATTACCATAATAATTACAGTATTAAAAATATAAAATAACATCCCCAAACATAAGAAAGATGAGCTTAAATGAAATGACATAAAAGAGAGTACTTAAAAAGAAAGAGAGGCGTAGGATCCCTTACCTTGGGTCCGACTTGACTCGATCGTTCATTAATGTCCTGAATAATAAACATCAGTTAATTTCTACTTGCATAAGAACCTTTTTCAAGTTCATATTTCGTTTTATTTCACTTATTACCATGTCATGAACACTATGTTATTATTAAAGTTAATAACGGTCGTTTTAACGATCATTGGTATTTGAGTCAAAAATAAACTTTTCTTTATAAT
The DNA here is from genome assembly GCA_963277665.1 of Viscum album. NCBI lineage: Eukaryota > Viridiplantae > Streptophyta > Magnoliopsida > Santalales > Viscaceae > Viscum > Viscum album. The sequence continues at coordinate 80,172,643 of OY728165.1, read as the reverse complement.
TACAAGTTGTTCACGTAGTCCAATATCCATTATCTCAAGAATGATATTCATGATTTGGATATCATATATATCAAATATATCCAGCATATACATGTATTTATAATATTACATAATCATTTAGAGGTAAGAAATGAAATGCACCGTTAATGGAGACGGTAAGTTGTACGTACGCATGAACGCTACTTTCATTTCTATATCATACTTTAATGGAAAGAAAATAATAATTATATAAAGGTATATTATAATTCCATTATAACATCATATATAATAATTTTAAATCCATCCTTTATACGTCCCACGTATGGAATTAACAAATCAAATCACTTTGAGGGGGCGGTAGTCCGCACTTTCTAAAATGAAGATATCACGTATACCCATAATGGAAGCCATAAAGGTATTCCATAAATGAAAAATAAAGAAGCTTAAGGAAAAATTAAACATATTATAAATCATATATAAATATAGTGACATCTTAATGGCCACCTTTGAATGTGTTATATGAGTGTTGAACAATCATCGTTTTGTGAGGCAGAAATTCGTCATCCACAGAAACAGTATGTTCTTTAACCATTAGATGAAGGTGTGTGTAAGTGTGGCTAGAAAAAATTTTATAACAACATCCTAGTATATTGAAGATACTGGAGTTGTTAAAAATAAATGAATAAAAAGAGTTTAGGGGGTTGGATAAGCAAAATAAAACAAAAGAACTCAAATGAAGACTTTACCTTAAAATGTGGTAACTCCCTTTGGTTTGAGATCAAAGGCTTCCTTGGGAAGCCTTATGAACAAGGTGAGGCTTCTAAGAGTTAGAGAGGGATGTGGAGAGGAAAAATGGTCCGGGTTTTGCCAATCCAAAGGCTTTGGAAGTGTGGGTAAGGAGGTCGAGGTGGGGGCCTTTTATAAGAGGAGGGGAGGGGCACTCTTGGAAAGTAAGGAAATTTTACTTTATTTTAGAATGCGTTTCTGATTTTAATGGTCCCACATTGATTTGTTTTGAGGATAAGGTGATAAGGGTTCGATATCCACCCATACAATAGGTTTTGGACAAGTGTTGGTCTTATAATTTACATTATCATTCCATTTTATTGAAATCATTAAATAATGACGTAATCGCTGCATCATCATGGTGTTATAAATAATTTAATTTAGATAATGTATAAAAATTATAAAAAATTAATATGATGTAGGAAATATTTTTATCTTTAAAATTAATATTTATAGTAAAAAATCTGACTTTTATAACCCTATGTAAAAATTGTTTTAGTAAAACATCTCATGTTTGTGTCATTTTTACTTTAACATTAAATAAAAAGTTATTTATGTAATTCCCCAACCAATGTGGCTCCATGGGGTCCTCAAGTAGAACCATGGATTTTCATGGTCGGCCATGACACATAAAATGAGGGTAAGACATGTGTCAATCTCATTTAATATTATTCAAACATTATTTTTACCTTAAACTACAATAATTACCTCTAATCGCGATTAAAAACATTAAAGTTACTATTCACCAAAAAATTATTTTAATCCCATTAAACCACGTTTTACTTCTTAATGAGAACCATGTATGTTGGATTTGTGAAATTCAAAACACAAAGATGGAAAAATTTCATTTAAACGGAAAATCAGTTTTTATAAGTACCACTTAGTGTTTTCACTATTCATAAAAAATTGAAGTTTATTAGAAAATTACCAAAAATTCACCCTAATATATATTTGATATTCAAAAATCAAATATGATGTATATTTTAAAAAATTAAAAACATATGATTTTCATTAACTAATTTAATAATTAATTCTCGCTATCAAAATAAATAGCGTGTTTTTTTGAAACAAAATGTATCAAAAGATTGACACTAGTTTAAGTCCGATTTTGAAGTGAAATTAATTCCAATGACCACTGGTGGATTAAATGGTAAAAATACATACTAATTTCACTTTAAAACCAATTCAAAAGATAATCTAATCATATAAATAAATTCAATTAAAAATAGGATTATAATTAAAAAACAACAGTTTTCACTATTCATTAAAAAATGAACTTTATCGGAAAAATACCAAACATTTACACAAATTAAATTTTGATGTCCCGATTCTAAAGAAGAATTTTATTTTATCAAATACAACACATAAAATTTTCATAACGTGGATTTAAAAGAGGTTCTCCATCAATAGGCTGTTAATCGACCTTCTAAAGAATATTAGAATGTTTACGCTTAAAATTGGATACATTCACATTTTTAGTCCTCTATCATTTTTTGTAAAAAGAAAAAATATTTGACAAACATATATAATAATTTTTTAGTTGGTTCTGTTCATTCCCGCCAATACAACAGCTAGGCGTTAACTACCATTTAAAATAATATTATTTTATTATTAGAGTGCAACGTATGATTCCCAAGAAACTCATTATTTCCTATTGGGTATGCCATCGAGAATAGTGTCCCCTTTAAATTAATATGAAATTTTTATTCAAAAATATGGATAAATGTGAAAATGTCATATTCTTTATTTACCTGGGGTGTTACATCCTTCCCCCCTTTTGGGAATTGCGTCCTCGCAATTTTAAAATTGAGCTCGGAAACATCCTTGAAAGTCCCACATCGGAACAGGAGTCGATAAAACAATCACTTTAAAATAATGAAAGATAAGTACAGAGGTCACCCGAGTTAACCCATACTAGGATTCCATGTAAGAAAACATGTACATAGATGAGAAAACATAGGGTCATGTTCTGATGGAGAGTGATAGAAAACATGTTTAGGAGAAATTTAACCATAATAAAATCACAATCTTGTGATGGGTTAAACGGTATTCAATTCCCCAGTAGGAAAAGTTAATAGAAAACATTTTTGTTTTATGTTTCATTTTATTGAGAAATTTATTCATAAGGAAACATAATTACTTATCATGTTGAATTTCAACTTTAATTAGATTCCTTAACCAAACTCATATTTTATCCAAAATACGAGTTTTTAGGAAGTCTTGTTCGCATTAATAGTATTATAATCAACTTCTAGAGAATCAACTAATCCACAAAAGAGAACTATATACTTCCCATGTCATTAGAATTTAAAGAAAACCAAAACCAAAAAGGATAGTACAAGATCAGATAATCCAGAAAAGGATAACCCTTTATAAAAAGAAAATCTATTATTAATCTCAAAAAATTTGTCATACAAAACCCATGTTCAACGAGGACCATTAGATAAAAAATTTGTCCATAAAATTTTACAACATAAACCAAACTTGGATTGAAACCCAAATATTTGAAGGATTTAGTCACCTAGTCTTCCAAGTTAAATCATAACATTTATCTCCAAACAACATCAGTTGCTCTTAAAGTCTCATATTGAAAAGTAATTAACCTAATCATATATCATCCATGATAGGTTAATATATTCCAATAGATAACCCAAAATCAAATTTGTAGAGACCCGAAGCTTATCGTACATGGACATTACATTACTTTTGCGGAATACATAGTACATTACAAAAACACACACACAAGGACCGTAATAGTTTAGTGTCTTTGGAAACTCGGACTATAATCTTCTAATCGTGGTGAAAGATCTTCAAAATCTCCCATAAAGATCTTCCTTTTTTTTACCTAAAACCTTTCTTTATATCCTGGGGAAAAGAAAACATAAAAGGGTGAGCTCAAATGCTCAGTAAGGGTAAACAAAAGAAATATCAATCACATCATATACATAAGAACATAGCCTTTGGAAATCTTAACCTGCAAAAGAGCTCATAATATCATAACATGGGATAAATCATAGAAGTGAAAATGAGATCCCCATAATTATAACATAAAACTTGAAACTTTGTGGCATGCACACATAATCATGGAAAATCATTTCTTGTTAGTCATGACTCATTTCCAAGACTATCTTAGTGGACAAAGTCCCTTTCTGAACCGAGTTCACTCCTCGTTTCAGTCCTGTATCACTGAACCGAAATAACCTTCCGTTCCAGCCATTTCTATCTCATGAGATATAAAATCTTTACCCAATGCATTGGAGGGAGATATAGGTCCCACCCATCTCTTAATGAATCCTTTCTTATGTGTGCCACAGAATCATAAATCATACATCATTGCATAACCCATGTAATAAAAATGGGATTCTTAAACAACATGACATCATAAAACCATTCATATAAGATAAAGGAATTCATAAACATAATTCCATCACAACATAGTCAAATCAATGTAAAAATATGGATAGAAACAGAACCCTTTATTATCTTAGATGGAAAATAATTTTGATAAAACACTTGAATTGAATTCTTGAGGAAAATATCCTTTCTTCTTCAAAATCAATTTCTTTTCACAAAACATCATGAAATTTTTAAAAGAAAGAGATTTTATTGAAAATAGTCATGAAATATTTTGGAGGAATCTTCATAAAAATAAGGCTTTATAAAACCGTAAAAATCCGTTCGTGCCGTTTAAAAAAACATTCTTCTCGTACTTTTGTCGGAAAAGTCAAAAATTACATCGTATGAAAAACGAAAAAAGATTCCTTTCATATCTTTTACTAAAAACTCACCGAAGGGTAAAATTGGATTTAAACAATTGTAGGTGGATGTAAATAACATTACATATTGAGGAAACATGGATGTGGACGATAAAATACACCCCAGTAATTACCAAAGTAAAAACAATCTCGGATAAAAATGAGATTGTGATATTTCCCTTACCTTAGGTCCGACTTGCTTTGTAACTGTCCGAACCTCCTGTATAATGATTTAAATCATGTTATTGACTTATTACAGAATCATATTCATTGTTATGATATCATATATGGTTCACTTATGACATTATATTACCCGTTCTTTTGTAAATTCCATGTTAAAGAAGCGTTTTGGGTAAAATCGTTTCATTTATCGTACGTGTTTTGACTTGTTGTTCTTGACATCATTATTACATATATCATGATTTAATTACATCCAGAATATAAAATATGATTTATATATCATATATATTCAGTATATATATATATAATAGGTAGATAAATAAAATGAAAAACACCGTTCATGGAGACGGTAGTCCGTACGTACGCATGAACGCTGTTTTCCTTTCCTTATTGTCTTGAAATGGAAGTAAGTAGATGACATACATATGTATATATATACATAAATCAAGTATCTTTATAATGTCATATATTTCATTATTATTTCTTATATATACATTATAATCATTCTTAAATGGTTAACATGGAGAATGAATCTCATCGTGTTGTGGAGACGGTATTCCGTACGTACGCACGAGCGATGATATCATTTCTATAAATATTGAATTGAATTGGAGTGGATTATACAATATATCAGAATCAATATGATGTTGTAATAACTATTTATAGTTATTCTTTACACCATTATACCCATCCATGTAAGGTGGTGGTGGAAAATAGATTACACCACGGCGTGGAGACGGTATTCCGTACGTACGCATGCGCGGTGATTTCTTTTTCCGTAGGGTGGATAGATGGTGAAATAGGTTTGTTTCATACTTATAATAACATATCAGTATATGAGTTATACTGATGTTATTACTTCATAATGAAACAACCTAAGAAGAAGAAGTGGAAGAAGAAATAAAGATGAAATAATTGGTAACGGTAATTACCTCTTCTTTGAAGTGCCTCTTTGAGACCTCCTCTTAGGGCACTAAAATTGGTCTTGGAGGAAGACCAGAACCTCTAGGATGTTGCTAGGGAAGTGGAGAGGAGAAATTGGCAGGGGTTGGCCGAGCTTGAGTGCTCAAATTGGTGTGAGGAGGAGGGGGAGGAGGTGTCCTTTTATAGGGAAGGAGAGGGGCACCTTAGGAATATCTCAAAATATTATTTTATATTAAAGTAAAAATCGGTTTATAATGGTTCCAAAGGGTCTTATTTCGAAGCTAAAGTGGGGATGGGTCGAAATCCTATCAACCAATAGGATTTAGACAAGTTTAGGGTATTATTTTAACCTTATCAATTAGATTTAACTCTAAGTTAATTAATTTAACTTTTACCGTGTCTTTTTGTTTTCTTTCACTATATGGTTAATACACTTACTATAACATGACAAACGAACCCCAAATTATTTATTATTAATATATATATCCTTATCTAAGTCATTTGGCCGAACCTTAGATTTTTAGGAATAAAATAACAATTAATAATATAATATTTGATTTAAAAACTATTTTGTGTCAATTTTGACAATATTTGATATATGATTTTTGTGAAAGTCATAACAGAATTATATGTTCGAACCAAGTTGATTAAATCAACACTAATATATCATAGTAACCTAGAAAATTAGTGGAATTCATAAAAAGTCTCAAATTACATTTATTTTGGTGTTTATAACATCAATTATGTCAATATTTCATTAATAAGATAATTACTGCATCATCTTTGTGTCATAAATAAAATAAATTATTTGATGTCTAAAAATTACAAATAAAATACCATCATGTAGTAAATATTTTTAGCTTTATAATCAATATTTACAATCGAATTTATCTTATGTATTACCCCATATTAAAAATGATTTACTTATTAAACTTTGATTTTAACTATTTTAACCCTTCTTTAAATAAATTAATAATAAATGTCCAAATCTAATCCAAGTGGGCCTAAATGGTCATATTTTATTCCTAAGTTTGTTTTTGGTCGAATTACACTTGTCCAATAGAATTAGGACATGTGTTAGGGTAATATTAATATCATATTTACCCTTAGTTACCCTATTTACTATTAACCGTGGTAAAAAAAGTAAAAAGTTACTATTCACCAAAAAATTATTTTCATCTCATTGAACCACATTTTAGTCCTTGATATTAACCGTGTCTCTCGGATTTTCGAAATTCCATTCACAGAAGCGGTAAAATTAAGTTTTATGCAAAATTCAGTTTTTAACCTACCACTTAGTAGTTTCACTATTAATCAAAAATTGATGTTTTTCAGAACAATGCCAAAATTTCATCCCAAGCTATATTTCATATTCCGAATTCAAAAATGAAGTCTATTTTACCAAATTCATAACATAAAAGTTTCATTAATTAATTTTATAATTAAATCCCGCTGTTAAAACAAATAGCGTGTTTTTAAGAAACAATATCTATCAAAAGATTGACACTTGTTTATGTCTAGTTTAAATGTGAAATTACATCCAATGACCAACATTGTATTAAATTGTAAAAATATATTCTAAATATACTTTAAAACCACTCAAATTAATGATTTATCACTATTAATTATTTCGATTAAAAAAGTTGTTTTTAATTATAATTTAGTAATTTTCACTATTCATCAGAATATGAAAGTTATCCGAAAAGTACCAAAATTTCACCTTAGGCTAAATTCGATACTCCGAATCCAAAAATGAAGTCCATTTTGAGAGTTAAATTTTCTAAAATTTAAAAAGTGGTTATTACTATTCATAACGGCTAGTTTTAATAATATTTTAATAGCATATCATTGTTTTGTGAAACTCAGGATTACGTACCACACACGCTATCGAGGAAGGTTGCGATTGCGTGTAATGCAAGGCAAGTCAAGGATGCGTGTTGTGCAAGCTCCTTTTGGTGTAGCGTATAACACAAGACATTAGTAAAATAAAAAGAATATTTTTTCATAAAATCTCGGGCTGTTACATTCTACCCCCCTTAAAATGAATTTCGCCCTCGAAATTCGTCGGGGTTATAAATGGTTTACTATCTGAAAGTTTCTTTAATAGAAACCCACATCGTAAAATGGAATACCAAAACTTGGCTTTTAAAAACTAAAGTATGAAATGTAACGATTACCCAAATAAACTAATCACTGGGTTTCCACATAGGTGAAAATATGGATATGGAAGAGAAATCTAACCATCATGTTCTGAGGGAGAGTGGTAGTGAACATGGCTATAGAAAAGCCAGTAATCACAAATCCATAGATTTGTGATGATATAAGGTACCATCTGATTCATCAGGTATAAGATCACTAGGACAACATTTTTGGTTTTCAAGATCATTTCCCTAAAGTTGAAAATTTGCTTAAAATAAATACTTACTTTATTTTGGTACAATCTCACTTTTGTTCGTGCCTTGAACAATTTCTACTTCATCTCTTAAATAAATGAAGTTGAATTTGTTATTTGTGAAGTGTTAGCAGATTATGTGATAGAATGATGGGTCATTCCATCTGTCTCAAACAAAAGGTTAGAAAAAGTTATTAAATATACATAAGTCATTCTATAGTGAGATTAATCACATATGGTTCCTAAAATGGACTTATACTTCATATATCATACTGCTTAATATAATAACACTAGTTTCTACTAAACAGGGACTTCCTGTAGGTCAGTGGTAGGCGATAAAGGCCAGTCGCACTTCGGTTGTGGGTTCGATTCCTACAGCCTTGTCCGAAGCGATGGGCTGTCGCCCGTCCTGCAGGTTGTCCTTTTTCTAAAACTACGTTACTATAACATCCCATCAATAATATCGAAAATCTTCTATCCTTAAACAATACTAACTTATGTCCAACATAATCCAGTCTAATCTTTAGGCTTATACATAATACTGCAGTCCACTCTCATAATATAGTGACAACGAGTACCAGAGATTTAATACTGTCATTGATCCCCACATATCATAAGATATGTCTTGTTGGTCACATTCCAAACATTCAAAGTCCTTAATCGTGTATTCTCTTGAATACCTTAGTGAAAACATGAGTGCAGTTAAAAGTTAACACTTTCCACATACCAAAATCCTCAAAATTCTATATACTCAAACCATGATATCACTTAGTCCTTATATCAATCATGAGCTCATGAATTCTATTAAACATTTCATTTTCTCGTCTTCATTATGCGCATATCATCTTATTTCCAAAAATATCTCAATCACTTTGAATACCACATCAATAAATATTGCAATACTCAATGATACAACATTATTTTGGAATCCCATTACATAAACACTTAATCATTCCACCACATCGTTGTCATATTCAACATTGCCAATAGTGATCGCATGTGATTTCCCTTTATCCTTTGCCTTCAGTGGTTGCTCATGTTGATCATCACTAACCCTTGGATTAGGGCAATTATTAGCATAATGCCCCATTTCCTTGCACTTGAAGCATTGAAGTGTTGGCGGTGCGTTCTCTGCAGTGTTTGCTTTATTCACATCATTAGAAACCCTTTTTCCATTACTTCGACACTCAGCTGCTCGATGACCTTCTTTTCTACACTTAAATCATTTTCTAGTCCCTTTAAGACAATCTCCACCATGCTTCTGTCCACACTTTGTGCATAAGGAAACATTCATCTTCTTTTCACCATTATTCTGAGATTTCTCCTTGAACTCCATCTTTCGTTTCTTGTCAAAACCATGAGATGGATATGTAACACCAACTTCCATTTCTACCTTGATAGCACAACGCACAATTTCTTCATAGCTACTGAAGTCTCTTATAGATAATGCCCTTCAAAGACTTGGTATTAAGCCACTAAAAAATCGATCAACTTTACTTTCAGGTTGGATGATAATTCCAGAAGCATACCTTGCAAGTCTTGTAAAATTTGCTTCATAGGTACCAACAGATTCATCGTCCCTTTGCTTCAGTTCAAGAAACTCTTTCTCCATCTTTGTTCGAAGAATACGAGGGAAGTACTTACTGAAAAACAAGTTCTTGAACTCATCCCATTCCATGGACTCAATTTCATCTCTTGGCCTCGTATTCTTGATAAGATTCCACCATTGATCAGCTTCACCTTCCAAACGATATACTGCTAAGATGACTTTATCATGTTCAGAACATTGAAGAACTGAAAATATCTTTTCAGTAGTACTGATCCATTGTTCAGCCACAAGTGGATCAGAAGACCCACTGAAATAAGGTGGACGTTGACTCATGAAGGACTCAATAGAATATTGTTCCCTTCTCTGCTCATTTGGAAGTCCAGAATGATTCATAGCTTGTGTACGTATAGCAATAAGATTTTGCACTCCATCTCCCATAACATTTGTTTGTTCAGGAGGGCAATCATTGCATTGTCCATTGCATTTATCAACACGGTTCCTTCGGGTTCCAGCCATCGTCTAAAACCCAAAAAGAATAGTGTGAGAGGCAAAAATCATGCTAGGGAAAACAACATAATAAAGGGGGAGTACCTCCAATATCCAACATCTTAGGTTTAATTCTATGATCGTTAGCGTAATTCTATTACTATAACCTATACGTATACTTATCCCTAGGGACATCCCTAGACATACCTTCGAAATATCTCTAGGGATCTCACTAAAGTTCTCGCATCCTAGTTTCCAAAGGTTGACTAAACCTTTCCTCTGATACCAACTGTAGAGACCTGAAGCTTATCGTACATGGACATTACATTACTTTTGCGGAATACATAGTACATTACAAAAACACACACACAAGGACCGTAATAGTTTAGTGTCTTTGGAAACTCGGACTATAATCTTCTAATCGTGGTGAAAGATCTTCAAAATCTCCCATAAAGATCTTCCTTTTTTTTACCTAAAACCTTTCTTTATATCCTGGGGAAAAGAAAACATAAAAGGGTGAGCTCAAATGCTCAGTAAGGGTAAACAAAAGAAATATCAATCACATCATATACATAAGAACATAGCCTTTGGAAATCTTAACCTGCAAAAGAGCTCATAATATCATAACATGGGATAAATCATAGAAGTGAAAATGAGATCCCCATAATCATAACATAAAACTTGAAACTTTGTGGCATGCACACATAATCATGGAAAATCATTTCTTGTTAGTCATGACTCATTTCCAAGACTATCTTAGTGGACAAAGTCCCTTTCTGAACCGAGTTCACTCCTCGTTTCAGTCCTGTATCACTGAACCGAAATAACCTTCCGTTCCAGCCATGTCTATCTCATGAGATATAAAATCTTTACCCAATGCATTGGAGGGAGATATAGGTCCCACCCATCTCTTAATGAATCCTTTCTTATGTGTGCCACAGAATCATAAATCATACATCATTGCATAACCCATGTAATAAAAATGGGATTCTTAAACAACATGACATCATAAAACCATTCATATAAGATAAAGGAATTCATAAACATAATTCCATCACAACATAGTCAAATCAATGTAAAAATATGGATAGAAACAGAACCCTTTATTATCTTAGATGGAAAATAATTTTGATAAAACACTTGAATTGAATTCTTGAGGAAAATATCCTTTCTTCTTCAAAATCAATTTCTTTTCACAAAACATCATGAAATTTTTAAAAGAAATAGATTTTATTGAAAATAGTCATGAAATCTTTTGGAGGAATCTTCATAAAAATAAGGCTTTATAAAACCTTAAAAATCCGTTCGTGCCGTTTAAAAAAACATTCTTCTCGTACTTTTGTCGGAAAAGTCAAAAATTACATCGTATGAAAAACGACAAAAGATTCCTTTCATATCTTTTACTAAAAACTCACCGAAGGGTAAAATTTGATTTAAACAATTGTAGGTGGATGTAAATAACATTACATATTGAGGAAACATGGATGTGGATGATAAAATACACCCCAGTAATTACCAAAGTAAAAACAATCTCGGATAAAAATGAGAATGTGATATTTCCCTTACCTTAGGTCCGACTTGCTTTGTAACTGTCCGAACCTCCTGTATAATGATTTAAATCATGTTATTGACTTATTACAGAATCATATTCATTGTTATGATATCATATATTGTTCACTTATGACATTATATTACCCGTTCTTTTGTAAATTCCATGTTAAAGAAGCGTTTTGGGTAAAATCGTTTCATTTATCGTAGGTGTTTTGACTTGTTGTTCTTGACATCATTATTACATATATCATGATTTACTTACTTCCAGAATATAAAATATGATTTATATATCATATATATTCAGTATATATATATATATTAGGTAGATAAATAAAATGAAAAACACCGTTCATGGAGACGGTAGTCCGTACGTACGCATGAACGCTGTTTTCCTTTCCTTATTGTCTTGAAATGGAAGTAAGTAGATGACATACATATGTATATATATACATAAATCCAGTATCTTTATAATGTCATATATTTCATTATTATTTCTTATATATACATTATAATCATTCTTAAATGGTTAACATGGAGAATGAATCTCATCGTGTCGTGGAGACGGTATTCCGTACGTACGCACGAGCGATGATATCATTTATATAAATATTGAATTGAATTGGAGTGGATTATAAAATATATCAGAATCAATATGATGTTGTAATAACTATGTATAGTTATTCTTTACACCATTATACCCATCCATGTAAGGTGGTGGTGGAAAATAGATTACACCACGGCGTGGAGACGGTATTCCGTACGTACGCACGCGCGGTGATTTCTTTTTCCGTAGGGTGGATAGATGGTGAAATAGGTTTGTTTCATACTTATAATAACATATCAGTATATGAGTGATACTGATGTTATTACTTCATAATGAAACAACCTAAGAAGAAGAAGTGGAAGAAGAAATAAAGATGAAATAATTGGTAACGGTAATTACCTCTTCTTTGAAGTGCCTCTTTGAGACCTCCTCTTAGGGCAATAAAAATTGGTCTTGGAGGAAGACCAGAACCTCTAGGATGTTTCTAGGGAAGTGGAGAGGAGAAATTGGCAGGGGTTGGCCGAGCTTGAGTGCTCAAATTGGTGTGAGGAGGAGGGGGAGGAGGTGTCCTTTTATAGGGAAGGAGAGGGGCACCTTAGGAATATCTCAAAATATTATTTTATATTAAAGTCAAAATCGGTTTATAATGGTTCCAAAGGGTCTTATTTCGAAGCTAAAGTGGGGATGGGTCGAAATCCTATCAACCAATAGGATTTAGACAAGTTTAGGGTATTATTTTAACCTTATCAATTAGATTTAACTCTAAGTTAATTAATTTAACTTTTACCGTGTCTTTTTGTTTTCTTTCACTATATGGTTAATACATTTACTATAACATGCCAAAAGAACCCCAAATGATTTATTATTAATATATATATCCTTACCTAAGTCATTTGGCCGAACCTTAGATTTTTAGGAATAAAATAACAATTAATAATATAATATTTGATTTAAAAACTATTTTGTGTCAATTTTGACACTATTTGATATATGATTTTTGTGAAAGTCATAACAGAATTATATGTTCGAACCAAGTTGATTAAATCAACACTAATATATCATAGTAACCTAGAAAATTAGTGGAATTCATAAAAAGTCTCAAATTACATTTATTTTGGTGTTTATAACATCAATTATGTCAATATTTCATTAATAAGATAATTACTGCATCATCTTTGTGTCATAAATAAATTAAATTACTTGATGTCTAAAAATTACAAATAAAATACCATCATGTAGTAAATATTTTTAGCTTTATAATGAATATTTACAATCGAATTTATATTATGTATTACCCCATATTAAAAATGATTTACTTATTAAACTTTGATTTTAACTATTTTAACCCTTCTTTAAATAAATTAATAATAAATGTCCAAATCTAATCCAAATGGGCCTAAATGGTCATATTGTATTCCTAAGTTTGTTTTTGGTCGAATTACACTTGTCCAATAGAATTAGGACATGTGTTAGGGTAATATTAATATCATATTTACCCTTAGTTACCCTATTTACTATTAACCGTGGTAAAAAAAGTAAAAAGTTACTATTCACCAAAAAATTATTTTCATCTCATTGAACCACATTTTAGTCCTTGATATTAACCGTGTCTCTCGGATTTTCGAAATTCCATTCACAGAAGCGGTAAAATTAAGTTTTATGCAAAATTCAGTTTTTAACCTACCACTTAGTAGTTTCACTATTCATCAAAAATTGATGTTTTTCAGAACAATGCCAAAATTTCATCCCAAGCTATATTTCATATTCCGAATTCAAAAATGAAGTCTATTTTACCAAATTCATAACATAAAAGTTTCATTAATTAATTTTATAATTAAATCCCGCTGTTAAAACAAATAGCGTGTTTTTAAGAAACAATATCTATCAAAAGATTGACACTTGTTTATGTCTAGTTTAAATGTGAAATTACATCCAATGACCAACATTATATTAAATTGTAAAAATATATTCTAAATATACTTTAAAACCACTCAAATTAATGATTTATCACTATTAATTATTTCGATTAAAAAAGTTGTTTTTAATTATAATTTAGTAATTTTCACTATTCATCAGAATATGAAAGTTATCCGAAAAGTACCAAAATTTCACCATAGGCTAAATTCGATACTCCGAATCCAAAAATGAAGTCCATTTTGAGAGTTAAAATTTCTAAAATTTAAAAAGTGCTTATTACTATTCATAACGGCTAGTTTTAATAATATTTTAATAGCATATCATTGTTTCGTGAAACTCAGGATTACGTACCACACACGCTATCGAGGAAGGTTGCGATTGCGTGTAATGCAAGGCAAGTCAAGGATGCGTGTTGTGCAATCTCCTTTTGGTGTAGCGTATAACACAAGACATTAGTAAAATAAAAAGAATATTTTTTCATAAAATCTCGGGCTGTTACAAACTTACTCTTAATTCCTAAAATCATCTATCTAAAAAGAATCAGTCAAACTAACCAGGGACTTCACGTAGTCCCGTGGTAGGTGATAAATACAAGTTGCACTTTGGTTGTGGGTTCGATTCCTGCAGCTTTGTCCGACGCGACGGGTTGTCACACGATCTGCGTGTTGTCGTTTTTCCAAAACTATATATTCTCAAATCATTCCCCAAAAAGAGATAAAATCATTAAAAATAACAATAACATAATTTAACCCCAATTTTATCACATGCCTTTCAATTCCATCATAATATATAGTAACCCATAATTACCTCAAATAGTAAGGATCATATAAACCCAAATGGTTATTTATAACTATGTTCACAAAAGAACAGATAACTATTCCCTGAATAAAATTTTCATATATTAAACATCAGGGTTACACATACTATATAAAGTCTTCTAATGTAACCCCATCACCAATAGAGACTTAATACTCTTATGAATTTCACAATAACTCTTGAAGACCTTATATGTTGACTTCTTACTCATTCAACATTCTTCATGATCCATTAACCATTCCTTTCCAACTTATTCTGAAATACTTCTTTCCTACAAACAAAATCATGAATCATATCCTAATATTCCAAAATAGGAAAAAAAAAGTTATGAAATAATCCATACCTTTGATTGGTCATTGTCAGTTTCTTAATCCTCAATCGGAATGGAATTAGGTATTGGTAAAAGAATATTTGTACGATCATGGTGATCCCATTCACGAAACTTCTTCATAGGAAATGTGTTTCCATAATGACCATGCACACCACATTTAAAACATTCAATTGATTCTTTATAGTGAACATCATTCCCTTTCCTCGAGTCAACTGGATGCTTCCATTTTCCATGGAAGGTTTTTGCTTTATGACCTTAATTTCCACATCTATAGCATATTTCTATCCATTTGAAACATTTTCCTAGGTGTTTCTTTCCACATCATTGACACATCGGTTTTTGAATATACTTAACTTTATGATTATTACACATAGTTCCGTAGGGATTTTTTCTCACATATATGATGCCTTATAGAAATCACCAAGGTTTAGGTGGTCAATCATGACTCCAGATAGTTGGTTGAGGATAAACACAAGAGTTCTCATTGCAGCTCCCATATCATTCAGTTGCTTGCACAAAAAAACTGTCACAGTTTCCATCACATCCACTGTTACTTTGGTGCCTTCTACATCCAGTCATTTACTAAAACCAAAAAGGTCAATATGAGTATATCAACAAAATCATCATGTACTAATGAGGAAGATAAACACTAAGATATACTTACTCATTTAATTTATATAAAACTATGACTCTTTCTGAAATTCTATCCATTATGGTAATGTCACTTATCCTTAAAGAATACCCTAACCCATAAAGTTATATAAACCAACCTCTTATACCAACTATTAGGCCCCAACCTTAAACCTTACTTAATCTTGAGTTATTACAAGATTACACATTGAAGATCTTTTCAGGTTTATAGTTTTAGAGAATTAGATCATAAAACTTGCATTACATTCCACATTTAAACAAAGTGGTTACATAAAAGATAGTATTCATTTTTTCCCATCAACGGAAACATATTTAAAAATAAAGCATGGATTCTTTCTTGACACTTCCTTGACACTATCATCATATCATTTACCTTTCCCTTGACCTGTGAAAAACATTTCAAATAAAACATGGGATGAACATAAAAAACTCAGTAAGGGTTGTAAAAATATTGAAAGGAAACATGAGATCATATATACATAAGAATGAAATCATACATTACCCATAAAACATAGGCACTTTAACATACCTCATCAAATCAAGAATAAATAAAAGGTAACATGAGGCATTCATAACATTCTTACGTAGGGAGTAACCCTCTTGGTTACGTTTGGAACACCCACCACAGTATATTCCCTAAATCTCTTCGGAAAAACCTTAACGTTTCACTCCTTTGCATTACCCAATGCATTGGGGAGCTATATCGGGCTCACCCACCCTTAGTTTATCATGGAACCACCCGTCTTCATAATAGTTCCCAAGAACCATAACATAATCTTATCACATAAAACATGCATAAAGGAAACATAACATTTCCACATTTCAATCACAAGATATCAATAAAACACATTGATATAAAAAACCTTATGAAAACCATTTTTAATACCAAAATAAAAGAAAAGTAAAACATGGTATTTATTTTTCATTTAAAAAGAAGGTATGGCTTCTAGAGGAAGCTGAAATTCAAATAATGGTCATGGCGGCAGAGAAGTCATTTGCGCCGCATACGTATGACAAAAACATTCCCTTTTGTTGTTTAGTAAACGCTCCGTATAAAAAAATATTCCTTTTGAATAAATTTAAAAGTCAAAGGGGTTTATACACCGTATAAAAGAAAGTTGTGTATAATACAAAATATGCCTCAATGAAAGGAGATTGAGACGAAGTCCCATACAAAGACGGTATCCTTGGATTAAGGATAATTAAGGTACATAATTATGTGTGACAAATGAATAAACGAAATATAAGTGGGTATTAAGTGTATAAAAATTAGAGGAAATTCACTCATAATCATATAAGGACATATTCAAGGTGTACAAGTTTATCCCAAAGAATCAAAATTGGGTTAAGAAATTCCCTTGCAAAAATTCGACAGCCTAACGGCATCACTTCAAAATTCAGAAAAAGAGTTGATGAGAGATAAAAAGGGTATCTCATAACGTGGACATAAAATTTACATAAATAAGGATATATAAGAACATATCCCAACATAATAGCATGTGAAATAAAAGACATAACAAAATAAGTCTTTTAAAAAGAGGAGGTTGAAAGGTTCCTTTACTGACTTGGGTAACTTTTGAAACGTACACCCCATTGAAGAAGGGTCATACAATGAATATGTAAATACCCATAAATGAAATTATATTACAAAAAGAGTATAATAATGGGAATTATATACACCACTCAAAGGAAATGGTGGAAAATGTATCATAAATATCACGGGACTAAAATTGAGATGAAAAATCCCTTACGAAAACTCGGCAGTCTAACGGCGCCACTTAAAAAATCCAAAAATGGATTTATGAGATCAAATAGGGCCTCTCATAATATGAACATAAAAATTACAGTATTAGGAATATAAAATTACATCCCCAAAAATAATAAATATGAGATTAAAATAAATGATATAAAAGAGAGTACTTAAAAAGAAAGAGAGGCGTGGGATCCCTTACCTCGTGTCCGACATGACTCGATCATTCTTTAATGTCCTGAATAATAAACATTAGTTAATTTATACTTTCTTAAGAACATTTTTCAAGTTCATTAATCCTTTTATATCACTTATTACCATGTCAGGAACACTATGTTATTATTTATGTTAATAACGGTCGTTTTAACGATCATTGGTACTTGAGTAAAAAATAAACGTTATTTTATAATTACAAGTTGTTCACGTAGTCAAATATCCATTATCTGAAGAATGATATTCATGATTTGGATATCATATATATCATATATATCCAGCATATACATGTATTTATAATATTACATAATCATTTAGAGGTAAGAAATGAAATGCACCATTCATGGAGACGGTAAGTCTCACGTACGCATGAACGCTATTTTCATTTCTATGTCATACTTTAATGGAAAGAAAATAATAATGATATAAATTTATATTATAATTCTAGTATAACATCATATATAATAATTTTAAATCCATCATTTATATTTCCCACGTATGGCATTAACGAATCAAATCATTTTGAGGGGGTGGTAGTCCGCACTTCCTAAAATGAAGATATCGCGTATACCCATAATGGAAACCATAAAGGTATGCCATAAATGGAAAATGCAGAATCTTAAGAAAAACATAAAAAAATTATATATCATATATAAATATAGTGACATATTAATGGACACCTTTGAAGGAGTTATATGAGTGTTGAACAATCATCGTTTTGTGAGGCAGAAATTCGCCATCCACAGAAACAATATGTTATTTAACCATTAAGTGAAGGTGTGTGTAAGTGTAGCTCGAATTTTTTTTATAAAAACATCCTAGTATATTGAAGATACTGTATTTGTTACAAAATAAATGAATAAAAAGAGTTTAGGGGGTTGGAAAAGAAAAATAAAACAAAAGAACTCAAGTGAAGACTTTACCTTAAAATCAGGTAACTCCCATTGGTATGAGCACAAAGGCTTCCTTGGGAAGACTTCTGACCAATGTGAGGCTTCTAAGAGTTATAGAGGGATGTGGAGATGAAAAATGGTCAGGGTTTGGCTGATCCAAAGGCTTTGGAAGTGTGGGTAAGGAGGTAGAGGTTGGGGCCTTTTATAAGAGGAGGGGAGGGGCACTCTTGCAAAGTAAGGAAATTTTACTTTATTTTAGAATGAGTTTATGATTTTAATGGTCCCACATTGATGTGTTTTGAGGAAAAGGGGATAAGTGTTCGATCTACACCCATATAATAGTTTTTGGACATGTTTCGGTCTTAGAATTTACATTATCATTCCATTTTATTGAAATCATTAAATAATGACGTAATCGCTGCATCATCATAGTGTTATAAATAATTTAAATTAGATAATGTATAAAAATTAAAAAAAATACTATGATCTAGGAAATATTATTATCTTTTAAATTAATATTTATAGTCAAAAATATGACTAGTATAACCCCATGTAAAAATGGTTTTAGTAAAACATCTCATGTTTGTGTCATTTTAACTTTAACATTAAATAAAAAGTTATTTATGTAATTCCCCAACCAATGTGGCTCCATGGGGTCCCCAAGTTGAACCATGGATTGTCTTGGTCGGCCATGACACATAAAATGAGGGTAAGACATGTTTCAAGCTCATCTTATATTATTTAAACATTATTTTTACCTTAAACTACACTAATTACCTCTAATCGCGATTAAAAACATAAAAGTTACTATTCACCAAAAAATTATTTTAATCCCATTGAACCACATTTTACTTCTTAATGAAAACCATGTATGTTGGATTTTTGAAATGCAAAACACAATGATGGAAAATTTTCATTTAAACGGAAAAATAGTTTTTATAAGTACCACTTAGTGGTTTGACTATTCATAAAAAATTGAAGTTTTTCAGAAAATTGCCAAAAATTCAACCTAAGTTATATTTGATATTACAAATTCAAAAATGATGTATATTTTAAAAAATTCAAACCATATAAGTTTAATTAATTAATTTAATAATTAATTCCCACGGTCAAAACAAATAGCGTGTTTTTATGAAACAAAATGTATCAAAAGATTGACAGTAGTTTAAGTCCGATTTCAAAAGATAATCTAATCATATAAATAAATTAGATTAAAAAGAGGTTTTGAATTAAAATACAACAGTTTTCACTATTCATTAAAAAATTAGCTTTATCAGAAAAATACCAAACATTTACACAAAGTAAATTTTGATGTCACGATTCTAAAGAAGAATTTTATTTTGTCAAATAAAACACATAAAATTTTCAATAAGAGGATTTAAAAGAGGTTCGCCATCAAAAGGCGGTTAATCGACCTTTTAAAGAATATTAGAATATTTACGCTTACAATTGGATATATTCGCATTTTTAATTCTCTAACATTTTTTGTAAAAAGTAAAAATATTTGACAAACATATATAATCATTTTTTACTTAGTTCTATTCATTCCCGCCATTACAATAGCTAGGAATTAACTACCATTTAAAATAATATTATTTTATTATTAGAGTGCAACGTAAGATTCACAAGAAACTCATTGTTGCGTATTGGGTACGCCATCGAGGATAGTGTCCCATTTAAAGTAATATTAATATTTTATTCAAAAATATGGATAAATGTGAAAATTTCATATTCTTTATTTACATGGGGTGTTACAATGAAAGTCTAACCCACCATTCTATCTGTGATTTAAAAGCATCACACAATCCATTATTTCTCATCAAATGTAGAAAAAAAATTGTGCTTCTATTTTATTGTTTGAAAACCAAGATATGGTAATGATAATTTTTTAATGTAATGGTTCAGATTTTATGGAATCTTTTTATTCAAAAACACTTTCAAATTAAGGACTATGAAAAATTCTATATTAAAATGGACAGCACATATTTTTTTATTCAATTACCCATTACCTTTTCTCGAAATGTCTAATAGAATAAAATTTATTAGGTAAGAATATATACAATCGAATTTCAATATTTTATGAATAATATTTCTCCATATTCATATCTCTAATTTATATAATTGATGATCCAATTAGAAGGGGATATTCAGAATGAAAACCATCTAACACCTTGGGATATAAATTAATTCTTCTATTATAATTACATGGAGATGGAATTTATGAATATAGAAGGATAAATTGTCTTGGACAAAGCCTTTCCAAAGTCTAGTTGTGATGTAATAACTCATGTTTTCACATGAGACAACCCCCTCCCCTATTTGAACTCATTTTCTTTAGTTTTGTTCTAAATTTGTAACAAAATATAATTTTTTTATATTTCTTTTAAATATTATAGAATGTTTATTCTTCATAATATCATATTATTTTACAATTTAAGTTGTATAATTTTAATTTTTACAAATTAGTTTAAATAAATAAAAATATACCCTCTATTAATTTTTTATCATTCATTCAAATATCAGTGTTTAACTCTCTTCACTATTTGTGTGTGTGTTTAGTGAATTACTCTTATCATGCCCCTTTATTGTTCATATCATTTTAACCCATTAATATTACATTACAACCATATTATTAACAACCCATTTGGATGTGTAAATCTACAATTTGGGTGAGGCATAATATGGGGATGTAAAGTGAGTGATGGAATTTTCTCAATTAATTTTCATTAGGGTAACATTTTGTATGTTAAATATAAAATTTCATGGATTAAGGACATTTATTTTTTAACATGTTCATTGATCAGATTAAGGGACACATAAAATAAATAGCCATAAACCAAATTTTATGGATATTATGATCCTATGACCTGTTAATACATGAATTAATGCATTAACACTGGTGGAATTTGGATACTAATTATCTCAT
The DNA here is from genome assembly GCA_963277665.1 of Viscum album. NCBI lineage: Eukaryota > Viridiplantae > Streptophyta > Magnoliopsida > Santalales > Viscaceae > Viscum > Viscum album. Next base: position 80,151,000 of record OY728165.1, on the reverse strand, counting down.
GTTGTGGGTATTAATTTAAAGCAATAATAAACAGAGTTAAATTATATCATAAGATTACATCCCAAATAATGAACTCCTCACAATAACTATATTATTGTTAAATAAATATTAATTAATCAATCATTTAATATAAGAATCAAAACACCCCCCCACAAGCAATTATAATAAATTAAAAACACTCGACTCTAAAAAATTTTATTCGCTAAGGATTCGATTTGACTATCTTTATACCCATTGGTACATAAATTAATATTTGAATGTTCAATAATTGACAATCATATGTGCTTCATATGGATCCATTTTTAGGATGATACATTTTAAATAGAAGATTTTCATTTTTTATACAAAAGTAAAATAAATTTATGAAAAATTAGTAATGAAAACCTACCGTGACATAAAAATCATAAACTGAAATAAATAAAACATTCATTCCACAACCTTTAATAGTTTACATGAATTCCCCATAGCCATACATGTAATCCATTTGTGTTTTTGACCTGATATTTGATCGAACACTTCATTGAAATAGGAGGAAGAGTATGAATAATCGAATACATCATCGCCCATTATTTATGATATAATTGTTCATGATATCTCAAATCATATGTACAAAACATAGAAGAAATAACTACCCCAAATATGAATTACCAACCCATGGTAATCATAATATATATATTGTGGATGATTTACAACTAAAATAAGGTTTGATTCATCTTCTATCTAATTTCCATGACATGATCGTGAGGATCCTCATCTTCGCCTCATAGAGTTCTAACATGAATGCTCTAACATGATGCCTCGATGATTTTTTATGAACAAATAAAACATGTAACATTCTCTTTCTCCATAGTTGACCCTTCTAATTCATTGATCTAATACCTCAGTCAATGTTTTTTTCACCTATTTATTAACATGATTCATCCATTTTTTGAAAAATTATTTCATGCTTCTTGTACTGCTTCAATCGAAAAAGAAATAAGTTGTATAGATTAATTCCACAATGAATCAGTCCATGAGTACTTAGAGTAGTTCAAAAATCATTTGAAAAATTGATCACCTAACAAAATACATTCCTAAATATTGATCTAATAATTTTCTGATGGGTTAGTTTATAGAGATTGAACATTAATTTAGGACATAGGTGGCACTTATCTCGATGAAAAAAATCATATTGTAGTAAGAGAAGTCATTCAAAATATGTCTATAAATATCATCAATTTTATAAAAGAGAAAGATTTCAGGTCAAAAAATAACTAGAGAATAAATCCATAGATCCAAAAAATGATCAACAAGATGTGTGAACATATAGGTATTTTCAAAAACTTATTGTGGATTCCAAATCCCCAACATCTGCTTCTTTGAAATATCTATTCTACGGACTGATAAATTATTTTGAATCTATGTCTCACTAGCTCATCAAGATTTCACATTTCCCTAGATACAAGATGAACCATCTAATTATTCTAGACCATTAATGATCAATATAACATATTCTCAACGGAACACAAAACCTCAAAATTTAGGCCAATCCATTAGAAACATGTACCAACCCCACTTTAATCCCTTCTCTTCTACCGTTAAGAGAATCTGGAGTTATGATAATCCTATTTTTTTTACCTCAATTAAATCCTCATTATCCAAACCAATTCCAATATGATCAAGGTGGAGGTAACTTCCAACAACCTTATCTTATTTCCCTCAACCTCAATGGAGAAATCCTTCTCTTTCTTCTCCTAGATTCCACTATCCTAATGAGCCTACCCATTTCCCAACCCAATAAAAAAACGTACCCAAAATCACAAATCAAGGCATTCCTAATATGAAGAATTCCTCTTCTTCAAAAAAACATTGGGAGTTTTCAATGATTAATCATACCTCCTAAACCCATTATAGCCTTAAAAACATTGAAACCCAAAATATTCAACATGCATCCCACCTCAGCTTGTGGTAAAACCCCATTCTTTATAACTCTTAGCTAAATTATTGATAACCCAAGGGTAATGTAAGTTCAATTTTACATTTATTGGAAAAGAAAGTATAATTATGACATGATGAATCCTAAAAATACCCTGTAAAGTTTTATCTATAATAAAATGAAAATAATATATCAGAAAAAGAATAGGAAGAGGCTCTCTCCCCTCCCTCCATTCCAATAAAAAACCAATTTTTTTTAAATTTATATATAAGATAAGGAAGTTATTGAATCCCATTCCAAAAATGCTCGACATGTTTGGAAATGATGAATTCCATAGCCCCGTCTTAGATTTCACTTGTCAAATTCCTATATATACCATGTTTCTTAATAAATTTTCCACCCATAAGTGGATTCTTTGGAACATTGAAAATGATTTTCCCAATTTTCCATTCCCTTGAAGTGAAATGTTCTTGAGAACTTTTTTGTTCCATGAATAATAACGATTTCCATATTTGAGAATGAATTCATTGACCTAGTATCCTCGAAATATGTCATCTAAATTTCCATATTCTCTAATATTCGTCAAGTTACATTGAACACAATAATTGATTTCATATAGTTATCTAATTGATGCACTACTAGTCCCATGGGAATATTTTTGGATGTCATTATCTCAGCCAATGATCATATCTTCCTAGATGATTTATATTTCCTTAATATGAATGGAGATACAACACCTTGTCAATATCCTATTATTATAGGAATTCCTTTCCTAATGAAAGAAGGAAAAAACTAATGTTCAAACATGCATCTTCTCTGTTTAATTTTGAGAATAACTAAATGATTTAATCATTTTTTAATAAATTTTATACCCATCAAAAGATCACTCATCATTCTCAATCAGTTCCTCTGAATGTCCCATTGAGTGTTTTTAAAGCCTAATACATCATGTTCTTGTTGATCTAATAACAAATAATTTTTTTAAATTTTCATCTTAATTAACAAAGTCATAAATGGGTACGTTTATTTTTCTATTAAAAATATTAACTCCCTTGATTTGAAGGATCATGAAAATTAATTGGAAACCCTTCTCACATAAAATATCCTCTGATACATCTTGGTTGGTAATGAGATAATTTAATTAGCTTTCTAACTGGATGATTCAAACAGATTATCCAACATTCATTATTTCATAACCATGATTCTATAAATTATTTAATATGTCTAGTGATCCTTAAATCAATGTTCTTACCTTGTCCCAATGGAAGTGATGGTTGTGATATTATATTCCACATTAATAAATTGATCCCTAGTGACGTAGAAATGGATAATTCATTTGGAAGCATTATTAATATTAATTATAATGAAAAATTTATTGAAGATCATGTCCCCTTTGATACCTTTTACTCTACCCGAGAATGTTATGAAATAAATGCATTTAAAACAACTGGGTAATCATTCCCTAATTTTGTGTTATATAAAACATACAATCATACAAAATCAAAATTGAATCATCTTATTAAATTTACCAGAATCATATACAATTACATCTTGGACATCATCTATCCTAAATTTGATGAGAAAAGGGAGGATACCTAAATTTGCTTTCAACCCCCATTGAATTTCAATCCCATTAATAATGAAGGGAAAAATATGGAAAATAAAAAATATAGGCATCCAAAAGGAGAATTAGTTTTTAGAAGTACAATGGAAATGATAAAAAATGGATTCCACTAATGGACTATGGGTAGTCCATTGGCACTGTCCAACCATAGAAAAATAGAAATTCATTAATTCATGGGAGGAAACCCATGTGTTTTTTAATTTTGTGACATTTTAAATAATTTTTAGTTTCCCATTAAATGAAAAATAAAAATTTCAAATTCCATTTAAAGAAATATGAATTTTAAAAAGAATTGAAATAGGTGAATCATTCAACATGAACTACATCTACCTCCACTGAAAAACCACTAGATGGTGATGAAAACCCACCAAATCCATACTAACGGGAACCTACTTCCCTATAACCACCTATCTGTCTCATCATCCATTACTTTCTCATTATCATACTATCCTTACATCATTATTATTCTTCTTCTTATCTTGTTATCATCTTTTTACTACTTTTGTCAATAAAGTTTTTTCGCACTTTTTTCTTTTGTGATGGTGTGTATTTAAAAAATAATAAATAACTTAAAATATTAAAAAACATTATTCTCAATTACTCACCAGTCAACATTAAAAAAATTTCCAACACTTTTTGGGAATCCAATAAAATGTTTTATCTCTTAGATTTTTTATTTTCATAATAACTATTGATAAAAAAAAATTCGGTTTATAAAAATAAATTTTTAATGAACGATTTTTAATTCAGAATGTTTTTTAGGAAACTATGATAAATAATAATATATTTTATTCTACTCAAACCTATAGATATCTTTTAATTTTATGTTAATTTCACTCCTTATTATGATTCTTTCATGTTAGGAAATTCAATCGTAATTTACTACTATTTTTTACGTTAATATAATAGAAGCATTTTCTAAACCATTGGGAGACTCATAATATCCAAATAGCCTCCCATTATTCTTATATTAATCCTCCATTTCAATTCTCCTTCAATCCTATGAATATATTTTTTGATAGCCACATTACATTAGAAAAATAATATCAATACAAACATCTACATATATTTTCATTGCATAATTTATTGAAATGTATGTATGGCATAATAGATTTTATTTTGGGTTCCTTTTCATTAGTTTTCAATGTGTTATCATTTGATTGTGCGAAAATTCATTTTTGTGTGGAGGATAGGTTTTAATTTAGTGTGTTTTGGGAAAATATTATTAATTATGTAAATTTTTTTTGTGTTTTTAAATGGCTTATAAAAAATAAAAAAAATGATTGGGTTTTGTGTTGGGAAAATAAAAAATTACTCTTCCTCAAACCTTGATGTAGTTATAACTGTAAATATTATCATCATTAAGAGATATAACACTGGTCCATAGATGAGTGTAATATCTATTTCTAGTTCTCCTTTTAACGAATAAAAATGAAAAAGAAAAAAGGAACACTTGTGACATCATTTATTATGTCGTTGATAAATGTTTTTATTTTGTAAAAATTTCATCTATTCCATTCTCACTCATTCCTATCATGAAACATAAAATCCTTGAAAATATGTGGTTTCATAATATTCCAAGTCTTATTTCAAAAATAGTTCATTTTATTCAATATTGGTGTTTTGCGCCAAATTTCAAATCTTTTGTTCATTATATTCTTATCATTGTATATTCCCAAAAAACCTTATAAAAATTCCACTTCATAATAATCAATATTTGTATAGGGAACTGAATATGAGATCAATTAATACATCTATGTTTTTCACATTTGGTTGGAAAATGAGTGATCCTACAAAAATAATTTGTTATAATCTTGAGAGAAGTAAGTAGATTGTGCCAACATTTTACATTTCTAAATTTTAGAATGGAAAATGAATTTTTTTAACAATATTCATGAATCATTTTTCAAAAATTTCTTTCTGTATGAGTTATCTAGTCTAGAACTCTACATTGGGGGAGAATTATTATTTGTTTGTGAGTTAAATTGAATTAGGTATCATTTTATATTTACGGTACATTAGGATATGAAAAAGCCTAAATGTGGAGGAGTTGATATTAAAAATTCATTCATGATTTTAAAATTTTCCCATTAGATTTTTGTCAACTAAAAATAAATAATATTGAATCAATGTTAATGATTTTATCATAAACATATAAGTATTGAATTTTTTGAGTTTATATAATTAAAATCATTTTAATGTGTATAAAATATATTCCACCAAAATTATCCATATTATTTTATTATAAAAATTTTCTGATCATGAGGATAATTAAAATATATCTTTATAATGGACCATTGGCCGATTCGAACATTTGAAGGGCCATATGGACTACAGAATAAGGCCCAATAAATAAGTTAGGAAATCAGAACCATCGAAGAGGATATAATTTCAGGGATCAATAATGAAGGATATTCTTTATGAAACTATAATTTTTTTCCTCCAAATGAATCATTGAAAAAATGTTCCATGCCAAAATAATACAATAAGTGGCCCATTTGATCCTTTAAATTCCATCCTATAATTTAGTCCGAGATATTAAGGAAGAATACAATCCCTAAAATTTCCCCTCATGTAGACAAAAAATAGAGATAATATTTTTCAATGTGAAATACATTATATTATAAGACAAATATGGAGAATACATTATTCAAATTGGATTTCATTTTACTATTCAAAATCCCATTCACATTGTGTACTTAGAAAAGAGTAAGTATCAAAATGGGCAGAAGAAATTTGTTTATTTAAATATACAAAACATTGGATCCAAAATTATAATGGTTCTAGATTGTTATTATAGATTTTAAACATTCATATCTAAAACTTTTATGAAATATATTGCTCCATATTTGATTGGATAAATTATCAAATTGGAAATTCATGTTGATTGGATGATTTGGAATGAACGCAGTCCCCCGCATTGGGCTATAAATTCATTCCCCTCTTCTCTGTGAATAAGGTTTCCATTTTAGAATATATAAGGGTACATTGGAATGACCAAATAATTTCTAACAGATATGTTTTACCATTCAGACTCATGTTTTCACTTGAGAGACCCTTCCTTCCCATATTTTCTTCATGTTCTTTTGTGTTCTTCTTCATTTGTAATCATATAATTTGTTTTCAAACTTTTAAAATTTGAAGTCATATTTATTTTGTACATCTCATATTATCTCCACCTTATATTTTGTAATATTAATATATTTAAATTTTTTTATATCTAGAAAAATAAATAATTTTTTTTTTCAAATTAAATCAAATATATTTGTTTGATTATATTCACTTTCATTGTGTGTGTTTTGTGCACTACATATCCCCATTTTTTATTACATTTTTTAAATAACCATATAAATTCAAATCACATTATTAACCACCCAAATATATGAATAAATATGGAATTTGTGAAAGTCCTAATTTGGGTATGTTAATTGAATGGGGGATTTTTCTTAATGAATATTCATTATCTTATCAGTGTGTATGATATACATAAAATTTCATGTTTTAATGGAATGGTTTTTTAATGTGTGGATTATAGGGATTGTTAAAAAATAAAATAAACTACCCTAAATAAAAATTGATTGATATTAGAACCCTATATTATGTTGAGCCTAATATTAAACCCTACACACTTGGGAATTAATATCAAAACCATATTGAGATGTGGTTATCAATTTAATGAAATATAATGAAAAGATCAGTGATATCAAAATAATAAATCCCAATTAATGAACATACCAAAAATATTTATCAAATGATTAATTAAATATTCATTAATTAATTCTTTCATTTATTCTCTAAAACCCCCAATAAAAGACAATCAATTAAAAATTATCGATTATGGAAAATTTTATCATCGTTGAGGATTCAACCGAAGCTCTTATATACACATTAGCATATCACTTTATATTTTAACAGTTTATTAGTGATAATCAGCCAAGATTATAGTACACCATATAAAATTAAACATGGTTAATTAAAAAGGCTAAATATATAAATAAAATTAATGGAATGAAAACCCTTACAATTATTAAAACATTTCAATCAATATCTCATGTAATTGAGGAAATAAAAGGATAAATAAATATCATGGTCCATGATTTATTCAAGATATAATATATAAATAAATTGTATAAATACATTATAAATTGATGTATAATCAATATATGATAGATTATTGAAAGAAACCATATTGAGATGGATTATCTTAACAACAATCGTATCATTGATATGAGAAATAATTAATGAAAAAATTATGAGTAATTATTATAAAAAAAGAAAAAGTAATTTCAAAAGAATAATAATAAAATAATTGGTCATTTCACACAATATATTTACAAATAATATTTAATAATGTATACCTATATCTCAACAAATTAAAATTTTGTTAGAAAAATATTTCATTGATTATAAAATAATAAACCTATATTGAATTTTTAAATTTGAAAAAAATGAAGTGTTATTAAACTATCATTACCCCATTTATTGTATTTATTCTAATAAATTATTTAGTTAAACAATTAGTTATGTTCACACCTTGAGTTTTGAGAACATTAAGATAATGAAACCAAATAATCATTTCTAGGATTACCATTATAAAATGTGAAATTGTTCCTTCAGCTCCATAATACTAATAATGAAGTAATTTTTCATTTTATAATTTAAATATAATTTTATAACAATACATGAATGAATTATAAAATAATCATATCACATATCTTCATGGTAGTGGTAATCAGAATGTATTCGTGAATCGAGTTATCATTTCCCAACAGATTGTACTTCGCACAATTTCAATTAATATTATCTTTTCAAAAATTATATCATTTTTTTGGGATTATTGTTTATATTCATTAAATTGATCATAACCTCTGTAAATAAATGCTGTGATGAGAAATTAAATACATCAGTTCACAAGGTGGTAGTTCCCACTAATGCGAGAATGCTGGTTTTATTTACCATTTAATAGAACGTGAAGATAAATATATTAATGAAACTAACATACTCATATCTCAGTATATGGTTGATATGATGTAATTATAATATAAAAATTATGATATACATAAAGGATTTAATATAATATGCAATGTTAAATAACTCTGTTGTGATGAATACATCTTCATTATTGAAATGCTTTTGTATTTCCCTATAATGGCCTAATGGACGAATTTTAATGATGAAAAAACCTGAATAATGATTTAAATCAAGGCAATGTTTTTTATGTTTTTTTAGGATAATTATATCATTTTATGAGAATATAATATGATGTTTGTTGTTCTTTTATAACTGATGTGAGGGGAATCCTTGTACCTAAATAAATTATAATAATATTATAAAATAATCATCATGAAGAATTTACCTAAAATTGATTAATAATAAATATATTAAAAGGATGAGTCAAAATAATATCATCAATTAAAATTTAAAAAATGTTTTTTTGTTATTTTATCCCACTTCTATTTGTTTTATCCCATGGTTTAACCTTTTAATGAATATCCTGATACAAATGTTTTTACTTTTTTAGGGTCATACAAGTTATTAAAAAATTCAATGTAACCCATAAGTGGAAGATTGATAAGAAATTAAAATATATTAATTTTTTTCCAATATAAATATTAGATAGATTACAAATAAATTATATATATTTTTAAAATTCATGGATTACCATAAATCAAAAACGAAATACTAATCTATAAATTGTGAATATCATGTACATGATGTGCCTATGTCATGAATAAAAATTCTGTCGATGATCTATAATCATTTAATGTATCGAATTCATCAATAAATAAAAAAATTATTAATTTAATGAATCAAAATCAATTATTAAGATAACTATTTAGTAAAATTGTAGACTATTTATTGTCAATGAAATAATTGATTATAGATATTCAAATCCTAAATGGGATATTATGTAATTTTGGATTACATATAATAGAATAGAAGAAGTTATTAATAAAATATATATATAAAAATTCAATATTTTAGAATATTAGAAAGTGTCTTCATAATTTCACTCATCCAATCAGATATAGGCATGTGTAAGATGACTTTGGAATCCTGATTTCAAATTTATGTCCTTGTTCCACCGATATTTCCCATACCATGGTGACAACATTTTTTCTTGGATTCCATTCATTAGGAAAAAATATAATTTTTACCTAATAAAAAAATTCATTCTCATTTAAAATATGGAATCCATTTTATTAAATTAAATCACTATAATTAGATGAAGTATTGTTTAAAAAGCACAAGCGATGTTGAGAATTTGTTTTCTAAAAAATATAATTTTCATTTATAAACATGTATTTATAACAATAATAATAATGTGGATTATAATTTCATAATTTAATATTGTATAATTAAAAGGAATTAATGTAATTATAATATCATTTAAAAACACAATTTTTTTTAAATACAATAATTAAAAATAGTGTTTTTTATTAAATTTTCATTTGGTCACAATATATTTTAAAATTAGACATTATTAAAAAAATCCTAAAATCTATCCTTAATATAATTATAAAATGATGATTTTAAATAGGGTATAATTTACAAACTTACTTGGGTTTACCCACACTATTAGCCAATCCTTCTCGAAAATAGTCCTCATGTGATCCTCTATATATAATAAAAATACTGGAAAAATAACACACAAATCTACATCTAATATGATATGAAAATCTTACATTATCTCCAATAATATTGAACACCTCCACCATGATCCTAAAACTCCGTATGAGTTACGTTTCTTTTATATAATACACATAGCCACCTACAAATCCACCACATCAATTACTTAACCATGATGAAGGAATAGTTTTTTCATTTAAATTGATGCTCACATAAAATAGTGATAAAAATTGTATTAGTCCTCCCAAAAATATGGTCCAACCATCTATAATCATATTATATGTATTCAACACACATTATATCATCCCTATCTAAATTATTACTATTTGTATAAGAATAAAAAAATCCCAATATAAACTAAAATTGAAAAAGAAAGGAAAACAGAAAACTAAAGGTTATAGACTGAACCCTGAGGTATATCTACTTACACACATTCTATATCCAGAGGAAATATTATATCTAGACCATACAACCACAACATCATTTTCATCTTCTTTGACATGAAGAGGAATCAATTTCCACTATAATGATATGAATAGAAATTGTATTCTAGAATATCATCCTAGGAATCTAAATGATGAATCTCATATTTTAGTCACTTGGAATCTAATTTATGATCTTAAATAGAGACATGGACTCCTGGTCATCCTCTAATGTATACTACACAGTCCATAAATTTCTTAGTACCAAATGGTAAATAAAAAAATCATCACTTCAATGGGAAATCTGATCATTCTAATATAAAAAGTCATCATATATGAGCAAAATTGTCTCTATGGTCTAATAACCCTAGATAGGTAGAAAATCTAATCTACATAGGATAGACTCATCTGACGTTCCATTATCTCCAGATCACTTCCACAGAATATCTTACCTTCCAAAATATGAGGTAAACAATGTATTTAAGTGGCACAATTCCAAGTCCATTATTATTCAAATGGTCTCATGTCACATCAATCCAAATGAAAAATACCCAAAAAACTATAAGACAACTTTCTCATGAACTAGGGTCTACTAACACTAAGACCCACAAACAGAAACAACTTAGATTGAAATCAAGCATCTCATACGTTAAAAATCATGGGCAACACTCCATTCTTTCTAAATCCTAATACCTTGAAAGAAGCTCTATAAGGGGTTCCTCTAGGACAACGAAACCTCATGCCAAAAACACCCAAATAAACCACATATTATACCATGGATCACATTCCAAAGTCCAAATTCCCATAAGTGAAACATCATGTAACACCACCATGAAGGGAAACCTCATAGACATGTCCCTAAAATCAATCTCAAACCATACTCAATAGTACAGATATAAATTTGATATCCAAAAACATTATCCCACCATGTCGAATTCTACATTACTCGACCACGAGAAACTGGATCCAAACACTATGAATCTAATGTAATAATATCATATAATAAAACAATTATCATGCATATTGAAAAAAATACATGGAACCTCAATCATTCCAATATACTATCCTCCAACCTATTGTGGTCAATAAGTAGACAACCCTCACATAGGCCTCACAAAAAAACTTATCCCATGGAGGATCCTAAAACAGATTCCCGGAAATAGTTCTATAAATAATATTTGCGACCAAAAAACATTAATAAGACCTATAAACCCTAAAATGATTCTTGCAATGAGATCTACTAGAAAAATTTATTAAAATGGACTACTCACAATCCCAATTCTGAATCTGATTTCGAAATACATCCAACACCCCATTACAGAAAATTTTACATTGCATACATGTCTTACTGCAAAAAATGTTTTCTAAAAGGCGTGACTTGGTAAATACATATACATGGATAGGGAACACCCATGATCTACCCATGTTCTAGTAAATGGATAAGGTATACATGGAATCTATTTGTGTATCACTACTCATCCCAACCCACATCACATGGGGTGTCACCCCAAATACCCATCCACATAGCCATGTACAACTACAAAATTTGTAATACCGTTACATGATTTGTAGTTATAATATTTCCAACTACCATGTACTTTACTACATATTCATTTACCAATTCATGGGATGTACCTTTGGCACATGATGTATAGTCACAAAAAACAAATACCCAACTACCCAACTTGTTTGTAATTAATGTATAAGACATGTACTTCGGAAAAATTTCATCTTCCAAAAATTATGAATAGCACTATATGTGTTATTATCAAGACACATGCAATAAAATCATGATTTTTAAATATGATAGCCCTTTAGATCCTTCTGAAACATCAAATTATACCTTAAAAATTCTAGATCAACCTTTTATGGGTCACCAAAAATTAGTATACTATATTAATACAATAAAATATAATCTATGTATTTTATTGAAATAACTAAAAGGGCATGCATTCCAGTTTGAACCACCGATGCTTTGTTCTGATCTTTGATTTTCACATACGACACTATGATCTGGCTACTCCCAAGCACCATAATGACAAAACATTATCTCACTCTTTATTTTATTCTCCATTAATACCTCTTGACTGAAATCACCAAAGGGTGGGATATACATCACACATAAAATTAGGAAATTTAATAAAAATGAAAAATATGAAAAGAATGAAAAAATGTTCAATGAATAGAGTCAATAAGAAGGGTGTCTATTATAGCCAGGATGGATGATACTATGTTACAGGTCACTATAGAACCCTATACCATTGGAGAATCAAACGTTATTTTAGAATTATAATTGAATTCTCAAAAAAGAATATATCACCAAACAAGCACACATGAATTGATAATATTTAATTCATTAGATATTATAAATTCTTCTAACATTCAAATGTTACAAAATTAATCCAAAAAATATCCTTGTTTAAGAACCCAATTCTATGACCTAAATGGTGGTTATTAAAAATTATCAGATATCGTGATTGTAGAAGTTTACATTCCTCTTTAAAACTGACTCATAGGGAAAAAAAACCTTTCTCATATGATTCTCATTAACTTTCACGATGTGATTCAAGAAAATCTTCCAACTAGAAACTCTTACCAACCCTAGAAAAGTATTAATGTTCTACCAGCTACAATGATTCACCATAATGACAAGAACATTGAACACAATTATGACAGTATACTAATTAGACTCACAGTACCTATGCCTCTAACTGAAATCAGGACATTAAACCATGACTGATATCATTCTCACCACCATAGAAATATCCTTATCATATCCCATTTACTAACACAAAAATTCATTGATAATCATTGTTACATTATAGAAGAAAATTAATAAGAATGAGCGTATTAATGTAAATAAAGCTATAATATAATAAACCAACCACATCCCATTTTCATAATACTAAGAACACTATCCCCAATAACAAATGATATTTATATAATGAGAGCCACAACCCATTAAGCACTGTGGTGGACTCCCCACCAGATTGTTTCTCTAAGACTGCTATAGGATGACCAAACACATAAAAAATTAGTACTATACCAAACCGTCATGAACATACCTCCACTCAATTGGTATTTCTCTAAAAAGTCATGGAGACTACTAGTCACCTTCCATTGGTTAAACGATTTTCTAGAAACCCCTTATAAAAAATCAATCTAAAACAAACCATGACCTAACAAACCAATAATAATAGCTGTAAAAAACTAACAATGATCCTCACATAGGCCTATTCGAAAAAAGTAGAGCACTATTATATGTTCGCTTCAAACTAGTGTGTCTCCCTCATGTGGTAATTCACCTCACAACCACCCTCCAAAAAGTATTAGATCAAAAAACACAATATCCAAACCATTATCTCACTATTTTACCCATTTTGAAATGAGGAATTATGAAATTCATGCATCTAATCTATATATCCCTCTCTATAGATCAATAAAATCATCCAGGAAAGCAATATCCAACCCATCCCTTCACATCAAATCTATAAAAATCTCAAGACACTCTATAGTACATCCTATGGACACTAAAACCTTTGTGAAACTCCATACCTATCAAATATTTCCCTAGTATACATTACATAATCGATCCTACCACACCAACATAGTATCTCTAATATTTAGTTAACCCATGAGAGTTAAAATGCATTAGGATATCCATACGAACTATCATCATAAGAATGATAGCCATATTTTTGTTGAGTAGAATTCGATAAAATAATTATATGAGAGTACACCATATATATTGTTGTTGTTAAATTAAACTATTAAACCCATATAATGTATAACATCAAAATAGATAGGAAAATATTTTGAGGATCATGTACTCTTATCTTGATATAAGAGCATAAGTATCATACAAATATGGAATGAGATAAAAAATCATAAATATCTAAATCCACAAATACAAGTGCACTACTCGAGGTGAATATCACACAATTATAACCAAAAAATCACAAACAACAATCCAAAAATCTAAGAAATCTAGAATTCATACTGGTACATGAGTTCATGAATAAATTTCTTGCTATACCAAAATAGTTTTAAAATATTCCTATATCTCCAATATTAATACTCATAAAAATAGTGAGACAAATAACATAATTCAATCATAGCATTTTCTATTATCTAGCCTATGTCGACTGAACCCCTAACCTTATAAATCTAAAAAAAGGAATACTTCACAACTACCCTTATGTTAGAGGATGTTTATTAATGAAAAGGGACAAAATATATAAAATGGTGTTACTATATCCACAAAATAGATTGAAATAGTAGAATAAATAAATCACAAAACATACACATCCGCTTGAATTTGAATGATAATAAATATATAAAAGCGAAAGAAGAAATAATATATAGAATTAATATTATAGAATAAAATACCTTCAATATGGACACTAGAATCACAATAGGATAACCCAATGGAGTGTAGAAATAAATGAAAATAAAAAAAATGTTCTACTACAACATAATGAAGAAAATTTATCTAGTCACCATGAATAATGAATAAATTCATTATGAACATCAGACTCCACATAAAAGTCTAGGCTCAATAAGAAATCATTGGGCCTCCTCCCAATATATCATATCATGTTCACAACCTAAAAGAGTATATAAGGACTGTATGTACATCGAGGTGCGTGTAGAACTAATGAGAAACAAATATTTTTAGAGCACCACAAATTGTGGAAATAATATTTATTATGAGAATATGTTCTCAAAACATGCATTATCTATAGTATATCTGAATGAGGCATAAATGAATAAGAAAAAAAGTAAAAAATTCCTAAATAATGGACAAATTGTAATCAACATGTACAATCCTAATTTCCATGGAAAATATACCCCCTCTCTGGCCCTATAAATATGAATTATAATACATTTTTTTTGAAAAAAACATCAGGCATGCCCACTTGGTCATGAATGTTATCCATAGTCAACCTCAATGATAGGAGCCAAATATGGACTATAAGATATCATCACTGAATTATTATATAATGAAGCACATATATCATGATTTTAAATACAAAGTTTTGTAATCAATTTTTCATGACCCGGTTTCACCAAAAGGAGGGATGGGTCAGCGGATTTCCAGGCCCTTCATTCTCCAAGTTGGAGGAGAGATAATGACCCCCGAAACCCGCCTTCAATAGGTCCCGGAGTGGCAACCAATGCCAAGGGTATATAATCACTCACTAAATGGAAGGCATTTCCCTTATTCTTTTAATATGATTGGGAGATAAGATGTTAAATCCCAACAATGACAAATGAGGAAAGTAAAAGTTAAGCCAAGAACCATTCACAATGAATTTTACAAAAGTAAAATCCACAATGTACAAAGTGACTACAAGGGTAATGTACCAAATAACGAAAAACAGCAACTGCAACTGTCCCAAAGTTCTGAGCTAGTATAGTCCTGCGTGATCCCTGAAGTCTTCCTAGAAACATGAAAGTTGTTTTATGTACCTTGGGTGAGAATACAAGTACACTCATAAGGAAAAACCAAAGACTCTCGTGCACAAGTGGGGGAACGTGCTAAAGTCCCGTGAGAAGCAAACAACCAACACTACTAAGGAGTTCATCCATCCCACTCATCGGCCACACTAACCAAATAACACAAGAAAGTAATATATATTATAAGAGCACATCGATGTTTGGGTACCCAGTGCCACTGTCCCACTGGTTATTAAAGATATCCTACACATCGAACCAATCCTTCCATTCTCACCATAGTCCCACTGCCACACCCCGCCCATACACACCTGGGCCATATCCCCACGCAGTCCCACTGCCCAACCCTGCCCGCAAACACTTGGGCCACAACTGTCACACATTACCACGCCTACAAACACCTAGGCCAGAACAACCACCGCCGTGCCCAAAGACACCTGGGCTGGAAGATCCACTGCCATGCCTAAAGACACCTGGGCCTCATCCTGAAGAATCTTGGGAAACCACCTGCCCGCACATACCTGGGCTAACCACCACACAACCCTGCCCAAAGGATCATGGGATAATAATGGACTTCCGGCCATCACAGCCTGCCTGAAGATACTTGGGCTATCAGGGAAAGGGATCATAAAGGAGATAATAACCAGCCACTAATTGAAATGTTGGGAAAAACACCCTCCCCAGTGAAATGAGGGTGTCTGGCACTATGTGCTCATCTTGGGTGGGTCACGAATAAGAAACAAAAAAACTACAAGTATATATATACGTAAAAAGCACTCTCCCACGTTTTGGTTTTCCTTTATCCAGCAAAAGGAACACAAACAACACTCAAGTTCGAGTCACAAATCACACCCAACAAAACCCATTTGTCCCATTTGATTTCATGTTTAGTAATGATGTTTAACGAGTTTCTGCACCTACATGGGCAACTAGTAAGCAAAAGCATAAGTCCATGAAAGCAAACAGTCAAGTATTAACAACAACATCCACAACCGGTTCTCTTGTAAGTCCATAACAACCAACGAGAACCCCATGATATAGCCCCATGTCCAATATCTGGGAGCCAATAGGTTTCTCAACGACATAGAATCCCATCATAATCCGCGATATAAACAAGATATCCAACTGGTCTAAAAATTCAGAACCACTGAATCCTTATCAATAGGGGATCCCATCCCCATCTACATCACCCAAAAAATGGTCCGGGAAGGAAAAAAAACCAAACCACCACCACCAACACAAAGCAGGACCATACCAAAATTGTCAGATTTATAAGATTTGACACAATCCATGACTTCAATTTCTGTGTGCTTTAACCGGGGTTTTCAAAAAAAGTATTGATCCTGGTGCATGAATTTATTTTTCCAGATATACATAATTAACCAAATTCCATTAAACATAAAGGGTTAAAAAATACAATCCTTTTAAACATTACCCGAGGTATGGGTTCATTAGTGCACGGTGAAAAGACCACAATGGCCATGATTTTTAGTAGGTGTAAGCCCGCACAATTCAGAAAAGAAGATCATAAAATAAAGTAGCATCATCGATCATAGACCCTCCTTTAGTCTTTATAGAACCCTTTATTATCTTTATTTAGGTTTCGTTCATCCAATTCTATAGAAACAAAATCATGCACACCCCGCATGATACACAAGGGAGAGACGAAGTAGAAATTCCCTACTTGTGAATCAACGATTGACGCTAATCTTGGGTGTGGAACACTACGGATAGCGATGCGGATCGTCTGAATAAAAAGTGGATCGTCTGAATGAAAACCGGATTGTCTGAATGAAGGGTACATCTAGAACAGGGTGATCTAGAAAAGAATCCAAGGAGTACCATTTTTTTATAAAGGTCGGGGACTATTGAGATAAGAACAAAAAACCGCGTAAGGAGCAGAGTCATGGGTCGACCACGTGGCCCCACACGCCATTAAAGGGTCGGGCAGTTTAAACCGATGCACACACCATGTTAATTCATTAAATATTTAATTAAACGACATTTATGGACATTACTGGACTTTAAAACAATCATAAAGGGGTCAAAATAGGGTTTAAAATCCAATTTTCACAAAAAGGAGAACTACTGGAAAAACCCCATGGGGGTAGGAGAGAGCCAATGATAGCTGAGAGATACCGGTGGCTGTAGCCTACCGATAGCCGAGCTACCAGTAGGCTGCAGCCACATGTAGGATGTAAACATTGGTAGACCAAGCTACCAGTAGACAGAGCTACTGGTAGGTTGCGGCTACCGGTAGACCGAGCTACCGGTAGACAGAGCTACTGGTAGGTTGTGGCTATATGTACACAGATCTACTGGTAGACAGATCTACCCGTAGTCTGTGGCTCCAGGTAGACCGAGCTACGGGTAGGCCTACTACCAATAGGCTTCGACAACCGGTAGGCCTACCATTAAGGTCATACTTCACCAAGGTTCCCAGAATACCCAGAACACCGAACATCAGATTTTCATAACGTAATGGACCCCTAGAAACCCTGGCCATTACATCAGATACCTCTCAACCGATTCTCATTCTCGAGAATCAAAACAAACTAGAAACAAAGATAGGGTCTGAACAACCACCTTGAAATATTCCTCTCATGAGTGAACCTCATTGTTAACTAAGAACACCTTCCTGTCAAGAACCAAGCAATATACCATGCCAACTGCCCAGGCATGTGAGTTGGGGAGTCTCCTTCCCCCATGTCATGATATTATCCGCTTTGGGTGGCACTGACTATCCTGCATGGGTTTAATCACATCCACCTTAATGCGTATTGATTAGGGGATGGGTCCTCCCCTCCCTGTAGCCAGGACATTCACAGACATTCATAGGAAAGAAAACCGCATATTTCATAGCCATCAAGAAAAACAATTCTACCACAATAGGTAAAACAAAACATCACAAAACTCAAAACAACTCTGTGTACTGGGCATGCATCTGTGATTCCATGTCGCACGTACTCTCTTCAATCCCACCATGTCTCCACAACACACGAACCAAAGGGATGGTTTTCCCACAAAGCACCATCTCCTTGCGATCCTCGATCATCACTGGTCTCTCCACAAAAGTCATGTCGTCCTCGATGTCCAGCTCTCCCCATACGAAGACATTTGAATCATCGTGCAGATACCGATGGAGTTGGGACACATGGAAGAAATCTGGTTTCCTCAGTATCGGAGGTGGTAATGCTAGTTGATAAGCCACTTCGCCGACCCGCCACAACACTTCGAAGGGTCTGATGAACCTTGGAGAAATCTTACTCACTTTGCCAAACCTCTGTTGTCCACGTCGAGGGGATACCTTCATGAACACATGGTCTCCAACCTCAAACTCCAAGGGCCTCCTCCTGTTATTAGCATACGACTTCTGTTGGTCCGGGGCCACCTTCAACCTTTCCTGTATAAGTTGATCCTTCTCCATTGTGCTCTGCACCACCTCCGGGCCAAGGATACCCGCCTCTCTAACTTAGGTCCAACACATAGGTGAGCGGCATAGCCTCCTTTACAAGGCTTCAAATAGTTACATACCAATGGTAGAGTGATAGCTAATATTGTAGGCGAACTCTACCTAGGCAAAGTATCGCACCCATGATCCTCCTCAGTCCAGAACGCATGCCCGCTACATATTTTCAATGTTCTAGATGGTGCGCTCTATCTACCCATCTGTCTGGGGATGGAAAGCGGTGCTATGATGTAACTGGGTGCCAGAAGCATGATGGAATTCTCTCTATACTAATTAGGTAAACTGTGCATCCCTATCCGAGACTATGGACCTCAGAACTCCGTGCAACCGCACCACCTCATCCACGTACCTTCATGCCACAACATCCACTTCACTCAACTACTTGATCATTAGAAAGTGTGCTGATTTGGTCAATCGGTCCACTACCACCCAGATGGCGTCGTATCCCTCTTGGAAATTGGGTAGTCCCGTGACAAAATCCCTCGAGATGTCATCCCACTTCCACTCAGGGACATCTAGAGACTGCAGTAGGCTGCCTGGAACTCGGTGTTCAACCTTCACTTGCTGACACACTATGCACTTGGCCACAAACTCTTCCACTACTCGCTTCACTCCAGGCCACCAAAACTATCTCTTCAGTCCCTGGTACATCTTGGAAACTAATGGGTGTACCGCTAGGGGTGAGTTGTGGAACTCACTAAGAACCTTGTCGCGCATCACTTCTGGAACAAACAACCTTCCCTTGAATTGCATACGGTTATGACCATCCTCTGTCCACCCTTACAGAGTATTCCTCTGGTCAACTCAGTCACACATCTCATCGCACTCCGGGTCTCCCCACTGAGACTCCTCCACTTTCTGAAACAGAGACGACTTCACCACCATCTGATACAGGCAACCTCTACCGCTATCCATCCTCGTATCTAGGTGTAAGGAAACCAACTCCTCCATTGCCTTACATGTGTCTGTCGACTCTCAGACTGCATCCTTCAGTGATCTCATGCTCAGGGCATCGGCTAATACATTCCCCTTCCTTGAAGTATAGGAGATCTCAATGTTGTAATCCTAGAGGAACTCTATCCACCATCACTGCCGTAAGTTTAGGTCCCACTTGGAGAAGATATAGCCCAAGATTTTGTGATCTGTGAAAACCACAAAGCGTTCTCCGATGAGATAGTACCACCATAACTTTAGTGAAAAAATGACCGTTATAATCTCCCCGTCGTGGGTGGCATAATTACGCTCATGAGGGTGTAGCTGTCTAGACCCATAAGAGATAACCCCTTGTGGCTGCATCGACACACATCCTAGGCCCTACCCTGAAACATCACAGAACACCTCATATGCTACCCCTTCTTTTGGTAATCTCATCATTGGGGCACTAACCAACTTCTCTTTCAGATAGCTAAAGGCTGCCTCACACTTATCACTCCACACAAAAACCTGATTCTTCTTAGTCAAGGCCGTCAAAGGGGCTGCAACTCCGGAGAAGTTGGGTATAAACCTCCGATAGTAACCTTGCAGCCCGAGGAAACTACGGACCACAACCACCTTCTTGGGTGCTTTCCAAGAAACAACTGCCTCAACCATTGATGGGTCCACCGCTACCCACCACTTGAACACCACGGGTCTGAGGAAGTGCACTTCTAGTGTACAGAACATGCATTTTGACAACTTACCATAGAGCTGGTGCTATCAAAGGACCTCCAAAACTGTCCTCAAGTGCTTCGCATGGTCCTCCACTGATCTCAAATAGTTTAGGATGTCGTCGATGAACACAACTACGAAAAGATCCAGGTACTCTCATAAGATGGAGTTCATAAGCCCCATGAACACAGTCGGGGTGTTCGTAACACCGAAGGGCATGACTACGAACTTGAATTGTCCATATCTGCACCTGAAAGCCATCTTTGGGATGTCACTCTCCTTTACCCTCAACTGGTGATACCCAGACTGTAGGTAGATCTTTGAGAACCACTATGCCCCTTTCAGCAGGTCGAAAAGTTTGTCTATCCTCAGAAGAGGATATCGATTCTTGATCGTCACCTGATTCAGCCTCCTGTAATCTATGCACAATTTGAGCCCACCATCTTCCTTCTTTGCAAACAAGACTGGAGCAACCCATGGTGACGCACTCGGTCAAATATAACCCCTCTTCATCAAATCTTCAATCTCAATCTGCAACTCCTGTAGCTCCGAAGGTTCCATCCGGTAAGGAGCCATCGAGATCGGCCAAGCACCAGGTTGCAAGTCCATCCCAAAATTGATATCCAGTCGAGGGGGTAGAGTTGTCACCTCCATAGGATAGACGTCCATAAACTCACGGACAATCTCTGGAACCTCAACTATTTCATCATCTACTGACTCTACTGATAGCTTAGCTAGCATGGAGAGAGGGGGTTCCTCTCTCCTGCTTCCCTTCGGACTGCTTCGCTCTCTTGTGAAGGTAACAGGCCGTCCACCCAAGTCTAAGAACACAACCCTTCCTAAGAATCATTCGATGATGGTACACACAGAGAAGAGCCAGGCGATGCCTAGGATGAAATCTTATGGTTGAATCAAAGCAGAAGAAGATCCATGACCGACTGATGTGGCCCTATCATCAGTCTGCATCCTCGACAAACATATAACAAGTCGGCTTGACCTCCAACTAGTGTGCTCAGCACCAGGGCCACTGGATGTCTCTCGAAATCTATACCCAAAGCACAGGCTATACTAGGTGCGGAAAAGGAGTGCGAAGCTCCGGTATCGAACAAGGCATAAGAAGCTGTTCTAAACAAACTGATCGTACATCGAACAACTTCAGGCCCTACTGGAACTGCTACCTCCACGGCGTGCAACTATCCACGCCTAGATTCTCTATCCCTTAGATATCTTCCACCTCCCCAACCACACCCTGGTCGAGGTTCCTGAGAAGCACCCTGAGGATGGCCTCCTCCTGCAACATCTTCCCTCAGTGGAGTGGGAGCTCGTTGTCCCTGCTGTTGTTGCTTCTAGTAAGGCCTAGCTGGAAGCTGCTGTTGGGGCAGGTGTTGGGGTTGTCCACCACCTCTGTACTATACCCAGTCTGGGCACTAACTCCAGAGATGTCCATGGCTCCCACAAATGAAGCACCGATGTCCTGGGCCTGGAGGAAAAGGGCGAGGACCAGGGGACCAAAACTGAAACTGCTACGGCCTGCTCCCTGCTGGTCGGAAGTTGGAGGGTCTTGACGCTAGAGGCCTAGTGCTGACGGCCTTCCCCTTCGATAGTCCCAGATGGATCCCCTCTCGTGACACACCTCCCTGAGTATGCATCCTCTCCACCACTTCTTCCTTCTTCCGGACCTCCAAGTACATCATGAGGGAAAAGGGGGTAATATCATACTGGAGGGAGGGTCAGAGTGCCTCCTCTAAATGTTTTTCCTAAGAATCCTCATCGGGGAAGAGGTCCAAAAAAACGTAGGAGGTCCTTGAACTTGATTCCCAACTCCCTCACTGACATACTCCTCTGCTAGAGGCAGAGTAGATTCTGTCTCTTTTCCGCCTTCATTGTCGAAGAGAGGAATTCTGCCCAGAACTCCTTCTCGAAATCAGCCAATGCCACCTCAGCCTCTCTCTTCTCCCCCAGGTAAAGCTTCCCCCACTGACGTGCTGCTCCCCACTTCTGGATGACGGCCAGATGAACTGATTACTTGGTCGGGGCCCGAATTAGGCCGAACGCTATCACTATCTTTTCTTGACAGCCTTCCTTCTTCACGTCAGAGGTGCTACCCTCATACTTCTCGAGGGTCTATAGCTGGAAGGCCCAAAGAGTTTCTACCACTGGTAATCCTCTTCTTCTTGATAATCTCTCTAACGATCGGCCAAGGTATTATCCGGGGCCTTGATCACCTGTACCACACGTGGTCGCCTTCCAGGTGCCATAACGTCTTGGTAAACAGAGAATGCCTTAGCGCATGTAGTGCAGAATACTGTTCTTAAAAAAATTCTTAATATTCTTTTTGATTTCAATTCCCAAAACACCCATGAAACATGAGAACAAAATTCATTATGATCCTTTTACCATTCCTCGGGCCTCTACCCTGCAATCAGCATGGCCTCACATAGTCATTTGGTAGGTCCGGAGTCCTTGCTTCAGATCACGGGGGGCCCTAAAATCCGATGTCCTAGCTAGTTTCCCTGGCCTAATTCACACACCAAGGTCACCCAACACCGTTTCCCTACCATCCCATGAAATCCTCACTGTGACTAACTCTAGACTCTTTCCTATCTCTCAACCATATCTCTGGTACCTTTCTATCACGACCCGCCTTCACAAAAAGGAGGGAAGGGTGAGAAGATTGCCAGGCCCTTCATTCTCCAAGTTGGAGGAGAGATAATGACCCCCGAAACCTGCCTTCCATAGGTTCCAGAGTGGCGACCAGCACCAAGGGTATAGAATCACTCACAAAAATGGAAGGAATTCCCCTTATTCTTTTAATACGATCGGGAGATAAAATGGTAAATCCCAACAACAGCAAAAGTGGAAAGTAAATGTAAATCCAAGAACCATTCCCAATGAAAGTTACAAAAGTAAAATCCACAAAGTACAAAGTGACTACAAGGGTAAAGTACCAAAGAAAGAAAAACAGCAACTGAAACTGCCCCATCGGTCCGAGCAAGTATGGTGACGTGTAATCCCTAAAGTCCTCTTGGAAACCTGAAAGCAGTTTTATATACATACAGTGAGCATACAAGTACACTCAGTAAGGAAAACCAAAGACTCTCATGCACAAGTGGGGGAACGTTCTAATGTCCCATGAGAAGCATACAACCAACACTATCAAAGAGTTTATCCTTCCCACTCACCAGCCACAGTCAACAAATAATGCAAGCAAGTAATATATATAATAAGAGAACATCGATGTTTGGGTACCCCGCGCATCTTTCCCTCTGGTTATTGAAGACATCCTATGCATCAAACCAATCCCACCATTCTCACAGCAGTCCCACTACCACAGCCCGCCCCACCACACCTGGGCCATATCCCCACGTAGTGCCACTGCCCAACCCCGCCCGCAAAAACCTGGGCCACAACTGTCACACGTAACCACGCCTGCAAACACCTAGGCTAGAACAACCACTGCCACGCCTAAAGACACCTAGGCTAGAAGATCCACTACCACACCCAAAGACACCTAGGCCTCATCCCAAAGACACTTGGGAAACCACCTGCCCTCACACACCATGGCTAACTACCACACAACACTACACGAAGGTTATTGGGCTAATAATGGAATTCAGGCCATCACAGACTACACTAAGAGGCTTGGGATATCTGTGAAAGGGAGCAGAAAGCAGCTAATAACCGGCCACTAATAGAAGTTTTAGGAAAAACACAATCCCCCATGAAATGGGGGTGTTCGCCACTAAGTGCTTTCCTTGGGTGGGGTGCGAATAATAAACACAAAAACTACAAGTATATTTATAGTTAACAAGCACTCTCCTAAGTTTAAGTTTTTCTTCATCCAACCTAAGGAACACAAACATCACTCATGTCCGAGTCACAACTCACACCCAACAAAACCCATTTGTCCCATTTGTTTTCATGTTCAGTAATGATGCATAACTTTTTTTTTCACATACTTGGGCAACTAGTAAGCATAAGCATAAGTCCAGGAAAGCAAACAGTCAATCATTAACTAAAACATCCACACCCGGTTCTCTCGTAAGTAAAAAAAACCATAGAAATCCCCAAGATACCGCCCCATGCCCAATATCCAGGAGCCAAAATGTTTCTCGACAACAGAGGATCCCACCCCAATCTGTGATATAAACAAGGTAACCACCCGGTCATTAAATTCACAACCACTGAATCCAAATCAATAGGGGATCCCATCCCCATCCCCATCACCCATCAAACGGTCCATGAAGGAAAAACAACCAAACCACCGCCACCAACACAAAGCAGGCCCATACTAGTATTTTTAGATTTATAATATTTAACAAACTCCATGATTTCAATTTCCATGTGCTTTAATAGGGGTTATCACAAAAAAGGATTGATCTTGGTGCCTCAATTTATTTACCAGGATATACATGATTAACCAAATTCCTTTACACAACAAGGGTTCACATATACAATCCATTTAAACATCAGTAGAGGTAAGGGTTCATTAGTGCACAGAGAAAAGACTACCAACAGCCATGATTTTCAGTAGGAATCATCCCGCACAATTAAGAAAAGAATATCATAAAACAAAGCAGCATCATCGATCATAGCCCCCCCCCCCTTAGTTCATTTTAGACCCCGTTAATTATCTTTATTTAGGCTTGGTTCATCTAATTAAACAGAAACAAAATCATGCCCACCCCACATAATACACAAGGGAGAGACGAAGGAGAAATTACCAACTTGTTAATCAATGATCGATGCTAATCCTGGGCATGAAACTCCACGGATAGCGATGCGGCTCGTCTGAAGGAAAAGCGGCTCATCTGAATGAAAAGCAGCTCATCTGAAGGAAGGGTACTTCTAGCCCAGGGTGATCAAGAAAAGAAACTTTAGGGTACCCTGTCTGTTTATAAAGGCCAAGGATGGTTGATATAAGAATGCAAAACCGCGTAAGTAGTGGGGTCATGGGATGACCACATGTCCCCACCCACTATTAAATGGTTGGGTGGTTTAAACCAATGCACACACCATGTTAATTCATTATATATTTAATTAAATGACATTTATGGCTATTAATGGGCTTTAAAACGAGCTTAAAATAGTCAAAATACGATATAAAACCCAATTTGTGAAAAAATGAGCTCTACTGGAAAAACCACATGGGGGTTGGTGAGAGCCACCAGTAGCTGAGAGCCACTGGTGGCTGACAGTGACTGGTATTCGAGATCCACTGATGGCTGACAGCGACCGATATACCGAGGTACCGGTAGTCAGAGCTACCGGTAGGCTGCGGCTACCTGTAGACCGAGCTTCCGGTAGAATGATATATCGGTAGGCTGCGGCTACCGGTAGAACGAGCTACCAGAAGACAGAGCTATCGGTAGTTTGCAGCTAATGGTTGACCGAGCTACCGGTAGGCCTGCTACCGGTAGGCTACGGCTACCGGTATGCCTACCGTTAGGGTCACACATCACCAAGATTCTAAGACAACCTAGGACACCCAACAACAGATTTTCACAAAGTAATGGACCCCAAAAAACCCGGGCCATTACAAAATTGGTGGTAGGGACTTCTTGCTTACTTATGGACAAGACTAACATGTCTTATAAGTAATGTAGAACGATCGTGGTTATAACGAAATGGTCAGGACATAAATGGAATGCATGATCATTTCATAATAAAAAGAGTGGGAACTAATAATGAAATACCATCCATAATCCACTAACCATAGCTAGAGAGAAAATCATTACTATGGTGGTTTCACTAATCATCAATTCCAATTTTGAACATAGACCCACCATAAAATAGGAACGAAATAATGATAAGAGAGTAAAAGAGTCATTCATTGGGACAATAAATGATCCATCAACTTTCTGAAGGCATCCTCTCCAATTATTCATTTAGAAAAGAGGAATTAAACCATCAATAACATATTTTCATGACCCATCATTGACTAATATTGAAACCCAATATCCTAGAAATATTGATACAATAATCAATCGTACTGAAATGTAATAGGATTATGGAACTATCCATGGCCACCAATACATCCTCTCATGCAGGAAACCTTAAAAGGGTATCCTCTGGAAAAAAATTGGTCTAGCCATCCAAAAGAAAATAATTTGGTATCAAATATACATGACAAAATACTGCTGATATAGAAGGGAATCCTTAATCCACAACACAATTGATGGAAACCTCAACTCATGCCACCAATAAGGGAAACATTTAGGTCCCTCATAAATATCCATGATCCTACACAATAATAACACAAGATAAGAAATGTTCCATTATGTCGACCCACATCAAAGTCACTTATCAATCCCGAAATCATGTGACTATATTCAAAACTCAATAAATAGAACTTATGATCTCAACCAAAAGAAACTCAACCAAGGATCCTAGAATATTCCAAAATTACCCCAAGAAATCCCAATTACAATCCCTTATGTCTAAGAGGAAAATAAGTACACAACACTTACTTGAGCCTCACAACTCACAACTATCCCCACAAATATGATCATATAATACTGAACTCCATTTAATAATCTAAATACACTATTTTAATTAATACAAATCATATGGGTTCTGAATTCTATAAGGCTTCTTCAATTGTGAACTATGGGGAAAAATATCGAAAATGACCTACTCACTAGCACTATTCTAATGAAAATTTTCATCTACATTCCCTAAGATTATTCCAATGATAGAGACATAGTGTTTTTTTCATGTACTAGCTAAAATACATTGAATATCGTGATTTAATGTTTTTAGTGGTCCCAGTAGTTATTTTTTCCTTTATTTTTTCCACCCCTTACAATGATCTATATAATAAAGAATGGAAGAATATATCCTTCGAAGGTGATCAAATGCACTAATATTTAATAGCTAGAAATCCAATCCCTCAATTCAATGAAATGATTAGTCGGAGGTGGAATTATTATGAATCAATCATTTCTAGACTCTTTTCTCATGTTGCACTATTATTGTCACCACCCTATAAATATTTAATAAACTATCTCTAATATAGAAAACTAAATACTTAAAACCATTTATAATACCATATAGTTATTAAAAACATATATAATTAAATCAACTACATTAGGAAGAATCTATTTGAACCTATATAACATAGATAAATCCCCTAATTAAATTTAGGAGTATTCCATTTTTAAGGCGTCAGTTTAGTGGAACAATATTTTGTGTTCAGAGGTAAATAATTCCTATTAGCTACTCCCACACCTATACATTAATCTCATGATTGGGGAAAATTCCACTCCATTTTTTTGGGATTTTTTGAATTAAATATTATATTCTTTTATAAGACTAAATTATAAGAATTTATTTAGACTTATTATGAAATTTTATCCACATTATCATCATCAAATTCATCATTTTGTACCTTTTATAAGGATGAATTTTTTCCTTAACAAATATTATCAATGAATCATCCAAAACCATATTAGTAATAAAAAATTGGAGGTACAAATCAAGAACCATCCTTTCAGATAGATAGAGCCTCTTATATTTTAACAAAGGAGTAACATTTTCAGGGGAAATACTCTGCTATATTAGATGTACGATGTGATTAATCACCAAAATGGTTTCATACCACAATTTAAATAGTTCAATTTAAATGAATTCCACATGGGATTCAAGATGAAATAATTATGTCTTGGAATAGTCTTATAGATTTTGAGATTGAAATTTTAAATTTTGATATATAGTAAGGAGAATAAGATTAAATTTTGTATTATCAGGACATTATCTATTTTAATGAGTATATGAAGAATATAAGGGGGAATACACACCATATACTCCAACGGAAACCTAAGTGGAATAATGTAACACCCCAAGATTTTATAGTGTGTTATTTCTTCAAAATAATTCAATAACTTTCACTACACCCAACACCAAGTTCAATCACACCATGACTTACCAAACAAGCTGTTCAAAAGAGGTTATGAAGAGTGTTAACTAAATTTTAAACTTTATATAATCCTTATAATTTTAGAATCCCTATTATGAGTTTCTTAGTCATAATGCAAGAACAGATTCATTTTCGGTATTGCACTTTTATCAACATTTAATGGTGAAACCTTTTTAAAATAAAATATTTTAAACTATATGAATAAATTGGGACATCAAATAAATTTAAAATTAAACATCCCAAGATTCCACGGTACGCTTTCCTTTGAATAAAATAGTAGCGTGTGTTGTACGCAACCTTGAGTTTTAATACACGCCACAACCAATCAAACTAGCCGTTATGAATAGTAATACCTAAATTTTGAAATTATATATATTTTATATTTTAAAATGGAATTCATTTTTGGATTCAGAATATCGAATTTAGCCTAAGGTGAAATTTTGGTACTTTTCGGATAACTTTCATATTTTGATAAATAGTGAAAATTACTAAATTTTAATTAAAAACAACTTTTTTAATCAAAATAATTAATAGTGATAAATTATGAGTTTTAGTAGTTTTAAAGTATATTTAGAATATATTTTTACCATTTAATATAATGTTGGTCATTGGACATAATTTCACAATTAAACCAGACATAAACAAGTGTCAATCTTTTGATAGTTATTATCTCTTAAAAACACGCTTTTTATTTTAACAACGGGAATTGATTTTAAATTAATTTCTGCCAATTTTGTGTTTTGAATTTAGGAAAATGGATTCCATATTTGGAATAAGGATGTTCAAATTTTGTAAATGGGTAACTTTTATTTTTAGACATTTTGAATAATTACTGCGGTAAATATTTTATTACCATGGTTAAGGGTAAATCCGGTAAATAAGGGTTAAAAAATAATATTATAATAATACAAAATTACCCTAAAACGTGTCCTAACCTTATTGGTGGACACATACCCGACCATGGGCATCCTTGGGTCGATTTGGAGACCCCTTGGAGCCACTTGTATGTGGTAGGGACACATTATATTAATAAAGTTAAAATAAAAATAAAAATGGCATAAGCTTACATCGTTTAGAAAGACAATTTTTACATAGGGTTATACATGTTGGATTTTCGATTATAAATATTCTTTAGAAAGCTAAAAAGATTTCCAACATAATGATATTTTATTTATAATTTCTAGACCTCAAATAATTTAAATTATTAATGACACAATAATGATGCAATGTTTACCTCATTAATAAATCATTTAATTAAATAAGATTATAATGATTAAAATATTATCTAAAACCTGTCCAATTATTATTGGTTGATGTTATTTAGAATATGATTCATCTTATATTCGACCTCAATGATTTTTGGACCATTATAAACCGAATATAATTATATTATAAAGTAATACTTTCACTCTTTCCTAAAGAGCCCCTCCTCTCCCATATAAAAGGAGACCACTTTACTCATTCCTCACACCTCTCAAGCCACTTGGATCATCCAAACTCTTCCCAAATAATCTCCCCACATCCCTCTCCTCCTCCTTGAAGCTTCCCCTTAGGCAGAAATCATTTCAAGAAGTCCTTTGGTTCCAACCAAAGTGAGTTACCTAAATTAAAGGTAACGATTTCTCTTAAATTATTTTCATTTATTTTGCTTCTCCAACCCCCAAACTCTTTTTATTTTCTTTCTTTTGTAACAAAAAAAGTATCCTAAATATA
This sequence comes from Viscum album, assembly GCA_963277665.1. Classification (NCBI taxonomy): domain Eukaryota; kingdom Viridiplantae; phylum Streptophyta; class Magnoliopsida; order Santalales; family Viscaceae; genus Viscum; species Viscum album. Next base: position 80,120,205 of record OY728165.1, on the reverse strand, counting down.
CTAGGATGTTTTTATAAGAAGGTTAATTACTACACATACACACACCTCCATCTAATGGATGATGAACATACTGTTTCTGTGAATGGAAAACTAACGCCTCACGAAACGATGATTGTTCAAATACATCTTACCGCCTCTCATGGTGGCCATTATGATGGCACTGTAATTAAGTGTGATATTATTGATACATATTTTATATATAAGCTTATGTAATTCCATTTTATTTCATACCATTATTCGTTTCATGTTGTATATATATACGATAATTTCATTAGAGGAAGTGCGGCCTACCGCCCCCTTAAAATGATATGACTCGTTCATACCACACATGGAACGTATAAAGAATGGTGTTAATGAAAATAAGTAACATATATAAAATATAATATTATACTGGAATAATAATATACCTATGTATAATTTTTATTCAATTCTTTTAAAATGAAAAATTAAATGGAAGTAGCGTTCGTGCGTACGTATGGACTACCGTCTCCACGAACGCGATGAGATTCATTGTCCATCATATCCATTAAAGTATAATTATAATTTTATGATTTAAAAATAGTATCTAAGGACTTGATATCATTCTGGATGTTAATAATATGCATCCCATTAATAACGAATATGGCTCACATAACAGAGAATATAAAGTAAAATGAACCTGTTAACACCCGAAATGACGATAATTCTAAGATATTATTAACAAATCAATGTTAAAAGATCATATATGATATAAAATTAAAGTAAATGATTCTTGTATTATTCAATAACAATTATTTTACCATTATACAGGAGATAAACCTACCATCGACCAAGGAAAAAGTACAAAGTACGGGATTTTCTTATCTCACTTTCAATTTCGTGAGATTTCCATTTTTCGCCACTAAATTATTGAAAGTGGTGTATTGTGTACTGCCATTTGATATATATTCATGATTCTATTTATATTCATGATATTCTGTAAATCATTTGGTGGTTATTAACTTTTGTCCATACGACTCAGTTGATTAACGTGGTAAGGGGTTTCTTATCTCACTTTTAATTTCGTGAGATTTCCATTGATCACCACTTAATTATTGCATGTGGTGTATGTGTACTGACCATGATTGTATTCATTGTGTAATATACTTTAATTTATGGGTATTTACATCATCTAGGTATGATACTTCTTTCATGGGTGTATGTTTCGTAAGTTGCCTAATCGATAAGGGAATTTGAAATTTCAATTTCCACTCATTTGGCTTTACGCATATTTCATTGATTATATTACTCCATGATTATGTGTGGAATCACTATTCATTTGATTATGTCATAATTTCCACTCCCCTTCCTGTGGATATAAGTTTGATACACATAATCACTCATTGGTAATTCTCAAGTCATTGATATGAATTTGATAAGAGTAATTTTAACTCATTCACCATTTGTTGAGTTAAACATCCAATTCGTTGGTGTTGTTTTTACAAGAATATGTGTGAATATCCTTTGATTGTTTTACACTGAATATCCAATCATATTTAGTGTATTTATATTTGTCACACATAATTATGTCGTTGATTTATCCTTAACCTAAGGATACGGCCTTTATGAGAGATTTCATCTCAATTTACATTCTATTGAGACTTCTTTGTTGATATACACCAAATCACTTTTATGTGGTGTATATAATGTACTTTGACATAGTATATCATGAATCCCTTTATTCTCATGATATTACAATGTTTTTATTACCTCAATTATTTGTATTCAAGTGTCTCTTTTGGTTAGAATCTCTAACTAAAATACCATTTTTAAATGTTTTAAAGACTTATTCTTCTAAATCTTGCTCATTAATGTCCATGTTTTAAAAATGGTTTTAAGGATTTATTTATATGGACATTAATGTTTTAGAAATTAAAACTCCTTTTAAAAAGTTTCAAAGTGGTATGGGACACTTTGATTCAAAAATCTACTTTTAAATGGCTTCTTGACAAAAAGTGTGACTTTTAAATGTTTTCAAGAAAAGGGGGATAATTCTCTCAAATAGTTTTGATGATTATTTTCATTTATGTCAACATCATTCATTATTCTTGATTGAGGTTAATGTGATACAATACAATCTTCCATATTGTATCGAATGAGTCATGTTTGACTGTGGATGCGCTGTTTTTATACCATTCATGGTTTGTGGTAAATGTATTGACATTTCGTATGCTAGTTTTAATACGAATGTTTATGTTATGTTTAAACATGTTCATATGAGGAATGAATTGGACTTAATAAGTGACGGGTGGAGCCCGCTATAGCTCCTCGATACATCGGTAGGTCTCATGAGACAAACTATTGTCTTGGCACAAGGCCATGGGAAAATCTTATTTGTAGTCTTGGCATGAGGCCTTGGCTATGTGGTTATGATAGTCTGGCATTATGCATTCCATCATTATGAAAGTGGTTATTGAATATTCATGGGATTGTTCGACTAGTATAATATCCATGTGAGTAAGTAAATGGCATTATTTTATTTTATCTTTGCCATTTTATGCTGAAGTTCAAGTTTAAAAGGCTTTTGTTTTAGTTATAAACTGCCTTAAGTGTGTATGCTTATTTATGAAAGCTTCTGCTATATTGTTATCCTTACTGAGCATCTGAGCTCACCCCTTTCAATGTTTTATTTTTCCCAGGATTATGAAGAAGTAATTTATAAATGACCTGCAGGGATAGTATGAGGGTATATGAAGACAAGTTGTTTTTTTATGATGTAATGTAAAAATTTATGGATGTATCTAGTTATTCCAAGGCTACTAAACTAATCGGTCTTTCGAGACTTGATCTTTCTCGTGATCATGCCAATGTTATGTAATAATGCACCGACTCTAGGTAACTAGGGTCGGGGCGTTACAGTTGGTATTAGAGGAAGTTTAGTACAAACCTTGGTAGCTAGATTTAGATAAACTCTGATTAGAGCACGTAGACCTAAGATGAACATTGAGGATTAGTATAAAAGAACTTCTTAGAATTTTGGTATTGTAGAGATTTTGTGAGTTTTCCGAGCAATACATCCCTGTCTGGATACGAGTAGGTAGAGACGGCTCTGGCACAGATGTACCTAGGGGTAAAACCCTAAAAAACCGCTTTGAGCTAGACTCGAATGGGAACTGGTGCACGACAACGGGCCTTGCTGCACTCTTGGTTACGACACTCCCGGGGGATATGCTTAGGATAATTTACATTTTCTTTAAAAACCGATTTAAGTAATATATACATAAGATGAGAGTAAATGACCTTGGTTAATCCTAATATGTTTCAAATTGAGAATGTGGTGACATTTTAATCTCTAAATTATTTTACGACTACTATTACTCACACAATACTTTCTGGTTTTAGTCAATGGATGGATTCCAAGGAAGTCATAGTGACTTTGAGAATGATGTACAAGGTGGGAATGGTGGTGGCGATGAGAAACAAAATGGAATGTTGATAGGCGTAAAAGATATCGTCTTTATGCCAAATCAGTTTTCCAAAAATATGATCAACAACATATATATTAACCAACTCCCAGACTCAACAAGGAAGAGAAAGGTGATAAATGATAAGATCTCCAGGAATGGAGACCATGGAGAAAAGAAACCTCAATTTTCATCATGCAGGAAATGTGGAAAGAGACACCCAGGAAAGTGTCTCAATGGGACAACGAAATGTTTTACGTGCGGGAAGGAAGGAAACAAAGTGAAGAATTACAGAAGAAAAATGAAGAGTACTATGGAAGAAGATAAAAATGGTCCCAAGAGTCCATTTACAGTCATTTTCCGTAAATGTAGGGGACCTGGCCATTACCCGACTGAATGTCCTATTCTATAGGATATTTGCTTGGTCAAAGAAGAAGCTATGTGGAAATAAATGGTTGGACAAAAATTTAAAAAGTATTAGCACTCCTTGTTGATGGGTTTAATTTGGAATAATTTTCTCTTGTATTTGTAACCCCGCAGTTTTCCATGTGAGAATGATATTTGAGGAAGAATTGTCTCTTCTCTTGTGGATATAGGTACAAATAACCATTTGTTTTTATATGATCATTGGGGTTTGAGAAAATGATAAGTTATTATAATTTGGGATGAAAATGAAAAGTATGATATAACATTTGTGGTTAAATTATGTTATTTTGGGTAATTTATCTCATTTTGGTAATATTATAAAATATAGTTTTTGAAAAAGGACAACACGTAGACCGTGTGACAACCCGTCGCGTCGGACAAAGCTGTGGGAATCGAACCCACAACCAAAGTGCGATTGGGATTTATCGCCTACCACTGGACTACGTGAAGTCCCTGGTTAATGTGACTATTTTTTTTTGTTAAATGATTTTATTGATCAATAATAAGATGATTTGGGTTCTTATGTCTTATCAAATGAATACCCTTGGTATTGGAAAATGATTTGGTGATTAAGTGATAAATGTTATTTTGGAAGATGTTCGTTTTGTTAGGAACACTATATGCCCAAGGAAAATAGAATACAATGAGGTTTCATTTGTAGAGTAATGGTGGATTTTTATCTACGTTTTTATTATTGATTTATAGTGATTTGGGTTATTTATGGAAATGATTAATCTATAACAGAGAATATGTGATGATGTTAATTACTTTTAAGTATGTGACTTTAAGAGTATTTGATGTCATTTGAAGATACAATGTAACATGGGAGACTACATAATCAAATTCTTCTATGTTTTGGGTTTCAATATTAGTTTGGATTATATTAAAGGATTTTAAGGACAATTCGTTATTGAATGGTATCTATTTATCTTTGGGGTATTGTTGGTTTAATTTTAGAAATTAAGATTAGTGTATATTTATCTCAATGAATATCCTTTTTGGGGATCATTAGATCATTCACTAACCATTTTGGTTTTGATTAATCTTCAAAGACAATGTAAATATATGGTTTATCCTACATGGATCATATGATTCTATAGAAGTTTATTCTAGCTCTTCCAGTGTGACCAAGTCTTCTTGAATACTCATCGTTTAAAAAAAATTGAGTTAGTGGTGGAAATTTATTAAAGAATGAAAATATACTTAAAATTTTAGTATATCTCATAATGTTCTTAGTCAATATCATAAATGAATTCCTCTTCCTTATGTAATGTAACTTTAAAAAAAATGTTGTCCTAGATGGTACATTAAATCATCACTAATTTATGGCTTTGGGATTCTTGGCCTTTTCATAGCCATGTTCTCTACCACTCTCCATCAGATAATTGATGGTCAGATTTCTCTTCCATATCCATATTTTCCTACATGGAACCTAGTATGTGTTATTTTCGGTAATCTTCATACTTTCCACTCTTTATTTTAAATAGAGGCCTCATTAATTCATTTTTCGATGTGGGATTTCAACTAAAATATTTTGAAACGTCAAAAATATGTTATCCCAATACCTTATATTTTGTTGAACCGATGGTACTTCAAATCATCATAGATTGATGAGTTTAAGGACCTCAATTTTATACTTGTTTGTGATTGATTACCTCAATCACTACCTATAAATATTTACGTTTTTCCTCCAATTATATGTCTCTAATTGCCACCAATATTCTCCTAATAGAGATCATAATTTGGTGGTGATCCTTTCATTTCTCTTTTCCTCATATTAAGACTAAATTTTAGTAACCCAATTTCCGATGTGGGTTTTCCCACAAAGATATTTTCTATTTTCAACCTTTTATTTTCGAAGAACAAGTTCAAATTGCGAGGACGCAATTTATTGAAGGAGGAGAGAATGTAACACCCCAAGATTTTATAGTGTGTTATTTCTTCAAAATAATTCAATAACTTTCACTACACGCAACACCAAGTTCAATTGCACCATGACTTACCAAACAAGCTGTTCAAAAGAGGTTATGAATAGTGTTAACTAAATTTTAAACTTTATATAATCCTTATAATGTTAGAATCCCTATTATGAGTTTCTTAGTCATAATGCAAGAACAGATTCATTTTCAGTATTGCACTTTTATCAAGATTTAATGGTGAAACCTTTTTAAAATAAAATATTTTAAACTATCTGAATAAATTGGGACATCAAAAAAAATTTAAATGAAACATCCCAAGCTTCCACGGTATGCTTTCCTTTGAATAAAATAGTAGCGTGTGTTGTACGCAACCTTGAGTTTTAACACACGCCACAACCAATCAAACTAGCCGTTATGAATAGTAATACCTAAATTTTGAAATTATATATATTTTATATTTTAAAATGGACTTCATTTTTGGATTCGGAATATCGAATTTAGCCTAAGGTGAAATTTTGGTACTTTTTGGATAACTTTCATATTTTCATGAATAGTGAATATTACTAAATTTTAATTAAAAACAACTTTTTTAATCAAAATAATTAATAGTGATAAATTATGAATTTTAGTAGTTTTAAAGTATATTTAGAATATATTTTTACCATTTAATATAATGTTGGTCATTGGACATAATTTCACAATTAAACCAGGCTTAAACAAGTGTCAATCTTTTGATAGTTATTATCTCTTAAAAACACGCATTTTATTTTAACAACGGGAATTAATTTTAAATTAATTTCTGCCACTTCTGTGTTTTGAATTTAGGAAAATGGATTCCATATTTGGAATCAGGATGTTCAAATTGTGTAAATAGGTAACTTTTATTTTTCGACATTTTGAATAATTACTGCGGTAAATATTTTATTTACCATGGTTAAGGGTAAATCCGGTAAATAAGGGTTAAAAAATAATATTATAATAATACAAAATTACCCTAAAACGTGTCCTAACATTATTGTTGGACACATACCCGACCATGGGCATCCTTGGGTCGATTTGGGGACCCCTTGGAGCCACTTGTATGTGGCAGGGACACATTATATTAATAAAGTTAAAATAAAAATAAAAATGGCATAAGCTTACATCTTTTAGAAGAACAATTTTTACATAGGGTAATACATGTTGGAGTTTCGATTATAAATATTCTTTAGAAAGCTAAAAAGATTTCCTACATAATGATATTTTATTTATAATTTTTAGACATCACATAATTTAAATTATTAATGACACAATAATGATGCAATGTTTACCTCATTAATAAATCATTTAAATAAATAAGATTATAATGATTAAAATATTATCTAAAACCTGTCCAATTATTATTGGTTGATGTTATTTAGAATATGAGTCATATTATATTCGACCTCAATGATTTTTGGACCATTATAAACCGAATATAATTATATTATAAAGTAATACTTTCACTCTTTTCTAAAGAGCCCCTCCTCTCCCTTATAAAAGGAGACCACTTCTACTCATTCCTCACACCTCTCAAGCCACTTGGCTCGTCCAAACTCTGCCCAAATAAGCTCCCCACATCCCTCTCCTCCTCCTTGATGCTTCCCCTTAGGCATAAAGCATTTCAAGAAGTCCTTTGGTTCCAACCAAAGTGAGTTACCTAAATTAAAGTTAACGATTTCTCTTAAATTATTTTCATTTATTTTGCTTCTCCAACCACCGAACTCTTTTTATTTTCTTTCTTTTGTAACAAAAAAAGTATCCTAAATATACTAGGATGTTTTTATAAGAAGGATTCTAACTACACATGCACACACCTCCATCTAATGGATGATGAACATAATGTTTCTGTGAATGGAAAACTAACGCCTCACGAAACGATGATTGTTCAAATACATCTTACCGCCTCTCATGGTGGACATTATGATGGCACTGTAATTAAGTGTGATATTAATCATACATATTTTATATATAAGCTTATGTAATTCCATTTTATTTCATACCATTATTCGTTTCATGTTGTATATATATACGATAATTTCATTTGTGGAAGTGCGGACTACCGCCCCCTTAAAATGATATGACTCGTTCATACCACACATGGAACGTATAAGGAATGGTGTTAATGAACATAAGTAACATATATAAAATATAATATTATACTGGAATAATAATATACCTATGTATCATTTTTATTCAATTCTTTTAAAATGAAAAATTAAATGGAAGTAGCGTTCGTGCGTACGTACGGACTACCGTCTCCACGAACGCGATGAGATTCATTGTCCATCATATCCATTCAAGTATAATTATAATTTGATGATTTAAAAATAGTATCTAAGGACTTGATATCATTCTGGATATGAATAATATACATCCCATTAATAACGAATATGGCTCACATAACAAAGAATATAAAGTAAAATGAACCCGTTAACACCCGAAATGATGATAATTCTAAGATATTATTAACAAATCAATGTTAAAAGACCATATATGATATCAAATTAAAGTAAATGATTCTTGTATTATTCAATAACAATTATTTGACCATTATACAGGAGGTAAACCTAACATCGACCAAGGAAAAAGTACAAAGTAAGGGATTTTCTTATCTCACTTTCAATTCCGTGAGATTTCCATTTTTCACCACTAAATTATTGAAAGTGGTGTATTGTGTACTGCCATTTGATATATATTAATGATTCTATTTATATTCATGTTATTTTGTAAATCATTTGGTGGTTATTAACTTTTGGCCATACGAATCAGTTGATTAACGTGGTAAGGGATTTTCTTATCTCACTTTCAATTTCGTGAGATTTCCATTTTTCGCCACTAAATTATTGAAAGTGGTGTATTGTGTACTGACATTTGATATATATTCATGATTATATTTATATTCATGTTATTATTTAAATCATTTGGAGGTTATTAACTTTTGGCCATACGACTCAGTTGATTAACGTGGTAAGGGATTTTCTTATCTCACTTTGAATTCCGTGAGATTTCCATTTTTCGCCACTAAATTATTGAAAGTGGTGTATTGTGTACTACCATTTGATATATATTCATGATTCTATTTATATTCATGTTATTTTGTAAATCATTTGGTGGTTATTAACTTTTGTCCACACGACTCAGTTGATTAACGTGGTAAGGGATTTTCTTATCTCACTTTCAATTCCGTGAGATTTCCATTTTTCGCCACTAAATTATTGAAAGTGGTGTATTGTGTACTGCCATTTGATATATATTCATGATTCTATTTATATTCATGTTATTCTGTAAATCATTTGGTGGTTATTAACTTTTGGCCATATGACTCAATTGATTAACGTGGTAAGAGATTTTCTTATCTCACTTTCAATTTCGTGAGATTTCCATTTTTCGCCACTAAATTATTGAAAGTGGTGTATTGTGTACTGCCATTTGATATATATTCATGATTCTATTTATATTCATGTTATTCTGTAAATCATTTGGTGGTTATTAACTTTTGTCCATACGACTCAGTTGATTAACGTGGTAAGGGATTTTCTTATCTCACTTTCAATTCCGTGAGATTTCCATTTTTCGCCACTAAATTATTGAAAGTGGTGTATTGTGTACTGCCATTTGATATATATTCATGATTCTATTTATATTCATGTTATTCAGTAAATCATTTGGTGGTTATTAACTTTTGTCCATACGACTCAGTTGATTAACGTGGTAAGGGGTTTCTTATCTCACTTTTAATTTCGTGAGATTTCCATTGATCACCACTTAATTATTGCTTGTGGTGTATGTGTACTGCCCATGATTGTATTCATTGTGTAATATAATTTAATTTATGGGTATTTACATCATCTGGTTATGATACTTCTTTCATGGGTGTATGTTTCGTAAGTTTCCTAATCGATAAGGGAATTTGAAATTTCAATTTCCACTCATTTGGCTTTACGCATATTTCATTGATTATATTACTCCAGGATTATGTGTGGAATCACTATTCATTTGATTATGTCATAATTTCCACTCCCCTTCCTGTGGATATAAGTTTTATACACATAATCACTCATTGGTAATTCTCAAGTCATTGATATGAATTTGATAAGAGTAATTTTAACTCATTCACCATTTGTTGAGTTAAACATCCAATTCGTTGGTGTTGTTTTTACAAGAATATGTGTGAATATACTTTGATTGTTTTACACTGAATATCCAATCATATTTAGTGTATTTATATTTGTCAGACATAATTATTTCGTTGATTTATCCTTAACCTAAGGATACGGCCTTTATGAGAGATTTCATCTCAATTTACATTCCATTGAGACTTCTTTGTTGATATACACCAAATCACTTTTATGTGGTGTATAAAATGTACTTTGACATAGTATATCATGAATCCCTTTATTCTCATGATATTACAAAGTTTTTATTACCTCAATTATTTGTATTCAAGTGTCTCTTTTGGTTAGAATCTCTAACTAAAATACCATTTTTAAATGTTTTAAAGACTTATTCTTCTAAATCTTGCTCATTAATGTCCATGTTTTAAAAATGGTTTTAAGGATTTATTTATATGGACATTAATTTTTTAGAAATTAAATCACCTTTTAAAAAGTTTCAAAGTGGTATGGGACACTTTGATTCAAAAATCTACTTTTAAATTGATTCTTGACAAATAGTGTGCCTTATAAATGTTTTCAAGAAAAGGGGGATAATTCTCTCAAATAGTTTTGATGATTATTTTAATTTATGTCAACATCATTCATTATTCTTGATTGTGGTTAATGTGATACAATACAATCTTCCATATTGTATCGAATGAGTCATGTTTGACTGTGGATGCGCTGTTTTTATACCATTCATGGTTTGTGGTAAAAGTATTGACATTTCGTATGCTAGTTTTAATACGAATGTTTATGTTATGTTTAAACATGTTCATATGAGGAATGCATTGGACTTAATAATTGACGGGTGGAGCCCAATATAGCTCCTCGATGCATCGGTAGGTCTCATGAGACAAACTAGTGTCTTGGCACAAGGCCTTGGAAAAATCTTATTTGTAGTCTTGGCACAAGGCCTTGGCGATGTGGTTATGATAGTCTGTCATTATGCATTCCATCATTATGAATGTGGTTATTGAATATGCATGGGATTGTTCGACGAGTAGAATATCCATGTGAGTAAGTAAATTGCATTATTTTATTTTATCATTTCCATTTTATGCTGAAGTTCAACTTTAAAAGGCTTTTGTTTTAGTTATAAACTGCCTTAAGTGTGTATGCTTATTTATGAAAGCTTCTGCTATAATGTTATCCTTACTGAGCATCTGAGCTCACCCCTTTCAATGTTTTATTTTTTCCAGGATTATGATGAAGTAATTTATGAATGACCTGCATGGATAGTATGAGGGGATATGAAGACAAGATGTTTTTTATGATGTAATGTAAAAATTTATGGATGTATCTAGTTATTCTAAGGCTACTAAACTAATCGGTATTTCGAGACTTGATCTTTCTCGTGATCATGCCAATGTTATGTAATAATGCACCGACTCTAGGTAACTAGGGTCGGGGCATTACAAATAATTATTCTTTAGTGTTGTTTGGAAAGTAAATGTATATTAATATCAACTCATTTTAAACACCTTATATAATGGCACATATAGTGACTGATCCAAAAACATCTATATTGTCATTCCTGATAAATTACAAAATAAAAAAATAATACACGTGGAAATACCCATTGACAGACCCAATTTTAAAAATTATATAAAATACTAATATCACAGACCTCTCAAATGACTATACATTCAATTACTTGTTGGAACATCCTTGGAAAAAATTGTATGTTTCCATCCCATCATCATGTTTATAGTACCTAAAATACTCCAAAAGGATAAATTAGGGTCCTCTTAAATGTTAAATGGACTTCAAAAAAGTTGATATGATGATCAAATAAAAATAATGAGGTAATTTTATTCACCCTAATTGATGGATTGAATTTTAGTGTTCATATTTAAGATCAAACAAATAATAGATGGAATTAATTTCAAGGACCTCAAAAATTACATCATGAAATAATATAACCCTTTTCTTGTAAATTACTTTATTATTGATGAAACCATTGTATTTTATGATCTCCATAAAATAGATGGATATTAAATATATAAAAAATATAGAATACCAATGATGATGAAGATCCACTACTTTTATAGAACCATATTGATCCTACTACTATAGACTAATTTCTTTTAGTGTTGAAAAAATTGGATCAAACTTCTAATTACCCATGAAATATATATTCATGAACATCCTCAGAAAAAAGATTTGATGTTATGTAGAATAATACATGAAAAAAACATAACAATTCATAGACCATAAAAATGATGATGATAAAATTTTTATAATGATCCATTCCAACAATTGTAAGATAAACCAATTTATGTGGGAATTTTTTTAATAACATGAATGTTTTCCGACATCGTTGTTTAATAAGAATGCATCACAATTAACTCAGATAAGATAAGTAATAACATTTTTATTCCCAGTCCATATATTCATATTGGTGTTTCAAGGCCTTCAAGGACATCAATATAATTTTTATTTTGTCTCTAGAATGGTAGAAAAATGTTTTTTTGTGTCCAAATAATAAAAAATGGAATCTCCTATCCTAGCTAAAATAAAATTGGACTACATTTGATAATATAATGTAGTATATATTGCGTCCATTGGTTTTGACGCCTCTAATAAAGGGGAAAACTAGTTTTATATATTTAATTTACAAATAATATTCTTTCAACATCCTCTAATAAATGAATAAAACTAATTTAAAAGATAATAATGTAAAATATTTTTGTCACTTTAAGATTTACACTAATATAAGGCATTATCCCTTTGAGAAAATCTCCAATGAACTAGCATTAATGTTCAAGATAATATGAAAATATATATGTCATCACGTTGTACAATGGATGACCCAAATCAGTATAAAAGAGTATTTTATCAATGATTCAATGAATATTTCATGAATGGGGTTATGAGAAATAATCATTTAGTATAAATACATTTGGTTCATCCAAGTGAAGGTTGTAATAAGACATGAATTGCAATATTTTCTTATCATGGACCCAAAACATGTTGATATTCGTAAATTTATTTACATTCCTAATAGTGAAATTCAACTTATATTTGATGCCATATCATTCATGAATATTAACATTTATGGTGAATCCCTTATCCAATGTAGAATATATATGAGGAGAAATATGTTGTATTAGATTGTATTGGTTTTTTTCTTCCTTGTTCCTTCAAACAATCTCATGACAAACCCATTCCTCCTATATTAGGGAGAAAAAACGAGGTGTCTAAATAAAACATCATTATTTTTTATATCTTGGTGGATATAACTATTGAGCTACCACATCATTTAAAAAATTCAGATAAAAATATTATATTCATGAAAATCATTAATGAATACATTTTTTAGAAAATAACACATCCCTATAACTGCAGTAAATTTTCCATATACCCAAAGGTTAACACCATTGGTATAGCCCCCAAAACCATGGGTATAGTCTATAACCGTAGTTTCAAGGAAATGTGGGAAACTGGGGTATCAATATATACATGTGATATTCCCACGGTTTGAAATACTCACACCCATGGTTTGAAAACCATGGGTATAGGTGTATTATACGGTTTCAATAAACCTATACCCATGTTTTTAAAATGGTTGGTATTCGATTTAAAAAAATGGTCATGGGAATCGACACATGGGATTCCTTTTTACGTTTAAGGTGTCTATCCATTAACCCATATTCATTTATTGAAATATAAATATATAAAAACATTTATATATTTATCTAAAACAGGGCTCTATGTGGAAACCTATGGGTAAAGGTGTTCCTACCAAAAAGATTATCTCACATAATTAATTTTCCTTCATTAACACGAGAAATATATACTCCATATTTTTTTAAAAAAAATGGGAGTAGGTAATAAAAATTCCGTACACCCATGGTTTTGGGAAAACCATGGGTAAGATCTTGAAAAAAAATCTAATCCCACAGTTTTGCAATATCGTGTCTATAAGACCATTTTCAAGTAATGTATTCATCTGAACCATGGACATAACAGTTAAATTCAACCCTACGTCAAATGTGATTCGAACCCAATAATTAAAATGTGATCCATAAAATTCTAGATATTTATTGGTCATTTACCATGTTGAGAACCACAAAAATTTGATCATTCCCACAGTGTATCAAATAAGTATCACCTACATCACTTGTTATGAGTAAAATCGTTAACTAAATCAAATTTATTACATCTATACCTAGGTGGGCCCATAAAATTCCCCAATGAGAGAAGAAGAGTTTTATTAGATGAATCCTTTAAATTAGTTACTTATAATTCTGAATGTAGTCATCTACTCTACCTATGAAAGGGGAATTCAATAGATGGTATGTAATTGTTTTTAATCTAATGGACCAACTCAAAGAAAGTATAGTATATATGAAAATTTCTTGGATCCCATTTCCATTGCATCCATGTGAATAATATTCTCAAGTTTTTATTGATTTCATTAGTCATGATAAAATATAACTTTTAAAATCTGATGAAGAAGATATTTATACACTACCAGGTTTTTGACTACCTGGAATAGACTACGATGTTTTATACATGAATTGTTTTTGACAACCTTATTAACCAAAATCCAAATATTCTAAAAACCATTAGTTACTATTTGACATTATCCAATAAGGGAAATTATTTCATCGGTCCGTACCATAATGCTAGAGTATAGAAATTTATTTTCTTTCCTAATGCCACATATAACATCTTAAATGGGATTAATCGATTCCCATGAATGAGGAAAAAAAGTAAAATATTGTTTTTATTTTTGTAACACAATATCATTGATTTATTTAGTATTACTCACACCATTCTAATTCAAAATAAAACAAAATTTCATGCATCAGATTTGATGGCGTTTTATTGTATGAATATCAACTAAACAAAAAACAAAACTATTTATCTTGAACAAATAAATGGATATATGGAGGAATTAAATAAATTTTTTTAACCTTATATATGAATTTTTTTATTATTAGAGGATGTAATATACTAAAAAAATACATTAATTACCCATGGGAATATTAGATTGAAAATAAAACATCAAAAATAAGATCCCTTATTCATTTTTTTTGTGGAATAAAATTAGTTCTAACCATTTCGGACCATCTACTAGTTCTAGAGATAGTCATAGTGTGGATAAAAAATTGTTCCAACTTCAATATTTTTAGCATGATACAATTGATAAAAAATATATTCAATAATTTCCCTACTTTTGTGGCCCTGAAAAACCTGCATGTTTAACCAACATGGTGGTTATACCATAAAACATTTTCCCTATTGATTTGAGGAAATAGTTATTAAGACCCTTGACTTGTAATAGGAACCAACTAATTAGATAGAACAAATTATATATCCCCATTTCTAGTCACCTCATCGTATCTGAGGCTTCATACTTGTTGTTCTCAATAGAGAGGGAGCTAATTACTCCTCTAACCAGTGTGAGGTTCTAAAAGTAGTATTTTTCAATAATTTATGTTGTGATCACACATAATTTTTAAATAATATCAGAATACAAAAAAAATTTATCTTATATCATGTGAGAAAAAATAAACAATATTATGTTTGATTTATATGACTCTAAATATCCAAGTGACCATCCATTTGACATGATGTAAAACATCTTGGAATTTTTTATCATTTAAAATTCCTAAAATACAAGTTTTACGTTACCAATATTATTAACATAAACATAATAGTATCCTATATTCACCAAATGAAATTAAACTATATGATCAATGTATTTCAATTCAATTTTACATGATATTTAGTCTCAGTCTAATATGCATGAACTTAGACTAGGTGGATAAAATATTTCTACAAGAAATTTTAAACTCTAAAATAGGGTCATTATCCTTACCTTAGTGGAAAACCACATTTTAGTGTTATAATACTACCAAACCATCCCTTGAGAGCTATAAGTGGATTTATTTTACATCCTTTAGATACAAAGTTACCCAAGAGTCACTAACCCAGAGCAATGAATGAATTTAATTTCCATCAAAATATTTGGATAATAAATATACCTTTATCATGTCCTATAATATAAATAAGAATCAGGATATGGTTCCTCTTAGTAAATTTTTTTACCCTTACTTGAACTAATATATCCTTGTGGTGTGATTATTTCATTATTTCCTATAATACATAGTATTAAAATCTAAAAAAATATCATTTTCCTTTCAATATATAACATTATCTGTTATTATATTAAAATACATGTCATAAATCCATTTATATGTGGAATTCACTAATGTTATGATACATTCCATATATAGATCACCTCTCCTACAAGGTAAAAACCACAATAGGATTCAAATAACCAATATAATGGTCTCCTTGTGTTGAATACATGGTTTATAGTGGAACCTGATTTGTTTTCCCCTATTATTAAAGATGATGTACTAGAAACAATATTTTGAAAACATGATCATCTATAATATTAAAGGGTTTTTATTTCTATTTTTATTCAAAACAAGAAGTACAAAATTAATTGTAATTAACCACTATATGTTTAGAGGGATCTTAATAATATTTCAGTTACACCTCTCATGCATTAATGCATGTTGGCAGTAAAAATATGTCATTATTATGTCCATCTATCCATATATACATTTGTTATGAATATTTTATAAGTCAATTATATATTTTTAACCTATCATATTTTTCTATTATGTTACATGGGTGATCACGTTTTGGTTAATTTTTTCCCACATCGAGTGTCAGTAACCCTAGAATATGTGTTTTAGTGGATTTGTTTGTGAAAAAATAATGGATTTATTTAATTCTAGTTAAGGATCTATTATATATATAGAATAATTAATTTAAATTTCATACCCCATTGTACTACTTCTTTAATTTATATAAACAATGAACCAATTTTTTTCTAATTTCTTGATATTAAAATATGAAGACCTATTGTCTTGGTTTTGTGAATCTAAACTACATGGAATACCATCCAAACCTAATAAAGTAAAACTAAATAAACAATATCTTTTTTACATGACATTATTATTCATTATCCATAATACATGTTAATTATTAAAAAAATTTAAAAATTTGTTTCCTTAAGACTCGTAATCAATATATGCATTCTAGATTCCATAGTTGGGAATATATTACCTCAACATTATTATTGGTTACTAATTACTTCATCACCTAGAGAAATTCAAGTAATTAACCCTAATTAATATGATTTAAATTCATTTATAGACAACCCACACAACACCACTCGTATAATTTTTTTGAATGATTTATTTTTCATTTATATTAGACTATTACAAAGGTATTATTTATCATATTTTTAGTACTGAAATCCCCTTCCATGACAATATTATATTCATATATGAAATATATATTAAAAACACCTAAAAAACTATAACTTTATTAAATAATAGGCCATTTAATATGTATTAATGTATTAATTTATTAATATAATCTAAATATGAGGACACCCATGGCCTCAGTATTTTCATCGTTCATTATATAACTTTGGGAG
Source organism: Viscum album (assembly GCA_963277665.1). NCBI lineage: Eukaryota > Viridiplantae > Streptophyta > Magnoliopsida > Santalales > Viscaceae > Viscum > Viscum album. Next base: position 80,102,792 of record OY728165.1, on the reverse strand, counting down.
TTTTCCCTTTCCCCGTCCTTTCATCAAGTCAATGAAAAATTAAAAAGGGATATATTCAATGATGGATGGAAATAAATTAAAAAAACACACATTGTTTAATCATCATGGTCATATACTATGTAAACACATAGAAGTGTTTTTATTTATTTACATCAGGCTCTCTAATTATACTTTTATTTTTCAAATTCCCATATTTAGATATGTTACCTCAACCTTGAGGGTTTTATTTACCTAGACCTTAACTAGTAGAAAAACCATAGTAATATGATGATGAAAATATGTTATTTTCCAATATTTTGATGCCATTATATAATTGAATTGGATCTCCAATTCATATCAGATTCTCCATAGTCTTATGGTACATTGAATATCCAAACATTATCTACCCATGATGACTTCAATCTCTTTCCATTATACTAAGGGGATTCATTATATCATCATCTAATCAATTCAATTAATTTTAGGATATCCTTTACCATGTCTCAAGGAATATAAACTATCTTTTTTTAAATAATCATGAATATTAATTATGTTAATTCATTTTTAGGGTCACCTATAATGGAAATGATCCCATTAATTCATACTTAATTTCATGTAGATTTCCAAGATTTTGACCATTGGATTGAGCTATAAGAAAACTAAAAATGTAAAAACTATATGTTAGTGTATCATAAACATAAATTATATACACCATCCCTTATATTCTATTATTATTATAATTGGTATACTATAAAACATTGGTTTTAACTTATCATCAATTTCTATCATGACTATATCACTCCCTAGCCCTAATTGCATGACTCAAAAAGGAATGATCATAAGTCTAATTTTACAAAAAAAGACTAGGAAATTTATTCAATGGCCCATGAACATATTATTTTTCCTTCTTCCACTATTAATATTTATATTTTCATTAGGATATATAAATATTTTTTAAATTTTTTGTTTCATTTTTCAATATATGTTATATCACCTCTGGTATAATCATAATGCCTTTGAAATTTGCCTCATTTGGTATTATGCCATTCATCCACAAAGTAACATCCATAATTTACAACATATTTTTTGGGTTCATAACTATATCATTCCTTGTACACCATATTGATATGATTAACACATGAAAATGTAGCCCCATGGTCTTCATATGTCCCCATTCGTATTTTTACTTCACCTCTACAATTAGATTCTTCAGTGTTATAATTTTCACATCATCTATTAAATTCATAATTGAGCACACAATAATTAATTTAAATTTATCCAAATTATATCCACCCAACTGATGTATACATAGAATAAATTTTATTCACATTAGTGACATGATAGGTGGTCTATTTCAATGCTCTTTTTTGAGTGTAATCAAAAAACATTCCACCATTGTTTATGACATGGAAGTAAAATATATGTTCTTAATTTTATTGATTTTATCCTCAAAATATATGTATAATGCAGTGAAAATACAATTGTATAAAAATTAATTTATTCTCATAGATATTCTTTTTCATGAATGGAGTCTTGAGGACCACTCTATTAAAATATATTATGATTCATAAAAATGGAAGGGTGATAATTCCTTATAAAATTACCCATAATTGTCCCTATTTTCACGTGTTCCATTATTGGTCCTTGTATTGTTACAACCCTAACCCCTAAATAATTGTTGTGAAATATTGTGTTAAATGATTTACTTGACATTATACTTTATTTCTCAAATTGATAATTTCTCATGTGGGATTACATGTTTTGGGTTTGTTTTCTATTAAAATTACTAACATTATACTCAATTATTCTACATAGGATATTTATTTATTTATCAAAATTAGTTTTATACGATATTATTCTATATGTTATCATATCTATACCATGAATTAAAACTATGTTATATATATGTATTCTCTCAGTATGATACCCCCTATGAAGCGTTAGATGAAAACTACATCCCAGCTTTAGTGATTGGTCAATTTTTAGAAACATTACTAAACTATACGTGACTTGATTCCTACACCATATGATTTGTGGGGATGTATTAATACCCTATTTTGACCCATAAATTAACTCTATAAAATTTCAACCAAACATATAAAACTATTTAAATATAAAGTGAATTTTATTTTCACAAAAAACCCTTCTAAGATGCCTCTTTTTCTATGTATGATCTAGATCTACATGGGAGTGCTTCCTTGAATTTATATACAGTGATGAGTTTAAAACTCAATATTTGTCATGTATTATTCATATTTTTCAACCATAGAAAATATATAGTTAAAAACATTCCAATTTACATGATCTGTGTATACACAATGAGATTACACTAAAGAAAATGAAGTGTGGATTGATCCAAAAACCACAAGATATGCAGTGACAAATGAATCTAATATCCCATGATCAGTCATTGATTAAAAATATAATGCATTTTTCATGGAATTCAATTCCCCAATAGGATTTCTATACTGACCTGATACCCAGATAAAGTTACTCTCCATGAAGATGGATTGGGTTCTATGACCATATACTATGTGACCAATTTCTAATCTAGAAGACTGTAAAAAATTATCTCCATGTAGTGTAACACCCCAGGTAAATATAGAATATGAAATTTTCACATTTATCCATATTTGAATTAATATAACTTTAAAGGGGACACTATTCTCGATGGAATACCCAACACGCAATAATGAGTTTCTTGGGAATCTTACGTTTCACTATAATAAGAAAATAATATTATTTTAAATGGTAGTTAACGCCTAGCCATTGTAATTGCGGGAATGAACAGAACTAACTATAAAATTATTATATAAGTTTTTCAAATATTTTTACTCTTTACAAAAAATGTTAGAGGATTGAAAATGCTAATGAATCCAATTTTAAGTGTAAGCATTCAAATATTCATTAAAAGGACGATTAACCTCCTTTTGATTGCAAACCTCTTTTAAATGCACTTTTTGACAATATTATTTGTTATATTTGACAAAATAAAATTCTTCTTTATAATCGGGACATCATAATTTACTTTGTGTAAATTTTTGGTATTTTTTCGATAAAGTTCATTTTTTAATGAATAGTGAAAAATGGTGTGTTTTTATTCAAAACCAATTTTTAATCAAATTTATTTATATGATTAGATTATCTTCTGAATTGGTTTTAAAGATAAATTAGATATATTTTTATCATTTAATCCAATATTGGTAGTTGGAATTAATTTCACTTTGAAATCAAACATAAACTAGTGTCAATCTTTTGAAACATTTTGTTTCATAAAAACACACTATTTGTTTTGACAGCAGGAATTAATTATTAAATTAATTAATTCAAATTATATGTTTTGAATTTTTAAAATAGACATCATTTTTGAATTTGGAATATCAAATATATCTTAGGGTGAATTTTTGGTAATTTTTTGAAAAACTTCAATTTTTTACAAATAGTGAAACCACTAAGTGGTACTTATAAAAACTGATTTTCCATTTAAATGAAATTTTTCCACCATTTTGTTTTGAATTTCAAAAATCCGACATACATGGTTGTAATTAAGAAGTAAAATGTGGTTCAATTGGATTAAAATAATTTTTTGGTGAATAGTAACTTATTAAGTTTTAATCGCGATTAGAGGTAATTAGTGTAGTTTAAGGTAAAAATAATGTTTTAATAATATGAGATGAGCTTGGAACATGTCCTACCCTAATTGGATGTGTCATGGCCGACCACGAAAACACATGGGTCAACTTGGGGACCCCATGGAGCCACTTTGGTTGAGAAATGACATAAATAACTTTTTATTTAATGTTAAAGTAAAAATGACACAAACATGAAATATTTTAATAAAACAATTTTTCATGGAATTATACAAGTCAGATTTTTGACTATAAATATTCATTAGAAAGATAAAAATATTTCCTACATCATGGTATTTTGTATATAATTTTTAGAAATTAAATAAATTAAAATATATATGACATCATGATGATGCCGCGATAACCTCATTATTTAACGATTTAAATAAAATGGAAAGATAATATAACATCTAAGACCTAAACTTGTCCAAAACCTATTGGATGGGTGTATTTAGAATCCGTATCACTGTATACTCTAAAAACATCAATTTTGGACAATTAAAATCCGAAACTCATTCTAAAATAAAGTATCATTTTTTCACATTCCAAGAGTGCCCCTCCCCTCCTCTTATAAAAGGCCCCCACCTCTACCTCCATACCCACACTTCCAAAGCCTTTTTCTCGGCCAACCCCTTCCCATTGTGCATCTCCACATCCCTCTATAACTTTTAGAAGCCTCACATTGGTCAGAAGTCTTCCCAAGGAATCCTTTGAGCTCAAACCAAAGGGAGGTACCCGATTTTAAGGTAAAGTCTCCACTTGAGTTCTTTTGTTTTATTTTGCTTCTCCAACCCCCTAAACTCTTTTTATTAATTTATTTTGTAAAACCTAAAGTATATTCAATATACTAGGTTTTTGTTATAAAATTGTTTCGAGATACACTTACACACACCTTCATCTAATGGTTAAAGAACATACTATTTTTGTGGATGACGAATTTCTGCCTCATGAAAGGAGGATTGTTCAACACTCATATAACACCTTCAAAGGTGGCCATTAAGATGTCACTATATTTATATATGATATATAATATGTTCGTGTTTTCCTTAAGCTTCTGTATTTTTCATTTATGGCATACCTTTATGGCTTCCATTATGGGTATACACGATATCTTCATTTTAGAAAGTGCGGACTACCGCCCCCTCAAAGTGATTTGATTCGTTAATTCCATACATGGGATGTATAAAGGATGGATTTAAAATTATTATATATGATGTTATATTGTAATTATAATATATCTTTATATAATTATTATTTTCTTTCCATTAATGTATGAGATAGAAATGAAAGTAGCGTTAATGCGTAGGTACGGCTTACCGTCTCCATGAACGGTGCATTTCATTTCTTACCTCTAAATGATTATGTAATATTATAAATACATGAATATTCTGGATATATATGATATATATGATATCAAAATCATGAATATCATTCTTGAGATAATGGATATTTGACTACGTGAACAACCTGTAATTATAAAAAAAGGTTTATTTTTGACTCAAGTACCAATGATCGGTAAAAGGACCGTTATTAACTTAAATAATAACATAGTGTTCATGACATGGTAATTAGTGATATAAAATAAATAATGAACTTGAAAAAGTTTCCTAAGCAAGTATAAATTATCTCAAGTTTATTATTAAGGACATTAAAGAACGATCGAGTCAAGTCGGACCCGAGGTAAGAGATCATACGCCTCTCTTTCTTTTTAAGTACTCACTTTTGTGTCATTTCTTTTAAACTCATCTTTCTAATGATTGGGGATGTTATTTTATATTCCTAATACTGTAATTTTTATGTTCATAATATGAGAGACCCTATTTGAACTCATAAATCCATTTTTGGAAGTTTTAAGTGGCGTCATTAGGCTGCCGAGTTTTTGTAAGGGATTTTTCATCTCACTTTTAGTCCCATGAAATTTATGCTACATTTGCCACCATTTCCATTGAGTGGTGTATTTAATTACCATTATTATACTCTTTTTGTAATATAATTTCATTTATGGGTATTTACATATTCATTGTACGACCCTTCTTCAATGGGGTGTACGTTTTGAATGTTACCCATGTTGGTAAGGGAACCTTTCAACCTCCTCTTTTTAAAAGACTTCTTTTGTTATGTATTTTATTTCACATTCTATTATGTTGTGATATGTTCTTATATATCCTTATTTATGTAAATTTTATGACCATGTTATGAGATACATTTTTTATCTCTCATCAACTCTTTTTTTGAATTTTGAAGTGACGCTGTTAGGCTGTCGAATTTTTGCAAGGGGACTTCTTAACCCAATTTTGATTCTTTGGGATAAACTTGTACAACTTGAATATGTCGTTCTATGATTATGTGTGAATTTCCTCTAATTTTTATACACTTAATACCCACTTATATTTTGTATATTCATTTTCACACATAATTATGTAACTGATTTATCCTTAATCCAAGGATACCATCTTTGTATGGGACTTCTTCTCAATATCCTTTCATTGAGGCATATTTTGTATTATACACAACTTTCTTTTATACGATGTATAAACCCCTTTGACTTTTACATTTATTCAAAAGGAATCTTTTTTATACGAAGCGTTTACTAAATGACAAAAGGGAATATTTTTGTCATACGTATGCGGCGACTACGACTTCTCCGCCACTATTACCATTATTTGAATTTTAGCTTCCTCTACATGCCATACCTTTTTTTTAAAAGAAAAATAATACCATGTTTTACTTTTCTTTTATTTTGGTATTAAAAATGGTTTGCATAAGGGTTTTTATATCAATGTGTTTTATTGATATCTTGTGATTGAAATCTGGAAATATTATGTCTCCTTTATGCATGTCATATGTGATAAGATTATGTTATGGTTCTTGGGAATTGTTATGGAGATGGGTGGTTTCGTGATAAACTAAGGGCGGGTGAGCCTGATATAGCTCTCCAATGCATTGGGTAATGCGAAGGAGTGAAACGTTAAGGTTTATCGTAAGAGATTTAGCTAATATACCGTGGTGGGTATTCCAAACATAACCAAGAGGGTTACTCCCTACCTAAGAATGTTATGAATGGCTCAAGTTACCTTTTATTTATTCATGATTTGATGAGGTATGTTAAAGTGCCTATGTTTAATGGGTAATGTATGATTTGATTCTTATGTATATATGAAATCATGTTTCCTTTCCATATTTTTATAACCCTTACTGAGCTTTTTATGCTCATCCCATGTTTTTTTTGAAATTTTTTTCACAGGTCAAGGGAAAGGTACGTGATATGATGATAGTGTCAAGGAAGTGTCAAGAAAGAATCCATTATTTATTTTTAAATTTGTTTCTGTTGATTGGAAAAAATGAATACTATCTTTTATGTAACCACTTTGTTTAAATGTGGAATGTAATGCAAGTTTTATAAACTAATTTTCTAAAACTCTAAAACTGAAAAGATCCTCAATGTGTAATCTTGTAATAACTCAAGATTAAGTAAGGTTTAAGGCTAGGGCCTTATATTCAGGGATCAATTTGGCCCCTTATTAGTTTATTATTTCATTGAAAATTTTATAAATGATTATTTTTTATAATAAATAATATATAATAGAGTTTCACATAATTTGGTATTTTTTATTAAGCATATTTTTTATAAAATCTTGGATGATTCAGTTTTCCTAACCGATTTGTCGGTCTTTCTTATTTGTTCTATGTGGCCCATAAATTGGACGATTTGGCCAATGGTAAGTCAAATTGATATTTTGGAATATTCTTACAGAACATTAAAAAAGAGGTATCAAATTATTTAGATGAGTATACCGATGTCTATGACAATAAAATGAAATTATATTTTAATTAAATGAACTCAAACAACGTACAGCACATGGTTTTATGATCAGAACATGATCATTGATGGAAAATTATTCATTCTAAAATGACAAATATATATTGGGAGTAATGTTCAATCATCAATGAATATGTAATATCATTACTCGATACCCCATTAATTTTTTTTTTCAAATAATTATTCATGTAAAATATGGGTTTTATAGAATGGTGAAGATTTCAATTATTAAATGGATTTTTTCATTTATCACAAAAAACCGATTGATTTTTTAATATCAATAATATGTCATTGATACAGATTTTGTTGATTCACCTAACTTAATTAATAAATTTTTTATAACAACACTTGAAAATTAATTTCATGAATATTTTTAAACATTTATTTATTATCATTATATTCTAGATGTTTTTTTCAAATAGGTTTTCTTAAAAGACCATATAAAGGAGTTGTAAAAAAATATCACTTTATTGATTTAAAATATTTAATCCAAAATCATCATCTATGTAATTTATATTATTGAAATAATTATATTTGTAAAGATAAATGGTTTGCTAATGTTATTTTTCATTATATTTGATTTTGCATTAAATATAATTAAATTAAAATTTATTAGTATTTTATGTATATCTCACTTTTGAATCTCGTAAATAAATGATTTTAAAAATATTTAATTATAATGTTTTTAACATTAATGTATCATCATTAATTATAATCTATTAATGTTTTAATGAATAATAAAATAATTTTTGAATTCATATTTCTAGAAAGATCATTTAATAAATATTTTGGATATATTTTGTTTTTAATAGTACCAAAATTTGTGATTTTTTAATTAATTTATATGTGGAGATTTAAATAAACCTAAAATGTTATTTTCAACTATTTCAACAAAATTTAATGATTATCATGCTTCACTAGGTAAATTATTTTGTGAAAATATTAACATTTGTACTCTTAATGGGTTATAATTATGTTTTAATGATATATTCATGGAACCCATTTCAATTTCTGTGGTGAATCATGTTGTATTGAAATAATTTGTGTTTTCATCGGTGGAATGTCAAAAAGTGAAATATTATAAATTTTTTCTTTATTGTATAGTGAATCAACATATTTATCGGGGATTTATGGATGTTCGATTGTAAACCATTGATGGTTGATTATGTTGTAATATAAGTACATGAAGTTATGTTAAAAAAATTAATTGGTGGTCTGTCATTTCCCACTAATTTTATGGGAATTTTGATGAATCTAACTAATTATATAATAAATTCTAAGAGATGATAGTGTATAAATGTTTTATGTAACTATTATTTTTAATATAAATTATCCAATTTAGTGATTCCAATTTGATTGAATGATTTTCCAAGACACCAAAAAAAAATCCAACACAATATTTGACTTCTAATTGATCCTTTTATCAATGAATTTTTTCAAATAGTGTATGATTTTTTACTTATATGTCTATTGTCTAATGCTAAATATTTATTCCATGTATTTTAAATTTTTATCCATGTTTTTTTGTAAGAGTTTTATTTTTTGATGTTTTGGATCAATAATTATTTTATCATAACATCACTAACATATTAATATCATTGATGAAATTAATTTTTTATTGTTCCTATTTAATCATTATAAAAATTTGATCACACCATTATTTTGTTTTCAATTTCCCCTAGTTTTGGATGATCTTTTGGATTGAATTTTGTATATAATAGTTTCTAGTGTGAATAATTTTATGGTTCATGATGAAAATATATTTTGAAATATTGAAAACTAGGTATTCTATAGAAATTATTACCTAAATATATCTGTTTTAATATGTAAGAGTATTTCCAAATTCAATAAATATTGATGTCCAAATTCATCACTCAATAAATTCTGTTATAGTGATGGAATAACACAATAAAGACATTCCTACAAAATAAGTTATATATCAATATGGTATAGCCCCTAGATATGTTAAATATAATCCTCAATATTGAAGAATAAATGATTTAGGTCCCACCTACAATATTGGTTATATATCCTTGTGGAAAAATAAATTTTAGTGCTATAGGGGAAACCATGATTAAATTTTTTTCTATTTTTTTCCTCAATCTTTGAACACCTTTCACCTATAAATTCAAAATATTATAATAAAAAATGCCTTCCCATATTACATTACAGTAATATGGAATTATAAAACCCTCTTTGTTACTCGCCCTTGTGTTTTTCACATTATCATGTGGAATCAAATTTATGTAATCACTCCTATATGATTCTACTTTTAATATAATTTCTATTGTGGTCGAATGAAATTTTTTGACCGTGACTCATCAAAACATGTCACATACAGTCATGTGATGTGACTGATCAATTATTTATCAATTATTTGGCATATAGAGCATGGATTATGTTGAAATTGTTTTTTATAATCATTAGATTAATGAAAATGTTATACAATGAATGTCTACGTGTGTATTTTATTGTCCAATTCTAGGAATTATTTTTGATAATCCTTTATTGGACTAATTTTGACTATGGGTGTCAATTTATGATAAATAATGTTTTGGAAAATTTATAATGTGAAATTTGGTATAAAAAATAATAATATGGGATATACATAAGCCTTATGACTGGACACACACATATGTGCTAAGTACCTTCAAAAACATTTCGTATTTCTTTATCATGTCGTGGCAAACCCCCATATTTGGTAGGTCATGTATATTATCCATTACATGAACTATGATATTGATATAAAAAACAATGTTCTATGAGTTTTGGGGTACACATATTCCTATGTGATAATCATTATACAGGGATCCCCATTTTATGCCAATTTCCATTTTTAGGATTCTATTTGACTAGTTGTTGTTTCCAAATAGTTATATAGATAAAAAGTTAATGATTTTAATATATAATAATCTATAAATTATTTAGAAGACATTAATACAACATAGAATTCTGTTAGGGTATATTTAAAGGATCATGAAAATCTCTCTTGTGATTAAAAGATAAGAATTCATACGAAACAAAATTTAGAGAGCACCACAAAATGGTTTTTTTGGATCTATTATGTTATAATATAAAAACAATTACACCACAAAAATCCTTTAATTTATTTTCTTCTGTTTAGTATTTTTTCATGAAGCTCCCACGGAAAACCTTAAATTTTCCACAAAGAAAGAAAATTCATTAATGTACTTTTTTCATGCAACTTATATCGTTAATGAAGCACATTATAATAAAATCACCTCAATTTTTTTCATCAACCCATATTAACATGATTTATGGGAATGATGGATCCATAACCATGTAATATGATTTTATTGATGAAAATTCATTACACTTGTTAATATCATTGAATCTCATCCAGAATCACTTTTATGTAAGAATTATATTTTTAGTCACCATTAATTTTTATTATATATGTTAAGATAAAAATCCCCATACCTTTTTTTACCAATACTAGTATAAGAATCATCCATTCCCATTTCCCAGAATCACAATCTATGAAAAAAGGTATATTTTTATCCATAACTCTTTTCCTACATACTTCAAAAAAGAACCCTAATCCTACCATTAGTTTTATTCCTTAATGATGTTATTATTTTTATCCAACCCTTGGAAATATCAATGATATATTTATCACATAGGGAAATTTGATTTTATCTTCTAATAACATCCCCCACCATTATAATAGAATCCATATGGTAATAAATTAAACAATATTTCCTTGTACAATAAGATGTTATTAAAATATAAATCTCAAACTAATTCTGAAATTTTTTTCCATCAGGATATATAGTATCCCTCTTATATTAAACACAATAAAAATTCCATAAAACCCTTAGGATTTTTTTTCTTCCAGGCCCATTTGAATGACCCATATTTTCATAAACATATGATTTTTTTTTCAATTCAAATCATTTTCATAATCATTGTAAATATTTGATACAACCTACAGTGATCCACTGGATCTTCCATGGGTCATTAAGAGTATAGATTTCTAGATAAATATGCAACATATTGGGTTCCATGGTTTGGGGAAACTCTACAACCCCGTCCATGTGGTCATTCTAAAATACTGTTGCTGCTGACACTAAAGTCTTGTAGGGTGCACAGTTTGTCTAAAATAATTCAACCAATGATTGATATATATGTATAAGGATACTGATATTTTCTACAAAACAACTTTTCCACATTTGGAATATGGTTAGTCAAAAAATATATTGTTATCCTAAGAATTGGTAACTTCTATAGGGTTTGAAAATCATGAGCCTATAACTTTTCTCCATATTTTTCAACTTCTTTCAACATTGTTGTTTTTCTTTCTCCTAACCTAGGAACTATGAAATACCTTGAGCTACATGTCAATATATCTTCTTCATCTGAATTATAAACCCAAATTATTTGGATGAAATTTATCTATCTTGGTAATTATACTCATATATTACATCTTTTCTATGTTTATTTCTAGATCCATAATTTGGTTTTTCTGTAACCTCATTTATGCTATTTTTACGGTATTATTCCATTTATCATATCTCTTCCAACCAACATCAAATGAATTGAAAATATTGAGTGAGGAGTAAACTAGAAAATTGATTTATATGGTTTCATCATTTTAACATTTTGTTTGGTATCTTCATAGCACTGTCATTATGAAACATGCTAGCCTTTTCTGAGCATACACATTTATTTTTTACCTTCATAATGAATTAATTATTCCCCTTGATACATGTTCAATGGTCCTTGTATAATGAGTAATAGTCTTTTACTACTTCCTTGGACACCCCATGGGTAAACTATGTCAAATTACCAATTTTGGGTAAATTTTGATATGCCCTATACACCGACTAATTGATTGATAGAGATTTTATGTTGAAGTTACCATTAAATATGAAGGCTTGATTGAACCATGGGTAACTCCCATAGGTTCTTTCAACCAATAATTGATGTTTCCCAAGTTTTAAATTCCTTTAATGGCATTATACCTTTTAATTGGCCTGTTGATATTAATAAATGAAATTTCCACTCACTTTTAAATTGAAATGTGTGAAGTTATAAGTTATTTCATATGAATAATGGTTTTATTTACAATAAATATAGAAAAATGGTATAAATGAAATGGATCATTTGATATACATATTAAGGGGTGGTTAGACCACACATTCATGTATGATTATAAATGTGCATTAAAAATGGTAATGCTTGCATGTAATGGAACCCAACAATTGAGATTCAAGAGAGGTGGTTTCTTAATTTATCATATTATAAATACAATTAAAACATTGTAAAATTTATGGTGAGATGATAGGGTTACAATACCTCATGTTGGTATCACAATCCCTTTCATTAGGTGTTGAGCACGATTTATCACACTATTGAAAAATTTTATTTGTTAGAATTTATGTGTTGCATCCCTACTCGAGGGATCACATGATCGCTAAATCCCTATCATGAGTGTATTTCAGGAATTTTCAAACTATTATTTTTATGTTGTTAAAATAAAAAAATTCTAGACATTATCTACTCATTATAATATCCATGGAGGTCTAAGTTATACCCCGTTCCAGCCAGCATCTAATATTCCTGGTATATGGGCACTTATGGGCACACGTATTTGGATCATATTGGTGTATGAAATATAATATATATATATATATATATATATTAATACTAAATATATATTTAATTTCAATACATCCATCATGTTCAGGTGCTGATATAGGCGGACCCACCATGAGTCCAATAGGAATATTATCATGTTGCTTATTTATTTAAGCCTTTTTCATATAATATATTACCTGGAAATTGTTTAGTTGTGAAAAATTATTTTATGACATATATATATAGTGGGTGGTGGACTAATGATATATTTGAATCACACACTACTTGGGAATCTAATGGTACATGAAAATATTATATGATTGCAGATATTTATAATGTATAATTAAATGTCACAAAACATTGATTTTCGTTCATATAATTGTAGCTTATGAGTATAGGACCGAGCATTCAATAGAGATGCAAGTGGATAAACAATTTTTTTCATTTTTAAATTTCTGTATAGTGTTATTCTATATATGGTCCCCAATAAAATCATTGAATTTCATACAGATAGGCATTCCATGTATCTGACACCACCGTATAAGATTTTTTATAATATCAATTGTTTAGTTATTTAGGCTTCATCATTTTTTATTCATTTTTTCTGTAACATTAGCCACACATATTGTCATATATTTTCTTGTTTTCTATATTCTTCCATTATGATTTGAGGTTATAGTTTCCCTATACTACCACATTCACCCTAACACTTCTAGATGGCATCCTCTGGCCTATGTCGATGAATGATTGAATCCTTGTGACCCACTGACTTGGGGAATAGTTTATGTGAACCATGTGTCTGGGATTTACCATGTTGTACCATAGGAATTTTGTTCATTTTTACACTGTTTGGGTATTAAAAAGGAATCCTGGAGCTGAAGGAATTTGGAAATGACCTTTTTCATTGAGGTATCTAACCCATTTCAAGGAAAAAACAAATTACCCAGGAAATGTAATTTTATTTAATGATTAATCAATTAATTGGGTATAAGAATTAAATGCCGGGTGACAGACATGTATTTTAGTGTAATTGATATTTTTATTATCTGAATGAATAATTTATTTCATGGCTCTGATAAAATGATTCCTTTTCATTAGTACATTCATCTTATTAAGCATACTATGTATAATATGGTTTTCATTATCCAGGGCACTGTTATTTTTTTGCTTTAATTTTCCAGTTTAATATTGAATGTGTCATGAATATGTAATGATTTATCATCAAACATCTTATATTTATTGGAAAAAATAATTGATACATAATTTTAATGCCATGAAAAAATAATGTTTTCTTGAATATGTTAAAGTAGAAAATTAATGATTTTAATTTTGTCATATAGAGACATGGACCATTGGATGGAAGAGATGGAATGTACTATGGGGTGGGTATAGTGGATTCCATGTATTTTTCATTTGGTGTATGGGCCCTTATAGACCATAAAATTGTAAACCATCATATACACCCATTTAAAATGGATTAAATATATCATAAAATAGAAATTAAGAATGAATATGACTTATAAAATGAAAATAAATATTATATATATCCATCACAGTGACATGGAACTGATCCTAACATTAGAAGTTAGTAGTGGGTGACTCTTACTTTTTATGGAATGTTATAGTTTATTTATATCATCTAGACCATGATTGATGAGAAGGATCAGTGGAGTGATATTTCATATAAGAATGATTTATAAATTTCCAAGTTTCTCATTTGAAACTGATTCAGTTTATTCAAGTTATTGTAAGGTGTGTATTGAGAATTATAGAATTTTTCCACCACAACATCCTCCGGTCACACACCATGATGGAAGTGATGACCATGTACTTGAGGTGGAGGTTCATGAGCTGCCAATGGTTTCTCCTATAGTTCCACATATAAATAATCATAATATAAATTATATGGTCAATAACGCATACATATGAAGGGTTTTCTACATATCCATCATTCTATGAAAGGTGTTGTTTGAAATTATACATCCATGGTAGAGTTCACATGAATATTAATGTAGTATTAACCTCCCACCATTTTTTGATGGTGGACCACATGTTATAAACTTTTTAAAATTAGATATCATATTTATATTTGAGAAAATTGAGATGAAACCATAGTAGAGGGTGGAGATTGATACAAATATGATACACAATTCTTTCAAGAAGTGTTGAAAACTATCAACCTGGATTATCGACATCATGTTATGGTGTGTGACATATTTTATACCCTCATATATGGCTACTTATATCCCAATAATCTAATGGATGAGAGATCCATAAAATTATTGACCCTACAGTAGGGAAGTCTGACCACTATGGAATATTCTAAAAATTTCACATAACTGCATTATTTCACTCATACATTAGTGGTTGATCATATAATGGCCGATTGTAGATTCAAGGATAGGATAGTCAATGACATCCAATCACAAGTCAACGTGTTTAGGTTGACTAGAATTTCTAAAATCATCGACAATGCCATTATTAGAGAGAGGAACTTGAGATATGATGATGGTGTGGATCATGGAGGTTCAACACCAGGATCTTTTGATCCATATTCTGGGTGAAAGTGGTGTATTACGATTACTAGAATAGGTAGAAGTAGTAGGGATCCTCGCACTGTCAACTTCTTGAGAGGACACCAGGGAGGGAGGATGGGACACATGATGCCTCAATGTTTAGCTGATCCAATAATGTGAAGAGGATGCTGTTGTATGGGGAATACTGATTGGTTCTGTAAAAGATTCCCTAAAGTTATTAGCATTAAATTATCTCTACATATTCATCAGTTAGAAGTAGGTCCATTAGGATCACATCAGGCAGGCTACAAATATAACAACGACCGAACAAGCTGACGAGGCGGTCAAGGAAGAGGCAGTTCGACATATGATTATCAGTGCCAACTGAGAGGGCTTACTCAGGGTAGTTAGTAAGTGACTCAAGGACATGGTAATGGCTACTTACATGAATTCTACCCTATACTAGAGGAGAGGATATCCATTCCATCTATAGTTCAAGGTATTATTCTAGTACCATTGACTTTATTGTCTTATTTATTTGAAGCATGCACATCTCACTCATTCATTTCTGATGTAATCACTAAGTGTATGAGGCTTGATATAATGAACATTGATGGAGTTAGGAATATAGGAACCCCATTCAGTATCCGTTCAGTGGGAATTTTATTGTGTAAGTATTTCCCCCATTAGATAGGATGTTACATATTTGTATGGAATCTATTCATCTGCAACATGGAGGGATTTGAAGTAACAATTAGTATAGACTGGTTAGTTACCTATTGAACTCAAATTAAGAACTACCTTCTAAGGGTGATGCTTATATCACCATAGGTTAGTAGAAATGTGCATAAGGGAAAATGAATAAACTGAAAAATAGACCATTAATAGATCTAAAATTGTCTTTATTAGTGCTATTGAAGTAATGACATCAAGAGAAAGATTAAAGGTAATTATCATTAATTAGTTCCAAAAAGAGATGATAAATTACCATTTAACAACACATTAGAAGGTGATAATAAATGAATCTTTTATCAGCACTTTCAAAAGAATTTATAAATTAACCATTCATTAGTACATTCAAATGGGCTAATAAAAGATCCATTTATTAGTGCTTTTAATTACAATTATAATGGGACATAGTGCAATGTGATATTACAACAAATTATAGCATCAATGGAATGTTTTGTAATAGCGCACATGAGAATAGAAACACCACCATATAAAAAATTCATGTAACAATTTAGTTTTAATGACCCGAATCCGGAGCCCATCCACTGGTGCCATGTACCCAGTTCGCCACATGAACTCAAGCGCATTTCACCAAAAGCCAGAGGTTTCGGACTAGAAGCGAGGGCCTCTGTATGTTATTGGGGAAACTATTTCCTCATTTGGTAAGGTATAAAAGGTACGAAAAACAATAGTCAACAGTGGAAGCAGTAACAACATACATAACAGTAACCAACAACGGAAGAATAAATATATATAGAAATGAAGAAAATGATCCAGCAGGTACAAGTATCTAAGTAATGCAGAAAACACAACAACATGCTTAAATACAAATGAACACAAGTACTAAAGAAACAACAAAAGAAAAATAGATGTGAAACTCCTCAACATCACATGCCTTGTCTCGGTCCCATGATCTCCAGTTCCAGCGAAATCAAGAACCTGGAGTAGAAGGGCACTTTCCCTTATCTATACCTGCAACAAAATAGTCTGCTTGGGCCCAAAATCATGGCCCAAACAAGGTGTGAAACAAAGTCCCAATAGGTAACCACCCAAATATTTGTGCCTTATAGTCAATGAATACATGTAAAGTAAATTACAAGAAAAATGAATGGAAAAAATACAGTACAACTACAATTTACAATCTAGCATATAAACTACAAAAGTATAAAAAAATCAACAAGTAAAACAAAGGTAACACCTTGGGTTTTCTCACAAACTAACCCTTATGGTTCAACCTATTAGTACTAGTAACCCCCTGGGAGGCACACATAGTCTCACCCATCTGGTTCAGCTAATGAATAGACTCTCTGGGGAAGCACTCACCCTCAATTCCCCCTATAGTATCGTAGCATACTAACATATCTCTGGGGAAGCACTCAACGTCAATTCCCCCAGTGGTCCAAATTAAGGAACTATAGACTCTCTGGGGAAGCACCCAAATTTCATTTACCCTTGTGGTCTCGTATCGTAATTAAATACACTCTAGAGAAGCCCTTATGTCCATTCTCCCTAGGGTCAACTACACTAGGTTCTCACAACCCTGTGTATAAATAAACATACATAGTGCTCATGTATCGACCAAGTAAACCTCAAGAACTACTTGGATATCATTCTAAGGTTCAGCAGCAAAACATCACAACAGGTCCACTATCCTATAACTAGGCATGGCAACTAGCATAACTCCAAACAAGCAAATAAAGTAATGGAAATAACCAGATTACAGTAAAAACTACTATTTTCACAAAGCTAAACCTCTACTATAGAAATCAAGAATGTAGGAAATCAATCATGGGAAAAACAGGGAAATGCACAATTCTCGTTCAAGGGAATTAGCAAAATTTCACAAAAAAATCCAGGACATTCTACCGAAATGCACAAACCACTATCTTAGATGCTAGGGGATCGATATAGTTTAACCACAATGCCTGATTCTCCTTAGAATGGTGTAGATCTAAGAAAACGCACAAAATGCTCAACCCATGATAACATGAGAATGATGAAGAACCACAGAACAAGGCTAAACCGAAAGAGAGCTTACCGAGGCAATCCCAATGAAATTGATGGCGGTTGAAATGATGATCAGACAGAGGCACATGGGTTTGGGGAAGATATTCAGTCGTACGGGTCTCTCTCGGAGGAAGATCCTAAAGAAGAAGTAAGTTCGGTCCGTTAGGCGCGACCTCGGTGCGTTTAGTAAAAAAAGAAAAGTACAAGGTGTGTACATTTAGTGTACATGAGATGTACTAGGTTTTTCATTACACCTCCAAAATCGGCATCCACATCTCCCCTACATACCATGTGTGTGTCCCGAACACGGCAAGCACATGGCTTCGAGCGGGAAAAGACTACATAGCATGTACTCAGAAATTACACGGCGTCTACATCAAAATTTTCCAGAAAAATCAATCTTCCGAAAAACACTACAAAAAGGAAAGGCGTACCTGGAATGAGGTTTTGGGTTCTTACAAACATCCCCCCATAAAGAAATTCGTCCCTGAATTTACCTAGCAAGGCGTAGAAGAAGAAACCCCGAATAGCTCCGGCCACTACGATCGTACATTGGCCTCCCTCTCCCAGGTCTTGTCCTGTACTCGCCCATGTTTCAATTGCACCCGTACAAGAGGGATAGACCGCCCACGAAGAACCTTCATACTGCGATTGACAATCTAGATGCGATTCTCCTCAAATGATGCATCCTTTTTGAGCTCAACTTCCTCAAGCTGAAATACATGAGACAGGTATGAAAAGTAACGTCGGAGCTGAGAGGCGTGGAAGACGTCATGCATGGACTTGTACCTCTGTGGTATCTACAACTGATAAGAAATCGGCCCAACTCTCTCTAAAACCTCAAAGAGCCCGACGTACCGTGGTGAAAGCTTACCCTACCTACGAATCCTCTTGTGTCCCAACCTTGGTGTGACTCACAAGAAAACCTTATCCCTAACCTCGAACACCAGAGGTCTTCTATGCCAATTAGCATAAGACATCTCCAGAGACTGTGTTGTAGTCATCCTCTTCTAAATCAGCCCTATTTTTTCTGAAGTCTCCTGAACAAGATGAGGTCCCAACAATGCTTCCTCTCCTGCCACCAGCCAGCATAAGGGTGATCAGCATGGCCAACGGTACAAAGCCTCATAAGGTGCCACATGAGTAGTCACATGAAAACTGTTGTTGTAGGAGAACTCCACAAGAGGGATATGCTTCTCCCAAGAACTGCCAAATTCCAGAATGCAAGCTCTGATCATATCCTCAAGCACCTAGATCATACGCTCGGACTGGCCATATATTTGAGGATGACATGTTGTACTCAAAAGTACCTATGTACCCAAGGCCTTATGAAGTCCCTACCAGAACTGAGAGGTGAATCACGCATTCCTGTCTGACACAATGCAGTGTGGAACTCCATGCAGACATACAATCTCTGGGATGTAAAATCATCCCAAATCATCAACACTGAAGGTCTCTTTGATCGGAAAGAAGTGAGCAACCTTTATAAGCCTGTCGATGATAACCCAACCAGCATCGTTACCTCAGGGCCACATTGGAAACCCTGTCACAGAGTCCATCACGACATCATTCTACTTCCACTCTGGAATGTGTAACTGTTTTAAAAGGCCTTCTGGTTGCTGATACTCTGCATACACCTACCGACTAGTATAGAATCTCATGACAAAACCAGCATCATTATTCTTCATACCTGGACACCAGTACTGTCGATGATGATCCCGATACATCATGGTGATGCCAAGATGAACTTCCCAAACTGAGGAATGAATATCCCGCATCAGCTCCTCGCGTATGTCAGCTGGCACCCAAGCGCGTCCTTGGAAACATAAGATCTCATCCTCGCCTACTGTACACCCAGGAAGAGGGTCCTCTACTATCACACTCTCATGTAGTACTAATCCTTCTGAGTTTGATAGCTTCCTCATTCGTACCAAATCAAGTAGTATCAAGGTAATAGCTACAGAAGATAGGAAAGTCTATCCCTGTCTGTCGTGCACCTCAAAATGTATCTCGGAGAACATAGCCATAAGCTGCCACTCACTGCTGGCCTCCTAAACTGCCTATATCCGATTTCTCCTGCTCAATGTATTGCCACTATGTTGCCCTATCCCTCCGTATATGCAATCTAGAAATCTAATGACTGAAGATACTTGACCCACCTATGCTGCCTCAGATTCAGATCACGCTGAGTGAAGATATACTTGAGACTCTTGTGTTCGGTGAAGACCCCAAAGTTCTCTCCCAGAAGATGATGTCTCCAACTGCGTAAGGCATGAACAACAACTTCCAACTCTAGATCGTGAGTAGGGTAGTTCCTCTCATGTGGTATCAATTTCCGAGACCCGTACACAATGAATCCATATCTATGCATAAGCCCAATGCCTAGTCGGATAACCGAAAAATCACAATGAATAGTGAATCTCTCGCCTGGCTCAAGAAAGACTAGTACCGGTGCTGACGTCAGCCTTCTCTTCAGCTCCTGAAAGGCTAACACGCAAGAATTTGACCATAAGAACTTTTCCTCCTTCTTGGTCAGACCTTTCAATGGAGCTACTAGGCGTGAGAAGTCCTTAATCAAGCATCTGTAGTATCCAGCCAGCCCTAGAAAACATTGTACCTCAAAAACGTTCTTCCTCTCCTCCCAGGAGACCGCAACTCTCAATTCCTCTAGGTCCATTGATACTCTTTCCTCTGAGATGACATGACCAATGAAGTGAATATTTTCCATCCAAAAGTGGCACTAAAAGAGTTGAGCATAATGTCGATGCTCTCTCATTGTACTGAAAACAATCTAACGATATGTGGCATGAACGTGGAGAGTGTGAGAGTACACCAAGTATATCCTCCATTAAGGACAAGATGAAGGAGTCCATGTAAGGATGGAACACTCGGTTCATCAGTGACATAAAAACTACAGGCATGTTCCTGAGACTGAACAGCATGACTGTATACTCGTATAGTCCATACCTTCTCCTGAAGGCTGTCAGAGGTATATCTGATGGTCTAACATGCAACTGATGATAACCGGATTTCAAGATAATCTTCAAGAACACCCGGGCTCCTCGAAGCTAATGAAAGAGGTCATCGATGCTCGGCAAGGGATATCGGTTCTTGACCGTCAACTGGTTCAGCTTCCAATAATCCACACAATGTCAAAGGGTATCGTCTACCTTCTTCAAAAACAGAACAGGGGAACCCCAAGGATAATTACTGGGTTGGATGAAAACCATTGCCTATAACTCCTCCAACTACTTCTTGAGCTCCTAAAACTCAGGTGTAGCCATCTTATAATGAGGAATGGACACTGGTGCTTCTCTTGGCACGAGCTCAATCGAGAATTCTACCTCACGCTCCGGTGGCAAACCGAAAAAGTCCTCCACAAAGACATCCCTGAAATGATCCACCACTGGAGGAAGGTCTACCTGCAAAGTTCCTAGATCATATAGACAAAGAATTTAAATTTGTGCAGTCTTCCTTCCCAACCCATGATGCTCGAGTCCTGCTCGACTCACCTAAACATCCCATTCGCCTCTATGAAGAAAAGGCTCACCCTCATGTGAAATAAAACTACCTCTGAGGTGATAATAGTTGATGACTGTCTGTAAGGGAACCAACCATTCCATCTGGAGGATGACATCGTATCCTATCGTCTCTAGGACATTGAGGTCTCAAAAGAAACCATACCCTGCAACCTCGAGAGGGAATTCTATACACTGGCGTACTCAAGATGTCCTCGTCCCCAAAGGTGTGTCTTGTGTCAACGAGTCGGTAGAAGAAAATACACAGAGCCCAAGGCTTTCCACAATTTCAATAGAGATAAAGCTATTCGTGGAACCAGTATAGAAAAGATCTGAAGATAAAACTGAGTCTACTAAAATCGTACCTAGAACTCTAGAAGGTCCGGGATCCTCCTCCTGATAGGTCTACTCCACTACAAATGGCTGGCCTACCCCGCTGCCCTGTGACCGTCGTGACAACTCTGAGTTGAACCCCCTGTTGGCGGTGAAGAACTGGTGATTTAATGCCATGGCCTCGACCTCCGCCTTGGACCAAATGACCAGAAGAACTCCAGTTCCCTGACTGGTGTAAAACTGGTGGTGTTGCTCCTGAACGAGGAGTCATGGAAGAACACCCTTCACCAGGTACTAGAGAGAAAAACTGGCATAAACGCTGAAAGTGACCCATATTTCTACAAGATCACCACTCCACTGGGAACCTCTGGCACTATAGTCTCATGTTCCCTACCCTTCCACACTGGTAGAATACTACTTGGCTACTTGAAAATGTATTTTTTCACCTTGGATCACCACGTGTAGGTTCCCTACAGAGCTTCCTGCTATAAACTAGAGGAACACTAGCTATGGATGCAGAACCACCCTGGCTCACAGCTTCGAAATCTCTCAGATTACGCTCCACAATCAGTGCCTGGCTGACAATGGAAGTGATGGATGTCAACTGGAAGATGTTCACCTGTGAGCAGATCTCCTGCTTGAGTCCATACTCAAACTTCCTTCCTAAAAACACCCCACATCCATCCCGAAGGGGTGTGAAATGCTACAGCTCAGTGAAACAAGAGAAATACTACATGACAGAAAGAGTACCCTACTCTAGACTCATGAAATTCTGGGCTCGATCGACCCTCAGGGTCGCTGGGTAGATGTAGTCATAGAACACATGCTGAAACTCCTCCCAAGCAATAACTTGTTGATGACCCGCCTATGAGATCACATCCCACCACCTCTTGGCGGAGTGTTGGATCATGTAGGTTGCGATCTTGACCCGCCTCTCTAGATTCGTTTCTAGATGCACGAAGATAGTCAGCATGGATTCCAGTCATGACTCTACAGCCTGTGGTCCTCATTCACCGGAGAAAGTAGGAGGATGGTGCAGCTGGAAAACCCGCGTCATGTCTTCTATAGTCATGGTAGGAGGTGGTACTCTCCAAAGGGTCAAGATCATCCTCATAAAACCTTCCTTAAACTATGCATCAGTGCCTGAAACTGGTATGAAAACCGGTGCCATGGCTGGCCCGACGGGAGGATCGGCTGGAATTCCTTGATCATCCATATCTGGCATCTGATCACTGCCTGACAAAAGACATACAACCGGATGAAATCTCGGAGGGATATCTCTAAAAGATCAAAAACTTTCCATATATCAGAATTAACAAGGACATAGAACACAAGAGTTTAAAATGGGAATAGGGGAAGGAAAAAACACATGTTTAGAAAACACAACTACATGGTTTGTATAAAAACTACACGGCGTGTCTTCTTAAGCTTCTGGCATGAGCGTGTAACCCTACCCTATAGGTCATGTAACACCTCAAACTACATGGTGTGTTGGCCCAACACACATCATGAACTTGGAAATTGTTCCCCTACTTGAGTCTCCTTACACGGCCAACCCACACAGTCCGACTTAACCCGAGACTACATGGCATGTTCTGAAAAACCACAGAGTGTTTTAGATAATGCTTCGGCGGACCATGTAATTAAATACATGACCATCTAAATAGATTAAGCTTGCACGGAGTGTTCCAAACAAACATGACATGTATGGTGACGGTGACACCATCCCGTGTTGTTCGTGACACGGCCGGGTACTAGAACAAGACAACACGCCATGTGCAGAAAACAAACGGCGTGTATAAGAGAAGGTAACACCGACCCGTGTTGTTTGTGACACGACCGGGTGCCTGGACAGGAATACATGGCGTGTTACTTTATAACACTATGGGTTCTACTTGAGCTTTCCCGACTCATGTTGTCAGTGAGACGACCGGGTACCCGACTTCGAACTACACAGAATGTATCTACCGTAAACGGCGTGTTCCCGAAGTTATTTCTACAACAGCGTGTCCCTTCTCACACGTTCAGTGACATGGTCTAAAAAAGACATGGAGTGTAGTCAAAAATTACACGCCGTGTATTTTGGGTTTTTCTAGGCAATAGCTTAGAAACAGTACAAAATCCCAGAAAACACATGAAACAATGCAAGGAGGTTCCAATTTCTAATTCGTGAGGGCCCATAACAAATCAAGAATAAAAATTTGGCATTAAATTAAGTAAGGTAAGAAACAAACAATCCTCTAACAAGGCAGCAGAGATTATATCAAGCATCTATCACAACAACATGAATAATATACACAAAGTCTATCACAAAAGCATGAAATTGCTAATACCCCCAAGATGGCATGGAAAGAATGTGTGGAATGTGATTTCTACAGGTGCGTATAAGATGCATGATATTTCATAAACTCATCTCATCAGGTTGCGATAGAAATAGAACCGCAATCATCACAAAAATAACAACACAAAGCATGTGAATTACTTTAGGTGAAATCATACCAACCGTAAAATCTCAAAACCAGTAAACTGCAATTAACGAGGTAGTATGGCATTTTTCTATACACGGGTCAGCTACTCCTGAGCACAGCTTAATACCATGTTCCAAATATGACCTATCCATGTCTAAAGTTTCAAAATAGTAAAGCAAGAGAAAAGAACTCATTTGATACCATTTTGTAATGACCCGAATCTGGATCCCTACCACAGGTGCCCCGAACCCAGTTCTCCACATGACCTCAAGTGCATTTCCCCAAACGCCAGAGACTTCTGACTAGTAGAGAGGTCCTTGGTAAGTTATTGTGGAAACTATGCCCTCATTTGGTAAGGTATACAAGGTAAGAAAAACAATATTCAATAACGGAAGCAGTGACAACATACATAACTGTAACCAACAATGGAAGAATAAATATATATAGCAATGATGATAATGATGCAGCAGGTACATGTACCTATGGAATGAATCAAACACAACAACGTGCTAAAATACAACTAAACACAAGTACTAATGAAATGGAAAACAAAAAGCTGATGGGAAAATTCTCAACATCGCAAGCCTCGGCTCGGTCCCAAGCTCTCCAGCTCCAGTGTAATCAAGAACCTGAAGTAGAAGGGTGCTTTCACTTATCTATACCTGCAACAACATGGTCTTCTTGGGCTCAAAATCATGGACCAAATAGGGTGTGAGACAAATTCCCAGTATGCAACGACCCAAATATCTGTGCCTAACAGTCAATGAATACATGGAATGTAAACTACAGGAATAGTGAACGGAAAAAAATACACGGAAACTTCAATTTACAGTCTAGCATTTAAACTACACAAGTATAAAAAAATCAACAAGTAAAACAAGGGTAACCCCCTGGGTAGTTCTCATAGCCTAACCCTTATGGTTCAACCTATAGGTACTAGCAATCCTTTGAGAGGCACAAACAGTCTCACCCCTTTGGTTCAGCTAAGGAATAGACTCTCTGGGGAAGCACTCATCATCAATACCCCCTATAGTTTCGTATCATACTAATGGCTCTCCATGGAAGCACTCATCGTCAATTTCCCATGTGGTCCGCGTCGATGAACTACAGACTCTCTGGGGTAGCACTCAATGTCTATTCCCCATGTGGTCTCACGTCATAATTAAAGACACTCTGGAGAATCCCATTAATCCATTCCTCCTATGGTCCACTATAATATGTTCTCATAGCCCTGTGTATAAATAAACATGCATATCACACATGTATCGACCAATTAAGCCTCATGAACTACATGTTTATCATTCTAAGGTTCAGCAGAAAAATAGCACAACAGTTCCAATATCCTGAAACTAGGCATGGCAACTGGCATAACACCTAACAAGCAAAGAAAGTACATCAAACAACCAGAGTACAGTAAAAACTACTCTATTCACAATGGTAAACCTCTACAATAGCAATCAAGCAAGCAGGAAAACAATCAAGGGAAAACATGAAAACAAACAATTCTCGTTCAAGGGAATTAGAGAAATTGCACAAAATATTCAAGGACATTCTGCAGAAAGGCACAAACCACCAAACATGATGATAGGGGATTGATATACTAGAACCATGATGCCTAATTCTCCTCTTAATGGCGTAGATCTAAGAAAATGCTCAAAAAGATCAACCCACGATAACTTGAAAATGAAGAGGAACCACAGAACAATGCTAAAGAAAGAGAGAGAGCTTACTGAGGTGATCCCAACACAATTGATGACGTTTGGAATGAAGATCAGATGGAGGCATGAGGGCTCGTGTAAGATATTCAGCCGTATGGGTCGCTCTCAGATGAAGATCCTGAAAAAGAATCATGTTCTGTCCATGAGTCATGACCCTGGTTTGTTTAGTGAAAAAAAGAAAAGTATGTGGCGTATACTATGTTTTTCCATACTCTGCCAAAATAGGCCTCCACGTCACCACTACACACCGTGTGTGTGGCCCAGACATGGACAAAACAGGGCTTCGAGTAAGAAAAGAGTACACGATGTTTACTCAGAATATACACAGCATGTACTTCAAATTTTTCCAGAAACTTCAATTTTCTTAAAAACACCGATAATAGGAACGGCGTAACTAAAATGAAGATCTGTGTTCTTACAATAGTATATAAATAAAATAGAAATTTACAACACAAATACAGCAAAATACTCTATTTTATAGATATTTCAAACCTGGGTCCATATAAATACATAATTATAAATTATTAAAGACATTCAAAAACATCAATGTTCCATTGATTTTTTTCCTAACCCCAGTTCATGATATATCGAAACAAACCAACCCTACTTGAGAAAAATAATTCACATATATAAAAAAAATTCTTATGTAAGTTATAACATAATGTAATCCATTAATAGAAAATGATCATTTTAAACAAAACATCAATTCATACCATGAACACTATGTAATATATATAGATGTGGTTGATTCTTTCACATCGAATCATTTATTTTGTCTAAAATAATTATCTCTATGGTCATTAATTAAATATGTATAAAATAAATCCCGAGATTATTTAATCATTTTTTAATAAGTGACACTATATGAAATAAAATTTTTATTTAAAACTGATAATATAATTTTAGAGTAATATTCAGAAAATCGTGAATTTAATTCAGGTTATATTGATTCCCACACCTCAAAAAAAATTGATTCATTTTAATTATGTAAAAACACAATCCAAATAAATTTTATAATACATGAGTTGGTCGGTTATCTATTTTACAAAATCTGATGACAATTTAATGTAAAAAGAAACCCATTGAGTCATGATAGTCACAACATGTATCATAGTGGGGTTTTAATGATTTATAAATATCTTACATTATTAATGGATCATTTTTATATTTTATAAAAACAATATATTTTTTTTTCTATGTTAGTAGAATGACAACTATATTTTCTTCTAAAATGTCATTCTAAAAAAGAAACATCATATTTGACTGATTATAATTACATCATGCATAGGATTAGTATGAAACCAATTAGTACATGTAAAAAATGTCTTATGAATATTTTTTCTAAATTATCAATAAAATTTGAGTGTGTGTGATCAATATTTAGTGAGTGACACTTTTGAACAAAAATGAAAATTTTGAACTAATAATGAGATCTTTGATTAAAACCAAGAACATCATGTATCTTATTAAGGGGAAATTGATTCATAGATGTCAAAAAGGAATTATTTATTGTTTTTTTAATGTATAAAAACTATCCAAAAGAATTTTATTTGGTTTGAGTATGCCATTTTCCAATTTTACTAAAATTTATTACAATTTTAAGTATAATGACGCACATTGAGACATGTCAGTAACAACATGCATAAAATTGAGGTGAGGATGATTCCTACAGATCCCAAATGAAAAATTTATCTTTTTTCTAATATATCGAGAATAACATGTATCATATTGAGGTATGGATGATTCCAACACAAAAAAATTATTAAATGATAATTCTAGTGATGTAAACAAATAATATGAATGTTTTTTTTGAGTCTGTTATTTTTTCATTTCACTAAAATTGTTTTGAATTTTATGTAAATCGATTCACGTTGAGTCATTCCATTCACACTATTCATAAAATGGGGGAGAATATTATTTTTACACCTATATAATGTCTTATGGATTATTGTATTATAGTAAAAAAAATTAAAATGAGTTTTCTTGTCTTGGAGTATGTCAGTAATATTTTTTTAATAAAATTTCAATTTTAAATGGATACTTGCACATTGATTTATTCTAATCACATCATGTATTTATTTGATTTGAACATGATTCTTTTAAGTAAAAATTAATTATGAATCATTTTATTAAATTAATAATAAAATACAAGCTTCTTGGATCAGTTATCTGGGAGTGAACAATTTTAAAAAAAAATCAACAGTAAACTAATAACAGCATCATTTACCCATAATGGGAACATTGTTTTACTAATTTAGGTCTGTCTGATTCCTACACATTAAAAATTACATATAGATCATTTTCTCTAAGTATCATAAAAATATTAATGCATTTACATGAATTTGAGTATTATGGTTTTGAATTTTAGTAAAATTCATGTCATTTTAATAAAAAAGAACCACATAGAGTCATACTGGTCACACCATGTGTCATATTGAAGAGAGCAAAATTCCTAAATGTCCCAAAGGATCAAAAAAATAACTACAATTGGTTTAATTATTTTTATTGAATTTATCTATTGAATTATAAAAACTATATATTGACTCAATTTTCATAGTAGAAAAAATATTCTCCATATTGAATATATAAAATGTTAAGGACTCTCATGTAAGAATTATATCTTGAAAACTCACAGGAATAAACACATGATATTTTTGTACTCTTATGGCTTTCAATGAGAAGTTC
This sequence comes from Viscum album, assembly GCA_963277665.1. NCBI lineage: Eukaryota > Viridiplantae > Streptophyta > Magnoliopsida > Santalales > Viscaceae > Viscum > Viscum album. The sequence continues at coordinate 80,073,789 of OY728165.1, read as the reverse complement.
TTTTCTGTTGAGAACAACAAACCAATATGTATTCCCAAAATATCTGTGAAATAAATCTAAATATGTATCAGATAAAAATAATAAGGATACATAGAAATATTTAGTATCTAAAATAAGGATGTTATTAATTAAATATGTTTAAGGAATTTAACGTTTCATGATTTTTTTATGATTTCATGAATAATTACATAATTTCATTATCTCTTTTTTTGGCTTGAATTCCCATATCTCAAGAGCACGAGGATCTTCGAAAAAACCACTCAAAATAAAATAAAATAATAATTCCATATAATCAAAATTATTATGTCTATGACACTAAAGTTAAATAAATTTTACATAAATATGAAACAATAAATATACTATATTGACAATGATTTTACATTGAATATATTAATATTAATTCTTGTGATTGATTAGAGGTAGTGTTGTTTCTCTCACAACAAATGATAAAAATGTATTGAAATAATCTCATCTAAACATACCATATAAGAAATAATGATTGTTTAATAAAATTATGTTATATAATTTTTCAATAAATTATAGAAAGTATTTCTAAACATTACCTTTACATCATACTAAATGGTTTCTATCATTATAGTTGTTTCTTTCAAGGGATTGGTAACATCACCATGTATAAAACAAAATGACCTCATAGTTGTCAAACATTTAATTTAAATTATGATAACATGAACATATACTACAATGAGTAAAAACATATTAAACTAAAAAAAAATTAACATCTAAATGAATTATGTTGTTTATTTAAAAAATTTATTGATTTAGTTTCTCTATTGATAATCCAAATCCCATATTTATGGTCCCCAATAATGTATAAGACATTGTCAACATTGGGACTGACATGAACTAATTATTATATCCCAATTAAAGTGTCATCCTCTATTGAATTTTCATCTCATAGGAAAATTTTTTAGATTTCAATAGGACAATCATCCAAAACTTGTTTTCTTGATTGGGGAGGTAATATTATTGCACTACTTGTGAATCCATTATTAATGACTCGTATTTTTATTCTTCAATACTGAGATTAAACTTCATAAAACTATTTCATGGACATTAAAAAAACCTATATTTTCAGTCCATTTGCGATGGAAAATCAGAACATAAAATGATGTGTAATACAACTCATAGATCTAATCGATAATGACAAAATATGGCATATTTCTATAAATTTGGTATCAATCCTTGTAACCAGTTATAATAATCCATTCAGTGAAAAGCCTAACCCCATTTTAATGCAATTTTATTTAGTCATCATGTTCATTTTAAATAACATATGAGCATTCATTACAAATATAGTATAAGATATAACATTTTCATTTGGTCCCCTGGCTAGGCATTGATGTCATCCATCAATTGAATTCTGATTTCTTTATAACTTCATATAAATTTGATCTCAGAAAAATCCTATAAACTGTTGATTATGATTATTTATTATCCATCCTTCAACACATGATAGATTTAAATATATAATAATTTCATTGTTTCATTCAATGTATTGAACTACCACTTCACTATTAAGTAAAACATAATGGTGATATTTTTCCTATTATGGAGATGTAATTGTAATGCTGTCTCTTTAGGAAATCTCATTTCACATAAGGATTTCTATATGACGAGACATTGTAATACCAATACACTCAACAATTGATAGGTAATTGTTACAAAATTAAATATCTTATTCAACAATATATCTTTTAATAATACAACCATATGGATGAATTTAATTATTGGGATTCCTATCTAAAAAACATTATATAGTATTTAGTGGAGTAAATGCATATGTAATGTACAAAATAAACAATATTGTTACCTCTCCTATAAATTAAACAATTATTTGAATCGTTATATCAAATTATTATTATTTTAAAAACATCTCCAGTTCTCATAATATTTCTACAACCTCATTATTCGGGATTGTGAACTTCATCGGTTTTAAAAAGATAATTCATAAGTATTTGAAAAATTATAATAGTAAATTTATTGTATGTAATATATTATGAGGAATAATTAATAAAAAATAAACATTAATGATATCTTGAATCAAAACAAAATTGTTCTTTGATTGTAGTCCTTATATCATTAAATTAGGCATGGACATTAAATTTTTTATATATGATGAATAACAACGTTGAAGTTTTACACAATTATGGAGAAGGGAAATTTTCATTTTTTTCAAATCTGGATAGATTGTAATCTTTTGGATGAAGACAATTCCATATTTTATCCATCACGGGTGCTAACTATTCCCTTATCAACATTTCAATCCTTTCCAACATTGCATCAATTATATATCTCAATTTTCTTGGATCAGTTTTAAATGATCCAAAAACAACATTAGGTACATCTTTTCCTACAAGAATGACATCAAGACAATGTATGAAATATAAAATATTCCCATATGGTAATTCAATAAAAATTGATCTCTTCTTCCAACTACATTTTGTAATGTTTTATGAAAATGTATCATCAAAAACTGGGTCAATATTTTTCACATTATCAAATATTTGATCACTCATTAATAAAGATAGTGTAGTAAAATGTTTTATATTCCCATAGAATGATATGATTAGATATCAGTATTTATGTCATCATGTTAAAAATTTCTAATGTCCTAAAAAGATAGTCTTCGAGAAATGGTTCATCCAAACTAATTATGTGTTTTTTTCAAATGGTGGACCCCAACATTCATTTAATTCTGTTTTCAGATAAATTTCCATAAGTGGGGATGTCAGTAATCATCCCACACTACACTAATGTTAATATAAATTCATCTATTCAAATTTAATCATACATTATAACAACTATAACCCAAATGAATTTAAGATCTTTGATCAATGGGGCCAAATACACACCAATATCCTTTGCAATTTTATTTAGTCCAGATATGAGAAGAAGCATCATAATTTATATTCATTTAATGCCTAACCATAGTGAAATGATGGAATTGATCAACATGAAGTTCCATGTACTATTATTACTACTCTATACACCATAAGTATTTAGTCTATATATAGATAATGATATATAGATGTTTCTCAACTCATTTACAAAATTATGTCACATGAAATCAATCTTCTCCTCTGGAGGATAATCTTCTATATGACACTAGTTCCCATATATAATTATTGTATATGCATTCCATTTCGATATCATCAGAGTTTCTTCAAACCAATAATTTTTTATAAACATTTTAATGATAGGAAAGTATATAATATATTTATGAGGGATATATTAAACTTTTTTGTATCGATATATGACAAATATATATCATCTTATGAGTGATTCATGGTGATGTTGAGTCAATATGAAATCACTTGGATGTAAATGTATTTATTCATAGATCTTGACCTATGGACATATGATTCATTTTCCATCATATGTTAATTGTTGTAATAAAATTTCATCCAATAGCATATAATTCAAGAAACCTTGTAGTTCTGTAATGTCGGTGCCACCCAATCTATTGCCTGCATTCAAATGATACATCTTTAATATAGGTGATAATGATATGTATTTAGTACAACTGTTATACAATGGTCTCTTAGGACAAATATTTTAATTCTCAATCAAAATTTGAAAATCAAGAAGAACATCCTCTGTTTCCATTTTCATTTCAGCCATGTGACCCCTAACATCATTTACACTGGTATTCGTATAAAATGATTCATAAACAATATTATCATACCAAAAACTATGAATGGTCAGTTTCCCCCACTTTACTCCAAAATATTTTGTTGTGATCATTTATATAAATAATGAAATCTTCATCAAAAAATTCTAGACTAATTTTTCCTTAATAAGAGCAAAATAAACATGGAAATAAGAGTTGAGAATTTTTGTATGCATGATCTCTTAAAAGCATGATGAACCCTTTAACTGCATATTAACCAATTTTTGTCAAACGATTAGTGTGAATCCATTTTTGAATCGTATTCATCATATTTGATTCATAAAAATTTTATAAATAATAAACAATAAATAAATTCATAAAATATATTCATTATCAAAGGTGATTGATATATACAATTCTAATAAGGGAAAACCAATATATTACTGTTTCATAGAAGTTCATTAAAATATACTGTAAATTGGTAATTCAATATAAGAAATGACATAAATATCAGTTGTAGGTGTTATCCATTGATTTAATTTAATGGTGAATGTTATAGAAGAAAATATTTCTCTTATGTTCATCTCATGAAAATTCTTCATTTCATTTGGTTTTTTGAAACACATCAACCATCTTTTTTGTAAATGAAACTATATTGCCTATAGTAATTAAATTGGTAGTCATCCATGGATTGACAACATATTAGACTAGTATAATAAATATAAAAGAGATGGGGGATGACCCTCTTGAAATAAACTACAACGAATATTTGAGAGATGAAATAGATGAGAAATATAGTTGTATATAAAAGTGATATGTGATGGGTCTCAAGCAACAAATTGTGATAATAATAACAGTTTAACTCATATTATGTATTTCATATATACCAATATCAAAATATGAATTCAATATTTCTAATTAAGTGATAATAAGAATCCCAAATATGATAAATAAGAAAAATAAACCCTCTTTCAATCAAATATAAGATATAAATATGTATTGATAAAACATTTTTAATAATTAATGATTTATTTATTATATATGGAGGGTAATCAGCTATTCATAGGGATAGAAGTAATACATGTTGAACTAATATGATATAATACCAACAAATAATTTCTTATATATATTATTTGATAACTTTAATTCTACTTATTGGAAGAAGTGGTGTGGAAGTGTAAGGAATTATAACATATAATATTAATGGTATGTCAAATATTTGAAAATTAAAATTCACTCTGGGGATGTCATTTGCTGACACTCAATCATTTAATGATTTCTCAAGAGGTTATCAGATTAGATCTACCCATATTAAGGATTCTAGGGGGCCATATAATACACATGGCCACAACCATGATATTCTAAGGATGTATGTAAAAATGTTTTCATAAATCAATAATATACATAAATAAGATATATCCAATAACAACGGTGAAAAACAGACCAACCCTTGGAACTACATTACCACAGACACTAACCTCTACCTAAATGAAATGACTACCATGACGTCATATTTTATAAGTGTAATACACATAAATATCACAAAAATATACATAGACTAAAAATATTAATATATCAATTAAACACCACTCCACGTATAATCTCTCTTCTATACCCATAGTAATAAACATGTCCTTTTAATATGCTGGGAAGTAGTTTTATAGGCTACCCAACCACCAAAATGGAAATTGATACAATCAAAATCAAATAGATGTTGTAAAATATTATTGGAATCTGAAAATATGGTAAATTAGAAAATTTATCAAATGAAAATATATCATGATTCATCCACACAGTCATATAAATAAAATATTATGGTAACGACCCAGTTCTGGGTGCCACCCGAAGGTTCCTCGAACTCGGTTGGTCACATAACCTCATGCATATTTCCATAAATTCCAGAGGCTGCCAACTAGAAGCGAGTGACAGGGTGTGATATTGGGGAAAAAATTCCATCATTGCAAGAGTATACTTAGTGATATAACAAATAATAAGAAATAGAGGATGTAATAATACCAACAAAATAAGTAAAAAATAGAATAATGATAGTAATATAATAAACGGAGCATATATAAATGGTGCATGATACATGTGCCTAGAAATACATCCAAAAATGTCACAACGCTGGAATCATATACAATAACCATGTTATAAAATAAAATAATTAAACTCCACTAGCATCACAAGACTCTTCTTGGTCCCATGCTCTCTAACTATAACAGAAATCATGTACATTATGAAGAATTCCACTTTCCCTTTTCTATACATTCAACCATATAATCTATTTGGGTCTAAAAGCATGACCAAAATAGAGTATGGGATGAATCCTAGTAGGCAACCACCATAATATTTTTTCCTAAATATCATTGAATATATATATATAAATCATGTAATATATAAAAATTAAGCAATAAATTAGGAAGTACTAAAAAGTATACCATCATATAGTTTTCAATTATTTTTATGTAAATTTATTTATTATCCATTCTGTTTAACAGTGAAATATCAGGTTCTTGCATAAGTTATGTATACCCCTATGTAATAGTAACAAAACTGATGTCTCGGAAGACCATCACAACATTCATCTAAGACCAAGTCCAATCAAGGGCCTTGTCCTGGAAGACTCATCACAATCATTCAATCAATTACAAACAAGCCTCTAGGAATTATCACATGGTCTATCCCTTTTGGTTCAACACAGTAATGATAAATTAAAAATGACCTCCTGGGTAGCTCTCATAGTCAATAACCTTGGTCAATATAGCTTTGAGTATTCATAAATGACATCCTCGGTAGCCTTTATTGTCAATACCCTTTAGTCTACATAGCATTAATAAAACATAAGAGACCTCCTGGGTAACTCTCAAAGTCAATATCCATGGGTCTACATAGCATCAAAATATCATAAATGACCACTTCAGTAGCTCTCATGGTGTATACCCATGGTTCAATCATCTACATGAGGACTCTCATGGTAATATGTGAATTGACAAGGGAACCCCCATAGTTTTCCCTCTCCAAGGCTCTCATGGTCTAAGGGAAAAACAGTGTGCATATCATAACATGGAAGCACAAACAATCAAAATAACAACATGGATAACAATCACACGAATATCAATTAAAATTCATATAATCAATAATAATCAGTCATAAACAATTCAACGCTGGGAAAGAAGGTATGCCTCATAGGAAACTTAGGCAAAATAGCCAATAACAATCAAATGTGGGAATCCACCCATTAGCTATATCGTAATCAACGAATCTAACCTTTTTCATATTTAAAAACTACTATTGAATTAATAAAACCATAGGAGGTAAATGATATTGTTTAAATTCCAATCATGAAATACAAAAAACGCGGGTATATGACACTTTATGCAAATGTAATTCAATTTCATACGATGAAAGACACAAACCACATATCATGATGTGATACGAATGATACCCATGAATGTAATCCCTTTAATTGGACTAGAAGGGCATTGATCGGTGGGATTCAAATTTACGTAATGGAATCTCAATCTGTGGTCGGACGGATAATCAGGAGGGGTTCAAAATTCTTCGTCCCATCCTTCACACTCTTGTATGATCCAATTGATGATGAAAATTTTTCCACAGATGAGATATGACCATGCAATTTTTTATCAAATAAAAAGAGAACTAAAATGTGTGTTCATTAAATGTACACATCTTGTAATGAATTTAACCTATCTTGGCCTTCTGTAGTGTGTCAGGTCTCCTAAACTACCATTTTCTCGGCCGTTACATAAACAGTACATAGAATATATATAAAAAATTAAATTTTCATCCTTTTTACAAAAAACCACATATAAAGATATTTATTTGAAATGATGATCTATGTTCTAATAAATTTCCCCAGTTAAAACTATTATTACCTAAATTTCCCTTCCAAGGGTGGGGAAGAAGAAACAATAAAAAACTCTGGCAACTGGGATCGTACATCGACCTCCCTCTCCGAAGACGCGTTTTGTAATCTCCCATACAACCCTAGCACTAGTTCTAGAGGAACATGATTTCCATAGAGAACCATCATAGAACAATAAAAAATCCTAATAAGTTTCTCCTTGAAAGATGCATCCACCTCAAAATCTAACTCCTCATGTTATAAATCATGAGACCGGTTTGAAAAGTAATGTCATAGCTGATAAAAATGAATGAAGTCGTGCATATCCTGGTACCTCTAAGGTTACCAGAATTTATAGGCAACTAGAAAAAATCCCTCCAAATCTTCAAAATGCCCCACATATTTCTGTGAATGCATTACCTAACCCCTAATCCTCTTGTGTCGCACCCTTAGTGTTACATGTAACAAAACATTATCTCTGACCATTGACACTAGAGTTCATATCTGTAGATAAACATAAGATTTTTTTCAATTCAATGTAGTATCCATCCTCTTCCAAATCTACTCCACCTACCTCGTGGTCTCCAAAAATATGATGTCCCAACCTAGGTACCTCTACTACATCCTGAACTGCATGTATCTAATTCCTCATGTTAAATGCATCAGCCACTACGTTGCCTCTCCCCTATGTTTTGGCAAGCTTAGTGTCAAAGGACTGATGTTACTCAACACACATTCAATGTCTAAAATTTAGGTCATGCTGAATAACGAAATAATTAATGGTTTTTTTTTCAGTGTATACCATGAAATTATATTCCAAAAGATAATTTCACCAATAGTGAAATGAATGGAAAAATTTAGCCTACTCGAAAACATTTGTTGAGTATTTCCTCTCATGGGGCCACAATTCCCAAAACCTATACACAATGACTCCTTCACCATGCAAAAGTACTACTCCCAGCCTGATATAGGATGAATCATAGTAAATGGTGTAAGTAAATATTTTCCCTTGAAAAATAAGTATTGGTGGTAATTTCAGTCTCCCATTCAACTCCTGAAAGGCTAAATCGTAGGAATCTATCCAAAATTACATTGCACCCTTCTCAGTTAGTCATGTCAGTTGCGTTGTTAAGTGTGAAAAGTCCTGATTAAACAACCTCTAGTAACCATCAAGCCTCACAAAACACATTACCTCAAAGATGTTCATCGTGTGCTCCTAGAAAACTACTACTCTCATGTTATCTTGTTCCAATGATACAACTATCACTATGATGAAATGACCAATGAATTGAATCTATTCTATCCAAATGTTTCATTTTGAAAGCATATAATATAACTTATTCTCTCTGAAGGAACTCAATATGAACTCAAGATAGATGGCATGATTATGTTGAGTGTGATAGTACACCATTATATCATCCATCAAGACTACAATAAAAAAATCCAATTAAGAATAGAACACTTGGTTCCATAGTTCCATGAAAACTACCAAAACATGTGTGAGACCGAACGACATAACGAAATACTAGTGTATAAAATACCTTCTTTGATAGGTTGTAAGAGGTATATATGATGGTCTAATGAACAATCAATGATAACCTAATATCAATTCAATCATTAAGAACACCTGGGCTCCCCGAAGTATACCAAATAGATCATAAATACTCAGAAAGTGATTATATTCTTCACCATAATCTGGTTCAGCATCCAATTATCCACACCATGTCTGAGGGTATCATTTTCCTTCTTCAAAAAAAGGGTAGGAAAACTCCATGGAGAATTACTAGTTCTGATGAAATCCTTTGTATGAAACTCCTCCAACTATTTCTTAAGCTCCTGTACCTCTGTTACAGCCATCCAATATGGAGTAATGGACAACAGTGATGCTCATTGAACAAGCTGAATAAGGAAATATACCTCTTAATGTAGATGAAAACTTGAAAATTCATCTGGAAATAAATTTATTAAGTGATCCACCACTGGTGGAAAATCCATATGGGAAGTCCCCTAGTCATCAAAATATACACTCAAAATCATGGATGTAATACCTCCCAACCCATGATTCTTAGGTCTTGCTCTATTTGAAAAGACTTATTATTCACCATTGTGTACAAAAGTACCACCCTATGGTGATGGAAACACAAGAAGCAGTGATTGAAGTCAACAAAGGCCTTAAAAGAGACTAGCTAGTGCATTACAAGAATGAAATTGACGCCTATAATATATAAGAAATATAGGTCCCATAAGAGTTTAACCCCACCAACCAGAAGAGGGAAGTCCTTTCATAGACTTATACATTCCCTCACAACAAAAAATAGAGGGTCGTGGGTTATAACATCATCAGATGTAATGATACAGAGACCAAGGATCTCCACAACATCAACAGTTCTGAAAATATTGGATACCCCTATATCAAAAACTACATAACCTAAAACTGAGGCAACTAGAATTGTACCACTAACTGATGAGGGTCTCGGATCCTACTCTTTTTGGGCCTAATCCATCGTAAATGTCTGACCTGTTCCATAGACCAGTGTCCTTTCATGGATATGGTTAGTTGATCCACCCTGTTGTCACTAAAAACCTATGATGTCTCTATTTGGACCACAACAACATTCGTAGATTGAAAAACCTGAAAACATCAATTCCCATACTGAGGAGGAAATGGTGATCCTGCTTCGGAACGTGGAATAATAACTGATCCTCTCTCACTCACTGGTTGTGAGAATGTCCAAAAAAAATTCTGAATATGACTATATGTTCGCAAGTTCAACAATAAAGTGGGCCTCTAAGAAACTAATGTCTCATGTTCCCACTCATTCCATAATGGTAACACCTCTCCTAGGTTCTTTAAGATACATCTCACCTACTAGAATAACCATGAGAAGACTCCATACGGTGCTTCAATCTATCCAATGAAGAAGTGTCGGCCCAGGATGCTGAACTGTCCTGGCTTGTAGCTCCCAACTCTGTCAGATTGTACTAAGTAATTAGTGCATGATTTACTGTATCAGTCACTAATGTTATACTAAAAACATTTACCTACGATCATGTGTCATACCCAAAACCGTCCTAAAATCGTCAAGACAATGATAACTCATCACTTCCCAAAATAGTGTGAATCACTATAGCATTGTAAAGTGAGATGAGTAATCCATCACTAAAAGAGAGCCATACTCCAAATTCATGAACTCCAGGGATCAGAAATCCCTCAACGTATCGGGGTAGAAGTAATCATAAATGGTTCTCTGAAACTATCCCCATGCTAAATCCTGAGGATGTCCTATCTGGGAGATAACATCCAACCATTTATTGGTGGAATCACAGATTATGTATTTCGTGAGATTTAACCAAATAACAGTAATAATATTTAGATTCTCAGAAATATAATGAATTGACTCCAACCATGATAGTGTCACATGTAGTCCTCCATCCCCTGAAAAAGTTGGAGGATGCTACTGCTAGATGACCCATGTCAGTTTATCCATTTTCTTGGTAGGATGTGGTATTACTGGTAATGTCTGCATCATCATCGTAATCCCTTCCCTAAACATTCGATAAGCAGCTATTTCTTTTATAACAGTTTGTTCCAAGATGGGGCACAAGGGGAGGATCTATCAATAGTCACTGATCTACAACATCTAATGCCTATTCACCACTTTGTACCTAGCGTAACACCGAAGGACAAGTTTGTCGTATGGATCGGTATGGTCAAGCACACACTTCAGTTCAATATTATCAATGAAAAAAACTTAGAAGTGCAAGAACAGAATAGAAGAAGGGAAGAATTCAAATTTTATGAGGAGGGTTACACAAGGTGTATAATTACTATGCGGCTTGTTCCCTTAATCCATTAACATGGGTGTGTACCTCTACAAATCCTAATTGTGTAACAACCCTACACACGGTGTGTTCCTCATGATATATGAGGTGTACATAAACATTCCCTCATACCCATGTTCATCCACAAGGCAAGAACTACATGATTTGCTCATGGTGTAACACGACATGGCTTGTTCACCTTAGACATGACATGCACTATTTGTGTTCCATCCACCCATTCCATTAGTCACATAGTTGGATACACACTGAACTCATCACGACTTGTATAATTTATACCCAGAATGTACATCCTATGTTTTTTCAACTTGTGTCATTAGTTAAAAATCCAGTAACATGATTTTTGAAGCAAGATGTGTACTCCTAGTACATGGTGTGATCTACCAAATGTTTATCAACACCGTGTCTCTACTCACATAGATAGTCTCATGGTCCACAAATACATAGTGTGTACCCCAGTATATGGTGTCTACTTATGAAAAGTAAGATCTACCAAAACAAAAGAACAAATGGTGTGTGTTCATAACCTCACATGTTCGGTTGCCTATGGTTCCAGATAATGTTCCACTAAAACATCTCGAGAACCCTTAAAAACATTATATTTTGGAAAATACATTCCATGTTCAGATCTGTGAGAGCCCATACTCATTTCAAATCAATGTTTGGCATCATATATCATATCAAAACATCACATAAATATATTAAATTTCAATCATGATTGACTAAATTAAAATCAAAGAGGTCCCAAAACATTACAAGGTACAATGATTAGTGTGCATCAAAATGAAGCATTGCATATACCATGAACCTATCAAAATAGATGGTGTTTATATCATGAAATCAATCATTACATCGTGCATATCTAGAAAAAATCAATCATAATTGCATGAAATAAGTAATACATACTAAAGGGCCTGAAAAATATTCAAGACATGTGATATCTAGCATGTTCCTATATTATAAATGTGATGGAATACCCTCATCTCATTTTGTTCTAGTTGAAATAGAACCAGAATGATATCAATAATAGTATCAAAAAATTTGTTCTTCACCCAATGGTGAAATAAAATCAACTATAACAATTGAAAAAATAGAAAAATTGCAATATTAAATGTAACTTGTCTTTTCCCCAAGCACGAGATATCTAATCCTAGGAACATCTTATTAACAACTAATAATTCATTTATATCCATGTCTATTGGCTCCAAATAGTAATTAAAGTTGAATAGAAACCTCTTTAATACCAATTTGTAACGTCTCGCTTATGAGTGCCACACAAAGGTGAACTGAATCTAGTTTGTCACATAACCTCAAGAACATTTCCCCTAATTACAAAGACTTCCAACTAGCAGTAATGGAAGAAGTGTTATATTGGGGAAACAATTCCCTCAATGGTAGAGTATACATAGTGGAATAATATATAGTAATCAATAGAGGATGTAGTAATACTAAAAAAACAATTACACCGTAGAATACAATTAGTAATATAACAACTAGAATATATATATATTATTCATGTCACTTGTGTCAAGGTAAGAATCCAAACAACTCACAATGTTGGAAACAAATAAAGAAAGAAAATTAAAAAAACATGTAAACTCTAGCCGCATCGCAAGCCTCATCTTGGTCAAAATTTCTCAAGCTCGAACAACAATCATATACCTGATGAAGAAGGGCATTTCCCTTATCTATAACTGCAACCATATAATCTTTTTGGGTCCAAATGAATGACCCAAAAAGAATGTGATACGATTCCCAGTGGGAAACCCCAAAAATATTTTTTCCAAACTTTAAGTGAAAATATATATAGTAGGAAATATGCAGAAATGGAGAAATAAACTATGATGTACTGAAAAGTAAATAATAATACATTTTTCAATTACATTTGATTTCAATTATTAATTATTTAATCCATACAATAGGTAAATCTTAGGAACTAGTGTAATCATTGTATACCCCTATATAATAGAAACAAAAAAATGTCTAAGAAGACCATCTCAACCATCACGTAAGACAGTGTCAAAGTTGTACTTTGTCTCGACAGACTCTTCACAATCATTCCATAATTTATAAACAACCTTTAGTGAAATCTTTCATGGTTTAACCCTTATGGTTAAAAAAATTAATGATCAATTACAAATGTCCATCTAGGTATCTCTCACGGTCAATACCCCTATTCAACATAGTATAGAGTTATCATAAACGACCACCTCGGCAGCTCTCACTATCAATACCCCTAGGTCATCATAGGATCAATAAAAGAAAAATGACTTATTGTGTAGCTCTCACAGTCAATTCCCTTGAGTCTACATGGCCTCAATAAATCATAAATAACTTATTATGCATCCATCATGGTCAATACCCTTGGTTAAATCATCTACACCGAGGCTCTCATGGTTCTATGTAAATAAACATGGAAACCCCCATAGTTTTCCTGGTCCAGGGCTCTTATGGTCAATTGAAAAAACATCACACATATCATAAAAATGTAGCACAAGTAACGTGTAACTACTACATTGACATATTTAAAAATATTATCACATTCAATTAATATAAGCAATAAAAATCCTTCCTAAACAATTCAAGGCATGGAAACATGGTACGCCTCATAGGCAACCTAGGCAAAAAAAACTAATTACTGTCAAACAAGGGGAAAAACATTGGGTGTCCCGTAAAGAATATACCTCACATTATGAATATGAAAAAACCCCTTTTTAATAAATTAAACTATAGAAATAAAATAATATTGGTAAAATCCCAATCATGAAATACCCCAAATGTTGGTATTCAACACTTTTACCATATACAAATCAAATACTATCAAAAAAAAGGAACTAAACCCCTACCTTGATGTCGTACGATCGATATCCATGAATGTCCACCCTTGAATTGACATAGAATGATCTAGATCAGTGGGATTACAACACAACTGATGGAATCTCAATCATAGGTCTAGCAGATAATCGGAAGAGGTTCGTAGTTATCTGGCCCTTCTGTCGCACTCTTCTACAATCTAATGGAAGAAGAAGACATTTCTGAGGATGAGACACAACTCCACACATATATATCAATTAAAAAGTAAAATAAATAAAATTTTCATTAAATGTACATGTCGTGTAGTGACCTTAATCGGGACCTGCATTAATAGGTCATTCAGGTCACCTACACGGCCATGTACTTAGCCATTACATATCTAGTACATGGCAATAAACTATACTGATGTTCATGATGTGTACTCATATGTACACTGAATGTACATATAAAATTCTCATTTATTCATTTTTCCTCAAATACAACATGAAATAAAGATCTATACCTGAAATGAAGATCCAGGTTTTTGCAATTAGGTAGCAAATCCCATATATTAATTCCATTATCTCATAACCAGTTTCCAGAACCCGTGATGTTTTTACCCTGATTTCCCCAATAGAATTTGGAGAAAGGCATGCATTCTAGAGAATATAGAGAATGAAATTCATCTAATAAATGGATTCATTTGTCCCTTGAATAGATAGGGCCTTGGATTTGAGTCTTAGATAAGTTCTAGGTTACATATAAGCATCAATTTATAGATAAGGTGTTCCTATAGAGGGTAGATTCTATGGAAATCCTCAAATATTGGGTATGGTTCATGAATGGTTTTGGTATTTTACACTACTCACATCACTTTTAACAGTTCACCAAAAAAAATCACTGACAAAAAGAATATTTATCTGAGAAAGAAAAGCAATGATAAATATTCGTTTTACTAGCTCTTATTACTTATCTTTGAGAAAGGTTTTATAAATATAATTTCAAATAAAAAATCATATATAAGTAAATATATATAATTATATATATTTTTAATAAATCTATATAAATATAAATATCATATAAATATTATTTTTTTAAATATATTTATTGTAATTTTTATATTTATTTGAATATATATATATTTATTTATAAGTATATAATTTTATATAGAATAATATTTATATCAGTATGTTCAATTATATAATTAAATAATGATATATATATATATATAATATATAAGAATATAAATATAGTAACAATTTTGACTATTTAAATTAATTTATTATAAATTTTATAACTGTTGAAAGATATATAATTATTTAATTATAATTAAATATGTACCTTTTTTAAAAATAATAATTATTTATTTATAATTAGAAAATAATAATGTATAAATATAGTCAAATCACTTTTATAATTTTATTTATTTATAAATATATTAAAAAATATATTTTCAACATTAGTAATGAATATTTATTCTTTAGTGCATCCATATTAAAAAAGAGTGAAATTGAAAAGGCTAAAAACAAGTACATTTTGAAAAAAATCTATGTTTTCTGTTTGTGAAATGTATATAAAAAATAATGAATTATATATATTTTGAATCAATATAACATAAATTTTATTTATGAAATAGTGAGAAATAAAACGGCTTTCAATTTTTTCTATTAATCAATGCATTAATCAACATTCTTATTAAATAAATCATATTCATTTACGTATATATATATATATTTAATATATACTATTTTTTTTAATATTATCAATAATCATCTAAATAATTAAATGTTTAATATTTTTCTCTATTTAGATTAGTAAAAACTTTATTTTTTTAATTTTTATTCTACATATATCAATATACATAACATATAGTGTATGTTAGTATTTATAATTTATATATCATAAAGTCAATTAATTAATATTTATCAATATTTATTTAAATAATAAAATAATTAATATTTTTCAATATAATATTTTTTAAAAAATATATCATTATATTTATACATTTATTAGTGCTAATAATGCTCAGATAAAGGTTCCATATATGATTTGAAAAAATAATGTGGTGATAAAGGGTATCGTTTATCAGTGCTAAAAATACATTTGTGATAAAGGGTGCCATTATTAGTGAAAAATAAGGAACTAATAAAAAGAAGCCATTATAACCTTATTAAATGGTGCCTATAAATGTTCCATATTTTATTGAGTCTATATAGAAATGATAATGATCGGTGCTGTTAAAGGCCTATTTTGTATTAGTGTGGGATGTAAAGGTGACAGGAGTTTGACCCAAATAGAATTGGATGGGTAGTGTTACAACTCATATCACCATTTTTTTCATGGATGACCATGGGTTACAACCTGCTATCATTCCAATTATAGGGGAGTGTATAAGATATATCATTCAAGAAGGCCTCTCTAGTCTAACTCATGTGTGAGTGGTAGAATTACTTATTGTACTATTTCCAGTAGATGCATGGGTAACCTTTCTACTTTTTGTGATGGAACCTAAGGAGCTTCTAAAACCCAAGATGTAGCTATAGGAAATGGTTGTTAAAGGATTTGAATCCCTGAAAACTTGTCCTTGGGGTTTACTAGTCCTTTTCACCATGTTGGTGGATGGTAACCATTGGCTTTGAAGTGATTGTCATCCATTGAACCAGATCCTGGCAATGAATTGGTATCCACTAGAAGGAATATTCATCATCTTTGATTAGCTACATGGAAAAATATTTTTTTCAAGGATTTTTTTGAGGTCGGTCTACCATACAGTCCATGTCATTACTGTTGAACTCACCTGTTTTGATAATCCCAATTATGCTTTTACATACGTTGATAATCCCAATTAATGTTTATCTATATTCTAATTCGCTCAATCTATGATATTCTATTATCAAGATGATAATAATATTGAAATAATATTTGAAATATGTTAATCAATGTTTATATTTGTTTATCTATGTTTTGAAGTAATTCTAATCCAATGAGATATGTTTTTCATAAAATAGATAAGTGTTAGTCACTGATCTGCGTATAACTATTTGTACAGAGCAACCAGTACATAGTCTACCGATAGACAGAGTCACCGATAAGCTAAGGTCACTGATATGTAGATCTAACGATATGTAAAAGTCCACTGGCAAGCATAGAACAAGATACCGACACAGAGTTATCAATATAACAAGTTTTCCGATAGTACAGAATGGAGCTACCGATGTGCTTAAGTCTACCGATACACATAATCACTGGATCTAATCAAGATACCGATATAGACAGTCACCAATACATAGAGCTACCAATAGACCAGAGAAACCAATAGACTAATAGCTACCGATAGACAGAGGCACCTGTAGAATAAGGTCACCGATGTAGATAGCTACCGATAGAACAAGTCTACCGAGCTATCGATATTACAAGTCTACTGAGCTGCCGATAGAGTAAGCCTACTGATAGAAGGATCCATCGATATGTACAGAGCTACCAATAGAGTAAGTCTACCAATAGAAGGAGCTACCGATGTACAGAGCTACCGATACAATTTTAAATAACTACCGATGGTAGGTCACCATTACACAATGTCCACCGTACACGTCTACCAACAGAAGGCTACTAATGATTGAACAACCACTCAAACTCTATACTCTCAATACTATTTATTTATTAAACTAACGGTTACATTTTTTGTTTTTAATGAAGTTAATGTTATTTAATGGTTTATGATTCCATGTTAGGGAACCGTACCTAGTACCCATGCAAAAGGGATTCATTCCCATATTCGGGAGCAAAAAATCTATAAAATGGAAGATGAAGACCTAGCAGAGGAGTGTGATGTGAACAAGGGGAGTGCATACTGTGGGAATCAAGGAACTAAGAAGGCACACGAATGGTGGAAAAGAAAAAGTCTCAACATCATTCAAATCAAGGTGCATTCATAGGCTACATCCATACTCCAAGAGCACTAGACATATACGAACCAATTCTTTTCTAGAGGAGAACACAAGCTGCATCTTGAGTGAAGAACTACAACAAACACTTCATGCACTCCGGATGATAAGCTGAACCTGGAACCAAGGAAGAAAATGATACTCTGTTTTTCAGAACAAAAACAAGAGAAGGTGTCAGAAGATATTCTGACCAATCAAACGAGTCCAGAGCTGCACTACCAATCACTAAAGCTCTCTTAAACACATTCACACTTAGTTTAGTGATTATTTCATCTACATTTTGAGTAGTGTGTGTATCCTGTTTATTTTACACACACATTGTCTTCTGAGCTAAGTTGTAGGATTCTTAAATCCTCATTCAAACTCTATAACTCCCTTGTATCCCACTATGGATAGTGGTAGAGGTCAAGTAAGACCTGGTCATATGTGTGATGTTGTTTGTTTTCCCACGTAGAACTGTGGTAGAAGTCTTTGTACCTAGATAGTGTGATCAATATTGTTTACCCCGATCTAGGGTGTGGTTCAATATATATAATTTGTTGCGAGGTGTAAGTCTCGGCTTGATAATGAACCTCTTGGTTACATCTACTGTGCTTTTTAGTTTATATCACAAGTATATTATATATTTCATATTCGGCTGCTAACTACTTTGAAATATAATTTTATTTAAAGTTACTTTGATAGTTAAATTTGCAAGTGTATATACTTATTGTAAACCAGTAAGTTAGTTTAAAAGGTCAATTTAATCTTCAGATTAAATTAACTGACACCTAATCATTCTTTACGAAACTAATTGATCATTTACACTCTGTATAAATTCACTACTATTTAACTTTGTTTTTAAATAGAGGGATTTTAAGAGAAATATTTTCAACAGAAATTTTAATTTTAACTCAATTCACCCCCCCTCTTGAGTGTCCACTCCGACCAACATTTTGGTATCAGAGGCTATTTTTATTAAGAAATTTTTTTAAAACGTTCTAATTTTCAACTGTGATGTTAGTTTCATGTTTAATGATCTTAAATTTCTATTAGTTCTAAATTTTATATCTTTAATATATTTTATAAAATCTAGTTATGTATAATAGACTAGAAGGTGCTACTTCTAACAGACCACCTTTCTTTAGTAGTACCAACTATGCCCAGTGAAATCTTAAGATGAAACTTTATTTAGAAATTATGGGGTTTGATATCTATACTGCTATAGAGTCACAATATAAAATTTAAGAAACTGATAGAAATATTTGGGATGAACATACAACGAGTGCTTACAATAATAATTGTAAAGCTATGAATTCCATGTATTGTTCTTTAGGAGATGAAGAGTTTAATAGAATTTCTGCTTGCAAAACTGCCTATGAAATATGGGACACTTTGGCTGTTTCTCATGAAGGAACAACTAATGTTAAAGAAATGATATTAAATACATATACTATTAAATATGATAATTTTAAAATGAAAATTGATGAACCTATTTCTGACATGTATCTCAGGTTCAATGAAATTGTCAATACTATGAGCACTCTTGGAAAGGCTATTTCAGCAAAGGAAAAAATCATGAAGATACTAAGATGTCTACTAGACCGATGGAGGGTCACTTCTGTTTCAATTAGAGAATCATGTGACATTGGAGCTCTCCCTGTTAAAGAGATTATTGGTAAATTAATGATGTATGAAGAAGAACTGAAGGTGAATAATGTGGAAGATGATGAACCTAAAAGAAAGTTCGTATATTTCAAGTATACTAATTTGAAGACAAAGGACAACGAAAAAGTTCAAATACAAACTAAAAGTTCAACCATTTAAGATTCAGATTCTAATAGTGATGCTGAGAAGGCACAAATAGCATAGAGATTCAATAAGTTATATAGGAAAAAGAAATTATTTAGAAAATCAAACTACAAAGGTATGTATGAAAATAGAGAATAGTGGAAGAAGGACTGGAAGAAATTAGATAAGGATGTTGATATAGTCTGCTATGAATGCAAAATGAAAGGACACATCAAGGATGACTGTCCAAAATTATAATTCAAAAAGAAACATGATTATAAGGAGAAGAAGTACAAGAAATCTATTAAAGCTACTTGATGTGCTTTAGAAGATAGCACATGTGAATATGATGTTTTTGATTCTGAAAATAATCGTGCCAACATGTGTTTCATGACCAACATATCTTAGTTAACATTAGATACTCCTATTTTAAATTCCTATTATTCTAGAGATGATTCAGAATCTTATTCTTATTCTGAAGATATGTCTAAAGATGAATTGTTTCAATATTGTAACATGATAAAAGGAACATTTAATGAACATACAAAAAAATATAAGTCATTAAAAAATAACATGCTCTCACTGCCAATGTTAAATCTTACTTTGATGTTGAAAAAGAAAATAATTCTCAACATTAAAAGGAAAATATTGAACTGAAAATGTATAATGAGAAACTTAGAAAGGACATAGAAAAATTCACAAATGGAAATGATACTCTAACTCAAATGTAGCTAAACAATTTGCACCAAAGTACACTACTAATTTTGGATACCAACCTGTAGAAACACAATTTACCAAAAATTGATTTATTCATAAATCTAGACAAATTTCTTCTTATTCTAGTTCTGGAAATTCGTATTCTTCAACTAGTTATTCATATGGTTATAGATCAAATAATGTTTATCTTTCAAAATCTATTGATTCTGTAAATTATATGATACCCATAAGACATATCTGGGTACCTAATGCTATGTTTTCTACCCTTTATGTACCCAAGAAGATCTGGGTTCCGAAATCATTTTCTATCTATACTTTTATTTGTAGGAGACCTATTTGAAGTGTTCTCACAAGAAGGTATGTTACATGGACAGTGGATATTCAAGGCACATGTTAGGAGATTATTCAAGCTTTAAAAGCTTAATAATGGTTGATGGAGGCCATGTCACCTTTGGTGATATATCTGAATGAAAAATCATCGGCCTAGGCCAGATTGGTAACATCAATTCAGTGTTGATTTCTAATGATTTATTTGTTGATGGACATAATTATAATTTCTTAAGTATATCTCAATTATGTGATGATGGATTTAATGTGAAATTTGAAAATTAATCCGGAATTTTTTTTAAATCTAAAAATGATTTAGTGTTCTCTGCTTTAAGAAATGAAAATGTTTAGGCTGTTGATTTGAATTCTTTAGCTAAGAAAAATGTTAATTGTTTAAATGAATTTCATAAAGAATATTGGCTATGGCACTGAATATTAGGACACTTCAACATATATTCACATAGAAAATTGACTAGGAAGAACTTAGTTAGAGACCTACCCAAACATGATTTCCAATCAGACAATTATTGTAATCTCTGTCAAATGGGAAAGCAACATAATGATTCTTTTAAATCAAAGAACGATGTTTCAACTTCTCATCCCCTAGAGTTGGTTCACATGGACTTTTTGGACCTTCATGACTTTCTAGTTTTAATGGGAAGAACTATTTCAATGTCCTAGTAGGAGAAATTTCTAGATATACTTGGGTATACATCTTACATCACAAAAGTGAAGCCTGTACTTACTTTGTTAAATACCACAAGTATGTAGAAAACCATATTGGACATAAGATTAAAACACTGAGATTTGATCATGTCCATGAGTTTAAAAATAAAGATTTTGAATCTTATTTCTCACAAAATGGCTATAGTCACAACTTTTCTGATCAAAGGACACCTTAGTAGAATGGTGTAGTAGAAAGAAGAAATTGTGCCCTTTAAGAAATAGCAAGAACAATGCTTACTGAGTATGACCTGCCTATTTATTTTTGGGATGAAGATGTGAATACAACATGTTATATTATTAATAGATTCATGATTAGAACTATTATCAAGAAGACCCCATATGAACTATATAATAACAGAAAACCCAAAGTACGTTATTTTAGAGTCTTTGGATGCAAAGTATTTATTTTCAATACAAAGGATAATATGGACATGTTTTCTTATAAGAGTGATGAAGGAATTTTTCTTGGTTATTATTTAACTAGAAAAGCCTATAGAGTCTTTAATTGAAGATACAAATCTGTGGAAGAATCTGTTCGCATTATGTTTGATGAAACTGATCCACATGACCCTAAAACCTCTCTTGATAAACTTGAAGAATATTTTACTGTTCTGGACCTTAATAATAAAACTAAGGAACCTGCTATAAAAATATTGAGTTCTGGACATTTTCCAAAATCTGCTATTGTTTTTCCTAAACCTATAGATGAACCTAAACTTTCTAGTCCAACCTATTCTAGATCAACTAATATTTTAAAGAATCATCCTTTGGTTGTTGTTTTTGGTAATCTTGATAGAGGGAATCAGACTAGAGCTTCTCTAATAAACCATAATGAACATCAAGCATTTATTTCAAAGCTAGAACCTAAAAATGTCAATGATGCAATCAATGATGAATTTTGGGTAATGGATTTGCATGAAGAATTAAATCATTTTGAAAGAAACAAAGTCTCAGAATTAGTCGACAGACACAAAGACACTTTAACAACAATAACTAAATGGGTTTTTAGAAACAATGATGATTAATCTAGAAATATAGTTAGAAATAATGGTAGGCTATTTGCACAAGGATATAGTCACGAGGAAGGTATAGAATAAGATGAAACCTTTTCCCTTGTAGCTATATGAGAAGCTATTAGGATCTTACGTGCCAATGTTGCTCATCTGAATTTCAAGTTATATCAAATGGATGTCAAAAATGCTTTTCTAAATGGTTTTATAAATAAAGATGTTTTTGTTGAACAACCACCTGGATTTTCTAATTCCTGTTCTCCAAATAAATTTTTTAAACATTATAAAGCTTTATATGGTTTAAAACCACCTCCAAGATCTTGGTATGACAGGCTTAGTAATTTTCTTATTTCAAAAAGTTTTACTAAAGGGATTGCTGATCCAACTATTTTTATTAAAATAATTTCTAATGATGTTTTAATATTATAAATCTATGTGGATGATATTATTTTTGGATCTTCTAAACATTCTTTATGTATTAAATTTTCATATATTATGCAAAATAAATTTGAAATGATTTTAATGGGAGAACATAAATATTTTCATGGATTTTAAGTATTTCAAAAAGAAAATGGTATTATTTGGAATCAATGTAAATATAAAAGGGATCTTTTAAAACGTTTTGGTTTGGATCGTATTAAGGAAAGTGATACTCCTATGAGTGCAGTCTATAAATTGGATGAATATGAAGCTGGGAAACTAGTGGATCAAACCAAGTACAGAGGTATGATAGGAAGCTTACTTTACCATACTACTAGTCGACTAAATATTATGTTTAGTGTAAGTATGTGTGAAAGATTTCATGATAATCCAAAAGAATCTCATTTAATTGTTGATAAAAAAAATCATAAGTATCATAATAACACTGTAGATTTAGGTTTCTTTTATCCAAATGGAAAATCCTTTGAGTTAATGAGTTATTTAGATACTGACATTTCTGGTTGGAAGTTGTATAGAAAAAGCACTTTTGGATCATGTAATTTATTGGAAAAATCCTTAGTATCATGGTGTAGTAAAAAAGCAGAATTCTGTAGCTTTGTCCACTATCGAAGCAGAGTATATAGGTTCTAGTTGTTTCTGTGCTCAGACTCTATGGATGAAACACACTCATTTGGACTATGGATATGATTTTAAGCATGTCTCTATCAACTATGACAACACTAGTGAAATAAACATTTCGAAGAACCCCGTATCTTACTCTAGGACAGAACACATTGATGTAAGGAACCATTTCTTGAGATATCATTACCAAAAGTGTGATATCACTCTTGAATTTATAGGTATTGAATGTCAATTAGCTAACATTTTGTCCAAACTGTTATGTTTTGATAGGTCAAGATACATTAGACATGAGTTTGGAATGATTAACCTTGATCAGTAGGTACCTCATCGATGTGAATACCTCACCAATGTAACCTCACCGATGGACCTCAGTGATATGAATTCTCACTGATAAACACCACCTATGAGTCTGCTGTTTTAAACTTCTTTCTTCCTCTAGAATCTTAATCATTTTTAACTCTATTTCATTTCTTTTATTTATTTTATGATTCCTAAATGATAAAAACCTAGTCGTAGTTACTTCTTATGCACTGAGCCTCAATCCCTTACCCTCAAACCTTAGCTCAAGAATCTCTCAAGAACCCTAAATCCCTTGAACCATAGATGGAAAAAACCAAACATCTTACCATCAGAGATGACACTGATGAGTTGAAAGAAAAGAAGTAGAAGTCTGAGCCAGAAGAAAGTTGTAGTGTTGGTAGAACTAGGTCGGGTAGGCAGCCAGTGAATCCTCATTTTCAGAATAGAGTTATTTTGATTGAAAAAGAGATGTGCGTGGAATGGTTGCTACCTATAAAGTCATTAGTTCTTGAAGTACTGGAAGATCTAAAATGGGAAGATTTATTTTCAAAAAACAATGGTCCCTACTATCCGAAGCTAGTGAAATAATTTTATATGTTTGTGAGCTTTGATAAATATGAAAATGAGAACCGAGTGACTTCTTATGTGAATGGAAAGGAGATATATTTCTCATCTGTTGGGTGGGATGAATTACTAAAGGTTCCACATGAAGGTGTATCTAGATATGTCTCGAATGCTATTCCACCTACAAGTGATATATTCGATTATTAGACTTCCATAGAGAAGCTCACCGGTGATGGAAATAAAAGATAAGTAGTGGATACTGAAATGGATGGAGAGAATAGATTGCCATTTAAATTTGTTCATCATGTCATAATACCAAGGAGAGGAGACTTTGTGAATCTAAGATATCAGGATATCTATCTCCTACATCTCTTGAGAAATTGTGTAAATGTAAATCTGTGAATATTGTTGATGATTCAAATGGAAGACATTACAAGGAAAAAATCAAAGACTAATTCTCTATTCTTTGCCAAGTGGATCTCTGTGATGATCAATGTGAAAGGGGTAGCTGAGTCTCAAGATGAGGCAGTGGTAGTAAGGAATAATTTTTGTATCAACAACTATAGTTTTTAAATACATGAAGATAAATTGGATCCAATGGAGAGGAGAGTGGGTTAATGATGATCAGAAGGTATATGAAAAATTTAATCCTGTGGATTATCCATCAACACCTAATGATGTGAGGGATCCAGGTCTTGGACCTGATGAAGATGAACCTGAGTACAGTGTTGAGAATGAAGAAGAAGAAACGTCTATAGATGATGGAAGAGATCCGGACAGGCCTCCAAGTCCTGCTACTGAAATTGTATCTTCTAAAATGGAAGCCTTAGTATAAGAAGAGACACCTGATGATGAGGAAGACCAGCCGGCCCCTGATCTTAATGAAGAATAAATGAATGTATTTAAATCCTCTAATTCTGTATGTTTAAGTCTATGTCTATAAATTGGAAGCTCAGTTGTGCCTACTGAGGATGTAGTAGGATAAATAGAAGAATCTGTACCTAATCCAGAGGATCCTCCTGCTGTTGCAGAAATGGAATTGATAGTAGAAGATTATCTTGAGAAAGAAAGACCTACTAAGAATGATGTTGTTGTACATGAGAATTCACCCATTGAGGGGTAGCATCAAACAAAGTTTGGAAGTGTGTCAGTGGCTGTTGATATTGAGGACTGGGTAGAAGACCCAGGTTTTGTGGTTTGCGGATTAGACTATCCTGATTCTGATAATGAGGCATCTCTAAATAGACCAAAAATCATTTATGATGTTGAGTATGAGTTGCTACACGAAGATGTGGTCAGAATTCATGACCTGGATATTTTGAAGAAAAATCTTAAGTACAGTTTTTTGGAAGGGACAAGGAAGATGGAAGTTTCATTGGTGTCATCAATTCAATCGATTATGAATGACTCAGTGGCTATCATAGAATCCGAAAGGGCACCTGTTGCGATTGCTCCTGTGGATATGATCACCAGAGATGATCTTGAATTCTTAATGGATGAGCTGAAAGAGTCTGTTAGTGCTTCTGTTGTTGTGTTGAAGCACTACCTTATTGAAGAGTTGAGTAATTTGAAAAAATATTTTGAACTTTTTCTTGATTATAATTTTTCATCCTTTGTGGCAGAAATAGTGGAAGATGTTACAGACTACCAGACTCAAGTTTCTATAATGGAAGTAGATATTGAAGCATTAAAGAAATCAGTTATCTATTTAAAATCATACATGAGTTCAAAATCCCAAGCAGACAAAGACGTAGCCCATGTCAAAAGTGTTGTATGCCAGATGGTTTCAATGTTCGAAGGATTTAAAATATCCATGAATGATCATTTTAATACCCAGGATTCCTAAGTTCAAAATTCTATTTGTGGGATGAACAAAAATTTCAAGGAAATAGTCACCATATCTGTTGGTTCTATTGCATCTAAACCCAATATAGATTTGAATCAGATTCGAGCTGTGATGAAGGAGGAGCTTGGTTCACCTTCAACCAATGGCTATGTGGACTCATCCGACCAGAGAAAATTTGATCTTTCTACTAGATATTCAGCTAGAGAAATAATGAAGTTAGTCCAAGACTATATGAGAGAAGATTCTACCTCTCAGAGAGAAGTGAAAGAAAAGGTGGACTCCTATTCCAAAAGATTTACACCAAGAATAATCTCAAAAATCATTTAAAACATCTATTGTAAAACCTGATGTTACCTCCGGTCAATCAATCCTTTAGAGAGAAAATCAACAAACTAAGGGAATTGAATCTAGCCTTAGAAAAATTCATGGAGAAAAAGGATAATTTCATATCTGCTATGGAGAGAGGAGGAGGAATAATTATGGATTTCAGAAATATTTTGCTGCCTTTCCTATATGTTGATGCTAGGGCAGTGATTGTACCTCCTGCTTTACTTACCTCTGCCTCAACTACATCTCCTGTTCAGATGACTCCAGCCCAAGCCAATCGAAGCCTTACACATATGATCACTCAATGAACTCCTTAGAATAAGCCAACCACAGTTTCAGTGCCGCAGCCTCCTATGATCATTTCCAGAATTCCAATTCCTTCACCATCATACACAATGTCTGACTCCTCTTCTGATCCAAAGGGAAAATCTCACATTGAGGATGTGGATTGAACAATTAGCTAGGTTGTTTGATATGAATCTCTTGTATTTTTTTCTGTCTATGTACCTTTTTATAACATATAATACAATTGTATTTCTTTTCTTTCTCATTTTGTTCCTCTACTCTTTATTGATTCCCACTATTTGATTATCAAAAAGTGGGAGAAATATTATCACAATATCAAAGAGGGAGAAATATTCTCAAAGGGGGAGCAATATTTTCTTCAAAAAGGGAGAAATATTCCCAAATGGGGAGCAATATTATCTAAATAAGATATACCAAGACTTTCCCCTCTAATATCATTGCATTTAATTCTACCACAAATTCATTATGTTCTATAATATACTATTTTCTATGAGACAGATGAATTTACTAATATATCATCTGAAACAACTACTCATTGTTTTAAAACTACAATATCATAAGTTGTGAATATAAAAAAGTGGGGAGATTGTTGACCTCACTTGTTTTGATAATCCCAATTATGCTTTTACATACTTTGATAATCCCAATTAATGTTTACCTATATTCTAATTCACTAAATCTATGATATTCTATTATCTAGATGATAATAATATTAAAATAATCCTTGAAATATTTTAATAAATGTTTAAATTTGTTTATCTATGTTTTGAAGTAATTCTAATCCAATCGAATATGTTTTTCATAAAACAGATAAGTGTTAGTCACTGATCTGCATATAGCTACTGGTACAGAGCTACAGGTACATAGTCTAGCGATAGACATAGTCTAACGATATACAGAGTCACCAATAAGCTATAGTCACTGATACACAGAGCTACCAATATGTACAAGTCAACCAGTAAGCATAGAACAAGCTACCAATACAGAGTTATCAATAGAACAAGTTTTTTGATAGTACAGAATGGAGCTACCGATGCGCATTAGTCTACAGATACACATAATCACTGGAACTAAGCAAGCTATCAATACAGACAGTCACCAATAAATAGAGCTACCGACAGACCAGAGCTACCGATAAACCAAGAGCTATTGATAGATAGAGGCACTGTTTGAACAGGGTCACCGATGTAGATAGCTACCATTAGAACAAGTCTACTGAGCTACCAATAGAACAAGTCTAACGAGATACCGATAGAGTAAGTCTACCGATAGAAGGAGCTACCCATATGTATAGAGATACCGATAGAGTAATTATACCGATAGAAGGAGCTACCTATGTAAAGAGCTACCGATACAAGTTCAAAGAACTGCAGATGGAAGGTCACTGTTACACAAAGTCCACCGTACATGTCTACCAACAGAAGACTACTAATGATTGACGAACCAGTCAAACTCCTTAATCTCAATACAATTTATTTATTAAAATAACGGTTACATTTGATGTCTTTAATGTAGTTAATGTTATTTAATGTTTTATGTTTCCATGTGTGGGAACCATACCTAGTACCCGTGCCAAAGGAAATCATTCCCATTTTCTAGAGAAAAAAAGCAATAAAAGGGAAGATAAAGACCTAACAGAGGAGTGTGAAGCGAACACAGGGTGTGCATACAGTGAGAATCAAGGAACTAAGAAGGCACACGATGGGTGGAAAAGAAAAAGGCTCAACATCATTCAAATGTGGTGCATTCACGTGCTACATCTATACTCCAAGAGCATTGGACATACATGAAGAAATTATTCTCTATAAGAGAACACAAGCTGCATCTTGGGTGAATAACTCAACAATCACTTCATGCACTAAGGCTCATAAGCTGAACCTGGAACCAAGGAAAAAAATGATACTCTATTTTTCAGAACAAAAACTAGAGAAGGACTCGGAATCTTTTTTGACCCATCAAATGAGTTTATAGCCTCACTTCCATTCAATAATGCTCTTCTAAACTCATTCACACGTAATTTAGTGATTCTTTTATCTACATTTTTGAGGAGTGTGTTTATCCTATTTATTTTACACACAAACATTCTCCTGATCTAAGCTAGAGGATTCTTAAAACCTTATTCAAACTCTATAACTCCCTTTTATCCCACTATGTATAGTGGTAGAGGTCGATTAAGACATGGACAGCTGTGAGCTGTTGTTTGTTTTTCAATGTAGAACTGTGGTAGAGGTCTTTGTACCTAGACAATGTGATCACTATTATTTACCCGGATCCAGGGTGTGGATCAATTTATATAAATTGTTTAGAGGACTAAGTCTTAGATTGAGACTAAACATATTGGTTACATATGTTGTGCATTTTATTTTAAGTCATAAGTATACTATAGATGTCATATTCTACTACTAACTACATTGAAATATAACTTTTCTTAATGTAACTTTGATAGTTAAATTAGCAAGTGGTTATACTTATTGTAAACTAGTTAGTTAGTTTCAAAAGTCAATTTAATATTCAGATTAAATAAAATGAGACCTAATCAATCATTGAGAAACTAATTGATCATTTACACTCTGTATGAATTCAATACAATTTATGTTTGTTTTTAAATAGGGGGTATTATGAGAAAAAGTTTTAATAGAAACTTTAATTGGAACTCAATTAACCCCCCTCTTGAGTGTCTACTCTGACAAACAATTACATTGGTCAACTCCAACACATATTTGAGGAGTAGTTATGATCTATTAGGGTACATGGTTATTCCATTTTAGCTCATGACACATCTAATGTATTCATGGACCTTATGAATATAGATTTCACCCATATCTAGAAACAATTTTGGTAATCTATGTTGATGATAGCGTCATATAGTCATGTTGCAGACATGAATATTCACTCATCATGATATCATGATGACTACAATGAAATAGAATCGATTCTATGTTACGATTAGTAAATTATAGTTTTCGATAAACAATGTCATTTTATTTGGTCTAATTATCATGGAGTCTAGTGTTTTAGTGGACATAGAGAAAGTGAGAGTTGTAGTTTCATTAGAGAAACCCAATAATTTCACACATATCAAGAGTTTTTTAGGCTTATTGTATATCATATATTCATCACACCAGATTTCTCACACCCTGCTATATAGCTTATAGGAATGAAAAGGACGGGTGGGGAATTTTTATGGAGAACATCTTGTGAACCAGACTTTTTAGATTTGAAGGGTAGACTCTCTTTACAACTGATGTTGATTCATCCGGAGCATGGAAATATCTACACTATACACCATTACTCATAATGTATTAGGATAGGATGTGTTCTGATGTTGGTTTAGAGAGTTATTTCAAATGGGTCTCATCAGTTCATGAATCATTATAGTAATTTCCCTACACATGACTTCGAGATCATTGTTTTTTTCATGCCTTATGTGTTTGGAGGCACTATCTGCATAATGAGTATTTGGTGGTATAGAATGTGAAAAAACTCCTCAAGTAAATCTTTAAAAAATTAGATCTAAATCTCATACAATTCATATGGATGGAGTAATTAAAATCTTTTTTTCAATATTTCTTACACACTAGGTAAAAGAAATTCTCTAACAGATGCTTTGGGTCGGATGACTTAGAAACATGCAGTTAAAGAATCCCTTATAGAATAATAGATTATTACCACAATGATATAGATGATAATTTAGGTTTATTAGGACTATGATAATACAATACTTTTGGCATTAACAATGACCTATACTCTTCTCCAACAGGTGATGTCAGGATAATTATCTAATATTGATTGAATTTTACAAAGGATAGTTGACCCTGATGATGACTCATCATCACATTACACCATGTGTTGGGAAAAAGCCTTTCTATTCAATGGGTGTGTATTAGAACCAATATAAATCAAATAGGATATGATGATGTAATTCCACTCCTCCACATGGGATGTTCACCATGTCATCACCAAAATATACTGAGATTTACAACCCTTATATTGGTGGCCTGGTATGAAATGTGAGAATTTTTTAATTATCACTATGTTTTCCACATTTCAGTATGTGAATGTTGAATATCTATGTCTGACATGGATTCTACAACTCTTTGGCATTACTGGGTAGAAATGAAATTATTTTTTAATTGTATTTTTGATTTTTGTACCCATATAACCATGAGGAATGTATGCAATGTGGGTTTTCATTGATCGTTGGATGATGTTTTCACAATTTTCCTATGTGAGAGACCATATTTGTTGAATATAATGTTTAATTGAATGTATGAGATATTTAAATCATCATGGATCTCTTAATTTCATTATTTTTTACAGAGATTCTCCTTTTATGTCTGATATTCTGAAGGGGTTTCTAAAGGCCTTGCATACATTGGTACATTTGAGCATAATCTATCACCCACAGATCATTGGATGAAAGGATCATACTGTTCGGGTTTTAGAGAAAATGTTCCATGTATATATCATTGAATTTGGGAGTTCCTAAGAGAATGAAATTATCCTATATATGTTTTAATATTATAACAACATTAATGATACCATCCAGATTTATACTTAAGAATCATTATATGATATGCCATTATGCTCAACTCTATGCTGGGTAGAAGTAGATGAATTTTATATAATTAGAACACATCTCATAATGGTGACTACATAGAAGGTCTAGTTGATCCAAAATCTCATATTGATATCTCATCCCACATAAGTGTTTTATGACAATATACTCCATCATCCACATTAGTTTGATGATGAGGACTAGGTTTTCTTATCACTCTTTTCTAGGATGGGCCATAGAAATATCCCGATGTTTGGAAATATGTCATCAATATTTTTTGGACCATATGATGTTGTTAAATGGAATAGACTGGTGACTTAATAGTTGGAACATCTTCATAGATACATGCCAATTCAAGACTTCTTCCATGTATCTTAGCTTATCGGATATGGCCCAAACCTAAGAAATTTTATTCAGCCTGATGGGGTCTATTTGGATGTAGATTCTTCCATTAAGGAGTATATAGTGTGTATTATTGATCAGTACATTTTGACACATTGAATAAGACTAGTCCATTTGGTTTTCGTGCTATGACAGTATATCCAAGTACTATATAAGACATGAGAAAATGATGGTGGAATACACTCTCAGTGGTCAGAACTATTCTCTTTTGATACCACTTTACCACAAAAATCTTACTATTGGATGAGTTTATTTTATAAGGGTAGGGTGTAAACACATGTATTTTCATAAAGGTGTAAATCATATGTTTTTCAATTTTAATAATTTTCATCATATAGGTAAAAAAAATTATGACCTGAGGATTGTACCAAGTTCATTTGTAACTAGTTTGGAGGCTCGAGTTTTGAAAAAATGTTCATCTAATTGGGTTGCATGGTTTGGATGACTAATTCCACCCAGCAAGCTCAATTTTTTTGAAACCATGAGATTGTAGATAATGAAGACCTATTTGCCGCAAATTTTTTCTAAAACTCTGTGTCCAAAAGTGATTGTCCATACAGGGCTACTGAGATTTTGTACATATCCTTTTACATAGTTTTCACATATTTTTCAAACTACTTTCATAACAATGAATGGTTTCCTTATGTACTTGTATCTTTTGCAGGACATGTGCAAGATTTGGAAACAATGCTCCTAAACCTTAATCTCATTATTTCAGGTTGAAATTTTGTAAATGAACCTCATTTAAATTTTAATCCCTTTTCTCTTTTCTCCTTCTCCATCCAGTTTCTATTCTTTCTTCTCTTCTCCCTTGAGCTCCCAAATCATCCCTGCCTATCATCCATGTATCATCTTTTTCCAAAATCCATTATGAGATCCTTCGGAAGAATTTTATCCATATCAGTAAGAATAAATATTCTTTTACCACTTATCTATATTTATTTCATGATCTATCAATCTATTTAGGTGAATGACTATATTCCCATTTTTATGGGAATTCGACAGTTTGTTAGATCTATTAAATGCTTCTTTGAATCTGAAGTTGTTATCTAGTGAGGGTTCAATAATGACCTTGATATCAGTGGTAATGTTCGATTTCAATTAAATTTCTTCACATCGTAGTTATTAAATTATTTATCACAATTTTTGTTTTTAAGAATATTCATTTATTTAATTACTTTATATAAAATTGATCATTACACTTTGATTCATATTTATTGTTCCAATTTCAGTGAATTATAATTTTTTTACTCTATCAATGGAAACCCCTCATGTGTGCCATGTGAAATTACACTTTTTTATATGTGTATTTGTAATATTCTCTTCCAAATCATTCATTTATTATTAATTTAAATTACCATGTAATATATATGTTTTATTGAACATCGAGTGACTCAATTACGTCAGGTCATCCTAGACATGCAATTTTCCTAGTAAGAAATACCCTTATTATCCTTGTAACATTTTAAATGACACTTTTAGCTTATTAAATGAAATCTACGTTATTAATGATTTTAAAGGTGTGTAATAATATGGGGTATAATATGCATGATATATTTTGTTACCTGAAAAGAAGTGGCACATTTGTTTAAAAAAATAATGCCTTCTAAGACCATAGATGTTGTTATTCGTACAGAGATTCATTGATAATTTTAATGAATTTATGTAATTGAACTTCTCTAAAGGGATGTATGAGATTTTTTTTACTCATATATCATCTTATAAATAATATTATGACTTGATATAGGTTATGATATGATGGTAAGGGAACTATGGTGCATGATGGTGCCATGATCCCATACATTAGGAATTGAGCATGAAATATAACACAATTGACACTAGTCAGGCGTTTGGAATTACACAACATGTCCCTGGTGGATTGATGAAATGATAGATCAGTCACTATCATGAGTGTCAAGAAAGAATATACACACTTATTGTGATATAGGGAATGTACCCTATTTCTAGAACCTATAGAATCATTATGCTAGATATGGATATCTGTGACATGCCTCAGTTCATCCAGTAACTTGTATTCTAGGTATATTGTCACTTACGTCCAGATGTACTTGGATCATATATATGGATAAAAAATATAATATATATATATATATATATTTAATATATATATTGAATAATAAGACTTCTAATATGGCCATGTGGTGATGTAGGTAGACCCACTGGGAGTCCTCTTGGAACACAAGTATGATGGTTACTTTTTTTAATATTGTTTTCCTATTCTGGAACTACCTTCACAGTTTTTAGTTATGAGCATTACCTGTATTACATATAGACACAATCAGTGGTATCTTTATGATATTTTTATCTAACACCATACACAGGTTGGATTTGGTGCCCCAATAACATTATCTTCTTACTGGTACTGATATAGAATGGTCCATACAACAATATATTGATATTATTACATATTGTTTTAGATTTAGAGAAGAGGACTGATTATTTTCTTGAGATTCCAATGGAGTATATTTTCATTCTTTTTTGTACCATTTTGTATATTGTTATTGTATTCATCTTCCATTGTTCCCATTTTGTATCTCATCATGACTTGTATTCCACGTATTTGACACTACTATGAGGAAATTTGTATATTATCAGTTGTTCAGTTATTTATGCTTCCACATTTTTTTATTTATTTTGTATGGTATATATTGTTCCAATATTGTTGTATGTTTTCATGTTATATTCATTTTCCAACTAAGATAATAGAGTATAGTCTCCCCACACACCACCTTTACACCCTCAATACTATTCGCTAGCCTCAGAAATATTAGGAAGCACTCTTGAGGCCCTATTACCCATGATATCCTGGTATAGTTTATGATTTCCCCAGGTCATGGAATTACAATTGTCGTATTATTAGTTTACAATGAATCTCTCTCCAAACCAATATAAATTCAAAATATGGATCTTATTTTATGGAATACTAAATGGATGTTAAATAGTGTCCAGTTATAACCAATAGAAATAAAAATGTTATTTAAAATAAGTGACGATACAAAGTGTATTATCTACCTTGCTAATTATATTTCATCTAAGAGGCTTCTATATGTGATGATCATAGTGGATTTTATCACAATGGATGAGTACAATATGCCAATGTAATGCCAATTATTAATGAAAATCTCATTAGGTGAGGCACATGAGGTGATCATTGTATCTCGCCCATTGTAATTAGTATGTAATTTCCATGGAAATGAGCCCAAATTTACATGTGATGAGAACATGATGATTCATGTATCTCAAATGAGATTCATTATGATTCTCTCCAATGATGACTTGGTGAAAATCATGTGATCTCTTATTTTTCATCTTTATAAGTCTTTATCCTCATTTTCATTCATTATTAATTGATCACAAAATTCCTAATGTTAATGTTATGATAAGCCTTATTCTATAAAAACTATAATTCTTTTTTATTATCATATGTTCCCTTTATTCTTTTTTTCTGTGATGACATATAGTTTTTCCATTACATTTATAACCTACATTGAATTCCTTGGGTGATAAACATGAGAGATATCATGTAATAAACATGGGAACCTAGTAAGATAAAATCCAAGGATTTCGTGTGTGATAGTAATAAGGTTCCTTATTTTAAAAACATTGGATTTCCAATGTGATGATGTTATATTTACCAATGAGATGATATTATAGATCTATATAATAAAAAGATAATATTAATAGAAAACATCACATAGAGATTATAGTTTTTGATATCCAATCCGTTAAACAAACTCATCAGCTCAAATCAAGTGGATTTCACACTATATTTCTAATTAGTGGAATTATTAATAGGTTTTCACATGTTGATAACATTAGAGAGTTGAATAAATAAAATATATTAATTATAGTAAGGAGAACTTGTCTATGCAGTGGGATTCACCGGGGAATACAAGTACGGAAGAGCTAACATAAAATCAACCTATTCCAATAATGCAACTGACACCCTCAAACATTATGATGATTGGAATAATACCTTTTGAAAGAGGGAATACAAGACCCAGATCCAGACTATTTTCGACCTAAAGTAACATGAAATTATTCCCAATGGAAATCATCCAAAAACATAATGATGAACCCAATTATGATTCTAACACCCAAAGGTTTTTTAAAAATAAATTGAAATTCTTGAAATATTATTTATTCTAGTTATTTATAAGTATTTTTTAAAAATAATTTTACTTCTTATTTATTTTGAATTTTGAAAAATGGTCATCTACAATTGTGTTCAGTATGTTATTTAGAGTCTATTGGAACAAACTTATTTTGGTGAATAGCAACATACCTTATGAATAGTTATATGAATTGTAATATGACCCTAATAAATAGTATATTGTATTATTATTTTATTTTGTGTGGATTTATGATAATGACGTCTTGATTAATTGTTCAATGTGATATAGAAATATTTATAGTTTTTAAATTATTATTTTATGAATTAAGTATGATATTATTTAACCATTAAATTAAAAATATTTAGAAAAATAATTTCAAAATAATTTCTTCATCTTTGAAATCTAAACGGTGATAAATGGTTACTATGAATTTTGGTGATTTTTTTGAAATAGTTTATTTTTCGGTGAATAGTAAAAAATACAGTTTTGAGTTTTAGTGTCTTTATAACATCATTAACGATGTAATAATGTTTTAATAAATATGTATGACTTTTGTGCCATAAAATAGGTTATGTGGTGTCCCAAGTTGTTTATACCATGTCAGAATACCATTGGCATTCCCATGGTTTTGCAAATACCACTAATGAGGTGTCCCTTGAAATTTTTTAAAATAATACATCACCTTTTCAATAAATACTAACACTTTTTCATTAAAATCATTCATAATTTCTCAAAAACAATGGTTAGGCCTCCTTACCTCCCTAGTAGTCATCCCAAATAATTCCTAAATCCGCCAAGGTCCCAAAATTCATGTTCTAGGAGTTTCTGTACATGGTCAGAAAATTCTCAATTTCTTTATTTTTCCATTCAAGTTTTCTATTATGTGGTATAAATTTCATGAATCCATACAATTTTTATATTTTCTTTATATTATTGATCTATTCTATATTATGATTCATTTTTATATGGGTTACCATTATCTCCTCTCTTTTTAATATTTTCTAAAACCATGTTGCATAGCTGTTAGGCAGCCAATTTTTTGTAATGGATTTCTCAATTATTCTTTAATTTTGAGTTCCTTTATTATCTTAATATTTATTTATATATTCTTACCCAATATGCATGAAATCTCTATAAATCCAGTATATTCTATATTCTCTCATGTTCATGGAAAATTCATCATCATTATTCTTCTCTTCTCCCACTTATTCATGGAATCAAAACATTTCTCGTGATGTGTCGAATTACCGACTTCGTGGACGTTGTGATTTTTATTTCCATTAATTATTTCAAGTATTGTCATCAAAAAATCTCTATGGTAGATCTATGTTATAATATATGTATTATTTCACATCAATGGTTCTATAATTCTTTTGTACTCATGGTTTTAATTTATAATACAAAATGAGGTTGTTATTATCAAAGAACCACTTAAATGATCTAAATGAACATGTTTAATGTTTTAACTTATGAATAATCATCCTATAAAAAATGTAAATGATAAATGTTATAAATTATGTAATTGGAAATATTTAAATACCTTTCCATTTCAATTCTAATATTTCATTTCCTATCGACAATAACATCCAACACGAACCAAACATGGAAATCATTTAAGGATCTCACCCAAAACAGTGGAAGGGACAAAATAATAACAATTAAGGGGTGAAATAAGGTTATGAAATTACCATTAAATATGTTATAAACATGAACATGTTTCTATTAAATATTAATAACACTAAATTAACCATTATACAGAATGATTAAACAATTTTGAAGTAAGACAAGCCTGAGGTAAGGGAATTCTTAACCTAATTTCTCTTAATGGGGTTAAACTTCTACATCGTTATTTATATAGTATTGTAATTGATTTTGTGATGAATTTTTCTTATATAATATTTAATTATCTCTAATTATAGTTTAAATACATATTACATCTATTATATTAATTCTCTCTTTATTAGTATTATATTTATAAAGGGGATTTTCTTTTAAAATCCACATTAATATATCAGTTTTACAAAATTCCAAAGCTATATTTTTATGAAAGTATTCAGGATGTATGACTTTGTTTTGTTTCTTTGGAATTTATAATGATGAAGGGTGGGACATATATCTCCCTACAATTCATTGAGTATGTGTAAGTTTGAGGTCAGCCATATGGTTACACCAAGGGTAACTGTGATGGTTAAACAAATTGTATGGTAGCCGTCAGTGTTAAAAATAATAAGGTAGCCATAAGGGTTATTAAATTATGGAAGTAATGCCCAAATATACCAATATAGTTCTAATTATGTTAATATGTATTGTGTAAATCTCATGTTTCACAAATTAAGTATAAATATACACCTTATAAGAATGTTATTTGAAAGTGATTTCAAAATTGAGAAGTATTCATGGACTAATGTGTTCTTTATTTCTTTTTATATCCATTACTTAGTTATTGTGCTCATCCATTATTTAAAATGATTTTTTCATGTAAATGGATTTGTAATAAAATGAATTAAACCATGTTAAATGTTGAATAATTGTCAAGGAATCATGTTTTATGTTTTAATGTTTTATATTATGAGGAAATGGAAACTGTTTTTATGGTATCCACTCTGAAAAATGTGTAATGTTATGAATGTATTATGACCCAATTCCATAAAGCACTAAACATGAAAAGATCTTCAATGTTATAGGAAGTGTTTTTTGACTAAATTCAGGATTATTTATGTAATAAGTTTGGGTCCTTGTAATAGGTATCAGAGGATTGATTTGATAACTTGAGGGGTTAGGATGATGATAAAAGAATTCCATAAATGAATTTTACTCTATCATTAATTTTAAATGATAAAGCTTATGAAATTACAATTTTTCATCATCTAAGATTTTTTTCCAAAATGGATATCTGCAAAAGAAACTGGGATTCAGAAGAAGAGGGGCACCGACAGAATGACATCCTTCCAGATCTGTAGCCTAGAATGATAGGGATTAGAACTGAGCAGTTTTGGACAATAATGGCTTAGCTAACGTAGGAAATAAATGGTGGTGGCATCTATTCAATAGGACAAATAGAGGAACTAAAACAGAACATGACAGTAGTGGAACATTTTATGAGAAGACACCCTCCTTCTTTCAATGGATAATCTGACCCAATAGCAGCTAAAGGAATGATCACAGCCTTGGAAAAGATATTCAATGTTATGGGATTTCTAGACAATCATAAGGTAAGTCCTTCCATTTATCATTTTTAAGGTGAAGTTGATCACTGGTGGTAATTTGTAAGGAATATAAGTGGAAGAGGGGATTTAGATTCCATAGATTGGGATGAATATTAACGTCCTTTCCTTGAAAAATATTTTTTAAGGTGGAGTGACGTAGAATGAAGATGCAATTCCTAGAATTGAAGAAAATGGAGGAGGATTCAGTAGTTGTGTATGAAGTGAACATCACCTGACTATCCTAGAATTCTCAGAATATTATTTTGGATCTTGCTAGAAAAATCTACCACTTTTACTCAGGATAGAAGCCAAGGTATCATAGTGTCTTATCCTACCATGAATTTAAAAGTGATGAGAAACATGTCCAATGTGCTGAGAGGGTATAGATTGAGTTTTCTAAGGATCAAGTGATTTTTTGGAACAAAGGTAATAGGATGTCTACGTGGAATGTGATGGGTATAAATCTACCAATGAAATATAATGGTATGAAAATCCAGTTTCTAGTTTGTAAAACATTTGGTAAGAAACACCCTGGGGAATGTCTAAGGAAAACTGGGAATTATTTTAAATGTGGTGTGTTTGGACATATGGCCCGATATTGAAATGAAAATGATCCTAATACTATTCCGGATAAACAAAATTTATAGTGTTGTAAATGTAGTGAGATGTGACATTATGAATATTCCATCCCAAAGAGAGATATGAATGATTCAAAGGATCCATACTATAATGAATAAAGGTTTAGTGATAACCTTTGCGACTACGTCAGCAGATGTCGGGCCATCCAATGAAGTTATATAAGGTACTATGTTTGTTTAATCAGATTTTTCATTAGTTTTATTTGATAGGGGATCTACACATTTATTTATCTCTAAGAAAGTTTCTGGAAAATATGAAATATCACCTCAAAAAATGAGACATAAACCTGTTGTTAAAACACCAGGGGAAATATTATAACAAAGAGGAATTATAAGAATATATATACTGTGGTATATGGAAACAAATTAACTAAAAACATTCTTGACATACACTTAGTCATGTTTTTTGTTATTTTGGGAATGAATTGGCTTTTTGTTTATCATTCTATGAATTACTATAGAGCCAAAGAAGTTTTTTTTACAGAATGAGTTTAAGTTTGTATATGAGAATAAACCCATAAAATTGATAATAAATCACAAAGCTATCAAAGTATTGAATTTCTGAAATGAATGTTATCTTGATCATATTTTTTAAAACAAGGGAACTATTCTGAATGATGATGTGCCTATGGTAAATGAATACCCTGATGTTTTTCCTGATGAGTTACCTGGTTTCTTACGTAATAGGGAATTTGAATTCACAAATGGCTTAGTTCATGATGCAAAGCCAATTTTAAAACCCCCATATCGTATGTCTCAAATGAAACATCATGAAATGAAAAATTAGTTGTAGAATTTTCTTGATAAAGGCTTCAATCATCCCAGAACATGACCATGGGGATCTATATTTTGATTGTTAAAATGAAAAATTGTTCAATTATACAGTGTATTGATTATTGAGCTTTGAATAAAATCATTGATAAATAAATGTATCCTTTGCCTCATATTGAATACTTGTTTGATTTGCTCTTGGGAGCTCAGTACTATTCTGTGATTGACTTGAGATTTTGGATACCATCTACTAAAGGTGAAGGAGGATAACATCCCAAAAAAAGCCTTATGTACAAGATATTCTCATTATGAATTTATTGTTTTTTTGTTTGGGTTAACCAATGCAATTGATTTATTAAGGAATTGTATGAATAGAGTATTTCATGAGTTCATGGATAAGATTGTGGTTGTATTTATTGATGACATTCTGGTATTTTCTAAAATTAATGATGGGCGTGAAAAATGTCTAAGGGTTGTTCTACAAACCATAAAAAGAAGAAACTGTATAGAATATTCACCAACTATGATGTTTTGTTAAAGTAGATTTATTTTCTTGGGAACATTGTAAATAAATATGGAATAATAGTTGATCAGGACAAAAAAAAAGTGGTTGATGAATGTCCAATACCCACAGATGATTCAAAAATTCGTAGTTTTCTTGGATTAGTAGGTTATTTCCAACGTTTTGTTATGAAATTTTATTGGTTATCTATCCTGATAACTAATTAACATGGAATGTGGTGAAATTGGTTTCGACAGAATAATGTGATGTTTTTTAGGATTTGAAGAAATGTTAGGTAAATTCACTAGTTTTGTCCTTACCTTCCTGAAATGGTGATTTCATCATCTAAAGTGATGCATCGTTGAAGGACGTGGTTTTGATTTGATGCTGAATGATTAAGTAATTGATTTTTCATAAAGACCACTAAAACCTCATGTGTTAAATTATACCGCACATGATTTGGAATTTGGAGATATTGTTTTTTTCTTTGAAAATTTTGAGGCATCAATTATACAGAGAAAAATTTCAAATATATACTTACCATAAAACTCAAAAGTATATATTCACTCAGAAGTAATTTAACATAAGGCATTGAAGAAGGATTTATTTGATAATGGATTATGATTGAACGATCATTTTTCATCCTAGAAAAGCAATCAAAGTGGTAGATTCCTTTTTTTCACAAACATCATGCATCATTAACCATGTTATGTTTTGAACAATAGACCATGATTAATGATTTGATAAATTTTGACATAGAATTTTTTAGTGTGAGAAATACATCTATTTTGTTTTAGGTTTCACTGCAGTCTTCTTTGTAAGTCATAATGAACTGTGCTCAGCTGGAAGACGGTGAGCTACAAGAAATGTAGAATATGTTCATGTGGGTAAGTTGAATGAATTTAACATTGACAAAGAATTTGTTTTATGATTTGTTAAAAGGTTGGGTGTGCCTTGTGATTCCTAGTTAAAGAAATAATTGTTTTATAAAGCTCATATTTCTCCATTTTTAGTTCATACTAGAAGTACTGATATGTACATGGAACATCATGAGTATTATTGGTGGGATGGAATGAAAATACATATTGCCGATTTTACAATAAAATGTTTGACATGCCAATAGGTTAATGCTGAGCGGCAGTTACCAAAGGGGATTCTTAAACATTTTCTAGTTCCAGAGTGGAAATTAGAGAATGTATCCATGGAATTTTTGGGGGGACTACCAAAGAAATTTCATGTTAACAATGATATTTGTGTTATTGTGGATCGACTGACAAAATATTCACATTTTCTTACAATTAGAGATACAATTTCTTTGGATCAGCTTTCTCGATTGTACATTATAGAGATTGTCAGGTAATATGGAGTTCTTCTTTCCATGGTATCTGAATAGGATCCCAGGTTCATTTTT
The DNA here is from genome assembly GCA_963277665.1 of Viscum album. Classification (NCBI taxonomy): domain Eukaryota; kingdom Viridiplantae; phylum Streptophyta; class Magnoliopsida; order Santalales; family Viscaceae; genus Viscum; species Viscum album. The sequence goes on along the minus strand of OY728165.1, from coordinate 80,031,137 downwards.
ACCTTTTGGAAGGGACATCAGAAGACATTATGCACAAAGTTAAATTTCAGTACAGCTTTTAATCCTCAATCAGATGGATGTTGGAATAAACGATTCTATCTTTGGTGGATATGCTTCGAGATTGTTCAATGGATTACCAGGGTAATTAGGATAAACATCATTATTTAGTTGGGTTTTCTTATAATAATAGTTGCTATTCTAGAATACATATGGAACCTTTTTTGGCTTTGTACAGAAAGGAATGTTAGAATCTAGTGTATTGGGATAAAGTCTGTGAAACAATGTTGATGGGGCTTGAATTAGGAGATGAAGTGGCTGAGAAGGTTAAGATGATATATCGGCACTTGCGGATAGCTCGGAGCAGGTAGAAAAGTAATGTAGATAACAAAATGAAATACTTCTCTTTTGAGGTAGGTGACCATGTTTTCCTTAAAATCTCTCCTTAGAAAAGTGTAATGTGTTTCAGTAAGAAGTAGAAGCTAACACCACAGTTCATTGGTCCTTTTGGAATCATGGAGATTATTGGAACAATTGCATACTGAGTATCATTCCCTCCAAGTTGGTATCAGGTACATAATGTTTTCCATGATTCGATGTTGAGAAAGTATGTGCCATATTTATCACATGTATTGAGCCAAGAAGCATTTTAGTTGGAAGAAAACCATTCTTATGAAGAGAAAGTAGTTCAAATTTTTAATCAAAGAAAACATGTATTACAGAATAGAGTAATCCAATATGTAATGGTTTTGTGGAAAAAACACATTTTTGAAGAAGCAACATTGGAGTCTGAATTTTCTAAGAATAATATATACCCACAATTGTTCAATAAGAAAATAAAATTATGACCACACAATTTCTAGAAAGTGGGGACAATGTAACAGCCCATTGTTTTCTAAAAATAAATTTAAATGATTGAAGTTTTTTAAAGTGGATATTTATATGTATCATTTAAAAAAATTTACTACTTCATTGTTTTGAATTTTAAAAAATGGTAATCTATAATTGAGTTTGGTATATTATTTGGAGTCTATTGGAACCAACTTGTTTTTTGGTGAATAGAAACATAGCCTTATGAATAGTAATATGAATAGTAATATGAATAGTAATATGAATAGTAATATGACCTGAATGAATATTAAATAGTAATATTTTTCTATTTTCTTAAGGCTTCATGATAATGAAATCTTGATTAATTATTCAATGTGATATAAAAATAATTATAGTTTTAAAATTATTAATTTTTCAAATAATTATGATTTCATTTAGCAATTAAATTATAAATATTTAGATAATTGTTTTAGAAAAATGGAATTATTTTCTGAATTTAACTCATCGATAAATGGTTTGGGTGAATTTTGGGGATTTTTATGAAATTGTTGACTTTTCAGGGAATAGTTAAAAAAAATAACGTTTTTAGTTTTGTTGTGTTTATGACATCATTAAGGATGTAATAATGTTGTAATAAATATGGTTGACTTGAGTAATGTAAATTAGGATATGTGGTGTCCCATGTGGCTTATACTATCGGAAATCCCATGGTTTTCCAAATACCATAAATGGGGTTCCCCTTGAAAATTATTAAAATAATCCCTCCTTTTTATACAAATACATACCTATTCATCCATTAACATCATCCAAAATTTCTCATAAATGATGTTATGTAATCTTTACCTCCCATTTAGTCCTTCCAAGGTTTCCTAATGCCACCAATTTCCCATCATTCATGTTCTTGGAGTTACTCTACAAGGTAAGAAAATTATCATTTTCTTTTTTTTTCATTCCTGTTATCTCTTATGTGGTATAACTTTCTAGTTCCCATACCATGTTCTTATTTTCATCATATTCAAGTTATATTATGTATTAGGATTAATTTCTAGATGGGTGACCCTTGTCCCCTATATTTTTTATATTCTCTGAAAGCTTGTTGCATAGACATTAGGCTGTTGAATTTTTGTAAGGGATTTCTCAATTATTATTTTATATTGAGTTCTTTTTTCTCATGTTAAATATTCATATCTTCTTACAAAAGAGGCATGAAATCATCATAATTCATGTATATACTAGATGTTATCATATAAATTGAAATTTCATCACTATTTATCTTATCTTCTCCCACTTATTTTAAGACTAAAAACATTGTTCGAGATTGTCAAATTACAGATATCATGGGCGATGTGATTTCAATTTCCACTAATTCATTCAATTTGGGTCAAGAAACCATATATATTGTTGAAACATGTCATTATATATTTATTGGTATTATCCATTGTTCTGTAATTATTTTTTACTCATGGTTTTAATTTATAAGACAAAATGAGGTTGTTATTATCATAGAACCACTAATATGATCTAAACGAACATCATTAATGTTCTATCAAATTAATCATCCTCGTATAAAACATCAAAATGATAAATGGAATAAATATTGATACTATAAATATGTAAATACCCTTCATAGAAATTATGTGGTTTCACATCCAATCAACAAGAACATCCATCATGAACTAATCATGGAAGTTATATAAGGATCTCACCCAAAACAGTGCAAGGAACAAAATACTAAGATTTAATGGGTGAAATGAGGATTTTAAATGATCATATAAGCTGTTATAAACATGAAAATGTTTCATTAAAATATTAATAACATTCCTTTAACAATTATACACGAAATTTAAACATGTTCTAAGTAAGAAAATCTTGAGGTAAGGGATGTTTTAACATGATTTCCATTCTTTGGTGCAACCTTCTACTTCATTATTATTGTGGTAATACAATTTATTGTGTGATGGGGTATTCTTATATTATGATGAATTATGTCTATTTAAATTGTAAATATATATTCCATCAACTCTAATAAGTCTCTATTCATTTGTAGTATATTTATAAAGGATATTTTCTTTTCAAATCCTCTTTTAAAAATCAGTTTTAAAAATATCAAAAAACATTTTTTATGAAATTATTAATGTTTTATGAGTATGTTATGGTTCTTGGAAAATTTTTATGATGAATTTTGGTTTATATATATCTATCTTATTCATTTGGTATGTGTAAGTTGGAGGTTGATCGTATGGTTACTCCTAGTGTAACTGCAATAGTTACACAAATAGAAAGGTAGCTGGGAGGGTTGCAAATTTTAAGGTAGTTGAGATGGTTACATGATTATGTATGTAATTCCCCAAGAAAACATTATGCTTCAACTTATGTTCTACTTTATTGTGTAAATATCATGCTTCACAATGTATGTATATATATACAGGTGATAAGTATGCATTTTGAAAGTGATTTCATATGTTACATGTATTTATGGTATAATGTCTTCTTTCATACTTTTTTATATCCATTATTGAGTTTTTGTGATCATTCCCAGATTTAAATGATTTTCATAGGTTAATGGATGTGTAATAAAAATAAGGAAGACATGTTAACTATTTAAGAATTGTCAAGGAATCATTTTTTATGTTTTAATGTTTTATATTATGAATATAATTGAAACACTGTTTTTGGTATCCACTCTGTAACAATGTGTAATGTTATAAATGTATTATGTCCCTATTTTATAAATCTCTAAACTTGAATAGATACTCAATGTAAAATTTATTTTTTTATTAAATAAATTAATGATACCCCATGTAATAAGGTTGGGTCATTATAATAATAACTCATCAAAAAATGAGGTGGTTTTAGTTAGACATGACATATGAAAAAAATTAAGTTTTTACATTTATTTAATCAATTAGTTTAATGGTACTATTATTTTTGATATTATGAATTTATTAATTAAGAATTTTAATAATGTTTAGCAGAATAAAGTTTGAAAATCTATTAATAAATTATAATTGATAATGAAATTCCAGATAAAAATAATCTATAACAACTAAAACACTCTAATCCTAGAGTATGTTCTACTTTAAAACATTGAAACTAGATAACTCATATTTATATTTGATGGACTAAAAAAATTTATTATTTTTGTCAAAATATGTGAATGTCAAAATTCATTTAAATACTAATATGGAAAAACTATTCTTTTTAAGAAGGCCATTATCCCCTTTAAATTATATGTATATATTAATCAGAAAATGATTTTCGATATCCCTGTGAAAAAATTAATAGGAGGGGTGATATATGATTTTGGGTACTATTATACAAATAGAAGTTGTTATAATGAATAAATAAGGTTAATAAATTTTCAAATAAATAATGAATAACATTATATTTAATCAAGATACTATAAATAATAAGAAATCAATAAATGATGAGCAAATAGATCCATATATATAATCACATAAGATTGAATAATATCCATGGTAATTCAAACTAATTGAACAATCACATTAAAATTCATTACAAATCCCATTATGAAGAAATTATTTATATCATATATCATAAAAAGTAAATTCCATTCAATATTTATTTTAAATTTGAGGGTTGACACTAATCATAGTAGGAAAAATATTTTTCTAAATAAGTCATAGTGATGCGTTGAGGTAATATATAACCAGGACCCACATGTCATTATTTAAAATTAATTCCTCATATAAAATTATTGAATCACAATCAACATAATAATTCAAAATGAAAACATAACATACTAAATGTTAATACATACTCCAATCAAATAAACATATTAATCAACCATCAAAAATAATATGATAATTGGTAAAAAAAATAAAACATCAGTAAATGTGATCATAATCCATATAATAAATGAACAATGATTATATTAATGTAACATATCTCTAGGATCATAAAAAATATCAAGGGATTATTCCATTTATAAATATAAAAACCATAAAAATGTCATTTTAATCAATCTCGAGGAATATTTCCTTTTTTACTTCGAAAATAAAGATAAAATAAACGTCTATAGTTTTTTCAAAATAATTCTCTTTAAAATTTATCATTGAAAATATGATGAAACTCATTAATACACATATGGTTTTTTATAGTGTATAATTTCATTCATTCTATTCAAATTATAGTAATTAATCCATTATGGTTTTCTATAAAATCCAAAAGGGCCTTGTAATAAAAAGTGTTCGTAGATTCCATTCAATGTTTTTTATATGTAAAAATTGGAAGAAATTTCTTCCTTAAGTCATTTGGATATGGTAGAAAGACTCTGTTAATTTTTTTTAAATAATTATTTTGATAGAAAAATACTTTCATCCGAAGAGTGGAATAAATTCATATTTCATTAAAAATATATTCATAATTATTTTAAATAAAAAATACTAATATAAAATAATAGTAATTTGAAAAGTAATGAAATATAAATATGATGTTATAGAATATATATGATATGATATAGAAATGATAAAATTTTTCAATGGGATATTTAATGAAAAACATTCATTAATAATGACGATATTATGAAAGAAGCCCATACCACATTGGTAACATTTTAATCAAAAACCCCATAAAAAATAAAAACAAATGAATTATTTAATTTGTTGTATATAAATATATTTATTAGATATAATTTTAAAGGGATAGTATAAACACCACAATATATAAATATGGGGTGAAAAAGACACATGTATCATTGATGTAATAGTGAGATGAGAAACAATTAACCTTGGTTAGACATCCTTCGTTTGTGTCTGAAACACATATATAAGTAACATCTATTTAATATTCATGTATTAATGAAACTTAATCATACGTCTCATACTAAATATTGTTTTTTTAATTATTTTATCACCATTTTATTAACAATTTTGTGTTAAAATCATTGTTTCATGTGATAATTACATTATTTGGATCAATGTTTTAGTTTGGGGATTTTGTTTTATATAATATTAAAAACATTTTATAAAGATTATAATTTAAAAAATCGATATAAATTTCATATATATTCATTATATATTTATATATAATCATATATTGAAGTGGTATATAAAAAAATTGATAACATTGTTCATGGAGAGGGTTGGTTGTTCATGCGCAAAAATGTTGATTCCATTTATCTCAATGAATGGAGTGAATGTAAAAACTATAAAAATTAAATATTATATAATATATATAAATTATAATATATATAATATAGTTTATTCAAATAATTATTTATTACCATCCATGTTCAAGTAAAATGAAAACCATTTCACATCTCAATAAAAAGGTGACAATCCACACGTACACACAAGAAACATTATTATACTCTAATAGATTTGAATCTAAGATATTAGATAAGATAATATGTTTTAAAAGAATAGATCATAAATATCTCATATACTAATCCACGTTAACCTTACGGACAACCGTATAAATAATAAGATAAAATGAATCACATCACATCAAAAGGTTGTAGTCTTCCATACACACATAAAACCTTAAATATTATCCATTTTGAATGGAATGAAATAAGGTATATGTGATTCAATAATATAGTTTTTTAAAAACATAATATAAATCATATAAATATTTAAAATATATCATTATATGTAGCATTACAATATTATTATAGAAATAAAATTACATCAGTTTTTTAGGTAGTCTTCCACCGTACACATGATCGATAGTTTTATTTCCCATTTGATGAAAGAGGAGTTGTATATATGTTTTCAAATTAACATAATAATATATAATTATATGGAATACACTGGTGTATTTATATTATAATTGTTTCATGAGGTTTTATTGACTTGGAAAAACTAAAATAAATATTCATGTTTATGAATTTTATCACTTCATTAGAGAGCCTCTTAATCTTCATAGCTTAACACTTCCTAAGAGGTAATGATATTCATAATAAGACCTATATAAATATTTTATGGAACTAATTATGGTAATTTTTCTGTTATTTAATTAACTAAATAACCTTTAATCTGTGAATTTGGGAGGAGGGATAATGGCCTTTTGTATGTTTGGGAGGGGAAACACATGGAATATTTTAAATGATAAAGTGGTACCAACCTTTTTATCATGAAGAAGCCTAAAAATGGGTCATAAACAATAATTATAGAGTATATAGTGTAAATATGGACATTCAATTGGTTTTTGAAAATTTTATATCAATTTTAGCCCTTATAAATTTACTTTAACCCCTCATAAAACAATTATTTCCTTAACCATGAAAATTAAATTTTACTTTTTCCATTTTTAATGTGGTAAAAAATTAATTTCAAATTAGTAGATTATATAAATAATTATGATTTCAATCATGGAATCCATTTTCCAAAAATAATTCATAAAAATGTTAGAATCCTACTTAAAAGTACACTTCCAGCGTGACAAAAAAGTGGGATTGTAAAGAGAAAACATCTCACAAATAAACAATTTTTTAATAACACAAATCATAATTAAATTAATTATAATCACTTAATTTATTTAAATAGTTATATAATAGAATTAATTTTATGTTAAAAAGAAATAAAGACAATATTTACCTTTATAACTAATTTAAACTAAAATAAAGTTTTCAACAAAAAAATAATTTTTTCACTATTCATAAAAAATAATTTCTTTTATAAAATTTAGAAACAATCACCCCAATGTAATTTTAACAATTATTTTAAAATTTTATTTTTTTTATTCAAATTAATTTTTTAAAATATTAAAAATAGAATTAATATTATGTTAGAAAATATTGACTTATAAACCTCTTATAGTTTATCGGAAAACATTTAATTTACATTCAAATGGTTTTTATTTTGCTTTTAGTTAATTGATAACCAATGGATTTATTTGATCCAAATTTTCACTATATATAATTCATAACTTTTCTATTAATATTCATACCATGATATTAATGGCTATACTATAATGCTCATGTTAATGTAATACTATTTTCATATAGTATAATATTTTGTTTCATCTTATCATTCCATGCTTTACCAGCTATTAAGAATATATAATTTAAATAAATGTATTTTTAATTCATGTGGTGTGGTATTATCTTATTTTCATTATGTTTTATATAATATGTTCAATTGACCAAGATTTTCCACTTTTTTAAACTCATGTTGCTACAATCGATGTCGTTAAATAAATTATGCCCTCACAATATAATCTTGATCCAAAAAATCATGGGGTTTCCATTTGAAAATAGCACTGTTTGAATCGTTAAAGGGTTAATAAATCATTCTATTTTAAGAGTGAAAGGGAAGTATTAATTTCATCCATAATAACACATTATGTAACACCCCAAGATTTTATAGTGTGTTATTTCTCCAAAATAATCCAATAACATTCACTACACGCAGCACCAAGTTCAATCGCACCATGGCATACCAAACAAGCTGTTCAAAAAAGGTTATGAATAGTGTTAACTAAATTTTAAACTTTATATAATTCTTATAATTTTAGAATCCCTATTATGAGTTTCTTAGTCATAATGCAAGAACAAATTCATTTTCAGTATTGCACTTTTATCAACATTTAATGGTGAAACCTTTTTAAAATAAAATATTTTAATCTATCTGAATAAATTGGGACATCAAAAAAATTTAAAATGAAACATCCCAAGCTTCCACGGTACGCTTTCCTTTGAATAAAATAGTAGCGTGTGTTGTACGCAACCTTGAGTTTTAACACACGCCACAACCAATCAAACTAGCCGTTATGAATAGTAATACCTAAATTTTGAAATTATATATATTTTATATTTTAAAATGGACTTCATTTTTGGATTCGGAATATCGAATTTAGCCTAAGGTGAAATTTTGGTACTTTACAGATAACTTTCATATTTTGATGAATAGTGAAAATTACTAAATTTTAATTAAAAACAACTTTTTTAATAAAAATAATTAATAGTGATAAATTATGAATTTTAGTAGTTTTAAAGTATATTTATAATATATTTTTACCATTTAATATAATGTTGGTCATTGGACATAATTTCACAATTAAACCAGACATAAACAAGTGTCAATCTTTTGATAGTTATTATCTCTTAAAAACACGCTTTTTATTTTAACAACGGGAATTAATTTTAAATTAATTTCGGCCACTTCTGTGTTTTGAATTTAGGAAAATGGATTCCATTTTTGGAATCAGGATGTTCAAATTGTGTAAATAGGTAACTTTTATTTTTAGACATTTTGAATAATTACTGCGGTAAATATTTTATTTACCATGGTTAAGGGTAAATCCTGTAAATGAGGGTTAAAAAATAATATTATAATAATACAAAATTACCCTAAAACGTGTCCTAACATTATTGGTGGACACATACCCGACCATGTTCATCCTTGGGTCGATTTGGGGACCCCTTGGAGCCACTTGTATGTGGTAGGGACACATTATATTAATAAAGTTAAAATAAAAATAAAAATGGCATAAGCTTACATCTTTTAGAAGAACAATTTTTACATAGGGTTATACATGTTGGAATTTCGATTATAAATATCCATTAGAAATCTAAAAAGATTTCCTACATAATGATATTTTATTTATAATTTTTAGACATCAAATAATTTAAATTATTAATGACACAATAATGATGCAATGTTTACCTCATTAATAAATCATTTAAATAAATAAGATAATAATGATTAAAATATTATCTAAAACCTGTCTGATTCTTATTGGTTGATGTTATTTAGAATATGAGTCATCTTATCTTCGACCTAAATGATTTTTGGACCATTATAAACCGAATATAATTATATTATAAAGTAATACTTTCACTCTTTCCTAAAGAGCCCCTCCTCTCCCTTATAAAATGAGACCACTTCTACTCATTCCTCACACCTCTAAAGCCACTTGGCTCGTCCAAACCCTGCCCAAATAAGCTCCCCACATCCCTCTCCTCCTCCTTGAAGCTTCCCCTTAGGCAGAAAGCATTTCAAGAAGTCCTTTGGTTCCAACAAAAGTGAGTTACCTAACTTAAAGGTAACGATTTCTCATAAATTATTTTCATTTATTTTGCTTCTCCAACCCCCAAAATCTTTTTATTTCCTTTCTTTTGTAACAACAACAGTATCCACAATATACTAGGATGTTGTTATATGAATTATTCAAACTACACATACACACAACTCCATCCAATGGATGATGAACATAATGTTTTTGTGGATGGAAAACTAAAGCCTCACGAAACGATGATTGTTCAAATACATCTTGCCGCCTCTCATGGTGGCCATTATGATGGCACTGTAATTAAATATGATATTAATGATATATATTTTATATATAAGCTTCTGTAATTCCATTTTATTTTATACCATTATTCGTTTCATGTTGTATATACATACGATAATTTCATTTGAGGAAGTGCGGACTACCGCCCCCTTAAAATGATATGACTCGTTCATACCACACATGGAACGTATAAAGGATGGTGTTAATGAACTTAAGTAACATATATAAAATATTATATTATACTGGAATATTAATATACCTATCTATCATTTGGATTCGATTCTTTTAAAATAAAAATTAAATGGAAGTAGCGTTCGTGCGTACGTACGGACTACCGTCTCCACGAACGCGATGAGATTCATTCTCCATCGTATCCATTCAAGTCTTATTCTCATTTTAGGGTTAAAAATAATGTTAATATCATTCTTATTATGAATAAGATATAATCTATCCATTACAAACATGTCTTACGTAACAAAACATTTAAGAATAACAAATCGATTATCACCCGAAACGACGATAATACTAAGATATTATTAATAAAGCAATGTTAAAAGATCATATATGATATCATATTAATGTATATGATTCTTGTATAATTTAATAACAATTATTTCACCATTATACAGGAGGTTAACCTACCCCAACAAAGGAAATGTACAAGGTAAGGGTTATTTCACAATCTCTTCATTATCCGAGGTTGTTTATACGTAATAATCTACTGGGATCTCTTTATCATCCACATCCATGTTTCTTCAAAATGTATTTCAAAACATTTTTATTATTTACAAGAATATGGGATAAAGTCATTTATACCCTTGTTTGACTTTTTATAAGAGTAATCTTTCCGTCGTTTTCAAAACAAGGTCCTTTTTAACCTTTTCGACAGAATTAAGGTAAGAATGTTTTTTTTAACTTATACGGCGAGTGCAGTTATTTTCTGCCGTTATAAAATATTCAAAGCTTTCCTTACAAGCTTATAAGAATATTTTCAAAAAAATGTTTTATGTTATATGGCTCTTAAATGCTTTCAAAAATAAAAAGAGATATTTCTCCAAAAAGTGTTTTGATTTCATCTATGTCAACATCCTTTGATGGATTTTACGCTAATTTGAAGTTGATTTATTATGATACAAAACTTCTATATTGTATTGAAGGTTTTGTGATATGTTTGACTGTGGATGTGCTATTTTTATACCATTCATAGTTTATGGTGAAATTATTGACATTTCGTATGCTAGTTTTAATACGAATGTTTATTTTATGTTTAGACCTTTTCATATGGGAATGCATTGGACTTAATATGTGATGGGTGGAGCCCGCTATAGCTCCTCGATGCATCGGTAGGTCTCATGAGACAAACTAGTGTCTTGGAACAAGGCCTTGGCAAAATCTTATTTGTAGTCTTGGCACGAGGCATTGGCTATGTGGTTATGATAGTCTGGCATTATGCATTCCAACATTATGAACGTGGTTATTGATTTTGCATGTGATTATTCGATTAGTAGAATATCCATGTGAATAAGTAAATGGAATTATTTCAATTTAATTATTCCATACCATGTTGAATGTTCAAGTTTGAAAGGCTTTTGTTTTAGTTATACATTTCCTTAAATGTTTATTCTTATTTATAAAAATCTCTGCTATATTGTTATCCTTACTGGGCATTTGAGCTCACCCCTTTTCTATGTTTTATTTCTCCCAGGAAGTGAAGAAGTAAATTATGAATGACCTGCAGGGATATTATGTGGGTATATGAGTGTGGATTATGGAGACATTATGTTGTTGTAGTAGTTTTTCATTTTATGATGTAACGTAAAACTTATGAATATATCTAGTGTTTCCAAGGCTACTAAACCAATCGGTCTTTCGAGATTTAATCTTCCTTGTGATCATGCCAATGTTATGTAATAATGCACCGACTCTGGGTTACTAGGGTCGGGGCGTTACAGTTGGTATTAGAGGAAGTTTAGTACAAACCTTGGAAGCTAGATTTAGATAAACTCTGATTAGAGCACGTAGACCTAAGATGAACTTTGAGGATTAGTATAGAAGAACTTCCTAGAATTTTGGTATTGTAGAGATTTTGTGAGTTTTCCGAGCAATACATCCCTGTCTGGATACGAGCAGGTAGAAGCGGCTCTGGCACAGATGTACCTAGGGGTAAAACCCAAAAACACCACTTTGAGCTAGACTCGAACGGGAACTGGTGCACGACAATGGGCCTTGCTGCACTCTTGGTTACGACACTCCCAGGGGATATGCTTAGGATAACTCTCATTTTCTTTACAAATCATTATGAAGGGGTTATGAGTATATAATTCCTCAAAGAAAACGTTTTTTTGATTATGGATTATATCCATAAATAGTTAAATTTATTTTAAGTGTTTTATAAGTATGGGATTATGTATTTTGATTCATAAACTGATCTAGTTTATGCCATTGTTTAGAAATGGCACCCAGTAGAAGGAATGAGAACTCCAGAAATGCACATGATCCAAAGAGAAGGAAAGATCATATCTTTCATGGTCTTAAGCTAGATTTGGTAAGAGAAATAGTCTCCCATGTATTATCATCATATGAAGAAATAATATCATGTGTTGATAAGATAAGTAAAGAGTTTACTAAGTCCTATGGCTTTAAAGGGAAGCAAGAGAAGAAAAGGATATAAGAGAGAAAGATGGATAAAGGGAAGAGGGAAAAGATGAATTTTCCCATATGTGGTAACTGTGGAAAGAAACACCCTGGAACATTCCTGAAAGGAATGGGAGTTTGTTATAAGTGTGGAGGAAAAGGGCACAAAGTACGTGACTGCAAGGGTAAGAAAATGGTTTCAAATGTACAATGCTTCATTTGCAAGGAGTTTGGACACTACGCGAACCTATGTCCCAGTCATCAGACTATGCCGCAAATGATGCTATTGGATAATAATCAAGTTATGATACTACCACAGATGAAGAGGAATGATTAGAGTTCTTATGTTGATTATGTCAATTGAGTGTTGTATCAACAATGTACTTGTTATAATAATTATGGAGTATATAAGGATTGTACTGCAGTACTATTTCATTAAGGACTTGAGATTGTGTAGAACAAAGAAAAGTGACTCAATAGAAGGATAAATTTTTGGAAAATATATGGTTGAGAGAATGATAAATCATAATATAGTTCTGATACTGAGGTAGTTATTTTGGAATAATATGTGATTCTTTTGGATAAATTATATTGGATATTCTTGACTACCTTGGAACTGATTAATGATTTGTATATTCCATCATTGTTGGGGTTTAAAACATTTTTGGATTAATGAAGTATACCCAGCATTCTATATGGAATAAGGGAGCATGAATGTAATCAATAAGGAATATGGTAATACATGATGAAGGTATTCATATTCTATTACGGGGTAAAAAGGATCTACATTATGTTTACCTACCTTATAAATGTTGGACTGTGAGTTTGGACAGAAGTATTTTGGATAGTTCTAGTTTGGATTATTTTGGATTGCCATAAAAGGACAACCCGGAGGTCGGGCGGCAACCCGTCGCGTCCGGCAAGGCTGCGAGACATGAACTCGCAACCAAAAGGCGAAAAAGGTGTATCACCTACCACTGGCCCATGAGATTTCCTGGATTAAATAATTTAGTTTTTTTTAAAAGATTTGGTAGATGAATTATAAATTCATTTATTTTGGAACCCTGTACGAATAGTATAAATAGAATTTTTTTTTACGTTCTATTATCTTTTAGATTGAAAGATGAGTTTGTGGTAGAAATTTATTAATGGATAAAACTCTAATTATAATGTATGTATATCTCCTTATGATCTTTTCCAATCTCATAAATAAATTCCTCAACATTAATAAAAGGAACTTAGAACAAAAATGTTGTCCTAGATGGTACCTTAAATCATCACTAATTTATGGATTTGGGATTGTTGACCTTTTCATAGCCATGTTCTCTACCACTCTCCACCAGATAATTGATGGTTAGATTTATCCTCCATATCCATATTTTCCTACATGGAACCCTAGTATGTGTTATTTTCGGTAATCTTCATACTTTCCACTCTTTATTTTAAATAGAGGCCTCATTAATTCATTTTTCGATGTGGGATTTCAACTAAGATATTTTGAAACATCAAAAATGTGTTATCCCAATACCCAATGTTTTGTTGAACCGATGGTACTTCAAATCATCATAGATTGATAAGTTTAAGGACCTCAATTTTATACTTGTTTGTGATTGATGACCTCAATCACTGCCTATAAATATTTACGTTTTTCCTCCAATTATATGTCTCTAATTGCCACCAATATTCTCCTAATAGAGATCATAATTTGGTGGTGATCCTTTCATTTCTCTTTTCCTCATATTAAGACTAAATTTTAGTAACCCAATTTCCGATGTGGGTTTTCCCACAAAGATATTTTCTATTTTCAACCTTTTATTTTCGAAGAACAATTTCAAATTGCGAGGACGCAATTTATTGAAGGAGGGGAGAATGTAACACCCCAAGATTTTATAGTGTGTTATTTCTTCAAAATAATTCAATAAATTTCACTACACGCCGCACCAAGTTCAATCGCACCATGACTTACCAAACAAGCTGTTCAAAAAAGGTTATGAATAGTGTTAACTAAATTTAAAACTTTATATAATCCTTATAATTTTAGAATCCCTATTATGAGTTTCTTATTCATAATGCAAGAACAAATTCATTTTCAGTATTGCACTTTTATCAACATTTAATGGTGAATCATTTTTAAAATAAAATATTTTAAACTATCTGAATAAATTGGGACATCAAATAAATTTTAAATGAAACATCCCAAGCTTCCACGGTACGCTTTCCTTTGAATAAAATAGTAGCGTGTGTTGTACGCAACCTTGAGTTTTAACACACTCCACAACCAATCAAACTAGCCGTTATGAATAGTAATACCTAAATTTTGAAATTATATATATTTTATATTTTAAAATGGACTTCATTTTTGGATTCGGAATATCAAATTTAGCCTAAGGTGAAATTTTGGTACTTTTTGGATAACTTTCATATTTTGATGAATAGTGAAAACTACTAAATTTTAATTAAAAACAACTTTTTTAATCAAAATAATTAATAGTGATAAATTATGAATTTTAGTAGTTTTAAAGTATATTTAGAATATATTTTTACCATTTAATATAATGTTGGTCATTGGACATAATTTCACAATTAAACCAGACATAAACAAGTGTCAATCTTTTGATAGTTATTATCTCTTAAAAACACGCTTTTTTATTTTAACAACGGGAATTAATTTTAAATTAATTTCTGCCACTTCTGTGTTTTGAATTTAGGAAAATGTATTCCATATTTGGAATCAGGATGTTCAAATTGTGTAAATAGGTAACTTTTATTTTTAGACATTTTGAATTATTACTGCGGAAAATATTTTATTTACCATGGTTAAGGGTAAATCCAGTAAATAAGGGTTAAAATATAATATTATAATAATACAAAATTACCCTAAAACGTGTCCTAAACTTATTGGTGGACACATACCCGACCATGGGCATCCTTGGGTCGATTTGGGGACCCCTTGGAGCAACTTGTATGTGGTAGGGACACATTATATTAATAAAGTTAAAATAAAAATAAAAATGGCATAAGCTTACATCTTTTAGAAGAACAATTCTTACATAGGGTTATACATGTTGGATTTTCGATTATAAATATCCATTAGAAAGATAAAACGATTTCCTACATAATGATATTTTATTTAAAATTTTTTTACATCAAATAATTTAAATTATTAATTACACAATAATGAGGCAATGTTTACCTCATTAATAAATCATTTAAATAAATAAGATTATAATGATTAAAATATTATCTAAAACCTGTCCAATTCTTATTGGTTTATGTTATTTAGAATATGAGTCATCTTATTTTCGACCTCAATGATTTTTTGACCATTATAAACCGAATATAATTATATTATAAAGTAATACTTTCACTCTTTCCTAAAGAGCCCCTCCTCTCCCTTATAAAAGGAGACCAATTCTACTCATTCCTCACACCTCTAAAGCCACTTGGCTCGTCCAAACCCTGCCCAAATAAGCTCCCCACATCCCTCTCCACCACGTTGAAGCTTCCCCTTAGGCAGAAAGCATTTCAATAAGTCCTTTGGTTCCAACCAAAGTGAGTTACCTAAATTAAAGGTAACGATTTCTCTTAAATTATTTTCATTTATTTTGCTTCTCCAACCCCCAAAATCTTTTTATTTCCTTTATTTTTTAACATCACCAGTATCCAAAATATACTAGGATGTTGTTATAAGAAGGATTCAAACTACACATACACACAAATCCATCTAATGGATGATGAACATAATGTTTCTGTGGATGGAAAACTAACGCCTCACGAAATGATGATTGTTCAAATACATCTTGCCGCCTCTCATGGTGGCCATTATGATGGAACTGTAAATAAATATGATATTAATGATATATATTTTATATATAAGCTTCTGTAATTCCATTTTATTTCATACCATTATTCGTTTCATGTTGTATATACATACAATAATTAAATTTGAGGAAGTACGGACTACCGCCCCCTTAAAATGATATGACTCGTTCATACCACACATGGAACGTATAAAGGATGGTGTTAATGAACTTAAGTAACATATATAAAATATTATATTATACTGTAATATTAATATACCTATGTATCATTTGGATTCGATTCTTTTAAAATAAAAATTAAATGGAAGTAGCGTTCGTGCGTACATACGGACTACCGTCTCCACGAACGCGATGAAATTCATTCTCCATCGTATCCATTCAAGTCTTATTCTCATTTTAGGGTTAAAAATAAGGTTAATATCATTCTTATTATGAATAAGATATAATCTATCCATTACAAACATGTCTTACGTAACCAAACATTTAAGAAGAACAAATCGATTATCACCCGAAACGACGATAATACTAAGATATTATTAATAAAGCAATGTTAAAAGATCATATATGATATCATATTAATGTATATGATTCTTGTATAATTTAATAACAATTATTTCACCATTATAAAGGAGGTTAACCTACCCCAAAAAAGGAAAAGTACAAGATAAGGGTTATTTCACAATCTCTTCATTATCCGAGGTTGTTTATACGTAATAATCTACTAGGATCTCTTTATCATCCACATCCATGTTTCTTCAAAATGTATTTCAAAACATTTTTATTATTTACAAGAATATGGGATAAAGTAATTTATACCCTTGTTTGAATTTTTATAAGAGGAATCTTTCCGTCGTTTTCAAAACAAGGTCCTTTTTAACCTTTTCGACAGAATTAAGGTAAGAATGTTTTTTTTAACTTATACGGCGAGTGCGGTTATATTCTGCCATTATAAAATCTTCAAAGCTTTCCTTACAAGCTTATAAGAATATTTTCAAGAAAATGTTATATTTTATATGGCTCTTAAATGATTTCAAAAATAGAAAGAGATATTTCTCCAAAAAGTGTTTTGATTTCATCTATGTCAACATCCTTTGATAGATTTTACGCTTATTTGAAGTTGATTTATTATGATACAAAACTTCTATATTGTATTGAAGGTTTTGTGATATGTTTGACTGTGGATTTGCTATTTTTATACCATACATAGTTTATGGTGAAATTATTGACATTTCGTATGCTAGTTTTAATACGAATGTTTATTTTATGTTTAAACCTTTTCATATTGAAATGCATTAGACTTAATATGTGACTGGTGGAGCCCACTATAGCTCCTCGATGCATCGGTAGGTCTCATGAGACAAAATAGTGTCTTGGCACAAGGCCTTGGCAAAATATTATTTGTAGTCTTGGCACGAGGCCTTGGCTATGTGGTTATGATAGTCTGGCATTATGCATTCCAACATTATGAAAGTGGTTATTGATTTTTCATGTGATTATTCGATTAGTAGAATATCCATGTGAATAAGTAAATGGCATTATTTCATTTTATTTATGCCATACCATGTTGAAAGTTCAAGTTTGAAAGGCTTTTGTTTTAGTTATACATTGCCTTAAATGTTTATTCTTATTTATAAAAGTCTCTGCTATATTGTTATCCTTACTGGGCATTTGAGCTCACCCCTTTTCTATGTTTTATTTCTCCCAGGAAGTGAAGAAGTAAATTATGAATGACCTGTAGGGATATTATGTGGGGATATGAGTGTGGATTATGGAGACATTATGTTGTTGTTGTAGTTTTTCATTTTATGATGTAATGTAAAACTTATGAATATATCTAGTGTTTCCAAGGCTACTAAACCAATCGGTCTTTCGAGATTTAATCTTCCTTGTGATCATGCCAATGTTATGTAATAATGCACTGACTCTGGGTAACTAGGGTCGGGGCGTTACACATTACTAGGCTTCTATGTTGGTGAAAATTTGTGGGAAATAAATAAATGGACTAGGAAGAGAATATTAACGCACAAGGATTAATAGAGGGTGATAGAGAACACAGTTAGGAGAATGATAAATGCCAACAAACAATTTATCATTGATTATTTAAATGAAAATTTATTTATCTTAAATGAAATTATTTTGAAAAAATTGCTTCCACAAGTTTTTTTCTAACATAGTGGGATTAGAAATTCATTATTAAAGAGAACACAAATAATTATATGTATAATTTTATCATTTGGTTATTCTTAGATTAATTATTACTACATATACTAATCAGATAAATGAATATCCAATAATATTTTGAATGCTGTAATAACACAAATTGTCATTTTATTGATCATTTTCTTAATAAATGAATCAAAAGTAATTCCAAATGTAAATATATATTTTATATGACCAAAATGGATAGCATAGGTTATCTAATAACACTAAAAGATCCAAATAATTCATTTCATACATGTTTAACCTTAATAATGTTACCAAATATGTGTATTATAATTCAATGTTAAAAAATAGATGGGAGGATAATAAATAAATATTATATTTCCCAAAAAATTTTATGTATCTCTTAATGCTACATTCTTATTAGTTTAATAACATAACATCCATAAAACCAAAATTAAAACATCAATTATTCCAAAAATAAAATACTTGGTTTTCACAAAATATTCTATATATCCAAAGGCACAAAAATCTCTTCCAAATATTACATAAATCCCAAACCAATTTTACAAATTCCAATAATATCATAAGGTAGTCTTTTTATCATTATTATCTCTACATCAGGATCATATTAAGGGTTATCGTTCATAAATAATTTGTTTTCGAATAACATAAACATTCAAAAGAATCAATTTTATTTTTTATAAGTACTATCCGCTATAAGCCTTCATATCCTAAATAAAAAGGTTTTAAAATAAAATAATTATAAATTTTATGATTGTTATAATATGAATATTATTTATAAATAACATCTGCATTGTATTTTTGGAATCCAATTGCAATCACTTTAATCATTCTTCTTCAGCTGCATGAAAAACATATGCTTTCCCTTGAACCCTTTTACTCATCTGATGTATAATAACATGAAACATTATAAAATCATTTATATAGATACAAATATTTTAATATTTCAACAATTTAAAATTGCTTATGTCACCCCATGAGATTTTGTGAAATATATTTTTGAAATAAATTAATCTTTTCGAATATTTTCCATTAAATAAAACATAAAAATAAAGATTTTCATAAGAAATAACAGAGATTATATATTATTACAATAAACATTGGTTTTATCATGTATATAAGGAGATAATTTTTTTGTATTGTGATACAATAAATATCAAGTTTTATTTTGTTATACACAACACCGAGATTATAAATAATATTACATACTATTAAAATATTTTTTTTATTGTTATCATCAAGCCATTGTAATTGTGTTATTGAATATAATCAAATGAAATATGAAAATATATGCTATAAAAATCTATATATAATTTATTATTTCATGACTGATTAATTATATTTTTACAAAACCTTTTTAAAATAAAGGATATCATTTTGGGATGAAAAGTTTTAATTTCTAAATGTCATTTAACTCGATCAATGAAACAAATAAAATATATTTTATTTATTTAGAAATGGTTTATTATAAATATTATATAATAAATTTTACATTCATCTTTTTTGTTATCAAAAAATGTTGTCCTAAAAAATCCAATTTTTGGATTAAAAACATTATTTTTTGAAAAAAAGGATTAATCACCTTTCTAGTGCACTGAAATTAAAATATGCTTTTGAAAAATTATAAAAATTTATCTGAAGAAAACTTTTTTTAATTCATAATATAAAAATTATCTTAGCGTGTATTTTTTTATTTATTATAAATGGATTTTATTTTTTCGGAACTGTGAAAAATAAAAAAATTTTATTGAAAAATACCATTTGGTTTAATGTATTTATAAAGAAAAATTTTATAGGAAATTTTTTGAAAGAAAAAATACATTAATTATATATTAATTAATTCAATTTTCTTCAATGTAATCAATTTAATTTTGAATTATGTTATAATTTTTTTAATCATTTGAACATTTTTTAATAGAAAATCTATTTATCCTCATGAATGTTGGATTAATTTTAAAATCAATTATACCATTTAAAATATTTGAAATTGTAAAAATGTATTTCATTATTTTAAATACATTTATTTAAATTTTCATAATTATAAAAATATTTTTTCTCAAAAATTATTAGTCAAAACAATAAAAATTAATTATCATTAGTTAGGTAAAACTTGGGTTTTGTGGGTTACAAGGTATTCTATTAAAATTAATTTCACACACACATTCATATTTATTTAGTAAATTATATTTAATATTTCTAATAATTAAATTAGAATTATATAATAAATATCATTTTAATTTTAATATTTATTTATATATTACTTATCTAATAGAGAGATACATTTTATCATGATAAAAAATAAAAATGAGAATATTTAGTAAACATAAAAACTAAGGAATAACATGATATAAAATGGGATTTTTTTAGGGTTTTTTATAGATGAAAAATTCCATTCACTACAATTTTTTAAAATTTTTATCCACATGAGTTATGTGTGTCCTCTATATATTGAATACATTTGGGTATTTAGAAAATATCCACCACTCAACAATTATAAATGAGAACTCACTCCCTTCACTTTGTCACATGAATAAATCCCATTGTATCATTAAAAATCTAGATAATTATACTAAACAATTCCATAATACCATCCTATAATCCTTATTTTTGAAATAATTACTACTATGGATGGATTGTCCAACCAAACTATTATGGATTTCCAAATAATAAATATTATTCATAAAAGAAAATTTTTTGTAGCATCACCCACATATTTAAATACTAATCATAAAATCAATATATAATATATTCATTATATTACATATTATAATGTTTTGTTATGTTTTTTTCATGAAATAAACTATCTCCACTTCAATAAAATTTGATACTAAATCATCATTCATGTATATGGAGGACTACCGTCATACGAAATGACATCATTAGTTTTCATATAACAATTACAATTGGTTTGAAAAAATAGAGGTTTTATATATTATATTTTATCATTATTTTTTTTATTCTAATTGAAATATTATATGACACATAAATTTAATTATTATATTTATTTGAAATTTAATAACATTTCACATATTAATGGAAGTTTACCATCTCGCAAAGAGAGACGAATTGTTCACCCTTTATATAGAAGCTATTAATGAATAGCATAAAGAAAATATTCATATATTTTATATAAAAATTATTCTATAATTCTAATATTCCATTTACCTTTGTTTCATTTAATCCATCAATAAAATTTTAATAAGGTTCATGTGTACATAGGACGTTACACCTTGATTAATGATGTATTTCATTTTATATCAGTAAAATTATTGGATTAATAGAATTAAAAATATACTAAATATATCATTATATTTATATAATTTATTGAATTATATAGTTTTTTTATGTACTTTTCATTTTACATGTTCATTGATGAATACCATTATTTTCATTATATATAAGTTTATATGTGATTTATTATTTATTTGGGACTATGATTCAAATGATTAAAAAATTTGTAGGTGAGAATTAACTCAATTTTGATTCATTGATACATACATTATGATATGGCCAATTATTCTTTAATTTGTTTTATATAGAGTCCATTTGACTTTTAATATAATTAATTAATATACTATCACAATATTTTTGTTTTATTTATATGATATGTTTTAATGGGGTTTAAATTTTGAATTTAGAAATGATTTATTTATTTTATTTTACAAAGAAATCATTTATTGAGAATGATTATAACTATGATTCTAAATTTCAAATATTTTACTCTAACACTCAAAAAAATAAATATATTTTTACTCATATCATTATTCATAATATTTTAAAATAATAGTACTATTTTTCAACACATTTATAGAGAAAATATTTGAGAAAATATGTTTCATAGAATAATACATAACTTGTATTTTTAATCAAAATTATACTATCTTCCAAACCCATATTGTCATTAAATTTTTTAAAATTAATTTTTGCTAAAAATAGTTTTTTTCACTGTGGAAAATATATTTTATTTATAAAAAGGTTTATATTCATTTAAAATCATCCTTCATATTATTACATGATTATTTTCAATGAAAGTGATTTAAAAAATAATTTATGTTTTAAAAAGTGATTTTAAAAGAAAATATGTTTCTTCTACAAGAAATATTTTGAAAGATATTTCAAAATAAATTTCCATCTAATATGTCATCCATTTTTTCTTGTTATGAATTAATTGTCTTATTATACAAGTGTAATATTATAAATTTATTTGTCAATGTTTGATGTTGATAATGAAACATTAATTATGAAACATGTTTCTTATCCGTGGGTAATAACATGATAATATTATTTGGAAGCTCACTTATTTTTTTACATGGTTTATACTATGAATGATGAAATGATTATGAATAATTTACCTTATACATCAGTTGTGA
The DNA here is from genome assembly GCA_963277665.1 of Viscum album. Taxonomy (NCBI): domain Eukaryota; kingdom Viridiplantae; phylum Streptophyta; class Magnoliopsida; order Santalales; family Viscaceae; genus Viscum; species Viscum album. The sequence continues at coordinate 80,008,042 of OY728165.1, read as the reverse complement.
TGTTATTTAATATTTATAAAACAATTTCATTTAATGGCCTATGATTTGGTGAATGCTTTACGATATTATGGAAAACATACATATGATTTTCAACATGTAATTGGTTGAACTATATATTTATCCAATGCATTGGATAAATATATATTACTCATGAAATAATATATTATTAATTAACCTACTTACATTTTAACACTGTGACTTGGCATCTTGATTATATGATTACAATGTTATGAATGTATTTGAGTACATGGTCAAAATTGTTTGTGTGAACCTGAATTCATGTTCAATGTATCATGTGGGAACCTAATTAAATGTTTGTAATTTGGTTTATGGATCTTAATTTAATTTATATAATCATTTTAATGGAACTATCATTCATTTCAATAATTTTACTCATGTACCTTGTACTATGTCAATGTGTTTATACGAGAGTTTTATTTTATGTCATTAACATATTACGTGAACCTATCTCAATTTTCATATGATCACAATGTTTTAAGATTATCTGTATGCCACGTATAATTATCTTAACCTATTTTTATTCTCACATAGATCATGATTTTTTGATAAACATATTATTCATGTCCTACGAGCCTCCAATATTTTTTTGATAACTAATGATTCTATTTTCTGATATGCATTTTATAATATTCAAACAATATTATCATGTTCTCAAAACCCTATGTCAATTTTATGCTAATGTATATACCTATTTTTTAAAAAATGAGTATCTATTTTCATCACTTCTTATGTTTTATTTCCTCGGGTTATGAAGATATGCATTACGTATTATATGTACATAAAAGTTTCATTTTTGATGCTCATTGAATGAACCTTGTTCCTCTTTAAGGTATGGATCATGAGTTTGTCATCATTTATCTATATAATTGATTTAATGTGTCATAATGTGGATTATTATTGAGGTAATAGAAGTATTGAGGGTTATTGGGTCTCATTGGAAGCCTTTAACCCATGGTTTGGGGGGTTTTGGGAATGTCACATGGTTAGTAGAAATTTTGTGGGGGAAGGATGCATGATTGGAAAAATTGTGTGATGTGAGGTGGAAAGGTAAAACTCACCACACAATTAGAGTTTAGAGATAGGTATCATCCACATGTCCATGTGGCAGTTCTACAATTTTAGGAAACATTTAATAGAGACCTACCACAAGGTCGGCAAAATATGTGGAGTAACCATGAAACCACCCACTTCAACTAGCATCGACTATAAAAAGGGACCATGGTTAGACAATCCAGGAACCTAAACCATGCAACCATGTTTTTTTTGGTAGAATGATAAATTTCCATAGAGTGTTTTAAACATAAATTTTATTGTATTTCTCTTGTTCCTTAGAACAAAAACTATGGGAGAGCATCCATTAAATATTATTCTTCTTCTTCAAACTAATGATGAATATAAAGATCAAATCAAGTGGCATACGTCTCCATAGATCTACAATGGTAATACCTCGATACCTCTTATCGATTCTTGATAATTCTAGATATCAATTTCACAATTTTGTTTTAGGCTCATATGCTATAATATTTAATTCATAATCCATTCTTAGATTTATCCCAAAATATGGATAATAAAAACATGATACTAGATGAGCTATCGTGCATGAGCCTAAGGTAGGTGGTCTTTCCCCATTGGCTAATTTTCATGATATTTATTATTCTCAAGTGTTGCATATCCATTTTTACCCTGTTTCCTTGATTTATAATTGAACCATGTTGTTTCCTATTCTGGTTTTTGTAATGGAAACGATGTTTTAACACATGTTATAGGTTGTATACTTTGAACCAAGGACACCCTATGGATGAGTTTCCTAGTATTGGCATTTACGATAGTTTGGACTGTGATTCCTATGTGGCATTCCTTTGATTCCTTTTTATACATTTCTAAAATATAAATTGGTTGTTAATGGAATTAAAATTGCGATATATTGTCATTAAATCAGTTAATGTCATGGGATGGTAGACATACACATTTACTCTTGTATTATTATTACATGTTTAATCTTTTTGAACAATATCTATTCCATCTAATAGTTTAATTTACATGTGATGATTCTTATGAGAAATATTCCCATGTGAGTAAATAAAAAGAAAATCCATTGTGGTGTGTCCTTATAAGATAAAACCTTTAGTGGCGAATTATATTAAATGATTCTATTTTTGAAAATAGCATGATTACTAAAATGTATTATTGAAGGAATTATATTGAAATTATAATTAGTCTTGGATGAATTAGTGATTCCATTTCAAATACCATGGCTGAGATCAAATGACTATTTCACCTTGTACCTAAATTGAACCTTGGATTCTATTTGAAGGGCTTGAATGTGCACGATGCATTTATAATGATTACGCTATTAGTGAACCATCGATTCTAGGGATGGGATATTATGGCTATTATACCTTATACCTTGAGAGAATCATGGATTCCATTTTAATTCCATGCATGGTCTAGAAGGGTTAATTTTGTTTATACCTTGAGTGAACAATGTATTTCATCGATATGCTCATATAGGCTATACATATATTCGATGTAGATTATGAATACATTTTGGGATTCCATCGATGGGATCAAGGGGCCTATGACTACATGCCATGAGTTATTCTTGGGGATTCATTAATGGACCTCCATGGATGGTCATTGTGACGTGAAGTTATAACACACATATAGTGGTACTGGGTTATTGAAAGGATTTATAAGATGGGCTTGTTGGGAGTTAGTGGATTTTCACCTTGAGTGATACATGAATTCACACATTGTAAAGTCAATGATGCACATGGCTAAAAATTTATTTAAAATAGACTGGTTTAGGATTCATCTACCAAGCCAAAAAACAATCCATGATTTGATCATCATTATGCTTTCTTAAATGGATTTTTGAGGCTTTTATTGTGCGTCTAGTTATACAGGGGATTCTTGGATTAAGATAGAGATCAGGAATTCAAAATTCAATGTACCTGAATTATTAAATGTATATTGGAATGAAATTCTAATGGAAACCATTTTTTTATGTTTTTTACTTTTGAGTACTTCATAGATAACTTCTTTTATTATTGAACAATATATAATATATAAAAGCAGTGATAGATTGGAACTGACCTTAGGTTGGATTCTATTAATAATTATTCTCACACCCGATTTGAGTAACATTTTTGACCCTAATAGATTATATTATTGGTGGTAATGATAAGGGTAAGAAGCATCCTATTGGTACAATATTTTCTACTTAGGAGGAGGAGTAAATGTGACCCAGATGAGGTTTGTTATGTAACTTGATTTTTTTTTCATAAAAGTAGTTTTGACAATTTTATAGTATATGATTGGAATGTAACTTGTTTTGGATGTTTTCTAAAACATGATACATGTAACATCAACTTTTTTATGACAAAACATCTTTTGATTTATACTATCAATCTTCTACTATTTACTTCAATTGTATGGTATTTATTGCATCATCTTATTTAATATTTATCATATTTTGTTGTGTTACACTCCATTAATAAGGGAATAATGTCCCCACTATCACACGTAGGCCCTCACTACTAGTCATAAGTCTTCATCCTTTAGGGAGATTTGCTCTAGGGAATGTGGTCAACCGGTCATGGAGCACTATTGAGAAGAATATGAGGTTGTAACGTTACAATGTGGGTTCAGATATTATGATGTTTATGGGTTTCTTTTCTATTTATAGAATATAGATTGGGATGCAACAAAAATAGAATTTGTCAATAAGATGTTCCCAAGACTAGCTACTTAGAATATAGGGAAAATCCACATTACCTAGAATAAAATTCCCCTTTTTTAGATTTTGAGAAATTAATGTTGATTCAGTTTTACGGTTGGGAAATAAACATGAATTGTTGTATTATTGATATGATTGTGGGATATATTTCTATTGCAACCTAATGATATTAGGATATTCCACCTAATTCATAATATATGAAATTGTTATAAAATAAAATTCCATGAATTATCTCATGACATTTAGAGAGTATTACTGCTTTCATGATGTTCTGAAAGATTTCATGTTAGATATTACTACAGATTTGGTTTTTATATTAGTATTTGTTATGGTACAGATTGGATGGACACCAAAAATTGATCCCTAAGGTGTATGGTCTCTCTTGGATTATAATTTGGTGGATCTTGTAATAGAAAAAAAAGATGATTCAATTATGATGTGCTACATATGAATTCTACACTTTGATACGCATGGATAATGGCCCCCAATGATTGGAATTGGGCATTCTATTGGTCTACCCTTCTAAAAGGGGGTGTGATAAAGTTGAAACAAACATGAAGAAAATTTGAAACTGAAATGGATTATAATAGAATCCTTGACAAGACATGACTTCAGTAGTGGTCTTTTGGTATTATGTCTCATTTGTTAGGGACATAAACATCACCCATGGGGTAGGAAGAGGGGTGATTTCATAGAGGAATGTTTTGACCCATCTATTTTAATGATTGGGCTTTTTAGGTGTGTCTATTGATTGAGATATTGAAATTGGATGTGTGTTTATCATTATAAATTCAATAAAATTTGATCAACTCATGATGTACACTAGGAGGGTAGAGAAGATCAAACCCATGAGGTGTTAGGACATGGGATTCCTTTGTAACCTCCATTAATTCTAGTTGTGGTAATGACTATTATATTAGATTCATGTATAGATGAATAGAACAGTGATGACTTTATGAGATTTGTGAATACCTTTTAGAGGGAAACCTAGTAGGACACATCTATGGAAGAGATTACGTCTCTTTTCTAGTAATAAAATCTACCCAATTTTTCAATCAATGGAAGACTCCATTATAACGACCCATCCTTTACATACATTGTTAATACTTCAAAATTGAAGAACACTTATTACAACATATGACAAAACCACAAAGGACCGTATAGGTATAGTGTCTTTAGAAACTGGGAAACATAAACAACTGGTTCATAAATCTTCTACAGTGTCTCCCATTTATTTCATCATATCTAGGGTCCCTTTTAGCATATTCTACTTAATATCCATCTTCATGACCTGGGGAAAAGAAAACATAAAAGGGTGAGCTCAAATGCTCAGCAAGGTAAAATAAAGGGAATAAAAATCATATCATATCTTTTTGAAAATCATAACCTGCAAAAGAGATCATAATATCTTAACATGGAATAAATCATAGAAGTGAAAATGAGATCCCCATAATCATAACATAAAACTTGAAACTTTGTGTCATGCACACATAATCTTGGAAAATCATTTCTTGTTAGTCATGACTCATTGCCAAGACTATCTTAGTGGACAAAGTCCCTTTCTGAACCGAGTCACCCTCGTTCCAGTCCTGCTTCACTGAACCAGTGTAACCTACCGTTCCACCCATGTTTATCTCATGAGATATAAAATCTTTACCCAATGCATTGGAGGGAGATATAGGTCCCACCCATCTCAAAATGATACCATTCTTATGTGTGCCACAAAATCATAAATCATACATCATTTCATAACCCATGTAATAAAAATGGGATTCTTAAACAAAATGACATCATAAAACAATTCATATAAGATAAAGGAATTCATAAAAATGTTTCCATCACAACATAATCAAATCCATGTAATAATAGGGATAAAAACAGAACCCTTTTATTATCTTAGATGGAAAATAATTTTCATAAAATACTTGAACTTCATTCTTGAGGAAAATATCCTTTCTACTTCAAAAACACTTTTCCTTTCTTAACATGTCATACAATTTTAAACTAAAAGAAGTTGATTAAAAATAAACTCGAATACTTGTAAAGGAAACTTCTTGGAAATAATGTTTAAAAATCCATTCATGCCGTATAAGTTAAAAAAAACATTCTTCGTACTTTTGTCGGAAAAGTCAAAAAGTACCTCATACGACAAAAGATTCCTTTCATACATATTACTAAAAACTCACCGAAGGGTAAAAATGGATTTAAAAAATTGTAGGTGGATGGAAATAATATTACATATTGATGAAACATGGATGTGGATGATAAAATACACCCCAGTAAATACTTGCGAATAAACAATCTCGGATAAAAATGAGATTGTGATATTTCCCTTACCTTAGGTCTGATTTGCTTTGTACGTGTCCGAAGCTCCATTATAATGATTTAAATAATGTTATTGACTTATTCCAGAGTCATACATATTGATATGATATCATATATGGTCATATTCTTAGCTTCTTGTTAGTAATATTTCATTGTTACTTGTTACTCGGGTCTTTATTGCCTTTTGTTCTTATGCGTGTTTTGCCGAATAAATTCTTATTCTTATTTTAAGTTTATAGATTCCTTATATCCATAATGGTATTAGTGTAACATATAACATATTTATTCATTCAATTCATTTATATAATTACTATGTAATGATGATCATGTAGAACGAGTCGCATCACATCGTGGAGACGGTATTCCGTACGTACGCACGAGTGATGATATCATTCCTATGATCGTGGAACTGTATTGGAGTATATATATTTTATTTCAGTATCAATATTAATTTATATTAATCATAAATAGTTACTCATTACACCATTATACACATCCTTGTAATGTGATGGTGGAAAAATAGATTACACCACGGCGTGGAGACGGTATTCTGTACGTACGCACGCGCGGTGATTTAATTTTTCCGTAGGATGGATAGATGGTGAAATAGGGTTGTTTCATACTTATAATAACATATCAGTATGTAAGTAATACTGATGTTATTACTTTATCATGAAACAACTAAAGAAGAAGAAGTTGAAGAAGAAAGAAATTGAAAAGATCGGTAATGGATATTCCCTCTTCTTTGGAACGATTCTTTGAATCCTTCACTTAGGGAACTAATATTGGTCTTTGAAGAAGACCAGGACCTCTAGGATTATTCTAGGGAAGTGGAGAGGAGAAAATTTCAGGGGTTGTCCGAGCTTGAGTGCTCAAATTGGTGTGAGGAGAAGGGGGAGGAGGTGCCCTTTTATAAGGGAGGAGAGGGGCACCTTAGGAATATCTCAAAATATTATTTTATATTAAAGTAAAAATAGGTTTATAATGGTTCCAAAGGGTCTTATTTCGAAGCTAAAGTGGGGAAGGGTCGAAATCCTATCAACCAATAGGATTTAGGCAAGTTTAGGGTATTATTTTAACCTTATCAATTAGATTTAACTCTAAGTTAAATAATTTAACTTTTACCGTGTCTTTTTGTTTTCTTTCACTATATGGTTAATACACTTACTATAACATGCCAAACGAACCCCAAATTGTTTATTATTAATATATATATATCCTTATATAAGTTATTTGGCCGAACCTTAGATTTTTAGGAATAAAATAACAATTAATAATATAATATTTTATTTAAAAACTATTTTGTGTCAATTTTGACACTATTTGATATATGATTTTTGTGAAAGTCATAATAGAATTATATGTTCGAACCAAGTGGATTAAATCAACACTAATATATCATAGTAACCTATAAAATTATTGTAATTCATAAAAAGTCTCAAATTACATTTATTTTGGTGTTTATAACATCAATTATGTCAATATTTCATAAATATGATAATTACTGCATTATCATTGTGTCATAAATAAATTAAATTATTTAATGTCTAAAAATTACAAATAAAATACTATTATGTATGAAATCTTTTTAGATTTCTAATGAATATTTATAGTCGAATTTATCTTATGTATAACCCCATATAAAAAATTATTTACTTATTAAACTTTGATTTTAACTATTTTAACCCTTCCTTAAATAAATTAATAATAAATGTCCTAATCTAATCCAAGTGGGCCTAAATGGTCATATTTTATTCCTTTGTTTTCTTTTGGTCGAATTACACTTGTCCAATAGAATTAGGACATGTGTTAGGGTAATATTAATATCATATTTACCCTTAGTTATCCTATTTACTATTAACCGTGGTAAAAAAAATAAAAAGTTACTATTCACCAAAAATTTATTTTTATCTCATTGAACCACATTTTACTTACTGATATCAACCGTGTCTGTCGGATTTTCGAAATTCCATTCACAGAAGCGGTAAAATTAAGTTTTATGCAAAATTCAGTTTTTAACCTACCACTTAGTGGTTTCACTATTCATCAAAAATTGAATGTTTTCAGAAAAATACCAAAATTTCACCCTAGGCTAATTTCGATATTCTGAGTCCAAAAATGAAGTCCATTTTGAAAAATAAAATTTATAAAATTTCAAAAAGTGGTTATTACTATTCATAACGGCTAGTTTTAATAGCATATTGTTGTTTAGTGAAACTCGGTATTGCGTACGACGCAAGCTATCGAGGAAGGTCGTGATTGCGTGTAAAGCAAGCCAAACAAGTGTTGTGTAGAAAAATATTCCTTTTATGATTTATATAACATAAAAGTCTCGGGTGTTACATTCTACCCCCCTTAAAAAGAATTTCGCCCTAGAAATTCGTCACTTTGTAATAAACAGATGAGGATACTTCTCCCTCATCATATCCTCAAGCTCCCATGTAGCTTCTTCAAGTTGGTGGTTCCTCCATAAAACTTTCACCAATCGAGTGGTCTTGTTTCGTAGGACTTTTTCGCTACGATCCAGAATCTCTATCGGCTGTTCTTCATAAGAAAGATCTTGCTCCAGCGGTACAACTTCTGAGCTGAGTACATGTGAAGGATCTGGTATGTACTTTCTCAGGAGAGATACATGGAACACATCGTGAACTTCAGAGAGATTCGGTGGAAGCGCCAATCGGTAAGCTACCATTCCAACACGATCTAGTATTTCGAAAGGAACGATATATCTAGGGCTCAACTTCCCCTTCTTTCCAAATCTCATAACCCTCTTCCAGGGAGATATTCGTAAGAACACTTTATCGCCCACTTCAAACTCTAGGTCTTTTCTTCGGTTTTCGGCATAACTTTTCTGTCGACTCTGAGCTGCTCTTATGTGTTGTTGAATAGATCTAACCTTTTCTGCCATTTCATCAACGAGATCAGGTCCTAACAGCTTTCTTTCCCCAACTTCATCCCAGCAAGTTGGAGTCCTGCATTTCTTTCCATAGAGAGCTTCATAAGGAGCCATATGAATACTGGAGTGAAAGCTATTATTATAAGAAAATTCCACCAAAGGTAGGTGTTGATCCCAACCTCCTTTGAAATCCATAGAGCAAGCTCTCAACATAACTTCTAGGGTTTGAATTGTTCTCTCAGACTGACCGTCTCTCTGGGGATGATAAGCAGTGCTGAAACTCAACTCTGTATCCAGAGTATACTGAAGACTTCTCCAGAACTTCGAGGTAAATCTCAGATCCCGATCAGATATAATAGAAAGTGGTACTCCATGCAATCTTACCACTTCCTTTACATAAATCCTGGCAAGCTGATCTAGAGAGAAATCCTCTCTAATAGGAATGAAGTGTGCAGACTTTGTAAGATGATCAACTATGACCCAGATAGCATTATTTCCTATGGATGTTTTAGGAAGTCCTGTGACAATGTCCATAGTGATGTTTTCCCATTTCCATTCGGGTATGGGTAATGGTTGTAACATCCACTTAGACTTTTTTCTCTCAGCTTTAACTTGTTGACAAACCAAGCATCGAGAGACATATTCACCAACATCTCTTTTCATGCCATCCCACCAGAAGTACTCTTTCAGGTCCCTATACATCTTCGTGCTTCCAGGATGAATAGAGAATGAAGAACTATGAGCCTCATCCAGCAGCTCCTTTTTTAATTCGGGGATGGAAGGAACACAAACCCGATTCCTGAACTTTATCATCCCATCACAATCAAGGCTGAACTCAGGAACATTTCTCACTTTCTTTTGTAACTCGACATCTTCTTTCTGTGCCTCTTTAATCTTCACATGTATAGATGGTTGAACATTCATTTGAGAAAGATAAGATTTTTCCCCTTCCATTATAATTCCAAGATCCATCCTTTGTAAATCCATAAATATTGGATCTTTTGTGATCCTCATCATGGATAAACTAGCATGGTCTTGTCGACTTAAAGCATCTGCCACCTTGTTTGCTTTCCCAGGGTGGTAATGGATTGAGCAGTCATAATCCTTAATCATCTCCAACCATCTTCTTTGACGCATATTCAACTCCTTTTGGGTGATAATATACTTTAAACTTTTATGATCAGTGTAAATATCACACCTTTCACCATAAAGGTAATGCCTCCAAATATTTAATGCAGAGATTACCGCAGCCAACTCCAAATCATGTGTTGGGTAATTTTGCTCATGGATTTTTAACTGTCGTGAGGCATAAGCTATCACCGTATAATTTTGCATAAGAACACACCCCAATCCTTTCTTGGATGCATCACTGTAGATCACAAACCTTTCTCTACTACAAGGCTGTGTGAGCACAGGTGCACTGGATAACCTTCTTTTCAACTCCTTGAAATTCTCTTCACATTCCTCTGTCCAGACAAACTTAACTCCTTTCCGAGTCAACTTGGTGAGTGGATTAGATAATCGTGAAAAATCTTTTACAAAACGTCGATAATATCCAGCCAAACCAAGAAAACTTCGGATCTCAGTTACTGTTGTTGGTCTTGACCATCTTTCAATAACCTCTGTTTTTACTGGATCCACAGATATCCCCTCTTTTGAGATTATGTGACCCAAAAATGCAACTTTTTGAAGCCAAAATTCACACTTTGTAAATTTGGCATAAAGCTTCTCCTTTCTCATGGTCTTTAATATAATTCTCAAGTGATCTTCATGCTCTTCCTTCCTCTTTGAATAGACAAGAATATCGTCTATAAAGACTACCACAAATTGATCAAGATAGTCTCTAGAGACTCTATTCATTAGATCCATGAAGATATCAGGGGCATTAGTAAGACCAAATGGCCTCACTATTAATTCATAGTGTCCATACCTTGTATGGAAAGCCGTCTTCGGTATATCCTCCCTTTTGACCCTTAATTGATGATACCCTGATCGAAGATCAATATTGGAAAAGTATTGAGCTCTGCGTAGTTGGTCAAATAAGTCATCAATGCATGGGAGAGGATATTTGTTCTTGATAGTGATCTTGTTAAGTTCTCGATAATCAATGCAGAGTCTCATTGATCCATCTTTCTTCTTAACAAATAGAACAGGTGCTCCCCAAGGTGACGCACTACGGCGTATGAATCCATTATAAAGATTCTCTTGGAGTTGCTTCTTCAATTCTTGCAACTCAATTGGGGCCATTCTATATGGTGTCTTTGAAATAGGCAAAGCACCTGGTATGAGTTCTATTGAAAACTCAACTTCATGATTTGGTGGAAGACCCGGTAATTCCTCTAGAAAGAGATCATCAAACTCCCGTACAATGGGAATATTCTTAATCATGAGTTTCTCACCATTCATTTGAGATAAATAACCTTCATTTAGTGGAATCAAGACCCATAAGATGGAAGGAATTTCCACTGGAAGGTTATGTTCATCCTTGCATTGATAGACGATCGTAGATTGATCTGGAATATGAAATGTTACTTCCCTTCTTTGGAAATTGATATGAGCTCCATGTAGAGAAATCCAATCCATGCCAAGAATCACATCAAATTCCACTAAAGGAAGGATCACAAGATTTGCAGGAAGCACTTTCCCACAAACTTCGATCAGAGAAGAATTATAAACTTTTGATGCGACTGTTGTGCCATTAGGTGTTGTCACACCTAACTCAACATCTAATTGTTGAAGTAATACGGTGATACCCTTAGAAAATTTTTCAGAAATAAAAGAGTGGATGGATCCAGAATCAAATAAAACATTTGCTACTTTAGAGTGGATGGTAAGTGTACCTTTCACCACTTCGTTATCATACTCCACATCGCTGATAGAAATTGCATGTGTCATTCCTTTTTCTTTAGCCTTAAGATTTTGTTGACGTCGACCATCATCATCAACCCTTGGATTTGGGCATTGATTGGCATAATGCCCCATATCCTTGCACTTGAAACATTGAAGTGTAGTAGGTTCATTCTGTGTATCCCTTCCTTTGTTTGCGTCATTAGAAAACTTCTTCCCATTATCACGGCATTCAAATGCCCGATGAACTTCCTTTCCACATTTAAAACATTTACTTGTCCCTTTAAGACAACTCCCTCCATGTTTCTTTCCACACTTTGAGCATAAGGGAAAGCTCATCTTCTTTTCAGTGTGCTCTTTAGATTTTCCTTTGAATTCCATCTTCCTCTTCTTATCAAACCCATATGACTGATGGGTTACTCCAATCTCCATCTCGACTTTGAGAGCACATCGAACGATTTCCTCGTAGCTATTGAAGTCCTTTATGGCTAACGCCCTTCGACGACTTGGTTTTAAGCCACTAAAGAATCGATCGATCTTACTCTCAGGTTGGATAATAATCCCAGAAGCGTACCTTTGAAGTCTTGTAAAATTTGCTTCATAGGTACCAACAGATTCATCATCCCTTTACTTAAATTCAAGGAACTCTTTCTCCATCTTTGTTCGGAGAATACGAGGGAAGTACTTTTTGAAAAATAAGTTCTTGAACTCGTCCCATTCCATAGACTCAATTTCATCCCTTTGCCTCGTATTCTTAATAAGATTCCACCATTGATCAGCATCTCCTTCCAAACGATACACTGCTAAGATGACTTTATCATGCTCAGAACATTGAAGAACTGAAAATATCTTTTCAGTAGTACTAATCCATTGTTCAGAAACTAATGGATCAGTAGACCCGCTGAAAGAAGGTGGACGCTGCCTCATGAAGGATTCAACAGAATGTTGCTCCTTCCTTTGCTCGTTTGGAAGTACTGCATGATTCATAGCTTGAGAAAGTTGTGTGAACATGGCTACAAGATTTTGCATTCCATCTCCCATATCGTTTGGTTGCTCAGGGGGACAATCATTGTATTGCCCATCGCATTCCGCATTAACACGGTTCCTTCGGGTTCCAGCCATTGACTAAAACCAAGAAGAATAGTGTGAGCAGCACTAATTATAATTGGAAAACCACATAATTCAAGAATAAAATTTTCTTGCTTAAGGTCTTATCCTAGGTTATTCATGGCCATTTCTAAAACACTAAGATTGTGTTCTATGGTTAGAATTATCCTTAGGGTTCTTACTAAGGCTTTCACATCCTAGTTTCCAAAGGTTGACTATACCTTTCCTCTGATACCAACTATAACGACCCATACATTACATACATTTTTAATACTTAAAAATTGAAGCACACTTATTACAACATATGAAAAAACCACAAAGGACCGTATAGGTGTAGTGTCTTTAGAAACTGGGAAACATAAACAACTGGTTCATAAATCTTCTACAGTGTCTCCCATTTATTTCATCATATCTAGTGTCCCTTTTAGCATATTCTACTTAATATCCATCTTCCTGACCTGGGGAAAAGAAAACATAAAAGGGTGAGCTCAAATGCTCAGCAAGGGCAAATAAAGGGAATAAAAATCATATCATATCTTTTTGAAAATCATAACCTGCAAAAGAGATCATAATATCTTAACATGGAAAAAATCATAGAAGTGAAACTGAGATCCCCATAATCATAACATAAAACTTGAAACTTTGTGGCATGCACACATAATCTTGGAAAATCATTTCTTGTTAGTCATGACTCATTGCCAAGACTATCTTAGTGGACAAAGTCCCTTTCTGAACCGAGTCACCCTCGTTCCAGTCCTGTTTCACTGAACCGGTATAACCTACCATTCCAGCCATGTTTATCTAATGAGATATAAAATCTTTACCCAATGAATTGGAGGGAGATATAGGTCCCACCCATCTCATAATGATACCATTCTTTTGTGTTCCACAAAATCGTAAATCATACATCATTTCATAACCCATGTAATAAAAATGGGATTCTTAAAAAACATGACATCATAAAACAATTCATATAAGATAAAGGAATTAATAAAAATGATTCCATCCCAACATAATGAAATCCATGTAATAATAGGGATAAAAACAGAACCCTTTTATTATCTTAGATGGAAAATAATTTTCATAAAATACTTGAACTTCATTCTTGAAGAAAATATCCTTTCTACTTCAAAAACACCTTTCCTTTCTTAACATGTCATAAAATTTTAAACTAAAAGAAGTTGATTAAAAATAAACTTGAATACTTGTAAAGTAAGATTCTTGGAAATAATGTTTAAAAATCCATTCATGCCGTATAAGTTAAAAAAAACATTCTTCGTACTTCTGTTGGAAATTCAAAAAGTACCTCGTACGACAAAAGATTCCTTTCATACATATTACTAAAAACTCACCGAAGGGTAAAAATCGATTTAAAAAATTGTAGGTGGATGGAAATAATATTACATATTGATGAAACATGTATGTGGATGATAAAATACACCCCAGTAAATACTTGCGAATAAACAATCTCGGATAAAAATGAGATTGTGATATTTCCCTTACCTTAGGTCCGATTTTCTTTGTACGTGTCCGAAGCTCCTGTATAATGATTTAAATAATGTTATTGAATTATTCCAGAGTCATACATATTGATATGATATCATATATGGTCATATTCTTAGCTTCTTGTGAGTAATATTTCATTGTTACTTGTTACTCGGGTCTTTATTGCCTTTTGTTCTTATGCGTGTTTTGCCGAATAAATTCTTATTCTTATTTTAAGGTTATAGATACCTTATATCCAGAATGATATTAGTTCAACATATATCATATTTATTCATTCAATTCATTTATATAATTACTATGTAATGATGATCATGTAGAACGAGTCGCATCACATCGTGGAGACGGTATTCCGTACGTACGCACGAGTGATGATATCGTTCCTATGATCGTGGAACTGTATTGGAGTATATATATATTATTTCAGTATCAATATTACTTAATAATATTCATAAATAGTTACTCATTACACCATTATACCCATCCTTGTAATGTGATGGTGGAAAAAGAGATTACACAACGGCGTGGAGACGGTATTCCGTACGTACGCACGCGCGGTGATTTCATTTTTCCGTAGGATGGATAGATTGTGAAATAGGGTTGTTTCATACTTATAATAACATATCAGTATGTAAGTATACTGATGTTATTACTTTATCATGAAACAACTAAAGAAGAAGAAGTTGAAGAAGAAAGAAATTTAAAAGATCGGTAATGGATATTACCTCTTCTTTGGAACGCTTCTTTGAAACCTTCACTTAGGGAACTAATATTGGTCTTTGAAGAAGACAAGGACCTATAGGATTATTCTAGGGAAGTGGAGAGGAGAAAATGGCAGGGGTTGGACGAGCTTGACTGCTCAAATTGGTGTGAGGAAGAGGGGGAGGAGGTGCCCTTTTATAAGGGAGGAGAGGGGACCTTAGGAATATCTCAAAATATTATTTTATATTAAAGTCAAAATCGGTTTATAATGGTTCCAAAGGGTCTTATTTCGAAGCTAAAGTGGGGAAGGGTCGAAATAATATCAACCAATAGGATTTAGACAAGTTTAGGGTATTATATTAACCTTAGCAATTAGATTTAACTCTAAGTTAAATAATTTAACTTTTACCGTGTCTTTTTGTTTTCTTTCACTATATGGTTAATACACTTACTATAACATGCTAAAAGAACCCCAAATTGTTTATTATTAATATATATATCCTTATATAAGTTATTTGGCCTAACCATAGATTTTTAGGAATAAAATAACAATTAATAATATTTTATTTTATTTAAAAACTATTTTGTGTCAATTTCGACACTATTTGATATATGATTTTTGTAAAAGTCATAACAGAATTATATGTTAGAACCAAGTAGATTAAATCAACACTAATATGTCATAGTAACCTATAAAATTAGTTTAATTCATAAAAAGTCTCATATTACATTTATTTTGGTGTTTATAACATCAATTATGTCAATATTTCATAAATAAGATAATTACTGCATTATCATTGTGTCATAAATAAAATAAATTATTTAATGTATAAAAAATACAAATAAAATACCATTATGTAGGAAATCTTTTTAGATTTCTAATGAATATTTGTAGACTAATTTATCTTATGTATAACCCCATATTAAAAATGATTTACTTATTAAACTTTGATTTTAACTATTTTAACCCTTCTTTAAATAAATTAATAATAAATGTCCTAATCTAATCCAAGTGGGCCTAAATGGTCATATTTTATTCCTAAGTTTGTTTCTGGTAGAATTACACTTGTCCAGTAGAATTAGGACATGTGTTAAGGTAAAATTAATATCATATTTACCCTTAGTTCCCCTATTTACTATTAACCGTGGTAAAAAAATAAAAAGTTACTATTCACCAAAAAATTATTTTTATCTCATTGAACCACATTTTACATACTGATATCAACCGTGTCTGTTGGATTTTCAAAATTCCATTCACAGAATCGGTAAAATTAAGTTTTATGCAAAATTCAGTTTTTAACCTACCACTTAGTGGTTTCACTATTCATCAAAAATTGAATGTTTTCAGAAAAATACCAAAATTTCACCGTAGGCTAATTTCGATATTCTGAGTCCAAAAATGAAGTCCATTTTGAAAAAAAAATTTATAAAATTTCAAAAAGTGGTTATTACTATTCATAACGGCTAGTTTTAAAAGCATATTGTTGTTTAGTGAAACTCGGTATTGCGTACGACGCAAGCTATCGAGGAAGGTCTCGATTCCGTGTAAAGAAAGCCAAGCAAGTGTTGTGTAGAAAAAGATTCCTTTGATGATTTATATATCATAAAAGTCTCGGGTGTTACATCCATGATGCAGAGTCATTGATAGAGGAAATGATTTTGACAATTGATAATTTAGATATGCCTACTGAGAGGAGTGTAATTCCCACGATGTATATGTGGCACAATCCTGCCCTAAGAGTGTTGGATGTTATCACTATGGTGGATCATCATTTAGATATGGTATTGGAATATTTTCAGATATTATTCTATGTTTCCTACTATCCTCAGATGATCAGGGGTGGTAGAGCCTAAAATTTTATGAATATGAAGAAGGGAAATTTTTTAGTCCCTAACTATTCATTCTTTTTTTTTTCAAATCTCTTATCATATAGACCTATTTAATTGGGATCAAATGTGACGAAGGCTAGGAAATTTGAGGATTTTCTAGAAAATGTCATTCCATAATAGGTAAATGTCTTCATGATGACAACCATATCTGCTATAGTTAAATTGTTGTTGATTACTGACTATAACATGAGGGATTATATAGGTTTGTGCAATGTAGGGTTGGAATCATTATGGGGAATTATCTCAGTCGATTGTAGGAAGAATCATCTAGAGCTTCTTCACAATAATTATAGTAGTGAGAATGTATATTCAGGTAGATGTGTGTGGTGATACCAGTGTAATAGGTTTGTGTATAAAAGGAAAATCTATCCATTGGACCGAGTAGAGAGATGATATTATAGAATGATAGGCAATCTACAATGCTTCATCACTATGTTCCCACTAGTAGCTATTGGGAGAGGAAATTAATCGACTCCACATTTTGGATAGCGTTCTGTAGTATCTCACTAGTCAGGGAGCTGGAGTGAATTAGGTCATTCAGGCTGAGGTGGTGGTCATGGTCATGGTACCCAGACCCCAAATTCATCGCGATAATAGGTTTGATCAGATCAGGCTACTCAGCCAGTGCAATAGGGCCCTGATATAGTACATGCATATGCATTGCAACATACAGAGCATGGCCTGGATCTCACACCTTCCAATGTCAGAAGTACAATTTTTGTATCCTCTATTTTTGCTTCATTACTTTTTGAAATAGGGGTCTCCCATATATTCTATATCTCTTCGCATTGTGCAAACCCATGGGATTGGTTTTTTTATAAATGAAAAAATTAGAATGCCAGAAAAAAAATAAGATATGAGAATGGAATGTTGACATCTATGTAGTTAGTTCCCCATTGAGGTCGGTGGGTGTCACATATTATGGGACCTCTAGGTACTCATGATGACATGTTTTTATATCAATCTTGGGATGGAATGGATATTTTAAAATAACATGTTTATTTCTATTTATGCAAGGTGAGTTTTACATCCCCATTGGGTGGATCGTTTCTACACAAAGATGAATGGGATTCCCATGTGAGTCGTGTGAGACCCAATCATCATTGGTTTGGTAGAATGATAACTAGTATATTTTTAATCTATCTTGAAGACTATGGAAAAATTCATATGAATTTCCCTATCGTAATTTATCATTTCAGCGATGAAATTCAGAAGACTTTTCAGGTTTACCTCCAGTGATCGGGGTAGATTTATATATCCATCCTGTTCTTGAAGCTGCACTAGTATCCATTCCTCCATTAAGGATGGATAATATATAGTTTCAAGAGCTGAAGAGGCATCTAGTGGATTTGGAGAAAATGGCTTCATATGACCTAGTAATTATCAATGGGGTTCTCTATTTCTTTTTGTTAAAAAGGAAGATGGTACCCTCAGTCTATGCTTTTATTTTGGAAAATTGAGCAAGTAGATAGTTAAGAACTAGTATCCTCTACTACAGATAGATGATCTCTTCGACCATATCCCATGAGCATAGGTTTTCACAGTGAATGATTTGAGATCCAGTTGTCATCAGGTGACTATTAAATCATCAAATATTCAATGTATATAATTTTGAAGTAGGAATGATACTTATATTTATTTGGTTATGCTATTATGCCCCACAAACGCATCGATAGTCTTCCTGGAACTGGTAAACTGAGTTTACCATCCTTATATAGTATCATTTTTTGTAGTTTTTAGCGATAGTATCTTGGTTTATTATCACAATCAACATTACCATGTGAAACCTCTTGAGATTATATTGAGTACATGTAGATAGAATCAAATATATGTTATGCTCACAAAGTACAACTTTTGGATGGACCATATTCATTAATTTGGTCACATCATCTCAGAGAAAGGAGTATCAGTTGACCCATAGAAGTTCAGATTAGTAGATTCTTGGGATCATACCAAGAATTTCTTGAGGTGCATGGTTTCCTAGTACTCGATGGTCACTATAGGAATTTCATACATGACTTCTCATGATTAGAAATGTCGATGAAGGGCAATGACTAAAATGTAACACCCCATGTAAATAAAGAATATGAAATTTTTATATTTATCCATATTTGGGAATAAAATGTTAATATTACTTTAAACGGGATTCTATGCTCGATGTCGTACCCAATACGCAACAACGAGTTTCTTGGGAATCTTACGTTGCACTCTAATAATAAAATAATATTATATTAAATAGTAGTCAACGCATAGCCATTGTAATAGCTGGAATGAATAGAACTAACTACAAAATGATTATATATGTTTTTCAAATATTTTTACTTTTTATAATAAATGTTAGAGGATTAAAAATGTGAATGAATCCAATTTTTAAGCGTAAACATTCTAATATTCTTTAAAAGGTCGGTTAACTACCTTTTGATGGTGAACCTCTTTTAAATCCACTTTTTGACAATCTTATGTGTTATATTTCACAAAATAAAATTATTCTTTAGAATTGGGATATCAAAATTTACTTTGTTAAAATTTTTGGAATTTTTCCGAAAAAGATCAATTTTTAATGAATAGTGAACAATGTTGTATTTTAATTCAAAAGCTATTTTTAATGTTACTTATTTATATGATTATATTATCTTTTTAATTGGTTTTAAAGTGAAATTAGAATATATTTTTACCATTTAATCCAATAGTGGTCATTGGAATTAATTTCACTTTGAAATCGGACTTAAACTAGTGGAAATCTTTTTATACTTTTTGTTTCATAAAAACAGTCTATTTGTTTTCACAGCGGGAATTAATTATTAAATTAATTAATGCAACTTATATGTTTTTAATTTTTTAAAATAGATATCATTTTTGAATTTTTAATATCATATATCGCTTAGGGTGAAGTTTTGTTATTTTTCTGAAAAACTTTAATTTTTGATGAATAGTTAAACCACTAAGTGGTACATATAAAAACTGATTTTCCGTTTAAATGAAATTTTTAAACCTCTGTGTTTTGAATTTCAAAAATCCGTCATACATGGTTGTCATTAAGAAGTAAAATGTGCTTCAATGGAATTAAAATAATTTTTTTGGTGAATAGTAACTTATTATGTTTTTAATCACGATTAGAGGTAATTAGTGTAGTTTAAGGTAAAAATAATGTTTTAATAATATGAGATGAGAATGAAACATGTCCTACCATAAATGGATGTGTCATGGCTGACCATTAAAATCCACGGGTCATCTTGGGGACCCCATGGAGCTACTTAGGTTAGGAAATGTCATAAATAACTTTTTATTTAATGTTAAAGTAAAAATGACACAAACATAAGATGTTTTAATAAAACAATTTTTACATGGGGTTATACAAGTCATATTTTTTACTATAAATATTCATTAGAAAGATAATACGATTGTTACATCATGATATTTTTTATATAATTTTTAGACATTAAATATATTAAATTATTTAATACATCAGGATGATGCAGCGATTACCTCATTAATAAAAGATTTAAATAAAATGAAAAGATACTGTAAAATATATGACCTACACATGTACAAAACCAATTGTATGGGTATATTTAGAACCCTTATCACCTTAGCCTCGAATTATATCAATGTGGGACCTTTTAAATCCGAAAATAATTTTAAAATAATGGAACAATTCTTTACTTTCCAAGAGTGCCCCTCTTCTCCTGTTATAAAAGGCCCCCACCTCTACCTTCTTACCCACAATTCCAAAGCCTTTGGATCGGCCAAACCCTACCCATTTTGTATCTCCACATCACTCTATATCTCCTTGAAGCCTCACTTTGGTCAGAAGTCTTCCCAAGGAAGCCTTTGAGCTCAAACCAAAGGGAGTTACCCGATTTTAAGGTAATGTTTTCACTTGAGTCCTTTTGTTTTATTTTGCTTCTCCAACCCCCTAAAATCATTTTATTCATTTATTTTGTGAAAAATACAGTATATCAAATATACTAGTATGTTTATATAAGATTTATTCTAGCTACAATTACACACACATTCGTCTAATGGTTAAAGAACATACTGTTTCTGTGGTTGGCGATTTTCTGCCTCACGAAACAATGATTGTTCAATATTATTTTAACACCTTTAAAGGTGGCCATTATGATGTCACTGTATTTTATATATGTTATATATGTCATTTATGATTAATATATGCTTCTATATTTTATATTAAAACCATAAATTTATTATTTTCATGTTGTGTAAATGCGATAATTTCATATGAGGAAGTGTGGACTACCGCCCCCTCAAGTGATGTGACTCGTAAATGCAATACATGGAATGTATAAAGAATTAAATTAATGAAAATATGTGACCTATATAACATATATATTATACTTTAATTATAATATATATATATATATTTCATTTATTTTTAATTCCATTAAAATGACAAAGAAAAAAATGAAAGTAGCGTTCATGAGTACGTACGGCCTACCGTCTCCATGAACTGTGTTTTTTTTATATCTCCAAATGATATGGAATAGTATAAAATGAATATTTACTGGATATATATGATTTATTATTCATTAGAACTATTCTGAAAATTATTTACTTATAACTACATGGACAATCGTTTTTCAAACAACTTCAATTTTGACTCATGTACCAATCATCGGCAAAAATGTCTGATATGAACTAACATTGTTAAACAATTATTATAACATTATAATATGTGATATGAACTGAATAATAATATTTAAAAAAGGTCCTTAAGAAATTATAAATTGAGCAAAGTTTTTTATTCAGTAATATAAAGAAACGAACAAGACAAGTCGGATTTGAAGTAAGGGTTCCTACTCCTCTCTTTCTTTTTAAGTACACTCTTTTATGTCATTCCATTAAGTGACATCTTTCTTGTTATTGGGATGTTATTTTATATTACACTTTCTATAAAATATATGTTAATATAATGTGTTACCCTATTCGATCTCATCAATCCATTTTTGTATGTTTTAAGTGGCGTCGTTTGACAGCCGATTTTTCGTAAGGTATTTTTCATCTCACTTTTATTCCCGTGAGATTTATGCTACATTTGCCACAATTTCTTTTGAGTGGTGTATGTACTGCCCATTATTTTACTCATTGTGTAATATAATTTCATTTATGAGTATTTACATCAATTTTGTATTTTCCTTCTTTCATGGGGTACATGTCTCGAAAGATACCCATGTCGGTAAGGGAACCTTTCACCCTCCTCTTTTTAAAAGACTTCTTTTGTTATGTCTTTTAATTCACATACTATTATGTTGGCATATGTTTTTATATATCCTTATTGATTTAAATTTTATTTCCATGTTATGAGATACCATTTTTATCTCTCATCAACTCATTTTCTGAATTTTGAAGTGACGCCGTTAGGCTGTTGAATTTTACCAAAGGAACTTTTTAACCCAATTTTGATTTCTTTGGGTTCAACATGTAGTTATTGAATATTTAATCCATTGAATATGTGTGAATGACCTTTTATTGTTTTACACTTAATATCCTCTTATTTTGGGTGTAATTATATTATTCATACATAATTTTGAGATTGATTTATCCCTAATTTAAGGATAACTTCTTTATAAGGGATTTCATCGCATTTTACATTTCTATCGAGACTTCATTGTTGTTATGCACCAATTCACTCGTATATGGTGTATATACTGTCCTTTGGAATATTATATCATGAATCCATTTACTCTCATCATATTATAAAGTTCTGATTAAATGTTAATCCTCAATTATTGTATTAAAGTGTCTTTAATTTTGGTAAAAACCCTTTAACCAAAATATCGCTTTAAATGTTTTAATGATTTGTTCTTATTAATATCCATGTTTTCAAAATTGTTTTAAGAATTTATTTATATGGATCTTAATGGTTTAAAATGTTAAATGCTTCAAGGTGTTATGGGACACTTTGATTCAAAAATCACTTTATTAAATGTTTTAAATGGGTTTAAAAATGGTTTTTAGAAGGGATTCATTATTTCAATATCTTAAAATGTTATTTTTTTTGTAATGTGGGAATGTTATCTTTCCTTTATGATTATGTTATGTGCTATGATTATGTTATGGTTCTTGGGAATTATTATGAAGACGGGTGGTTCCATGATAAGCTAAGGGCAGGTGAGCCCGATATAACTCTCCAATGCATTGGGTAACGCGAAGGAGTGAAACGTTAAGGTTTCTCTGAAGAGATTTAGGGAATATACTGTGGTGGGTATTCCAAACGTAACCAAGAGGGTTACTATCTACATAAGAATGATATGAATGCCACAAGTTACCTTTTATGTCTTATGATTTCTATGATTTATTCATGATTTGATGAGGTATGTTAATGTGCCTATGTTTTATGGGTAAAGTATGATCTCATTCTTATGTATATATGAACTCATGTTTCCTTTCCATATTTTTATATCCCTTACTGATGTTTTTATGATCATCCCATGTTTTTTTTTGAAATGTTTTTCATAGGTCAATGGAATGGTACATGATATGATGATAGTGTCAATGAAGTGTCAAGAAAAATCCATGTTTTATTTTGAATGTGTTTCCGTTGATGGGAAAAAAATGAATACTATCTTTTATGTAACCAATTTGTTTAAATGTGGAATGTAATGCATGTTTTATGATCTAATTCTATAAAACTCTAAACCTAAAAATATCCTCAATTTTAATTATTCATTTAATTCAAGATTAATTAAGGTTTAAGGGTGGGGCCTTATAGTTGGTATTAGAGGTCGGTTTAGATAAATTTAGAGGTTAGGGTATTATCTAGGCATCAGTGACATTACCATAATGGTTAGGATTTCAGAATGAGTCCTAGTTTTAGATAAAGTGAATGAGTAAGTATATCTTAGTGGTTACCTTCCTAATTAGTACATGATGGTTTTGTTGATATACTCACACTGACATTTCTGTTTTTACTGAATGGATGGATCTAACAGGCACCAAAGTGACAATAGGTTTGGAGGAAACTGTGGTGGTTCTCTGATTAAGAGACTGGATGAAATGGGGGATTCAATGAGGAAACTCATGGTTGTTCTAAACCAACTATCAAGGATTCATGATCATCCACTTAAACCTTCCTTTGTTCTGTAATGCATCTTGTAAGAGATGACCAATCGATGTGGATGTTCAGGTAATAATTATAATGGCAACCATTAGGGTTTATATGATCCCTACTTTTGAGGTAATTATGGGTTATTATATGTTATGATGGAAAATTAAAGGCATGAGTTAAGCTGGAGGTTAAAATATTTTATAATTTTTTTTTGAATATTATATCTCGTTTTGTGGAATGTTTTACAAATTATATAGTTTTAGAAAAATGACAACACGCAGACCATGTGACAACCCGTCGCGCCAGACAAAGCTGCAGGAATCGAACCCACAACCGAAGTGCGACTCGTATTTATTGCCTACCACTGGACTGCGTGATGTTCCTGGTTAGTTTGACTAATTTTTTTAGTTATATGATTTTATGAATTAAGAGTAAGATGATTTTGGGTTATATATGGATATTTATTAACCTATCATGTAGGATATGTGATTAGGTTAATTACATTTCAATACGAGACTTTAGGAGCAACTGATGTTGTTTGTAGATAAATGTTACGATTTAACATGGAAGACTATGTGACTAAATCCTTAAAATATTTGTGTTTCAATCTTATTTTGGTTTAATTTGAAGAATTTTATGGAAAAATTGTTTATCTAATGGTCCTCGTTGAACTTTGGTTTTTATTGGACCAATTTTGGAGATTAAGAATAGATTTTTTTTATAAAGGGTTATCCTTTTTTGGATTATCTGATCTTGTACTAACCTTTTTGGTTTGGGTTTTGGTTAGAGTCTAATGAAATGGGATGTATATAGTTCTCTTTTGTGGATTAGGTGATTCTCTATAAATTGAATATAGTACTCTTAATGCGAACAAGTCTTCCTAAATACTCGTATTTTAGAGAAAAAATGAGTTTGATTAAGGAATCTAGTAAAAGTTGAAAGTATACATGACAAGTAAGTATGTTCATTATGATTTATTTAATCTCAATAATAAATTCCTCAATAAAAAGTAACATAAAACAGAAATGTTGCCTATTAACTTTTCTTACTTGGGAATCGAATACCGTTTAACCCATCACAAGTTTGTGATTTTCATGTGGTTAACATTCTCCTAAACAAGTTTTCTATCACTCTCCATCAGAACATGACCCTATGTTTTCTCCTACATGTCCATGTTTTCCTACATGGAATCCTAGTATGGGTTAACTCAGGTGACCTCTGTACTTATCTTTCTTTATTTTAAAGTGATTTTTTACCGACTCTTGTTCCAATGTGGGACTTTCATGGTTGTTTCCAAGCTCAATTTTAAAATTGTGAGGACGCAATTCCCAAAAGAGGGGAAGGATGTAACACCCCAGGTAAATAAAGAATATGAAATTTTTATATTTATCCATATTTGTGAATAAAATATTAATATTACTTTAAAGGGGATACTATGCTCGATGGAGTACCCAATACACAACAACGAGTTTCTTGGAAATCTTACGTTGCACTCTAATAATAAAATAATATTATTTTAAATAGTAGTTAAAGCCTAGCCATCGTAATGGCTGGAATGAATATAAATATCTACAAAATGATTATATATGTTTGTCAAATATTTTTACTTTTTATAATAAAAGTTAGAGGATTAAAAATGCGAATGAATCCAATTTTTAAGCGTAAAAATTCTAATATTCTTTAAAAGGTTGATTAACCGCCTTTTGATGGAGAACCTCTTTTAAATCCACTTTTTGACAATATTATTTGTTATATTTGACAAAATAAAATTATTCTTTATAATCGGAACATCAATATTTACTTTTTGTAAATTTTTGGTATTTTTACAAAAAAGTCCAATATTTAATGAATAGTGAAAAATGTTGTATTTTACTTCAAAACCTATTTTTAATCTAATTTATTTATATGATTAGATTATCTTTTGAATTGGTTTTAAAGTTAAATTAAAATATATTTTTACCATTTAATCCAATAGTGGACGTTGGAATTAATTTCACTTTGAAATCGGACTTAAACTAGGGTCAATCTGTTAATACTTTTTGTTTCATAAAAACATGCTATTTGTTTTGACAGCGGGAATTAATTATTAAATTAATTAATGGAACTTATATGTTTTGAATTTTGTAAAATAGACATCATTTTTGAATTTTTAATATCAAATATAGCTTAGGGTGATGTTTTGGTATTTTTCTGAAAAACATCAATTTTTGATGAATAGTGAAACCACAAAGCCGTTTTTATAAAAACTGATTTTCTGTTTCAATGAAATATTACCACCTCCGTGTTTTGAATTTAAAAAATCCAACATAAATGGTTTTAATTAATAATTAAAATGTGGTTCAATGGGATTAAAATAATTTTTTGGTGAATAGTGACTTATTATGTTTTTAATCGCGATTAGAGGTAATTAGTGTAGTTTAAGGTAAAAATAGTGTTTTAATAATATGTGATGAGCTTGAAACATGTCATACACTCATTGGATGTTTCATGTATGACCAATATAATCCATGGGTCAACATCTGGACCCCATGGATCCATATTGGTTGGGAAATGACATAAATAACTTTTTATTTAATGGTAAAGTAAAAATTACACAAACATGAAATGTTTTACTAAAACAATTTTTACATGGGGTTATACAAGTCAGATTTTTGACTATAAATATTCATTATAAAGATAATAAGATTTAATATATCATGATAGTTTTTATATAATTTATAGACATTAAATATATTAAATTATTTATGGAATCATGATGATGCAGTGATTACCTCATTAATAAAGGATTTAAATAAAATGAAAAGATAAAGTAAAATATATGACCTACACATGTCCAAAACCTATTGAATGGGTATATTTCGGACCATTATCACCTTATCCTAGAATTCTATCAATGTGGGACATTTTAAATACTGAACTCATTTTAAAATAAAGGAACATTTCTTTACTTTCCAAGAGTACCCCTCCTCTCCTCTTATAAAAGGCCCCCACCTCTACCACCTTACCCACACCTCCAAAGCCTTTGGATCGGCCAAAACCTGACCATTTTGAATCTCCACATACCTATACAACTCCTTGAAGTCTCACTTTGGTCATAAGTCTTCCCAAGGAATCCTTTGAGCTCAAACCAAAGGGAGTTTCCCGATTTTAATGTAATGTCATCATTTGAGTCCTTTTGTTTTATTTTGCTTCTCCAACCCCCTAAAATCTTTTTATTCATTTATTATGTAACAAATACAGTATCTTAAATATACTAGGATGTTTTTTTAAAAATTATTCTATCTAAACTTACACACACATTCATCTAATGGTTAAAGAACATACTGTTTCTGTGGTTGGCGATTTTCTGCCTCACGAAACGATGATTGTTCAATATTATTCTAACACCTTTAAATATGGCCATTATGATGTAACTGTATTTTATATATGATATATATGTTATTTATATTTACTATATGCTTCTGTATTTTATATTTAATCCATACCTTTATTTTTTGCATGTTGTGTAAATGTGATAATTTCATATGAGGAAGTGTGGACCACCGCCCCCTCAAGTGATGTGACTCATACATGCAATACATGGAATGTATAAAGAATGAAATTAATGAACATATGTGACCTATATACCATATATATTATACTGTAATTATTATATATATATATATATATATCATTTATTTTTATTTCCATTAATATGAAAAATAAAAAAATCAAAGTAGTGTTCATGCGTATGTACGGCCTACCGTCTCCCTGAACGGTGCTTTTCATTTTTTATCTCCAAATGATTTGGAATATTATAAAATGAATATTTACTGGATATATATTATTTTTTAATCATTAATACTATTAGGAAAATTATTTACTTATAACTACATGGACAATCATTTTTCAAACAAGTTCATTTTTGACTCATGTACCAATCATCGGCAAAAACGTATGATATGAACTAACATTATTAAACAATTATTATAACATTATAATATGTGATATGAACTGAATAAAAATCCTTAATGGAGGTCCTTAGGAAATTATAAATTGACCAAAGTTTATTATTCAGGAATATAAAGAAACGAACAAGACAAGTCGAACTTCAGGTAAGGGATCCTACTCCTCTCTTTCATTTTAAGTACACTATTTTATGTCATTACTTTAAGGATCATCTTTCATGTCATTGGGATGTTATTTTATATTCCTATTTCTATAAAATTTATTTTAATATGATGAGATACCTTATTTGATCTCATCAATCCAATTTTGTATGTTTTAAGTGGCGCTGTTAGGCTGCCGAGTTTTCGTAAGGGATTTTTCATCTCACTCTTATTCCCGTGAGATTTATGATAAATTTGTGACAATTTGCTTTTAGTGGTGTATGTACTGCCCATTATTTTACTCATTGTGTAATATACATTCATTTATGAGTATTTACATCAATGTTGTATTGTCCTTCTTTAATGGGGTGCATGTCTCGAAAGATACCCATGTCGGTAAGGGAACCTTTCACCCTCATTTTAAAAGACTTCTTTTGTTATGTCTTTTAATTCACATACTATTATGTTGGGATATGTTATTCTATTTCCTTATTAATTTAAATTTTATTTCCATGTGATGAGATACCCTTTTTATCTCTCATCAACTCATTTTCTGAATTTTGAAGTGACACTATTAGGCTGTGGAATTTTACCAAGGGAACTTTTTAACCCAATTTCGATTTCTTTGGGTTCAACATGTAGCTATTGAATATGTAATCCTTTGAATTTGTGTGAAGGGCCTTTTATTGTTTTACAATTAATATCCACTTATATTGGGTGTATTTATATTTGTCACACATAATTTTGAGATTGATTTATCCTTAATTTAAGTATACCTTCTTTATAAGGGATTTCATCACATTTTACATTTCTATTGAGACTTCGTTGTTGTTATGCACCAATTCACTCTTATATGTTGTATATACTGTCATTTGGAATATTATATCATGAATCCAATTATTCTCATGATATTATAATGTTCTGAATAAATGTTATTCCTCAATTATTGTATTCAAGTGTCTCTAATTTTGGTAAAAACCCTTTAACAAAAATATCACTTTAAATGTTTTAATGATTTATTCTTATTAATATCCATTTTTTCAAAATGGTTTTAATAATTTATTTATATGGATATTAATGGTTTAAAATGTTAAAATCTTCAAGGTGGTATGGGACACTTTGATTCAAAAATCAATTTATTAAATGTTTTTAATGGTTTTGAAAATGGTTTTTAGAGTGGATTAATTATTTCAATATATTAAAATGTTATATTGTTTTTGGAATGTGGGAATGTTATCATTCCGTTATGATTAGGTTATGTGCTATTATTATGTTACGGTTCTTGGGCATTATTATGAAGACGGGTGGTTCCGTGATAAACTAAGGGCGGGTGAGCCCGATATAGCTCTCCAATGCATTGGGTAACACGAAGGAGTGAAATGTTAAGGTTTCTCCGAAGAGATTTAGGGAATATACTGTGGTGGGTATTCAAAACGTAACCAAGAGGGTTACTCCCTACGTAAAAATGTTATGAATGCCTCAAGTTACCTTTTATGTCTTATGATTTCAATGATTTATTCATGATTTGATGAGGTATGTTAAAGTGCCTCTGTTTTATGGGTAAAGTATGATTTCATTCTTATGAATATATGAACTCATGTTTCATTTCCATATTTTTATATCCATTACTGAGATTTTTATGCTCATCCCAAGTTTTTTTTTGAAATGTTTTTCACAGGTCAAGGGAATGGTACATGATATGATGATAGTGTCAACGAAGTGTCAAGAAAGAATCCATGTTTTATTTTGAATATGTTTCTATTGATGGGAAAAAATGAAAACTATCTTTTAGGTAACCACTTTGTTTAAATGTGGAATGTAATGCATGTTTTATGATCTAATTCTCTAAAACTCTAAACCTAAAAAGATCCTCAATTTGAATTATTCATTTAATTAAAGATTAAGTAAGGTTTAAGGCTGGGGAATTATAGTTGGTATCAGCGGTCGGTTTAGATAACTTTAGAGGTTAGGGTATTATCTAGGCATAAGTGACATTACCATAATAGTTAGGATTTTAGAAAGAGTCCTAGTTTTATATAAAGTGAATGAGTAAGTATATCTTAGTGGTTATCTTCCTCATTAGTACATGATGGTTTTGTTGATATACTCACATTGACATTTCTGTTTTTATTGAATGGTTAGATCTAGCAGGCACCAAAGTGACAATAGGTTTGAAGGAAACTATGGTGGTTCTCTGATTAAGAGACTGGATGAAATGGGGGATTCAATGAGGAAACTCATGGTTGTTCTAAACCAAATATCAAGGATTCATGATCATCCACTTGAACCTTGCTATGTTCTGTAATGAATCATGTACGAGATGACCAATCGATGTATAAGTTCATGTAATAATTATAAAGGTAACCGTTAGGGTTTATATGATCCTTACTTTTGAGGTAATTATGGGTTATTATATGTGATGATGGAAAATGAAAGGCATGAGATAAACTTGAGGTTAAAATATTTTTTGATTTTTTTGAAGATTTTATCTCTTTTTGGGGAATTTTTTACTAATTATATAGTTTTGGAAAAAGGACAACATGCAGACCATGTGGCTACCCGTCACGCCAGACAAGGCTGCGGGAATCGAACCCACAACCAAAGTGCGATTGGTATTTATTTCCTACCACTGGACTACGTGAAGTCCCTGGTTAGTTTGACTAATTCATTTTAGTTAGATGATTATATTAATTAAGAGTAATATTATTTTGGGTTTTCTATGGAAATTTATTAACCTATCATGGAGGATATGTGATTAGGTTAATTACTTTTCAATACGAGACTTTAGGAGAAACTGATGTTGTTTGGAGAAAAATGTTACGATTTATCATGGAAGACTATGTGACTAAATCCTTCAAATATTTGGTTTTCAATCTTAGTTTTGTTTACGTTTAAGAATTTTATGGGAAAATTGTTTATAAAATGGTCCTCATTGAACTTTGGGTTTTGTTGGACAAATTTTGGAGATTTAGAATAGATTTCTTTTATAAAGGGTTATCCTTTTCTGGACTATCTGATATTGTACTAACCTTTTTGGTTTTGGTATTGTTTAGAGTCTAAAGACATGGGAAGTATATAGTTCTATTTTGTGGATTATGTGATTCTCTATAAATTGAATATGGTACTCTTAATGGGAACAAGTATTCCAAAATACTCGTCTTTTGGAGAAAATATGTGTTTGATTAAGGAATCTTGTAAAAGTTGAAAGTCTACATGACAAGTAATTATGTTTCATTATGATTTAGTTAAGCTCAAAAATAAATTCCTCAATAAAAAGTAACTTAAAACAAAAATGTTGTCTATTAACCTTACCTACTGGGGAATCGAATAACGTTTAACCCATCACAAGTTTGTGATTTTCTTATGGTTAACTTTCTCCTAAACATGTTTTCTATCACTCTCCATCTGAACATGACCATGTGTTTTCCCCTCCATGTCCATGTTTTTCTACATGGAATCCTAGTATGGGATAACTCGGGTGACCTCTGTACTTATCTTTCTTTATTTTAAAGTGATTGTTTTACGGACTCTTGTTCCGATGTGGGACTTTCAAGGTTGTTTCCAAGCTCAATTTTAATATTGTGAGGACGCAATTCCCAAAAGGGGGGAAGGATGTAACACCCAAGGTAAATTAAGAATATTACATTTTGATATTTATCCAAATTTTTGAATAAAATATTAATATTACTTTAAAGGGGATGATATGCTCTATGGTGTACCCAATACGCAACAATGAGTTTCTAGGGAATCTTACGTTGCACTCTAATAATAAAATAATATTAATTTAAATAGTAGTTAATGCATAGCCTTTGTAATGGCTGGAATGAATATAACTAACTAAAAAATGATTATATATGTTTGTCAAATATTTTTAATTTTTATAATAAATGATAGAGGATTAAAAATGCGAATGAATCTAATTTTTAAGCGTAAACATTCTAATATTCTTTAAAAGGTCGATTTACCACCGTTTGATGGAGAACCCCTTTTAAATCCTCTTTATTACAATCTTATGTGTTATATTTGACAAAACAAAATTCTTCTTTAGAATAGGGACATCAAAATTTACATTGTGTAAATTTTTGGTATTTTTTCGAAAAAGTTCAATTTTTAATGAATAGTGAAAATGTTGTATTTTAATTCAAAACCTATTTTTAATATAATTTATTTATATGATTAGATTATCTTTTGAATTGGTTTTAAAGTGAAATTAGAATATATTTTTACCATGTAATCTAATAGTGGTCGTTGGAATTAATTTCACATTGAAATCGGACTTAAACTAGTGTCAATCTTTTGATACTTTTTGTTTCATAAAAACACGCTATTTGTTTTGACAGCGGGAATTAATTATTAAATTAATTAATGAAACTTATATGTGTTGAATTTTGTAAAATAGACATCATTTTTTAATTCGGAATATCAAATATAGCTTATGGTGAAGTTTTGGTATTTTTCTGAAAAACATGAATTTTTGATGAATAGTGAAACCATTAAGCGGTACTTATAAAAACTGATCTTCCATTTAAATGAAATTTTACCACCTTTGTGTTTAGAATTTCAAAAATCCGACATACATGGTTGTCATTAAGAAGTAAAATGTGGTTCAATGGGATTAAAATAATTTTTTGGTGAATAGTAACTTATTGTGGTTTTAATCACGATTAGAGGTAATTAGTGTAGTTTAAGGTAAAAATAATGTTTTAATAATATTAGATGAGCTTTACACATGTCCTACACTCATTTAATGTGTCATGTACGACCAAGAAAATCCATGTGTCAACTTGGGGACCCCATGGATCCACTTTGGTTTGGAAATGTCATAAATAACTTTTTATTTAATGTTAAAGTAAAAATGACACAAACATGAGATGTTTTACTAAAACAATTATTACATGGGGTTATACAAGTCAGATGTTTGACTATAAATATTCATTATAAATCTAATAAGATTTACTAAATCATGATATTTTTTAAATAATTTTTAGAAATTAAATATATTAAATTATTTATGACATCATGATGAGGCAGTGATTACCTCATTAATAATGGATTTAAATAAAATGAAAAGATAATGTAAAATATATGACCTACACATGTACAAAACCTATTGTATGGGTATATTTCGAACCCTAATCACCTTATCCTATAATTATATCAATGTGGGACTTTTTAAATCCGAAACTCATTTTAAAATAAAGGAACATTTCTTTACCTTCCAAGAGTGCCCCTCCTCTCCTCTTATAAAAGGCCCCCACCTATACCTCCTTACCCACACTTCCAAAGCCATTGGCTCGGCCAAACCCTGACCATTTTGTATCTCCACATAAATATATAACTCATTGAAGCCTCACTTTGGGCAGAAGTCTTCTCAAGGAAGCCTTTGAGCTCAAACCAAAGGGAGTTACCCGATTTTAAGGTAATGTCTTAACTTGAGTGCTTTTGTTTTATTTTGCTTCTCCAACCCCATAAAATCTTTTTATTCATTGATTTTGTAACAAATACAGTATAGTTATTATACTAGGCTGGTTTTATAAGAATTATTCTAGCTACACTTACACACACCTTCGTCTAATGGTTAAAGAACATACTGTTTCTGTTGTTTGCGATTTTCTGCCTCACAAAACGATGATTGTTCAATATTATTTTAACACCTTTAAAGGTGGCCATTATGATGTAACTATATTTTATATATGATATATATGTTATTTATGTTTACTATATGCTTATGTATTTTATATTTAAACCATACCTTCATTCTTTTCATGTTGTGTAAATGCGATAATTTCATACGAGGAAGTGTGACTACCGCCCCCTCAAGTGATGTGACTCGTACATGCAATACATGGAATGTATAAAGATTGAAATTAATGAACATACGTGAAATATATTACATATATATTATAATTTAATTATTATATATATATATATATCATTTATTTTTAATTCCATTACTATGACAAAGAAAAAAATGAAAGTAGCATTCATGCGTACGTACGACCTACCGTCTCCATGAACAATGCTTTTCGTTTTTTATCTCCAAATGATATGGAATAGTATAAAATGAATATTTAATGGATATATATTATTTTTTAATTATTAATACTATTCTGAAAATTATTTACTTATAACTACATGGACAATCATTTTTCAAACAAGTTCATTTTTGACTCATGTACCAAACATTGGCAAAAACGTCTGATATGAACTAACATTATCAAACAATTATTATAACATTATAATATGTGATATGAACTGAATAATAATATTTAAAGGAGGTCCTTAGGAAATTATAAATTTACCAATGTTTATTATTTAGGAATATAATGAAACGAACAAGACAAGTCGGACTTGAGGTAAGGGATCCAACTCCTCTCTTTCTTTTTAAGTACACTCTTTTATGTCATTCCTTTAAGACACATCTTTTTGTGATTGGGATGTTATTTTATATTCCTCTTTCTATAAACTTTATGTTAATATGATTAGATACCCTATTTGATCTCATCTACCCAATTATGTATGTTTTAAGTGGCGCCGTTAGGCTGCTGAGTTTTCGTAAGGGATTTTTCATCTCACTTTTATTCACGTGAGATTTATGCTACATTTTCCACAATTTTCTTTGAGTGGTGTATGTAATGCCCATTATTTTACTCATTGTGTAATATATTTTCATTTATGATTATTTACATTAATTTTGTATTGTCCTTCTTTCACAGGGTGCATGTCTCAAAAGATACCCATGTCGGTAAGGGAACCTTTCACCCTCATCTTTTTAAAAGACATCTTTTATTCTGTCTTTTAATTCGCATACTATTATGTTGGGATATGTTCTTATATATCCTTATTGATTAAAATTTAATTTCCATGTGATTAGATACCCTTTTATCTATCATCAACTCATTTTCTGAATTTTGAAGTGACGCCGTTAGGCTGTCGAATTTTACCAAGGGAACTTTTTAACCCAATTTCGATTTCTTTGGGTTCAACATGTAGTTATTGAATATGTAATCCTTTTAATATGTGTGAATGAAATTTTATTGTTTTACACTTAATATCCACTTATATTGGGTGTATTTATATTTTTCACACATAATTTTGAGATTGATTTATCCTTAATTTAAGGATACCTTCTTTATAAGGGATTTCATCGCATTTTACATTTCTATTGAGACTTCATTGTTGCTATGCACCAATTCACTATTATATGGTGTATATACTTTCCTTTGGAATATTATATCATTAATCCATTTATTCTCATGATAAAATAATGTTCTGATTAAATTTTATTCCTCAATTATTGTATTAAAATGTCTCTAATTTTTCTAGAAACCCTTTAACCAAAATATCACATTAAATGTTTTAATGATTTTCTCTTATTAATATCCATGTTTTCAAAATGGTTATAAGAATTTATTTATATGGATATTAATGGTTTAAAATGTTAAAATCTTTAAGGTGGTATGGGACACTTTGATTCAAAAATATCTTTGTTAAATGTTTTAAAAGGATTGGAAAATGGTTTTTAGAATGGATTAATTATTTCAATATACTGAAATGTTATATTGTTTTTGCAATGTGGGAATGTTATCATTCCTTTATGATTATGTTATGTGCTATTATTATGTTATGGTTCTTGGGAATTATTATGAAGACAAGTTGTTCTGTGACAAACTAAGGGTGGGTGAGCCCGATATAGCTCTCCAATGCATTGGGTAACGTGAAGGAGTGAAACGTTAAGGTTTCTCCGAAGAGATTTAGGGAATATACTGTGGTGGATATTCGAAACGTAACCAAGAGGGTTACTCCCTACATAAGAATGTTATGAATTCCTCAAGTTACCTTTTATGTCTTATGATTTCTATGATTTATTCATGATTTGATGAGGTATTGTAACGCCCCAACCCCAGTTACCCAGAGTCAGTGCATTATTACATAACATTGGCATGATCACAAGAATGATCAAATCTCAAAATACCGATTGGTTTTGTAGCCTTGCAAACACTATATATATTCATAAGTCTTACATTACATCATAAAATGAAAAACTACAACAACAACATATTGTTTCCATAATCCACACTCATCTCCCCACATAATATCCCTGCAGGTCATTCATAATTTACATCTTCACTTCCTGGGAAAAATAAAACATAGAAAAGGGGTGAGCTCAAATGCCCAGTAAGGATAACAATATAGCGGAAACTTTCATATATAAGAATAAACATTTAAGGCAATGTATAACTAAAACAAAAGTCTTTCAAACTTGAACTTTCAACATGGTATGGCATACATAAAATGAAATAATGCCATTTACTTATTCACATGGATATTCTACTAATTGAATAATCACATGCAAAATCAATAACCACTTTCATAATGTTGGAATGCATAATGCCAGACTATCATAACCACATAGCCAAGGCCTCGTGCCAAGACTTCAAATAAGATTTTTCCAAGGCCTTGTTCCAAGACAGTAGTTTGTCTCATGAGACCTACCGATGCCTCGAGGAGCTATAGCGGGCTCCACCAGTCATATATTATGTCAAATGCATTCCCGTATGAAAAAGGTTTAAACATAACATAAACATTCGTATTAAAACTAGCATACGAAATGTCAATAATTTCACCATAAACCATGAATGGTATAATAATAGGACATCCATAGTCAAACATATCACAAAACCTTTAATACAACATATAAGTTTTGTATCATAATAAATAAACTTCACATAAGCATAAAATCCAACAAAGGATGTTGACATAGATGAAATCAAAACTCTTTTTAGAGAAATATCTCTTTTATTTTAAAATCATTTAAGATCCATATAAAATAAAAAATTTTCATTGAAAATATTCTTATAATCTTTTAAGGGAAGCTTTGATGATTTTATAACGGCAGAAAATAGCCACACCCGCCGTATAAGTTAAAAAAACATTCTTACCTTAATTTTGTCGAAAAGGTTAAAAAGAACCTTGTTTGGAAAATGACGGAAAGATTCCTTTATAAACCACTTATAAAAAGTCAAACAAGGGTATAAATGACTTTAACACATATTCTTGTGAATATTAAAAATGTTTTCAAATTCATTTTTAAGAAACATGGATGTGGATGATAAAGAGATCCTAGTAGATTTTTACGTATGAACAACCTCGAATAATGAACAGATTGTGAAATAACCCTTACCTTGTACTTTTCCTTTGTTGGGGTAGGTTAACCTCCTGTATAATGGTGAAATAATTGTTATTAAATTATACAAGAATCATATATATTAATATGATATCTTATATGATCTTTTATCATTCATTTGTTAATGATAACTTTGAATTATTGTTGTTTCGGGTGTTAACTTACTCATTTTCTTTTATATGTTTTGTTACATAATCCATATTTTTCATGAATAGGTTTTATATTTTTCATATACATAATGATATAAAGTACTTAAACATCATTTTTAAATCATCAAATGATAATTATACTTGAATGGATACGATGGAGAATGAATCTCATCGCGTTCGTGGAGACGGTAGTCCGCACGTACGCACGAGCGACAATATCATTCTTTTGATATTAAAATAATATATAAATTGATGGTATATCATATATACAGAATCATTAACATGTTATATTTATTATTTACATGAGTTACACATCATTATTATACCCATCTAAATAATAATATATTGAATAACAATTACACCACGACGTGGAGACTGTAAGCCGTACGTACGCACGTACGGTGACATGTTATTCAAAGGGAGGATAGAATACTGAATATGGTTGTACCATATTTATAATAACATCACAGTATATATATGATACTGGAGTTATTATTTTAGAATGGTAACAACAAAGGAAGAAGAAGTGGAAGAAGAAAGGAACTTGGAAAAGGGTGGTGAAATCATTACCTCTTCTTCGGTTTCTTCCTTTTGATTTGATCAAAAGGGCTCCATATGTTGGATTTCTGATCAAACTAAGGCCTATAGGTTGTAGTGAGGGATGTTGGGAGATTATTTTGTCAGAGTTTGTCCAAACCAAAAGTCTTTGAAGGTGTGAAGAAATGAGAAGGAGGAGTTCCCTTTTATAAGAGGGGTGAGGGGCACCTTTGGAAAAGCTAGAAATATTAATTTATAATAAATTCATATTCGGTTTTTAATAGCTCCAAAGTTTATTATTTAAATGTTAAGGTGGGTATGGGTCGAAAACAACTCAAACAATAGATTTTATATAGGTTTGGGTACTTATATTAACCTTATCTTTATGTATTAACTCTAAGTTAATTAGTTTCACTTTTACAATGTCTCTTTGTATTTTTTATATAATATGGTTAATAAACTAACTATATACATCCAAGAGACCCCCAAAGTGGTCCATTAATGAAGATCCTATCATTATATAAGTCTCTTGGCCGAACCTTATATTTTTATGAATTTAATATAAATTAATAATATATTATTTGTTTTAAGAACTCTTTTATGTCAATTTTGACACTATTCAATAGTTGATTTTTTTGAAACTCATAAAAGATTGATTACTTCGAAAAAAGTCAATTAAATCAGTACTAATATATCATATTATCCTATAAAATTTGTTTAATTCATTAAAAAGTTCATATTATATTTATTTGGGTATTTATAATATCAATTATTTTAATTGTTCACTATTATAGTAATTACTTCATCATCATTGTGTCATAAATAAATTAAATTATGTAATGTATAAAAATTATAAATAAAATATAATTATGTAGGAAATATTTGTATCTTTCTAATTAATATTTATAATCTAAAATCCATCATATATAACCCTATTTAAAAATTGTTTTTCTAAAAGATATATGCTTGTGTCATTTTTGTATTCATTTTAACTTAATTAAAATAAAGTGTCCCTATCACTTACAAGTGGCAGCATGGGGTCCCAAAATCGACCCAAAGAAGCCTATGGTCGAATATTTATCAACCAATAAGGCTAGGACACGTTTTAGGGTAATTTAGTATTATTATAATATTAATTTTTAACCCTTATTAACCGGATTTACCCTTAACCATGGTAAATAAAATATTTACCGCAGTAATTATTCAAAATGTCTAAAAATAAAAGTTAACTATTTACACAATTTGAAAATCCTGATTCCAAATATGGAATCCATTCTTCTAAATTCAATACACAGAAGTGTCAGAAATTAATTTAAAATTAATTCTCATTGTTAAAACAAAAAGCGTGTTTTTAAGAGATAATTACTATCAAAAGATTGACACTTGTTTATGTCTGGTTTAAATGTGAAATTATGTCAAATGACCCACATTGTATTACATAGTAAAAATATATTGTAAATATATTTTATAACCACTCAAATTCATAATTTATCACTATTAATTATTTTGATTAAAAAAGATGTTTTTAATTAAAATTTAGTAATTTTCACTATTCATCAAAATATGAAAGTTATCCAAAAAGTACCAAAATTCCTCCTAAGGATAAATTCGATATTCCGAATCCAAAAATGAAGTCCATTTTGAAATATAAAATATATATAATTTCAAAAAGTAGGTATTACTATTCATAACGTCTAGTTTGATTGGTTATGGTGTGTTAGAACATGGTGTTGCATACAACACACGCTATCACATTATTCAAAGAGAAGCGTACCGTAGAAGCTTGGGGTGTTACATTCTCCCCTACTTCAAATAATTTCATCCTAAAAATTTCCAGAATACTTATCACATGAAAAGACTCGGGTGGTTCTTCATCATATGTTTCTCGGGTTCCCACGTTGCCTATTCCATCTTATGGTTTCTCCACAAAACATATACCAGACGCGTTGTCCGGTTTTTCAGCACATGTTCTCTTGTATCAAGAATCCTGATGGGCTCTTCGCAATAAGACAGGTTGGGTTCCAATTCTAATTCTTCATAGGTGAGTACATGCATTGGGTCAGGCATGTATTTCCTCAACAGAGATACGTGGAACATATCGTGAACTTTGGAGAGACTTGGCGGCATTGCCAATCGGTAAGCTACAACATTAATTCATTCTAAAATTTCGAATGGTCCGATGTACCTGGGACTCAATTTACCTTTCTTACAAAAACATATGACCCCCTTCCATGGAGATACCTTTAGGAAAACATGATCACCGACTTGAAATTCCAAATCCTTCCTTCGATTATTGGGATAGCTATTCTGCCTACATTGAGCTGATTTGATGTGATTTTGGATTACCTTCACCTTTTCCATCGTTTCCTCCACCAGTTCTGGACCTACAAGTTTTCTTTCACCAACGACATCCCAACAGGTTGGTGTACGAAATCTCCTTCCGTATAACGCTTCATATGGTGCCATCTGAATACTCGAATGGAAGATATTGTTATAGGAAAATTCTACCAGAGGTAAATATTGATCCAACATACCCTGAAAGTCAAGTGAGCAAGATATCAACATATCTTCTAAGGTCTGAATAGTCTGTTCTGATTGTCCGCCTATTTGAGGATGGTAAGCAGTGCTCAAATGAAGTTCAGTATCCAGTGATTTCTAAAGACTTTTCCAGAATCTTGAAGTAAAACGGGGATCACGATTAGAAACAATCGATAGGGGTACTCCATGAAGTCTCACAACTTCATTAATATATAGTCTTTCTAGACATTCCAGGGGTAGATCTTTTCTTATAGAAAGAAAATGTGCTGACATGGTAAGACGATCAACAATAACCCATATTGCATCGTTCCTTCTAGGAGTCTTTGGTAGGCCCATGACAAAGTCCATCATAATATTGTCCCATTTCCACTCCGGTATGGGAAGAGGTTGCATGACTCCTACAGGCTATTGCCTTCCAGCTTTAACTTGCTGACAAACCATACATCTTGACACAAAATCAGAAATCTCCCTCTTCATGTTGTCCCACCAAAAATGTTCCTTCAAATCTCTATACATTTTGGTGCTCCCAGGGTGTATAGAGAAATTGGAACTGTGAGCATCATCCAACAATTCCCTTTTTAGATCAGGTAAATCGGGATCACAAAGTCTCTTCCCGAATTTCAAAATTCCATCTTCATACACAATGTCTCTCAATCTCCCATCATTCACAACTTTAATCTTCTTTTGGAATTCTTCATCATCGGTCTGAGAACTCTTAATCCTTTCTAGTAAAGATGGTTTGGCAACCATTTGAAAAAGAATTGATGTTTCACCTTCCATGGTTATTCCCATGTCCATCTTCACTAGATCAATGAAAATTGGATCCCTATCAATTCTCATATTGTTCAAAACTCCATGGTCTTTTCTACTCAAAGCATCTTCCACCTTGTTTGCTTTCCCCGAGTGGTAGTGTATCGTACAATCATAATCCTTGAGTAATTAATGCCATCTCCTTTTCCTCATGTTGAGTTCTTTTTGTGAAAATATATTCTTCAAACTCTTGTGATCAGTATAAATCTCACATTTTTCACCATAGAGGTAGTGCCTCCATATCTTCAAAGCAATGATCACAGCTGCTAACACGAGATCATGAGTAGGATAGTTTTGTTCATGAATTTTCAACTGTCGTGATGCATAGGAAATAACTCTATCATTCTACATAAGGACACAACCAAGTCCTTTCTTTGATGCATCACTATAAATAATGAACCCGTCATTCTCCGATGGCAGAGCCAATATAAGAACATTGACTAATCTTCTCTTCAGTTCATCGAAACATTCTTCACACTCTTTTGTCCAAAAAATTTAACCCCTTTACGTGTGAGTTTCGTTAATGGGTTAGCCAATCGGGCAAAATTCAGGACGAAACGTCGATAATAACCTGCCAAACCAATAAAACTACGTACCTCAATTATACTCATAGGTGCTGGCCATTCTTGGATTTCCTTGGTCTTAGAAGGATCAATATAGATTCCATCTTTAGAGACAATATGGCCAAGAAAAGAAATCTCCTGAAGCCAGAATTCACACTTGCTAAACTTTCCATATAATTCATGCCTCCTCAGAGTCTTCAAGATAAAGCGCAAGTGATTTTCATGATCTTCGTAGGTTTTGGAGTATACTAAGATATCATCAATAAATACCACAACAAATTCATCGAGATACTCCTTTAAAACTCTATTCATCAGATCCATGAAT
Source organism: Viscum album (assembly GCA_963277665.1). Taxonomy (NCBI): domain Eukaryota; kingdom Viridiplantae; phylum Streptophyta; class Magnoliopsida; order Santalales; family Viscaceae; genus Viscum; species Viscum album. Next base: position 79,965,749 of record OY728165.1, on the reverse strand, counting down.
ACATAGGGTGCATTAGTCAATCCAAAAGGCATTACAGTAAACTCGTAATGCCCGTACCTAGTTCGAAACGTTGTCTTCGGAATGTCTTCCTTCATTACACGCAACTGAGGGTATCCAGATCGAAGGTCAATCTTTGAAAATTATTGAGCTCCATGTAGTTGGTCAAATAAATCATCAATACGAGGTAGGGGATACCTGTTCTTTATCGTTATAGCATTGATCTCCCTGTAGTCGACACATAACCTCATAGATCCATCTTTCTTTTTAACAAAAAGAACAAGGTCTCCCCATGGGAAACACTAGGGTTAATAAATCCTTTATTACTCAATTCTTCTAGTTGTTTCTTTAGTTAAACTAATTCTACAGTGGCCATTCTATAAGGGGTCATCGATATAGGCCTTGATCCAGGAATTAAATCAATTGAAAACTCAACTTCTTGTTCTGGAGGATGTCCAGGTAAATCTTCAGGAAATACATCTAAAAATTCTTTCACAACAGGTACATCCTCTATTTGAACATTCCTTTCCTCACCCACAGTAATTTCATTCTCTTCCTCCCCAATAATTGAATTAAGTTGAGCTACCGGGGGTGGATCTAAATAAGAATTAGGTGGTGACGATTCTGCTCTAAAGATAAGGTGTTCCTTATCATTATCATCAAGAATCGTAACCTCTTTCTTCTTACAATAAATCTTCGCATCATAGTCCGAAAGCCAGTCCATACCAAGGATTATATCAAACTCAATCATACCTATGACGATGAGATCAGCAGATAACGAACATTTATGTGCTCTAATGGGGACTGATTCACAAAACTTTGTTGCAAATGATACTTCCCTTAGGAGTTTTAACTGACAACTCCCTTGTTAAATCAAATTGGAAATACCTAATTTTCGTAGCAAACTGGGAAGATATAAAACAATGCGATGATCCAGAATCAGATAATGCATTTCCTAAACTTGAGGAAACCATCAAATTACCTGCCACCATGTCTTTCGGAGCTTCTACCTCAGCAGTAGTGATAGCATAAGCTTGGCCTTGATCCCTTGGCCTTTTCTGAGGTATGTTCTCATGACGCTTAGGACATTCATTTGCATAATTCCCCATCTCCCTGCAATTGTAGCACTGAACATTGGTAACTTCCTTCTTCCCCTTACAATCACGAGCTTGGTGGCCTTTTTCACCACACTTGTAACAGACTCCCATTCCCTTCAAGCAACTACTCGGATGTTTTTTCCCGCATTTACCAAAAGATGGATATTCAACCTTTCCCTTCTTCCCCTTATTTCCATTCCCAGAATGATCAGCAGGTCTCTTCTTCTCTTGCTTTTCTTTAAAGTCATAAGACATAGAGAATTTTTTTTCGGTCTTGATAGCACATGAGACAATGTCTTCGTACGATGAAAAGGATTGTGAGACTAATGCTCGACGGAGAAATGGTTTTAACCAATCAATCTTACTTCTTGGGTTACGTATATAATCTCCAGCATACCTTGCTAACCATGTAAAGTTAGCCTCATACTTTGCGACATTATCATCCTCCTTCTGTCTCAGACTCAGAAATTGCCTTTCCATATCTGCTCGATAGTCGCGAGGAATGTATTTTCTAAAAATAGATATTTGAACTCCCTCAATTCCATAATTGATACTTCATCATGTCCCTTCATGTTTTGAATCAATGACCACCATTGATCAGCATCTCCAGTGAGGTGGTAAACTGCCATGATAACTTTGTCCCTTTCACTGCTCCCCAAAGCCTGAAATATTTTCTCTAGGGAATTTATCCATTTCTCAGCTACTAAGGGATTTGTACTCCCATTGAACATTGGTGGTTTTTGCCTCATGAATTGTTCTAACATTGATCCTCCACGCTGTGGATCAGGAGACTCCATACGAGTAAGGTTATTATTCATAACCTAAGTGTGTTGTCCAAGTATGGTGATTAGCTGATCGGCACCAGTTGCATCACCAGCTCCACTATAATTATCTTGAGCAGGAGGGCAATCCCTACATGGAGTGCGTGCATTGATACGGTTTCCATTTCTTCCACTAGGTTCCATTTCTAAACAATGGAATAAACTAGATCAGTTTATGAATTAAAATACATAATCCCATACTTATAGAACACTTAACATAAATTGAACTATTTGTGGATATAATCCATAATCATAAAAATGTTTTCTATGAGGAAGTATATACTCATAAACCCTACATAATGATTTGTAAAAAAAATGCGAGTTATCCTAAGCATATCCCCCGGGAGTGCCGTAACCAAGAGTGCAGCAACGCCCGTTGTCGTGCACCAGTTCCCATTCGAGTCTAGCTCAAAGAGGTGTATTTGGGTTTTACCCCTAGGTACATCTGTTCCAGAGCCGCCTCTACCTGCTCATATCCACACAGGGATGTATTTCTCGGAAAACTCACAAAATATCTACAATACCAAAATTCTAGGAAGTTCTTTTATACTAATCCTCAAAGTTCATCTTAGGTCAATGTGCTCTAATCAGAGTATATCTAAATCTAGCTTCCAAGGTTTGTACTAAACCTCCCTCTGATACCAACTGTAATGCCCCGACCCTAGTTACCCAGAGTCAGTGCATTATTACATAACATTGGAATGATCACAAGAAAGATCAAATCTCGAAAGACCGATTGGTTTAGTATCCATGGAAACACTAGATATATTCATAAGTCTTAGATTACATCATAAAATGAAAAACTACTACAACAACAAATTGTTTCCATAATCCACACTAATATCCCCACATAATATCCCTGCATGTCATTCATAATTTACTTCTTCACTTCATGGGAAAAATAAAACATAGAAAAGGGGTGAGCTCAAATGCCCAGTAAGGATAACAATATAGAGGAAACATTCATAAATAAGAATAAACATTTAAGTCAATGTATAACTAAAACAAAAGTCTTTCAAACTTTAACTTTCAACATGGTATGGCATAAATAAAATTAAATAATTCCATTTACTTATTCACATGGATATTCTACTAATTGAATAATCACATGAAAAATCAATAACCACTTTCATAATGTTCGAATGCATAATGCCAGACTATCATAACCACATAGCCAAGGCCTCGTTCCAATACTGCAAATAAGATTTTACCAAGGCCTTGTGCCAATACACTAGTTTTTCTCATTTGACCTACCGATGCATCGAGGAGCTATAGCGGGCTCCACTCGTCACATATTAAGTCCAATGCATTCCTATATGAAAAGGTTTAAACATAACATAACCATTCGTATTAAAACTAGCATACAATATGTCAATACTTTCACCATAAACCATGAATGGTATAAAATAGCACATCGATAGTCAAACATATCCCAAAACCTTTAATACAACATAGAAGTTTTGTATCATAATAAATAAACTTCACATAAGCGTAAAATCCAACAAAGGACGTTGACATAGATGAAATCAAAACTCTTTTTAGAGAAATATCTCTTTTATTTTGAAATCATTTAAGATCCATATAAAATAAAAAATTTTCTTTGAAAATATTATTATAAGCTTGTAAGGGAAGCTTTGACGATTTTATAACGGCGGAAAATAGCTGCACCCGCCGTATAAGTTAATAAAAAACATTCTTACCTTAATTTTGTCAAAAAGGTTAAAAAGCACCTTGTTTGGAAAATGACGGAATGATTCCTTTATAAACCACTTATAAAAAGTCAAACAAGGGTATAAATGACTTTAACCCATATTATTGTGAGTAGTAAAAATGTTTTGAAATTCATTTTTAAGAAACATGGATGTGGATGATAAAGAGATCCCAGTAGATTATTACGTATAAACAACCTCGGATAATGAAGAGATTGTGAAATAACCCTTATCTTGTACTTTTCCTTGGTTGGGGTAGGTTAACCTCCTGTATAATGGTGAAATAATTGTTATTAAACTATACAAGAATCATATATATTAATATGATATCATATATGATCTTTTAACATTGATTTGTTAATGATATCTTTGAATTATCGTTGTTTCGGGTGTTAACTTACTCGTTTTCTTTTATATGTTTTGTTACATAATCCATGGTTGTCATGGATAGGTTGTATATTATTCATATAAAGAATGATATAAAGTCCTTAAACATAATTTTTAAATCATAAAATGATAATTATACTTGAATGGATACGATGGAGAATGATTCTCATCGCGTTCATGGAGATGGTAGTCCGTACGTACGCACGAGTGACAATATCATTTTTTTGATGTTAAAATAATATATAAATGGATGTTATATCATATATACAGAATCATTAACATGTTATATTTATTATTTACATGTGTTACACATCATTATTATACCCATCCAAATAATAATATATTGAATAACAATTACACCACGACGTGGAGACGGTAAGTCGTACGTACGCATGTATGGTGACATGTTATTCAAAGGGTGGATAGAATACTGAATATGGTTGTACCATATTTATAATAACATCACAGTATATATATGATACTAGAGTTATTATTTTATAATGGTAACAACAAAGGAAGAAGAAGTGTAAGAAGAAAGGAACTTGGAAAAGGGTGGTGAAATCATTACCTCTTCTACGGTTTCGTCCTTTTGATTTGATCAAAAGGGCTCCATAGGTTGTCTTTATGATCAAACTAAGGCCTCTAGGTTGTAGTGAGGGAAGTTGAGAGAGTATTTGGGCAGAGTTTGGCCGAACCAAATGGCTTTGAAGGTGTGAATAAATGAGAAGGAGGAGTGCCCTTTTATAAGAGGGTTGTGGGGTACCTTTGGAAAATCTAGAAATATTAATTTATAATAAATTCATATTCGGTTACTAATGGCTTAAAAGTTTATTATTTAAATTTCAAGGTGGGGATGGGTCGAAAACAACTCAACCAATAGAATTTAGACAGGTTTGGGTACTTATATTAACCATATCTTGTAGTATTAACTCTAAGTTAATTAGTTTCACTTTTACAATGTCTCTTTGTATTTTTATATAATATGGTTAATAAAATTACTATATACATTCAAGAGACCCCCAAGTGGTCCATTAATGAAGAACCTATCATGATATAAGACTCTTGGCCGAAATTTAGATTTTTAGGAATTTAATATCAATTAATAATATAATATTTGTTTTAAGAACTCTTTTATGTCAATTTTGACACTATTCAATAGTTGATTTTTGTTAAACTCATAACAGATTCATTACTTAGAAAAAAGTCAATTAAATAAATACTAATATATAATTTTATCCTAGAAAATTATTTTAATTCATTAAAAGGATTAAATTATATTTATTTGGGTATTTATAATATCAATTATTTTAACTTTTTACTATTATAGTAATTACTTCATCATCATTGTGTCATAAATAAATTAAATTATGTAATGTCTAAAAATTATAAAACAAATATAGTTATGTAGGAAATTGTATTATCTTTATAATGAATATTTATAATCTAAATTCCTACATATATAACCCTATTTAAGAATTGTTTTTCTAAAATATATATGCTTGTGTAATTTTTGTATTCATTTTAACTTAATTAAAATAAAGTGTCCTTATCACCTACAAGTGGAACCATGGGGTCCCAAAATAGACCCAAAGATGCCTATGGTCGAATATTTATCAACTAATAAGGCTAGGACACGTTTTAGGGTAATTTAGTATTATTATGATATTATTTTTTAACCCTTATTAACCGGATTTACCCTTAACCATGGTAAATAAAATATTTACCGCAGTAATTATTCAACATGTCTAAAAATAAAAGTTACCTATTTACACAATTTGAACATCCTGATTCCAAATATGGAATTCATTCTTCTAAATTCAAAACACAGAAGTGGCAGAAATTTATTAAAAATTAATTCCCGTTGTTAAAACAAAAAACGTGTTTTTAAGAGATAATTACTATCAAAAGATTGACATTTGTTTATGTCTGGTTTAAATGTGAAATTATGTCAAATGACCCACATTGTATTACATAGTAAAAATATATTATAAATATAATTTAAAACTACTCATATTCATAATTTATCACTATTAATTATTTTGATTAAAAAAGTTGTTTTTAATTAAAATTTTGTAATTTTCACTATTCATTAAAATATGAAAGTTATCCGAAAAGTACCAAAATTTCCCCTTAGGCTAAATTAGATATTCCTAATCCAAAAATGAAGTCCATTTTGAAATATAAAATATATATAATTTCAAAAAGTAGGTATTACTATTCATAACAGCTAGTTTGATTGGTTATAGTGTGTTAGAACTCGGTGTTGCGTACAACACACGCTATCACATTATTCAAAGAGAAGCATACCATATAATCTTGGGGTGTTACAGGTATGTTTATGTGCCTATGTTTTATGGGTAACAAATGATTTCATTCTTATGAATATATGGACTCATGTATCCTTTCCACATTTTTATATCCCTTATTGAGCTTCTTATGCTCATCCCAAGTTTGTTTTTTGAAATGTTTTTCACAGGTCAAGGGAATGGTACATGATATGATGATAGTGTCAATGAAGTGTCAAGAAAGAATCCATGTTTTATTTTTAATATGTTTCCGTTGATGGGAAAAAATGAAAACTATCATTTAGGCAACCACTTTGTTTAAATGTGGAATGTAATGCATGTTTTATGATCTAATTCTCTTAAACTCTAAACCTAAAAATATCCTCAATTTGAATTATTCATTTAATTCAAGATTAATTAAAGTTTAAGGCTAGGGCCTTATAGTTTGTATCAGAGGTCGGTTTAGATAACTTTAGAGGTTAGTGTATTGTCTATGCATAAGTGACATTACCATAATGGTTAGGATTTCAGAAAGATTCCTAGTTTTATATAAAGTGAATGAGTAAGTATATCTTAGTGGTTATCTTCCTCATTAGTACATGATAGTTTTGTTGATATACACACACTGACATTTTTGTTTTTATTGAATGGATAGATCTAGCAGGCACCAAAGTGGCAATAGGTTTGAAGGAAACTGTGGTGGTTCTCTGATTAAGAGACTGGATGAAATGGGGGATTCAATGAGGAAATTTGTGGTTGTTCTAAACCAACTATCAAGGATTCATGATAATCCACTTGAACCTTTCTATGTTCTGTAATGCATCATGTACGAGATGACCAATCGATGTGGAAGATTGGGTAATAATTGTAATGGTTACCACTAGGGTTTATATGATCCTTACTTTTGAGGTAATTATGGGTTGTTATATGTTATGATGGAAAATGAAAGGCATGAGATAAACCTGAGGTAAAAATATTTTATGATTTTTTTGAAGATTTATCTAATTTTGGGGAATGTTTTACAAATTATATAGTTTTGGAAAAAGGAAAACATGCAGACCGTGTGACAACCCGTCATGCCAGACAAAGCTGCGAGAATCAAACCCACAACCAAAGTGCGACTGGTATTTATTTCCTACCACTGTATTACATGAAGTCCCTGGTTAGTTTGGCTAATTATTTTTAGTTAGAGGATTTTATGAATTAAGAGTAAGCTTATTTTGGGTTATCTATGGAAATTTATTAACCTATCATGGAGGATATGTGATTAGATTAATTACTTTTCAATACCAGACTTTAGGAGAAACTGATGTTGTTTGGAGATAAATGTTACGATTTAACATGGAAGACTATGTGACTAAATCCTTCAAATATTTGGGTTTCAATCTTAGTTTGGTTTTCTTTGAAGAATTTTATGGACAAATTTTATGTCGAATGGTCCTCGTTGAACTTTGGGTTTTGTTGGACAAATTTTGGAGATTACGAATATATATTTTTTTATAAAGGGTTATCCTTTTCTGGATTATATGATCTTGTACTAACCTTTATGGTTTTGGTTTTGGTTAGATTCTAAAGACATGGGAATTATATAGTTCTCTTTTGTGGATTAGGTGATTCTCTATAAATTGAATATTGTACTCTTAATGCAAACAAGTCTTCCTAAATACTCGTCTTTTGGAGAAAATATGTGTTTGAATATGGAATATAGTAAAATTTGAAAGTCTACATGACAAGTAAGTATGTTTCATTATGATTTAGTTAAGCTCAAAAATAAATTCTGCAATAAAAAGTAACTTAAAACTAAAATGTTGTCTATTAACTTTTCCTACCGGGGAATCGAATACCGTTTATCCCATCACAAGTTTGTGATTTTTTTGTGGTTAACTTTCTCCTAAACATGCTTCCTATCAATCTCCATCTGAACATGACCCTATGTTTTCTCCTCCATGTCCATGTTTTCTTACATGTAATCCTAGTATGGGATAACTAGGGTGACCTCTGTACTTATATTTATTTATTTTAATGTGATTGTTTAACGGACTCTTGTTCCGATGTGGGACTTCCAAGGATGTTTCCAAGCTCAATTTTAAAATAGTGAGGACACAATTCCAAAAAGGGGGGAAGGATGTAACACCCCAGGTAAATAAAGAATATGACATTTTTATATTTATCCATATTTGTGAATAAACTAATAATATTACTTTAAAGGAGATGCTATTCTCGATGGCGTACCCAATACGCATCAACAGGTTTCCTGGGAATCTTACATTGCACTCTAATAATAAAATAATATTATTTTAAATAGTAGTTAATGCCTAGCCATTGTAATGGATGAAATGAATAGAACTAACTAAAAATTGATTATATATGTTTGTCAAATATTTTTACTTTTTCTAATAAATGTTAGAGGATTTAAAATGCGAATGAATGCAATTTTTAAGCGTAAACATTCTAATATTCTTTAAAAAGTCGATTAACCGCCTTTTGATGGCGAACCACTTTTAAATCCACTTTTTTACAATCATATGTGTTATATTTGACAAAATAAAATTCTTCTTTATAATCGGGACATCAAAATTTACTTTGTGTAAATTTTTTGTATTTTTACGAAAAAGTTCAATTTTTAATGAATAGTGAAAAATGTTTTATTTTAATTCAAAACCTATATTTAATCTAATTTATTTATATTATTATAATATCTTATGAATTGGTTTTAAAGTAAAATTAGAATATATTTTTACCATGTAATCCAATAGTGGTCGTTGAAATTAATTTCACTTTGAAATCGGACTTAAACTAGTGTCAATCTTTTGATACTTTTTGTTTCATAAAAACACGCTATTTGTTTTGACAGCGGGAATTAATTATTAAATTAATTAATGAAACTTAAATGTTTTGAATTTGTTAAAATAGAAGTCATTTTTTAATTTATAATATCAAATATTTCTTAGGGTGATGTTTTGGTATTTTTCTGAAAAACTTCAATTTTTGATGAATAGTGAAACCACTAAGTGGTACATATAAAAACTGATTTTCCATTTAAATGAAAATTTATTACCTATGTGTTTTAAATTTCCAAAATATGACATACATGGTTGTCATTAAGATGTAAAATGTTGTTCAATGGGATTAAAAAATTTTTTTGGTGAATAGTAACTTATTATCTTTTCCATCGCGATTAGAGGTAATTAGTGTATTTAAGGTAAAAATAATATTTTCATAATATCAGATGAGATTGAAACATGTCCTACACTCATTGGATGTGTCATTGCCGACCAAAAAAATCCATGGGTCAACTTGGGGACCCCATGGAGCCACTTTGGTTTGGAAATGTAATAAATAACTTTTTATTTAATGTTAAAGTAAAAATGACACAAACATGAAATGTTTTACTCAAACAATTTTTACATGGGGTTATACAAGTAAGATATTTTACTATAAATATTCATTAGAAATATAATAAGATTTAATACATAATAATATTTTTTATATTATTTTTAGACATTAAATATATTAAATTGTTTATGACATCATGATGATGCAGCAATTACCTCATTAATAAAGGATTTAAATAAAATGATATGATAATGTAAAATATATGACCTAAAAATTTCCAAAACCTATTTTATGGGTATAGTTCGAACCCTTATAACCTTATACTCTAATTATATCAATGTGGGACCTTTTAAATCCGAGACTCATTTTAAAATAAAGGAACATTTATTTACATTCCATGAGTGCCCCTCCTCTCCTATTATAAAAGGCCCACACCTCTACCTCCTTACCCACACTTCCAAAGCCTTTGGATCGGCCAAACCCTGACCATTTTGTATCTCCCCATCCCTATATAACTCCTTGAAGCCTCACTTGGGGCATAAGTCTTCCCATGGAAGCCTTTGAGCTCAAACCAAAGGGAGTTACCCGATTTTAAGGTAATGTCTTCACTTGACTGCTTTTGTTTTATTTTTCTTCTCCAACCCCCTAAAATCTATTTATTCATTTATTTTATAACAAATACAGTAAATTAAATATACTAGGATGTTTTTATAAGAAGTATTCTATCTAAACTTACACACACCTTCGTCTAATGGTTAACCAACATTCTGTTTCGGTTGTTTGCGATTTTCTGCCTCACGAAACGTTGATTGTTCAATATTATTTTAACACCGTTAAAGGTGGCCATTATGATGTTACTGTATTTTACATATGATATATATGTTATTTATGTTTACTATATTCTTCTTTATTTTATATTTAAACCATACCTTTATTCTTTTCATGTTGATTAAATGCGATAATTTCATACGAGGATGTGTGGACTACCGCCCCCTCAAGTGATGTGACTCGTACATGCAATACATGGAATGTATAAAGAATGAAATTAATGAACATATGTGACCTATATAACATATATATTATACTGGAATTATAATATATATATATATATATCAATTATTTTTAATTCCATTAATATGACAAAGAAAAAAATGAAAGTTGCGTTCATGCGTACGTACGGCCTACTGTCTCCAAGAACGGTGCTTTTTGTTTTTTTATCTCCAAATGATATGGAATAGTACAAAATGAATATTTACTGGATATATATGATTTTTAAATCATTAATACTATTCTAAAAATTATTTACTTATAACTACATGGACAATCATTTTTCAAACAAGTTCATTTTTGACTCATGTAACAAACATCGGCAAAAACGTGTGATATGAACTAACATTATTAAAAAATTATTATAACATTATAATATGTGATATGAACTGAATAATAATCTTTAAAGGAGGTACTTAGGAAATTATAAATTGACCAAAGTTTATTATTCAGGAATATAAAGAAACGAACAATACCAGTCGGACTTGAGGTAAGGGATCCTACTCCTCTCTTTTTTTTAGTACACTCTTTTATGTCATTCCTTTAAGCCTCATCTTTCTTGTGATTGGGATGGTATTTTATATTCATCTTTCTATAAAATTTATTTTAATATTATGAGATACCCTATTTGATCTCATCAATCCTATTTTGTAAGTTTTAAGTGGCGTCGTTAGGCTGCTGAGTGTTCGTAAGGGATTTTTCATCTCATTTTTATTCCCGGGAGATTTATGCTACATTTGCCACAATTTGCTTTGAGTGGTGTATGTACTTCCCATTATTTTACTCATTGTGTAATATAATTTCATTTATGAGTATTTACATCAATGTTGTATTGTCCTTCTTTCACGGGGTGCATGTCTTGAAAGATACCCATGTCGGTAAGGGAACCTTTCACCCTCCTCTTTTTAAAAGACTTATTTGTTATGTCTTTTAATTCACATACTATTATGTTGGGATATGTTATTCTATAACCTTATTAATTTAAATTTTATGTCCATGTGATGAGATACCCTGTTTATCTCTCATCAACTCATTTTCAGAATTTTGAAGTGACGTCGTTAGGCTGTCGAATTTTACCAAGGGAACTTTTTAACCCAATTTCGATTTCTTTGGGTTCAACATGTAGTTATTGAATATGTCATCCTTTTAATGTGTGTGAATTACCATTTATTGTTTTAAACATAATATCCACTTATTTTGGGTGTATTTATATTTGTCGCACATAATTTTGAGATTGATTTATCCTTAATTTAAGGATGCCTTCTTTATAAGGGATTTCATCGCATTTTACATTTCTATTGAGACTTCATTGTTGTTATGCACCAATTCACTCTTATATGGTGTATATACTTTCCTTTGGAATATTATATCATGAATAAATTTATTCTAATGATATTATAAAGTTATGATTAAATGTTATTCCTCAATTATTGAATTCAAGTGTCTCTAATTTTGGTAAAAACCCTTTAAACAAAATATCACTTTAAATTTAATAATGATTTGTTCTTATTAATATCCATGTTTTCAAAATGGTTTTAAGAATTTATTTATATGGATATTAATGTTTTAAAATGTTAAAAGATTCAAGGTGGTATGTGACACTTTGATTCAAAAATATCTTTATTAAATGTTTTAAATGGTTTGTAGAATGGATTCATTATTTCAATATATTAAAATGTTATATTGTTTTTTCAATGTGGGAATGTTATCATTCCTTTATGATTATATTATGTGATATTATTATGTTATGTTTCTTGGGCATTATTATGAAGACGGGTGGTTCCGTGATAAACTAAGGGTGGGTGACCCCGATATAGCTCTCCAATGCATTGGGTAACGTGAAGGAGTGAAACGTTAAGGTTTCTCCGAAGAGATTTAGGGAATATACTGTGGTGGGTATTCGAAACATAACCAAGAGGGTTACTCCCTACGTAAGAATGTTATGAATGACTCAAGTAACCTTTTATGCCTCAAGTCCCTATTTTTTATGGGAAACGTATGATTTCATTCATATGAATATATGAACTCATGTTTGCTTTCCATATTTTTATATCCCTTACTGTGCTTTTTATGCTCATCCCAAGTTTTTTTTAAATGTTTTTCTCATGTAAAGGGAATGGTACATGATATGATGATAGTGTCAATGATGTGTCAAGAAAGAATCCATGTTTTATTTTGAATATGTTTCCATTGATGGGAAAAAATGAAAACTATATTTTAGGTAACCACTTTTTTTAAATGTGGAATGTAACGCATGTTTTATGATCTAATTCTCTAAAACTCTAAACCTAAAAAGATAATCAATTTGAATTATTCATTTAATTCAAGATTAAGTAAGGTTTAAGTCTTGGTCCTTATAGCTGGTATCAGAGGTCGGTTTAGATAACTTTAAAGGTTAGGGTATTATCTAGCCATAAGTGACATTACCATAATGGTTAGGATTTCAGAAAGAGTCCTAGTTTTAGAAAAATTTAATGAGTAAGTATATATTAGTGGTTACCTTCCTCATTAGTACATGATGGTTTTGTTGATATACTCAAACTGACATTTCTGTTTTTACTGAATGGATAGATCTAGCAGGCACCAAATTGACCATAATTTTGAAGGAAACTGTTGTGGTTCTCTGATTAAGAGACTGGATGAAATGGGGGATTCAATGAGGAAACTTGTGGTTGTTCTAAACCAACTATCAAGGATTCATGATCACCCACATGAACCTTGTTATGTTCTGTAATGCATCATTTACGAGATGACCAATTGATTTGGAAGTTCAGGTAATAATTATAAAGGTAACCATTAAGGTTTATATGATCCTTACTTTTGAGGTAATTATGGTTTATTATATATTATGATGGAAAATGAAAGGCATGAGATAAACACGAGATTAAAATATTTTTTGATTTTTTATGAAGATTTTATCTCGTTTTGGGGAATGTTTTATGAATTATATAGTTTTGGAAAAAGGACAACACACAGACATTGTGACAACCCGTCACGCCAGACAAAGCTGCGGGAATCGAACCCACAACCAAAGTGCGACTGGTATTTATTTCTTTCCACTGTACTACATGAAGTCCCTGGTTAGTTTGACTAATTGTTTATAGTTAGATGATTTTATGAATTAAGAGTAATCTGATTTTTGGTTATCTATGGAAATTTATTAACCTATCATGGAGGATATGTGATTAGGTTAATTACTTTTCAATTCAAGACCTTAGGAGAAACTGATGTTGTTTAGAGATAAATGTTACGATTTAACCTGGAAGACTATGTGAATAAATCCTTAAAATATTTGGGTTTCAATCTTAGTTTGATTTAATTTGAAGAATTTTATGGACAAATTGTTTATCGAATGGTCCTCGTTGAACTTTGGGTTTTGTTGGAAAAATTTTGGAGATTAAGAATAGGTTTTTTTTATAAAGGTTTATCCTTTTCTGGATTATCTGATCTTGTGTTAACCTTTTTGGTTTTGGTTTTGGTTAGAGTCTAAAGAAATGGGAAGTATATAGTTCACTTTTGTGGATTAGGAGATTCTCTATAAATTGAATATAGTACTCTTATTGCGAACAAGTCTTCCTAAGTACTCTTCTTTTGGAGAAAATATGTGTTTCATTAAGGAATATAGTAAAATATGAATGTCTACATGACAAGTAAGTATGTTTCATTATGATTTAGTTAAGATCAAAAATAAATTACTCAATAAAAATTAACTTAAAATGAAAATGTTGTCTGTTAACTTTTCGTATTGGGGAATCGAATACCGTTTAACCCATGACATGTTTGTGATTTTCTGGTGGTTAACTTTCTCCTAAAAATGTTTTCTATCACTCTCCATCTGAACATAACCCTATGTTTTCTCCTCCATGTCCATCTTTTCCTACATGGAATCCTAGTACGGGTTAACTTGGGTGACCTATGTACTTATCTTTCTTTATTTTAAAGTGAATGTTTTACGGACTCTTGTTCCGATGTGGGACATTCAAGGTTGTTTCCAAGCTCAATTTTAAAATTGTGAGGATGCAATTCCCAAAAGGGGGGAAGGATGTAACACCCCAGGTAAATAAATAATATTTCATTTTTATATTTATCCATATTTGTGACTAAAATATTAATATTACTTTAAAGGGGATGCTATGCTCGATGGCGTACCCAATACGCAACAACCAGTTTCTTGGGAATCTTACGTTGCACTCTAATAATAAAATAATATTATTTTAAATAGTATTTAATGCCTAGCCGTTGTAATGGCTTCAATGAATAGAACTAACTACAAAATGATTATATATGTTTGTCAACTATTTTTAGTTTTTATAATAAATGTTAGAGGATTAAAAATGCGAATGATTCCAATTTTTAAGCGTAAACATTCTAATGTTCTTTAAAAGGTCGATTAACCGCCTTTTGATGGCCAACCTCTTTTAAATCCTATTTTTTACAATCTTATGTGTTATATTTGACAAAATAAAATTCTTCTTTACAATCGGGACATCAAAATTTACTTTGTGTAATTTTTTGGTATTTTTCTGAAAAAGATCAATTTTTAATGAATAGTGAAAAATGTTGTATTTTAATTCAAAATCTCTTTTTAATCTAATTTATTTATATGATTATATTATCCTTTGAATTGGTTTTAATTTGAAATTAGAATATATTTTTACCATGTAATCCAATAGTGGTCGTTGGAATTAATTTCACTTTGAAATTGAACTTAAACTAGTGTCAATATTTTGATACATTTTGTTTCATAAAAACACGCTATTTGTTTTGACAGCGAGAATTAATTATTAAATTAATTAATGCAACTTCTATTTTTTGAATTTTGTAAAATATACATCATTTTTGAATTCGGAATATCAAATATATATTAGGGTGAAATTTTGTTATTTTTCTGAAAAACTTCAATTTTTGATGAATAGTGAAACCACTAACTGGTACTTATAAAAATAAGTTTTCCATTTAAATGAAATTTTACCACCTCTGTGTTTTGAATATAAAAAATCCGACATACATGGTTGTCATTAAGAAGTAAAATGTGGTTTAATGGAATTATAATAATTTTCTGGTGAATAGTAACTTATTATGTTTTTTATCACGATTAGAGGTAATTAGTGTAGTTTAAGGTAAAAATAATGTTTTAATAATATGATATGAGCTTGAAAAATGTCCTACACTCATTTTATGTGTCATGGACTACCAAGAAAATCCATGGGTCAACTTGGGGATCCCATGGATCCACTTTGGTTTGGAATTGTCATAAATAACTTTTTATTTAATGTTAAAGTAAAAATGACACAAACATGAGATGTTTTACTGAAACAATTTTTACATGGGGTTATAAAATTCAGATGTTTGACTATAAATATTCATTAGAAAGATAATAAGATTTAATACATCATGATATTTTTTATATAATTTTTAGACATTAAATATATTAAATTATTTATGACATTATGATGATGCAACGATTACATCATTAATAAAGGTTTTAAATAAAATGAAAAGATAATGTACAATATATGACTTAAACATGTCCAAAACCTATTGTATGGGTATATTTCGAACCCTTATCACCTTATCCTCGAATGATATCAATGTGGGTCCTTTTAAATCCGAAACTCATTTTAAAATAAAGGAACATTTCTTTACTTTCCAAGAGTGCCTCTCCTCTCCTCTTATAAAAGTCCCCCACCTCTACCTCCTTACCCACACTTCCAAAGCCTTTGGCTCGGCCAAACCCTGCAAATTTTTTATCTCCACATCCCTATATAACTCCTTGAAGCCTAACTTTGGGTAGAAGTCTTCCCAAGGAAGCCTTTGATCTCAAACCAAAGGGAGTTACCTGATTTTAAGGTAATGTCTTCACTTGAGTGCTTTTGTTTTATTTTGCTTCTCCAACCCCTAAAATCTTTTTATTTATTTATTTTGTAACAAATACAGTATATTAAATATAATATTATGTTGTTATAATAATGATTATAGATACAGTTACACACACCTTCGTCTAATGGTTAAAGAATATACTATTTCTGTTGTTTGTGATTTTCTGCCTCACGAAACGATGATTGTTCAATATTATTTTAACAACATTAAAGGTGGCCATTATGATGTCACTGTATTTTATATATGATATATATGTTATTTATGTTTACTATATGCTTCTGTATTTTATATTTAAACCACACCTTTATTCTTTTCATGTCGTGTAAATGTGATAATTTCATATGAGGAAGTGTGGACTACCACCCCCTCAAGTGATGTGACTCGTACATGCAATACATGGAATGTATAAAAAATTATATTAATGAACATATGTGACCTATATAACATATATATTATACTGGAATTATAATATATATATATATATATATCATTTATTTTTAATTCCATTAATATGACAAAGAAAAAAATGAAAGTAGCTTTCATGCGTACGTACGGCCTACCGTCTCCATGAACGGTGATTTTCGTTTTTTACCTCCATATAATATGGAGTAGAATAAATTGAATATTTAATAGATATATATATTATTTTTTAATCATTAATAATATTCTGAAAATTATTTACTTATAACTACATGGACCATCATTTTTCAAACAAGTTCATTTTGGATTCATGTACCAAACATTGGCAAAAACTTCTGATATGAACTAACATTATTAAACAATTATTATAACATTATAATATGTGATATGAACTGAATAATAATCATCAAAGGAGGTCCTTAGGAAATTATAAATTTACCAATGTTTATTATTCAGGAATATAAAGAAACGAACAAGACAAGTCAGACTTGAGGTAAGGGATCCTACTCCTCTCTTTCTTTTTAAGTACACTCTTTTATGTTATTCCTTTATGGCCCATCTTTCTTGTGATTGGGATGTTATTTTATATTCCTCTTTCTATAAACTTTATTTTAATATTATGAGATACCCTATTTTATCTCATCAATCCAATTTTTTAAGTTTTAAGTGGCGTCGTTAGGCTGCCGAGTTTTCGTAAGGGATTTTTCATCTCACTTTTATTCCCGTGAGATTTATGCTACATTTTCCACAATTTGCTTTGAGTGGTTTATGTACTTCTCATTATTTTACTGATTGTGTAATATAATTTCATTTATGAGTATTTACATCAATTTTGTATTGTTCTTCTTTCATGGGGTGCATGTCTTGAAAGATAGCCATGTCGGTAAGGGAACCTTTCACCCTCCTCTTTTTAAAAGACTTCTTTTGTTATGTCTTTTAATTAACATAATATTATGTTGGGATATGTTAATATATATCCATATTGATTTAAATTTTATGTCCATGTGATGAGATACCCTTTTTATATCTCATCAACTCATTTTCTGAATTTTGAAGTGACACTGTTAGGCTGTCGAATTTTACCAAGGGAACATTTTAACCCAATTTCGATTTCTTTGGGTTCAACATGTAGTTATTGAATATATCATCCTTTGAATATGTGTGATTGACCTTTTGTTGTTTTAATCTTAATATCCACTTATATTGGGTGTATTTATATTTTTCACACATAATTTTGAGATTGATTTATCCTTAATTTAAGGATACCTTCTTTATAAGGGATTTCATCTCATTTTACATTTCTATTGAGACTTTATTGTTGTTATGCACCAATTCAGTCTTATATGGTGTATATACTGTCCTTTGGAATATTATATCATGAATCCATTTATTCTCATGATATTATAATTTTCTGATTAAATGTTATTCCTCAATTATTGTATTCAAGTGTCTCTAATTTTGGTAAAAACCCTTTAACCAAAATATCACATTAAATGTTTTAATGATTTATTCTTATTAATATCCATGTTTTCAAAATGGTATTAAGAATTAATTTATATGGATATTAATGGTTTAAAATTTTAAAAGCTTCAAGGTGGTATGACACACTTTGATTCAAAAATCTCTTTATTAAATGTATTAAATTGTTTTTAGAATGGATTCATAATTTCAATATATTAAAATGTTATACTGTTTTTGCAATGTGGGAATGTTATCATTCCTTTATGATTATGTTATGTGCTATTATTATGTTATGGTTCTTGGGAATTATTATGAAGACGGGTGGTTCCGTGATAAACTAAGGGAGGGTGATCCCGGTATAGCTCTGCAATGCATTGGGTAACGTGAAGGAGTGAAAATTTAAGGTTCCACCGAAGATATTTTGGGAATATACTGTGGTGGGTATTCGAAACGTAACCAAGAGGGTTACTCCTTACGTAAGAATGTTACGAATGCATCACGTTACCTTTTATTTCTTGTGATTACTATGATTTATTCATGATTTGATGAGGTATGTTAAAGTGCCTATGTTTTATGGGTAACGTGTGATTTCATTCTTATGAATACATGAACTCATGTTTCCTTTCCATATTTTTATATCCCGTACTGAGCTTTTTATGCTCATCCCAGGTTTTTTTTGAAATGTTTTTCACAGGTCAAGGGAATGGTACATGATATGATGATAGTGTCAATGATGTGTCAAGAAAGAATCCATGTTTTATTTTGAATATGTTTCCGTTGATGGGAAAAAATGAAAACTATCTTTTAGGTAACCACTTTGTTTAAATGTGGAATATAATGCATGTTTTATGATCTAATTCTCTAAAATTCTAAACCTAAAAAGATCCTCAATTTGAATTATTCATTTAATTCATGATTAAGTAAGGTTTAAGGCTGGGGCCTTATAGTTGGTATTAGAGGTCTGTTTAGATAACGTTAGAGGTTAGGGTATTATTTAGGAATAAGTGACATTACCATAATGGTTAGGATTTTAGGAAGAGTCCTAGTTTTAGATAAATTGAATGATTAAGTATATCTTAGTGGTTATCTTTCTCATTAGTACATGATGGTTTTGTCTATATACTCACACTGAAATTTCTGTTTTTACTGAATGGATAGATCTAGGAGGCACCAAAGTGAGAATAGGTTTGAAGGAAACTTTGGTGGTTCTCTGATTAAGAGACTGGATGAAATGGGGGATTCAATGAGGAAATTCATTGTTGTTCTAAACCAACTATCAAGGATTCATGATCACCCAATTGAACCTTTCTATGTTCTGTAATGCATCATGTACGAGATGACCAATCGATGTGGAAAGTTCAGGTAATAATTATAAAGGTAACCATTAGGGTTTATATGATCCTTACTTTTGAGGTAATTATGTGTTATTATATGTTATGATGGAAAATGAAAGACATGAAATAAACATGAGGTTAAAATATTTTTTGATTTTTTATGAATATTTTATCTCGTTTTGGGGAATGTTTTACGAATTATATAGTTTTGGAAAAAGGAAAACACGCAGACCGTGTGACAACCCGTCACGCCAGACAAAGCTACGAGAATCGAACCCACAACCCAAGTGCGACTGGTATTTATTTCATACCACTGGACTACATGAAGTCCCTGGTTAGTTTGACTAATTATTTTTAGTTAGATGATTTTATGAATTAAGAGTAAGATGATTTTGGGTTATCTATGGAAATTTATTAACCTATCATGGAGGATATGTGATTAGGATAATTACTTTTCAATACGAGACTTTAGGAGAAACTGATGCTGTTTGGAGATAAATGTTACGATTTGTATGGAAGACTATGTGACTAAATCCTTCAAATATTTGGGTTTCAATCTTAGTTTGGTTTACTTTGAAGAATTTTATGGACAAATTTTTTATCGAATGGTCCTCGTTTTACTTTGGGTTTTGTTGGAAAAATTTTTGTGATTAAGAATGGATTTTTTACATAAAGGGTTATCCTTTTCTGGATTTTCTGATCTTGTACTAACCTTTTTGGTTTTGGTTTTGGTTAGAGTCTAAAGACATGTGAAGTATATAGTTATTTTTTATGGATTAGGTGATTCTCTATAAATTGAATATAGTACTCATAATGCGAACAAGTCTTTCTAAATACTCGTCTTTTGGAGAAAATATGTGTTTTATTAAAGAATCTAGTAAATGTTGAAAGTCTACATGACAAGTAAGTATGTTTAATTATGATTTAGTTAAGCTCAAAAATAAATTCCTCAATAAAAAGTAACTTAAAACAAAAATGTTTTCTATTAACTTTTCCTACTGGGGAATCGAATACCGTTTAACCCATCACAAGTTTGTGATTTTCTTGTGGTTAACTTTCTCCTAAACTTGTTTTCTATCACTCTCCATCTGAACATGACCCTATGTTTTCTCATCCATATCCATGTTTTCCTACATGGAATCCTAGTATGGGTTAACTCGGGTGACCTCTGTACTTATCTTTCTTTATTTTAAAGTGATTGTTTTACGGACTCTTGTTCCGATGTGGGACATTCAAGGTTGTTTCCAAGATCAATTTTAAAATTACGAGGGCGTAATTCCCAAAAGGAGGGAAGGATGTAACACCCCAGGTAAATAAAGAATATTACATTTTTATATTTATCAATATTTGTGAATAGAATATTAATATTACTTTAAAGGGGATTCTATGATCGATGGCGTAACCAATACGCAACAACGAGTTTCTTGGGAATCTTACGTTGCACTCTAATAATAAAATAATATTATTTTAAATAGTAGTTAACGCCTATCCATTGTAATGGATGGAATGAATAGAACTAACTAAAAAATGATTATATATGTTTTTCAAATATTTTTATTATTTATAATAAATGTTAGAGGATTAAAAATGCGAATGAATCCAATTTTTAAGCGTAAACATTCTAATATTCTTTAAAATGTCGATTAACCGCCTTTTGATGGAAAACCTCATTTAAATCAACTTTTTGAAAATCTTATGTGTTATACTTGACATAATAAAATTCTTCTTTAGAATAGGGACATCAAAATTTACTTTGTGTAAATTTTTGGTATTTTTCCGAAAAAGTTCAATGTTTAATGAATAGTGAAAAATGTTGTATTTTAATTCAAAACCACTTTTTAATCTAATTTATTTATATGATTAGATTATCCGTTGAATTGTTTTTAATGTCAAATTAGAATATATTTTTACCATGTAATCCAATTGTGGTCGTTGGAATTAATTTCACTTTGAAATCGGACTTAAACTAGTGTCAATCTTTTGATACTTTTTGTTTCATAAAAACACGCTATTTGTTTTGACAGGGGGAATTAATTATTAAATTAATTAATGCAACTTATAATATTTGAATTTTTTAAAATAGACATCATTTTTTAATTTGGAATATCAAATATAGCTTAGGGTGAAGTTTTGGTATTCTTCTGAAAAACATCAATTTTTGATGAATAGTGAAACCACTAAGTGGTACTTATAAAAACTGATTTTCCATTTAAATGAAATTTTACCACCACTGTTTTTTGAATTTCAAAAATCTGACATACATGGTTTTCATTAAGAAGTAAAATGTGGTTCAATGGGATTAAAATAATTTTTTGGTAACAGTAACATATTATGTTTTTTATCGCGATTAGAGGTAATTAGTGTAGTTTAAGGTAAAAATAATGTTTTAATAATATGAGATGAGCTTGACACATTCCATACCCTAATTGGAAGTGTCATGTATGACCATGAATATCTATGGGTCAACTTGGGGACCCCATGGAGCCACTTTGGTTGGGAATTTTCATAAATAAATTTTTATTTAATGTTAAAGTAAAAATGACACAAACATGAGATGTTTTACTAAACCAATTTTTACGTGGGGTTAGACAAGTCGGATGTTTGACTATAATTATTCATTATAAAGATAATAAGATTTAATACATCATGTTATTTTTTATAAAATTTTTAGACATTAAATATATTAAATTATTTATGACATCATGATGATGCAGTGATTACCTCATTAATAAAGGATTTAAATAAAATGAAAAGATAATGTAACATATTTGACCTACACATGTCCAAAACCTATTTTATTTGTATATATAGACCCCTTATCACCATATCCTTGAATTATATCAATTTGGGACCTTTTAAATACGAAACTCTATTTAAAATAAAGGAACATTTCTTTACATTCCAAGAGTGCCCCTCCTGTCCTCTTATAAAAGGCCCCCACCTCCACCTCCTTACCCACACATCCAAAGCCTTTGGCTCAGACAAACCCTGCCCATTTTGTATCTCCACATCCCTCTATAACTCCTTGAATCCTCACTTTGGGCATAATTCTTCCCAAGGAAGCCTTTGAGCTCAAACCAAAGGGAGTTACCCGATTTTAATGTAATGTCTTCACTTGAGTGCTTTTGAATTATTTTTCTTCTCCAACCCCCTAAAATCTTTTTATTCATTTATTTTGTAACAAATACAGTATATTAAATATACTATAATGTTTTTATATGAAGGATAATAGCTACACTTACACACACCATTGTCTAATGGTTAAAGAACATACTATTTCTGTTGTTTGCGATTTTCTGCATCATGAAACGATGATTGTTCAATATTATTTTAACAACTTTAAAGGTGGCCATTATGATGTCACTGTATTATATATATGATATATATGTTATTTATGTTTACTATATGTTTATTTATTTTATATTTAAACCATACTTTTATTCTTTTCATGTTGTGTAAATGCGATAATTTCATATGAGGAAGTGTGGACTACCACCCCCTCAAGTGATGTGACTCGTACATGCAATACATGGAATGTATAAAGAATGATATTAATAAACATATGTGACCTATATAACATATATATTATACTGGAATTATAATATATATATATATATATATCATTTATTTTTAATTCCATTAATATGAAAAGAAAAAAATGAAAGTAGCATTCATACGTACGTACGGCCTACCGTCTCCATGAACGGTGCTTTTCGTTTTTTATCTCCAAATGATATGGAATAGTATAAAATGAATATTTACTAGATATATATGATTTTTTAATCATTAATACTATTCTGAAATTTTTTTACTTATAACTACATGGACAATCATTTCTCAAACAAGTTCATTTTTGACTCATGTACCAAACATAGGAAAAAACGTCTGATATGAACTAACATTATTAAACAATTATTATAACATTATAATATGTGATATGAACTGAATAATAATCTTTAAAGGATGTCCTTAGGAAATTATCAATTTACCAAAGTTTATTATTCAGGAATATAATGAAACGAACAAGACAAGTTGGACTTGAAGTAAGGGACCATACTTTTCTCTTTCTTTTTAAGTACACTCTTTTATGTCATTCCTTTAAGGCTCATCTTTACTGTGATTGGGATATTCTTTTATATTCCTATTTCTATAAACATTATTTTAATATGATTATATACCCTATTTGATCTCATCAATCTAATTTTGTAAGTTTTAAGTGGCGCCGTTAGGCTGCCGAGTTTTCGTAATGGATTTTTCATCTCACTTTTATTCCCGTGAGATTTATGCTACATTTGACACAAGTTTCTTTGAGTGGTGTATGTACTGCCCATTATTTTAGTCATTGTTTAATATACTTTAGTTTATGAGTATTTACACCAATTTTGTATTGTCCTTCTTTCACGGGGTGCATGTCTCGAAAGATACCCATGACGGTAAGGAAACCATTCACCCTCCTCTTTTTAAAAGACTTCTTTTGTAATGTCTTTTAATTCACATAATATTATGTTGGGATATGTTCTTCTATATCCTTATTGATTTAAATTTTAGTTCCATATGATGAGATACCCTTTTATCTCTCATCAACTCATTTTCTGAATTTTGAAGTGACGCCGTTAGGCTGTCGAATTTTACCAAGGGAACTTTTTAACCCAATTTCGATTTCTTTGGGTTCCACATGTAGTTATTGAATATTTCATCCATTGAATATGTGTGAATGAACATTTATTGTTTTACACTTAATATCCGGTTATATTGGGTGTATTTATATTTGTCACACATAATTTTGAGATTGATTTATCCTTAATTTAAGGATACCTTCTTTATAAGGGATTTCATCGCATTTTTCATTTCTATTGAGACTTCATTGTTGTTATGAACCAATCCACTCTTATATAGTGTATATATTTTCCTTTAGAATATTATATCATGAATCCATTTATTCTCATGATATTATACTGTTCTGATTAAATGTTATTCCTCAATTATTGTATTCAGGTGTCTCTAATTTTGGTAAAAACCCTTTAACCAAAATATCGCTTTAAATGTATTAATGATTTGTTCTTATTAATATCCATGTTTTAAAAATGATTTTGAGAATTTATTTTTATTTATATTAATGGTTTAAAATGTACAAATCTTCATGGTGGTAAGGGACACTTTGATTCAAAAATCTCTATATTAAATGTTTTAAATGGTTTTGAAAATGGTTTTTAGAATGGATTCATTATTTCAATATCTTAAAATGTTATATTCTTTTTGCTATGTGGGAATGTTATCTTTCCTTTATGATTATGTTATGTGCTATGATTATGTTATGGTTCTTGGGCATTATTATGAAGATGGGTGGTTCCATGATAAACTAAGGGTGGGTGAGCCCGATATAGCTCTCCAATGCATTGGGTAACGCGAAGGAGTGAAACGTTAAGGTTTCACCGATGAGATTTAGGGAATATACTGTGGTGGGTATTCCAAACGTAACCAAGAGGGTTACTCCCTATGTAAAATTTTATTAATGCCTCAAGTTACCTTTTATGTCTTATGATTTCTATGATTTATTAATGACTTGATGAGGTATGTTAAAGTGCCTATGTTTTATGGGTAATGTATTATTTCATTCTTATGTATATATAAACTCATGTTTCTATTCCATATTTTTATATCCCTTACTGAGCTTTTTATGCGCATCCCAAGTTTTTTTTAAAGTTTTTCACAGGTCAAGGGAATGGTACATTATATGATGATAGTTTCAATGAAGTGTCAAGAAAAATCCATGTTTTATTTTGAATATGTTTCTGTTTATGGGAAAAAATTAATACTATCTTTTATGTAACCACTTTGTTTAAATGAAGAATGTAATGCATGTTTTATGATCTAATTTTCTAAAACTCTAAACCTAAAAAGATCCTCAATTTGAATTATTCATCTAATTCAAGATTAAGTAAGGTTTAAGGCTGGGGACTTATATAAAAAGTGTGTGAAGTATGTACGAGAACATTCTTATTAGATTGCCTATTATGAGTCAAAAGTTATATTGGATTAAATAATGGTATTTATTTTTCTAGATCTAGGATTGAATTACAATATGTATTAGAATGAATTAGGTATCAGGATAAGATATGTTAATATGTAAGGGGTCGAGTTGTTTCATATTGGTGTTAGCATTAGAGGTCCTATGATAGGAATTACCTTACTTATGATCTTGAGTTTTCTATGGTTGTTCATTATTTATGTTTTTGGAGACATTACTAACCAGGGTAGCATTTTTTTAGTGTCCACAGACCACAAAATTATCAATTATATATTTAAAAAATGTGATCTGAATCCGAGTCAGTGATTTTTGGTTCAATTCCATACGTATTTTGAGAAAGATCTATCCTACGCCCTCAGAAAATGAAATAGAGTGGCCGATGCACTATGCATGAGAGCTTAAATATATGAAGTGTAGTAGGATAGTAGAAAGTAAAATCTTATGATGTTGTTATATGCCATTCACAGGGAGGTTCATGATAGTCTTTGTTATAATATTCATTTTTTCATTGTTGAAACGTCTACCCTTTTATAAAAATTGAGGATAAGAAAAAAATCTGATTTTGAAGGCTTAAATCAATGATAGAGTAAGCCTATTTTTGATCCTCCTCCAAGTTAGACAGTAGGCAAGGATGAGTATCTCTACTTACAAGGTTTCATATCGGTTTCAGTAAACTTGCTCGGGGAGATGTGGTGGATTTTCATGCCACTTTATGGAATGTGTATCCCAGTATCACATTGATGTATCATGATTTAAAAAATAGAAATTGTTGTCCGGATATGAAAAGTGGTGTATATTGTTTTTCCATGATGTGTTTCACTCATTTTCCAGTGAAGGAAGAACACCAGCAGCTTGCCAGACTTCTATTGCCGGTACCTATTCTTGAGTGGAAATAGAATGACACTATGATGGATTTTGAGATGGGTTAACCGAGGTCTCCTCAATGAAAAAATTCTATATTGTTTGTTGTTAACATGAAAATGATGATTTTTCATTTATTAAATATTAAAGAAATGTTTATTGTTGATGAAATGGTGAGGTTGTTCATCTATGATATTTTAGAACTTCACCGAGTCTATCATTAAATCATTTTTGATATGGAACATAGTTGAGCTCTCAATTATAAAAAGGGTTATAGAGGACTCTTGGAACACAAGTGTTTCTGAGCATATCTCACCACCCTTAGATTTCTGGTCTGTCTGAGGAAATGATTCAGGTTCTTGAGGACATATTGTGGGAATGTGTCCACGATTTTGGGAGCCCCTAGTATAGGCATATTTCCCATGTTGAGAATACATATAATAATAGATTAAAAAATACTATTTCAAAAGGTGCCTTATAAAATGTTATTCCTTTGGTGAGAATAATTAACACCACATTAGCTATAGGTCAGATATGAAGATATATATAAAACTCATTTTGTTCATGAGACCACATAATATGTTCAGTTGATTCAGAAGTAGATGGCTATTATGCAGTCTCGTTAGAAATCTTACACCAATAACGGTAGACAAACAATCGAGTTTGATGTTAGGGATCAGGTTTTCTTTTTTGTTTAAACAAGTAGGGAATCTTGATGATATAAATATAGGGGTATATTTCTCTTAAATATGTTAAGTTCTTTTAGATTTTAGAGAGTGTGAGGATGGTTTCTTATAGGCGGCAGTTACCTCAGAGGTACTAGGTGATGAGCGATGTATTCCATGATTCTTATCTATGAAGCTATTATTAATACCCATGTGAATCCTTTCATCCCGATGACTTTGAGATGCAGATAGATGAATACTTTGAGGGGAATCCAATATGAAATGTGGATATTTTCCTGATGGTTTATGACACCCTTTCTATTCAATTATCATGGGTTATATGGTAGAACGACCGAGTGCAAGATGAGACCTAGGTGATTAAGGATGATGTTCAATCGTAGTGGCATTATTTTTTAATATATATTTCTTATACAACATAGAAAATTCAATTTGAGAATTAATTTATTTATGTCGGTTTGTATTTAAGATCCCAGTTTTTCATTAAGGTAAAAATCATTAGTTTTTTATCATTCAACTATTTAATTACATTAATATGGCCTATTGTGGATACCTGTTGATGTCAAGGGAGGCTTAAGGATGTATAAGGATCATTATAAGCATGGAACCCAAGAATTGTGGTGTTTTGGTCCAACATCTAGGTTAGTAGTAATTATGTGGGGTAGGACACATGATTTATTAAACTACACAATGTGAGGAATTTGGGTACAACATGATGCATGGTTAGAGTATAGAATGTGGTACTAGTCACAAGGGCATGTGGTAGGTCTGAAATTATAGAAATCCATTGATATAGACCTATCACATAGTAACATCATGGTCAGTAAACTATGTGGGAAAACCATGAGAATTCCCCCTTTAACTAGTGGACATGAAAAATAGCTCTCATTTAGATAAACCATGGTCCAAAAACACGCGACCTCATTTTTTTGTAAAATGATCAATTTTACTCTCTAGTGATTTAATCTTAAAATAACTTCTCTTTATCGTGTTTTTTATTAAGGGAAACATGAGAGAGCAACCTTTAACTGTTATACATAATTATCAAATCAACACATCGCTGACCTCCAAATAGAGTGTCTTCATCTCATTGGATCCCCAATCGCAATGCATCAAATCATTTTTAGCCATTGTTTATTATTATAGATATAAATGTTTCTATTAGGAATTGTCCTCTTATGCAATAATAAATTATTTTTCCACTTTTCTTAACATTTATCCCAAAATAGTGTTAATTGTAGCTTGACACTGGATGAGAAATCTAGAATGATCTTCAGGTATGTGGTCTAGTGACTTTCACAATTTTTTGAGCTATTTCTATATGTCTTAGTGTTACACACCCATTAGTGGGGTGTAAATATGATTTAAAATTGAAAATTATTGTTTAAATGTGGTTTAGGTAATAGAATAGGTGTTTTGATAAATATTATAGTTTTTATTCCAATAATAATGGACACCCCATGGGTGAGATCCCTTGGAAGGTCGTTTATGGTTATTTGAAATAGGATGCATGTGAGGCATTCCATTGATTACCTTTTATGGGTTGCTAAAAATGAAATTGTTTCTAACGCAATTACAATAGATATACATTATAATTTAATTGGCCATGGTCATGGTATGGTTGAATTTCCCCTTGAACCAAGAATACACATGCTGCTTCATAGCATGTTGGAAATAAATTTCACCCACTATGAACATTCCAATGTGAGTTGACTAATGTATATGTCATGTAATAGTTTGACATAAATTTAATGATTGTCATGTGAAATATATCTATCATAGTAAATTAATTGACTAGGATTTGATGGTGTTACATTCCTCAGACATCCCTTGGTGGTGAGTTTTATTATATGCTTTAGTTTTTGACCTCAGTATGGATAATGAAAAGATTAATTAAATGTGTTACAATGAATCAATAATTTGACAAGGGTGAATAATTTATTAGTTTTATAATTACATAGAATATATCATATGAATATTGTTTCTTGTACCTAGAGTGAACCTTATATTTTTTTAAATTCATTTTAAGTGATCAATGTGTTTGTCATGATTATGTGGTGAGTAAAGAATAGATTACATGGAAATGTCCACATAACTATTGTACCCTGTACTATGAGTGAACCTTGGATTATATCTAAATTCATTTTATAGGCTCAAATGATTTCTTAATTTAATCCATGATTGATACATGGATTCCATCGATATTCTAATAATGGATTTACTTATATGCCAAGTGAATTAAGGATCTATTGGGGGAATCTATGGATAGGACCAAAAGGCATATGACTATATTTCAGGACTGATACATGTTTATTCTACATAGTAAATACAAGGATAGTCTCAATGATGTAAAACAATACCACAACTAGAGTAATATTGAGGTCTTATGAGGTTCTCCGAGACGGGCCTGATGGGTTAAGGTGGATTTTCTTGTAGATTGATACATAAATTCCAGATTAGGAAGGTCTTGTACATGATTAAGGAATCTTACATACCAAAGGACATGAATGGATTTGGTTTTCACTTATGGTTTCATATATGTCTTTTGAAAGTGACTATTGTTCATATATTTATAAAGGGGTTGTCAATCATGAGCTATATATTAAGAATTTTGAATTCAAAGTAAGTAAATTATAAAATTTTCCATGAAATGAAATGTACATGGAAACTAGTTTTTTAGTTTTCTTTTATCTTTTGAGTAATTTTTATATTGATATATTAATTATTTTACACTTCTGGTTATATATATTCTCTGACAGATTGGAACAAACATTTGGGGGTTGCATACTGTGATTTTGACTCAGACCATGTTTTAGTAAACTTTTGGACCCACAAATATTATATGAATACACAAAATGAAAATGAAATGTGTCCCAATACATGTACATGATATGAATTTTAAGAGTAAAAGAGCAAGCCTCCATGTTGAGGCTTGCGATACCACTGGGATTAATTTTTTTTATTTTTGTAATTTGTGCACATGTATTTTATAAGACTACATTGCAACATGTTTTGGCTATTTCCTAAAACATGTAACATGTTTCAAAATATTTTATACGACATGAAATTTGGTTATTCATACTATCATCATTCCACTGGTAACATGTGTTGTATGGTATTAAATTATTCCACTATAGAAATATTATCATATTATATTGTGCTACACTCTATTAATGGGTGGATTGTCTCCCCATTATCACACCAATGCCCTCACTGTAGGTTGAAATCCTCTCGTGTTTTGGGAGATGCAATTGAGGCGAGGTCGCAGACCAAACATGGATCATGGTAGAGTATATTCCAAATTAAGGACGTTATAATCATAGTTTTATATAATGTAGTTAAATAATAAAACGATTATTTTTGTTTCTATATTACTAATGACAATAAACTCTCATGACCCTCAGGTGTCATTTTGAGAAATTTATGGAATATTCATTAAAAATCATATAATATCTATGTATCAAATTCATGGGTTTCTATTATTGTTATTAGATGACATTTTTACTTAAAATTTGGAAACAATGATGTGAAAACTCTAGTGATATCCCTGAAGACCTATCAAATGATATTCCTATGGATGATTCAATGTAATGTGAAATTATCTAGTGTTTTTGTATAGAATATAGAAAGTGGATTCTAGTAAATTTAATTCATTATTAGGTACTATATGTGGATATAGATCTAGAACATATGTTCCAAGGTTAATAAATCTGAAAATAGTGCATTGATATGGAATCTATCGTTACATGGTCCACAAAAACACGTCTTACTTCAAACCTACATTGTCACACCTTCGGAATATTCATGGGAAATTCACAAAAAAATTTATGATCCATCATGGCGTATTTAAATATATTATGATCATAGATAAAATATGTTAATCATAGTGTTTCATATATTTTAAAAATATGTTACATGAAGTAGACATATTATATGTTATTTTTCATGATAACATGGTATTATATAGTGATTAATTTTTCTCATACAAAACATTTTGGTTTGAAAAAGTGGATCCAACTAGAAGTAACTGGGATAATATTTATTGTTACATAAAAAAAATCAAATTTGAATTCAAATAGAATGATGACTCGACTGACGAATATTTTGATTATGCCTAATAAATTATTATTGGAAATAATTTTCGTCATAAAGAATAACCAACTCCAGGTGTCACAAAATAAGGAATGATATGTTACATTGAGATTTAAGGTAATAGAGACCATAGATTATAAAAATTAAATTTAATATATGTTGCGAATATACGAATAAACACTCTTGGTTATATCTTAATGGAATGGAAATTTATTTTAAATATGGAGGAGAAAGAAACTGAGTAATCATGTACCGGGGAAAAGAATATTTTTTCATTAACATAATGGATGTTAATATTGGTCTCTATAATTTATTATCAACCGATGAAGGATTTAAATGAGTAAATTAATAGTGTTATGAAATCTAATGTCCTTGGTTGTAGGATCCTAATGATAATTAGAATGGTGGTGTGAGTAATGTTTATACTACTAATGATGAGGACACTAAAAATGACAAATGAAATAAAATATTTATTAGAGAATAATATTGTTATTCCCAATTAATAGCTTTAGGATGATGTTTAATAGTGGAAGAGTTTATGTATCATAATTAAATGAATATGAATGATGAAATATATAAAGATATTTTAGTATTGGTTTTTAGATATATATTTATGAAATTATGTTAAATGATAAAGACGGACTAGAAAAGTGAATAAATGGAATCGTGATATTTTGATTAATTGAATATTACACTTAATATTTTCTAGATGTTGATATAATGATTTTGGGATAAATTTAAATATTATATGATTACATTAATGATTATTTAAATAATTTACATTGATAAAATTAATAGTGTGTTTAAAAATTCATTTATTCTACATGGGATGAATTATAAAAAAATTAATATTTTAGTAAAATATCCAATAATTTTAGTTTCATTTATTGAATTAAAAAAAATAATTCTTCCAACAGTGTTTTATGGAAACTCTATTTAATTCCAAGTTTCATGGGAATAAATAATTATGGTATTCCTATGTTTGGTATGTAGAAATTAATAGATAATTCACTTTGATTGGGGGTATTATTAATAAGTTAAATTTTTATATTTATTGATCTTATTTTTAATGTTTTGTGTTTTAAATTTTTTTTATGTTTCATAAGATTAACCATATATGAAATATATTAATTTGTCCTTTATACCTAGTTTAATATATTAATGTATTACTTCAACATATTAATATTTGTGCATATTGGATAAAATTGGATATGAATTTTATTGGGGTTATAACTAATGATAAACTGAATGATTTATTATTCTACCAATAGATACAATGATCCATTTGTTTTTTCAAATATAATTCAAATTCATTTCAAGAAACAAGATTTGGTGTGATAATTTGTTAAGTACCAAACAAAGGTAAAGAATATACATGTGAAATGGAATGAAGTCAAGTTACAATACATAATCATGAAAGTGAATGAACATTATTAAAATGATTTGCAAATAAAATTTTATCCTATTATCATAAATTTGTTTCATGAACCTTTTTTATTACTCTTTGGATTATAGATTTATTTTCATTAAACTTAGTTTTATTGTATTCTGTTCAATTATCATTGGTGTCTATCAAAATCCAACTATATTTTGGTGTCAGTTCTCTCTTCCATGACATGTATTCAATTCCCACCACAGTTCTCCGATTTAGAATCTTATTATGTGTTATTCCAGATGGCCTTCACACCGCCCTTTATACTTTTCATTAGGGTGTTTTATTAATAATTCTTATGATGTGGGTTTCTATAAATGAATTTTAAAATTGTAGACCCCTTATTGTAGAGAGGATTTTAAAGGGATAAATTAATTTTAAGGGGGGGGGGTATTGTAACCCCACCAGAAATTATAATTTATTTATATATGAGTAAATTTAATTTTTTATATATTCTAATGCAAACACCAACATGTATGAACAAAACATGATACATTTTTATTATTTTAACATTAAAATTTTAACCATGCCATTAAATTGATGTTCATAAATATTTCTAAATAAATTATGAAAAATATTGATATCTATTTATTAGAAAAATATAAGAATATTTTAAAAGTAAAATAACTCTTTATTAAAAGATAGTATTTTTCTAAAACATAACATAACCATGATTTGAACCCTTAAGTTATAATTAATTTTACCACATTTTTAAAAATAAACAAACAATATAATTTTTTATAGAAAATGGAATAAAAAATAATATTATGTTTATATTTTTATGTTGTTATAAAAAGTCTCAATTGTTTACGAATATTGGTAGATAATAAATTTCATTGAAAATTGATATTTATTTCAATTATTTCTAATGTTAAATTATATTCCAAATTGGATTAAAAAAAGTTTTTTTTATATTAAATAATCTAATTTAGGTCTTTTCAGTAATTTTAATATTGAATTTTGATGAAGAATCATTATAATCCTTGGATCATTTTCTCTTTAAAATCCATCTTTATTTCCACCCCCATGGGATAAATTTTAAATTAATAATCCTCAACATCTGCGAATGTAATTTGGATGACTGGATTAAATATTAGAAATAATCATAATTTATATTATGTAACATGTTTAACCAAATTTTTTCAACAAA
Organism: Viscum album; assembly: GCA_963277665.1. NCBI lineage: Eukaryota > Viridiplantae > Streptophyta > Magnoliopsida > Santalales > Viscaceae > Viscum > Viscum album. The sequence continues at coordinate 79,931,729 of OY728165.1, read as the reverse complement.
AAATTAATATTAAAAACTGTATAAACTATTTAATGTGGTTATGGTAAAAATGAATCTATATGGTGGTTAATGAAATGATATAAGGGTTAAAATTAACATGAAAATTTTCTACACCCTATGGGATAGATTAAATTATACCCTTATCACATTAGGGTATGGAGTAATTATTTTTTCAAACTATTTTCCTAGTGTTTTACTTATATAAGATGTTATGTATGAAATATAAAAATAAGGGATCTTCCTTGTATATAATACCAATAAAGCATTGGGATGGAGACAAAAATATGGTTAGTTATATATTTTATTTTCATTTATATTTTTTTTACCATGATAATTTATAAGAATATATTTAGAAGAAATGTTTACTCTAAATTCATAATAAATGCTAATGGAGTATCCTTTTATTTAATAATAAAATAAAATAATTGATTCTATAAATATTATAGATAATGTAAATTGAATATATATTTTTTCATGATTAGTATTTTTGATGAATATATCATTTTATAATGTTGTGAACACTATATATCCTAATTCTATAATTTTATTGATATTTTTAATTGCAAAATAAATGAATAATATCTAAATTGAATGTTAATTTATTTTATAATTAATGATATATTATTAAATATTTTAAAAATACAAAAAACCCTTTATTCTCCAGTTTTATTTATCAATTTAAATAAATATCATAAAATATCAATTCATGGACCATGTATTATTTCATAACTACTATATTTACTAATAAATAGTAAAAAATTAGTTAGCGCAGATAATGTTAAAATTGAATTTTTTCACATTCTGTGCACCTGTGTCAAAGTAAAATTTCAATATGATGAATATTTTTTACTTTATAATTTTTATTCCATACATAGATTAATTTTATATAAAATATCTTCTAATTATAATTTTATATATTTATAAAGGATATATTACTATGAAAAAAATAGTTACCCTACAGAAAACCTAGAATGGTAAAAATAAGGAAACATAGATGTTATAGATCAAAATGATTAAAACATATGTTTTATTATTATTTAGAGGGGTTTATAAGAAATAAATTCCATCCAAAAATTTAATTATCAGTTTTTTGTCAACATGGGGTATGTGATACCTCCCTATATTGAATACCTTTTTTTTAAAATCACACTCCTCACAAAACAAAAAAGGCCACTCACTCCCCACACCTCATCACACCTGTATTGCCATTTGAAAGGACAAACTATGTCCAAATAAAATCATTACTTCTTTATAATTATAATATATGAATTATCTTGGTCATAAATAAATACATTGAGGGATTTAGTGTGCACCTAGTAATAATTCATGAAGAATACACAATGTTCTGCACCTGACATCTTTGTTTTATTTCATTATCCTCCTCCTTAAAATGATATTAAAACATTATGATACTGTAATGAAAATGTAATATTTATTGATATAAGTTTTAATTATATATCATGTAACTTCATCCATTATTAACTTCAACAAATGGGTTATTAATTATTCATTTTTGTTTATGGATGACAACCACCTCACAAACCGTTGTCATCGTTTATTCCCTAATATCTTTCACAGTTGGGGAAAATAATGAAAATAATGTAAAAATATAATATTTATATCAAATTTTTTCCTATTGATTAATTATATTATATATATGTATATATATATATATATTATCATTCAATCCAATGGATATATGATAACTTTACTGGTCGGTATGATGCACTAGAACCATGTGAAGCGATGTGATTCATCTTTCACCAATGCTTAACATGGGAGGAGATATGGATAAAAATAATTATTATATGGGATATAAATGAATTTTTTATGTTATTTATGTTATATTAATCAATATGTAATGAAAATATATATCATTTAATTGCATACAATTCTACTAAGTCAGAGATGCTAACATAATTTTTGTACATGTGGACTTCCACATTCATGAAGCATTGCTACTCTCTTTTCATTAGAACACCGCATGGATGATACATATAATTATAGAATATCATATAAATGATATTATTATACTTATATAATTAATATATATTACATTATATTTTCTATAATGATCATTGTTAAATGGAAATGACTCTCATGCATTCATTTTCCTGTCATATTTATGATTGTAACGTACATCATTTCTCAATACCACCATTAATTATTGGTATTAAAATAATTATTTATATATGAATATTATAAATATTACATTATTTTTATTCAATAGTATATTAAAATATAAAATATATTTATTCACTAGATCTTTTGTTATAAAACACACAGGATAATGAAATTATTGAATGATTATTAATTAAGTGGTGATAAAAATTTTAATAGGATATTATATGAATTTAAAAATATTAATATGGTCTTATTATAAGTTGATAAAATGTTTAAAACTACTATACACGATGTTTTATAATATTTAACCAAATTAAATCATGAGTTAAGGGATTTCATATCAATTTTTATTCCATTTAGGAAAATTAGTTATTATACACAAATTCATATTAATGTAGTGTATATATGTTCCAATTGAAAATTAATATAATTATTCCTTCATAATTCATAATAATTTATTTTTCTATTTGAATTATATCATCTAATAATATTTTACATGCAAATTACCAAGTGCTAAATGTAACATTAAAATCTCAATTTCATTTGTGATCGCTAAATTTCTCTTTGAACAATTATTTTCATGTGATTTTTTTTCATTGGTCAGTACATATTAATTAAGTGTATATATTCATGTATGATGGATGTGATTATTATTTAAATAGTATACCATTACTGTATTCGATTTATACTTTTTCTGTTATTTGATTAATATGGGAAATATTGATAAATATATATCCTTAATTGAATATAGATATTTTATGATATGGAATACATATATTGAATTAAATCAATAAATCAATATATGAGTAATTATTTCAACATTTATTTATGGGTCAGATCTATAATTTATATAGAACCTTGATGCATTGATGAATGTCATGTGGCAAATTATTTTACCAAAATTATATGGGTTTCAATGCATAGTTTTAAACTATATAGATTATATATCTTAAAATAATTGGATTACATGTTCCATTGACATAACAACCAATAATTAATAATTCCATTCATTGGGAATGAATTCATTTTTATTGTACATCATATTTTTTATGATGCTTTAATAGAATCAGCTTATTTTCCATTATTGATTAAATGGAATATGTTTTTAGATCAATATCGTGTCACATAGAAACTTATTTATTATACCAATATGGTTATATCGTTTCAATGGAATATTTATTTAATTATTTTTCCTTTATGTTTATTATTATTTTTGATTATCTTTAACATATGTTGTAATTAACCATTAAAAATAATTGGTGCCCATCCTTATTTTTTCATTTGTATGGAATAAATAGAGTGTTCCATGATTAATAAGAAAAGATATTCTATAGTGTATAATGATATTTTCAATAACAATTACGTTAGTTTTTTGAGATGTAATATATTAGTCCTGTATTAATGTAGTTTGGGAAGACTACTAAGCTATTCTATCTTTCAGTATGTGATTCCATATATCAATTCTAATGTACTAATGTATGGTGATAGCTATGGTTTACTCAATTTGTGTTTATTATTGTTGGTGTCATATGAATTTTATTAGAAACCATGATAATATTTTGAGTGGAAAATATATTTGGGAAAATGAAACTATGATGTAATTTGAGGAGAAGTATAGAAAAAATCTATAAGTTTTTTTTAGATAGAGTTGAAATTTTACTCCCTTAAAAACATCATTGTATTAACACTATAAGTTTAAGTGATTTTATAATAAATTTACCAAGGGGAAATAAGTTTAAATTTTTTTCATTGGGTCTAAAAAGATAAACACATAGTATAAGAAAATGTTTATCACTACGAACATGGGTTGATACAATCTATTTAAATTATTAGGATTGTTTATATTTTCTTTAGAAACAATTTTTATGGAATAAAAAATCAATATACCACCAACGAAACAAATTTTTTTATTAACATATATTAAATGCATAAAATATTCAATATTTGTAAACTATTTCACTAGATTAAGGATTATAAATTATGATTAATAATTTTATGATCTAATCGATTTTATGAAATCATTTAGAAAAATTTCCTAGAAGAATGTATGATAACTACACTAATACATGTAATCCATAGAGTAAGGATGATGGTTTCTATAGTCAAATTAATCTAATATAGTGATGTGAACTATTATCCCAAGAAAAATCTTTATATGAGGATTTAGTATAATATCATAATAGTATAGAGAAATATTTTTCAATGAATTATTTCTATTTGGGGAAGATAATGAAAACGATGATGAAAACAAAGAGAAATATAGATGAATTTGATAGCTAATGAAGAATTTTCCAACATGTGATAATTGTTCAGTGAATCCCCAAGGTAGATTCAAGTTGGTAATGAAAATTTTATAAAAAAATTATAAATATTCCATTGTGATTGTGATTTATTTAGTTAGAAATAAGTCTTTTATGTGTAATGATTCAACAGATAGTAGATGGAACTAGTGCAGAAAACGTTTTTTACGTCGGTTTTTTTTAATTTTTTACGTCGGTTTCTAGCCGACGTTAATACGTTGGACGTTATAAATAAGGTTTTTGACGTCGGTTATTTAAAAACCGACTTCAAAAAACATAAAAGCGCGATGTTTATCACGTCGGATATCGAAGAACCGACATTATAAACTGGGGTTAGGGTGGTTTATCACGTCCGTTCTATAGGAACCGATGTGATAAACCGAGCTGAGCGTAGTTTATCACGTCGGTTCATATAAAACCGACGTGAAAAACTGGGGGAGGGGGGTTTATCACGTCGGTTATTGACTAACCGACGTGATAAACCGGTGGGAGGGGTTTTATCACGTCGGTTAGTCAATAACCGACGTGATAAACCCTTGTGCAGGCCGTTTAGCATGTCCGTTATTCAATAACCAACGTGCTAAACCATTCTCTAGGCCCTTTATCACGTCGGTTATTAAATAACCGACGTGATAAACCATTCTCCAGGCCTTTTATCACGTCGTTTATTAAAAAACCGACGTGATAAACTAGTTTACAGGCCTTTTATAACGTCGGTTATGAAATAACCGACGTGATAAACTATTTTCCAGGAATTTTATCACGTCGGTTATTATATAACCGGCGTGATAAACCCAATTTTTTTTAAACAGAATGCAGTGATCTTCTCTCCACCAGAATCAACCAGAAAATAAATCAAGAAATCATACCACAAAAACAGAAGTACATAAAAAATAAGCATGTAAATAGATAACATATAAAACATACCCACTAGACAGAATCCACCCTCATTTATACCCCATAGACAGCCCTCCCCCACCCCGTTGGAGCCCTCACCTTCATGTATACCCCCTGGACAGCCCTCCCCCACCCCGTTGGAGCCCTCACCCTCATGTATACCCCCTGGACAGCCCTCCCCCACCCCGTTGGAGCCCTCACCCTCATGTATACCCCCAGGACAGCCCTCCCCCACCCCATTGGAGCTCCCACCCTCATGTATACCCCTTGGACAACCCTCCCCCACCCCATTGGAGCCCCCACCACACTCCTGGACTGCCCCCCGACCCCCGGACACCCCCAAACACCCCTCGACAACCCCCCACCCGCCTGAACAGCACCTCCTCACCCCCTCACCCCACTTGACAGCCCCCACCACACCCCTGGACAACCCCCCCCCCTGGACAGCACTCCCGCACCCCTGGACCGGCTTCCCACACCCCTGGACATCCCTGCCACCCCTCCCCCACAGACCCAAATCCATACCAGAAGAACCATCAAAAGTAGTCCAAAACAAGAAGTAGAGCAAAATTAAACATTCACTTATACAACATTCGAAACTGACACTGTCAACTTCAAAAAAAACTAAATCAAACCTAAACAACTACCAAATAGACAATTAAAATGACAATATTCAAAATTACATTTTACATTACAAACTACTAAAATTCAATCAAACCTGTAAAATAATTTGACCACTCCACTTGTACATGTTTGATGTCTTCAGCAGTATAGGGTTGAGGGTCATCAAAAAGCTACAAATGAAAAAGAAGATAGTTTACGTGTATAATGAATAAATCAAATTGAAATATGATGGCAAAGTTTAAGAGGAAATCATACCAGGTCAAAATTCACAACTGTCCCAGTTGTTATTATTTCATACATAAATCTTAACATATAATATCCGCATTCGATGAGGCCTTGTTGTTCATGAAAATTCTGTTTTGAATGAGTGTAAATTCAATATATTATTTTTATGTAATAAATCAAAAAGTACAAATTATAAATGGAAATTTACATTCGCCTTTACATATTTGATCTTTTCATTTCTTTTCTTGGTGTTTTTTCGAAAGTAGGCCCATGCACTGTTAGAAAAATAATACGAATGGGGTAAATTTAAAATTTATTATAATATATAAAACTATTGAGAAATTGAAACTTACTTTTCAAATATATTCTTAAAACTTGCCCGCACATCACCATGAACAGAGCATATCCAATAAAGAGCTTTCTCCCTTGGGCAAAAAATCCCTAACATCCAATGATTACTGATAAAAGGAAATTTAATGTTAGTGGTTTTTATGTTAAAAGATAATTAACTATTCGAGAGAAATCTATTTCATACCTCTCACAAAAAGGCATCATCCAACATTATTGGATTATATTCTTTTCAAATATTTCAGCAATATAAACCATTCTTTGTTCCTCAGTCAATGCACATGCTTCAGGGGAAATCAATTGCGGGTCCATGAATCCATATACTTCTGTCAGTTCATTCCTCTCACAAATTTTATAAAGATACCTAATAAAAACATATATAAGTATACATTTTTAATAAATATTACGCAGGGAAAAGGTATTAAGACTTACATGGAAAAAATTTGCACCACGTTGATGCCCAACTTATCTCCAGTAACAAGCTCCATGATATCAGATTTTGTAATCCCCACAGTTATTTCATGTCCACAAACATGATATTCCATTGGAAACTCATAAAAACCCAACAACAAATGTGAATATCTTGACAATCTGTCAAGACCACTGGAATCTGTATCTGATGTCATAGCATGTTGTCTGTGTTGTTGTCTATACAGTATTTCTTTACCTTTGAAGTATTCCTGTGAAAAAAATTTGAGAATTATAGTAGTTTTCAAATGATAAAACAACTTTAATAAAAAAATAAAATAAAAGATATAACATTCATACCTCTATGGTAATGAGTCGAATAAGTCTGGATGGCCAAACTAAAAAATGGCCGATACTCTGTCCAACTGTCGCCACCTCATCTGTAGGTATTGGTACCCTAGCTGATCTATCTATAATATCCAGTACAGTGACCCTCTGATTCTCTACCTCTAATTGTTGATGATGAACTGTATCTCCTATACAATATACCAACCTGTATGCTACTATATGATGTTGAGAATCATCAACATACAACTCGAAATATGTAGGAAGCTGCGGCGGAGGCGTAGGATAAAAAATGGGGTCCGCAGGCTGAGGTGGGGGAGTGGGAGCAACTGGCAGAGGTGGAGGATAAATAATGGGGTCTGCAGGGGGAGGTGGATGAGTGGGAGCGGCAGTCTGAAATTGTCATTGCATTTCTGCAAACATAGATTTCACCGAATCTCTAATCTTGTCTTCCATCATCGCATTAATATTTTGAACTTCAGCCTCCAAGGATTCTATTTTTTTTATAAACCCCCTCAGTGTTAGAAGTTGAAGAACGTGGAAGCACTTTTCTTACCGATACACCTGTCAGATATCATCTTACACGACCAGGATGTTCGGGCCTTCCCAATGCTGCAAATAAAATATCTTCCCTCCCAATAGCTATAAATGTCCCCTCTGAACTTTTCTCCTCAAGAGAGTCCTGTATTAATTAATTGAACATTTCTGTAATGATTGAAACTTATATGAAGAAAAAAGTTAACTTAAATAAATTAAATAGATATCTTACAATCCTCTCAGCTATGATTCTCGATTCTTCCGAAAGATATTGCCGTTTTTTTCCCTTCTGAGCTCTCTTCCATTTTTCATGTCTAGATGGAGGGGATGGAAGGGCCACCTCTCCAGAGCTTGAAGACTCAACTCTTAGTTGTTGAAATTTTTCCTCTATCATTTTTTCTTCCAATAATGTATACCCTCCCCGAGATAAACTATGAGGTTATACATTTTTAGATTGGATCTCCTGATGAGCTTTCCTTGTTTGCTATAATTTAAGAATAAGAAATCATTAACAAAACATTAATAAAATCATTTATATAAGAAAGTATATAAAATTTTAGATTGCCCTTACCAGAAATGACACTTTTTTTCTACTTTCAAAAAACTGTCTCCATGTGTCTTCATCTATAAAAGGATATATACGACATGGATTGTCATGACTCCTATGACCATAAATGAAATCAGATGTGAGGGTTGATTTGAAATCCGTCCATCTCTTGGCAGCCAACGATAAGCATTTCGTCCTGACTCCTCCAGTGTCGGGAATATCAAATGTCATCTAATAAAGAAGAGGTTAAACATATTATATATACCAGAAACATTAAAAGAATGGTCAAACAATGACAAAAGATCTTACCAAAATCGTCTTCCACAACTGAGAGATAACCGCTTTATCCACACCTCTCCAATCATCATACAGAATGCTTAATTTGGTCTTAGCCTGAGTTGCAACAAAACTCTTAAAATCTTTGGTATTCAGACCTCTAGGAATATCATCATCATCAAACTCAACTACTATCCTCTGATCTTGCATACGGGCAAGTGATAATTTTGGTAAACGTGTGCAACCACGTTTACCAACCTTTGAACTCTTTGTCGTAATAGGAGCATGTGAATGTTCATCCCCAGAGGTATGACCAGCAATATGCTCCTCCCCAGAATCATGTGGTTGATCATCTGAATGATCTGTCATTATCCTTCAAATCAAAAAAACTAACGTCAGTTCACAAATATACAAATTCAAATATTTTAATACTACTGTAATCAGAAAATAGAAAAGTGTACTGGGTTACATAATAGTAAACATTGGTAATATGGTAAGCATGTTAAATAATGGTAAAGATGGAAAAGATGGTATAGATGGTCAAAATGGTCAAGATGGAAAAAAATGGAAAAAATGGTAAACCTGGTAAACATTGTAAACATGGTAAAGTAAATGTCATTGAATAGAAATAATCATTTTAAAAATCATGTAATGGTTATAAACTGTTGGGTCGTAGAGCATTTCCTTCTGTCTGGGTTCCACCGGCGGACCGGTGGTCATCCACCGGTTGGCCGGTGTCACCAGGCAGTGGGCAAGCCTACGGCCTGGGTCCTCCGGCTGGCCGGTGGGCAAGAACCGGTTGGCCGGTGCCCATACCGGCTGGCCGGTGCGCTAACACCGGCTGACCGGTGGCTCCGGCAGGAAGCAATGCTTCTGCCGGAGACCACCGGTTGGCCGGTGTCACCAGGAAGTGGGCAAGCCTACTGCCTTGCCCTCCGGCTGGCCGGTGGGCAAGAACCGGTTGGCCGGTGCCCATACCGGCTGGCCAGTGGGAGTCCACCGGTTGGCTGGTAGACTCAGAGAGTCAATATCATCCTTCTTTGGCCAACTCCTAGGCAACCATTTTCCTAGCATCAAAACACTTGAAAACAAGTTAGAACACGATGAGAGTGATTGTGATCAATAAAATCCAAGAGAGAGGGGTACAACAATAAACATGATAAAGTAAACTAAACAAACTTAAAACAAACAATAACATATACTTATTTTATTTTAAAACATGTTTTAATAAATAAAAAACTTAAATTATCTAACATTTATGGAAAAAATAAATGTAAACAAGAAATAAACATATGTTACCTGTAATTTTAGGAATGTACAGATGGATTGTTTTCCCAAATTCCTTCGTCGTGATCGTTCCTTATGGCACAAACTATGTCTTCAACATGGTCATCATTATGTTCTGTTAATATTTCAATTGAAGTAGGGATCTCACATAAATCAGCATATTCATCACGTTCATCTTCACCAACATATTGTTTTTTCCTTGTAAAACAACATCCCACTGCATATCTGATTGATCTACTACATAAAAAATTTGTTTTGCATGTGTTGCCATTATAAAAGAATCAGCTGTGTCTTCCAATCTATTCAGATTAACAAGTGTCATTCCAAATTCATCGTGTCTGACACTGTTGTTACCTTTAAAACATTTACAGTTAAAAACGGGAACTTTAATTTTAATGTAATCAACCTCCCATATGTCTTCAATCACTCCATAATATCCATTTGATGCAGAAATTGGGTTTTTGTCCTTAGCACTCGAAAAATGCATTGCTTCTGCAAACACCAATACACCACTATTCTGAACCGCACTTCTGTTGTCCTGAGCTTTTGTATGAAATGTATAACCATTAATGTCATAACCAGACCACGTTATCACATTTAACAATGGACCACCCACTATCCATTTTAATGTCTCTGATACATCTGATCTACCAAGCAAAGTCTTTTTAATCCATGACAAATAAGTTTTGTTGTGCTCATTCAAAATCCACATTTCATTCTTCTTTGGATGACATTGTTTCAACTCATTAATGTGCAATGTGATATATGGTTGAGCATCAGCTATGTTCTTCAAGATGTATGATTCTAACTTCTTCATCTGTTCAGCTGACAATGATTTGAATTTCAAGCCACGAATCCCCTTTCCCTCATTATTAACTCGTTCATGGCGAGATAGAGGCAAACCTATGTGTTGCGCCGCATCCAAGTAGCTCGTACAAAACTCTGATACCTCCTCAGAAATATACTTTTCAATAATGGAGGCTTCAGGTCGATATAGATTTTTAACATACCCATTTAATATTTTCATATACCTTTCAAAAGGATACATCCAACGAAGATATACAGGTCCAAAAAGCTTTATTTCTCAAACCAAATGAATCATTAAATGCACCATTATATCAGAAAAAGTTGGAGGAAAATACATTTCCAATTGACAAAGTATTAAAATTGCATTCTTTTCCAAAATGTTCAAAGCATTCAAATCAATCGCCTTGTTACAAATTGAATTGAAAAAATAACACAACTTCATTATAGTCTTTCTGACACGAATGGGCAATATTCCACGCAATGAAACTGGTAGAATTTTTTGCATCATGACATGACAATCATGTGATTTCATACCTATCAACTTCGAGTCCTTCATTGAGACAAAATTTTTTACATTAAAAGAACAACCTTGAGGCACTTTGGTATCATGAAGACACTGACAGAAGCTAATTTTCTCCCTCTTCGATAATGTATGACATGCCGGGGGAAGAAATGTTCGTCTTCCTTTAGGAGTGGGAGATAACTCCAAACGTATTCCCATTGATAGTAAGTCTAATCTTGCATTCAACCCATCTTTAATCTTTCCTTTAATATCTAACAATGTTCCAATCAAAGATACACAGATATTCTTCTCCACGTGCATGACATCAATATTATGTTTAACTTCATGATACCTCCAATATGGTAGGTCAAAAAATATTGACCTTTTCTTCCAAATATGTCTATCATTACCAGATTTCTGTGTCTTTCCCAATGTCACGTCAAGGTCTTTCACCCTCTCAAAATACTGATCATGGGATAAAGGTTTTGGAGCAGTATCAAATTCTTGTGAGCCATTAAATGCCTTTTTGAGTCTTCTATAAAGGTGTTCTATTGGCAAAAACTTTCGATGACCCATGTACACTGATTTCCTCCCATGATGCAATTGACAATAGGACGTTTGTTGTTCGTAAATTGGACATGCTTTATTCCCTTTAACACTGTATCTAGACAAATTTCCATACGCTGGGAAGTCATTTATAGTGAACAGAAGCACTGCATGTAGTTGAAAATATTCCATTTTATAAGAATCATACACCCTAATACCATCAGCCCATAACAGTTTCAAATCATCAATCAACGGTGATAAGAAAACATCAATATCATTACCGGGTTGCTTTGGACCAGAGATCATTGTACTCAAAATGACATATTTGCGCTTCATACAAACTTCAGGAGAGAGGTTGTAAATTACCAATAAAACAGGCCTTGAACTATGTGTGCTACTGAGTGTTCGGTATGGATTCATTCCATCTATGCACAACCCTAGTCTGAGATTTCTTATTTCATTTCCAAATGTAGAATAATGTGCATCAATTTTCTTCCATTGTGGACAATCAGCTGGATGACGTATTTTTCCATCACATACCCGCTCTTCATCATGACATATTAACCTTTTTGCATCATGTGAATTAGCAAATAAACATTTGAAACGATTAATTATAGGAAGATACCAAAATACCTTTGAAGGGAGCTTTGTAATATCTACATCACCCTGTGATTTTTCTTTCACCTTATACCGTGATGTCCCACATTTTGGACACTCTGACATAAATTCATATTCCTTCCTATATATAATGTAGTCATTCGGACAAGCATGTATTTTCTTGTATCCCAATCCCATCGGGCATAATATTTTCTTGGCTTTGTAATGTGAATCTGGAAGATCGTTATCTTTTGGAAGAATGTCTTTCATCAATTGTAGCAGCTCTGTAAAACTTCTGTCACTCCATCCATGCTTCGCCTTTATGTTAATCAATCTTAACACGGCCGACAGAACCGTAAAATCTGTACAACCGGGATATAATGATTTTTCAGCATCACCATATAGACGTGCACCTGTCGGTTCTATCTCAATTTGTTCTGCTACAATATTGTGAATCATTTCTTCAATTCCATCGGAGTTACCATCTTGCGAATCATCATCATCAGTGACATTCCGTCCAGTTTCACCATGCCAAATCCAAGGGATGTAACTCGGATTAAAACCATGACATATCAGATGATCTTTTATCTCTCTACTTTTCAACTTCTTCATATTCAAACATTTCAGGCATGGACAGAAAAAAATGTCACTAATTGGAACATTTCGTTTTGCAAATTCCAAAAAGGCATCAACACCTTCCTCAAATTCATTGCTCATTCGATGTGTCGTAATCCAACTTCGACTCATTATTACCTATAACAAATATCAACAAAAAATATATATTTTTAAGATAAGACAAAACATGTTTATATGAAAAAAATCATAATTTGAATGTAAAACAATTTGAAATATAAAACGAATCTTGAAAGTAGTAGTAGTTTTCCTAAGTACCCAACACCAAATAGCTATACATCGTAAGTGTCATGTTAAAAATATGAATATAGACCATTTGTTTTATGTTTAATAATATTTTCATATTATCTGATCATTCTGATTATATATTAGAATTACTATATCCTTTTGATCTGATATATAATCTAAGGACATTAATATTTCTTTAGAAAAAGTAATGTTATTATCATAGTAATGTAAAAAAAAGTATATGTCGAACTATATATATGTAATACCAATAAAAAAATACATATGTGTTTGGCCTGGGTTTCACACATAAATCAACTCATCTCACAGATTAAATTTTTGAATCATCCTACATAATACTTATTTTTATAACTTAGGGAATGAAAATAATAATGTTGCTAGAAGAATGGAACGTTACAGTACCACCCATTATTTTTCAGATTTTGCTGAAGCTAATCCACAATGTTTTAATAATCATTTGCGAGTTGAATGTTGCGAGTTGAATGAACATAATAACCATTTGCAATTAAAAAAATTCCACGAGATTCAAAAATGAACGAAAAGCACATCAAGAATCAAAACGAAAACGAACGAAATAAATTCGTGGAAGGCTTACTTGAATGTCGCGAGTTGAGATGATAGATCTGAGAGCAGTGAAGAAGATAAACAATGAAGCCCAAATGAGTGTAATGCAGGCGATCAACGAGCCGATTAGAGTTTACCTTCTACATTAGAGTTGACGAGAGATTTCAATCTACAACATCCATTGGTGTTCACTGGGGGATAGAAACACGGTTCTAGATCATGTTAGCATAGGCTACTTTTAAACATCTTGAGAAACACCAATATATCATGTTTAAGCTTGCTGCATAAATGCATCATGGACCATCCATGCTTTGGTGAGATATTCTGGAGTGACAAGGGACATAAAATGAGTTACCATGGAAGTAATTAATGATGAAATCCCGAGTGTATTTTGTTTAAAATATATTTAGGGACCATAATGATAATGAGTTCATGGTCCAAATGTAGGAAGCCATCCTAGGTATGGACTACACTAAATGTTTCCCCAACCTATAGAACATTGCATTATCATTGGTAGTTACTGATATCTCTAGGAAGATGAATTTTTTATATTATCATTAGTATGAGATCATGTCACAAGTGAAAGTGTTAAACCTGTGCATTTTGTTAAATGTAATGAATATGTATCTCAAAATAGAAGGTAATATGAGAGATACCATAAGTAGTGGCTAAATTATTTTAGTAGGAAAAAATGTGAAATAAAATTTTAGTGAAAGGAATTGTTGCTAAAATATTGTAAACCATTGTTGAAATGGGAATAAAATTTAGGGTAGTGGGTATCCATTCCATGATAAGGTTTTTTATAGTGAAATTAGTGTCATAATATAGTTCACATGTAGCCTAATTTTCCATACCCAACATTAGAGTTTCATGCTTGTGGAATATTTGGCCAGCTATAATGGTTTCTTAGGGGTATGAAGCATCATATTATTCGAAGGGAATTTGGAAAGGCACTAGATTCATAGAGGACTCACCTCCTACTTAAATATAAATAATACAAAAAGACCAATTTTGTTCTAATAGAGGTATGTGACGTGGTTACCCTGTACAGGAATGTTTGTAACAGGATGAGGGTAATGATTAGGGGAGTCATGATGGATCCTAGAGAAGAGTATCTATCCATATTTAATTTATATATAATACTCTAGTTATTGTGTATTCAATAATTTCTAATTTTAGAGGTATTATTATTATATCATATATCCCTTCATTTATTTTGTTTTATATATTGTAAACTAGTTCGGTTTTATCATGTATTTTGTGTAAATGGTATTTTCTTTGATGTTAAAATATTGAATGGGGTTTTGACCATCAACACAACATTTTAATGTGACTATACAATATAAAACAGTACGAGGAGTGTTCTATATAGATTTGTGTTTACCATTTATTTTTATAACCATTCATTCTAGAAATGGTAGTATTCAATTTTATTCATGTGGTGGACTAATTATTTATATACTAAATACATATCAACTCTTACCATAATATGGTTAATTTTTTTACCTCTATATGTATTCATCTACTCCCCCCATTGAATTTGGGATCATCATGATATATATAATCAAATTATTCAGTTCAGGAAGGCTTTTTCCATTGCTTATAATGATTTTTTATGTATAAAATGGTGGAATGAAAGATGATTATTTTCCTTTAGTGGTAAACAATTTTCAAGATGTTTTCTAAAATGACATTTATGGATTATTGAACAAGTTATAGAACATATTAATTATATTTTTTTCATTGGTAATAGATCCAGATTCAATCCCACCTTAAAAAATGGAGCAAGAATATATTTTAAATAAAATGCCCAACATGAAGATTTAGAAGCTATTGGTTTCACACAAATTAGTATATCTACGTAGTGTTCTCTATTTCTCTACTCAAAGAAGGATTATTGTAGTTTTATCTTATGTGTGGATTATGTGAGGTTGATCAAATTTATTGTAATGGGATACTGTCATATTCCAACCATTGATGATCTCTTCGATCATCTAGGAGGTTCTAATATCATCACTAAGATCGATTTAACATTTACATACCTTTATTTGAGGGTGACACAATAAAACTTACCTCAAAATTATTTTAAGAATAGTTATATATTATATGAGTTCATAGTGATGCAATTTGATTTGAAAAATACACCATATTTATTCAAGCGCTTGACGAATCATATCTGGAATCCTTTTAATAATAAGTTTGTGGGGGTTTTTTTGATGATATCATAGTGTATTCCATGTTGGGATATGATCATTCCCATCAAATTAAATATGATTAGAGTACATTCATATAGAATAAACATTATGCAAATCAAACCTGTGATAATTTTTATTTTGATAATGTTCACTACATTGGTCATGACCTCTCATTAGTAAGAGTGCTAATGGACCGATAGAATGTTTTAGTTTTGGTATCTAACATGTATCTCAATAATTTCATCAAGATTATATGATATCTAGTTATAAATGGTTATATACATTTCTTTATCTAGGACTTCCCTCAAATGGATGCACCAATTTTGGGACTGGACATGAATGGTGTGACATTGGATTTAACAAGTGATTATAAGAGTTATTTTAGAGAGTTGAATGGTAGAATAACTTCTTCACCAATCCACAATTTTCTTATGCTAGTAATTGAATATACCATGTACAGTGAATAATCTGTTGTTTGAATCAGATTAGTTATAATAAAATTAGATTGATTGGTTACTTATAGATCTATATAGTTGACTCTACACGAGAGTAATTACCCAACTCAAGGTCAATAGTTGGGAGTTATGTTACATGGCTTGATATGCTGAGACATTATCTCAAGCATGACAGGATTGTGGTCTAAATAGACCCCATGACCCTTTGGTACGTACTTTCTTAGTGTTTCCTGGATCTTTAATAGAGGTGGTGGTTCAAATATCTATATCCAATTCTATTCGATTTCTATTACTCAAATGTAAATATAAACATTAGTGTTGATTTATTAAGATAAAAGATGAAGATAGAGGTAGTATGTGAGTCTTGAAATGAGTGGAGGTTAATTGAACACATTATGGACATGATCTTAGATGTTTTGGTGTCTCAGGTACAATCAGTTCAAACTTTGAAATCTATAATATCAATTATATTGTACATGATCATGATTGAGTAGTTAACTAATATAGAGGTAATTAATCTATGTGACAATTTAAATGTTGGGGAGAAACCATCGCGATGTTGTCTTTTCAATTCTAACTATCTTCATTTCTATGTTTAGGTATGAGCTATTACCATTATCCATGAGGGGAGGGGGTAGAGTTTTTTATTCTAGAGAGGTAGTATATCATATATTGACAAATAGTTATTGTAATATCCATAGATAACACTAGTGGTATTGAATGAAGAAAGATGTAGCATGATTTTTGATGAGAAGATTCATTTTTTAGAAGGCAAAATCCATGAAACATTGTAAAATTAGACTATTTCATCCTTATCCCATTCTTCAGTGGAAATGGGCTTTTGTCAATATATAGTTTTTTTGGATTACCCATAAAACCACTAATAATGAGGTTGAATGGGTGATTGGCGATTTACTGATGAAGGTATCCCACTTCATTCATGTCAGGATGGCCTTTTCATATGATTATATGAGTTGTATATACCCATACAAGTCAATATAGTTGCACAATGTTATAAGGAAGTACATTTATGATATTGATCATCATTTCATGACATGACTCATAAAGGGTCTTTAGAATTCTATATGGTGCCATGTTCTATAGGGTATAACCTATCATCTTTATACTGATGGTAATTCTATTAAAATAATCCATGTTTTAGATGATATTTTAGGAGCCAATGTTTTGGATTTCTATGGTTCATGGAAAATCATTTGGCAGTCACATTGTTTCTATATAAAAATAGAACCTCTAAAAAAATCTAGATTGAAGCTTTATTGGATTGTTATATAATGATGTGTCATTGTACACTTATTTGTTATATGAAGGGGAGTTATCCCTTGATGTTCATTGCACCATATAAGAGACAACATAGGAAATTCATTTGATCATAAAATTATTGGTGAAAATATAGAGTATGAATTAATCATATGATGAACATAACATATGACTTCTATAGCTTGATATTGGTCATTATATTTTCCTTTTGCTCACTCGTAGGTTGGGGAAACTCTCTACAGTGAAATAGGGAAACCTAGTGATCAAGGTATTAGACTTATTAGGGACAATGGATAGTGTTAGTCTATTTGCCTATTGATAAGCTCTAAAATAGTGTTATAGTTCCATAACCATGTGTTTCATGTGTTATATATTCGAATATATTATTCTGACACTTCTCATGTGCTAGACGTAACAAATTATGATCTTATTTCTGATGCATCCTATATGGATAATCCAATAAAAATTATCGTCTATTGTGAGAAAAACCTCTAGTGTTGGGTAATTCAATTTGATCGAGTGAAATTGTAGAATGGGTGAGTTTGGGATTAGGCATGTGATAGGTTTTCTAATATGAAAGGACCATGTCCACACATGGTCAATATGATGTCAAAGATATTGTTAGAAGAGATCAGGGATGGTAAATTATATAGAGAGGAGGTTGTAAGATCCCTTTGATTTCCATGTACATCTATATTTTTTCTTTTCTATTGATCCTTGGTGTATGAGTGTAGTTTGGAGAAAGAGATATTTTATTTTAAAAAATAACGTAATGTTCTAGGATGTATGTTTTTTTAATTAAGGGAGTCTGTGTATGGACCTGTTAATATGGTTTAGAAAAGTTTTCATTGAATTGTAAGGTTTGGAGGGTGGTCATGTGATTTTTTTAAAATAGGATAAAAGATGTATGTAGAAAAATTGAGTTTTGTGTAGTGAAGAAACATGACATGTAAATGTTTATATGAATTAATCGTGATCCTATTTTATTATGAGATATAAATATATGTTTCAATGAAATTAAACAATATATAATGTTCATGTAATGATAAAAATAACCTAAGGCAATGCTTTTTTATACATATCACACTAAGAGTAAATAAATTATGTGTTATTGAGTGACACACAATGTAATTTGTCATGATTCATTTTTAATGGTGTTATGAATATGATTTATTTTCCATTCCTTTACTAAACATACTTTACTCGACTATATGGAATATTATAGCAAATTTTTGTGTCCCTCTATTCATATCTGATGTCTGGATCACACAAAAAATCACTAGTATGTATTTTTTGTTATGGTTTACCTTTATTCCTTTTATATCTGAATATTTTTTGGAAATCCCTTATTCATTTAATTTTTTTTTCTTGGTTTTATAGGATCCAAGATTCTTTTTTTCATTCATCTGCTCTTTTGTGCTGGTTGGTGAATCTTATTTGAATGATTGTTTTATCATCAGTTGGTGGTAAGGGGTCTATTAGTTATCCCCGTGTTTCTTCCATATATGTGTAATATTTAAATTTTTCCAACATAACATCAACAATAATTACTAAAATTAAGAATAATACATTTAAAGGTAATCCATTTGTGCCCAATTGGATATTGAAAAGAATTATAGAATCTATTCTGTTGATTGATCCCTTGAATATAAATGAATTTTATAGTAGCATATAGTGTGGTTAGCATGACAAGGTATATGAGTGTTTTCTTGATATAGACTCCCAATAGCTTTCCCAACTTATTGAAATGATAAAATATTTTTGGATTATGAATGAAGGGTAATTGAAACGTGTAATTGAAAGATAAATGATAATTTAAATAATTCACCATTGATCCATAATGCGTGATATTGGGATATCCTTGTAACTATTACATGTGTTGTGATTTATATGTTTAAATGATTATATACCTAGCTATCCCAAGAGACATTTCAAATGATTATATAACGGTATATCCCCCCCCCCCCCGAGATATTCTAAAATATTTGTATAAGAAGATATTCTACGAGTCATGTTGAAATCATTATATACATGGATATTCCCTAAGAACTGATGAAATTATTATATAGTAGGATATGCCCTATGACACATGCTTAAATGCTTATTTACCAAGAATGGACCTGAATAAAGATGAAATATATATATATACCATGATCAAAATTTATTGATAGTTGAAATTCATATATTGTGAGGTTTAACCTAGTTCTATTTCAAATATACCATGTTTATATCATTGTGGTTTGAATGGTTGTGATACATTTTAAAACATGTTCTGACTTGGGCCTGAAGTAGGATATATTTATCCATGATTATATGGCTGTGATGGGAATGGTTTTTGAGAATTGAATTGAGATATTTTAATATAGAGTAGAAGAAGGAAAATGAGGTAGTAATATCATTATATAATTTATTAATACAACTATTTATTCCATTATTTAATGAAATTTTTATTTGACTAGTTATGTTTAGACATGTTGGTGTGGGACTACTGTGTTATAATTACACACTATTTAGGCCTCCATTTGTTACATGATAAAATTAAATTGAGATTGGACAAAAATAGTGAAAGGTACCTTTCAGTTGACTGTTTCTTTCTAGATGGGAAAAATTTTGGAGACATTCCTAATATGGGGTTTTAGATTGATGATTCATGAGTCATTGTTGAGTCTTATATTCTATTATTTTTATTTCTTCTAGATGGACCTTTAGTTAAATTCCCTACAAAAATTGCGTTATTACTTTACAGCTTATTGGATTTTTTATTTTCATTTTTTATTTAGTATTCATCAATATTTTAAAGTTTACATTATTTCTAAATCATATAGATTTATAGATTTATATTTCTTATTTTCTTTGGGTTATAACTTTTTAAAAGGGGGTATATTCTCCCTACTATATATATCACACTCCCACTCTTACATGGAAGCCTCTAGCGTATGATGTTGCAAGATTGATGTCTTTTAACAAACTCATTTTGACCACGGGATATAGTTATAGACAGGGGGATGTTACGGTTTTGGTAATAGAGACATCCAAGTAGTTAAATATTTTGGGTATTCACCAAAATTCCAATCATCCTAAACTATAAATAGGTAGGCACTCAACTTAATTTTTTGCACCTATAAAGCTATTTGGATCAACCATCCCTCTACCCAAATGAAATACCAAATTCCATTTTCTCATTAAAATATCATTATTTTGGGAATAAATCCATCATATATTGAATTTAGTTCAAAACTATAGAGGATACACGATGAAGAGGCAATGTTTTTCAATGATCATAATTATTTTACTTCATTCTCCCACTCCATCAGTTCTAATGAAACAATTATGATAACATAAACATAGTATATTCCATATACTAACATATTTTTATAATAAGGGACTGAACTAAATCATTACAAAATACATCAAATGATGTCTAGAATCATCATTTTCTATATGGAGGACTACCTCTCTTTGTGGGAACAATATACCATTACCTTATGATCCAATGCCATTCAGTCTTCAATTACATCCATTAATTGTTGGGTATTATGACAGATTTAATGTATGTATATATATATATTATTGTTTTCATATTTATACATATGGAGTCCTTATATATTATAATTTATATTTTTTAATTCTATTCCATACATTATATTATAATATCTAACATGTGTGTGGAGGACTACCGCCTCATGATGGAATATGATTTATCATTAACTTAATATTCACATTGATGGTTGTAAGGATTAGATTAAATGCTATTTTTCATAAAAATGATATAATTATGATTTACATTAAAAACAAATCTTACTATTATATATATATATATATAATTTTCATTCTTAACATTCTACACTTTTATTATTGATTACATAATTTTTGTATGTGGGGACTACCTCCTTCACAAAGCAAGTCAAATCAATTTTCATCACCATTCCACATGGATGATATATATTAGAATATATATATATATATATGATATTATTATCATTCTGGGATGATAATATATTAACTACCATCGTTGTGTAATGATCATTAGAAACTAGAAATGTTTCTCATGTATATGTACGATCTCCTCCCTCTATGATTGTATTGTACATAATATCTCAAAACCACCACACATGTTCAGTATTAAAAATATAACTACAATATAACTATGATAATTATTTCATGATTGTTATTCATGATATGATAAAACTATTTAATATGTGAAATAATAACGACTTTACTGAAAAATAACACTTTAGAATACAAGGTACTTATCACTCGAGACAATAAAAACAATAAAATATTTTTAATTAATAGGTGATGAGTTCTCAAAATATTATATTATATAATAATATAGGTATTAATATAGTTATATTTTTATTAAATATCAAGTATAAAAAATATACTCGTGTATAAAGAACATTGAACCAAAAGGATGCCTAAGGTTATGTATTTCGCTTCAATTTACTTTCAACTAGGACTTATTTTTTATTACACACTAATTAATAGTAATTTAATTTATATAATTCCATTTTATATTTAATATCATGATTCATTCATAATACATGGTATTTTTAGTTTCACATTTTTTCATATCATCTTTGAGTATTTTTATTCAAATGTACCAAGTAGAAAAAGATATTGTAAAATATCTCTTTCAGCTTTTATTGGTTAGACTCTATTGAATCAGTCACATTATTGTGATCATATTTCATTATTAATTACATTCTACATAAATATCCCTATTATAGTATGATGGATATAATTATCTTATAAATTTTGTTCTATTTTTACATGTGGTGTATAATTTCAATGTTATTTGATTAACTAAGAAATTATTAATAAATTTGTATCCTATACTGGATAAATATATTTGAGGATAAATATTATTTTCAGGTATTAAATTAATTAATCGATATAAGAGTAATGATATTGAAATGTACTCAGGGGTGGTCTCTAGAAGTAGTATATATAATCAATGAATTGATTGGTCTCATAAAAAAAATAACACCCCAGAATGATAAAGGGTTAAATGATTAAATGATATGACTCATGTCAACAAGGTGCACATTCCTTTTAGGGAGTTTGTCTGATTAGAACTCCACAATTAATCATGTTTGTCCTGGAGTAGTGCTTTGGATGGGTGACCTTCTGAGAAGTTTCTCAGGGTGTGTGCGAGTGAGGAGAAAATACACTTGAAAGGACATGAGCTGGCCTTTGGGGATAATCATTAGTCAGATTATCCGTTCGGGCACATGGGTGGACCCTGGGGTGGGTCCCACGAGTCTTTGGGGAATATTATGGTACCTGGTGGGCCAGGACCTGACGGTCATATTAAGATTGGGTGTGTGTTCTTTCCCCAGGACCCAATTGTCACATTCCGTTTCTGAGGGGGTACCCTTTCTTAAATGTGGTGCACTACCTGGGTGGAGATGTAGGGCCCACAACGAGGTCGTTGTGCTCTAGGGGGTGTGATTTTAACACCCTATAATGATAAAGGGTTAAATGACTATATGATATGACTCATGTCAACAAGGTGCACCTTTATTTTCAGGTTGCTCCTTGATTAGAACTCCACAGTTAAGCATGCTTCTCCTTGAGTAGTTGTCATGATGGGTGACCTTTTGAAATGTTTTCAGGGTTGTGTGTGAATGAGGAAAAAACACACTAGAAAGGACATGTTTTGGCCTGTGGGGACAATAATTAGTCTAATGATCCATTCGGGCACGTGGGTGGACCCTGGAGTGGGTCCCAAGAGTCTGTGGGACAACTGGTGGTACCTGATGGGCCACGACCCGATGGTCATGTAAGGCGGGGTGTCTTTGTTGTCACCGGGACCCAGTTTTCACAAAAAATTATTGAAATTAAAAAATCATTCTACATGTATTTTTAAACTCTATGAATTATATATCTTCATAATACTGATTTTCAATATCTAGATACAAGATTTATAATATTGAATCATTTCATTAGTTGAGAGATTACTTTTTATTATTATCCCTGAGATTTTAACAATGATATTATCTAAATATTCATTTTAATCATATTCATTGATTAAATTGAATATTTTTTAATTATTTACCTTGACATATTGATTCTTATTTACTATACAGTTATAGTCATTTTATTTAAATATCATGTTTGTTCACTTATATACAATTACATATTGATTTTTCTAATTAATTCCTGGAAGATTATGATATATTATAACCTTACTAAACATTATACATTGCCCTTATTTGATTCAATTCTCAGGAATCTAGGAGGTGTAATATTTATGATATGAAATTATATTCTATATATAATAATTTTATCCACAAAAAATTATATTGTAGTATGTATTTCAAAATGTAATATTGGAATAATGATTCCATGATGTTTACCATGACTAATAAACTATAATGTTCTTTATGGTTTTGTAATTTATCTCTATTTAATTATAATAAATTAAGGTATTACCTCCAGGATACATAGATTAGAGTTGCTACATGTATAATGTTTCACCTCTCGATGTTGTCAATTATTTTTTTTGGAAATAATTTAATCTTTTTAATATTTATCATTATACACATCAATTATTTTATCATATATTACATGAAAAAAACAATATTAACATGTATTAATCCAAACACATATTTTATATTGCATTACATGAAACACTATGTTGGTCTTATGTCACACACAATATCTTTTTTATTTTTCATTAAAAGAAACACTGTGTCTAAACGAAATAAGGCATACAACATAAATATTATAATTTTATTTTATAGTAATTTCATAGACATTACAATGGTGGGTATTAATTGGATTAAATAAAAAATATAAATATATGGGTTATCCTTGTATATATAATGAATTATTTAGTGACCAATTAATTAAAATGAAAATAATAACCTTTTGGAAATAGTGATGTTCATTTTATGAATAAAAACAATTTTTATGAATTAAACATCTTTTACTTAAATATATTAATAGAATAAATTATAGTGAAATGTATTAATGAAATATAAATATTAAAAATAATTATAAAATTAATATTTATATAATATTTCATCCATAGAACAATAAATTATAAATTAATTTTTTTTAAATTCATATTTCTCTAAAAATTTGTTAATCTATTTATTGGAGCATTAATTTTTTTTTAAATCATACTTTTAAAAATATTATTTGACATGATAAAATTCATTTTTAAAATGTCATATAATATTTATCATAGTGAGAGTTTCAAATATTTATCTAGATATTTTCAATTATTCAATAAACATTGAATAATATAAAATTATAATTATAACATTCTATTTTACTTAAATATTATCTAATGTTATATTATATATTAAAATGGTATTAAATTAAAATTATTTCAATTATATACCAATTTTTCCAATTTATTTCATTATATTAAAAATTATAGATAATTTTGGTATAAAAACATTGGAAACATATGAATATTTTTTAATTGAGAGCCATCTTTCTCATCATGGTATTTGGAATTATTTGAAATAAATTATACCAATTATTTGAATTAAAATTGTCAATATATATTCCATATTTGGAATCATTATAATTTAAATTTATTAATAATGTAATAATTATATTTGACTATAATGATATATAAAATGATTTAAAATTATTTACACTTATTAATGTTAAAATGGGGTTTTCACATTACATGGTTTTGTAATAAAATTACTTTTTCACAAGATTATTATTATTAAATCAATATTATTTCAAATTAAAATGATCAGTTCAATTTTTTCTAATAAATATAAAATTAATTTTATTCATAAATGAAAAATTATATTAGTAATTAAAAATATACAATTTAACATGGTAATGAAACTAAACGGGTATAACTGATTAAACATAAACAGTAATGAATAAAATGTTAAATAATTGTTTCTATTCTGTGATCAAGGTTTTTATGGACAAAATAATTCTTAAAATCCATTATTGAGATACTTTTTAGTCACATGAGGAAATAGTGTCCTCAAAATTTTGAATACATTTTTGTATTTTTTACAAATCCCATCCCTCCTCAGTTATAAAAGGGCACTCACTACCCTCACATTTTCAAACATAGAAAACCAACTGGATATAAAAACGATGTCAAAAATAAATACTATAATTACCTCCGCTCAAAAATAATTCTTATTGTAGACATCAATTCTACCATGGAATACTTTTTTTGAAAGCATAAGGAGGGTGCCAAAATAAGAGGTAATATTCAACAATGTGGTATTTCATTTTATTTCAACTTCCACCAACGTCAATTATTATTATTATAGGATGATATAATAAAATTTAGATCTTAAATATAACATGAATTAATAATATATAGTTAATCAAAACAACTATATCCACATACATCAAATTGGTAGCAAAATCATCATATGATTTTACAGAAGGCAACTGCCTCACGAGAAGATGTTAGTCAAGTTTCTATTACAACAACTACCATTTAGAAATGAATACATTTTTGTTTTTTATATATGATAATAACTATAATATTATTTTTATATATTCATTACATCATGCATACCATTATATATTACATTTTTTTGGAATACGTTATGACCTCGTGTGTTCGGAGAATTTCCACCTCATTAAGCAATGTGATTCATTTACACATTACATGAAATATATTAAAAATGGTTTTGATAAAAATATATTAAATATATGAAACAAAAAGTATTTTTTATGGTCATATATCATTTTTTTTCATTAAATCTCAGAGGAAAATGGAATCAATGCTCATTCATATGTACGACATACCTTCTTCATGAACTGTGTAGTTTATTTTATATCACTAAATGTTATAGATTACTCAAAATACATAAATAATAATGTTATTTTATATTTATATATGGGATTCAATTTTTGAGATTATGGATCCTTGTACAATATAGGAATACTGAAAAAAACAAAACATATATGAAAAAATTAAATTTTATCCGAAACGTTAAATTAACATGGAACTATTAATAAAAAATATTAATATACTTAAGTAAATGATATATATAATTATATATAAAATTATGGTGCATTAGTTGTGGTAAAATAATAATATATTAATTATAAATTATTTTTTAATGAGTGTTATGGATGTTGAGACATATGATAATGAATTTATACTATCTCTTTTATATCCAGGAGAGATATGCAAATTCAAAACTCGTTTATTTTGTGTGGTGTATATAATTCTTCATTGACATTTTATATCCTGAATATCATCATTTTAATTATAACTATTCTTACATTTTATGTTATAATTTAAATTTTTTAGTTATTATTCAGGATAATAATAATTCATTAATGGATTTTTTTCTCAATTTGTCTTCATTATGTGGTATGTTTTGTTATGATGTAATGTTCTTTCACAAGGTGTTTATAAAGACCCTTTGACATGAAATATGATGATTTTTTATCCACATGATATGTCATATTTATTCTAATGATTTTTATTTAGGGGCATTACATTTCTATGTCCCAAAAGTGGAAATGATTTTATTTTATAATATCATCATTTATTGATATTTTTTATAACTATTTATCTGATGATAATGTTCTATGATATATCTCTATAAATTATTATTATTCCTAACCTATGGTTATTCAATATAACTCCATTTTGTTTTAACATTTATTACTCTTTTTAACTTAAAACCTATAAAATTTTTTAAAGGGAGTTTGACGTTATATATCTCTTTGATAGGAAATCACTTTTATCCTATCACTATGTTCACTAAAAATATTTTGAATATTATTTTTTTTTTGAAAATAGTCATTCAATTTGGGATGAATATTTTCCTTAGAAAAATTTAAAATATTTT
Organism: Viscum album; assembly: GCA_963277665.1. NCBI lineage: Eukaryota > Viridiplantae > Streptophyta > Magnoliopsida > Santalales > Viscaceae > Viscum > Viscum album. Next base: position 79,904,176 of record OY728165.1, on the reverse strand, counting down.
TTTCATCATTTATATGTTTTCAATATTTATTTAATTAAATGTATTTCCAAACAGTTTTTTTTCAAAAGTGATTTTCAAATAAGATCTATTTACATAAAAAACAATTCATAGTTATTTTTAAAATCATATTCCATCAATTATTTCATCCCTATATACTAGTTATGAATTAATGTGGTTATTATCCTAGGATAAGATACATATTTTTTCACGTAATGGTTTATGTTTCTGATGAAAATATTTTTATATGACTTATTTCCCATCCATATGTAATTCCATGAAAAATAATTGTGAAACCTATTTATTTTTTTACATGGGATATATTTTAATGATGAAATATTTATGAATCATTACTCTTTTACATTTGCTTTTATATTGTCAACAACTAGCCCAAATTACCCTGAACCAATCACCCGACCTGGTATGAGGCATGTTCCATGAGGCGTTCTCGATCTCAATTGGATGGAAACTACTTTTAGGAATCCAAACATACACATGAGAATAATTTCCACACAAAATAAATAACCATGATTTGATAAATAAGTCAAACCAAACCAACCACAATATCAAAAAACTGAAGAAAAAAAATAGTTAGAGCATATAAATAAAAAACATAACAGTCGAGAAAAAAGATGAATATGAACCCAAAATTCATTGACCATCATGTGACCTCATGGTCACCATAAACCATGATACTGAACCAACCATCATAGATGAGACCTTACCAAGACTAGAACCTATAGTTAAAAGTAAAAAACATTATTGGAATGAGGATTGAAACTAAGTAGGTAGGGTCACCTATTTATATTCCCATTGTACATCCCTTAAATAAAGAAAACATTGATTAAAATGTTTGAACTAAAATAGATAAATATATAATTCTCCACAAATTAAATATTTAATAAAACACAAATGATATATTTCCTTCTTAATTTGAAATAATGTTCAAGGGGAGGAATAAATAAAAACCAAAATGGTAAAGACTATGTTTTTTGAAATTGAAAGAAATAAGGAATGATTTTACTTTCTAAAATAGTTTTCATGAATATATCATGACAAAACCAGAAGTTCCAATTTGACCAAAAAGGGAACCAAAATCATGAATTGCATCATGGTTCCAGAAAGTGGGGGAAATGGAACTAAGTGTACCAGTATTAGAGGAACACAAGAACACCTAAAAATTCATTGGAAGACCATAACATACTATACATGTGGCCCATCTCAAAGGAATGGCTACTATCAATGATTCCATTACACCCTAGCACCCATCCATTTCCCTACATAGCCTAGTTGAGGGGCCCAATCCCATAGGAATAATATCCAAAATATCCCCCTTGTTATGGGATGTTAGTAGTGCATGGTCTAACTAGTGCATGAATCATTCTCAGTAAACCACTTTGTTATTATAGGTTCCCCTGTATATTTCACAACTTCGTGTGACATACCATTATAACAACAAATTACATATATATAACCACAAATATTACATCATTAGTCACCCCTAGCCACCCCATGGGTAGTCCCTTGAAAAAAATAATTGTCACACATGGGAGGTCCCATACCGAGGAAACTCTGATATTTTATTCACCAAACGAGGCACGTGACCCACGCATAAGAGAGATTTTCAAAAAACCCATCTGATATAAATTTCATATTGGACTCACATGATTTTACCTGGGAGAAAATTTTCTTAAAGAACCACATACACAAAAAATCATTTCCAAAGGACCAAATAAACCCCACTTCCAATCTCAAAACAATTTGGAACTCAATTTACAAAATATATCTGATCAACCTATAGTCATTTAAAACTATATACATTATTTATATACAATAATTTATATACAAAGGAAAAACATAAAAATTTATAAAAATTTAGCATGAACATTGAATGAAATAATTTCATACAATCAAAATAGAAAGAGGATCAAACATTATCTCAAGTTGAAAAATTAACCTAAAAACCATATACTACTAAAAATCATTAAATAAATATGGGAAAATAAAGTAATCAATAATTCATTAATTCAATGTCTGCTGGAATGGGATCCTACCTGGACTCACATCTCGATCACAACAATGTGACACACCTCGCACTCGTGAACAGGTACTCGTAACCTGATGGCTATGGTGTCATGGAATTTATCTCTGCAATGTGCTACAACAACCACAAAAAACTAAAAAAACTAATTTAAAATATCCCAAATGAATAAGCAGCATGACCCTCACATCGGCACAGAGGTTCACTCCACAATAAAAATTTGGTGGGCTATATTGCATACCAAATAATTATCCTCACTACACATAGAATACCAAGTCCTAGAAACACAATTTAGACACTAAAATAAATGTTTTCAACCAAGTAACGACAATAAAATTCTCACCTTGTTTGGCGGTAGTTAACAGAAACTTCCAGATTCATGTCACATTTGACAGAGGTGGAAGGATGGTGGTCTGAAATGACCTGTGGCTCCTTCTGCAAAAACTAATGTCAGATTAACACTATAAACTAGATAAAACCCAAAACATAGTGTTTTGGTCAACATGATGGAAAACACCAAACCAGAATGGAGTACTCAAATCGAAGGGGGGAGATGGCTACTGGCGAGGGTATTCACAGCCATGCCTGAGCAAGGTGGAGGTGCTTTATAATGGTTTTTGGCTTCATACAGGAAGACTATCGGACATGGGGTGGTTCCAAAGGAAGTCGCATAGGATGGGAAGGTGGTATCGGAGGAAGAGAAATATTGGATAGGTATTTAGCATGCAGGAGGAAGGAGGGAAGTGCCGTGGGTGACTATTATAAGATGAGGGAGACAGCGCGTGAGATCAATGCAAGAGGGAGGTGATGTCACATGTGTGGTTGGTGAAAGATTATGGTGGAAGAAGTCACTGAGAGGAGGAGACAACAAACAAGAGGTGGTAGGCAGTTTGGTGAGAGGGTCGACCATCTAGTGCACCAGATAGACAGGTGGGGGTGGGTGCATCATAGTGCATAAGGTAAGGGGTGGTGTGGTAGTGATGGAAGAGATAGAAAGATTGGGTTAGGAATAAAATAATAATAATAATAATAATAACAATAATACTTATATAAATTATAATATCTATTTTTCCACAATAATAATAATATTAAAATAGTAATAATAATAGTAAAATGAAAATAATAACAACAAGAATAACTAAAACAATAAATTGATATTAATAAAAACATAATATTAATTAAAATGATAACTTTGAATATTTAAATATAAAATAATAATTCTATTTATATTAAATTAATAATAATAGTATTATTAACAAATTATATTATAATAATATTATCATAATAATATTATTATTATTATTAATATAGTTCAATCATTATTGTTGTTTTATCTTTATAAAATTTAATTTATCATTCTTTTTCAATTAACATAATTTATATATTTAATTTATTATTTATTTGAATTATTGGGAAACCATGAATTCACCAAGACCGAAATAATGGGCACTGGTAAGTGTACAGTGACTGCGCACTACCCCGAGACCCAAAAATAAATTCAGACATCGAAAATTTGAAACTAGGAACGAGACTAAACCTCATCCATAATAAATGAGACTATGAAAAGAATAAGATAAATTGTTATCTGAGTGTAGGGTTTGAAATATTTGATTGAATATATATGGAATACATTTAATTTCAAGGGTAATAATATAATTAATGGTTATTGATCTTATGGCTCACATATATATAATATTCATTATGTGATTGGAGGAACAAATGTTTACATCAAATGCATTGGGTAATAATCGATAAATCATGAGTAAGTATGTTCTATTTGAACATGGTTACATGTCTACAGTGTAATCTATGAACATAATTACATGTTCACAAGGTTATTCTTGAATCAGAGTACATGTTCACAATATAATTCATGATTCTGAAAATGTGATCTCAAGACTATTAATTAAACTTATTACATGTTCAAAATATTATTCATGGACTATTATGTCATGTTTATAATTTTATGCATAGAAAAATATTTCATTTATATTATGTTATTGATGGACTAATAATATTTATATAGGTATATATGAGGGATTTATTTCATGTCCATTACAAAATTAATGGACCTGACAATATTGAAACTTGTTCATGATGTTACAAGCTATTACGTATGAAGCAAATATATGTCTTATTCCAATATAAAGAACACATGGATCATTATTATCTATTTTCATAGGATTTGTGTCTTATGAACATCCAATATTTATTCAATTACTTGGGATTATGATCATTGATATGCATGGTATGGTTTTTAAATTCTACGATCATGTTCTCATACACTTACGTTAGTTTTATTAAAGAATATCTCATTTGTTTTATCATGGTGGGTATATAAGATCACACATTTATGACTAAATTACCTAGATTAGGGAGAAATGTACTAGTTATTATATATCCAAAAAGTGTTATGTTTATGATGATCACTGTGGGAGATGATTTAGATTATATATGGACCAGTTCTTTCTTTTTCACGGATTTTTATGTCACAAAACTATTTCAATAATCAAAATTTTTTAGTAATATAATGAATATTATTAAACAATGGTGATTCATATATGTATGATAATCCTAGGTCCTAACTAAAAAATTATTCCATTCCCTTTCAATAATGACCATGGTGAATTTTCTCTCCACAATTCTAGAAAACACCAATTCAATTTGAGAATGTACTATAGTGATCCATTCCACAATTATAAGATATTATAAATTACATCGTCCCCCATTTCATTTCTCTATCTATTTATCTATCAAAATCATCTTCTCATCCTTTATATTGATTATATATGATTTTTAGAATTTATTTTATTATATTGTTAAAACAAGAAACTATGACAACATTTGATCAAAATGTTTGGGATATTATTTCCATTGAAATTATTGGAATTAAACGAATAAATGAATAGTAAACATTAATCTTTGTATTTTTAATGTAGTCCCTAGAATTCATTATTATCCATATATTGTTTTATCACACATAGATATATTTTAATCTTTTTTTAACATAGAATGAGGTATTATTAATCCATACACCCTAGTTTTTCATGAGAAAAATACTTTTCTAGAAAGAGTACCATAAAATCCTTACATTATTTGTTTTTAATTTTTTCGTCATTCATAGTTTCTTGGATAAATTACCACGATTTATATAAATCTTTTGAGAGGAAATATAAAACCATGAAAACCATATCCCATTCATTAAATCCATATATAAGAAATACATTATCATAGAACCATATCCATTACTTTAGTATAAATGGATTTCTAGTCCCACCAAATGATGGAGGTTTTTGATAGTTGAAGTGTTCTAACATAGTTATTATATATAGTATATCCTAGTGGTATACCATATTCTAATTTTTATTGTACATAACCTGATTCAAATTCCCTAATATAGATTAAATTTCTATAAATATTTGTTCAGCCCTAGTGAAATATTTAATATATTTCCAGGGAAAGAAATCCCTGCTTGGGGTACGTGTATTAATACCATTCTAATTCCTATGGGTATTTCCCTATTCTAAAAAATTTCATTCACTTGACTAGATCATAGAATTATAATTTATAAATTTTATTCCTAAAACTATTGAATTACATAACATAAATTGAAAATTTTATGTATTGATAATATCATAATAATTAACATTTAGAGTATTTCCATATAATAAAAATATTTTAAAGGAAATCATAATTTTTTTAATGAAAATGTTAATTAACCTACCTATATAAACATATTTTCTAAAATTAAAGATGCATTATGTCCTATTTTTGTGTACAAGATTACACCTGATTTAAGAACAGTGAACCTTTTTTCAGAGTGATTACCTGTATGATTATATTTTCCTTGAAAAAATACACATGTATTATGGAATCATTGATGAATACTTAAAAAACCCACATTATATACATTATAACATAAATTTTGGATGTCTTAATATACTAATAATCAATGTATATTATATCATTATGTTCCCCAATCTATGTTTTATTTAATTTAGTTCACAAGGTTTCAAATAATGTTTTACCGACAATACTTTTATTGACCCTTAATCCAATAAACCATAAATAGGGTAAAATTTATTATATTGTTAATATATATAATGTATCATATACTAGAATAATGAATATTTTTATCTACTAAACCAATATATATATATACACCTGAAATTTGAATTTCAGTCTAAATATAAAAGGGAATATGTTCTCGTTGAGAATTCAATTATTCCCTTAGAATACCCCTCTAATAAATCACAAAACAGTTCCTGTTATTCTACGATAATAAGACATAAGAATGGGGTCAGCTATGATACCCAGTAATGTTATTTGTAGAATGGGTTTTATCATGAATAAATAATCATCAACATTATAGAAAAGTGAAAAAATAAAAAAAATCCATTTAATCAATAAAATGAGAATAATATGTTATAATTAGATAATATGAAATAATATATATATATATATAAACCTGGTTTTTAAAAAAGTCCATTTATGTTCTAAATAATATAATAATAATGTGGAAATTAATATCTGAACTGATAATGATGGAATTCATATTGTCGGAAAATCCCAAACTATGAAGACATTTCCAAAGGAAACTTATTTTTGTGGGTTGAAACCGATCTAATTTATCTAATTGATTTGTCTCATGATACATGTTAATACATCGAGGGGATATCTATATCCATGTCACACCCATCATATAATAACTATAATTAATTATTGATATTAAAGTGGTGAAACCTATTCAATATAAACATTTATATTGAAAAATAACATTTAAAATACTTATATATACCGTAATAAAATAATCATATTCACAAACAGTCAACAATTATATGATGGGTGGACAAAAAATTTCCAATATTAGTAGATGTGACCCTAAACCACCCAAATAATTAATAAGGATGATATCAATACAATATATACCCAATGAATAGTAACTAAAATAAATGGTTGAAGTCATATATAAATAGATATAACATAAAAATACCATTAAATATATTATTTAGGAAAATATCATTTTCACTTTGAAATTCACATTTAACAAAATATTAAAAAATATGATTATAATATATTTATTTTGAAATAAAATATAAATAATTTTAAAATAATCATTTTTACATTGAAATTTTATGAACTGGGAAATTCTGTTCTTGATGAAAATGATAAAACAATGGTTTTTAATATTTTTTGTAAAATACAAAAAGGGCATATTTTGAAAAGAACTTGTACTTTTTGTTAATATTTTTTAAAATTAAAATTGCTAATATTTTAGGAAATGATATAAAATAGCAAAAAAACATTTCCTGAAAACAATTTTTGGAAATAATTGTTTAATATAAAAGCTTCTTTGATCTAATTAATTTATAACGTCATATTTTTATAAAATTATTTTGTCAATAAATATATTTACCAATGAGTGTAAAAATTGTACTATTAATTGAAAATGATTATAAATAACCATATTATAATAAAATAGATTTATTTTATGCATGGAATTTTAAATATGTCCATAAAGGATCACATTCACAAAAAAATTACAAATGAAATTGCGATTGTTTTGTAATCCCATACTACTTTTTAAATTCTTAATCATTTACTCCATAAAATAAATAACATAAATAAAAACATTTAAAAATGAATATGAAGAGATTAGTTATAAAAAAAATCATGTGGTAGTATATTCACCACACAAAATAAATAAGTGGTGATATGATATATGTCATATAAGAGTAAAATCGAGACGAGTACCTCATGTTTGACATCCTTTAAATTTCCATGACCAATTTACTTACAAAAATAGATGATTTTTATAAATAAAATAAATAAATATATTTATATATTGAATTCTTCATATTATTTTCTTTCTATCAACTATCACACATTTTTAAAAAATCCTTTTTTAAATCACTATTTCATGTTATAATTTCTTTGTTTTTCATTTATGTTTTAGTTTCGTTGTTTGGGTCTCTTAAATTTGATTCTGGATACATCATATTCCTAATATTCAAAAGTATATAATTATCATATACATATTCATTATAAATTTATTTATAGTAAACCACTAAATTTTCCAATATAAAATGGAATACATCATTCATGTGGAGGGTAGTCCTCTGGTAAAAATGAACATCGTTTTAATTATTATCAAAGGAATGATAGATAGGAAAAACTATATTTATTTAAAATTACAGAATAATTTTTATGTCATATATAGAATTTATTTTATTCAGATACATCTTTATTAACATATTTTTAAAAGTAATATGAAATAAATTTATCATCGTAAAGTAGAGATGGTTGTCCACATTTATGATCGATTAGTTTTCTTTATTCCAATTAAATGGGAGGAAAGAAGCAAGAAGATATATTTTATTTAAAAAAGAATATTTCTATCACTAATATCACATATATTCAATAATATTACATTTACTATAGTTATTTTAATATTTAGGAAAAAAATATTAACATCAATTTACGATGTTGTATTATGTTATAAAACGAGCGATATTATCATATCCCTAATAAAATGGAATTTATGAAAGTTTATATTATATAACTATTACATAAAAATAAAATTTTAAAAAATACAATATAAATTTTCCAAATCCGTTATTTAATCAACCAATTAGTGGTATTGATGGAAGAAGAATTATATCATTTCAAGAGGTGGTAGTTTGTCACACACATGATCTATAGTTTTATTTACAATTAGAATGGAGTAGAAATCGATATCGTATAAAATATTAACCTAAAAAATGTATTTATATTGAACATAATATTTTACAATATTTTTATATTTTATTATATTTTAAAGATGTTTAAGATGAAATAGAACATCTACAATAATTTATGAATTTTATATCTTGTTTAGATAGGCATTAAATGTTTTTTCATAAAACCGTCATTGGGGGAATTGGTATTAATATTAATACTTCTGTAATAAGGGGAGATAATTATTTAATAAATTAGGGTAGGGTGTTACTAAAATAATGTTTTTTGGATTTTTAATAATGGTGTATAATGGGTGGCTTTTTATATGTTGGGGAGAGAACATACATTGTTTTTTAAAGATAAGGGGATATCAATAATGGTCACAATATATAATCCCAGAAAATTTGGTAATTTTAGAACAATGGATATTATGTTTTTAATATATTACCATAAAAAAGGTATTTTTTAAACTTTTTTAAATATTTTAACACTTATCTTCTTAGCTAACCTAAATCCATTTGTATCATAACCATGATAAATTTTTTTAAATATTTTCACAATTAATTTTTGTAAAAATTTTAGTTGATCATTTTCAATAATATAATGTATTGTTATTAAAAAATTAAAATACATTTTTTGAAATCCATTTCATAGATTTAGAATAATTCAAATTATAATTATACTATGGACACAACGAAGGAGTAGATTTCCAAAGATAAAATACCCATATATATAAAAATATGTAATATAAAAATTAAATATGGAATTTATTGAAATGACCCAAATTAGTTAAATAGGAATTTGTTTTTTCAATTTTTTTAAAAAAAACCAATTTATAAAATAATTTCTATTTTTAATGTATTTAATTGAAATTTACTTTATCAATTGAAATATGTGTTTTCACTATTTATTAATAAATTAAGCATTACTATAAATTCACAAAGAATCACCAAAAGATAATTTGGAAAATTTAAATATATTATTATGTTAATTTATTTCATTTTAATTTTTAAATTGTTTTAAAAAATAATTTTAAAATATTTCCCCAAATCAAGACTAGTAGAACGTATTTTGTTTTTCCGACAGCATTTATCTCTTTTCAAACAGTTCATATTTTCATTATAATAGATAAGTATTGAATATATTTTATAATGTCTAAGAAAATAATCTATACAATTTTTATATTTCTATTTAGACCTAACATCTTAATAGATAGGATATAATGGTAATGTTTAGATTTTAATATTAAATATATTGTCGTGTTAAATTTTAACCCTTCATTGAATGCATCACAAGAAACAAAAGTGATTGATGTTAAAGAAATATATCTTAAATTATTAGAATTATATATGATATTATATTATTGCAGTTTTTAATCATACATTCATTCATCCCCGATTTCCCGTTTCAAAATCTCATGGTATTACATAATATTTTTCTATTAAGAGTCCAAGGATTACTGGAATGAGTAATGTAATGGAAATAATCCTTATGTTAAATGAAAAGAATAAAAATATAATTCCCTTATATCATAAATATACGATTATGTTACGTTTGGTTTATTTATTTCATTACTATGAAATATATTGAGAGAGACTTTGTTTGAAATTAATATATCAATGCCTTTTATTTCCTCTATCATATAATTATGTTTGAAATCATAATGATTATTTTGGAGTATAATGATGTTTTTTAAAATATGTTGGTAATGTATTAAAGGATTCTAAATAATATAATATAAACTAAAATTCATGTTATATCATTAGAGAATATTGAAATCAAGGATATTTGATTTTCCAAATAATGGACGATGTTTGATTTGAATTTTGTAAATATTTTATAGATGATGTTTTTTATTCAGGTGGACTGATATTTTTTGTAATTGAATCATAAGGTGAATCTCTAGTGGGTATTAAATAGCTGTAAGATATGCCTTAGTGGGTCCATTTAATTTATTACACCTAGAATAGATTAAATGAAAAGTTGATAATATCAAATAATACTTTTATAGATAATTTTTCTACTCATTAGAAGGTGAATATTGTGATTGAAATTAATTAAATACATATTGAGATGTATGGAACACATTTTTAATGTAAATGTTATAAACATAAAAAAGATGCATAAAAAACATCATGAAAGATAGATTCATGATTATCTCAGATTGAGACGGTATATTCATCGATGATTTATACACATCATGTGGTAATTCCATTGATGTATGTAATAGAATATACTAAAGTAGTACAACTAATTACAATTTGGAAGATGAATGTATATGTATATAAATTTTTTAAAGCGAGATTATTTTAAGATAAGAATGATATAATTATTATTCTAATAAATCTTCATTAGAATTAAGTACAAGAGAAAAAATATCTGCATATTAAGAAGTGTCTGTTATTATTTTATCATCTCCAACTCAAGACACTGATAATAAAATGTTTCTCAAGTGATAAATTTTATATTCTATCATTAATGTAATCATTTTAAATACGCTCATCAAACTATAGACCCCAAAATAGAAAACCATATTATTATAGTGATTCTTGTAAATATAATAAATATTATATTTAATAGGCTCTCTCTTAGATAATTATAGTAATTTTCCTAAAATATATTAAAGAGAAAACACATGTAGATACATTTCATAATGAAATATATATTGATACTTTTCCAAATAAATAATATCAAATCATTTTGATATAATGAATATTTCATTTATAAGGATGGACGAACATTATACAATATCTACAGAAGATGTTATCATATTTTAAACTAAATGTTATTCGAAATTTTTTTCTATGTACCGTTAAATGAGTGGGATACATTAGATAATATAAAGATTAATAATGGAATAAAATATTTTGATTTATAAGATTATATATTTTCTACCACAAAAGGAATAAATTCATATAATATAGACCCATGAATTATCAATATATTACTTAGTATTCATTAATATAAAAAACCATTAATTTCATCCAAAATAGTATGAACCCTAGTTTATTTAACTAACTGAAATTTTAATTTTTGTTAATATCAAAACACTTTAAACTGAAAATTGTGCAACGAAAAGGTTCTAACACTAATGGATATAAGAAAACCATTTAAAAACATTAGTCAACATGAACTAGTTTCCATTCAAAATTTCCAAGATATAGTTCCAAACCAGATTATATGAACTATCTTTTAAAAAATATTCAAATCGAAACACCACCTTTTCATTAGTATTCATATACTTCCATTGATTGATCTTCCCCACATTAAACCCACATATTAATATTTTTTCATTCTTTTCAATCCAATTAATTTATTCATCATTTTTTATCTCCCATAAAGGCATTCATATCATCCCTTCAGCTTCATCCTTAGTATCTTTATTCACCAGAAAAAATTATACCATTTCTTCATATATTAAATTAGTTGTTCCAGAGGATTATCATGATATGCATATTTCTCTAGTGGTGAGCTAGTTAGACAAACATTGGGAGAAACTCCCCCAAATTATTTTGGAATCATAGAAAATGTCAAAAATAAGGTATATCATGATGTAAACTAGATCTAGGTAGAACTATGAAAACAATATAACATGGTGGAGAATGAAACATAAAAGGTTATATTTACACCCTAATACAACACATAACATATATTTGTACTAAATATTTACCCAATGCATTGGAGAACTATCATTGGGCACCCATCGTGACATGTTTATGATTAGGTGTTTCAAAATTAAAAAATAAATCACAAGTATAATACATTACAATTATTCATGTAAAATGGGTTGTATTATCTTGTATCAAAACATATCTAAAGGAAATTTCATAATAATGTCATTGTGGAGGAAAATAGAATTCATATAATAACCCAACAATATAAGGGATAACATATATATATGTGTGTGAGTCTGTGTCTTTGAGAGAAAGAGAGAGAGACATACACACATAATTTTGAATCATTCCATTACAATATAGTTTTTCAATATTGGTGGAAATTTATTTAAAATATATTATAGATTATTTATTATGGAAAATATATTTTTAACTATAAAAAAACATCTAATAAATATATTTATTTTTCAAAAAATTACAAATAACATTATATTTAAAAATTTTATATAAGACACATAATGTATAATTCAAATAATTTATTTTCTATTTTGGTTGGTGATTCCATACATGCCGTATATGATAAAAAACATTCATTTTAAACAATATCATGGAAGGATAAAAATTAAATTATTTGAAAAACAATAAATATAGTTCATTAAAAATGATTCAAAATATTCAAACATTGAAAAGAATTAGATAAATAATTGATTTGGTAAATGATAAAATATTTTAAGAAAATATGTTATGATATCATAGATTTGGGAGAAAATAATTTATAGCTAATAAACTATATAATTTTATCGTTTCATACAAATATTATCCAAATAATTATATGTAAAAAATTGAAAAATATGTAACTTTTAAATGGAAATTTCATGAATAAATAGTGTATAAGAAAATTATAATGGGTTTATAATATAATTACAAAAGTACATCCCTTATCAATAATTAATGAATAAAAGAACTATATTAAAATGAGATAAAAGAATAAACCTATACCATTTTGGTAACATTCAACTCAAAACCCCCATGAATACAATAAATTAAATTGAAACATTTTTCACCATGAATATAAATCAATTCATGATATAATTTGTCATATAATGTATAGACATTTATAATAGATATAAATATTCTCATAATACCAAATATGTCTCAATTTAGTGGAAAATAATATGAAATCTATTACAAATATCTTACTATTGTCGTAGGGATTAAACAATAAATTTATTATATAAATGAAATTTAAATCCTTATAAAACATTTATAAATCAATCATAAAACAATGAAAATAAATTACATATATAACCATGAAATTTCAAATACAATGAATAAGTATGTTAACCCAATGAAATAAATTTTTTTATAAAATACCTTACAATATATTAACATTCTAATGAAATTCCCTTATAGGTAATAGTTTTTATTTACACATAAAATATATTGATATATAAATGATTCATGATATAACATGTAAAATGTTATGGTATAAACCATATAAAAACAATTTGGTACATCATATTAAAATATGCATTAGTGAACGTAAATGGAGACAGAATCCATTACATAATGTTCATGCTTGGCCTGTATATACTTTATATAACGTATAATAAAACAATATAAATTTTTTTAATAAGAAAATTTCAATGATTAATCAAATATTATTAAATAAATAAATTAATTTAGTTTATTAAAATATATTGTTATTTATTCCATAATTTCCACATTAGGTGTTTTGAGGCACCATATTACATTATTTCTTAACAACATTAGTGTGGTGACTAAGGTAAAAGGATTAATTATTCATTAATAAATATTATAATAATCATGGAATAAATATAATATTAATACATAATTTATAATTTCTACTATAACATCGAATTATATTGATCAAAAATGAACTACGTTACAAACACTGACAGGGTATGTTGTACGTACGCATGTCTACCATTTTTATTATTCAATGATCTTGATTAAAAGAAGGTACAAAATATTTAGTATTTAAAAATTTTATTTAATATCATAAATATTATAATTATATTATTTTAAATATAGTTACATATATCACTGATGTGATGTAGTAATAAATAACAAATAACATTACTTACTGAGGTAGTAGTCCCTTGTATACAAAAATAACGTTATCATATTTTGAAAAATGGTAAGGTTAGAATGTATATGATATATTAAAGTTATATAATGGTAATTAATTAATAATTATTTTATATAAATTTTAAATCAATAATTATTAATTTCTCTATGATTCAATGAAGGAATACGTATTACATCGATTTGCAAGTTTGATGTCCACCATACATATAAATAACGATTTAGTTTCTCATTTGTTAGATGAAAATATGAATATAAGTTATGAAATTAACATAATGAAATTTTATAATATGATAAATTCTGATGTTGTTATGTAATCATGACTATGTTACATTTTATTGTGGTGTAAGATGAAATAAATCTATGATGACTACATAAGAACAATGCCACTTATTCGTACAACCATTTTACTATTATAGATAAAGCCTTTATAGATTGGTTTTATGATAAAAAATTGTTAATATGATGTGGTGTGGAATTTATGTAAGGTATTATGTATTTATTGGATAAAAATGTAATTATAATTTTATAGTTAAGAGGATTGGGGGTGCTCATTTATTTGTGTGGGAGATGACCAATAAAAACTTTTTGAAATAAATAAATTATACCATGCTTTTTAACTTAGAACAAGGGACCAAAGTGGCACATTATCGAATCATTGATGATATAAAGATGATATTAGTAAAATATATTTTTATTTGCAAATGTTTTCTATTAATTTAAACACTTATGTTTTTAATTTAATTCCCTTGTAAAAACGTTTTGACCATAAAAGTAGCAATTATTTTTCAAAAAAATTCATGTCCTTGTGATAATAATTTTTCTTTAACATACTAAAGAAATAATTATTATGATTTTTTAAAATAAATATTTCTTTTTACAAAATTCAATTTAGTGGAGTGGATGATTTTAATTTAATATTAATCGTGTAGATATAATGAAAAAAAGAATTTCAAAATGAAATATTTTCAAAAGAAAAAATCATTTTATGTCAAAATAAAAAAAATTGATTTAAATAACATAAACTATATTAATTTAATAATTTATAATCAAATTGTAATTGTAATAAATTTTAAGAAAATGAATATCATATTAAAGTACATAAATGAGTTATACAGAGAAGATCATTCCTATAGTGAAGCAGGTTGGAAATCCATCTATTCCCAATGTATTTGATATGATTAAGGATGACCTAAGAGTCCGTGACTTGAGTAATCCAATAGAAAAAGGGGCTGGTGCATTCATGAGCCGTGGCCTTGATGCATCAGCAGATCCAGAGGGTTCTGAACAGATTCTTTGGGTCAATTCTAAAATGGTTATGCCTGATAGTGTTGATCCATGCTCTTTGAATAATTTGGCAGTGCTGGAGGGGGAAAGGAAATGGAAAATGGGGGTAATTCCCTAGATATGGAAATATTACTAGGCATGATGGTGGAAGAAATGGATTGTGGAGGGTAATGCCTTCGATATAGAACCTGTAAATTCCAATGAGTATTTGAGAAAACATGCTGAGAATACAATGAAAAAAGAGCGATCTTGGATGGATGATGAGCTAGATAACCACTCATTGTCTGTGAAGGAATAAAGGAATGAGTAATTGCACTTGAAAGGTAGTAATATCTACATATAGTGTGTGACCCCTATAAATATAAATTTGAATACATTTCAGGAGGTTCCAATGGATAAGAGAGGAAAAAGGTTTGACATTGGACCTATGGAAGGTGATGGAAAGTGGGGTGAGGCCTCTAATGGAGGAAATGTAAATGATAGGGAAGGCCTTAATGTTTCATAAAGTGATGTCATTCGAGGGGAAAAGAAAATAACCATTGATAATGAGGATGTCTGTTTTCATGAGAAAAATTGGAATAAAAAGGGGGAGCTTCCACCAATCCACCTAAGAGGAATCCTAGGGAAGATTTTTCCAATATGCCATAGACCATTTCTACTAGGTCCTCTACCAAGAATGAAAAATAGAACGATATGGAACAAAGGAAGGGAAAGAGCAAGCAATAATCCAGTATGTCTTTTACCACAGATGAATTACCTCTGAGAAATCAATACATCACATTGCCTAATAGTTATGCTCCTCAATACGAATGGGAATCAGTGGATCCAAAAGATTTCGTAGAAGATAGTGGTGATGAGGGCTTTGAAACTTTATGATTTTTGTTCTTTTGAACTTTGATTTTGTTTCCTTTCTTCATACTCTGCAATTTATTTTTCTTTAATAAATATTTAGAGGATTGGGCACTTTGTTTATACCTGAGCCTTCCTCGTTAATATGGGTATGTATATTCCAAATGTAATATTAAATGTTTCAAATAAATTTCATTAAATGGTTAAAAAATAAGGTTTATTATTTGTTCACTGATAGCATCAATAATGAATTAATTTGATGAAATTGGTTTTTAAAAGAATATTATGATAATAGAAAGAATTAAGTATTATTTATAAAAATATTTTCTTTATACTTCATAATTTATTTCCAATATTATATTAGTGATATTCAAACCATAAAATTTAATCTATATGGAATTATGGTCTAGTATATATGAATATATATTTATAGCATATCGTGGTTCATTTTATCTCACCGAAACGTGTTGTATATAACCTCAGACAATGTGATATTTTTAATTAATGAGTAATTACATTCTACGCCCTTAAAAAAAATATGATTTTAAAAATTTTAACCATTTATTTGTAATCGATTATTTGATATTGTAAATTTTTTAAGAAAAATGAACATATTTAAACATGTAAAAAATATCCTCTTAAAAATATGGACTGAAAAAAATGATAGTCATCACAGAAGTATCCTTCCAGATAAGAGAAATTTGGTGAGAAGTGAAAATATAATTGTTAATGAATATCAATTTTGTCGATAGTGATATAATTAAATTTAGAAAGAAGATATGATCGATTCATTGAAAATAAATTACAATTTTATTTCAAGATCATTTTCAAAACATTGATGGACTATTTTACTGTTTTTATTAAGGAAATACAGAAATATACATACTTAAAATATTTAATTATTACATTGACAATTTTTCTCCTTAATTCCATCGTTTCCCCCAAATTATGAATAATCATGATGAATATTTTAATTTCTAAATTTCTAAAATAGACACTTAATATATAAAAAATTCCAAAAATAGAATCAATCAATTTCTCATATCCATAAATTTTCAAAATAAATGAATTGTTTTCCACATGGTAAGATAAAAAATAAAATTTATAAATCTCAAAATTAATATATAATTCCAATTTTAAACAAAAATCATTCCATAATGAGAAAAAACTAGATCTCCAATTACATCACCACTCAATGATTTAGTTGTGATATTCTAAGAAAAATATTAATGCTAAATTATATTTCATAATTATATTCTATATATACATCAACCTAATAAAACATTTCCAAAAAATATCATTAATCAGAATAAAATCAAAAAAATGTATTATAATTATATGTTCTGATAATCAGTTCCCCAAAACCTACATAAT
Organism: Viscum album; assembly: GCA_963277665.1. Classification (NCBI taxonomy): domain Eukaryota; kingdom Viridiplantae; phylum Streptophyta; class Magnoliopsida; order Santalales; family Viscaceae; genus Viscum; species Viscum album. The sequence continues at coordinate 79,886,188 of OY728165.1, read as the reverse complement.
ATATCTAGGTCAAATCAATTATGTAAAATCAATTTCATAATAACTACTACATCACATAAACTGATGTTAGATGTGGTACTCTATTCCCCTTTGAGTTATTAGTACATCCATCTTTTCCATGCCAGATATGTTGAGTTGTCACCCATAACAAGTATTGTCACTTTTCTATAAAAATATAAATATGATTCATAAAACATTCTCAATAACATTATAAGTATCCTGAAAATAATAAATTCCTTTTTAGCCACCTTGGTTTTTATACTGCTTATATTTCAAAAAAAATCAAATTATAATAATCCAATATTTTTAACATATCAATAATGATTTGATAAATCTTAAGGGATACAAATTGCATTAATCTTATTTCCAAAAACTCTAGATAAATTATTAAAAAAATAAAATAATTTTACTAATACCCATACTAAATTCAAGAGTTATGTTACAATAAATATCTCCCTATTTATTCATAATCATATTATAATTTTAAATCATAAAACATTAAACTGGGTATTTATGAATGTAAATATTCAATCATCCTTAGAATTATCAATAAAAGAAGCATTAGCTTTATCCCAGGTCATCCTTAGTTTTCATATATTCATGTCATTTAAAATATTATAGAATGAATCTATGAATATACCAAACCATATCACCTAGAATTGTCAAATTTGGTGTCAAACCAGAACCATATTCATGCACCAAATGACAATAATGTCAAAATATATGTTCCATTTTTTGATATATTTCCCAACGGTACAACATTTCATTTAAAACATCCAATTATAGTATCTTTAGTTTGGTTTAATTTCAATGAAATAATTCACTATATCCTTCATCTAAATTCCATTAATGTTTCATTTATTTATAATTATTCTTCAGTTCCTCACTAAAGAATCTAGTCTAAATCTAAAAAAATATTGGTATTTCAATAATTCCAACTATATAAACCACAATGTTTTGACACATATCATAACATAGTTATTAAAATATAAAATCCATTAATTACAACCTAATTATTGTGTATCCTTGTTTATTTTGGAGACTATGTTAAAAATACACCATTGTGAGATTGAAAAAAGAACATTTTTACTTTATTCTCCAAAACGAGCTCATAAATCTATTTGACTAGATAAACTGTATGTCATAGCCGATAGAATACATGTACCAATGGGGTGACATAATGTAACAACATTTGAACTTATAAAAATAATTTCATTCATTTTGTAATTCTATAATCAAAATTATGATAAATTTATAATTAAATATGTCATATTTTTAGAATCTATAGAATTCATATGGGTGTAATTGTAACATAACTATAGGAATAGTGAAATAAACATTAGGAATAGTAAATTGGAAAACACAATAGTAACATAACCTATTAGAGTAAAAATAAAAAATTTTCTAATAAGTGTAATCATGACATATTTATATTATGGAATAAGAAATTAATTTTTTTGGAAAGGATAAATTAATTATTGGTATTTTTATAAATCCTAAATATTTTTTTTATAAAATTTAATATTTAATTTAATGATTTAAAATATATATTATATTCATAAAATAGTGTTATAACCTATAATTTTATTTTATTTTTATTATAAGATAATATTTTGTGACTTTAATTAACTTTTAAAAGTGTTATAAAGATTGTGGTAATTTTAAAATTAATATTTTTCTAGTAAATTTTGATTTTATTTAAAAATTAGATTTTTCATATTTGGAAAAATATTTTTATGAAATTGAGTTCACTTTTGAATTATAATATTTGAATAATATGTGTGGTAATTTTTTTTAAATACTTGAATTTTAGGTGAATAATGAAATATAATAATTAAATAAGTAAGAAAAATCCAAGAATAATTGAATCATTGATGATGTTTTTATAAGTTAATAAACCATGGTTTGAACTCCAATTCACTAAATAATATATTAATTTTCGAGAACCAAAAATATTTCATGTATTGAGAAAAATACTAAAAAATGTTTAAAATAATGAAAACCCCCCTCTCCTCCACTTTTAATACCAGCCTCACCAATAACCTCTTCATACATATAATGATTTGAGCATCATAAAATTTCTCCCCAACACCATTTCAATGACTCTTCCCTACATCCATGGCCAACTGGTTTACGAAAAGGATAAAACTAAAGGCCTTACTAATGTTCTCGCAGAGGATAATTCTAGATGTAAAAAACCTCATTCATTTTCTTTTATTTCATTTTCATTTATTATTTATTCTAATATTGTCTTCATATAACCATATCCAGGAGGCCTGAAAACTCCATTACCATATTCATAGTATAATATTATCATGAATATAGAAAAATTCATCCTCGATCCTCTTCTCATCTCCATCTTATTATAAAAAAACACTCTCTGTGATGTGTCGATTTACCGAAATCATGGACAATGTGTTTATAATTTTCATTACTTAATTCGTGGATTGTAATAAATAAATTTTACTTGATGAAAAATAATTTTTATTTTCTCGTATAACCACTTTTATTTTCATTAATTAACATATGAACATAATATTATGTTATGTAGCGAAACTAATTTCTAATTATCGATGAACCGTAAAAAATCTCTAAACAAATATCATTAATGTTTTATCTAATAATTCATCATAATATCTCAAAATAAATTTATTCATGGTATCATGTTATATTATTGAAAAATATTAATAATATTCCATTATACTTCTTTAGATTCACTTCCTTTTGATATGAAAATCCATTAAGAACTAACCATGTAAACCAGGTAAGGAATGCACCCAAAATAATTTAAATAACAAAATATTTTTGTCAAATTAGTTGACTGATAATATAAAATGATAATATAAGGATCTATAAAAATATGTTTTCTCATTAGAATTCTAATAAAACTTTTTTAACCATTATACATAAGGTTTAAAGAAATTTTATATTAAATGAACCTAAGGTAAGAGAATTCATAACCCCGTTTCTATTCATTTGGTTAACATGCTACAACAATGATATTTTCATGAAACATTTTTGTTGAAATAAAATTTATTTATATTATGTTTTATTATTTATATTTTTTATGATATAAAAATTCTTTTAATTAAATATATCGTTACTTTAATTATATGGTATTTATAAGGATGTTTTTTTAAAAACATTTTTTTTAAATTTACTGTTTTGCAAAATTCAAAAGGAATGTTTTTATGCATGTGTTGATAATTTTTTATTATTTTATATCTGTAGGGACTTTTTTATAATAAATTTTGGTACATATATCTCCCTCTAATTTATTTTTTATATTTATGATGGATTTTTTTTGTATGGTTACTCCATGTATAACTGTGATAGTTACACCATAAGGTACCAATGAGGGTAACATTGTAAGGTAGTCATGGGGTAAATAATATTGTTGTAGTTGTGATGGTTATAATCTAAACTAATTAGTTCCCCAACTATCCTATATTTTTTTTTGTTTATTTTTTCTATATTTTATGTAAATATCATGTTACGAAAATCTTATTATATGGTATTTATTGGGTGAGAAGTATATCTTTGTGGAAATTATTTCATATGTTTATAAGTATTCATGTACTAATAGTTTCTCTATCTTTTATGTATTTTTTTGATATTTTTTTCTAATACAATGTATTAATAAAATAAAAGGTTTTAGGGATGGGTAATGTAAAAATATAATCCATGTTGAATGTAGTGATTATATTTCATGAACATATTTTATTATTAAAAAAAAATTAGTTTCAAAAATGGATATTGTTTTAGTAGTATCCAATTTGTATAATTTTGGGTAGATATATATGAATTAAATTCTAACATTATAAAACAATAAATAGAAATTTATCTTAAGGAATGAAATAATTTTAATTATAAAATAATAACTAAGATAAATTAATGTTTATAGTTGTCATCGAATAGATTAAAAACCTGTTAGGGTAATAAACATGATAAGGAAACATGACCTGTGATTATAATATATAACATGATACCACTAAATAAAATACTCATTCCTAATCACAATTGTGATTAAAATAAAATACATGATATTATAATATCATGTGATTATAGGAAATGTGAATGAAACATAAAACACAACAAAAATCTGTGCCAATGGAAACTTCAAACCGATTATTAAATTGTGGAAAAAGACTCATAATATATTAGGTATAACCTCTAATCCCATTTTGTTGGATCATGAGACTCAATATATTCCCAATTAATTTTAGAAATATTTAATAAAACTCATCCATAAAACATAATGATTATGTCTTCCATAAAAATAAACTAATCATAATACTTAAATATATGATTTAACCGTTGAAATAAATGGGTTTTATAATATTGCCTTGTGTCATTACGTAAGGAAATTTCGTACAGATTTAATTTTTGAGTTGAAAATAAGGAATTTATTAACATATATATGTAAGGTATAATAACCTTATTATTTAGGTTAGAGATATATATACATAGTATAGATGAAATCCAAAACAGTAAACATTTTCAGTGTTTATAAAAATGTATTTAACAGATAATATAGAACATTTAATAATGAAAACTAAATTTCTACTCCAAATTCCATTATTCAAAATATAAAAAATTATAATTTGATATTGAAAATATTTTTTTTGAAGAATCAATTGAAATATATTTTAGTGGATTCAAATAATTAAGTAATCATGGTAATTTATAATTTTGAATAATCTATATATCATAAGAACACAATCTTTCAACACTATTGTAAAAAAATTTAATTATATATCAGTATGAAAACAGAATGGTGATTAAATTTAAATAAATTTTCAAAAATAACTGTGTAAAATTGATAATAAACGAAAAAATTATAAATTTTTAAAAAATCATGAATATATTTTAATAAAACATGGATATGGAAGAAAATCATTTCTGACCAATGATATAAATAATTACATCTTTTGATAAAATCATTTTATTAACAATTTCAAATACCCATGAGAAGAAAAGTTGAACTATTACATGTAATTTTTCTAGATAACTGGAGAAGAAAATGATCACGGGCTATTTTTCAATGATCAATTTATTTCCTTCAACAGAAATTCAAGAATGAAAATTCTCAATGAGGATGATCTTGATGAATAAACCATTAACACTTTGGTAAATTTCGAATCATTACCCCATACAAGAAATAACATCAATTTAAACATTATATAAAATTAATACAATGATATAAATGATTCAAACTATAAAAGGGGATGTTGATACACATCATAATAATTAATAGGTATATAATAGAAAACATTTCTCAACTGAGTGAAAATATAGATGAAATCTATTAAAAATAATAATTTTGAAGTTGGTATTAATAAAAGAGTTGAAAATTTTAATATATGTAAATTGTTAAAAAAATGAAAAAATCAATAAAAGAAAATATTACACAAAAAACATAGAATATCAATTAAAATAAAAAGTTAATTTAACTTAAACATTAAAATTGAGTTATAAAATACCATAAAATTTGGAAAAATTAAATTCAAATACCCTCATATGAAAAAATATATATTTAATCATATTAATAAAAAATTATTTATGAATCATTATATAACATTTATAATTGAATTATATACCCTATATAAAATAAATTAGGTTTATCACATGGAAATATAAATCAATTAATGGACATTGCGATGGAATCACATACCACAAGTTCATAATTGTTTTGTACAACCTTTGTCTCCAATATATATAAAACAAATCAATTATTTGTTTTTTTAATAAACAATTATATATTTAATAAATTTAACATAAACTGAAAAATTTATTTATTTTAATGATATATATAATTACATAGTACGTATAAGGACCCAGCCTTAAAACATTGCATAATCTTGAATTAAATTAATAATTCACATTGAGGATCTTTTTAGGTTTAGAGTTTTAGAGAGTTAGGCCATAACTATTACATCTCAAAATATTACAAAGTAGACAATTCTACATAGTTTCCAATTTTTTATAATATAAAAACTCTTGAAAAAAAGAGTCATGTCTAGTTCCATGTTTAAGATAGCAGGAATTTTCCTTGGTCTGATCCTTCACCCTTTTCCACATTATTTCCTGTGAAAAACATTTCAAAAACATTGGCTGAGAATAAAAAGCTCGGTAAGGGATACACAAAGCAGGAAAACAGTTATTTTTTCAAAACAAAAATTAACCCATGAATACTTTAACATAAGTAATACTTTCACCTTAATGAAGTAGTAAATACTCTTCACTGAATAAAAGATATTTACTTACCCTTTTGTAACAACATAATTACCATAAAACCCATAAAAAGAACACATAACATATAAAGGTAACATGGGGCATAATGATACATCAATGAAATAACCACACGGTCGACTTCTACACATATCACTAAATGGAATAGCCATACGACCGACTTCCAAACCCAATTCATTGAGGTTTTTATCGTAACCACCCATCCTGGTATTCATGGCACCACTCGTCATTTGGTTTATCATGTAACCACCCGTCAAATGTCTAAGTACAAATATAAAATAATAACACATACACCAAATATAAAGGAAAGAAATAATTTACACATTTAAATCACAATATATCACATAAATATATTTACATAAAAAATCCATTTTCAATACCATTTTCAATACCTTAATACAAAAAGATTATATGTAATTTATTTTCTTTTAAAAACATTACAACTTTATGAGGAATCCAATGAAAAAATAATACTCACGATGGTGGAAAAGGTCGTTATCACCACTTACGTTAAAAGAAAAAAAATCATTTTTTCGTTTAGTAAAATGATTTGTAGAAAAAGATTCACTTTGAAAATTAAAGGGTGTTTATACAGCGAATAAAAGATTGTTGTGTATTAAAAAAAATATTCCACAATGAAATAAGACTGAGACGAAGTCCCTTACCTCATGTCCATCTTGACTCGATCATTCTGTAATCTCTTGAATAATAAACTAAAGTTAGTTTCTACTATCTTATGAATCTTTTTCTAGTTTATTATTCCTTTTGTATCACTTATTACCATGTTATAAACATTATGTAATCATTTATTTTAATAATGTTCATTTTGTTGATATTTGTTACTTGAGTAAAAAATAGAATTCATATAATTACATGTTATTCATATGGTGAATAGATTATTATATCAAAAATGACATTCATTTTTTAGATATCATATATATCATATATATTAATTATATATAGGTATTTATAATAGTACATAACATTTAGAGGTAAGAAATGAAATGCACCATTCATGGAGACGGTAAGCCATATGTACGCTTGAACGCTACTTCCAATTTCTATTTCATATTTAATGGAATTAAAACATGAAACATATTTTTATTATGATTATATTATGGTATAATATATAATACATTAAATCTATCTTTTATACATACCACATATGGTATGAATGAGTCATATCACTTTCAGGGGGCGGTAGTCCGCACTTCCCCTAATGAGATTATCGCGTTTACCCATAATGGAAACCATAAAGGAATGATATAAAGAGGATTATAGAACCATAAATGAAAATAAACATAATATATATCATATATAAATACAGTGCCATCATAATGGCAACCATGAGTGGCGGTATGATGTAATTGAAAAATCATCGTTTCGTGAGGCGTTAGTTTTCTATCCACAAAAACATCATGTTCTTCATACATTAGATGGAGGTGGGTGTATATGTAGTTCTAATCCTTCTTATAATAACATACTAGAATATTGCGGATATTGGTGTTATTACAAAATAACAGAATAAAAAGAGTATAAGGGTTGGAGATGTAAGATAAAAGAATACAATTTAAGATAAACATTTACTTTTAATTTGGGTAACTCCCTTTGGATTGAACCAAAGGACTTCTTGAAGTGGCTTCTACCTATGGAAAGGCTTCTTGAAGGGGGAGCGGGATGTAGGGAGCGTAATTGTGCAGAGTTCAGACAAGCCAAATGTCCTGAGAGGTGTGAGTTATTGGATAGAAATGGTCTCTTTTTATAATGGAGAGGAGGGGCTCATTAGGAAAGTGTGAAAATATTGTTTTATTATATAATTATATTTGGTTTATCAAGGTCCAATAATCATTACAGTCAATGATAAGATGACTCATATTCGAAATAAAATCATTCAATCAGAATTGGACATGTCTGGGATAATATTTTAATAATTATAATCTTATTTATTTAAATCATTTATTAATGAGGTAAATACTACATCATTATTGTGTCCTAAATAATTTAATTTATTTGATGTCAAAAAATTAAAAAAAATACCATCATTTAGGAAATATTTTCAGCTTTCCAATGAATATTTTTAGTCGAAAAGATAATTTATATAACCCCATATATAAATTAATTACTAATGGATTTTTGTTAATGTAAATTTTGACATTACATTAAATTAATTAATCTAAAGTGTCATTATCATTCATAAGATGCTCCATGGGGTCCCAAAATCGACCCATGGATTCACATGGCCCGAAATTAATCATCCAATAAGGTTAGGAAAAATTTTATCGTAATTTAAAATTATAATAATATTCTTTTTACCTGGAATTACCCTATTTAACTTTAAACGCAGTAAGTAAAAGTCCAATGTCACTATTCACCAAAAATATTTTCATCTTATTGAGATAATTTTAATTCATGATAACAAGTATGTATATCTAATTTTTTAAATTCAATTCACATTAGTGGTAAAATTTCATTTAAATAAAAATGTCAGTTTTTTTAACTTCCACTAAGTGGTTTCACTATTAATCAAAAATTGAAGTTTTTTGAAAAATACCAAAAACTAAGACTAAGCTATATTTGATATTCCAAATTCAAAAATGATGTCTATTTTGAAAAATTTAAAACATATAAGTGGAATTAATTATTTTAAAATTAATTCCTGTTATCAAAAAAATAGTGTGTTTTTAAGGAACAATAACTATCAAAAGATTGATACATGTTTATGTCTAATTTCAAAGTGAAATTAACTCCAATGACCGAAATTGTATTAAATGGAAAAAGAATATTTCAATTTCACTATAAAAACTATTAAAAATTTATTATATCCATGTAATTAAATTAGATTAAAAAGCACTTTTGAATTAAAATAAAATATTTTTCATTATTCATTAAAAAATGAACGTTATTGGGAAAATTCCAAAAAAAATACACAAAGTAAATTTTGATGTCCCCATTCTATAGAAGGATTTTATTTGGTCATATAGAATGTATAAAGTGACAAAAACTAGATTTAAAATGGGTTCTCCATTAAAAGGCAATAAATCAGCCTTTTAATGTAAATTATTCTTAAATTTAGATTCATTCACATTCGAAGCCTCAAAATTTTTATTTGATAGTGTTAATACATTTAAAAATATTTTATAATAATATAGTTGTTAGTTTTTTACATTCCCTCTAATACAACGGTTAGGGGTTCACTACCATTCAAAATAATTATAATATATTATTAGTGTGCCACTTATGATTTCAAAGAAACCTCTTATTATGTATCGGGTACGCTATCGAACATAGAAAAACTTTTAAAGTAAAATTAGTATTTAATTCACAAATTTTAATAAATATTAAAACAATCTCTTCCTCATTTCCCTGGTATGTTACATCCTTCCCCCAATTTAAAAATTGAGTCCTCACAATTTTTATTCACTTATTAAAATAAGTGGGGTTATTTATCCCTCATAGAATTTTCAGATTCCCACATTGCCTCTTTGACCATTTGGTTTTTACACAAAACCTTTACCTATTGAATCACCTTATTATGCAAAACTTTCTCTCTATGGTCAAGAATCTGGGCTGGTTTTTGTTCATAAGAGAGATTCTCATCCAACTAAACTACTTCTGGGCTCAAAACATGAGATGGATCTGGTATAAACTTTCTCAACATTGAAACATGAAAAACATTGTGTACCTGGGATAAACATGAAGGTAAAGCCACTCTGTACGCAACTAATCCAACTTTCTCTAGAATTTAATAAGGTCCAATGAACCTCAGACTCAAATTTCCCTTGTTACCAAAACACATCACACTTTTCCATGGAGAAACATTGAGAAAGACTTGATCACCTACCTCAAAAAAAATCATTCCTCCGGTTATCTGTGTAATCCTTCTGTATGCTCTTAGTTGTTCTCATGTTCTTCTGAATCAACTGAACTTTCTATTCCATCTCTTGTTCCAATTCTGGTCCCATCATCTTCCTTTCACCTACTTCGTCCCAAAAAGCTAGAGTTTTACAACACCTTCCATATAATGCCTCAAATGGACCCATCTTTATACTGGAATGAAAAATGTTATTATATGAAAATACAACTAAAGGAAGGTGTTAGTCCCAGCTTCCTTGGTTATCCATCAAACCAGAATATAACATATCATCCAATGTCTGAATTGTTAATTCTGACTACCCATCTAATTGAGGATGAAATGTTGTACAAAAATTTAATTCAGTACTCAATGACATATGAAGTCCTATAAAAAATTTAGAAGTAAACTTGTGATCCCGATCAGATACAATGGAGTGTGTAACTCTATGCAACGTGACTATCTCTATAACAAACAATCGATAAAGTTAATCTAGAGACAATGTATCCTGAATAGGAAGGAAATGAGAAGATATAGTCAATCTATCAATAATAACCCAGATTTCATTATTACCTCGAGATGTATTCAGTAATCCCAAAAGAAAGTCCATTGAAATATTTTCCCATTTCCACTCTAGCACTGATAGAGGCTAAAGCATCCCTTTCGTTAACTGCCACTCTACTTTAACCTGCTGACAAGTCAAACACTTCACATTAAAATCAGTAATATCTCTTTTCATTCCATACCACCAGTAATACCCCTGAATATCTCTATACATCATAGTACTTCCAGGATGAACTAAAAAAAGAGAACTATGAGATTCACATAATAACTCATTCTTCAACTGTGAATCATAATGCACACATAATCTCTTTCCAAATCTCCAAAAAACTCATTATCAACATTTAAATCAGGCAGCATACCCTTCTAAACCAACACAACCTTTTTCTGCAACTCATTGTCTTCATTCTGTGCTTGTTTATTTTTTTCTGATAGAGATGATTTCACTGACACCTGAAACAAAACTGAATAATTTCATGCAAAAACAACTTCTAAGCTAGAGTATATCAAATAAAAAAACCAAAAGATCTTGTTCAAAATGTAACATGTTTAATGAAGTATTACTTTTTCTACTCAAAGCATCTGTCACTTTATTTGCTTTTCCCGGATGATAAAGTATCGGGAAATCATAATCCTTGATTAATTCTAACCATCTCCACTATCTCATGTTGAATAATTTCTGAGTGAATATATACTTAAAACTTTTGTGATCAGTATATATTTCACACATCACTCCATAAATATTATGCCTCCAAATTTTTAAAGCAAAAACAACAATAGATAAATCCAAATCATGTGTAGGGTAATTTAAATCATGTGGTTTCAACTTAAGTGAATCATAAGAAATTACCTTATAATTCTGTATTAGGACACAACCCAGACCTTTCAATGAAGCATCACTGTGGATAAAAAACTCACCATTTCTAGAAGGCAGTGCCAATACTATATCATTCACCAATCTTCTTTTCAATTACTGAAAAAATCATCACATTTTTTTGTCTAGATGAACATAACACCTTTTCGAGTTAACTTATTCATTGGACAAGATAACCATGCAAAATTTTTGAAAATCCTATGGTAATAGCCTTCCAAACCAATAAAACTACGAATCTTGGTTATATTTGTGGGTCTTGGCCAATATTCAACAACTTTGGTTTTATCAGGATCAACAGTTATGCCATTTTTTAAACTAATTTTAACAAGGAACGAAATTTTTTGCAATCATAAATCACACTTTCTGAATTCTCCAAATAGTTTATTTTCATTTAAGGTTTTCAAGACAACCCTTAAATGACTTTCATGTTTCTTTTTAATTTTGGAATAAACCAAAATATCATCAATGAACACAATTAAAAACATATCCAAGAACAAACAAGAATTTCTATTCAAAAGAACCATTAATGTAGCAGGTGAATTGGTTAACATAAAAGGAATAACTAAACTTTCATAATGGCCTTATCTAGTACAAAATGAGTTCTTCGGAACGTCTTCTTCCTTTATATTCAACTGATGTAACCCTGACCTCAAGTCAATCCTCAAAAAGATAATGAGCTCCATAGATCTGATACTACTTCATTCGATGGCCCAACATCTGCTGAAGTAGTTGTGAAGGATTTCACCACCCCATTCTGCTTGTATTCTCAATGATTTATTTCATTTGAGTTCTTCATTGGACACTCATTTTCATAATGTCACATTTCGTTACACTTAAAACATCTTTCTAATGGCTATGCATTGCCTTCTTGTTCATCTTCCTTTCAGTTACGAGCAATATGGCCAAACTTACCACACCAGAATCACTTTCCAGACTTTGATAAACATTCTTCAGGATTCTTTTTTCCACACATCTCAGAATATAAATATTTAGTTTTCTTACCTCAATGATTTTTTTGATGAATTTTACCCCTTTTCCTGCCAACTAGACCTCTGATTCTATTGTTTTTTAAAGAACACTTGATCATCAGAATAATCCATTTCCTCCTTCTCCACACAACGAAGAAGTTTCTCATAACCTTTAAAATCACGAGAGGCTAACTCTCTTCGATATATTGGCTTCAGTCCTAAGTAAATTTGATTTATCTTACTATCATGATCTCGGACGAACTTTTCTGCATACCTTGCCAGTCGAGTGAATTTTCCTTCATAAGAAGCCATTGAGTCATCCTCCCTCCTCAATTCATGGAATTGTTTTTCCATCCTAACATGATCCACCTTAGGAAAATATTTCTCAAGAAACTTACCTTTGAATTAATCCTAATCAAGAGCATAAATCTTTTTAATATCCTTGATAGATATCACTATCTACCACCACTGATCTGCTTCACCTTTAAAATGGTAAATACCGAGACTAACCTTTTCATGTTCTGAACAACCCATAACATCGAAAATATTTTCCAATTCTTTAATCCACCCTTCTGTTAGCACATGGTCAGAAGATCTTCTGAATGATGGGGGATGTTGCCTCATAAAATTATCCACTATTGAGATGTTCCTCTACGGTTGATCTGGCAGATCACGTGTTTTTATACCACCACCATTTATAGCCTGAGTCAATTGTTCCATCACTACAAAAAACTGGTCAAATCTGATTCTGACCATATCAGGTTTCTTATTTGAAGGTCGTCTTCTTCATGATGTCGTCCCAACATAGCGGCCTTGTTTACTCTATGTAAAACCATTATGAACACCAAAATATCATAGGAGAAGCAACATGGTAATTAATAAATACTATATGATTTCAATATTATCATAATTTACTTTATGGATATTAAATTAACAATACCCTAACTCATAAAGTTGTCTAAACCATCCTTTGATATCAACTATAAAAACCTGGCCTTAAAACATTACATAATCCTGAATTAATTGAATAATTCATAACGAGGATCTTTTCAGGTTTAGAGTTTTAGAGTACTAGGACATAACTATTATATTTCAAAATATTAAAAAGTAGACACTTCTACACAGTTTCCAATTATTTATAAAATAAACACTATTGAAAAAAAGGAGTCATGTCTAGTTTCATGTTAATGATAGGATGAATTTTCTTTGATCTCATCCATGTCCCTATTCCACATTATGTCCTATGAGAAACATCTCAAAAACTTGGTATGAGCATAAAAATCTCAGTAAGGGAAACACAATGCATGAAAATAGTTAGTTTTTCAAAACAACAAGTAAACCGTGAATAATTTAACATAAGTAATACTTTTAACCTTTATGAAGTAATAAATACTCTTTGACATAAACAAACATAAATTGAATAACCTTACAGTTGACTTCCACACATATCACGAAATGCAATAGCCTTACAGCCGACTTCCATACCCAAAGAATTAGAGGTTATAACATAACCACCCATCCTGGTATTCACATCACCAGCCGCTATTTGGTTTATCCCGTAACGTCCCATCAAATGTCCATGTACCAATATAAAATCATAACACATACAACAAATATAAAGCAAGGAAAACATTTCAACATTTAAATAAAAATATATCACTTAAATATATTGACATAAAAAATCAATTATCAAAACCATTTTCAATACCAAAATACATAAAAGAGTATATGGTATTTAATTTCTTTTGAAAACATTACAGCTTGTTGAGGAAAACAAAGATCAAATAATACTCGTGGTGGCGGAAAAGGCCGTTGTCACTACTTATGTTAAAGGAAAAAATTATTTTTGTTGTTTAGTCAAGCGATTTGTAGAAAAAGATTCCCTTTGAAATGTCAAGGGTGTTTATACAGCATATAAATGAAAATCGTGTATTAAAACCAAATATGCCTCAATGAAAGGTGATTGGGATGAAGTCCCCTACCTCGTGACCAACATGACTCGATCGTTCTTTAATATCCTGAATATTAAACTAATCTTATATTCTACTATCTTATGATCATTTTTCAAGTTTATAATTCCTTTTATATCACTTATTACCATGTTATAAACATTATGTAATCATATAAGTTAATAATGTTTGTTTTGTCGATATGTGGTACTTGAGTCAAAAACGGACTTCTTATAATTACATGTTGTTCATGAGGTTAATAGTTCAATATATCCAGAATGAAATTCATTATTTATATATCAGATTTATCATATATATCTAGTATATACTTGTATTTATAATAGTACATAACATTTAGAGGTAAGAAATGAAAAGCACCATTCATTGAGACGGTAAGCCATACGTACACATGAACGCTTCATCCATTTATATTTTCATATTTAATATAATTAAAAAATAATTATATATAGTATAATTATAATTCTAGTATGGTATCATATATAATATTAATAAATCTAACCTTCATATGTACCACATATGGTATGAACGAGTTATATCAATTTGAGGTGGTGGTAGTCCACACATCCCCTAATGATATCATCACGTTTACCCATAATGGAAACCATAAAGGCATGATATAAAAGGAAATTACATAAGTATAATAAAAACATAAACATAATATATATCATAAATAAATAATGTTCCATCGTAATGGACACCATGAGAGGTGGTAATATATAATTGAACAATCATCATTTCGCGAGGTGTTAGTTTGTCATGCACAAAAACATTATGTTCTTCATCCATTAGAAGGAGGTGTGTATAAGTGTAGTTCAAATATTTCTAATAAAAACATCCTAGAATATTTTGGTTACTGGTTTTCATACAAAATAATAGAATACAAAGAGTTTAGTGGTTGGAGAAGTAAAATAAAAAGAAAACAATTTAATAGAAATCATTACCTTTAATTTGCGTAACTCCCTTTGGTTTGAACCAACAGACTTCTTGAAGTGGATTTTTCCTAAGTAAAGTATTTTAGGATGAGGATAGGGATCTAGGGATATTAATTATGTAGAGTTTGGATAAGCCAAATTGATTGAGAGGTGTGAGGAATCAGATAGAAATGTTCTCCTTTTATAAGGGAGAGGAGGGGTTCTTTAGGAAAGTGTAAAGATATTATTTTATTATATAATGATATGTGGTTTATAAAGGTCCAAAAATAATTATAGTAGATGATATGATGACTAAAATTTTAAATAAAATCTTCCAATCAGAGTTGGACATGTTTTGGATAATATTTTAATCATTATAATTGTATTTATTTAAATCATTTATTAATGTTGTAAATACTGCATCATTATCGTCTAAAAAATAATTTAATTTATTTGATGTCTAAAAATTATAAAACAAATACCCTAAAATAGAAAATATTATTGACTTTACAATGAATATTTATAGTCAAAAAGATAATTTATATAACCCCTTATAAAAATTAATTACTATAAGATTTTTGTTAATGTCAATTTTGTCTTTACCTTAAATTAATTAATCTAAAGTGTCATTATCTTTCATAAGTGGATCCATGGGGTCCCAAAAGCAACCCAAGGATGTCCATGGCCGGCAATTAATCATCAAATAATGTTAGGACAAGTGTTAAGGTAATTTTTAATTATTATAATATTCTTTTATCCTTAAATTACCCTATTTAACTTTAACCGTGATAAATAAAAGTGAAAAGGTACTATTCATCAAATATTATTTTCATCTTATTAAACCAAATTTTACTTATTGATAACAACCATATCTGTTGGAGTTTTGAAATTAAATTTACATAAGTGGTAAAATTTCATTTAAATGAAAAAGCCAGTTTTTTTAACTACCACTAAGTGGTTTCAGTATTCATCAAAATTTGATGTTTTTCAGAAAAATTTCAAAACTTCATCCTAAGATATATTTGATATTCCGAATTCAAAAATGATTTCTAATTTTAAAAATATAAAACATATAATTGGAATTAATTAATTTTAAAATTAACTCCCATTATCAAAATAAAAGGCTTGTTTTTAAGAAATGATAACTATCAAAAGATTGATACTTGTTTATGTCCAATTTCAAAGTGAAATTAATTCCTATAACCAAAATTGTATTAAATGGAAAAAATATATTTTAATTTAACTTTAAAACCAATTAAAAAGATAATCTAACCATATAAATAAATTAGATTAAAATGTATTTTTGATTTAAAATACAATATTTTTCAGTATTCATTAAAAAAATTATCTTTATCTGAAAAATTCCAAAAATTTACACAATGTAAATTTTGATATCCCCATTATAAAAAAGGAAATAATTTGGTCATATAGAATTTACTAAAGTGACCAAATCTATATTTAAAAAGGGTTCTCCATTAAAAGGCTATAAATTGGGCTTTAAATGTAAATTATGCTTAATATAAGATTTATTCACATTTTAAGCCTATAAATTTTTATTGGATAATGTAAATACATTTAAAAATCATGTATTATCATATTGAAGTTAGTTTTGAACATTCCTGCCAACACAATGGCAAGGAGTGAACAACCATTTAATATAATAATATTATATTATTATATTGCCATGTATGATTTCCAAGAAACCCGTTGTTGCGTGTCAGGTACGCTATCGAACATAGAAACCATTTTAAACTAAAATTAATATTTATTTCTCAAATATTAATAAAAATGAAAATATTTTATTCTTTATTTAACTAGGATGTTACAGTAAGTATTTTCCACATCAGGTATTTTGATGACTCCATGTTCGCCATTTCAAAATGGCATCTGTAGGATGAACATGTTAAAATGGGATATTTTTTTTAATAATTATATACTAATAATAACAAGAAAATTATTATTTATATTAATAAATTAAAATTTTAAAAATAAATATGAATAATGATTTTTAAATATGAATTACATTAGAATCATTGATAATGAATTCCAAATGTATGCCTATGTAACATTTCAATTTTTCAACGATCGTGAAGGAAGTAAAGTTTAATTTTATATTTAAATAAATGATTAGAATATAATTTATTTTACATTATTTATTTGAAAGGACATATATATAAAATACATGTGATGTAGTTATTAAAAAGAAAATAATATCACCTCATGAGGCTGTAGTCGCCCGAACACAAGAATGACTATATCATTTATCTTTGGAAGGTAACATAAGAAATAATTTTACATATTACATAAATATATTGATTTAAATGTCATCAATTTAATATATATGTATTAAATCAGTACTAATAAACTACCCTGATAGGTGATGATGAAAAATGAATTATATCAGTTCACAAGGTGGTATTTTTTCACAAACACGCATGACAGTTTTGTTTCATATTTATTGAAAGAGAATAGATAATTATTTTATTAGAAAAAAATAATAAATGTTGGGAATTTGGACACATTTATTTAATTGTATAAAAATTAATGAGTATTATTTAATGGTTTTTGAGGAAGAAATAAAACAACGCTGTTCAGTTAAGAAGGACACCTCTTCTTGAAATAACAACAACAAGATTATACCTAAGGACACCCCTAATTTGATTTCTCATTAAAAATATTAGTGATTGTTGGGAGATAAGTAAGGAATGTATTATTTATGGGATTTTAATAATCATATGTAATTATAATTTAAATAACTAATTTACTGGGGGTGGATTCCCTTTTATAACTAGGTAGATGACATAGTTGGAACTTTGGAAAATAAAAAATTTTACCTAATTTTTCACATAAAAAATTATATAAATTGATATTAACCAAACTATATATGTTATAAAATAAATATACTACAAAAAATATATAAATTTTAAAGGTTTTATGGGCATTATAACCGTTATCTATTCAGTTTAACCTCCCTTTAAACTCATTTTATCCTCAACCTCATTAATTAATATTTTATTATTTTGAATATTTGTTATTCAAAAAGTAATTTCAAATTATTATTTAATTTTAAATTTTATTATTTAAAAAATTGATATCATTTTATTTAATTCAACACACGTATGTGGAAAATTTTATTTTAATAAAAAACTTTTAAATTTGATAAAAAAGTGTTTCTTAATGGAAATGACTGGAAAGTATAAAAAAAATTTAATAGAATTTTTAGAATAAATTGATTTCAATGAAATATATTGTATTAATAAAAAAATAAATACTATAATTCAAATTGAAATTTTATTATAACAGAAAAGATAATTTTAAATCAATTAAAAAGATGCAATTTTAAATAAAAAAAAATATTTTACCTCTTCATTAAATAAAAAAAGTTTATAAAATCAAAAAAAATAAATCATAAGTTAATTATGATTTTTTTCCAAAAAATTTTTAAAATTTTTCAGATAAATTTAAAAAAATGTAGAAGAAATTAAGTATTCTAATTTTTTAGAAAATAGTTTTTTAACAATATAAATACTTTACCATGAATAGATTGCATATATGATAGCATATTTTCTTTATAATGGATAGATAATCTTTAAATGGGGTTATTTCTCTTTATATTATCAAATTTAACAGATTGGTTATAATAGTCACCTCTAAATATTAATATTTTAATATTATATCAAGACTCATGAAAAATCAATATTATGTGTAGTTTATGATATAAAACATATTTTTATTTTAATATCTAAGGGTTGTACATAAATTCTTCCCTAATATATGTTAGTTTATTTACAGGAATCATATCAATTTGAAAAAAAAAATTATTCATTTCACTCGTAGTAATGCTAAACATTCTTATTTTTCTCTATTAATTTCATTTAATTAATATTTTTATGAATTAAATTAATGAATCCATATATGATAATTAATATGTAACCTGTATAATGTTGAATTTTTCAATGATAAATGATATTTCCCATGCAAATATTCATGATATTCATCTAGATCCTGAGTAGAAATTTAATGTTTGAAGGTTAGTAGGACCAGGAATGAAATTTAAAAGTGAATGAAATGATATTTTTAGGAAATGGGAGAAGTGAACTATGAAATGAATATAGTATTGAAAGATTGAAAATTTCATCACAAGGATGAAATAATAAGATAATAATGATAAAAAATATTATTTTAAAAAATATTAAAAAAATAAATTTTTATTTTCAATTTTATATTGTTTGGATGATAGTATAAAGATAATTTCGAATAATTTTATTTATCATTTATATATTGAATCCTGAATAACAATAAATATAATTTAATATTTTCAACTTATCATACATGTTATTTTTAAATTTATTCTTCGTCATCGATCACTTTAGAAATATATTGAACAATAATACATTAGAAAATATTGGAATTTATAAAAAACAATAATCCAACCAATTATATTAATTTAAATAATAAATAATAAATATTCCACTTAGAGAATTTAGAAAATAAATATGGATAAAATAAATTTTCTTGTAATTTTTTATTAATATTTATTACATCATCATAGCAACTTATTTTATTCCACTACTCATAGATTTATTCGATAGTAACAAAGGGATAAATTTGACAAGAATATTTTTTAATTTTCATAACATGTGTATTGTTGTTAATTTTTACTACGAGGGTGTCTTTTTTTAATAACAAATTGAGTATTGTTAAATAATATTCTTTGTTATTGTTTTCAATGTATGCAAGAATATTTTTCTATTTTTTCCACTATTGGAAATTTTAGTAATCAATGGTGTGAGGTTATTTGTTTAAGGCACAATTTTATATAACATTTTTTGAGAATTAAACAAAACAATACATTACATTTATGTAATACGGATTTTTTTATGTGTAGGTTTTTACTTATTTATTTTATTGTCATGCAAAAAAGATAACTTCTTATTTTTCAATATATTTAATGTCTACTTTGGTGTATTTTCTATTGGCATTTTCACATTGTGATAACAGAAATATTTATACACATCATTTGATTTATGTAGAACTACATCCATCAAAATATGGGATATATTGGTTGATATGAAAAAATAATCATATATAAATTAAAATTTAAATATTATCTTTTGTTATAGAATGCGTATATAAATGGAACTAAAGGCATCAATTAATAAATTCATTAAAAGCTATTTATATGTTCTAGAATATTTTCTTCATGAGCACATGATCAAAAGTATCATTTATACTAGTTAATAACACTCGTAATTATTTTACAATTTCCTAAAAAACCAAATTATAGGAAAGTATTTTATATTTATTGTAGAATTATTAATGTTAATAACTAATTCTTTAGTCCATAAACAATGTTGTACCATATATTTTGATGAAACTAGTATTAATGATACATGAATATGAAGAATCTTCCTTGTGTGAAGTTGTATCATCTAATGAGTTTAAATTCAATTGCATATGGGATTTTACCTATTCAAGGTCATATGAAAAAAGGTAAGAATGGTGGTAGATTTTCCTATAATATTTTGTAGTTTTAAATATGATTCATCGTGATATTGATACCATATTTCATTTTTATTTCTATGGATATTAAAAATAAGAAAATATCATTCTGTGGAATATGTAAATATATATTTTAACTAATTTTTTTATAATAAAAGGATTCTTGTATAACTATATTGATAATAATATAATTTCTGTTTTTAAGGATTATTATCCTTAACTATTATAATTTATTTTCGAGTTTTTTGTTATATTCACCAATTTTTTACTCTTATCAGTATGTTATCAATTTACCAATTTCCCAATTTTCTATTATTCTTATTGATTAATAAATTATTTATTTAACTAAAATAGATTGAATTTGTACTTTGGGTTATTTATATATTAGATGGTGTTTAATTTAAAAAATTTCAATTGTAACTATGCATATTATATGTTAACAAGTCATACTTTTATACTATGATTTGATCATAACACTATTCATCAGATTAGAAAAATATTTAATTGTGATGAATGTTATGTGTTTATTTTCAGACTAAAATTAACCCCTTTTTAATTTCGATTCATACTCTATTTGGGACAAAAGAAATTTAATCATTTTATTCTTGAATATCAATAAACATTGATGTAGGACTATAAGTATGTCATAGTATTCATTTTCATATTCATTTTCATTTTTAATTGGAACTACTACTGCGTTACAAATATTCTCTTGAGTTATAGGGGAATTATATGTGAATTATTATTAGACGCCACCAAATGTGAAAATATTATGACCCAAGAGTTTCTTTGAGACCTTGTACTCAGAGAAAATGTGCTAGATCTAGTTTCAGTATGATGCTACACCTTTTTGATTGGATGATGACATAAATATATATATAATTATATTTCCTATATTGAAAATTTATTGGTACAATATGTCATAATGGTCCATAAATATATATGAATAGTTATTCTTATGAGGCTTGGATAATGACTAAACATCGAGTGATAGAATGATAGCCTGCTACACTATTATGGGACCACATCTTTAAAAAATGGGTTCAGTTTAAAAATTATAATACGATATGTAATTTTTTTATATAGTTATAAATTTATTATTTTGAGGTGTGGTAATGGAATATTTATCATGTGATTAAATGATATCTATATAGGCATTTTTGGGTTTATAGAATTAATTTTACACTCAGAGAATCATGTATATGATAGTTTATATAAGGGGAACTAAGAAAGTCATGAATGATATGTCTTTTCCACACACAAAACATACAACATTTTTCATGTGAAAAATATATGACTTGTTTGATGTTAAGAGAAAGTTAGTTATAGAATTCGGATGTTGAATATTGATATGGATTGGACATGGGATGAATGTGAGGATGTGGGTTCGTAGTGTTGATATTTGTGTATTTATTAATCTAGTCAACATGTTGGATAAGATTTTTTGATAATATAATTATTTATATGTTATTGTATAAAAATATATTAATTAAATATAGATAGATTATTAGTTACTAATAAAGGTATCAATCATGTAGTAAATGAATTTTTCAATACATTGATTATTTTCTTTTGGTTGTGATTTGTAATTTTTTATTCTAATATTCATATAATATTTTACTAAATATTTATCATATTGACATTCAATTTGAATATAGACACTAAAATATAAGAAGGCATTCCAAATGCAACATGATACTCCGACTCAGATATTGTTTAGAAAATTTTAAGGGGGGTATTATAAATTTTTAATAATTATTTTCTATCCATCTTACTCATTAGTGATGACTGAAATATATTGATTCTTAAAAATTTAATCTTAACATTACACAAAAATTTGGTAATGATAATATGGTGAATTAAATTTATTTTATATAATAAGTCGTATCATTTATAGGGGCTCATTTTTTGCAGCACACATGCCATTTCTGACATCATAGTTGAGTTTTTTTTCCAAATAACATATTACCTAAATTGATTTTATTTATAAAATTTTATAATTGTTCTGGTTTATATGTGTATTGTTATCATGGCCATAGAATTCCATTTTTATAGAATAATCAATTATCATTTATTGAATAATCAGGTTGAAATGACTAATTATTCATGGTTTTTATTGAATAAGGTCACATTTTAGTATATCCATTTGAATAGAGACTTATTTTTTATTGAAATAAAATTATTTTATATACATTATTACTCTAATTAAATATTTATGGTATTGAATCTATAGTAATTTATTACCCCTTTTCTCCTATACAATGCTGATTTTGTCCATTCATGGTAAAATTACTATGCGAGTAGCCAATAAAAACGGTTGTACAGTCATAAATCGAAAATAAATTTTAATTGAGGAATTTATTTTTAGAGTGTTTGAGAATGTTAAAAATCCTTGATATGAAGATGAATGGATTGATTGTACCATTTTCTAGAACTCTCTTTGTATAAATCCATAATCACATTTTTCCGGGGTCTTCTATGATTATGCATGGATGAGGAGAAAGGAACCATATAAAATTTTCATAATATATAATTCAAAACAAAATAAAATTACATATAATCTCTCATAACTTACATTAAAAACAATTCCAATGTAATATACTTGATAGTTTTTATCCCATTATTCTCTTATGATCATATGACATAAAAATACATTTGAAGAACTAATGCATTAAAATATATTTATTAAATTGTGTAAAAATGTTCATTATAAATTTAAAATTTTTTCTATCTTCAAAGTTCAATTACCAAGAATTATTTTCCTTTTTATATTTAATTTTATAATGATCTCATTCATGAATAAATAAGTCTCTTTAAAAATAATTTTTTACTAGGGCATAAACATGAGAAGAATAATTCAAGATGGCCTCATTATTATCATTAAATAGGTTCAAAACCCTAAAAATAATATTTCATCATGTGATCCTTAAAAGATACCATATTAACTTGATTAGTTAGTAATTAATGATAAAATATTCTACAAGGATAATGTATTCCATTGTTATTGATAATCATACCTCATAGAATACATTCCCTCCACTTTTCCTAACTAACTAGTTTTATCATTATGATTAAATATATAATGTATTACCTTGATAACTATATTTATTATACTTATTACCATTCATAGATTATATATGGTGGAGTAAACTATTCATGAATACAACAGGCTAACATTACATAAACATAATGAAACCAATATACCCCAAATTCTTTGAATTATGGGCTTGAGTACAGTAACACCATGGACGTTATTACTATGTCCACTCTATTGGTCATTTTACACTATAAACATAATTTTTATGTTCCTAGGATATCCATTGATCTAGTTCACTTATTTTTAATAAATGAATAGATGATTTATATATGGGCGTCTAACGAAGCGTAAGTAAATAACTATCAACATAATGTAATATTACCCATGTGTCCAGGTATTCTTCCCAATATACATTCCAATAAATGATTTATGGATATAGAAAAATGTGCTTCTAGTTAAGTGTAATTCATAACCCTTCCACTATGTTATATATAACTCATGTGTATAACCATCGTTCCTTATCATGTTTTTAATAAAATTGAGGCCTTCATACCTAATTGGGACCCCTTCCATTTGTAATATCTAAACATATCCACATTCATGTCCTCATTAGGAATCCCCCATTAATGAACATCAAATAAGAATGGTAAAAAAATAATATTTAACAGCAAACGATTAGCTTTACTAATTATTTTTCTATTCACATGATGGACTATTATAGTATTATCTAGTATATGTCTCATACAAACCACTGATAAGAACTTTTCACTTAGTACTCCATACTAAATTAATTTCATATATATTGAATATAGATAGTTTTATATTATGTCAAACTACTTGGTATCATCCATATTTTTATGAACATAAAATTCAAATCATTTGGATTTGGATGAATGTGTATATAATAAACCGTAATGGATATTATTATTTGAAATTAAAATGAATGTTGTGCCCCATTATTTGTAACACAACTACATTTGTTCTGATTACATTTATATATATATATTAGAAAACACTAACATGGGGTGTCATAACTCACTCCCCACAATGTGTTCCCCACTTAGACCAGCGATGTGAGAAGATAGATAATGAACCCCCCCCCCCTCCCGAGACCCGCCTCAGGTATGAACTGGGTTAGTCACTTGCACGGAGGGTATACTAAAATAAATGAGAGGCATTACCCTCTAAGAGAAGTCATATGAAAGGGAGTGATAAGAAAAACACCAACCAACTCAAAATCAGACTATAATATAAAATAATGCCATTTACATGTATGTATTAACATGAAAAAACTACTACATCTAAATGTGAGAACTTCACTTACCAAAATTGTGTAAAACTAAAGCAACCATGAAGGACATAAAATTTTTGTAAACCCCAATAAAGTAGTAACCATCCTTATCTCAATCATTTTCCATTTGACATGAAATTTTTTCTATATATATAGGGTTAGTATAAAATTAATCTCAGTAGAATCCTCCCCAGAACCACTCAATAAAAAGTAATGAAATCAAGATTTAGCATAATGAACCACAAGTGAAACAAACTCCTCACCTAAACATGTATTCAAAGATACCATCCTTACTATGGTAACTCCAAACAAGTATCATATACATGCCTTTAAAATATAATAAATAATATTAGAGGTACACTGCTACCACTTCCCCACTAGTTTTCCACTTTTCCCCAATGTCGCATGTCCTAAGCCATCTCTCTCCAAAAAGGGATAGCCGAAGGACACCTTGGAAATAAATAGAAACTTCACCACATGACACATATGGATTTCCCACAAGAACCTAGGAAAACAAACACACAATCAACAAAACCAATGAATCCAGTTAATTTCTGGGAGCCGCCATAGCTTGTATAGTGTGTATCATACATCAGGTATTAACCACCACGACACATCATTATATATATTTTGGAAGGATCCTTAATCCATAATATCATATACACATAATATATATAGTAATATATAGGAAATTATATCCAAAATATATGGTTGTGAAATATACACACTCCATTACTTCCTTCTATTCACATATATAGGAAAATTTAATGATTATGCATACCAGAAGAGGTAACATCCATGA
Source organism: Viscum album (assembly GCA_963277665.1). NCBI lineage: Eukaryota > Viridiplantae > Streptophyta > Magnoliopsida > Santalales > Viscaceae > Viscum > Viscum album. The sequence continues at coordinate 79,860,170 of OY728165.1, read as the reverse complement.
GAAGAGAGTAGGGACAAAGGGGAATGATATTCATCCATCGTACCACAAAAATGTTAGGTAAAACACCCCCCAAGGGTTATAATGCTTGGGTTGCTAGTCACCCTAACAGACAGGGTGGGGTATCAAATAGAGAGAAATATAGTACATGATATATTATAGATCTCCACTACTCCATGGGGAAGACCTAGTCTTAGACTTGACGGTAACTAACATCTCTCAAACTCTTGACTACCACTAATAAGAATAAATTTCATATAATCACAATACTATTTATAGAGAGTTATTTAATCCTCATTTCACTTTTTAATTGTTTCACATTACATTAATTAATTTTATAATTGTTAAATAACCATTAATAATTTACACATTACATTCCATTATAATTATAAAAAAATCCATGACCAAACATGTATAACCAAACCAAGTCCATGAATTCCCAGAAAGATAAATTCAGCACAACATCCTAGGAAGCTCTAACACTCTTTGTTAAAAATAATTTATTTATTCCTTTATTAACATCATTAACATTTTCAATATTTCTTTGAATTCTAGGAATGCCAATATAATCTACCAAACACATGGGGGTCAATACGGTGTGTAGATGAACTACCTATCATGTCATTTATAACAATAGTAGGAGTGGAGAACCATCCACACTTGAGAAAATATACATGATAAGCACATGGAATACCCTATTTGTCATCATCTATTTTTGAAGGAGGGAAGAAAGTAAAATAGCCTCATGATGTGTAAATTGTAAAAAAGGTAAAAAAACAACCATCGCAACATTCACATCTATGATTAAGCCCAACATCAACCCCTTCTATCATCACAAGTTTACTTCTCGACCCCATATTCCACAAACGATGAATCTCTCCAGTCTAAGCATCAATGTTTTCCACAACTAAGAGGCCTATATGCCACCGCATATCACAAGAAACATCTAATATCTCTTCACTACATAAGTAGGAAACAAATAACAATGGAACTAGGGTCTTGGGAAGAAGAAAGGTAAACAACCTTCAACCATGTTAAGAACTCATGGATCCAATGTAAATGTACATGCCTTATAAGAAAGAGGGTAACTTAAAAGTCCCCACTGAATTATCTTTTATAGAACAATCATTTTATTATTATTTAATAAATTACATGATGGATTGTTAGTAGGTTCAAACTATATACAACCACAACTACAAGCTTTCATAACCATAAATGTTGTCAAATAATTAATTTGCCATACCTTTATTCAACAAGAATTAACATGCTTAAAGTTTATGAATCAATTCAATTAAAAAAGAACTTTTATAATAATTCCATTAATATCAAATTACAACAACAACCAGATTCATTTAAATGCCTCTTTTTCTATGGAGAATTAATTTACTAATAATTCTGGATTTACCATCTTTACCGATTTATATGAAGGTAAATATGAAAAATAATAAAGAACATGTATTATAGTATCTAGGAAAAATGATGTAAAAACATATGATCTACACTAATTGATTTAATTTGGTTAAAATATTTATTATAATGATCCAATTTTTATCTAGTGGGATTAGAACATGCTAAGTCAACTAATACACAAAAATAGAATAGAGAATCCAAGAATTCCCCAACTCAATTGATTTAAAACGTTCTTTACATAATAACGAGCCAACACAATGGATCATGATCACCTATCTCACAATAACAATATCCTCCCAGGGATTCCATGGAACAACATAATCTTCCAACACCCTAGAATGATCCATTAGAAACATGGTGATATCATGCCATCACATGGTATGAGTAATAGAAGGAAAAATATTCACAATACATAATGAATGATAGTAGAACATACATTATCGATTACAATTGACACTTCTTATATCCAAAAAAATAGGGGATCCACATAAGAAGCAATAAAACTCAAAGGATGAATGTTTTATTTCACAAATCCTATAGGAAAGAATGATCTAGGTGTCTCCTTCCAAGGGAAAAAAGATTGAAGAACAAGGGGAAGGGTATCTCAAACTCAGAAGGATCGAAATAGAGCAGTTGTTAAGATATCTTTTAGATTTTACATTAGAATGGAATTACATTAAACCACATGTTTTTCTTAATTAAAATCCATTAATTTATTTAAATATCAATGATATGATTTATATCCCTTGAAATGGCATTAGATTTACAATATTTTGAATCAATTAATGGAATCAAATTTGAACATCTAAGAAATCTAAACAAATATGGGTAATTGGAAAACAATTGGAAATGTACAAACAATTTAATAATATTATTCATTATAGCAATCTGTATATTTGTAAAATTAAATGAATCACCATATTGGAAACATTGTGCATGAAAGAGTTCCCTATATTTTGTAAAAGAAATTAATCAACATTCGGGAATCATTGGTCCAGACAATGTTTCGTAAATTTTGAAAATGAAATGACTCGCTATTCGGTAATAACTTTTCAACGAACAATAAATTATGAAAAATGTTGGTGATAAGTCACCTTGTTCTCCTGGAACCCCTGAAACACTATATTTCAATAAAGTAATGGACCGGAATGGTCTGAGACCATACATCGGGTCAATGACTATTTTGAAACACCTACCTCCTACCTGGATATATTTGAATTCTAAAATTCTAAATTATGCAGAACTAATAAATGTATTAACAAATAAAATAGAGAATTATCTAGATATTATAATTCATACAAATTTTCACATCTATGCATGTGACGAATCGATCACTTCAATGGTTACGATTATTAGTAGCATTTATGTATAGATAATAAGAATTTGAACTTAAACACAATGAGTTTCTTATACAGGGTAAAAATTCCCATCATGGTATGATCCAACTACCCATACCCTTAACCAATTATCATATTAATGCCTTTTTAATAGGTCCATGAGATTTCATACAATTGGAATGTAGGCCCACATATACTTAAATCTTATGGGAACTATTTCATGTGTGGGATGAGAAATTTTGAACTTGGAATGAGATATTATACCCATGAATTTAATCCATTAAATATTTAATTTTTCTCTTGATACTTCATTAAAATCATCCGTATTTTTGGTTTTTTTGTTAAAAAATTGAAATATTAACATAAAATCATCAATTATACCAGTAAATATCTTGTTTTTTAGAAATAATAATTGTAATCTAATTGAACCAAAAAAGCTTACAGTAGTTTATTTGATGTTGATATCCCTTATCTATTGTGAAGAAAAATGTAATTTTTTAATATTTTATAAGTATAGACTATGTTTGATATTGTAAAATATAAGAAAAAAAGTAGCTTCAACAAACAAAAAAATATAATTGTGTGACTATTGAAACATATCAATTCAATTAGTTGGTATAAATATGAAAAAATTATTTTTGAAATAATTATAAAACCCCTAATCCATATTATTTATTTGGTAAATGGTTATAAAATAATTACATATATTTTAAAAAAGTTATTTTATGCCTAAATAATAAATTTTCCAAAATTGGTTTTATTTCGATTTATAATTTTGAGATATTTTAAGAGGTTTATTAGACAAAATTAGCTTCATTCATTAACTCAGAATATAAAATTTTCTTTATTGTAAGATTTAGATAATTTCAGAAAAAATTTTATTTTTCCAAGGATATTGAAAAAAACTAATTGAAAATTATATTCGTCAAATATTTATAAGGTAAAATATGTTATAGACTAGTTTTAATATTTATTCAAATCATTATGATTTAATATATTAAAATTATAGTTTTAAAATAGTATTTATACTTCAATTTAGCATAAATGTTTTATATTTAAAAATGGATATTTTTTGGGTAACAAATTTTCATTGCATTTTGACAGATTAATTTTAAATTATATTGTGTAAATACTATGTACAAAATTTTTCAAAATGTATATCATATTTAAAATTAAAGGGTACAAACATTGATAATAGGTTATGTTATTTTTTTGGAAAATAAGAATACATTCCTTCGTAATTTTTACCATATTTTTAATTGTACATAAAGTTATTAAGGATGAAAATAATATGATAATGACTATAAAGGACCCTTAAAATTCCCCAATTTTACTTATGATTAATTTGTATTCATAATAATTCATTTTTCTAAAATATGGCCTTTTCCATTAGATAGTGACTATGAAATTTTTTATATTTTATATAAATAAAAGTAAAATATGTCACAATGATATTTTTAATAACTATAAAATCTTTAATATAGGGATATAGAGAATATATAATTGACAATAAATTATAATTTAAATATATATATATATATATATATATCCTTAATGGTAATTTTTTATTAATTTTCTGGGATGAAATAATTAACATAAATTTTTACTAAATGCTGATGAAGTAATTATTTTATTACTAATAATATAAAAATTGTAATATGAAATATAAATATAAATATAATATGAGATAATTAAGGTTGTAATAGATTTTAATAATTTTCCAAGTCATCTTAGATATGTAATAATATTTATTCCAATTTTAATTGTTATCTTGATATTCATTAATGTCCATGTCAATAAATAACTATAAAATTGACATAATGAATAATTTATAGTAAATAAAATTAAAAAAATTATAAAAAATAAAAAAAAGTGTTACTTCGTCCAACTAACTAGGTTAGTGTTGATCATTTCATCCAATATTCATTTGTTGGTAGTCTAGTGTTTTATAGTAATACTATCAACACTCATAAATTAAAAATTCAACTTGTCACTATAAGATTTAAAGGGGTTACGTAAAGTTTATAACCAAATGATAAGGGTAGAATTTTAGAAATTTATTATATAAATTTTATGTAATTTGGTGATTTAGACCCATATTCATCATATATTCGAAATAAATATCTTTCGAACAACTTTTAAGGGAAATCATATTTATATTAAATTAATATTTATGATAATTCCTTGATTCCCCCAATATTCTATATTTAAAGGAAACCACTCCGTCTCATTTATTAATACTTAAAATCCATTTTTATTTTCATTGTCTAAGAAACATATCTTCTTTTAATCCTTCCCGAAATTCTAGGGGACATATTTTAGGTAGAATACCACCATTAGTGGTCGTAAATTTTTTTTAAAAGGATATTGAATTATTAATATGACAATGATAATGAAAATAGATGATTTGGACATAAGGTAATGGATTTCATAACAGAAATTACGTTTGTTGTTTAAAATTTATGTTTCATTTATTATTTAATAATAAGATTATTTGTGAAATTATATTTAATTAACTTAATTTTTCGAATGTATTATCTTGATTAATACCATATACATATAATTATATAAAATGATATATATTCACTTGAATGATATGATATTTGTGAGGAATTTCCTTCTCACTTCTATTTCCATGGGAAATAAATCTTCTATATCACATATTTGTTTTCTATATATAATCCCTCTATTAAATATTATATCATTAATATATTTATTTTCATGGTATTTATTTTTTTAATAGTTTTTATTTCCTTTATGATGATTATGATTAAAAAGTTATCAATGTTTTAAGGGTTTATCTCACAATGTCGATATTATTATAGATTATATCTAATGTATAATATTTCAATTCCAGGTTTATTTTTTAAAATGTTTTTTAAAATGTTTTTACATTTATACAATGAATTAACAGTGTAATTATTAATATATTCTATATATATTTTGAATGATTTAATAGGAATATTTTTATCTTTTTCAAAAGTATGATCTTGTAATCTTTTTTCAAAAAAATAATGAAGAAGTATGTTTTAACTTATATGACATGAGTGTATTTTATCATCACCAAGATTACATAATTATTTTACTCTTACTATATATTTTTAGAATGGTTTATTAAAATAAATTTATTTCTTTTATTGTTTCATGACATTTAGAATTTATTTCTAAAATAGAAAGGATAATTCCATCATGATTTATTTACACTGATATTTAAAAATACTTTTACATATAATGTAAAATTATTTAATGTTAATTATGATTACCATGAATGTGATCCAGGGATTAAATTATATTATAATCCACCATTCTAGATTTTGTGATAAGAACATAAAAATTGAATTCTTGGCATTGATTCTGATTAATGTGACCTAATTGTTGCCATAAAAACATATAATATAAAAATGAAATTTTATATCACATACATAACTGGTGAAATTTTTGGAATAATATTTTATTGAATAATGAAAAATATTTAACAACCCGGGTTAATAATCGAATGGTTCATTAATATCCAAAATATCTCCCACTACACCTATAATTACTTATTTCAAAATAGGTCATCAACATCGTCTATGTGAAAGTATTCTATAAATACTCATTTATCATCTTTGTTCAAATCCTACAGAAATGAAACAAAATAAAAGGGTGATATCACATTCTCACTAAGGATAAAGAGGATATATAAATTATTACATATGAATTACATTAGCATAAGTGTATTGTAGCATTAATATAATATTGGAAAATTATACCATATATATCAATGATATTAGACATCTATCATTAAATTAATCATAGATGTCCATAAATCATAAATTATTCTAAGAACATTGTCACTAATATCATATCATAAGTCAGGTAATTGTGGCATAGAAAAATGAATATATTTTATATTGGTGTATATACATCCTTGGTGGGAGAAAAAATTCCATGTAGATGAACGTTACACAAAATTTAATGGGTTTAATCCCCAAAACATCATACTAATCAAGTTTAGTCCCTAGTCTATCAGGGAAGACAACATCCATTTCTAAAAAGGTTGCACTCCCTACTCTAGTCATATTTATCTAAACATGGATCACTCCCCATTCAAATCATATAAATATAATCAGATATAAATTTTTACCCAATTAATTTGTGGTAGATATAGTTCAAGCATGATATATAATTAAAATGTAATTTATGTGTTCTATATGTACAGAAATCATTCATCATATCAAAACCCATGATAATAAATCGGTTTAATAATAATTTTATCCTATAATATTACATGGAATAGAAATGGGGTTCATAATCATTCAAACATAATCCATCGATATAAAGTGTATAGATTGTATCCTTTAGTAACATACAAACTATTGAATATGTAACATCAATTAATGAATTCATAAATGGAAAATTATTTTTAAGTAAGAATTGAAATAATTATTTAGGAAAATATTATATTCATTTTTAATTCATTATTTATTAAAATTATCATAATTATAATTGACCAAATATTCATGAATTTAATTTTTTTCATGTTCAATGGAACATTAAACCAAATTTTGCATTAAAGATGATGGGAAGAGTTATTCATTCCATATATATTAGAAAATATTATTTCCTTGTATTTATCTGAAAATTATTGAATTACCATATTTTTAAAACAACAAAACATTTCATTTTTTGCAATTTTGTAAAAAGGTTAAACATGAGAAAACATGAATTAAAAAAATAGTAAAAATATGTTTTTCAAACATTATTATGAATCATTACATATGTTGGAAATGATCCCCATTTTATCCTTAAATAAAAACACTCCAAAATATGGATGTGATTGTTAAATCAACCATTACAAATTTGTAATCATTTGAACGGTATGAGTCATTAAATAATAAAAATTAACAAAAAGATAAATTTCATGAACATAAATTACATTAGAATTTAAAATTTCAAATATTTGTTATAAACATTTCATAAAATAATTTTGGTTCATAGCATTAAAAAACTAATATATGTTTTCCTCGAAAATAATTTCATGTGATATTTCAAATCCAATTTCTATTTAGGAAAAATAATTTAATGTTTTTTATGTTTTACATGGGATATTATTGAAGGAACCCATATGTATTAAATATTTTTTGGGTTTATGTTTGTTATGGGAAGATTTTTCTGAAACATGAATATTTTTCTTGAGATATTCAATGATAAATTGTATATGAAACTAATTTTTTCATGTTTTCTGATATGATGAATGATTTATTTTTTTTATGGATCAAATATATATGGATTTATTTATGTTTTTGGTGGGACATATATATCTATTTAATTCATTAGGTAAATTTTTTTCCCTCATGATATATATATGACTAAAAATAGAAATGATCCTAACTTTGTATAATTGGGCTGGATGAGGGAGTGAACCTGGTTAAGTAATGAATGTCTTGAATGGAGAATGAACCTGTTGTAGCATAGTACATTTTATTCTATGTATTTATTGATTGTGAGACTCAGAAATAATAATTTTTTTCTATTCATATTTTCATTAAACAAATTTCATTATTTATTCCAATATTCTTCTCTTATAGATCCTGTTATTTTATATCCTTATTCTTAATTTTTTATGAACAAGCAATATTTATCCAACCATTCTTGATTATGACTATTTATATGGATGGTAAAATTTGAAAATGATTTTTATTGTTCTTATTAAACTTTTATCCTATTATGTATATGAATGCATTGTTATCAACCTTTATCACACTTACTGGGCATATGAGGTCATCCTCTCTTATGTTTATTTTCACCAAATTGTGATTAATGGATTTATGTTGGATATGTCTAAAAAGGGTTCAATATAGGAATAATTTTTTTTTGATGATAAGGATTTTTATTGGCTAGATTTTTTATTTTAGTATGATATACAAAATTTATCCCCAATTATCTAAAACACTAATCCTAAAAAGAAATTCTTTGTATAATTGGTCTGATATTTCCTTTTTAGGTTGTGATTTTTGATAAAAAAAATGAGTCAAATTTATTAGTATCCAATCAATAAATGTAATTATTATATTATTAGCATTTAATCTCAATTATCATGTTTCAGGATATTACATTTGTTATCAGTGCATGGTTTAGAAAATTTTTGTGATTAAGATGTTCTGAAGTCAAGTTATCTTATGAGTTATAGATATTTCCATGGGTATATAATACCATATGTTTAGAGACTTACACACCTCCTTATATGAGTTTAAGTTGTTAAATTTTATGTTGAGTAAGGATATATTTTGGGATATTTTTTTAGAAAATAATGGATTATTTGTTGTTTGGATGTAAAAAGAAATGTATCAGTTAATAATTAAGGTAAAACTTATTATATAGTGTTGAATATATAAAGGCTATTTTTATGACGATTCTCATTTTTATGGAATATAGTATGTATTATTTTACAAAAAGTATAACCTACAAGATAAGGGGCCCCCAATTACATCTTACATGGAAATATAGATTAAACCCACAACTAAAGGGACACAAGGGGACCACTCCAACCTCTAGAATATCTAATTCCCTCATTAGTATAAAATTTTAAAAAATGATTTTATGGATGAAAATAATGATTATTTTTGGAAAAATATATTTAGATATTGTTTTTGGGGTAAATTATTTATTGTTATTATTACGTAATCTCAATATTTTGGTGAACTAGATGATATTTCATGATATTATTTGAGCAATAAAGTTGAATGGTATTTCTCAAGATCATATTATTTAATTAGAGATTTATTATGGTTTGGTTTCATTATTTAAATGATTTTTATATATTGGAGATTATATTATTTGGGTGATTAAATTCTGTGTGTGATATTTTTAGAATGATTGATATTATCTGGATAATAAATAATATTTTTATCATTGAATCCTATTAGGGTTTTTTTTCTATCGTAGACAATAATATATCAATGATAATTATGGAAAATAATTTTCTGAGTGATGCGTTTTGAAATTTGGTTACTCCTGCAGAATTATTTATATCAATGTTGTTTTGTTTATCTATTTTTTTATATTTTAATGAATTGACTTACCATGAAATCATAATTATGATTACAGTTTATATGTGACGAAAATATGTATATCTTGTCTTCCTTTTGAGAAATTCTTGATATGTTGTATTTGATTTTTGTTCAATAAGAATGATCACTTTACAAACATCCTTTAGATAAAAAAAATTGCATTGTTGATGAGATATAATGAAGGATAAAACTCAAATTTTAATTTAAAAATATTTCATCATGTTATTAGTATAAGAAGTAAATGAATGCCTCAACATTAGGATTAAAATATTGATAGTAAAACATATTTTTTCTCATTTCCAACCAAGAAAAGAATGACCTTTTAACCGATTATAGATTTCTTGTTACCTGATGGTTAACATTATCCTAAAAATATTATCTATCATCTAATATTAGTTTTGGGGTGATATATTTCTATTCGATGAAGATGTTTTACTACATGGAATCCTAGTATGAGTTTCTCCCAATGACATTATAACTTAATTTTTATTTTTTTAATGTTGATTTTTTAACTCTTTTTAAGTTGTGAGAATTCAAAAATGGTTTTTTGAAAAATTAAAAACTTGTATACCATCAATAAAATAAAATTATGTCGGTGAAATATATCACATGGGGGAAAGAATGTGATTCCATGAGGTTTTATATGGAATATCAATGTTTGAAAATATAAATGTTATGCAACACCACTTTTATTCAAAAAATGAAATATTATTATGTGATTATTATAAAATATCCATCAAATTGGAGTCTAAAAATTAGAATAATGGATTTTGGAAATAAATATAATCTTCTGACACAATAGTAATTTAATATATAAATAATTAGAAAGTAAATATATAATTTTAATGAAATTATTTTATTAGTAATAAAATTCATTTTCCTAAAAAATTATTTATATTTATTTTTATAAATATTATTTAGGGATTATATAAAATAAATTTTTTAAATAAACCATTTTTTAATTTATAATGTCAAAATTTTCCTCTTGTAAAATTTTGATAACTTTAGTAATAGATGGATATTTAAAATAATAATAAAAAATATCTTCTAAAAATAACAATTTTCATGTATTTATACATAAAATTATGATTTAGATTTTTTTAAAATTAAAATAATATTAATTTGAATTATAAAATAAAAAATATTTTTCTTTAATATATCTTATAGGTAAATAGTTCATTAAAACATTTTATAATTAAAAAATGACATTTTTCATAAAATCACTCTTTGTTGCTGTAGATGCTCCTTTCGTCACAGAATCTAAAGATTGGAAAAGGGAATTTCTGAGATTAATGTGATTCAACATTTGAAGAAAACATAAAAAATCGACAAAGAGATGAACAAGGATAACTTTGCCCATAGGCCGCGCAATGTTCCCTCATAGTCGTGCAAGTGAAATGCGCGACCTAAAAGATAACTGCTTGGGGTCTTCTTCTGCCTATAAATATGCCCTGTGGGCCCCCTATTCGGGGAGGAATTTTTCCAGAAACTCAGATTTAAGCTCTCAATGCCCAAGTATCTTCTCAAAGCTTTCAGAACACTTCAATGGTAATTTCTTACCTAGAATAGAAGATCTAAAGAGGGGGAGGAAGGACTAAGTGTTGAAACTCAACAAAACATGCGTGCCTGAGTGGCCAGCCCTTAAGGGAAATGGCCACACTTGCGCGCCGACTTACTCCTTCGATAAAACTTCCACGTCCCTTTTCTGGAAGAACATAACGAGGATTCTAAAGTCTTTAATCATGAGTCACTCAAGTATTACACCGCTAGTTGAACACCATGAAAGTACCCTATACATGTCGTGTAGGTATACCTGCACGACCATACTTGCACGCCCACGCAGTACTTGCGCGCCTGCCAGGACTTGCGCACCCCTGCCTTTTTGGGTGCCCATCTTGCCCATTTTACCCCTCTTAAGCCATTCCACCTCTCTTATTCAAGATTTAGTCTTCAAGACACTTTTCAAAGCTATTTATGGCATGATTTCTTGATTTGACTTCATTATCTAAAAGGAATTCCATGGAATATCTCTCCAAACATATTGACTTACACATCTTTATGTCACTAAAGATTGAGATTTCATTCATTCAACCTCATCCTTTAAAATGAGAGAATCCAAACTTGGGCTTCCTTTTCAGGACTAAGTCCCAGTCATAATTCCCTTAACTTGGGATTCCTCTTCAGGAATAAGTCCCCAGTACCTGAACTTCTCTTAACCAGTCCTAATTTACCTTTGATCTGGGATTCATTCTCAAGAGTAAAACCCAATTATCAATCCTCTCCTAATCTGGATTTCCTTTTCTTGAGTAAGTCCCAAGTTAGAGTATTCAAATCTCCATGAAGCACAAATACCTTTATGGACCATGTTCTTGGATTTCCTCCCTAATGTAAATCCTAATCTTCATTTATCTGGGTAGTAATACATACATAAGCCCCAGACCATTTCTTATGATTGCATATTTCATGGCCCAATTGTCTATTTACTTACAAATACCTCTTGTTTCTCACACCGAGCATGACTTACGTGAGCTTAGAGGGTAAAAGTAATTATGACATCCTTCTTTGATCCATCAATCATAAACATCATACTCCCTTACTCAAACTATGTGAGTTCTGATTCCTTTTCCGAAACAAAGGATACGTAGGTATCCCATCTGTGGGTTCGATCCCCACTCTGAAATAATCCATATCCTTCTGAATGACAATAAACATCAAGTTTCCTACTGAGTGGCTTCAAAACCAGCCTAGTCATCATAATGACCAATAGACTTTTATATTAATGTTTTGAAGGATACCATTGCCTAAGAATCTTTAAATAGATACAGATGATTCTCTATTGATTAAAAACCTCGAATACATATAAAAGATTCTCTAAATTTCATACATATTTAATCATTGATTTTCAGATCTAAAGGAAAGCTCATTTTATACTTGGTAATGTAATAAGGATTCACAAACATAACTTAAATCTTTAAAGAGAGTCCTAGAGTAGATAATAATTCCACTCAAAAAGGTGTGATGAGTCCAACCTCCCATCCTCTCGACCAATGAAAATTCCTATGCCTCATCAGTCCACAAACTAATGGGCGCCTACCTTTGGAAAGTAGGTCCAAATGGATGTGGAATCATTGGATGTTTCCGATTCTATGAAAAAACCCGTTAGAAACCGATCGGAATGTTTGAAATCTCCCATCAAGGAGGTCATCCCCGAATTCCGATGGAAACAAAAAATGGTGAACCCGATGTGAATCCAAAACCAAGTTTAAATGATGTTTTACCTATTTTTTAGGCCCCTGTTTAAAACTCAATAAGAGGGCCAATAAAAACAATCATTGACATGTGTTCACATCTAAAGGATGAAGTTGCTGAATTTATCTTGATTACATCTGTTATATCAAACAGGCACTCTATTCCAGGATCTTCCATATTTTCATAATGGTTGCTCTCAAATTCACACATGTGAATACTGCTGCTACAAATACCACTACTTCTATTCCTTCTAGATCATCATCCGCTCTGAGGATGACATCACATACTCAGCGTCTTCAACGTTGGGTATCAAATGCGCTAGTTATGGAGTACCATCAACACGGTACAATCACAACTCTAGAGGCAGCTCGACAGGCCCTCCATGTGAACAGCTCACACTGGTCATCCGGACAACGACGACCAGTGATCACGAGGCAGGCGATGCTGACTACCGTCTCCATCCGTTTCAGGTCTTTATCCCTGGAACCCAATTTCTATTCACTCCCTTGCTCTAAGGAAGTAAATGAGCAGGCCCCTAAGGGCCTTAATTCAAGAAGACATGAGTCCTTCCTTAGGGCTCCCATCAACAATCACCACCAGACTCGTGCGGCAGTGCGCCCTAAACATGATGAGGGTACCAACTCCATGCATTTGGCTCAGGTTCCTCGAACCCGAGCATGCATGACGAACCGCCAGAGGCGGAATCTGGTCAACAGTGATAAGGTTCTCATCTCTGCCATCTCCGGAGAAGTCCACCAACCTAACTTGGTGGTAAACAATGAGCAGGCACACACACCTGTCTGTTTTAATTCCAATGTCCAGCAGACTCGTCTGGCAGCATCACGCCAATCCCGCCAGGAAATTTCGGTGGAGTACTATAGGAAGGAACATACACCAGTTTATACATCATCAGTTAGTCAGCAGGCTCGTCTGACTACATATAATGGATCTCGTCAACCACGTTTGGCAAAGTGTAATCAGCACGCACATACAACTCCTAGTATTAATCAAGCCTACCAAGAGTCTCACTTTGTAGCACACATAGAAGTCAGTTGGAATGCTCCGATGACAAACAGAAGGCAGACTCAACTCTCTGCCCCCACACATTAGTACTGTCTGGATTCACTGACAGAAAAAGGAGGACAGAAGAAGGCACATACACATACTCCATGCCCAGAATAGACGTATATCCACATTCCAGTAGCTGAAGTCACCAAGCATATTTTATCAATGGTGAAAGAGCAGAAGCAAATTCCTGCTCATATTCTGGATGCTTTCCAGGATATTATAACAGTTTCAGCCTCATCTCAGGGAAAGACACATAAATCTATCCCTATTAGTTGAGTGAAACATCAAAAATTCACTCCAAAACAGACACACGCATCTGTTCTAGTCCAAGAGGGTTGTGGGGCATACTCCCCCATATCATACGGACAACCAAGTCAGTCACATACACCTGATTTGAGTGGAGATCGTCAGCCTAACATGACCATCATTCCTGATCAAGCACATACACCTGCTCAGAGCAGCAAATTTCATCAACAAGTGGTTTCCAAAGAGAGTAAGAAGGCATCTAAGAAAAATATCTTCCCAGCACAGTCAAGATATCAAGGGAAAATCTATAACAAGACCTTGCTCGATGCTGGAGTTCATGAAGCCCTCAGACATTTATCTGTTGGAATTCAAGATTCTACTCCCTCAGTTCCCAATAACATGAACATTAATTCCGAAGGTCTTCAAAAGACACTTCCTCATGAAGGATTGCTTCATTACAATTCGGCCAGTCTTGAAGTTTCATCTTCAGATGAGAGCCACAGGAACCCTATGTGTGGTCAGAACACCAAGGAGCAAGAGATATCATCTTTTATTGTAACCTATTATGGTGGTCCTCCCCATGATGATGAATTTCACTACGAAAGTCCTCTCTGGAGTAGCGATGCACATTGCCTGGAAAATACTCTAGTGGAAAATGTAGTGCCGAGAAAGCCCTCTTATCTTGAGGCACATGAAAATGCAAAACCAGTCATGTCTGATGCTTTATCGCTAGCAGGTGAAAGAATTTCTCAATCAGAAGATAGCCCAGGGTGTAGGTCATTCTCCGAACCACCCCTAAGTCATGCATCTTCTAGTTTGATCAATGATTTCTCTACCAATCCTGTTGAATCCAATGAAGCAACAAGGAAACACCAAATCTGGTAAAAAAATGGTAGAAGAATCTTCATTTAATGATGAAGAGGAAATGGTGAACATGAGAAAAAAATGGTGAATGGTGAGGTACCAGTCATGTTTTGGCCTTTTGATGACTCACAGTATGACATTCCGATGATGTTGATGGAAGATGGAATCCATGATATTCATCTCAACATATGGAAAACTTATTGTCAATTGAAGAAGAAGGTATTATATTATGATGAATATTAAAATCATCTTAAAATAATATAAGGGCTACAACGTCAGATTGATTTGGCATCTCTATCAGTCTCTCGGCATCCGATGGCTGAAAAGAAGCAGAGATCCCTTCAATTTTCATGCCTTGGAACACTAAGAAATTTTTGTTAGTTAATTTACAATGCCCTATATGGTGTTCATATCAGATGATGGGGTGTTCATGGAGCACTACATTTCACAGTGCTCTACAGTCAGCAAAGCCCGCCGAAAATTGTCTCATGAAATGTTATTGCCCATGGTCTGCCACAGTAAATGGAATTTTTTTGTAATCAAAAGCTTGCTCAAGAACAGGCTTCAACTAGTTCCTCTCAAAATCAAGAATACAGAGAACAAGTTGTTGAATTTCTCCTACATCAAGCTGGCGAGAATATTGAACAAGCCTCTCGTATGGAGCAAGCAAATCATCAAGTGACAGAAGTTTTGGAAATCATCCAATGGTCTATTCAACCAGGTGATAAAAGTTGATACAGGTTAATGCATCCAACTAATTTTCGAACTAAGGTTCGCAAGATAAAGAGTGATTTTAAGAAAGTCTCTGACATAGTATGTCAAGAGACATCCCAGCCTGCCAGACTGGGGACACTTTTAAACCAACCCCCGTAATCAACAAATAGGATTTGAGGAGTTGAGCGAGAACAGCGGGAACAGCCCCAATCCACAGGACTGGGGACTTTTTCAAATAATCAATCCCCTCCTCAGAGAATGTCGATCTTTTCTCAATTGGGGAAGAATCCTCAAGAGGAATGAAGAGCCAAAATATCAGGAGATTCCTTCTATGTTATGGCTATTCTAGAAGTTCCTAAGGGATTGAATAAACAAAAGGCAATGTCTCATCAATGTCATGGAAGAAGACAATATAACAGAAATGTTGATAGAAGGGATGTGATGCGTTATGCATCAATCAATGTCATCAATGCCGTTGTTGCTGATCCACCAGTGGAGGCTCACTTAGGCGACTCAGATGAAGAGGGTATAGCTCAATAAGATGTACGCACCGATTCAAATGAAGAAGGTGTGCGTACACGAAATAAAAAGATTACTCTGAACCTATATAATCCTTCAAGTAACCCACTTCCCCCTCTCCGAAAAGGATCCAAAAAAGGGAGGGGAAAGAATCAGGTTACATATCCTTCCTATAGAGAAGGCCTATCGCACTCATTAGAGCATAGGTTTTCATAACAGGAGGAAGAAATGAAGGAATTGAGAAGGTTGAATGCAGAAGTACTTCAGAGTGGTCTTCTTCTTAAGCATGCTAGAGTCAGTCAGCCAAGGGAATTTGTTGCAGCTACTGAGATGGATCGGAAATATCCTCCTCTATTAGTACACCCTCAGAGGTCAAATAATATGGGTCAAGCGCAAAAACAGTTGGCAGTGCTACCATCAGTTGCAGCACCAACCACCACATCTGTCCAAGCTCCAATCATTGCACCTATTTCACCTAACCAAGAACAAGATTAACTGGTGTTTCTAAGAAGTTAATAACTACTCATTAACAGCTCGGTTAGAAACTATGGAAGGGAAACATGCGCAAGTTAAACCAGAAAATAAAGTTTACCCTGAATGGGTAGATTCAATTTCTCCTCAATCCAGTTTCAGAAACCCTGTATTCCCTACATTCAATGGATCAGGCGACCCTAAACATCATTTGACACATTACGTGTCTTTTTGTTATCCTATGATGGGAACTCCGGAGTAGAAATAAGCAGTGAAACTCAGATGCTTTGTGCAAACCTTGCAAGGACCGGCTTTTGTCTGGTATATAAGCTTGCAATCCCGGGAAATCACCGAATGGGAGGACCTTCGCCAAAAATTTATTCTTCATTTCAGCTCAAATTTTCCAACGACGAAAGATTTCGATCATACAAACTGTATGCAAAGGGATAATGAAAGAGTCTCTGATTTCATTTCTTTCTGGAAGGGATTAACATATTCCCTGAACTTAGCACTCCCTCTAAAGGAATTGTTGCCAATATTTGTGGCAAATCTGTGTGACGAATTACACACGACGTTGATCCCTATGAAATAAACATGAGGGTTTCATGACCTTACTTCAATTGCACAGCAGATTGAATATTCCCTTATACAGGATAAGGCTAAATCTCGTGTAATTCCATCAGTTCCTGGAAAATGAATGGGTAAAGCAGAAACTGCTACAGTTATGCTTAAACAAGCGCATGTACCTGTTTCTACTTCAAAACCTTCATCTTCTCGAAGGGCTCCACCACTTGAGCTCCAACAACCAAAGCCATTTTGTCCAAATGATCAAAGAGATCAAAAACAAAAAAAAATGAGGATTTGAAGAGTAAAATATACTCTTTCCGAAATGAGCAAGTTCCGGGTAACTTCATTTCAGTTATGGAAAACAATTTGGCTCAATTACCAGTGCCCAAGAGGCCAAACAAGGAAGGAGATAAAGACCGTCCAAATTATTGTACCTTTAATCAAATGTTGGGGAATCCCATCCAAGAGTGTTTTTTCTTCAAAGACCTCCTGCAAAAGATGGTTGACTCGGGACAAGTCAAGTTGAAAGGTTCTTCTGCTCAGGTAGCATGTGTTACTGCTACAGTTCCATAGGAGGAAGGAAAATGGAAAGAAGTCAAAAGAAAAAATGCACAGAAGTATTATTATTGTATGGACACAAAGACAATTAATCGAACTCATTCTATTTTGCAAAAACAATTAATGAAACCAATTGTTTCTTCTTCCATGAATGTTGTGGCAAAACCCTCTTAATCAGAGGGAAAATCCTCAAAGAAACGACATAATTCAAAGATGAAAGAATAAGAATCAGAATAATATGAGTATGTGTCAAAGCCTAAATTGTATTTGACTCTAGAAGACTTCATGACATCTAATTCAAAGCCACAGGCACCGCCCCCCCAAACGGCACAGCCAAAACAGGCTAATCAGGCAGAGTCTTCATCAGACAAAGAGTTAATCTTCGGCTCTGTTAATATGATTCAATTAACAGATCCATATGCCAGTTGTAGTTTCAGTTTTGATGACCCTGAATTCCATATATCAAACAAGGGAATCAGAGGAAGTTCCTGGGGTTCAGGATACAAGAGAAGACATGGATTTTTCAGAAGACATTATTCCAATTCTACCCCTGCTAGAACTGTGTATGCAGCAGAAACTCGTGGTAGAGCCCTTCAGCGAGCTCAGCAAGAACAAGCAAGTTCTTTTGCCAATAGCCAATTCATTCCTGGAACAATTATTTTGGAAGACTGATTGAAGGTTCCATATTCTTACTCTCAGCAAGTAAATGGATCTAATCGGACTAATATTCCAAAACCAGGTTTGTTTCCCACTCCTATCCCAATACAAGATGCATCAACTTCCAAAGCAACTACTTCCATGGTACATGCTAAACCAAATATTCTTGGTGGGAAATGCGGACCTCTAGATCAAAAGTATGATATATTGAAACACTTGGCCCAAGTACCAACCATGTTATCAATTCTGGATTCTTTGAATTTGTCAAAAGATCTTTGAGAAGCACTCATCGAGGATTTGTCAAGTCCTAAAGAGTTTGAAACTGAAATTGATGTAGCTGAAGACTATCAGATAGAGAATAATCCTACGAAATGCCATGCAATAATATCTTTTACAGATAATGATGAAGATGATGTTGTGCATGGGCACATAAGACCTTTGTACTTATCTGGGAAAGTCAATGGAGTAGACGTCCAAAGTGCTTTCATTGACAATGGTTCAGGAGTCAACCTCGAGCCCATTCGTACACTTCGTCGATTGGGCCTTATGGAATCTGATTTATCTCCTTCTACTATGATGTTACAAGGATATGATAAAAATAATCAAGAACCACTGGGAGAAGTTACATTCATAACTCAGTTTGGAGATCTTGTATCCAATTCAGATTTCATTATTGTTGATCAAGACTCAGCATTCAACATCTTGCTTGGAAGACCCTGGCTACATCAACATGCAGCTATCCCTTCATCATACCATCAATGTCTCAAATACAGTTTCGATGGTCAAGATGGATCATTGTATGGTGATACGGCCCCGTTCAATACATGTGAGTCTCAATACATTGAGGCGGAATTTTATCACATGGAGGGAAGGGAGAAATCCATAATAAAGGAAATTACCAAAGTTAATGCTCCATATGGTTTGGAGAAGATCCCAGTAAATCCATTTACACATGTGAGTACATATTATGTGTTGCCTATCATTCAAATTGACAAGATAGGCCCAAATAAAAATACTCTTATGGAATGATACATAATTTCAATTTTGGAAATCGAGCAAGAGAACATGGGAGAAATTGGTAACCCACCAAGCAGTAATGAAAGCACAAATGGTGACGTCTTCATTTCATCGGCTAAAATACAACAGGTCTATACTTCACCAATCAGGACAGAAGAAGTTATAGCAAAATCGGAGGTGAACAATGATGTCAATTATCAATCCATCATCTCCTCTTTATTACCCAAAGAAGACCCTTTATCATCGATAGGGCCGGAAATGGAAGCTTCCTCTTCAAAATGTGCAGATTTTGACATCTCTTCTGATTATGAATATTCTGATTTTTCATATACTATGAATGTAGAAACGGAAGAAATAACACATGATGATGAAGAAAAAGAATATCTCAGAGATTCTCCTCTAGCATTTGAAGAGGGTATCTCTACCACTATGGATGAACTCAGAGAAATAAATATGGGTACAAAGGAAGATCCACGCCCTACATTAATTAGTGCGGCCATGACCCTTGAAGAACAAGAGATGTATATTTCCGTTGTAAATAAAAATAGAGATATTTTAGCTTGGAACTATACATAAAGGCCTGGGCATGATCCTGATGTTGCTACTCATCATTAGGGATTACCAGAAGAACATCGAGGATTTAAGTAAGCCGCGAGAAGAACACACCAAAGTTATGCTTCTAAAATTGAAGCTGAAGTGGATAAGATTATCAAAGTCAACTTCATCAGAGAAGTTTAGTATTCCAAGTGGTTGGCTAATATTTTCCCTGTAAAGAAGAAGAATGGAAAAATTAGAATTTGCATCGATTTTGGAGATCTTAATCGGCGTTGTCCTAAAGATGACTTCCCAATTCCGATTACAGAACTTTTAATTGATGCAACAGCTGGCTATGAAGCACATTCCTTCATGGATGGATATTATGGATATAATCAGATCTTAATACCCCTATAAGATGAGGAATCCACAGCCTTCAGATCCCCGCAGGGTGTATTTTGTTACCGGGTGATGCCCTTTGGCTTAAAGAATGCAGGTGCAACATATCAATGTGACATGCATCATATCTTCAAACCCCACTTAGGGAAGATTGTTGAATGCTCTGTAGAAGATTTTGTGGTTAAATTCAAGAAACGTTCTAATCACTTGTCTGATTTGGAAGTCATATTCTATAAGCTTCGAAAACCTAATTTGATGATGAACCCCTTAAAATGTGCTTTTGGGGTAACCTCGGGAAAATTTCTCAGTTTTGTTCTACGCCATCATGGTATTGAAGTCGATCCTGAGAATACCAAGTCAATCCTTGTTATGTCACCTCCTCTGAATTTGATATAATTAAGAAGACATCAAAGACACTTAGCCTATATTCGGCATTTCATCGCCAATTTGGCAGGCAAAAGTTTACCCTTTACCAAATTGGTGAAAAAGGGAGTCACTTACCAGTAGACTGAAGAATGTCAAGAAGAATTCGATATTCTCAAGAAATACCTCTTGAGACCACTGGTACTCATGCCACCTGTTTAAGGAAGACCCCTAATCCTCTACGTGATTGCCCTAGAGCGATCATTGGGTTCCTTTCTTGCTCAGAAGAATGATGCTGGGAGTGAAAAAAACCTCTACTATCTCAGTCTATCTATGCTTTAAGTAGAAACACGGTATTCAAGTATTGAGAAGTGCTTCCTGGCATTAATATTTTTAAGTCAAAAATTGAGACATTACCTGCAACATCACGAGGTCCAATTGGTATCTCAAAAGAACCCACTCAGATTCATCCTTAGTCGTCCAATGCTTACAGGACGTCTAGCAAGGTGGGTAGTTATTTTGCAGCAATTCGACATTTATTATGTGTCTCAAAAGGCAATAAAGAGCCATGCTCTGGCTGATTTCCTGGCTGAACACTCTTCAGTGGAAGGAACATCCTTAGATATTGAACTCCCTGATGAGGAAGTATTCTCTATTCAAGAAAGTCCTCAAGCATGGGAAATGTATTTTGATGGTGCTTCCAGAAGTCCAACAGTGAAGAAAATGGAAAATACTAAATTCAACAAAGTTAGCTTAGGAATTGTGCTCATTTCTCCCGAAAAGGCAATGTTACCTTATTCCTTCTTATTGTGGGATGGTGGTACCAATAATTAAGCTGAATACCAAGCGCTTATCAGAGGCATGGAGTTAGCGCTTCAAGCGCAAGTGAATAACTTAATGGTGAAATGTGATTCAGACCTGGTAATCAAACAAGTCAATGGGTATTATGCAATCAGAATAGAAGAACTAATTCCTTTGTATGATTATGTTAGAGAGTTAATGGAGAAATTCCCTTCAGAACCGACATTTTCTTATGTCCCAAGATCACAAAATGCACAAGCTGATGCGCTGGCTAATATAGCCATAGCTCTAGCAGTTCCAAATCGGGACGAGACAACCATTAGTTTTGCCCACCGTCGTGCAATTTCACCTTATGTTCAAATCAGAACAGAGGAAATTAAAGAAATTAGTCCCATTCCTGAACCTTATTGTCATACTACAGGATGGATGTCACCTATCAGGGAATACCTTCAAAATGGAACACTCCCACTTGATAGTGCTGAGAAAGAACAAATCTGGGGATGTGTGGTCAATTTTACTATTTATGATAACCCAGATCACCTAGAGAAAACTCTCTACAAACATGGTTTTGATGGAGTTATCTTCAGATGCATTGATGGTGAAGATATAATGGCTGTCATGAAAGAAGTGCATGCAGGAGTCTATGGTGCCCACCAGTCTGGACATAGATTGTCTGATCAAATTCGAAGGCTTGGATACTTTTGGCCTTTAATGATACAAGATTGTGTTGATTTCACAAAGAATTTTCATTCATGCCAAGTACATGCCAACTTAATTCATCAACCTCCAGAGTTTCTTCATACAGCTAAATACTCGTGGCCATTTTCCACATGGGGAATGGATGTGGTGGGACCTTACCATTCGGCTACGGTCACGCAATTTAAGTACATTATTACAGCTACTGACTTCTTTTCCAAATGGACAGTGGAAATAACTCTCAATGAAGTCAGTTCTAAATGCATTTTTAGCTTCATTAAGTCTAACATCATTACCAGATTTGGTGTCCCTCATACCATATTGACGGACAATGGAACAATCTTCTGTTCATCTGAGGTGAAAAATTTGTATCAAGAATGCAACATCAAATCCAACCATTCATCTCGGTATCATGCAGCGGCCAATGGCCAAATATAAGCCTTCAACAAGACTCTTTCAAATATAATACAGAAGATGATGGATAAAGATAAGAAGTCATGGCCTGATAAACTCTTTCATGCTTTATGGGCTTATCAGACTACCACCCGCACTACAACAAAATCAACTCCATATTCGTTGGTATATTGAACGGAAGTAGTCTTGCCAATTGAAGTTCAATTACCCCCGCTCAGAGTAGCCATTTGCGATCAGTCATCTACAGATGAGAAATCTCAAAAGAGATTGAATGAATTTGAAAGGATGGATGAGAAAAGGTTGTGCACTTTGCACCACTTGGAAGTCAATCAGAATCGAATAGCACGAGCTTTTGACAAAAAAGTTCATCTTCGTTCATTCACTCATGGAGAATTGGTATTAGTTCCCAGAACTCCAGTGATACCAGGAAAGAAACCTCCCAAGCTTGAGCCAAAATGGGAAGGACCTTACTTAATACATAAGGTCTACTCTAATGGAGCTTATTCTTTAATCTCAATGGATGGAGAACTCATTACTACTCCAACTAAAGCCAGATTTTTTAGGATGTATTTTTTCTGAACACAAAATAACCTAAATTGTCTAGTATGACCTTGAACTACACTCAGGTCCTGTATGACCTTAAAATACATAAAAATGTCCTATATGACCTTAAAATACATCAAAAGCTCCTGTATGACTTTAAACCACATCAAAAGGTCATGTATGACCTTAAAATGAACCATGTTCCATTCACATGACCTTAAACTATTTGCAATTCTTTTTCAACCCACATGACGTTAAACTGTGAAAAAGTTCCCTAAATGGTCCAGTATGACTTTAAACTTCATCATCAATGGTCCATACATATGACCCTAAACTATTTGCTAGTCCCTTACATCAGGAAATAAGTTAAACTACATAATAATTAAAGGTCCTGTATGACCATAAACTATTCGCACTTTCGTCCAACATGATGCTAAATTTTGGAAGCAATTCCCTTATTTGTCCTCACTACATGACATTAAACTGCACAGTCCCCCTTCCGTCCAACAAGACGTTAAACTATTTCCCCTTCATCGTCCTTGCTATATGACGTTAAACTATATAGAAACGGTCCATAAGTATGACCTTAAACTATTTTATCCCTTTCGTCCAACATGACGTTAAATTGTATTGTCCCTATCGTTCTAACTACATGACGTTAAACTATACAGAATGTCCATGATACGTCGTACATGACGCTAAACTGTACTGTGTCCCTGCTACATGACACTAAAATATGCATCGTTAAGGTTGTTGCTACCTCTTGTTTCTCACACTGACAATGACTCACGTAAACTTAGAGCAAACCTAAACCATAACACTTTCTCTGGGCTACTAACCATGGGTAAGTCCCAACATCAATTTCTAGTTTGTTGTCCCCAAGAACAAATTGATCACTAATTCATTCTTTAATTGAAATATGCGGATTTTGATCCTTTCCTTCCAGGCTGGGTACGTAGGCAACCTCCTAAGGTTCAAGCCCAAAAACAATCTCTTCACATCGGTTCACTTTCATCTCATACGATGTTGATTCATCAAACCGTCGTTAGAATCAATATCTTTACATTTGATTCACTTTCGTCCTTGTTATATGACATTATACTATACAACACTTTTGTCTGGCATGATAATAAACTACAGTATTCTTTGATATCCTCACTTGAGGGGGAACCATTATTTTCATTGATTTTTAAATCATGTTTCATTTCAAAATACTACGTGCATACATGGAAATGCCTAAACCTTTTATCTCAGGATAAACCATCATTGTACTAATGTCCCTTTTCTACCTTCACATGTATGACCCAAATTTGTAGAAAGGGTATTTCTAGAACTACGTGGGCTTGATTCCCATCCTTATGGGATATGTAGGAACGTTCGAGTATCCCTCGAATCCAGCCCCAAGTCTTTTGGGCCAAACCCCAAATTTCACTTTCAGTCCCTTCACTGAAAAGTCCCCATGAAAACACACACTGTGTATTCATTATTATGGTGTGAGCTCTATGACCCTAAACTAAGATCTCTCATACTTTCATCCTGCATGATGTTAAACTGTATTTCAAGAACTATGTACGGCTTGATTCTAATTCTTATGAGAAACGTAGTGAAGTCCAAAATATCAATTCAGGACCCAGCCACAACATTATTATGGTTATAATTGATCTATGTATCTCTGTATATATTGGAAAATACCCATCTTTATGTGTCATAATCCTAATCATAAATATTTTCTGCTCTTCATAACCCTTTTCATGACTCTTAGTCACAAAAATGTCAAATTACTGAGAATTCTTTTGCCTGACTATGCAGCACGTTCCCATAGGCGGCCTTGCATAAACAGTCCACATAACAGACTTTTCTGTCGAAAGATAATATTTATTTAACCCTACAGACAATGCCCTTAGGTGTCCTGCATAATTCAACCCCCTAACTGGGTTTTCGAATAATGGTAACTTCATTCATGGTAATAATGCCTCTTTTTTCCTTATTTGTCTTAAATGACGGTGTGTAGGGATCTGCAAAAAAATAGACATCCTTACCATATTTGTCCCATGTACTTTTTCATGATCTGAAAGTATTCAAGTCTATGGTTTATACTCTCCATATTCTCTTTCCCTATATTTTAGTCAGACCTTCGTAGGAGAGATATCTATACAATTCTTCGATAGTCTTGTTCGGAAATATCTTCTCCATATTCAAGCACCTCTTTCCATACAACAAACTCTATACTTTATACAATTTGAATCTCCATAAACATTCACTGGATTTTAGCACTAGGAAATTAAATTTCTAAGATTTCTTTTTCCTGACCATGCAGCACGTGCCCATAGGCAGCCCTGCATAAACAGTCCACAAAATAGACTTGTCAGCTGAAAGATGCTATTTATTTGACTATTTAGCCAATGCCCTTAGGTTTCCCTGCCTAATTCAACCCCCTAACGGGTTTGTTAAATGATAGTAACTTCGTTCTTGGAAACTACTTCTTATGATGCCTTTTTAGCTCTTTTTCAAATCATTCCTCAGATTCAAATATTCTTAAGCCATAGTTAACATATTTTCTCTCATACTAGAGTATGGTAATATGTTTTCAGATAAATTGTCAAGGAATTGAATTAATTTTAATCCATTTTGGGTCAAAGCTATTTCGACCTTAAACATTAGCCCCTTTATGTCTGGCATGCATGACTTTAAACTGCCCAAAAATGACAAAGTAACTCTGAATAAAAGTCAAGTTCTAGCTCACTAAATATACATTTTGTATGATTTAGGTAATATTGAGAAATTAAAAGATTCAATGTTTGAAGGGTAATTTATAATAATCCTAGTAAAAATAAAACTATGCTAACTAGGCCCATTGGCTTAAGTAAATTTAAAGCACGTATCAAAATAATGCAAGTACAAATGATTGAAAATGAAAGTGTTTTTCATTGATACACATGGGATAGAGGGACATCCTTAGATTGGAGTCTCTTACCTTTTTTAGGAATCTCAAAAGGCTTTCAACATAACTCTTCATTTGATTTACGGCATCTCGAGCTTCATCATCAACCACCTAGAATTTATTCATTCAACTGGATACAATAAGAGATGCAGTGATACCAGCTCTTCTTGGAACAATTGTAAAAGAATGTTCTTGAGTGTGGTTTAAGAAAATTTTCTACTGATCAAATAGTGACTCTGTTTCTGTCCAAGAGACTTGGAAGATGGATACATGTATTTGAGAATGAAGCATTGGAAGTAAAAAAATCCATTTGGAGAGAGTACTCTTCTAAGATATTTCTCTAATGCAATGTTCATCTTTTCTCCACCAATCGGTAGTGGAAAACATTTCATCCCATGGGTTTTACATTTTTCATATCTACAAGGAAATGGCATGGAAAGAGAATTTGAAAGTTCACACCATTTTTGTTGCTATTATTGCACAACATAACCAAAATAGAGGAGTAGTAGTGCAGCTGCAATTCAGGTGTATAGTTCTTTTCATTTGGAACAGTAACACCTTGCAGATGACCATGCCAATACAAGGACAGGTAGATTCTCTGTGGGTAATTAAGATGACATTTCTTCGAGTACATAGCCAAATCTGGGAGAGTGTTGTCATAGATATCATAGTAATCATGGAAAACAATGTTCATCATGTCATCAAACCGCTTGCTATCAGCCGTTCCAATTCTCCTAAGAGCCGTTGAATCTGCACAAAAGATGAATAAACTAACTCTTAAATGGGTTTATTTTTCATAAAATTTGTGAAAGATTTTCAGAAAAATGGAAATGGCATTTAAGGCGCGCAGGTCTAAAAGCTGGCACACATGTGTTTGGGTGTCGTGCTATTTTTTGATGCATAAGTATAAACTAAGAAAGTAGAAATACCTACAAATTAGCGTGACTGCAAAGAAACACCTGATAATAGAGCAACCTGTGCGGTTAAGGAGACCTGTGCGGTGAGAGCTCAAAAGGTTTGATGTCCGGAAATCCAGATGCTTTGTATGGAGGTGAGGCCCTCTATTTATAGAGGCGGCCAGAAACCTGTGTGTCGTAGCCCTGCACGACCCGCACTTGCGTGCCGCCCTCTAATCCTTGACATACTTGCGCGCCACCTTTTCCTTTGGATGTCTTCGATTTCCTCAGAGTCAAATCCTTTATTTCTCTCCGGATCCAACTCTTATGGGGGACTTTTGTTGACGCTCCATTCATCACAGAATCTAAAGATTGGAAAAGGGGAATATCTGAGATTAAAGTGATTCAACCATTGAAGAAAACATCAAAAAATCGACCGAGAGATGAGCAAGAAGAACTTTTCCCATAGGCCGTGCAAAGTACCCTCAATGTCACGCAAGTGACTTGTCCGACCTAAAAGATAACGGCTCGGGGTCTTCTTCTGCCTATAAATAGACCCTGTGGGCTCACCATTCGGGGAGGAATTTTTTTCAAACACTCGGATTGAATCTCCTGGTGCCCAAGTCTCTTCTCAACGCTTCTGGAACACTTATAAGGTAATTTCTTACATAGAACGGAAGATTTGAAGAGGATGAGGAAGGCCTAAGTGTTGAAACTCATCAACACTTGTGCGCCTGAGTGGCCAGGCCTTAAGGGAAATGACCACACTTGTGCGCCGTCTTAATCCTTCGATAGACTTGCACATCCCTTTTTGGGAAGAACCTCAAGAGGATTCTAAAGGCCTTAATCAAGAGTCGCTCATGTATTAAACCACTGGTTGAACATCGCGCAAGTACCCTATACATGTCGCGTAGGTATACCTGCGCGACCAATACTTCCGCGCCCACGCAGTACTTGCGCGGCTGCCAAGACTTTCGCGCCCCTGCCTTTTTGGGTACCCATCTTTCCCATTTTACCCCTCATAAGCCATTCTACATCTCCAATTCAAGATTTAGTCTTCAAGACACTTTTGAAAGCTATTTATGGCATAATTTCTTTATTTGAATTCCTTATCTGAGTGGAATTATGTGGAATATCTCTCAAAACCTAGTGACTTACAATTATTTATGTCACTAAAGATTGAGATTTCATTCATTCAACCTCATCCTTTAAAATGAGAGAATCCAAACATTGGCTTCCTTTTCAGGAATATGTCCCAGTCATAATTCCCTTAACTCGGGCTTCCTCTTCAGGAATAAGTCCCAATCATAAACTTGGGCTTCCACTTCAAGAATAAGTCCCAAGTCCCCTAATTTCTCTTAACCAGTCCTAATTTACCTTTGATCTGGGATTCCTTCTCAGGTGTAAAACCCAATTATCAATCCTCTCCTAATCTGGATTTCCATTTCAGGAGTAAGTCCCAACTTAGAGTATTCAAATCTCCATGAAGAACATATACCTTTATAGACCATGTTCCTGGATTTCCTCCCTAATGTAAATCCTAATCTTCATTAATCTGGGCAGTCATACATACATAATCCCAAACCATTTCTTATGATTTCATCTTTCATGGCCCAATTGTCTATTTTGTTAACAATACCTCTTGTTTCTCACACCAAGTATGACTCACGTGAGCTTAGAGGGTAAAAGTAATTATGACATCCTTCTTTGAACCATCAATCATAATCATCATACTCCCTTACACGAACTACGTGGGTTCTGATTCATTTTCCAAAACAAAGGATACGTTTGTAGCCCATCTGCGGGTTTGATCCCAACACTGAAATAATCCATGTCCTTCTGAATGAATATAAACTTCAAGTGCCCCACTGAGTGGCTTCAAACCCAGCCTAGTCATCATAATGACCAAGAGAATTTTATATAAATGTTTCGAAGGATACCATTGCCCAAGAATCTCTAAATAGATACAGAGGATTCCTTATTGGTAAAGAACCTCGAATACATATAAAAGATTCTCTAAATATCATACATATTTAATCATTGATTGTCATATCTAAAGGAAAGATCATTTTATACTTGGTAATGTAATAAGGATTCACGAACATAACTTAAATCTATAAAGAGAGTCCCAGAGTAAACAATAATTCCCCTCAAAAAGGTGTGATGAGTCAAACCTCCCATCCTCTCGACCAATGCAAATTCATAAGCCTCATCAGTCCACAAACTAATTAGTGCCTACCTTTGGAATGTAGGTCCAAATGGATGTGGACTCATTGGATGTTTCCGGTTCTATGAACAAACCCATTAGAAACCGATCAGAACGTTTGAAATCTCCCATCAATGAGGTCGTCCCCGAATTCTGAGGGAAATAGTTGTGTATTTCTGGAATAATTTTAAATTAAATTATCCAAAATCCCTGTTAAAAATTTTGAAAAATGTTTTCCATATTTTGAATTAGAAGTTACAAAATTAGTATGTTATCCCGCTTTATTTTCCTTCAATATGAATAGACCATGGTAAATATGTTACCACTAATATGTGTAAATGTAGTAATCAATGGTAAAAATAGTATGAAAAGTACTATAAAATGGAACGTACATATTAAAATTATTTGTTAGATTATTAATTTTTCCAAATAGGTATAGATGTTTTTGATATATTTCTTTAGGATTACTTTTTTATTAGATTGTGACAATAAAAATAATTTATTTAAATAAATATTAAAGATATCACAGTAATATTTTTTGTAATAATTATTTTATTATGGGGTTATACATAAGATATGTTCATCTAAAAATAATAATTTGACACTAAAACAATGAGATTAATTATTTTAATATATATATATATATATAATAAATAATTTTTTTTAAATTTTTAGACAATATAGATAAAACAATTTTTTAGTAATAGAATTATGAAATAACATTTATAAAAAATAGTAAAATGAAAATAATATTCGATAATAAATGAGATAAAATATTTTGATAAATTACCTCAACATTTTAGGGATTTAATAAAATAGTTTGTTCAAATTATAAGTGTGATATGAATATTATTAAATTCAATGCAATGAGTAGTTTTTAAAATTTACATAATTATTTTTTAATAGTAAATTATATTTTATTAACAAACTAAAAACCTATAAAATCATAAATTTTAATTGTGATTGTGATAACGTTGAAAATTTAATCTATGACACAATTAATATTAATTTTTAGATTTATAATACATATATTACACAGAAAATATTACAAAAAATGTCATCCTAAATGAGTTATAGAGTTTAAACAATTGTTGTTACATAATCATGAGTATATAAATATATTTTAACGTTATATAAATTTTATTGGATAATGATATATTGAACCAAAATTGTTATAGGTTATAAATAACTCACTTTGGAAACATTTCAAATAAAAAATTATGTTATATTAATTTAATATTTTGAAAATTTACATGAGTTCCCCTCTCCTCAATTATAAAATTAAACCTAATATTTTAAATTTCTTCTGATATCAAACCCCTTTCAGTGTAGCCAACACCTAAGAAATATCTTTCTCTATTTCCTCCCCACATTCTAGATATCATATTTTAGTCATAACTCCACCGTTACTAGTAATATGTTGTTAATATAAAGATATTGTCTTTTGAGCTGGAAGATAAAAAATTTAAGTGAAGATTTGGACTGAAGGCAAAGGATATCATAACACAATTTTCTTTCATTAGGTTAAAATTCTACTTAATTGATTATTTAAAGCTATGATTTTCTTTAAAAAGACATTTAATTATTTTAAGCTGAATATAAACTTATTTTATTTATATTTACATTGGATACATATAATTTATTCATTTAATTAATTATCACATAAATGATATTATCACTATAATGGATTTCTATCACACTTTTTTTGGTAAATATGTCTTATATACCATTTTTATTTTATTGTGTATATACTACCTCCTTGATATGTTATATTATTAATTTATTTGTTTTTATTTTATGTTATTTCATTCAAGATTCTTGTGACTAATATTTTTCCAAAGTGGTTAGGATTAATTTCACAATATCAATTTTTTTTTCAGAATTGTATCCACTTGGGATTAATTTTATTCCATGTATAAATGTAATAATACATTTGTAAAATGGTTTTACTATTCTTATACAATCCCCTATTTTTTAGGTATGTATCCCACTATGTTTTTCATTAAATTTAATTTGGTTATGTTTTTCTTCATCTCAAAACCATTATCGTTTTCTTATCTCATGGTTAATTTTTATTTTTTTTAAAATCCCTCTTATGTATTGAAGAAGCATGATAAAATGGAGAAGGATCCATACAGATATATTTTTTTCTGGGAAAATGACATTAATTGTACTGATGTATGTCTATTCAAATTAATGGAGTCCAGATATAAAGGGGCCTACTAATACCATCCGTTTATGGTATGTTGAAAAGATTTAAAGGGGGTTTGATTTTCTTTATAATGAAAAGAGATGAATACCCACCTACAGAACATTTACATTCATTGTAAATGAATTACATGTCATGTAATTTTTCATAATATAAATATTTAGTTGATCTGAAGAGTTTTTAGATATATCCCACTAAATTTAATTACATGATGGGTAACTATATTTAATGTTATGTAATTTATCGACCAATTGTATTATTGTGTGCCATGTGGTTGAATCATATTTCATTTTCATTGAAACATTATCCTCTCAAACATAGGCATCCTTATAGATTAATTTGGAGATCATTCCACCCTTTTGAGTGTGCTTATTACACAACTTACTACTATTTTAATATAGGATTGTTCTTGGGGTAATCAATACTTTGTTCCATATGGAAATTTTTTTTTGGAAATATTTTATGATAAAATTTTAATGGTAGGGGATCTAAACCTTAAATATATGTAATTATAATTATATAGAACATTGAATATTGGAATTATTCCTACATATCTCCCACTAATTGAATGAAAATGATAAATTAGTATATTCGTTGGAGTCTTTTTGTAACCAATGGGATATTTTATTTAGTTGTTGATACTATTTGGGTGGGTGAAACCATTATAAAAAAATTATTTGTTTAACATAATATTGTTTTTTTAGATTTTAGGGATAGTATGTATTTTCTTGATAATTATTTTCCTGGGATTGAATTATTTATTGGGTAAATTATTGGTATGAACAAATGATATATGATGTTTTTAATTGAATAAAAAAATGATATTTTTTGTAATTACCATTCTTAAATATGATATGATATTTTGTCACCCATATTACTAATACATGTTTGTGATACTTGATATAATTATAATATACCAGGATATACCTAGTGAATTGTGAAAAAATGATCATATATAAAGATTAATCAAGTTGACATGCAGAAATGAAGATATTTGTGTCTTGGAATATTTTACATGATAAACATAATATATAGTAGGCTAGCCCCATTGAAACATACTAATGTGTTTTTGTATTGGGTTCGACCAATATTATTGTGATTTATACCATGGTTATATTATTATGGTTGTCAGGGTTTTATGAAATGATTCAAGATGTTATGGCATGGAACTGAGTAATGTTGTGATATATCCTAGTTATAAGGGTACGATTGGAATGGTTATGAGGATTGATTAATGATATTCCAGAATGGTACTGAAGTAGGTTGATGTGGTATTAATTTCATTTTTTAGTGAAATAATAAAAAAATATTTTTTTTGTGATACATTTATTATTAAACTATTTGTGTTTGGAAATGGTGGCATCGGCCTACTAAGTTAATCTCTCACCGAATTCTAACTTCCCATTAGTTCCTGACTAGATTATATGGATGCTTGTTTTGAAAATAGAATGGGACATTATTGTTGAATGTTTTATTATGGGGTACGATGGATTTTGATTACGAGACAAACATCATGTAAACGACTTGGTATTTTTGAGTATCTTTATTCTGGTATACAATTATTTTTATTATTTACATAATGACATTTGGTTAAATTTGTGAATTTTACTAATATATTATTATATTATTTATTATATTATATGTTTTTTGTTATTGTTGGTATTTTGTGGTCTAGTACTGATTATGTACTCTAATAATTAATGATTTAATAAATTATTATTTGTATTACTGGATTATTTATCTATATTATTTCTCTGTTACCATGGGTAATGGTTTCTTTGCTATACATATCTCAAAACTTCTACTAATGAACAACCTATAGATTATATGGATGGTCACTTAATGTCATGTAACCAACAATTTCTGGCCTTAAGAGGGAATTCCAAATTTAGGGACATTATACAGTTGCATAAAAATGTCATGTTTCAATTTAGTCTCTTATTATATTGAAATGGTAGAATAGAGACTAGGATGTGTTGGTGCATTGAATTGATCTTATATATATGAGTAGAAAAGTCTTGTATGGGGAAATATTTGAGTGCCTAAGGGTAAATTACTATTTATACTATGTGTCTATTAGATTTTATTCGATGTCATCTTGTTTGATTTACCGAATTTGTGTGGTCATTATTTTATGTTTTTGTTGGTTCATGCAATTTATATTAATGTATCGTTATCGAACTAGATGGGTTTGAGAGCATCAATATAGGCACATATGTATATATATAAATATGATTTTTTTATTATGGGTACATATTTTATATCATGTGATATATAATTTTCTATTGAACTATTATATGAGAGGTTTATTAAATATTTGAAATATAAAAATTTAACTATTATGTAATCACAAAATACATTCAAGACAAGTATAGGGAGACATATAGATAGATCTTGTATTTGGTTTCCATAATTTGAAGATAATCATGTTGTTATAGTTAACTTTATATTGACTTTTCTTGTCTTATAGAGAAAATGCATCATTTTCGTCTTCGGGATAAGTATTTGGAGAGTGGAAACCCTCACTCTCATAATGTAGCTAAAGTAGATATTCCTATAGAAATTATAGATTATATGGTTTTTTAGTTTTGTGAAATCATCTTTAGGTCCATGAGATACTTGGAAAGGGAGAGTTTTTTCACATTAAATTCAATATTATATTTGATGATATATTTATAATGCCTCAAATGCCTATGTTCACTAGGGAGAAAGGAACTCGGGATCCTATTTTCATGATATTGCCAGTGTAGAGGATCATTTAGAATTTTCATACACTTGAATGTTGGAGGGAGAATCATGCAACATATATTCTTTATACACCATTGATTCATTGGTGGGATACTCTAGATAACGTAGCATAGCAATTGGATTTATATTTTTTCATAAATCTGTTTTTTCTAGTATATTTCTATAATGATTTTGTGAGGTATGAGGAAGCAATTGAGTTCATACACATGATGTTGGAGGGAATGTATATCATGGACTATGTTGATCATTTCACTGACCTGTAACTCTAATTTATTTATATAAAAATTATATCTATAGGGATATGTGTGTTTTTGATGGTATTCTCTCTGAGATCAGACCATAGGTGAAAATAATTTCAATAAGATGTATTATAGATTTAATAATTCTGGAACTCATCATAGAAGGAACTCTGAGGTAGTCTTTGAACAAGATTAATGATGTTTCTGATTAGAAAACAATGATATCTTATTATAGTGTTAACATGAATCATTTTGCAAGTATTCTCTAGGAATCATCTTTATGATAAAAAAATAATTTGGGTAAATATTTCAAAATTGTGTTCGATTACAATGAAAATAGTATGGCATGAGGGCCCTTAAAAGGACTCAACAACTCTTCCCAACTTTGAAGATTCACACTCACGTAATATTGGGCCACCAAAAAAGGTTTTTTGGGGAACATTTATGAATAGTTGTGGTAGATGATAAAAAAATGAACCATAGTATATGAAGGACTCATTCGTGTCTCAGTAGATAGGTATTGGGTGATCCATGGGACATTCTAGTAAAGGCAAGGGATGTGGTAACCTGGTATGGGAATAATAAAACCTAGTATAGATTATAGAATCGAGGAGTCAGGATTGATCCCCTAGAAGTGGGGAAGGTTAGCTGGATATTATGAAGACTACTCAATCTATCATTATAGATGGTAAAATTTCACATACAATAGACTATATCATTGATGATATAGAAGAAATTTATTATAAAGTTTTATAATGTAGTAGGAATACATTCCCCTAGTGTGTTACCATTTATCGTTGTCTTTACTAATGATTTATATTTCTAACTATCCATGCATGATGAAATGTTCAAGAACAATTTGGATTGGGAGTAGAGACTTTTTTATCTCACCAAACAAAATGGAAGTACCATAAGTTTTATTTTTGAATATTTTCGCTAGATCTAGAATCTAGTGGTTTTATATTTCCCAGTACATATTATTTGTGTTCTCCAGTTCTATTTGAAAGAAAGGATTATGGGTATTTTTGCATAACGATAGATTATGAAATATTGAACATGATAAATTTGAAGAACTAGTATACAGTTTATTTCAGTCATGATAATTTATATCACCTAAAACATGATATGATCTTCTCTAAGAATTATTCGTATATAGGAGGTGAAAATTTAATGATGACACTATGGGAAATTCATTATACTTATTTTATGAGTATACAAGGATTTTATGATTCAGTAGTCATATTGATTAAACTGCCTAATGCACCAGTGGAATTCATTTTCATAATGAATAAGTTCTTTCATCCATTTCTACATCTGTTTTTGGTAGATTTTTATTAATGATATATCAGTGTACTCACAATGAGTACATGATCATTAATAACCTACTAACATCATCTTGAGTACATTTATAGAGTATTTTATTTAGTCCAATCAAAATAAATAAATTTTATGTGTAGAAAAATTATCTTCTTGGGCCATGTAATATCAGAAGCATGAGTCTGATGTGAAATAGATAAAATTACAATTGTGTTATCATGGGATATTCCCAATAATTTGTTTGGTATTCAGAGCTTTCTGGGTTTAGCAGGTTATTATCATCACTTTATTAAAGACATATCTTGTCTAGTGGAACAGATGTTTATGAAGACCCAAATTTGAGTGAATTTAGTTTCATAATGCTTGGGATAGTTATTTTCAAGAGGTGAATGGTAGAAAAATCCTTAGAAACTATCTTCATGTTACATTTCCTAGATATATTTTATATCATTTAATATACATCATATAGATTTAGAAATAGATATGTTCTGAGGTAGGGGGATCAAGAAGTTTTTTGTGGCTACAGATAGGTGATCCTGCATGAGAGGAATGTTATTTTTTCACTATGTCATTGGGGTTATTTTTTCACTTTTGATTATCTAAATTTTTTTTTCACTAGGTCATAATATCCTGTGAGGTTTCACCATCTTCCTTAAAAGTTGGTTTATCTAAAATTCAATAAACACTTCATCATTCAGTCTATTCATTTAGTCAAATAGAATTTTAGTAAGTGTATTTTGAAGGCTTTGTGATCCCAAGTTCTTTTAAGTATTTCCTATAATCATCACATCAAGGGCCAATCTGGGTGGACTATCCTGCTTCTGTGGGATGATTTTCAATGTTTTTTAATTGGAATTTTGGTGGTTCATGGTCGAAATATATGGAACACATTGATTTCATATATAATAATGGTATATAAAAATTTATCCAAATTTCACCTTTTGAGGCTTAATTTTGATGGTCCTTTTTTCAAATTTTTTCTAGTTGAAGGCAGGTGAGTTAGTGGTTCTTAGCCATATTCATGTGCACAAGATGAATAAAAAAGTTCATTTGATCAGGCATCATTTGAATACCATGGTGAGTTGGAAGAAATAATATTCAAAACGTCATATACAACCTCTATATTACAAGGATTTTCATCATAGTTTATTTCAATATTCTTCTATTTTGTGAAAATTCCATATTCTAAATTACAAAATGTTATTGGATAGATTTCTCAAGATGTTAGTGATAGTGGATAGAGATGTTCATGTCGAATACTATTTATTCCATACATGGTGTTATAGTTCCATTCATTATTTGTTTCACATGTCACAAATATTGAGATATTATATAGAATATTCTCACATGATTGACATAGCAGTTTTCTAGCAAGTGCAGATTTTTCCTTTTAGAAACGTTAACTACAGATTGTGGACCATAATGTGATGTATATCAAGGGTACAACTATACTATTGGGTCAGGTTCCATTAAGGCTGGGAGAGTCTAAGA
Source organism: Viscum album (assembly GCA_963277665.1). NCBI lineage: Eukaryota > Viridiplantae > Streptophyta > Magnoliopsida > Santalales > Viscaceae > Viscum > Viscum album. The sequence continues at coordinate 79,822,647 of OY728165.1, read as the reverse complement.
GGATACATGATATTAGGATTCTGATATACAATCATAGTGGATAGACTTATTTACTAGGACCCTATAGTGTGGCTTGGATTAGCTTAAGGAGAAGCTGTTATAAGTTTGGGAGGGAGTAAAATCCATTATTTTTATGGTCTGCATCTCTCTTATTTTTTATACAGAATTTAGTAAAGTATTTCCCCATCTATAAACATTAATGGGTGTGTGTTCATCAACTTTGATTGATTTTTTGAATCGACACAGTCTCAGATTGTGGGGAACGATGAGGAGACTATAGAGAATCATTGTGGAGATATATTGCTTTGAAAAACTACCAAAAATAATAGGTTGTATTTTTTATTGAATTAAATGATTTATGATATAAAATTTTCATGTGTTACAATGTTTTTTCTGTATGTTGGGAATCTTTAAAGAGGGTTCATGATTATTTTAAAAAAATGGGGCGAAAACACACCTATATAGTATTTAATTATTGAGTAAATGGATCAAACATAATGTAACATTTTCATGATTTTAATATTTATATGAGAAAAGAGTTTAATTATTTTTTCCCACTAAATATAAATTCAATTCATGTAAATATTTTAAAAATGATGTAATTCACCAAATTATAGTTCTAAATTATTCAAAATAGTTGAATTTTATTCCATCTATTATGCAGCTTCCTCCATATTACTCATGGGAAACATATCGGAAAAATTAAATTTCTATAGTCCCTTATGAATGTCTTGATAACACATTTGATTCTTTTTTATATTGAATCCTTTTTTAGACCATCCTCACCTCATTCTTGTAGGATTATTATTGTTGATGGGTTATTTTATTGTATGTTAAAGGTAAGGGTAAAACTGTAACCCAATTGTTTTATAATTGTCAAGTATGTATAATATTGAAATTACACCAAAATACTGCATTTATAATTAATTACAATTATACATTGTATTATTCATTGGTGTGTATTTTTATATAACTAGATATTGACCTAACATGTGGCTAACATTTGGGTGGGTGTACTCTTGACTCTAAAAGAATGTTTTAGTGTCATAAAATGTGATTATATTTATATGTATTGAATTTTATTTCATGAATAAGATTCACTATGAATTTTATTGCTTATTTTTATATCATATATGTTATTTTAATGACCAACTAAAATATGAAAATTTTAATTTAATAATAGATGGTAATTATCATAATTAACCATTGAGCCATATGTTGTGATATTTTGATATCCTTATTGCTCTAAATTATGTGTGACACATGATAAAATTATGATAGTGAATTATATGACTAGTGGAACTTTCTTAGATAATAATATAGAGGGATGTGCCTATTTTACATGCTAAAATGATGATATAGTGGGCTTTTCCATGTTGAAATGTTGAAATGCTTACATATAGTTTTAGGTCTAATGACACATTCTAATGTGATCATAGAGTGAGTTTGACAAAGATTGGTCTGATTTATATATTGGTAATAATTTTATTGTCTTTATAGTTCTGAGATATATTCAATGATATTCTGACATTGAACTATGGAACATTATGTTTTTACTTGTTTTTATTGTAATGGATGGAATGTTTGTGAGACATGATCAATGTTATATATGCATAGTTCTGAAGAAAGTTGATGTGGTATTATTTTAATTGAGAAATTAAATAATATACTAATTTAATTATTTTTTTAATACACTTATAATAAAAATATTCCTGATTAAACATTATGGTGGAGACCTACCGAGTTATACTCACACACTATTCAACCATCTATTTGGTACATGAGATGAATATATCAATGCAGGATTGGATAATGATAGGGGACCATGTTTTTGATTGTATGATTACAGGAAAATCTTGTTTTTGAATATGGGAATAACATGTGTTTTGGGATAGGGTATGTTTTGGGATTTTTTGAGTCATATATCATTTTATTATTTTTATTTAGGAAATAAAATTTTATTACATTCAACCATGTCATTCTAATATTCCCTTTTCATTGATTTGATTACTTTATTAGATTTTATTGTTGTTATTCCCATTTGTTTTGTTTATTCCACACTCTAATATTTATTAATTTATTTATTATATTATTGTATTATTCGATTTTGTTTTAAAATTTTAACAAGGATTTTTTGTCTCCCCTATATATATCACACACCTACTGGTAGTCAGTAGCCTCTTGTGTAAAGGGAGGCGTGCTTGAGGGCACATAACCAACCATTTCAGGACACATGAGAGAGTTCAAGATTGGGGGATGTTATAATAATCCATTGAATTTTTCACGTCAATTAACCATATATTTTAAAATTTTATATATCACGATTTTATTGGAATACTTTAATTATATTACAAATAGTGTACTTTGTGAATTTTCACACAAAAATACTAAAGGAATGTTTTTTTATCTAAGATGGTATGAGAGGATATTACTATAATCATGATTTGTTAATCATTTTAATATTCAAAATCAATATTTAAAGGCTCGTTTCAATGAAATATTTTTCTTCTATAATTGCATGAATTTTAATTTTTTTGAAAACAAAATGATATTTACCTAAATATTTATTCCAAGTGATGTTACAAAATAATTATCCCTCCATGATTAAATTATTTTGTGTCTCTATTTTTATTGGGAATATAATCCCACGAAATTATCCTTAATAATTATAATGTTGTTCTATGTGCATATTCCTAGAAAATGAAGCCATATCCAGATAATACTTGTTGACATGGTTTTAGCAAAGACATACCTAGGTGTAACCATTCTAAAATAGAATTTAGATATGGACTTAGGGTTACCTGGTATACAACAACATTCTTTACTGCACACCTAGTTTGACATTCCATGGGGATATTCCTAGTATAATACAAATTTTCCTTACAATACATTATTATAGTTTTGAGAATATATTGTGTGAAATTTAATGTGTTTTATGTTGAAATGATGTGTCATGGAATCATATAAATTATTATATGTTTTTATCACTATGTCTAATGTTACTCACAATATGCTTTCTGGCTATTTCATTAGATATAACCTGAAGGAGTCATTTTAACATTGAAGATTATGGACATGGTTATGATAATGAAATACTTAATGAGATGTTTATAGGATTGAAAGATATCAAGTTCATTCTAAATATTTTTTCCTATAATAGTATTAACATAAAATACATTAACCAACACCTGAACCCACCAAAGAAGTGAAGAATGAATTTTTCTAAGATCTCCAGTAATTGAGAACATAGGGAAACCGAATTTTTATTTTTATCATTAAAGAAATTTGGAAGGAGAAACCTAGGAAAGTGCCTCAAAGGAATGTACAAATAGTTTCTATGAGGGAAATAATGACATATGGAAAATAATTGCTGATGAAAAATGAAGAGCTCAAAGGATGTAAATAAAACTAATCATAAGAATCTATTTTTAGTTATTTTACTTAAATTTAAGGGCCTTGGGAATTACTTGAGTAAATTCTCTATTCTATATGATAACCATTAGACCAAGAAATACCCTATGTGGAAATAAATGTATACTGTTTTTATTCAGGTAGGTTGTTTGGAAAATCATAGTTAAAAACATTTTTAGCAATTGGCTTTATTTTAAGGATGTCTATCATATTTATTATTGAAGATATATTGTTTTATAAAAAGGATATCCAACATATCTGGTGAAAACCCACCTTGTTCAGTAACGTTGTGGAATTCTAACCCATAACCAAATAACAACAAGGGTGTAATGCCTACTACTAGCCTATGTGAATTCCTAGAAGTCATGACTAGTTTTTAGTTATAACCACAATTATATGAGTATTATTTTTGTTTTAGATATATTTTTTTTCTAATGTATTACATTGGGATTTGTATATAATTTTATGTCTAAGAAATTACTGTTATTTTGGAAGACGTTCAAAATTTTTGGAATCCTATAAGACTTTTGTATGGAGAATATTTTGAGGAATAAATGATTAATTTCCATTTTGGGTATAATTTTATTTTTTTTATGGACATATAGCCATCCATGTTATTTATGGAAATGGGTATAAAATAATTATGATTATTTGATAGTGGGAATTAAAAAATTTTTATTAGATATTAAGAGTTATTGAGGTCATTTAGAAGACAATTTGAACAAATCCTTGATATTTTGAGTTCATAGTCTAGAATGTTTTTTAGTAGATATTAATTTGAAAATTTATCATTGTTGAGCATTGATAATTACATTTGAATTTTAGATTTTAAATTTTATTTCTGTCATATAAATTAAATTATTTTTTATGAATTATCTTATCTTTTCCTAGCCATTTTGGTTTAATTTAATGTATAAATACAAGAGGATTATATAATTATACTTTTGTGGGATCATTGATCTCTAGAAGCCATTTTGAATTCTTCAAGCATGAGAAATTCATCTTGAGTGTTCATTTATATGTATTTGGAATGAAATGAAAATAGTTCGAAAAACAACCATAGGATGATATTATTCTTATGACATATAAGGTAATCATGTATGTTTAATTTCATAAGTGATTACCAATATAGTAAATAAATACCTCAATTCATGGATAAATATTATGTATCCCAAATTTTTCCCATATAGTTATTTTTCTTGGATATCAATGTTCTTTTTACCAATCATTTGATTTATGGTTCTCTAATAGTTAACATTAAAAATACCACATTCTCTATCCCTATCCATTAAAGAATTATAGTCATACTATTCTTCCAAGGACTTATTTTCACTTCACGCTAATTTTACACTTTTTGAATTCATGGTTTTGTAACAACATATTCATTTTCTTACCCCTCTTGTCATGAAAACATTATGTTAACCCCATTTTAGATGTGGGATTAAGAAAAAATTTAATTTTCATGTATGAAACTTATACTATTAGAGTGAAACTTAAAATATTGAAGATGTGATTTATTGGAATAGGTTACAATGTAATACCCCATTAATGAAAGAAATATATATATTAGGTAATGAACACTACATTGAATCTCTATGAATTTTTTTATTATAATTACTTACACAAAAGAGTTATAACCTACCCATCAAACATACTTTTCTCAATGCTATGATTTGTATTATGCAAAAATAGACATGAATCATTGTGATTAGTATGTTTTTATAGAGTAATAGGATAAAATTAAATATTTTTTGAATAGTAACTTCTCAATTATGAATAGTATTATAACAATATGAATAGCGATATACCCTTATAAATAGTAATGTTACCCTTATGAATAGTAATTTACCTATTATGAATATTATCCTCTCCCATGAATGTAAAAATAAAATTTAGGCCCAATATAATTGAGAGTGAATTTTATAAAAATTAATAAATAATTTTTTGTATTTTTGTGAGTAATAAATATTTAAATATAATTTTAAGATACATAAATTTTTAAAATAAAATTAATTTAAATAAACTGTATTCATAAATAAATACTTTTTTGTCCTATGGTTTTATTATATTTTTAGGATACCATAGTTTGTTTTTCAATGTATTTTAAATTATGATTATATTTAAAATATATTTTTTATCAAGTAAATAATAATTTGGCCTAAAAATTAAATTTCATATATTAATAATACATTCTTAATAAAATAGATTATATTTTTGAATTATAAAGATATAAAAATGGATAGGTTTAATTTTTCGGATGTATCTTAAATAATTTAATTTTTGGTGAAAATGAAATTATATAATTTATAAAACATGGAAGATAAATGAGTATTTTCATTATGCATGAGTCATGGATGATGTTAATGGAAATTGGATCGAACAAACATGCACATATTATAGTATTTAGTAAAATTAATAATGAAAATTTATTTTTGTTAGTGAGAATAATAAAATAATGATTACAATAATGGAAAAACCTTCCTCTCCTCCACTATAAAAGACACCCCTTGCTCGCTCTTCACTTGTCTTCTCTAAGCATTGGAACTTCAAATAAATCATCCCAAACAATATTTCCTTGTCCCTTCACATATATAATAGACCATGGTCTTTCAAAAAGATCAAAAACCATTATTTTAATATGGTTCTCAAGATTGTTTTTTCAAGTGGAAAATCTGCTTCCTTTTTCATATAATTTCATTTCAATTTGTCTTCTTTTCTTATTCTCTTCTAACCACATATGAAAAATTAACCATAATAAATCTAGTATCATCTATATAAAGTAATTATTTCCTATTAATATAATAACCATAATTAATTTACTTACTCGCTCACTTTTATTTTTTAACTAAAATTTTCATCTGAGAGGTTCTAATTTACAACCTTGTGTGGACGATGAAGTTTGATTTTTTCACATTTTTATTGAAATATTTTAATGAAACCATTATAATTGTAGGGAAATATTATAAAATGTTTAATATTACCCTTATTTCTTCTAGGTGTTACATATTTACATAATAGTACATGATAATAAAAAATGTGTTAATTATGATCAATAACCACTATAATGATTTGAACGATTAAAACTAAATGTCTTATCTAATGGTTTATCAACATAATATGTAAAAAATAATATATATATATATATATAACAATTATAAATTATTTATGTTAATTAAAAATATAAAAATTCAATTCTAGAAAATTATTTCTATTCCACATGAACTTATATACTCAAATACATTTATATCTATCGTGAAAACCAAGGAAGAAAACACTCTCATGTGATAAATTTTAATCTTTTAACGTATCCAAAAGGACAAAAAATGAAATAAAAAAAATAAAAAAAATATTTATATAAAAAAGGTAATTAATTAACTAATTAATAGACTTAACTTTATTATCATGGATCATATGGTAAAGACCATAAAAAGTTATAGCATAAGGTATGGATTTCTTTATCTCACTTCTACTTTAGAAGATTTCCATTATTCAGTACATATTTCTTGAATGGGTTTTACTTATACTACCATCTGATATATAGTATTGTGAATCCATGTATCATCATGGTATTAATTGATACATTTGATAAAAATTAATTTTTTTCATTCTCTTCGATTGATTTCAAAGTGGTAATAATTTCCTAATCTCACTTCTATTTTCTTGACTTTTCCATTATTTTCCATTTTTATGAGATTTTTATTATTTTCCAAATATTAATCATATATGTTGTATGTATATAGAAATTTCATATATAATATAATGAATCAATTTATCGTAAATTTTTTCCATGAATAATTTCATTTTTATTTATTTGTTTTATTACTCATTGATGGTTTACATATTGGTATGGGTTTTCTCATATCACGTTCATTTTTTGGAGATATGTTTTATTCTACAATATTTCTTGTGTATGGTGAATGTAAAATGGCCATATATTTATCATATCTTGAATATATTTATTTTAATTGTATTAAATTTATCATTTTATGAAAATTAATATAGTTTAATATTATTTAGAGGATTAAAAACGGTTTAATGATTCTAACCAATACCCGGTTTTTTCTTTCAGGTTTTACTTTATATAACTGCAGTCATATTTAATGCATATTTAATTTTTTATAATAATTATAAATTATTTTTATATGTTATATAATAATATATCAAGATCATATAATCCTGATTATTTGGGGATATTCAAGTATTAGAATGGTTCCCTACACAACTCATCCAGATAAACAAGCCTATTTAATGGGATCATCCCGAATCATTGCCAATTTTCAAGTGCACTCTATATTATGTTTTACAATTTAATTATTTTTATAATATATAATATTTTTTGATTAAGTAATATCATGTTTCTTTTTTTGTTTTATGAAATCAGTAATTTTTTTTATTTCAAATCTCTTTAAAATTTTCTTTAAACAGTGATAAAATGTTTTATTTCTACTGTTTCATTAAAACACTTTTTAAATGATTTCACTTTAGTGGGACTTGATTTAATCCTAAAAAAAATATTTCATTTTCATTCCATTTTATATTGTGGGTTATAAATTTTACAATATAATTTTAAGAAATTTAAAAATTATTTTCCCAAATAACTCTTCTTTCCATAGTAAAAAGTATTTTTCTCATATCACATTAACTATTATGAGATATATGCCTTGTTAACAAATTATTTCTTCATGGTGGAGTATGAACAAAAAATTGAAATTGAATTTTGATATTCTAATTATTCTCAAGATTTTATCAGAAATTATGATTTGAAATTTTCAAGTGGAGTTGGACAATTTGGAATGTTTAATGAATATTTCCTCATGAAAATTTCAATGGTCACAATAAAATTTATCATCATCTATTTAAAAATAATTTTTTCATTAATGTACTTCATTGATGTTTATCTCATATTATATCATCTTACATACTTTGTTGAAGGTTATTTTATGAATTTCACATTGTATGTGCTCATTCAATACCATTCATTGGTAATAGTTGACGTGTTTACATTTCAAATGCTAGTTCTTTAATACTAATGATTGTGATGTCTATCTATCCTTCTTTTCATATAAGAAATTTATTATACTTTGTAAGTGATTTTAGGGGCCTGCTATATCCCCTTTATACATCAGTATGTCTCATGAGAAAAACTTGTTTTTGTTTTTACCCATTTTTGAATTGTCCCGAAAGGAGGCCTTGACAATATAGTAGTGATGTCCAAAATTATGAATTCCTACATTATGAAACTAGTAATAGATATTCCACATGATTATTTATATATAATAACATCAGTGGTCATATTTTATTATGTAATTAATAAATGTTCTATTATTCTTGCCATATTATGTTCAATATCATGATTTATTGCCATTTATATTTTTATTTATTACCCATTTTTTAAATTTTTTGCTTCCACAATGATACATACACTTACCCAGAATTTGAAATCACCAATTTCTTATATTTATTTTCCTCATGATTCCAAGATGAATTTTGTATGAAAGGGAAATATAATTTGTATGAAAAAGTGTATCTCCAATGGATTTTTCTATGATATATATTATTTTATTCTGTATTGTTAAAAATATGTATCTATCTTGATTTCAAAATATAATAAACAATCTGTTCATTGAGATATATATTCCTTATTTATATTCCAATGATATAAAATATGGAACCATATCTTGGAAACTGGTGTTTGGGCATTAAAATATAGTGAAGTGGTAGGCATGAATTGTAACGCCCCGACCCCAGTTACCCAGAATCAATGAATTATTAAATAATATTTGCATGATATAAGGAATCATGTTCCGAACAACCAATCAGTTTAGTATCCTTGTATGTACTAGATACATACATAAATATTACATTAAATCGTGAAAAAAAAATTGTGCCCCCTTTGAACACTCTTATAATCCATGGCCTATTACTACGGATTTATCGTAATATACTTCTGCGCATCCTGGGAAAATTAAAACATAATAAAGGTGTGAGATGTAATTCTTAGTAAGGATAACAATATAGTCGAAGTGTTCAATAAATAATCATAATCATTTAATGCAATGAATAAGAGAAAAACATAAGCCTTTTAAAGGTAAACATCAACATAATTTTGAAAATATAAATAAAAAATAATGTCATTTACTTATTCGCATGTTTATTCTACTAGTTGAATAATATCATTCATTATCAATAGAAAATTTCATAATGATGGATTGCATAATTCCAGACATCATAACCACTATGCCAAGGATTTGTGCCTCGACTACAAATAAGATTTTGTCAAGGCCTTGTGAAAAAACACTAGTTTGTCCCATGAGAGATTTCAATGCATCAAGGAGCTATAGTAGGCTCCACCCATCAAATACTATGTCTAATTAATTACTCATATGAAAAGGTTGAAACATAATCTAAACATTCTTATTAAAACAAGTATACAAAATTTCAATTTTTTAACGAAAAACCATGAATGAAAAAAATAGCACATCCATAGTCAAACATAACAAATTCAATAAAATATCGATGATTACATTATAATAAATCAGCCTTAATCAAGAATAGAATACACTGATGGATATTGACATAAATTATAATAGTCATTTATATTATTTTAGTGAAATATCCTCTTTTACATGAAAACATTTAAATGAAATACTATTTATCTTAGGAGTCATTTAAAAGTGATTTTTGAATCAAACTGTCCCAAACAACAACCAAACTTTAAAAATGAATTTTTATTTAAAAACATTCATATCAACATAAATAAATACTGATAACCATTTTTAAAACATGTACATTAATGATAATGATTTAAAAGAATAAATATTTAAATCATTTAAAAAAATATTTTAGTTAATGAGTTCCAACCCAAATAAGAGACACTTGAATACAAGTAATTGAGGAATAAAATTAATCAAAACATTAAAATATCATGATAATAAAGGGATTCAAGATATAATATGTAAAATTTCATTATATACACCATATATAAGTGAATTTTTGTATAAAAACAAAGAGGTCTCGAAGGAATGTATATTAAGACGAAATACCTTATAAAGACTATATCCATAGATTAATGATAAATCAATGAAATAATTAATTGTGAAAAATATAAATACACTCAGTATAATTTGATATTTATTTTAAATCAATCAGGTTACATTCACATATTTTCTTGTAAAAACAAAAATAATGACTTGTATGTTTAACTCAATGAATATAAATTTAGTTATGATTTCTCTTAAAAAGTTCATATCAATGGAATGAGAATTTATCAATGGAGTCATTATTTGTATCAAAGGTAAATCTCCAAAATTGGGAGTGGAGATTACTGCATAAATAAATGATAGTGTTTCCACACATAATCTTGGAGTTAAATAATCATTGAAGTATACGTAAAGCCTAATGAGTGGAAATTGAAATATGAAATTCCCTTACTGATTTGGTATCATATGGAACATTCACCCCATTAAAGAAGTATCAAACCATAATGTTTTAAATACCAATAAATTTAAGTATATTAAAAAGTGAATACAATCATGGGCAGTACATACACCACACAAAATGAAATAGTGACAATATAACAATAATCACATGGGAATAGGAAGTGAGATGAAAAACTCTTACTATATTGTAATCAATCGAGTCGTATGACCAAAAGTTAATAACCACCAAAAGAATCACAGAATAACATGAATATAAAAAGAATCATGATAATATATATCTAATATTAGTACAGAATACACCACATTCAATAAATAAGTGGCGAATAATGGAAATCTCAAAGAATTAAAAGTGAGATAAGAGACCCCCTTACCATGTACTTTTCCTTACTATAGGGTTGGTTAACCACCTTTATAATGGTGAACTAATTGTCATTAAATTATACAAGAACCAAATTAATAAATATAATATCATATAGGATCTTCTAATATTTTTTGTTAATGATATTTCTATAGTATCATTGTTTTGGTTATTAACTGATTCATTTTCATTTAAATGTATTGTAATGTAAGTCATGTTTTTTATATATAATATATATTTCATTAATATAATAAATGATATTAAGTTCTTAAAATTTAATTTTAATAATAACATTAAATTTATTCTTGAATGATTATGATGGGGAATGAATCTAAATGTGTTCGTGGAGACGATAAGTTCTACGTACACACCAATGACAATATCATTATATTGATGGTGAAATATTATTTAATTGGATGGTATATCATATATACATAATCATTAACATTTATTTACTTTTTAAAAAAGTCATAGTAATTATTATACCCTTTCAAATAATGTATTGTTTGAATAAAAAACTAACCCATAACCTGGAGAGGGTGCGCCGTACGCACGCATGTATGATGACTTTGTCATTTATAGGACAGATAGAATAACGAATATGTTTGTACCATATTTATAAAAACATTAGAGTATGTATAATGTACATGATTTATTATTTTTTTATGGAAAAAAAATAAGGAGGAAGTGGAAGTTGAAAACAACATGAAAGAGGGTCGTGAAGTTTGTACCTCTTCTTTGGGTGTTTCCTTTTGGGTTGATCACAAGGGCTCCTTAGATTGGTATTATGATCAATAAAAAAACTCTAGATTGAATTGAGGGAAGTTGGGAGGATATTTTGGTAGTAGTTATCCATGCCAAATGGCTTTGGAGATATGATTTTGAGAGAAGTGGATGTGCCCTTTTATTAGAGTTGTTAGGGGAACATTACGAAAAGTAAGAAGTATTATTTTATAATAAAATCATTATCGGTTTCAAATTGATTGAAAATTATTTATTTCAAGGATTAGGTGGTTTTTGGTCGAATAATGTTCCACCAATAGGTTTTATGTAGGTTTAGGTAACCATATTCTCCATATATTTTATATTTAACTCTTAGTTAAATATATTGACATTAACCTTGTCTCTTTGTATTAATAAATTATATGGTTAATAAAAATTCTATAACAATCCAAGGGACCCTCAAGTGGTTTATTATTAATATATATATATCATTATATATTTCCTTTGGTCAAAACATATATTTTTATGAATATTATATCAATTAATAATATTGAATTTGTTTTAAAAACTCAATTATGTCAATTTTGACACTATTAAGTATTTGATTTTTTTGAAAACCATAAAAACATTATCACTTCGATTAAAATATATTCCATCATCCCTAAAATGTCATATTAACATAAAAAAAATTTGGAAGTAATTATAACTCTAAATATACATTTAATTGGATATTTATATTATCAATTATTTTAATATTTCATTAATAAGGTAATTACTACATCATCATTGTGTCATATATAAATAAAATTATTTAATTTCCGAAAATTATAAAAAAATAAAATTATGTAGTAAATATTTTTAAATTTATAATGAATTTTTATTGTATATTTTATCTTCTGTGTAAACCCATATTTAAAATGGTTTAGTTATTAAACATTGAATTTAACACTTTTAATTTTTCTTTAAAAAAATATTAAATGTCCTAATCAAATCCACGTGGACCAAATAGGATCATATTTAATTCCAAGAATTGTTTTTGGTCGAATTACACTTATCCAATAGAATTAGGACATGTGTTATGTTAATTATAAGCTCAAGATAATATATTATATATGTGGTAAGATGGCTGAGAAACAGAGGGATTGTGGTGGTTCTCATGGTGAAAAGACTTCTTCGAAGGATCCCCTGGTTAGAGATTCAGATCTGATTCCCCGTCAATATCACGTAGGGAATAAGGAATTATTCTCTCTATGCAATTCGCGTCAGGTTTTGTATTCGGTGCCATCCACTTCGAAAAAGAGCTTTGCGGACGCGGTTAGATCTACAGGGATTCCCTCTTTTTTTATTTTGTTCCCCCCTCTCCTGTTAGGGTGATTAAAAAAGCTATTGTTTCCCATGTTGCAGCTAATCAGGATGTGGAGGAAGAAAGAGTTAACCTATGTATGTTATCTATTATTTCTCGATTGATCACTCCGAATGGTGAGAGGATGTGGAGGTTTGATGAGAAAAATAAGAAGATTATTGATGCTTGGGGCTTTGAGGATTGGAAGATGACTGCAATGGGTAGAGGTTTCTTCCCCATTATTTTTCCTAATGATGACTTCAAGATAAGGGCTTAGGGTGTGGGATCTGTTTCACGTAAACTGGGAATTCTTTACATTCAGGAGTGGGATAGAAACATTGATCCTTTCAATGTTTCAAACAGTCATGTGTAGGTATGGGATAGAATTTACAAGATCAACTTGTTGTATTGGGATCCAAAGATCATTGAGGATATTGCATCTTCTGGGGGAGAACAAATTAGAATGGATTGCGAAATAGATAATCGTAGATTTGGTTTTTTTTGTGGGACGGTTGAGATTGACATGGCATGTACATTGGTTGAAAAAGTGGTTCTCACAACCAGATATGATAGCATCACTCTGTGTATATCTTATGAAAGGAAGCTGAGGATTTCTAAGGAATGTAATTTCATTGGTCCCCTTTCTGAGAAATGCATGAGGACGAGTATATGTGCTTTTTGAAAGTCTAATGGCCATGATGAAGCCGGATGTTGGAAGGCAGCTGATTTGAGGAAAAAGTAGGCATCATTTTCCAATGATACATATATGGGGATGGAGAAGGAGGTTCTGTAGGATGAGATGATTTCTCTGGTTGGAATTGTGAACATTCAACATATTGTGCAAGATCTCCATTCTCATTAGGATTTTATACTGATAGGACCTAATATGACATTCATTGTTTTACTTGAATTCACCAATGAGAATAGTGTTTCCCCCTACCCGTTTCTGCCTGATGTAGGTGAGGATCCTACTACAGATAACCAGGCCACTCATGGTCGTGGTTTTCCTACCAATGATGCCCTGGAATCCATGGTGGATGGTTTGGATGTTATGGCTGGGCACACTACTAATTCTCAGATAAGTCTCAATAGTGAGAATGGGGTGCCTTATCCCATGGAGTTTAATTTCATGACAAATGCTGGTGAATCTTTTTTAAAGGTGCAGGATGTCCAGGACGTCCCTCCTCGGGTACATAGAGATGTTGATGGATCTTTCCAGGAAGGAAAACTCTGTGACACACAACCCCATGGGAATCACTTGGTGGTATTTGTGGGTCCTCTAGAAATGAAAAAACAAGTCCAGGACACATAGAATTTTCTATCAAGGAAGAATCCAGAACCAGAATCACATGGGTGTGAGTTGGTCATGAAATCTTTGTCTAGTGATTGTCGAGGGAATGATAGTGATTGTCTGGCAGATAAAAAAATGCATGCTCTAGGTGAAAATCAGGTTCTTGATGGTGAGGAGTCCTTTACCCAAATCCATGTTAACTAGGTTTTCTAGAGGAATATTTAAAATGATGCAGCGGTGGGTCTTACCGAATATCCAAATCAATTCATCCCACTCTCTGGTGTGTTTTGGACAGATGATACTTGGGCTGATCAATCTAATGATTGTTCTGTTGATTTCCTTGTTGAGGGTGGAATTACTAAATTAGAATCCTCCATTAAGGAATCACCAGCAAGAGGAAGTGAAAGGCCAAAAGGGAGATTACTAGGGGTGGGCCTCAAATAAGGGCCATGATAGCCCTACATAAATGATGATTTTTTCTTGAATTGTCAAGGGCTTGGAATTTCTCCCACGACCAAGACCCTTAGACATATTGTTATGACCAAAAAGCCGTTGATTATAGGTCCTGCTAATCCATGGATGAGTTTTTTCAATTGGAATTCTTTCAAATGTGAATCCCTTGGTTTCTCACTTTTAAATAATAATTTCAATGAGGAAAATGTTGAGATCCTTTGGTAACTTAAACATGACTCGATCAATTTTCTTTTCTACACCCAAGGGAATATGATTGTTTCTACCTCTATTGAATGGAATGGGACCACACTTTGGGTGTCTTGTGTCTATTCTGATAACTATTATTTGAAGAGAAGGGAATTATGGAGTGAAATTGTTTCTATCTCTCTAAAATGCCACAAAATTTGATTATTTTGGGCGATTTCCACACAGTGCTACGTCCTGATGAGAAAACTGAATCTAATTTTAACCGGGTTGCTGCCAAGGATTTCTATCAATGTATTCATACTTGTAATCAGATTAAATTGTCGTTAGTTGGTGTGTATTTTACCTGAGGATGATACACTCTGAATAGGAGGCAGGCCAGTAAATTGGATAGGTTCCTTGTTTAGGTTGATGAGAAAAATAATCCCATTAGTGCCTCTGGCCTTCAGCTTCCTAAAACCCAATATGATCATAATCCTTTGGTGGTGGAAATCCCCATTAATGGTCTGTGTTTGGCTCATATTCCTTTTAAATTTATTAATTCTTGGCTACTGACTAAACAGTGCCGGAAGAATGTTATTGCTGTATGGGGCTCTTTTAATAAGGGATCTGCTTCTCAAATTCTATCTTCAAATCTGAAAATCACTAAGATGAGGCTGAGGTAATAGAGTAAGCATTCATTTTCTCTGTTGCATGAGGATATAAAAGAAACTAATGGTCACCTTTCTTGCTGTCAGAATTTAAATCAATTGAATTCCATTCCTTCATGTGATGAAATCCTGGCTTTATCAAAGATCGATGAATTGTTCAACACTAAATAAAATCTCGCCAGATCTGTTAACAATATAAGGGGTTTGAAGGAATGGGATATGAACTCTAGTATTTTCCAACATCTTCAAAAGGATAGAAAATCCAATAGGGGAGTCTATTCCTTAAATATTAATGGAAGGATTCTCACTATAGTGAATGAGATCTCTAATGCAGTTGTGAGATACTTTTCAAATATCTATTCTAAAAATTGGACTGACAGATCTCATATGATTGTGCATAATATCACCCCATGTATTTATGATCTGAAAAATGAAAAGCTTATGGTGGTAACTAGAAAAAGGAGGTCTGGGAAGCCCTATTCTCTATGAACATTGATAGTGTTGTAGGACTGGATGGTTTCACTAATAAGTTCTTCATGTTTAACTGGGAGATTGTTCAAGATGAGTTTATTCATGCAGTTAAGGAATTATTTTATACTACATCAATGAATTATGGTGCTAATTCAAATTTCATTACTCTTATTCCCATGAAGGGGAGTGCAATGGATATTAAGGATTTCAGAGTGGTTCCTATTCGAAATACTATCCCAAAGATCATTTGTAAGATAATTACCACACGATTTGGAAATGGGGTTAAGGGACTCATCAACCCAAATAAATTTTGGTTTGTGTTGGAAAGAAGTATCCAATCTTGTATTTTTCATGCCTCTGAATGTATTAATGCACTGAAAAGGAAAGATAAACGAGGTAATTTTCTGATGAAAATTGATATTTCTAAGGACATTGACATAATGAAATGATTTTTAATTCTATATATTCTTGGAATGCATGGATTTCTATAATTTTCATCAATCTGATTCATAAAATTAATAAGAGTTCCAGGTTATATATTCTGGTCAATGGATCACCCATGGGTTTTTTCAATGCTTCAGGGGTTTTTGGCACAGTGACCCTCTCTCTAGACTCTTGTTTTCCCATTTAGAGGATTATTTGAGTATCTGTCTTAATAGCCTCATTCCATCTAGCTTATACAATCAGATTAATGTTGGAAGGTATATTTATTCTCCCACCCATTTTTAATGCTGATGACATCATGTTATTTGGTAATTCTAACACAATGACTGTGTCTTCAATTAAAACCATTTTCAAGCATTATGAGGATGTCGCTGGGAAGACCATTAGCTTTCATAATTTATTCATGGTCTTTGGGGAGGGAGTTTCCACCAGAAAGCAAGAAAAACATTGAAATATCTATAAGGGATAAAAAGGGCTCATTTCAATTTATATATATTGGAGTCAATATTTTTTGGAGATGTGTGAAAAGGTTTCAACATGAATCTATCTTCTCACGAATTATTTATTAGATGGAAACATGGAATGGGAATACTATGCCCTGGCTGGGATAATCTGCCTTGTCAACTCAGTGATCACATCTATGTTTGTCTATGTGTTTTTCATTTACAGGTGGCCAACGAATCATATAAAGGAACATAAAAGGGTTATTAGAAATTTCATATGGACTGGTTCCATCTTTGAAAAGAAGTTGGTTTTGTTGTAATGGAATGATTGCATTAAACCAGTTGAGATGGTGGGTCATGGAATTAAAGATTCGAGGATGTTTAATGAGGCCCTTCTCAGTATGTTCAGTTGGAGTCTTGTAACCTCTCAAGACGTTTTGAGGTAATTCATCTCGGCCCTTACTACCTAAAGGGTGTGGGATGGTTACTCCTATTATCATTCTTCTTATATTTGGACTACATTAAAGTTATCTTTTAATGTGCTCATGTCCTATTCAAAGTGGATTGTTTGTAGGGAGTATTTACTGAATGCTTGGAGCACTACTTGGCTGACCAAACCGAATAGAGAGGATGTTGATATTCCACCTGATGTGTTTCACATGTCGATTTCTGCTGTGCAAGATGGCATATCAGGCATTTTTTAGTTCATTCTACCTCATATCAAGGAAAAAATTCACATATACATATACATTTAAAAAGACACTCTTGTTTGGAAACCATGCTCGAATTCTGTGATTACTACCTGGGTAGTGTATCAGTCCTTGTGTGATGGGAAGAATGTTTCCCCTAGGTGGATTTCTACCTTCCAGACCTTCTTCATCCCTCATTTAGATCATTTACTTCACTAGAGGATATGGAAGAGAAAGATCTAGGGGAACTGTACTCTTCAAAGGGATGGGATCCATCTTGTATCAGCCCACCCTATCGGTTTTGATGCTATGGAATCAATTGATCATATCTTTTTGTCTTCCTCTATGATCTACAGGATATGGAAGTATATTCAGGATATGATTGGGTGTTTTTTGGACATGGGATCACTTGAGGTTCTTCTTTATTCAGTGGTTACTTCCCGCAGTAGTGGGAAGGTATAGATAATTCTCATGGTTGTTGTTTCAACAACTATTGGTTTCATTTGGAAAGATAGAAATGGTCATGTTTTTTAGGATATCAAGCCATCATTATGGTCAGGTTTGAGGGTGATTCATAGGGAAGTTTTCATAGCCCCTAGAGTACATGTTGGATGTATGAATAATGGGGTGAATGATATTGTTAATTTGAGGAATTTTGGTACTGATGGCAGGGCACAAAAAATATTGGTTATGAAGTGAATCAGATGGATCCCTTCTATTACATCTTGGTTAATGGTCAATGTTGATTGAGAGACTTCAGGTGCACAAGGGCCTTCAAGCTGTGGTGGTGTCTTTCTTTCCTACTAGGGCTTCGTTAAGGGCTTCTTTAATCTTTATATTGGTCTGGGCTCTACCATTTAGGCTGAGCTATGGGCTATGATTAAAACAATTAGATATGTAGTTCTTTATGGTTGTTGATTTCTATGGCTTGATCGAACTTAATTGTGGCTATTGATATCCTTCGCAGACGGTCAAGGAATGTCCCAGGGATGATGTTGCCTTCTTGGATTGAGTGACTCCATCTCCTTTATTGTATATTTTTCAATGTGACTCATGATTTTAGGGAGGCCAATTAGGATGGTGATGCTTGGTCAAAGAAGCCTGTTGTGGAATCAAGTTCAGAATGGTCTTTTATGCCTTTTGATTGTTGTGTGCCTTTTGTTGAGGTAGATGCATGTGGCCTGTTTTTTACTAGGATTTGTAAACATCCCTTATGATGTTCTTTTTGTGTCTTTTATTTATTAAATAAAATTTGGTAGGAGTGGTTCTAATTCTATCCTGGGCCTTTTGAGTAATTATAATATCGATTTTACCCTTTATTACCCTATTTACATTTATTCCTGATAAATGTAAGAAATTACAATTCATAAACAATTATTTTCATCATATTGAAGAACATTATACCTACTGATGATAAATTTGTCTCTCGGATTGTTTAAATTAAACTCACAAAAGTGGTAAAATTATGTTTTATGCAAATCATTAAATGCTCCTAGAAGGGGGTAAAAAGTGGTAAAAAGTTCAGTATAATTTTATATATATAAAATTATTATAAAATGACACCAATTAATTAAATTGAACATATATAGGAATTATGTATATATTTTGACTAAAAATATATTAAATAATTAATTATTTAAATAAATTGTCTGTTTTAAACAATAACGCAATGATTATCACTATTCCTAAAAAATCAAATGTTTTCAAAAAAATACCAAAAATTCACCCTAAGTTATTTTTATTTTTCTGAATTCAAAAATTAATTCTATGTTACAAAATTAAAAACATATAAGTTGAATTAATTAATTTATAATTAATTTCCAATGTCAAGACCAAGAAAACACGTTTATTAAAATTTAAAAACTATCTAAATAATAACATGTGGTTATGTCAAATTTATATGTGAAATTACTTAAAATGACATGAAATGTATTGAATGATAAAAATATAATCTAATTATTATTAAATACAATTCAAATTCAAAATTTAATAATTTAAATTATTTAGATTAAAAATGTTTTTTTCAATTAAAATTTATTATTTTTCATTATTAATCAAAATATGAATATTATCAAAAAAGTACCAAAAATTTATTCATAATTAATAATTCTATATAGATTCTAATGAGGAAGTTATAATATTTAAATTAAATATATAAAATTTTCATATAGTGGTTTTAAAATACTAATCCATTAAAATGTGGTAAAATTTTATTTTTTGAAAAAAAAAATTTCTGAAAAAATAAATTGGTTCTTATATTATGTCTAAGAAACACATAATAAGTATTCTAAATTTTTATTGACTATTTATAATTCAAAATTTAGTTAATTCTATTCATAACAACTTTTTGAACAACTACTTTGGTTTGTCATGGTGCACTCCAACTCGGTGTTGCATGTAGCACAGACTATTTAATAACTTTAAAGAAAATAACATCCTATGAAATTTTGGGGTGGTACATTTTTCCCCCCATTAATAAATTGAGTCCTCAAAATTTTAAAACCAGGTTTGATAACTTCCTTGAAAGTCCCATATTGTTAGAAGAGTCAATAAAACTATCACGTTAAATGAATGAAAGAGATGCACAAAGGTCTCCCAAGATGACCCATAATAAGATTTTATGTAGGAAAACATGGATATAGATGATAAAATAATTGTCAATTTCTAATGTAGAGTAATAGAAAACATGATTAGGAGAATGTTACCATGAATAAAAAATCAAAATTTTAAAGGGATAAACAATCAATAGTTTCCCAATAGGAAAGTAAACAGATATTGTTTTTTGGTTCAAAATTCCATTTCATAAAGTTGAGGAATTTATTTATGAGATTGAATAAGAACATAAAGAGATATACTTAGTTTATATGTTGGGTTTCATCCATTAATAAATTTCTACCACCAACTCATCAATTTTTAAATGATGAGTATTTAAGATGACTTGGACACACCTAAAGATCTAGAATCAACTTCTAGTGAATCATATAATCCATAAAGAAAAAGCTATATATTTTCCTTGTTTTTAAAAATTAACCAAAACCAAATTGGTTAGAAAAAGATGAGATGATCCCCAAAATGGAAAATCCTTTATAGAAAGAAAAACTAATCTTAATTCATAAAATTGAACCAACAATATCCAAAGTTTTATAAATACCATTCACTAAACAAATTTCCTTAAATAATTCAATATAATTCAACCAAATGATGAAACCCAAAACGTAGAAGAATTTTATCACATAGTCTTCCATGTTAAATGGTATCTCCAAATAACATCCATTAATATTAGAGTCCCATACAGAAATTTAATTAACCTAATCACATATTCTCTATAATAGGTGAATTATTTACAGAAATGACCCAAATCAATATAAATCCACAATAAAATCATAGATAACAATCCACCATTAATTCTCAAACAAAATCACATATAATTCTATTTTCCTTGCGAATATAGTGGTACCAACAGAGCGAACCTCTTTTTCTGATGTGACGGGTTGTCACATGGTCTGCGTATTGTCATATTTCATAAAATATATTTTATAAAATTCCGAAAATGAGATAAATTCTTCTAAATAACCATAACATAATTTTGACACAAATGTTATCTCATACCTCGCATTTTCATCCCAAAATTTAATAACATTTAATTTCATCAAATTCATGTATCATATAAAAACAAATTGTAATTTATAACTATATCATCAATTGAAAAGATAATTCTTCCTAAAATTGTATTTTCACATAATAATCAATATGGTTACTCGTACAAGATAAAAGTCTACCAATGTAATTCCATCAACAATGAGCACTAATACTTTTAAAAATACCACCACCCATTTATTTCCACATAATCCCTTCCATGACAAAGAGGTTATCATATAGAATAGGTATTTCACTCAAGTAATGACTAGGTCCCATAAATTTATGGAAAATGACTATAAATGGATTATTGGGACCATTTATATTTTCATCGATAGTACTCTTAATTTTTTCTCAGAAATTATTTACTCTATGCCCTTCTTTCCCACACATAAAACATTTCTTTACTTGATTGAGACACTTACCTAGGTGTCTCCTTCCACATTTTATTCATGGTGGAAATTGAGCTTTCTTTTCTCCATGGTATCCACTGCTGGAGCTCTTATCATTCACCACCTTTCTCTTCGTTGTTGAGTCTAGGAGTCAGTTAATATATATGTTGTTGATCATATTTTTGGAAAAACGATTTATCATGAACATGATGTCCTTTCCACCAATAAATATTGAATTTAGTTGCTCATTTCTAACACCATTCCCACCATGTACATCATGATCAATGTTACTATGACTTTTTTGGAATCCATCCATTGACTAACACAAGAAAGCATAATGTGAGTCATAAATTCATCTAGAGAATATCATAACACCTTATTTTCAATCTAAAATATCTTAGGATTAACCGTGGTTATTTATTATCATCTTATATTAAAATCCATAAAATCTATTAGTAAAGAAAATGTGATTTATCATATATATATCACCCGATAATGTTGTAAACAAGAGTATAGAAAGCCCCTTTGTCGTGTACCAGGATACCCAGGGTCATGCTTGAAACTCCTAGTCAGAGTTTTCACTCCTGGGTACTTCTGTGCCAGATCCTCCTTTATCTGCTTGTATCCAAATAAGGATGCATTACATGGAAAACCCATATAATATTAAACATACCAAAATATTGGGATGTTCTTCAATACTAATCTTCAATTCCTATCGTAGTGTTGTGTTTCCTAATCAGAGTCACTTCTAAATTGAGCTTCCAAGTTTTTTACTAAACTTCTTATGGAGCCAACTGTAACGCCCCGTCCCCAAATACCCAGAATCAGTGCATTATTATATAACATTGGCATGATAAAAGTAACAATGTCTTGAAATTCCAATTAATTTAGTAGCCTAGGAAGTACTAGATGAATACATAAGTTTCACATTTCATCGTGAAATAATAAAATAACATTGTATCCCCTTTGAACAATCATATATTACTCAACCTATTCCTACAGGTTAATAATAATATTCTTCATTGAAACTGGAAAAAATAATAGAAAATAATGAGGTGATCTCAGATGCTCATTAAGGATAACAACATGGAAGAAGCATTTATAATTAAGAACAAACATTTAAGGTAATATATAAGACTAAAACAAAAGAATTTTAAATATAAACTTCATCATAAAATGGAAAATATAAATAAAAATAATTCCATTTACTTATTCAAATGGATATTCTACTAGTCAAATAATCACATGAAATATCAATAGGCAATTTCATAATGATGGAATGCATAATGCCAAACATCATAACAACATATTCAAGGCATTATGCCAAGACTAAAAATATGATTTTATCAAATCCTTGTGCCAAGACACTAGTTTGTCTCATGATTACTACTGATGCATTGAGGAGCTATAGCAGGCTCTACCCGTCACTTACTATGGCCAATTCATTCCTCATATGAAATGGTTAAAACATAATCTAAACATTAATATTAAAACTAGCATACGAAATGCCATTATTTTAACCACAAACCATGAATGGAATAAAAACAGCATATCAACTGTCAAGCATTACTCATTCAATACAATTTGAATGATTTTATTATAATAAATCAACCTCAATCATGAATGAAATACATTGAATGATATTGAAATAGATGTGAACATTCATTAAAAAAATTGAGAGAAATTTCCAATTTTTATTGAAAAACATTTAAATGTCACACTATTTATCAAAGAAGTCATTTAAAAGAAATTTTTGAATCAAATTGTCCCATGCCACTTTGATAATTTTAAAAGAAATTTTTATTTCAAAACATTCATGTCAATTTAAATATATACTTAAAACCATTTTTAAAACATGGACATTAATTATAATGATTTAGAAGAATAAATATTTAAAACATATAAAATAATATTTTATTTAAAATGTTTATAATCAAGTAAGAGACATTTGATTAAAAGTAACTGAGGAATAAAATTAATCAATACATTAAAATATCATGAGAATAAAGGGATTCATGATAAAAATATTTCAATGTACATTATATACCCCTACTGCAAAAATAGCCTATATCAGTGCTCAAAATGGGATTTAACAGTTCTAAAAAACCACTGTAATGCTCTGAACTAATATATGGGGGGTGTCATTTATCAGCCTTCCAAAAAGCACTCATAAAGGCCCCTTTTATCAGTGCTAAAAAAGCACTGATAAATGACCCCTTTATCAAAACTTTTTTAGCACTGATAAAAGGGACCTTTATCAGCAGTTTTAAAAAGCGCTGATAAAAGTCGAAAAAAATCAAATAATGAGGCAAGAGATTTTAAAAGTACTTGACCCCCCCTTATTAGTTATAGGTGGTCTCCCGCACACTGCCCTTATTATTCATACTCACACAAGCACACCTCATTGGGCTTCTACCTGAACTCGAACCTGCAACCCCCCCTCTCTTTTGTGGACACACCTTTACCACTATGCTAGTTTATTTTTTCTATATTTAATGATATAAATATTGATTTATATATATAGTTATATTTATTCTTATATTGATATAGATTCAAATAAATATAACTATATTTATTCATATATTAGAATATATATATATATACTGACTCATATATTGATATATATTGATATATATTGATATATTTTTATTTTTATATCTATATTTTTAGTTATATTTTTTTATCTATATATTTATTTGTATATTAGTATATACTAATAAGATTAATTTTAAATACATTTATGAAATATGTTTTTATGCATGCTAATAATTAAATAAATAAATAAATACAATCATATGTACAACACACACATAGAGACATATATATTTATGAATAAATACATATAGATGTGTATTTGAAACGCCATAGAATATTAAAACTATAATAACTTATAAAATAGTAGCATGTTGCAACTCCACGAACAGTCAAATAGATGATAATGAAACAATCTTCAATATGATATGTGGTACTGGGCTAAGATACATCCAGATCAGAAGTTATACCTGTTTGAATGTAATCAAATAGGGGTATAACGACTAAAAACTCTGTTTGGGAGGCCTTCTGAGCATTTTCTAGCCTCAAAAAATGTGACAGAGGATTTTCCTGAGTCACCAGCGCATAGAACTCGTCCCAAGATTTGATTTCCTATGCTTTAGAGCTCAAACGGAAACCTATATCAAAAGTGATGGTAGTTTGAAGTTTGAGTTACATTTTCAACTTATTTTAAATCTTTTATTAATTTTTTTGATTTTTTGTGTATTCAAATTTTCATTAAATGATTTTTAATTGATAATAATTAGAAAATTATTAATTATTAATATTTTTTAAAAAAATTTAATTCCATTTTCATTAAATTTCATATATATTAAATTTAATAGTCTATTTATACATATATAAAACATATTTAAAATACATATATTATATTTATATGAATACAAATATACTTATATAACAAAATTTTATTTTTCATGATTTTCTATAAACATAAAATTTATCACAAGTAAAATAAAGTACTGATATATCCCCCCTTTATCTGTGCTACTAAAAAAAGCACTGATAAAGGGGTCCCCTTTATCCGAGCTAAACAAAAAGCGCTGTTAAAGTGGGGCCTTTATCAGTGCTAAAAAAGTGCTGATAAAGGGGGACTTTATCAGTGCTTTTTTTTATCTCTAATAAATGGTTTACACTTCCCTTTAACTTTTTTAGTAGTTTACACCCTAAGAATGTGAATTGGTGCATAATGACAAACATGTCTCAAAGGAATGTAAATTAAGACGAAATACCGTATAAAGATTGTATCCTTAGAATATGGATCAATCAATAAAAAAATTATGTGTGACAAATATAAATACACTCAATATAATTGTATATTCAGAGTAAATCAATCAGGTTATATTAACACTTATTCGTCTAAAAACAAAACCAATGACTTGGATGTTGAACCCAATGAATGGAAATTGAGTTCAGATTACCCTTAAAAAGATCATATCGATGGAATGTGAATTTATCAATGGATTTATTATGAGTATCAAAGGTATATCAATAATATTTTTTGTTGAGATTATTACATAAATATAATATATTGATTCCATACATAATCTTAGAGAAAAATAACCAATGAAGTATGCGTAAAGCCCAATGAGTTGAAATTAAAATTAGAAATTCTCTTACCAATTTTGAAACATATGAAACATACACCCCATAAAATAATTATCATACAATGAAGATTTAGATACCCATTATTTGAAGTATATTACATAGAGAATATAATCATGGGTACTACATACACCACATAAAAAAGAAATTGTGGAAATATAGTGTGAATCACACGAGAATAGGAAGTGAGATGAAACTCCTTACCATGTTGTAATCAATCAAGTCATATGAACAAATGATAATAAACAACAAATGAATCATAGAATACCATGAATATAAAGAGATTCATGATAATACAAATCAAATGGTAGTACACCATACACCACATGCAATTAATTATTGGCGAACATGGGAAATCTCATAGAATTAAAAGTGAGATTACAAAACCCCTTACCTTGTACTTTTCAATATTATAGGGTAGGTCAACCTCCTATATAATAGTGACTTCATTTTTATTAAATTATATGAAAACTAGATACATTAATTTGATATCATGTATGTTCTTATAATATTTATTCGATAATGATATTTCAGTAGTATCGTTGTTTTGGTTGTTAACTGATTCATTTTACTTTATATGTTTTTCTGTGTAAGTCATGTTTGTCATGTATAGGATGTATTTTATTCATATACATAATGATATAAATTTTATAAAAATTATTTTTAATAAAAAAAATTAAAATTATTGTTGGATGATTACGATGTAGAATGAATCCCATTGTGTTCGTTGATAGGGTATGTTGTATGTATGCAAGAGCGACAATATAATTATATTGATGGGGAAATCGTATATAATTTGATGGTATATCATATAAATAGAATCATTAAAATGTTATATTTATTATTTATATCAGTTATACTCATTAATAGACCCATCCAAATAATGATGTGTTTGAATAACAAACAACACCATAGCTTTGAGAGGGTAAGATGTACGTAAGCACGCTAGGTGACTTAATAAATTATAGGATGGATAGAATAATAGAAGTGGTTGTACCATATTTATAAACACATAAATTTATGTAGAAGGTACTAGTTTAATTATTTTCGTATGAAAAAAATAAAGAGTAAGTGGACGAAGAAAAGAACATGAAAGAGGGTGGTGAAATTATTACATCTTCTTTGTGTGTTTTCTTTTGAGTTTACCAAATGGGATCCTTATATTGGATTTATGATCAAGGTAAAAACACTCGGTTGATGTGAGGGATGATTGTAGGATATTTTTTTAGGGGTTGGTCGAGCCAAATAGATTTGGAGGTTTGATTTTCAGAGAAGTAGAGGTGCCCTTTTATAAGAGGGGTGAGGGGTACTTTAGGAAAAGCCTGAAATAATATTTTGTAATAAAATGATTTTTGAGTTTATAATGGATCCAAAATAATTTATTTCAAAGATAAGTTGGGAATGGGTATAAAACCTTTCAACCAATAGGTTTTAGATAGGTTCAAGTCACCATATTAATCCTATCTTGTAGACTTAACTCTTAGTTAAATAGTTTGACATTTACAATGTCTATTTGTAATTTTATATTATATGGTAAATAAACATACTATTACAAGAAAATAAAACAAGTGGTCCATAATTAATATATATAACCATATATAATTTCATTGACCGATCCTTATATTTTTTAAAAAATTATATCAATTAATAAAATAGTATTTGTTCTAAAAACACAATTTTGTCGATTTGGACACAATTTCGAATTTGATTTTTATCAAATCCATAAAAACATTATCATCATGAATATAATATATTTAATCCATAATAACATGTCATATTAACCTATTAAATAAATTTAATTCATTATAAGTCTAAATTTACATTAATTTGGATATTTATAATATCAATTATTTTAATATTTCATTAATCAGGTAATTATTGCATCATCATTGGGTCATATATAAATTAAATTAAATAAAGTATAAAAATTATAAATAAAATACCATTATGTAGGAAATTTTCTTAGATTTATTATAATTACACTTATCCAATAGAATTAAGACTTGTGTTAGGTTAATTATAATATCATTTTAACAATTAATTGTGCTATTTACTTTTAATCATGGTAAAAAAAGACTACAATTACTATTCACAAAAAAAATATTTTCAACTTATAGATCCAATTTTTTTAATACTGATGTTAACAATATATCTCGGATTTTTTATATTCAACTCAAATAAGTGGTAAAATTTTGTTTTAAACAAATTTCCACATGAGCCTAGATGGTGTGTGAAAGATGGTAAAAAGTTCAATAATGTTTTATATATCTAATCTTATGATAAAATGACTTCAATGTATTACATTAAACATATATAGTTATTATGTGTCTACTTTGGATAATATAGATAAATTAAATAACTATTTAAATAATAAGTCAGTTTCAAATAATAACGCAACATATTTCTCTATTCATCAAAAATAGAATGTTTTAAGAAAAATACCAAATATTCACCCAAATATAATTTTGATATTCTATATTCAAAAATTACTTTTATTTTAACAAATTAAATAAATAAAATTTTCATTAATTTATTTAAAAATAATTCATGTTGTCAAAACCAAAAAGGGTTATAAAAAATGTTAAAACTATCAAAATATTGACATTTTTTTGTCAAATTTAAAGGTGAAATTACTTATAATTACCGAAATTTTATTAAATGATTAAAATATAATCTAATTATACTTCCAAACCATTCAAATTCATAATTTAACACTATAATTTATTTTGAATAAAAAATTTTGTTTTTAATTAAAATTTAGTATTTTTCAGTATTCATCAAAATATAATAGTTATCAGAAAATTAACAAAAAAAATTCCAATTTTTTTATGTTCAGATTATAAAGAATAAGAAAATTTAATTACAATAAATATATAAAAGTGTTAAATATTTGTTTTAAAAAGGGGTTTCCATCAAAAGGAGGAAAAATAGATTTTTTTTAAAAAAATACTTATTCTATCTGATCAAATAAATTTGTTCTAATATTATGTCTAAGAAACAAATAATATGGATTCCAAAGTTATATGGAGTTTATAAAATTCAATAATCAATTAATACTATTCAAAACTGCTTTTTGAACAGCTAGTTTGGTAAGTTGTGGTGCACTCAAACTCAGTGTTGCGTGTAGCACAAGCTATTGAATTGCATTAAAAGAAAATAACTTATTTTGAAATATTGGGTTGTTACATGAAAACCATATCATTATTCATGGAGGAGTTCACAACCAACCACCATATTAGATTTGATGGGTTATCGTAGACATTATGGTTTTATATTTTATAAAGTACATTCATAAAACATTCCCAAAAATATAGTAGACATATTTGAATGAAGTCTAATCATAAAAAATCATTTTACCAACGAATTTAATATAAAAAAAATCATAATTAATTAATCTATTTTTTAACATAGTTCATTCTATGGTTTATCATTTAACATACATAATTCAATTCGTTATCAATACAAATCCATCGTAATGATTTGTAATGAAAATGTGTTTTATTATAATAATATACAATGGGAGTGTCAAACAAGGTTCATATTATGGCACATTCTCATGTACCTAGTTACCGAAAAGTAAGGATTGACACGCC
The DNA here is from genome assembly GCA_963277665.1 of Viscum album. Classification (NCBI taxonomy): domain Eukaryota; kingdom Viridiplantae; phylum Streptophyta; class Magnoliopsida; order Santalales; family Viscaceae; genus Viscum; species Viscum album. The sequence continues at coordinate 79,792,953 of OY728165.1, read as the reverse complement.
ATTTTTGAGTTTTTACCCACAGGTACGTCTATGCCAAAACCATGTCAATGTTTACTATCCTTATATGGATGTATTTCCCGGAATACTGGCATAGTCAATACCTTACAGATATTCTATTATTTTCTACTATAATTGCCCTCAAATTATTCACCCGGGGTCAGTTTTTAAATCAATGTTTTCATAATTTCAATTCAAATAGATGTTACTAAACATCCTACAATAGAAACAATAGATAACCAACCCTCGAAATCCTAGATTCGGTTTCCAATATTTTAAGATTAGTATTATTTCAAGGAAATTAATAATAAAGTACGAAAGAGTTTAATATTCTATGTAAACTGTACACACACATGACTCTAGTATTACAAATGAATACACAAATTAAAACATAATTTTTTTCATGGAAAACCACTTTATTCCATCTATAGTATACTAAAATTTCATTATAAAAAATTCCGGGAATTTTAGAGAGAGGAATAAATAATAAGGGTTAGGTCAAATGGTCATTACTGATAAGAACAGTAGAAGTGATAATGATTCAATAAGAATACTCACTATGGTAATGTAAATATCTGAACACACATTCCATGTAATCAATAAACTAAGAAGGAGGTGCATAAATAGTATTGAAAGGTAAATAACTAAAAACATGTTGTAAATAAATGGACCAAGATAAATAAATATGGAATGGTAAAAAATTGAATAAATATTCCATATATTACATAAAATGTGAATAAAATGCCTCCATAGGCTTTTCTATAGTTGAAATATCATGGTTAATAAATATTGATTATTAATTATGGAAACACGTAATAATCATAATTCTTGTTTCCTAGAACATGACACCTTTATCAGAAATATCTCTAATAAGATTGTTTATCATATTATTTCTTAGACATTTCACAGGAAATTTTAAATATACGAGTATATATCTGTCTACTCTTTATCAAAACAATCTTAAAGGCGTTTTCTCTAACTAAATTTTTCTGATGCGACTACCAGTGTATCAATGGGATTAAATTAAATGGTCCCCATTCCATTACTTCCATTTCGAAATAATTCCTCATATGATGATTAATTGATATAATTCAAAAACAATGTTACATAAAAAATAAATTTATTTATTAAAGGATATATATGGATAAATATTTCCCCAGTAAATCATACAAAATTAATTGTATAATCCATAAATAAAATTGATATAAGGTTTATACAGTTATCATATCCTTGAAAATAATATGGATAATTCGGTAAAATTCAATGATCAATGATGGTTAACCATCCCTATAAGCCCCAAATCTATTGTTTGGTACTATTAAAATGGGAACTATTACAAAGAATCATATCCCAAATGAACAAATAGTTTAGTTATCTTGGTATACAAGATAAATAAATGAGTCTTGTATAACAAATAACTATTGTAATTACAATATTCTCTACATCATTATAAATAAATAACTTCAGTGATAACTTTATTGCCTCAAATCAATCCCTTCATATCATTCATAGTATTCTTATTGGATTCTCGGGGAACAAAACATAATATTGGTGAGTTCAAATTCTTATTAAAGGAAAAAACATAGATTATGAAATAATTAATCAATGAGAATAATAATTTTGACATGTAAAATAACTGAACTCAGATACCACATAATCAAAAAACTCAAGATGGTGTGCATAAGAAACATGTAAGGGTGATAAAGAGAAATGCATTCCATTCAAATAATGCAATGAAAAAAAATAAATATGGAATAGAATGAAGATGAAACTCATGCCCCATAATCAATGTAATGAAATTGAAATATTTGTATAGATAGTTCAATGAAAAATATCACGAAGGAATAATAACTAATACTAAATGAGTGAAATTAATTCATAATGGACATCATATCAGAGGTACATAAGGTACAGTTACATTTATCCCTTCCACAAGATGGTGTAAATTTTTAAAGATTTTATTAATAATTTATCTCACGAGAACCTATCGATTCATCAAGCATCTATATAACGTCAAGGTTCTACCCATAAATGTAAATACAAAACATTCCATATATATAAAAATAAAAATTTATAATATACCTTATCAAATATACTTTTTGAATAAATTATAATAAATTACAAATATTTCTCCTAAAAAAAGAAATACTATGAATACACCATATTAAAATTTGTATAATATTTATGAAATAGTAATTTCTATGATGAATGAAATGGATAATAATTGATATATTAAATACTCAATAGTCGTATGAAATTAATTATTTATAAGGGGTGTAATAAATGATTTAATGAAGAGAATTTGAATACCATTCTTAGACAAATAAATAATAAACCATCTTGAGTAATAATTATAAAAATATCAATACAAAAATCTAATGTGGAGTAAAAATAAGGGGTTTGGTTGTTAAATAAAAGGAATACTATAAAAATAACTTCTAAAATCATTCTATAGGAAAATAATCTTATGTTTTTTGAATAATTTTGAAACAAATGCTTTCTAACAATTATATTTGAAAACACTATCATAAAAAACTTACTCTTGACATGTAATGGATGCTTTAAAGAATTGATTGTTGGTAAAACTACATAATACTTATGATGTAAAAAGAACATAAATTTGCTTTTTTAATGGTAAAAAATATTCATTGTTTTGGAAAATGATAGAAATATTACATTTAAAAATAATATAAAACAAGATAAGGGTAAAAATATAATTAAAAACATTTATTTAAAATTTAAAACATTTTCACGTAATATGGTTTTATAAAAAAATGTTTTCCTAATTAGAGATAAATAAATTCAGGTATTATTGTAGAGACCTAGCCCCAGATAACATGAATATGATTTCTCCTATTAAATTAATTAAATGATTACAAGGAATCAATCCCTAAAATATCGATAAAATTAGAAGACCTGGTAAAAAATTATCCATAAATTATTATTGTATTATTAATGAATACATGGATTACAACATATTTTTTTTCTTTATTTCTAAATAAATAGACCTATGTATAACTCTAATCCTTCTAGAAAATCCATTTATTACATTCATTGTAATTTTCTTGGGTTCATGGGGAATGAAAAATTATATTGGTGGGATCAAATACTCAATAAGGGTATTATAAGTAGAATCAATAATAAATCAATGTGAATAGTCTATATGGAAAGGTAAATAACATAAAAAAATTATATGTAAATAACATGATGAATCCAAATAAATATGTAAAGGTAAGAAACTAAAACACATTCCATTTAGATAAATGAAAATGAAATGTTTCCACAAATATATCGACACAAAATCTCTTGGATAAATAATAGTTTAATTCCCAATAATGTCATTTCATATTTGTCAAACGTCACGTTTCATAAAAATATGATACCTTAACTATCAAAAAATAGTTTAACTATTTCAATTTTGCCATATAATTAATCTCACGAGCCTGCCGATGCATCAAGGGGCTTTCATTTACCAATCCACAACTCGCAGGGCTTTCCATACACTGTCCTCAAATCATTTATTGCATTTCCAAATCATTCCTCATCTAAAAAATAAATAATGTTCCTTATCAAATATCCATATTTAATAATTTATATAGATATGTCAATATTTCTCTAAATAATCAAATTGCTATCAATATAAACATCGTATGTAAAATGGTATATAGTTATAGAAATAGTAACATTCATGCTCAATGAAATAGGTAATTTAGTGGAAATTCAATATTATATGTTCATAGGATATTGAATATTTGAAGTGTATTAATAAATAGATTAAGCAAGTGAATATTAATAAAATAATTTTCCAAATAGCTCATAAACCATCCAGATAAAGAATAAGGTTGGTATCAATACAACATACCTCAAGGAGTTTTAAATAAAGGGTTTTTTTCATTTATGAAATAAAAGAATAACTTTTAAAAATATTCTTGTGAAAATATACTTTTATTTTGAAAATATTTTTAGTTGAAAATATTATTTCAAAAACATTGAAAATTAGTATTCAAAGACATGATGGTAGATAAATCTTTACATCTTGTACAATATAAATAGAATATTCCTATTGTATAGAAAAAGGATTGAGAATGCCAATTTTGTAAAGATATAAGAAAATTTCTTCTAAGAGACTGGTAAAAAGATAAAAAGGGGAAATTTTCACTACTAAATGATTTTAATGATATATTTGAACACATTTTAATAAAAAAATATTCTTAAATGAAATCATGTTCTCCAACTAAAGATAGAATCAAAATCAGGTTTTCTTATAAAGAAAATTCAAAAACACCTTGAGTTATAATGAGTTAAAAAATGATACAATTACATGAAAAGGGTCATGAGAAAAGAAAATTAGAATGTATTGGATTATTAAACAATGGTTATATGATTTACACTATTAGAAATTTATTTCAAAAATCATTAGAATTAGTCTTGATGAATAAAATCTTCAAACATTCCAAAGTGTACCATACAACCTTGGAACAATTTTAAATCATAAACCTTTGAAAGAATAATATTCAATTAAATAATTACATTTAATTAATGAAAAATAATTCATTATATATAATGTAAATATATACACAAAATAAAAAAACTAGGTGCCTAATAATAGAATGTGCCTCAATAAAATGAAATATAGACTAAATCCATTACTTAGGAATCGAAAGACCCAAAAGTGATAATCATCAAACAAAACATCCAAATACCCTAAATATAATATGATTAAAAATATTATCTGTCCATTTGGAAGTATTTACACCACATATATAAAATAAATGATAAGAACAACTATTAATTATGTAACACCCCAAGCTTCTTCGGTATGCTTCTCTTTGAATAATGTGATAGCGTGTGTTGTACGCAACACGGAGTTCTAACACACCATAACCAATCAAACTAGCCGTTATGAATAGTAATACCTAATTTTTGAAATTATATATATTTTATTTTTTAAAATGGACCTCATTTTTGGATTCAGAATAACGAATTTAGCATAAGGTGAAATTTTGGTACTTTTCGGATAACTTTAATATTTTGATGAATAGTGAAAATTACTAAATTTTTATTAAAAACAAATTTTTTAATCAAAATAATTAATAGTGATAAATTTTAAATTTTAGAGGTTTTAAATTATATTTAGAATATATTTTTACAATTTAATACAATTTGGATCATTTGACTTATTTTACAATTAAACCGGACATAAACAAGTGTCAATCTTTTGATAATTATTATCTATTAAAAACACGCTTTTTGTTTTAACAACGGAAATTAATTTTAAATTAATTTCTGCCACTTCTGTGTTTTGAATTTGGAAAAATGGATTCCATATTTGGAATCAGGATGTTTAAATTGTGTAAATAGTTATCTTTTATTTTTAGACATTTTGAATAATTACTGCGGTAAATATTTTATTTACCATGGTTAAGGGTAAATCCGGTAAATAAGGGTTAAAAAAATAATATTATAATAATACTAAATTATCCTAAAACGTGTTATAAACTTATTGGTGGATACATGTCAGACCATGGGCATCTTTGGGTCAATTTTGGGACTTCATGGAGCCACTTGTAGGTGATCGGGACACTTTATTTTAATTAAGTTAAAATGAATACAAAAATGACACAAGCATATATCTTTTAGAAAAACAATTTTCCCATAAGGATATATATGTTTGATTTTAGTTTATAAATATTCATTAGAAAGATAAAAAGATTTCAGACATAATGATATTTTATTTAAAATTTTTAGTCATTATATAATTTAATTTATTTATGACACAATGATGATACAATAATTACTATAATAGTGAAAAATTAAAATAATTGATATTATAAATACCCAAATAAACATAATATGAATCTTTTAATGAATTAAATTAATTTTCTAGGATAATATGATATATTGGGATTGATTTTATTGACTTTTTTCGTAGTAATCAATCTGTTATGAGTTTCCCAAAAATCAACTATTGAATAGTGTCAAAATTGACATAAAAGAGTTTTTTTAAAAAAATATTATATTATTAATTGGTATTAAATTTCTAAAAATCTAAATTTCGGCCGATAGACTTATATAAAGATATGTGTCTCATTAATTGACCACATGGGGGTCTCTTGTATGTATATGGTATGTTTATTAACCATATAATATAAAAACACAAAGAGACATTGTAAAATTGAAACTAATTAACTTAGAGTTAATACTTAATGATAGGGTTAATATAAGTACACAAACCTGTCTAAATTCTATTGGATGAATGGTTTTCTATGTATCCCTACCATAAAATTTGAATAATCAACATTTTATCCATTCTAAACCGAATATGAATTTATTATAAACTAATATTTCTAGCTTTTCCAAAGGTGCCTCTCACCCCTCTTATAAAAGGGCACTCCTCCTTCTCATTTCTTCACACCTTCAAAGCCTTTTTGTTCAGCCAAAATCTTCCCAAATACTCTCTCAACTTCCCTCACTACAACCTAGAGGCAATAGTTTGATTAGAAAGCCAACCTAAAGAGCCCTTTTGATCAAATCAAAAGGAAGAACCTGAAAAAGAGGTAATGATTTCACCACGCTTTTCCAAGTTCCTTTCTTCTTCAACTTCTTCTTCCTTTATTGTTACCATTATAAAATAATAACTACAGTATCATATATATAATGTGATGTTATTATAAATATGGTACAACCATATTCAGTATTCTATCCACCATTTTAATAACATGTCACCATACGTGCGTACGTACGGCTTACCGTCTCCACGTCGTGGTGTAATTGTTATTCAATATATTATTATTTGGATGGGTATAATAATGATGGGTAACTCATGCGAATAATAAATATAACATGATAATGATTCTGAATATATGATATACTATCCATTTTTATATTATTTTAATATCAAAATAATGATATTGTCGCTCGTGCGTACGTACGGACTACCGTCTACACGAACGCGATGAGATTCATTCTCCATCATATCCATTCAAGTATAATTATCATATGATGATTTAAAAATGATGTTTAGGGACTTGATATCATTCTGGATATTAATAATATACAACCTATCCATTACAGACATGTCTTACGTAACAAAACATATAAAATAAAATGAGTAAGTTAACACCCGAAACAACGATAATACTAAGATATTATTAACAATGCAATTTTAAAAGATCATATGTGATATCATATTAATGTATATGATTCTTGTATAATTTATTAATGATTATTTCACCATTAAACAGGAGTTTATCCTACCCCAAACAAGAAAAAGTACAAGGTAAGGTTTATTTCACAATCTCTTCATTATCTGAGGTTGTTTATATGTAATAATATACAGGGATCTCTTTATCATCCACATCCATGTTTCTTAAAAACGTATTTCAAAACATTTTTACTATTTAAAATAAAACGGGTTAAAGTCATTTATACAATTTTTTGACTTTTTATAAGAGTTTTATAAGGGAATCATTCCGTCGTTTTCAAAACAAGGTGCTTTTTAACCATTTCGACAGAATTAAGGTAAGAATGTTTTTTTTAACTTATACAGCAAGTGCGGTTATTTTCTACCGTTATAAAATCTTCAAAGCTTTCCTTACAAGATTATAAGAATATTTTCAATAAAATGTTTTATTTTATATGGCTCTTAAATGCTTTCAAAAATAGAAAGAGATATTTCTCCAAAAAGTGTTTTTATTTCATCTATGTCAACATCCTTTGATGGATTTTACGCTTATTTGAAGTTGATTTATTATGATACAAAAATTCTATATTGTATTGAAGTTTTTGTGATATTTTTGACTCTAGATGTGCTATTTTTATAACATTCATAGTTTATGGTGAATGTATTGACATTCTGTATGCTATTTTTAATACGAATGTTTATGTTATGTTTAAACATTTCCATATGGGAATGCATTGGACTTAATTTGTGACGAGTGGAGCCCGCTATAGCTCCTCGATGCATTGGTAGGTCTCATGAGACAAACTAGTGTCTTGGCACAAGGCCTTTCCAAAAACATATTTTTAGTCTTGGAATGAGGCCTTGGTTATGTGGTTATGATAGTCTGACATTATGTATTCCATCATTATAAAAGTGGTTATTGATATTGCATGTGATTATTCATTTAGTAGAATATCCATGTGAATATGTAAATGGAATTATTTCATTTTACTTTTGACATACTATGTTTAAGTCCAAGTTTAAACGGATTTTTTTTAGTTATACATTGCCTTAAATGTTTATGCTTATTTTGGAATGTTTCCGCTATATTGTTATCTTTACTAGGAATTTGTGCACACCCCTTTTCTATGTATTATTTTTCCCAGGAAGTGAAGAAGTAAATTATGAATGACCTACAGGGAAATTATGTGGGGATATGAGTGTGGAATATGGAGACAATATGTTGTTGTAGTAGTTTTTCACTTTATGATGTAATGTAAGACTTATGAATATATCTAGTGTTTCCAAGGCTACTAAACCAATCGGTCTTTCGAGATTTGATCTTTCATCTGATCATACCAATGTTATTTAATAATGCATCGACTCTGGGTAACTGGGGTCGGGGCGTTACAGTTGGTATCAGAGAAAGTTTAGTACAAACCTTGGAAGCTAGATTTAGATAAACTCTGATTAGAGCACGTAGACCTAAGATGAACTTTGAGGATTAGTATAGAAGAACTTCCTAGAATTTTGGTATTGTAAAGATTTTCTTGAGTTTTCCGAGATATACATCCCTGTCTGGATAGGTGCAGGTAGAGGCGGCTCTGGAACAGATGTACCTAGGGGTAAAAACCGAAAACACCACTTTGGGCTAGACTCGAACGAGAACTGGTGCACGACAACGGGCCTTGTTGCACTTTTGGTTACGACACTCATGGGGGATATGCTTAGGATAACTCTCATTTTCTTTACAATTCATTATGAAGGGTTTATGAGTATATACTTCCTCAAAGAAAACATTTTTATGATTATAGATTATATCCATAAATTGTTCAATTTATGTTAAGTGTTTTAATAAGTATGGGATTATGTATTTTGATTCATAAACTGATCTAGTTTATACAATTGATTAGAAATGGCGCCTAGTGGAAGAAATGGAAACCGTATCAATGCATGAACTCCATGTTGGGATTTCCCTCCTGCTCAAGATAATTATAGTGGAGCTGGTGATTCAACTGGTGCTCATCAGCTAATCACCATACTAGGACAACTCACTCAGGTAATTAATAATAACCTTACCCGTATGGAGCACCCTCATCCGCAGCGTGGAGGATCAAGTTTAGATCGATTCATGAGACAACAACCACCAACGTTCAATGGGAGTAAAAATCCCTTAGTAGCTGAGCAATGGATATTTTCCCTATAGAAAATATTTCAGGCTTTGGGGAGTAGTGAATTGGAAAAAGTTATCATGGCAGTTTACCGCCTCACTAGAGATGCTGATCAATGGTGGTCATTGATTAAAAACACGAAGGAAGATGATGAAGTATCAAATATGGAATGGAAGGAGTTCAAAGATCTGTTTTCAGAAAAATACTTTTCTCGCGACCATCGATCAGATATGTAAATGCAATTTATGAGTCTGAGACAAAAGGAGGATGAGAATGTCGCAAAGTATGAGGCTAACTTTACAAGGTTAGAAAGGTATGCTGGAGATTATATATGTAACCCATGAAGTAAGATTGATCGTTTCTTTGATGGGTTAATCCATTTCTCTGTCGACCATTAGTCTCACAATCATTCTCATCGTACGAAGACATTGTCTCATGTGCTATCAAGACCGAAAAGGAATTCTCTAAGTCTTATGACTTTAAAGAAAATCAAGAGAAGAAGAGACCTGCTGATAAATCTAGGAATGGAAATAAGGGGAAGAAGGTAAAGTATGAATATCCATCATGTGGTAAATGTGGGAAGAAACACCCCGGTACTTGCTTGAAGGGAATGGGTTTTTGTTAAAAATGTGGTGAAAAGGCCACCAAGCTCGTGATTGTAAGGGGAAGAAGGAAGCCACCAACGTTCAGTGCTACAATTGCAGGGAGATGGGGCATTATGAAAATGAATATCCTATGCGTCAGGAGAACATACCACAGAAAAGGCCATGGGATCAAGGCCAAGCTTATTCTATCACTATTGCTGAGGTAGAAGCTCTGAAAGATGTGTTGGCAGGTAATTTAATGGTTTCCTCAAGTTTAGAAAATGCATTATTTGATTCTGGATCATCGCATTGTTTCATATCTTCCCAGTTTTCTAGGAAAATTATATATTTCCAATTTTATTTAATAAGGGAGTTGTCAGTTAAAACTTCTAAGGGAAGTTTCATTGCAACAAAGTATTGTGAATCAGTCCCCATTATAGAACATAAATGTTATTTTTCTGCTAATCTCGTCGTCATACCTATGATTGAGTTTGATATAATCCTCTGTATGGACTGGCTTTCGGAATATGATGCGAAGGTTTATTGAAAGAATAAAGAGGTTACAATTTTTTATGATGATGATAAGGAACACCTTATCATTAGAGAAGAATCGCCACCACCTAATTCTTATTTAGATCCACCCCCAGTAGCTCAACTAAATTCAATTATTAGGGAGGAAGAGAATAAAATAACTGTGGGTATGGAAAATAATGTTCAAATAGAGGATGTACCTGTTTTGATAGAATTTGTAGATGTATTTCCGGAAGATTTTCCTGGACATCCTCCAGAATGAGAAGTTGAGTTTTCCATTGATTTAATTCCTGGATCAAGGCCTATATCAAAGACCCCTTATAGAATTGCCACTGTAGAATTAGTTAAACTAAAGAAACAACTAGAGGAATTGAGTAATAAGGGATTTATTCACCCTAGTGTTTCTCCATGGGGAGCCCATGTTCTTGTTGTTAAAAATAAAGACGGATCTATGAGGTTATGTATCGATTACAGGGAGATCAATGCTCTAACAATAAAGAACAAGTATCCCCTACCTCGCATTGATGATTTGTTTGACCAACTTCATGGATCTCAATACTTTTCAAAGATTGACCTTCGATCTGGATACCATCAGTTGTGTGTGATGAAGGAAGACATTCTGAAGACAGTATTTCGAACCAGGTATGGGTATCACGAGTTTACTGTAATGCCTTTTAGATTGACTAATGCACCCTCTGTATTCATGGATCTGATAAATAGATATTTCAAGGAGTATCTCGATGAATGTGTGGTGGTATTTATTGATGATATCTTGGTATACTCCAAAAGCAACGCAGATCATGAAAATAACTTGCGCGTTATCTTGAAGACTCTGAGAAGACATGAATTATATGGGAAGTTTAGTAAGTGTGAATTCTGGCTTCAGGAGATTTTCTTTCTTGGACATATTTTCTCTAAAGATGGAATCTCTGTTGATCCTTCTACGACCAAGGTAATCCAATAATGGCCAGAAACTACTAGTATAACTGAGGTATGTAGTTTTATTGGTTTGCCAGGTTATTATCGATGATTCGTCCAGAATTTTTCCCGATTGACTAACCCATTAACGAAGCTCACACGTAAAGGGGTTAAATTTGTTTTGAAAAAAGAGTGTGAAGAATGTTTTGAAGGACTGAAAATAAGATTAGTCAATTCTCCTATATTGACTCTACCATGAGGTAATGATGGGTTCGTTATTTATAGTGATGCATCGAAGAAAGGACTTGGTTGTGTCCTTATACAGAATGATAGGGTTATTGCCTATGCAGCACGACAGTTGAAAATTCATGAGCTAAACTATCCTACTCATGATCTCGAGTTAGCAGCTGTGATCGTTGATTTGAAGATATGGATGCGCTACCTCTATGGTGAAAAATGTGATATTTATACTGATCACAAGAGTTTGAAGTATATTTTCTCACAAAAATAACTCAACATGAGGCAGAGGAGATGGCTTGAATTACTCAAGTATTATGATTGTACGATACACTACCACCCAGGGAAAGCAAACAAGGTGGAAGTTTCTTTGAGCAGAAATGACCATGGAGTTTTGAACGTGATGAGAATTGAAAGGGATCTAATTTTGATGGATCTAGTGAAGATGGACATGGGTATAACCAGGGAAGGTGAAACATCAATGCTTTTTCAAATTGTTTCCAAAACATATTTACTATAAAGGATTAAGATTTCTCAAACCGATGATGAAGAATTTAAAAATAAGATTAATGTTGTGACTGATGAGAGATTGAGAGACTCTGTTTATGAAGATGGTATTTTGAAATTTAGTAAGAGACTTTGTGTTCCCTATTTACCTTATCTAAAAAGGGAATTTCTGGATGATGCTCATAGTTCCAATTTCTCTATACACCCTAAAAGCACTAAAATGTATAGGGATTTGAAGGATCATTTTTGGTGGGACAACATGAAGAGGGAGATTTATGATTTTGTGTCAAGATGTATGGTTTTTCAACAAGTGAAAGCTGTAAGGAAACAACCTGGAGGAGTCATGCAACCTCTTCCCATACCGGAGTGGAAATAGGACAACATTACGATGGACTTTGTCATGGGGCTACCAAAGACTCCTAAAAGGAATGATGCAATATGGTTTATTATTGATCGTCTTACCAAGTCAGCACATTTTCATTCTATAAGAGAAGATCTACCACTGGAACGTCTAGAAAGACTATATATTAATGAATTTTTGAGACTTCATGGAGTACCCCTATTGATTGTTTTTGATAGTGATCCCTGTTTTACTTCAAGATTCTGGAAGAGTCTTCAGAAATCCCTGGATACTGAACTTCATTTGAGCACTGCTTACCACCCTCAGACACACCGACAATCAGAACAGACTATTCAAACCATTGAAGACATGTTGAGATCCTTCTCACTTGACTTTCAGGGTATGTGGGATCAATATTTACCTTTGGTAGAATTTTCCTATAACCATATCTTCCATTCGAGTATTCAGATGGCACCATATGAAGCGTTATACGGAAAGAGATGTTGTACACCAACCTGTTGGGATGACGTTGGTGAAAGAAAACTTGTAGGCCAGAACTGGTGGAGGAAATGATGGAAAAGGTGAAGGTTATCCAAAATCACATCAAAGCAGCTCAAAGTAGGCAGAAGAACTATGCCGATAATCGAAGGAAGGATTTGGAATTTCAAGTCGGTGATCATGTTTTCCTAAAGGTATCTCCATGGAAGGGAGTCATACATTTTGGTAAGAAAGGTAGATTGAGTCCCAGGTACATCGGAGCTTTCAAAATTCTAGAACGAATTGGGGATGTAGCTTACCGATTGGAAATGCCGCCAACTCTCTCCAAAGTTCACGATGTGTTCCACGTATCTCTGTTGAGGAAATACATGCCTAAACCAACGCATATAATCACTTACGAGGAATTAGAACTGGAACCCGATCTGTATTTTTGTGAAGAGCCCGTCAAGATTCTTGACACAAGAGAACAAGTACTGGGAAACCGGACGACGCGTCTGGTAAAAGTTTTGTGGAGAAACCATAAGATGGAAGAGGCAACGTGAGAACCCGAGGAACTTATGATGAAGAACCACCCGAGTCTTTTCAGGTGATAAGTAGTCTAGAAATTTCAAGGATGAAATTATTTGAAGGAGGGGTGAATGTAACACCCCAAGCTTCTTCGTTACGCTTCTCTTTGAATAATGTAATAGCGTGTGTTGTATGCAACACGGAGTTCTAACACACCATAACCAATCAAACTAGCCGTTATGAATAGTAATACCTAATTTTTTAAATTATATATATTTTACTTTTTAAAATGGACTTCATTTTTGGATTTGGAATATCGAATTTAGCCTAAGGTGAAATTTTGGTACTTTTCGGATAACTTTAATATTTTGATGAATAGTGAAAATTACTAAATTTTAATTATAAACAACATTTTTAATCAAAATAATTAATAGTGATAAATTATTAATTTGAGAGGTTTTAAATTATATTTAGAATATATTTTTACAATTTAATACAATGTTGATCATTTGACATAATTTTACAATTAAACCAGACATAAACAACTGTCAATCTTTTGATAGTTATTATCTGTTAAAAACACGCTTTTTGTTTTAACAACGGGAATTAATTTTATATTCATTTCTGGCTCATCTGTGTTTTAAATTTAGAAAAATGGATTCCATATTTGGAATCAGGATGTTCAAATTGTGTAAATAGGTAACTTTTATTTTTAAACATTTTGAATAATTACTGCGGAAAATATTTTTTTTACCATGGTTAAGGGTAAATTCGGTAAATAAGGGTTAAACAAATAATATTATAATAATACTAAATTACCCTAAAACATGTCTTAACCTTATTGGTGGATACATGTCCGACCATGGTCATCGTTGGGACAATTTTGGGACCTCATGGAGTCACTTGTAGGAGATAGGGACACTTTATTTTATTTAAGTAAAAATGAATACAAAAATGAGACAAGCATATATCTTTTAGCAAAAAAATTTTCACATAGGGTTATATATGTTGGATTTTAGATTAAAAATATTAATTATAAAGATAAAACTATTTCCTACATAATGATATTTTATTTAAAAAATTTAGAGATTAAATAATTTAATTTAATTATGACACAATGATGATACAATAATTACTATAATATTGAAAAATTAAAATAATTGATATTATAAATACCCAAATAAATATAATATGAAACTTTTATTGAATAAAACTAATTTTTAAGGATAATATGATATATTTTGATTGATTTATTTGACTTTTTTCTAAGTAATCAATCTGTTATGAGTTTCACAAAAATCAACTATTGAATAGTGTCAAAATCGATATAAAAGAGTTTTTTAAACAAATATTATGTTATTAATTGGTATTAAATTCCTAAAAATCTAAAGTTCGGCCAGGAGACTTATATAATGATAGGTGTCCCATTAATGAACCACATGGGGGTCGATTGGATGTATATGGTATGTTTATTAACCATATAATATAAAAACACAAAGATACATTGTAAAAGTGAAACTAATTAACTTAGAGTTAATACTTAATGATAGGGTTAATATAAGTACCCAAACCTATCTAAATTCTATTGGTTGAATGGTTTTCGACCTATACCCACCTTAATCTTTGAATAATCAACATTGGAGCCATTAGATACCAAATATGAATTTATTATAAACTAATATTTCTAGCATTTCCAAAGGATCCCCTCACCCCTCTTATAAAAGGGCACTCCTCCTTTTAATTTATTCACACCTTCAAAGCCGTTTGGTTCATCCAAACTCTTCCCAAATACTCTCAAAACTTCCCTCACTACAACCTAGAGGCCTTAGTTTGATCAGAAAGCTAACCTATAGAGCCCTTTTGATCAAATCAAAAGGAAGAACCCGAAGAAGAGGTAATGATTTCACCACCCTTTTCCAAGTTCCATTCTTCTTCCACTTCTTCTTCCTTTGTTGTTACCATTCTAAAATAATAACTCCAGTATCATATATATAATGTAATGTTATTATAAATATGGTACAACCATATTCATTATTCTATCCACCCTTTGAATAACATGTCACCATACGTGCGTACGTACGGCTTACCGTCTCCACGTCGTGGTGTAATTGTTATTCAATATATTATTATTTAGATGGGTATAATAATGATGTGTAACTCATGAAAATAATAAATATAACATGATAATGATTCGTTATATATGATATAACATCCATTTATATATTATTTTAATATCAAAAGAATGATATTGTCGCTCGTGCGTACGTACGGACTACCGTCTCTACGAACGCGATGAGATTCATTCTCCATCATATCCATTGAAGTATAATTATCAGTTGATGATTTAAATATGATTTTTAAGGACTTGATATCATTCTGGATATTAATAATATACAACCTATCCATTACAAACTTGTCTTACATAACATAACATATAAAATAAAATCAGTAAGTTAACACCCGAAACAACGATAATACTAAGATATTATTAACAAAGCAATGTTAAAAGATCATATATGATATCATATTAATGTATATGATTCTTTTATAATTTAATAACAATTATTTCACCATTATACAGGTGGTTAACCTACCCCTTCCAAGGAAAAGTACAAGGTCAGGGTTATTTCACAATCTCTTCATTATCTGAGGTTGTTTATACGTAATAATCTACTGGGATCTCTTTATCATCCACATCCATGTTTCATAAAAATGTATTTAAAAACATTTTTACTATTTAAAATAATATGGGTTAAAGACATTTATACCCTTTTTTGACTTTTTATAAGAGTTTTATAATGGAATCTTTGCGTTGTTTTCCAAACAAGGTGCTTTTTATCCTTTTCGACAGAATTAAGGTAAGAATGTTTTTTTAACTTATACGGAAGGTGCGGTTATTTTCCACCATTATAAAATCGTCGAAGCTTCCCTTACAAGATTTTAAAAATATTTTCATAAAAAATGTTTTATTTTATAAATATATGACTCGTAAATGATTTCAAAATAGAAAGAGATATTTCTCTAAAAAGAATTTTGATTTAATCTATGTCAACATCCTTTGATGGATTTTACGCTTATTTGAAGTTGATTTATTAAGATACAAAACTTCTATATTGTATTGAAGGTTTTGTGATATGTTTGACTGTGGATGTGCTATTTTTATACCATTAATAGTTTATGGTGAAAGTATTGACATTCCGTATTCTAGTTTTAATACGAATGTTTATGTTATGTTTAATCCTTTTCATATGGGAATGCATTGGACTTAATATGTGATGGGTGGATCCCGCTATAGCTCCTCGATGCATCAGTAGGTCTCATGAGACAAACTTGTGTCTTGGCACAAGGCCTTGGCAGAAACTTATTTGTAGTCTTGGCACGAGGCCTTGGCTATGTGGTTATTATAGTCTTGCATTATGCATTCCATCATTATGAAAGTTGTTATTGATATTGCATGTGATTATTCATTTAGTAGAATATCCATGTGAATAAGTAAATGGCATTATTTCATTTTACTTTTTCCATACTATGTTTAAGTTCAAGTTTAAAAGGCGTTTGATTTAGTTATACATTGCCTTAAATGTTTATGCTTATTTTGGAGAGATTCCGCTATATTTTTATCCTTACTGGGCATTTGAGCTCACCCCTTTTCTATGTTTTATTTTTTCCAGGAAGTGAAGAAGTAAATTATGAATGACCTGTAGGGATATTATGTGGGGATATGAATGTGGAATATGGAGACAATATGTTGTTGTAGTAGAATTTCACTTTATGATGTAATGTAAGACTTATGAATATATCTACTATTTCCAAGGCTACTAAACCAATCGGTCATTCGAGATTTGATCTTTCTTGTGATCATACCAATGTTATGTAATAATTCACCGACTCTAGGTAACTGGGGTCGGGGCGTTACAAATGATGCCTCATAGTATGAATATTTCAACAATAATTCCTTACCCTTAGTTTCATTTCAAGTTAATGTTCAATAATTGCCTGGAAAAAACAAATGTCAATATTATAATTTATTAATAAAATATATAATTTTTTAATTACATTTATTTAACTTATTACCATGTTTTTTACAACTACTCAACCAATTATGTTTACATCAGGTGTTTTGGACCAAATTGGGTTTATGTATCAAAACAACTACTCTTGGTCAACAGTGGTCATATAGTTTCATTATATAAAATATCTATAATAATAATAATTAAATAATTATCATATTTTTACATAAAACATACTTTATAAATCATTAAATAAGGTTATGGAAATGAGAATATGTTATAATCATGGAGATGGTAGGTCGTGCTTATGCATGAGTAACATTTACATTTTTAAATGGTCATTATGGACATAAGGTATGTATATAAAATCACTAAAACATATTATTATAAAATAAATGTAATATTATTTAATCCTTTAATCTTTTTAAAATAATTATTTGATGTAAAATTAATTATATCATGTTGAGGATGTGGTTGTCTAGACATACACAAACAATGTTATCCCATGTAAAGTGTGTGAAGTGGTAATAAAATTGATAATATATATATATATATATATATATTATTTACAGAAAGATTATTATTTCATGAATATATTATTCATGTTTTTTATTTTACTTATGTTTCATTATTTCAAATCATTTATAGATTTCATGTATCATACAATATAATCCCATCGCTTCGAGGGGTCTGTAGTCCACATTTCCTCAGATGAGATTATCATATTTACAAAACATGGAAAAGCATAAATGTATATTATAAATTATAATTATAGATGTATAAAACAATTTAAATAACATATATATCGTATATGAATATTGTTTCCATAATAATGGACACTATAAATAGACGTAATGGATAATTGAACAATCATTGTTTTGTGAGGTAGTAATTTTTTTATCACGGAAACAATATGATTGTTTCCCCCTATATAAGGTGTGTGTAATTGTATACCTAACCCATTGCATAACAAAATACTAGTATATTTAAGATTCTCATAGATTTATTTAATAATATAGTAATGAGATCTTATGGGGTGGATAATGGTTTTGAATGTATATTGATTAAGATACGACGTTACCTTTTAATTAGGTAATTTTTGTTGGATTAAAGGAAAAGGCATCCATGGATGGTATTATACACAATAAAAGGATTTAATTTCATGAATAAGGATGTTGGGATAAAACTTTTCTATGATGGTGGAGTATCATAAGAGGTTTTAGAGGTTTTGTGAATGGGTATTGGTGGTTTCCTTTTATAAGGAATGAAAATAACTCAAATGGTGTATGTGAAAAGAAGTTATGTGTACACATGTTATTACCTAAAAGAGACATAAAAACCCATAAATACTCATTAATGGATGGTTAATGGATGAAATATTTCAATAAAATTGTTGCGAGACAAGTGGATTTGACATTTTGGAACTTAAACACATGGTTTTATTCTACTTATAATCCTTTTTACACGTTAATCATTGTAATGAATGTTAATCACATTCACTAATAATTTTTTTAAAAAATTATGTAGATCTAATTATAAAAAATATATTATCTTAATTTCAATGGTGTATGTTTGATTTTAAAAATTTAATTCAATAAAGTGTAAAAATTAAGATTAATGCTAATCTTGTAGATAGACAGATTAATTGGTATTAGTATAATAATGTTCAAAAGATTGTTATGTTTTTAAATTCAATTTAAAAAGGAAATATGATTATAATGAACTAAATTGTATAAATAGATGTTCAATTTATCCAATTAAACATTAATAAAAATTTATAATATAGTTTAATATTAATAATTATTTAAATGAAAAGGCATATTTTAATTAAAATGACTTTTTTACTATTCAAAAAACAATTTTGTTTTTTGGAAAAATCCCAAAAAAATAATCCAAGAAAAATTTTGACATTTACAATTAAAAAAAGGTTATTTTATCTTATTAAATTCATTAATGTTTCAAAATTTATTATATAAAATTGGTTCTTCATTAAAAGGCATTTAAAATTCCTTAATAGGTTGTAATGTGAAATATTGGGGTTTCTCTTATCTCATGCATAAAAAATATATTGGGCGAATATCAAAAAGTAATTTATTTACTATGTACCATATTTATTAAATTAATATCAATAACTATTTTAAATTAATTTAATATTGTTCGGTAAAAAAACCTTGTGAATGTAAAAATGGATTTATAAAAAATATTATTTCTATATTAAATTGTTTCTTATATTCATTTCTATTTAATTTATTTTCATATGTATTAATAATATATTATTATAAAACAAATATTTTATAAATCTAGTAAATAATATTCATAACATCTAATTTAATATCTAGTTTAAATAATATTATATTAAATAATAATGATTTAATTATACATTCTTTCTCAACAAAACTCAATATTGCGTATAGATTAAGCCATCGAAGGAGGTCACTTTTTCATGTAACGGATGATATAGAGAAAGGTCTCTATTGTGTGTAATGAAATCCATCTTAGATTTTCATGCATTGAAATTCATAGAAACTATATTAAATAGTAATTATAATATAAATTATATTGATATTATATTACCTTATGTGCTTGGGGATGAATATCTTACACGCTCTCAATTACAAGGTCCTTAATTAAGTATTTTTAGGGTTTCATTTTCTTCCCATCATATTTAAATTGATTGTTTGATAAATAAAATTGATCATGGTGATAAATTGATGGATACTTACTATGTTTTAAATCCTATTTCATGAGAAAGGATCACACGTAATCCCATATAAAAGATAGAATTGAAATAAAAATGGTCACATAGAATACACTATAACTAGGTATTTAAGCAGGAGGACATCTTTTGTAGGTAGAGATACATACATGGAAGATAGGGGTAACATTTTATATGGGGTAAATTATGTCATCAATAAAAAACTAGTGAAAGATCAGTGGAATTTAGAGGGCTTCAAAGCCATAAATCATTGATGATTTAGAAGGTCATAGGATTAACAGACATTTAGGTATAATGAATTTTTTTATTTTTTTATTTTAAAAATGTTGGGTAAACATTGGACTGAGCATGAATAAAACGATATATTCTTACATGATAGGATTCAATCTCATCTGAAAAATCATATGTTTTTGTTGTGCTTTGAAAATAATTTACTTTATCTCTTCACTATCATAATGAAATTATTATCCCTGGATGTTTTTAAGCCTAATGAATTAAAAAAATTATTGAATCATATATCGGATAAAATACTGAAAAGTTTTACTATTTTCCATAAAAAATATGAGGAAAATATATATGGTTAATAAAATAATTTCTAATAATCAATTGTCTTACTACTGGTTCATCGTTATTATTTATTTGTTAAATATTTACACTAAAAAAATGAAAATTAACAAGGACATTATGAAGGTTAGTTGTCGGTGTGAAACCAATATCATCTATACATAATAGGTTCTGGTAATGTGGACTTTTTTCATTTTTTTGGATGTCACCTGGCTTACAGGTTGTCCATTTGCAAAACCATATTTATATAGCTTCATAATATAAATATTATGAACATCCTTGAAATTATGTTAATCTCTAAATATAATTTTATATAATTTTTTCAATAAAACATCATTACCTAAACCCCTCATCCATTTTATTTCCACATAGTTCGTTCCACGGTATAGAATTTATCTATAATATCATTGGTTTTATTTATAAATCAGGACACCTTATCTTCAATATACAAATACATAGTGTTATCATAGGTTACTTATTATGTTTCATAATCCTTTATAATGGTTTTTAAAATATAAGTGGATGGTCCTGTGCATATACTCGGGGATTGTCAAACGAAGTGCATAGTATGGACCATTTTCTTGTACCATTTTACCCAAGGAAAAGCATAAAACACTTTTTTTTACTTCTTATTCCATTATACATCTATTCTAGAACCACATCAAACTGTAGTATGAAGACAATGATTTATTTCTAAGAATACCCACTTAATCTATACTTTATCAAAATTATAGGGTTTTCATCTATACTTTATCAAATTATATCTTTGGTTTATATTTTCCAATATAGCTATTCGTAAATCAAGTTCCAAAGGATGCTACTAAACCTCCCTTTAATACAAACTATAGTGAAACATCCTCTGATTGCATGAAATTGGTGTCAGCTATCCACTAAATTTGCATGATTACAATGAATCATGCCCCGAAGGAAATATCTATTAAGTAATCTAGGAAATACATATACATAATTGAGTGTCATATTAAAAATGTATAAATTATTTACAACATATTTTTTTATTCATTCAAAAAAATAACAATGATGATAACTCTGATTCATCTAGTAAACCCATGTAGGTATTTAATATTAAAATTCATGGATTCTAAAGTAATGAAACATAATATGGTTGAGGTAAAATTCTTAGTATGGGTAAAATATAGAAGAAAAAAAATAATCAATGAGAATAGTCAATGTAGAATTTTCAATAACCAAACACACTGTCCATGTAAATAAATAGGAAAGGATGAATAAATATGGGTAGGTAGGAAGCAAAAAATAATTCCATTTATGTAACACCCCGAGATTTTATGAAAAATATTATTTTCATTAATGTCTTATGTTGTATTCTACACCAAGATTACCTTGCGCTATACGCAACATCGTATTAGCTTGCAGTATACGCAACACTATTCTTGGATCGTGTTACACACAATTTTGATAATAGTTATTTTACGCAACATTGAGTATATATATATATTAAATGTATAAATGAAAAATGGTTGGATTCTGTTATACGAAACAATGAAGGATTCTTTCACAACACGCAACCCTGACTTGGCTTGCATTACACGCAATCGCGACCTTCCTCGATAGCGTGTGCTGTACAAAATACCAGGTTTTAATAAACAATGTTATATTATTATAATATTGTCATGAACTAGCCATTATGAATAGTATTAACTAAATTTTGAATTTTATAACATTATTATTCATCTTACACATTTCTAGAACATGGTATAAGAACAAAATAAATTTTTCGGGTAAAATAAGTATTTTTCAAAAAAATGCAGTTTTGCCGCCTTTTGATGGCGCACCCACATTAATCTATTTTTTTGACATGTTTATAAGTTCAATTTGACAAAATAAAATTCTTCTTTGGAATCAAGAAATAAAAATTTACTTTGGATAAATTTTTCATATTATTCTGGTAACTTTCACATTTTAATGAATAGTAAAAACACGCTATATTTTAATTAAAAACAACTTTTTTCATCGTAATATCTTATGTGGTTAAATAATAATATTGAATGGTTTTAAAGTATAAATAGAATATATTTTTACCATTTAATATAATGTATGTCATTATCATTGATTTTACCTTGAATTCGTAGGTTAAATCAATTCAATCTTTTGCAATGTTTTAAACAAAAACCCGTTTTTATTCGACAACGGGATTAATTGTAATTTAATTTCTGAAACTTCTGTGTATGGAATTTTAAAAAATGGATTCCATATTTGGAATCAGTGGGTCCAAATTATGTTAATAAGCTACTTTTTATTTTTGGGAATTATGAATAGTAACTACGGTAAATTTTATTTACCATAGTTAAAGGTAAATCGGGTAATTAAGGGTAAATATAATATTTTAAAATTACCCTAACAAATGTAAAAATCCTATTGGATGACTAAAAGTCGACCCATATCACCTAAGGGTCAGATTAGAATCATTTAATGAACATTTGTCCATGAAAATAACTTAATTATTATTAAAACCAAAGAAAGTGACAACATGTCACTCTCTTAAATTTTATAAGTATATTAATTTTAATTTAGTGATAAACATCATGAAACTTCGAACATGAATAGTCTACAGAAAGCTAATGAAATTATCTACATCATATAAATTTATTTATAATTTTTAGGGATTAAATAATTATCATTAATTATGACACAATAGTGATGCAGAAATTGTTTATCTAGTGAAAAATCAAGAATAATGTTTTTTTAAACTAATAGTGACCATAAAATGCACAAATACCTAACCAAAACTTATTGGAAATGTAAATGTAAACCATAAGCATCCAATGGTAGAATATTTGACCATTTGGAGCCTTATAAAAGCGATTATGACACTTATATTATTTTATTTTAAATGATGCCAAAGTTGTCACCTTCATAATTTAATAAATATAACAATTTAAATATTGTGATTTTAAGATGATAAATTCGAGTAAAAGTATTATTGTGAAAGGTAATATATTTATCTTCATCATAGAATTTTATTTTAAATTTTATACAACAAATTAGTTTATTAAATAATTATACAAAACTGATGTAGTAATTATTTTATTAAGAGATAAACCAAATAAATGGTTTTAAAAATAAGAAAATAAATATTATGTGAACTATTTAATGTGATACACTAATTTTATAGATACATATGACCTTTTATTAATATATTCAAGCTTTTAGTTCGAACATATCTTCTGTATATATTTTATTTAAATTCAAATAAATGAATAGTGTCAAAATTGACACTATTGTTATTTTACAAAAATAACATATTATAAAATTGTTTAAAAATCACAAAAATATTTAAAAATTATAAATTTATATTTATATGGTCTATAATGTTATAAAGTAAACAATTAAGGAAAATTCACAACAAATAAGTAACTATTTGTTATAATTTAAACTTTAGAATTTTATTACCACAAATAAACTTAAATAGATTAAATAAGGATAAATCAAAATGATAAGGTTTAAATTAAGATCCAAACATGTCTAAATTTGATTGGTTGATGAGATTACAACCCTATCTCATCTAATCTTTGAATATGAGTCATTTTTTGAGGTTTTTATGTGGGGTTAGATTTATTATAAATTAATATTTTTAAGAATTCCTAAGGTGCCCCTCTCCTCCCTTATAAAAGGGAACCTCCTCCCCCTCCTCCTCACACCAATTTGAGCTTTCAAGCTCGGCCAAACCCTGCCAAAATCTCTTCTCCACTTCCCTAGAAACACCCTATAGGTTCTGGTCTTCCTCAAAGACCAATTTTAGTGCCCTAAGAGGAGGTCTCAAAGAGGCGCTTCAAAGAAGAGGTAATTACCGTTACCAATTCTTTCATCTTTATTTCTTCTTCCACTTCTTCTTCTTAGGTTGTTTCTTTATTAAGTAATAACATCAGTATCACTCATATACTGATATGTTATTATAAGTATGAAACAACCCTATTTCACCATCTATCCATCCTACGGAAAAAGAAATCACCGCGCGGGCGTACGTACGGAATACCGTCTCCACGACGCGATGAGATTCATTCTCCATGATAACCATTTAAGAATGATTATAAAGTATATATAAGAAATAATAATGAAATATATGACATTATAAAGCTACTGGATTTATGTATATATATATATATGTATGTCATCTACTTACTTCCATTCAAGACAATAAGGAAAGGAAAATAGCGTTCATGCGTACGTACGGACTACCGTCTCCATGAACGGTGTTTTTCATTTCATTTATCTATCTATTATATATATATATATACTGAATATATATGATATATGAATCATATTTTATATTCTGGAAGTAAGTAAATCATGATATAAGTAATAATAATTTCAAGAACAACAAATCAAAACACCTACGATAAATGAAACGATTTTACCCAAAACGCTTCTTTAACATGGAATTTACAAAAGAACGGGTAATATAATGTCATAAGTGAACCATATATGATATCATAACAATGAATATGATTCTGTAATAAGTCAATAACATGATTTAAATTATTATACAGGAGGTTCAGACACTTACAAAGCAAGTCGGACCTAAGGTAAGGGAAATATCACAATCTCATTTTTATCCGAGATTGTTTATTCGTAAGTATTTACTGGGGTGTATTTTATCATCCACATCCATGTTTCATAAATATTTAATATTATTTCCATCCACCTACAATTGTTTAAACCCATTTTTACCCTTCGGTGAGTTTTTAGTAAAAGAAATGAAAGGAATCTTTTGTCGTTTTTCGTACGAGGTACTTTTTGACTTTTCCGACAAAAGTACGAAGAATGTTTTTTAACTTATACGGCATGAATGGATTTTTAAAACATTATTTCCAAGAAGCTTACTTTATAAGTTTTCAAGTTTATTTTTAATCAACTTATTTTATTTTAATGTTGTATGACATGTTATGAAAGGAAAAATGTTTTTGAAGAAGAAAGGATATTTTCCTCAAGAATGGAGTTCATGTGTTTTATCAAAATTATTTTCCATCTAAGATAATAAAGGGTTCTGTTTTTATCCCTATTATTAAATTGATTTGATCATGTTGTGATGGAATTATTTTTATGAATTCCTTTATCTTATATGAACTGTTTTATGATGTCATGATGTTTAAGATTCCCATTTTTATTACATGGGTTATGCTATGATGTATGGTTTATGATTTTGTGGCACACATAAGAATGGTTTCATTATGAGATTGGTGGGACCTATATCTCCCTCCAATGCATTGGGTAAAGATTTTATATCTCATGAGATAGACAGGGCTGGAACGGTAGGTTATACCGGTTCAGTGAAACAGGACTGAAACGAGGGTTACTCGATTCAGAAAGGGACTTTGTCCACTAAGATAGTCTTGGCAATGTGTCTTGACTAACAAGAAATGATTCTCTATGATTATGTGTGTATGCCAAAAAGTTTCATGTTTTATGTTATGATTATTGTGATTACATTTCACTGCCATGATTTATCCCATGTTATGAAATTATGCTCTCTTTTGCAGGTTAAGATTTCCAAAATGTTATGTTCTTATGAATACGGTGTGATTGATATTTCTTTTGTTTACCCTTACTGAGCATTTGAGCTCACCCTTTTATGTTTTCTTTTCCCCAGGATATAAAGAAAGGTTTTAGGTAAAAAAAGGAAGATCTTTATGGGAGATGTTGAAGATCTTTCACCACGATTAGAAGATTTTATTCCGAGTTTCCAAAGACACTAAACTATTACGATCCTTGTGTGTGTGTTTTTGTTATGTACTAAGTATTCCGAAAAAGTAATGTAATGTCAATGTACGTCAGGTTTCGGGTCTCTACAGTTGGTATCAGAGGAAAGGTTTAGTCAACCTTTGGAAACTAGGATGCGATAACTTTAGTGAGATCCCTAGAGATATTTTTAAGGTATGTCTAGGGATGTCACTAAGGATAAGTATGTGTATAGGTTATAGTACTAGAATTATGCTAACGATCATAGAATTAAACCTAAGATGTTAGATATTGAAGTTACTCCCCCTTTATTATGATTTTTGCCTCTCACACTATTCTTTTGGGTTTTAGAAAATGGCTGGAAACAAGATGATTCACGATAATGGAGGATATGATGGACAATGGAATGATATTCTTCATAATGAAATGGGATTTGGAAGTCCAAACATCATTATTATGCCGAATTAGCAATCTCATAATATGATCAATAAAGTAAAATTTGGTAAGTTTCCTCACTCGGCTAATAAAAGAAAGATGGAGTTTCATGATGATCATAGAGGAAAGAAAGTTCAATTTCCCCTATGTAAATCATGTGGGAAGAGGCATCAAGGAGAATGTTTCAAAGGAACTGGAAGATGCTTTGGGTGTGGAAAAGAAGGACACAATGCAAGTAAATGCAAAGGAAAAGGTTCAGTTAACAACATGGATGAGGATAATGGTATTGCTACGACATCAACAATAGTTAAATGTTTTAAATGTGGAATGTACGGCCATTATGCAAACCAATGCCCTAAGGGAGAGTCTCATGAATATAATCAGTATGGTCGTATGGGAAGTATTGATGTGGATGATGATGAAGAGACTAAAAATGATATGTGAGATGAAAGAATTGTTGAAGCTCGGTCAATGGTTTAAGAATGTAGTGGAATGATTACATGTTTATCATGTGTAATGTTGTATAAGTAATCTCATGGCACTATGGAATAAAGAGACATGTAAGGATTGTTACATTGTTGTCTGATTAATGTTACCAGTATCCATGAAAGGTTATTCAGATATTTTTGGAATGTAGATGATATGCGCATAATGAAGGGATAAGGAGAAAATAAAATGTTTGATAGTATTCATGAGCTCATGACTGATATAAGGAGAAGGTTATATCATGGTTTGAGAATATTGAATTTTTGGATTTTGGTATGTGGAAAGAGTTAACTTTTGAGAGCATTCATGTTTTCACTAAGGTTTAATGGGTATTCATATTTTTCAAGAGAATACATCATTAAAGTATTCACATGATTGGAATGTGACCAACAAGATATATGGGGGATAAATGATGGTATTCACATGCTTCGTTGGCGACATTTCAAGTAATCATTTTCTTTATACTATGAGCTTGGACCGAAGTATTTTAGATAAGCCTAAAGATTGTAATGGATTATGTTAACCATAAGTTAGTATTGTTTAAGTATAGAACTTTTTTTTTGATATTATTTATGTGATGTTATAGTAATGTAGTTTTAGAAAAAGGACAACCTGCAGGACGGGCGACAGCCCATCGCTTCAGACAAGGCTGTGGGAATCGTACCCACAACCGAAGTGCGACTGGCCTTTATCGCCTACCACTGACCTACAGGAAGTCCCTGTTTAGTAGAAAACTAGTTTTATTATATTATGCAGTATGATATGTGAAGTATAAGTTCATTTTAGGAACCATATATGATTATTCTCACTATAGATCGACTTATGTATATAATTTTTGCTAACCTTTTGTTTGAGACAGATGGAATGACCCTTCATTCTATCACATGATCTGCTAACACTTCACGAATAACAAATTCAACTTCATTTATTTAAGAGATGAAGTGGAAATTGTTCAAGGCATGAACAACAGTGAGATTGTACCAAAATAAAGTAAGTATTTATTGTAATTCAAATTTTCAACTTTAGGGAAATGATCTTGAAAACCAAAAATGTTGTCCTAGTGCCCTTATATCCGATGAATCAGATGGTACCCTAGATCATCACAAATTTATGGCTTTGTGATTGCTAGCTTTTCTATAGCCATGTTCTCTACCACTCTCCATCAGAACATGATGGTTAGATTTCTCTTCCATATCCATATTTTCACCTATGTGGAAACCCAGCGATTAGTTTATTTGGGTAACCGTTACGTTTCATACTTTTATTTTTTAAAGATCAGTTTTGGTATTCCTTTTTACGATGTGGGTTTCTATCAAAGAAACTTTCAAATAGTAAGCCATTTATAACCCCGACGAATTTCGAGGGCGAAATTCATTTTAAGGGGGGTAGAATGTAACACCCCGAGATTTTATGAAAAATATTATTTTCATTAATGTCTTATGTTGTATTCTACACCAAGATTACCTTGCGCTATACGCAACACCGTATTAGCTTGCAGTATACGCAACACTATTCTTGGACCGTGTTACACACAATTTTGATAATAGTTATTCTACGCAACATTGAGTATATATATATATATTAAATGTATAAAAGAAATATGGTTGGATTCTGTTATACGAAACAATGAAGGATTCTTTCACAACACGCAACCCTGACTTGGCTTGCATTACACGCAATCGCGACCTTCCTCGATAGCGTGTGCTGTACAAAATACCGGGTTTTAATAAACAATGTTATATTATTATAATATTGTCATGAACTAGCCATTATGAATAGTATTAACTAAATTTTGAATTTTATAACATTATTATTCATCTTACACATTTCTAGAACATGGTATAAGAACAAAATAAATTTTTCGGGTAAAATAAGTATTTTTCAAAAAAATGCAGTTTTGCCGCCTTTTGATGGCGCACCCACTTTAATCTATTTTTTTGACATGTTTAAAAGTTCAATTTGACAAAATAAAATTCTTCTTTGGAATCAAGAAATAAAAATTTACTTTGGATAAATTTTTCATATTATTCTGGTAACTTTCACATTTTAATGAATAGTAAAAACACGCTATATTTTAATTAAAAACAACTTTTTTCATCGTAATATCTTATGTGGTTAAATAATAATATTGAATGGTTTTAAAGTATAAATAGAATATATTTTTACCATTTAATATAATGTATGTCATTATCATTGATTTTACCTTGAATTCGTAGGTTAATTCAATTCAATCTTTTGCAATGTTTTAAACAAAAACCCGTTTTTATTCGACAACGGGATTAATTGTAATTTAATTTCTGAAACTTCTGTGTATGGAATTTTAAAAAATGGATTCCATATTTGGAATCAGTGGGTCCAAATTATGTTAATAAGCTACTTTTTATTTTTGGGAATTATGAATAGTAACTACGGTAAATTTTATTTACCATAGTTAAAGGTAAATCGGGTAATTAAGGGTAAATATAATATTTTAAAATTACCCTAACAAATGTCAAAATCCTATTGGATGACTAAAAGTCGACCCATATTACCTAAGGGTCAGATTAGAATCTTTTAATGAACATTTGTCCATGAAAATAACTTAATTATTATTAAAACAAAGAAAGTGACAACATGTCACTCTCTTAAATTTTATAAGTATATTAATTTTAATTTAGTGATAAACTTAATGAAACTTCGAACATGAATACTCTACAGAAATCTAATGAAATTATCTACATCATATAAATTTATTTATAATTTTTAGGGATTAAATAATTATCATTAATTATGACACAATAGTGATGCAGAAATTGTTTATCTAGTGAAAAATCAAGAATAATGTTTTTTTTAAACTAATAGTGACCATAAAATGCACAAATACCTAACCAAAACTTATTGTAAATGTAAATGTAAACCATAATCATCCAATGGTCGAATATTTGACCATTTGGAGCCTTATAAAAGCGATTATGACACTTATATTATTTTATTTTAAATGATGCCAAAGTTGTCACCTTCATAATTTAATAAATATAACAATTTAAATATTGTGATTTTAAGATGATAAATTCGAGTAAAAGTATTATTGTGAAAGGTAATATATTTATCTTCATCATATAATTTTATTATAAATTTTATACAACAAATAAGTATATTAAATAATTATACAAAAATGATGTAGTAATTATTTTATTAAGAGATAAACCAAATAAATGGTTTTAAAAATAAGAAAATAAATATTATATGAACTATTTAATGTGATACACTAATTTTATAGATACATATGACCTTTTATTAATATATTAAAGCTTTTAGTTCGAACATATCTTCTGTATATATTTTATTTAAATTCAAATAAATGAATATTGTCAAAATTGACACTATTGTTATTTTACAAAAATAACATATTATAAAATTGTTTAAAAATCACAAAAATATTTAAAAATTATAAATTTATATTTATATGGTCTATAATGTTATAAAGTAAACAATTATGGAAAATTCACAAAAAATAAGTAATTATTTGTTATAATTTAAAATTTAGAATTTTATTACCACAAATAAACTTAAATAGATTAAATAAGGATAAATCAAAATGATAAGGTTTAAAATAAGATCCAAACATGTCTAAATTTGATTGGTTGATGAGATTAAAACACTATCTCATCTAATCTTTGAATATGAGTCATTTTTTGAGGTTTTTATGTGGGGTTATATTTATTATAAATTAATATTTTTAAGAATTCCTAAGGTGCCCCTCTCCTCCCTTATAAAAGGGAACCTCCTCCCCCTCCTCCTCACACCAATTTAAGCTCTCAAGCTCGGCCAAAACCTGCCAAAATCTCTTCTCCACTTCCCTAGAAACATCCTAGAGGTTCTGGTCTTCCTCAAAGACCAATTTTAGTGCCCTAAGAGGAGGTCTCAAAGAGGCGCTTCAAAGAAGAGGTAATTACCGTTACCAATTCTTTCATCTTTATTTCTTCTTCCACTTCTTCTTCTTAGGTTGTTTCATTATTAAGTAATAACATCAGTATCACTCATATTCTGATATGTTATTATAAGTATGAAACAACCCTATTTCACCATCTATCCATCCTACGAAAAAAGAAATCACCGCGCATGCGTACGTACGGAATACCGTCTCCACGACGCGATGAGATTCATTCTCCATGTTAACCATTTAAGAATGATTATAAAGTATATATAAGAAATAATAATGAAATATATGACATTATAAAGCTACTGGATTTATGTATATATATATATATGTATGTCATCTACTTACTTCCATTCAAGACAATAAGGAAAGGAAAATAGCGTTCATGCGTACGTACGGACTACCGTCTCCATGAACGGTGTTTTTCATTTCATTTATCTATCTATTATATATATATATATACTGAATATATATGATATATGAATCATATTTTATATTCTGGAAGTAAGTAAATCATGATATAAGTAATAATAATGTCAAGAACAACAAATCAAAACACCTACGATAAATGAAACGATTTTACCCAAAACGCTTCTTTAACATGGAATTTACAAAAGAACGGGTAATATAATGTCATAAGTGAACCATATATGATATCATAACAATGAATATGATTCTGTAATAAGTCAATAACATGATTTAAATTATTATACAGGAGGTTCAGACACTTACAAAGCAAGTCGGACCTAAGGTAAGGGAAATATCACAATCTCATTTTTATCCGAGATTGTTTATTCGTAAGTATTTACTGGGGTGTATTTTATCATCCACATCCATGTTTCATAAATATGTAATATTATTTCCATCCACCTACAATTGTTTAAACCCATTTTTACCCTTCGGTGAGTTTTTAGTAAAAGAAATGAAAGGAATCTTTTGTCGTTTTTCGTACGAGGTACTTTTTGACTTTTCCGACAAAAGTACGAAAAATGTTTTTTTAACTTATACGGCATGAATGGATTTTTAAAACATTATTTCCAAGAATCTTCCTTTATAAGTTTTCAAGTTTATTTTTAATCAACTTCTTTTATTTTAATGTTTTATGACATGTTATGAAAGGAAAAATGTTTTTGAAGAAGAAAGGATATTTTCCTCAAGAATGGAGTTCAAGTGTTTTATCAAAATTATTTTCCATCTAAGATAATAAAGGGTTCTGTTTTTATCCATATTATTAAATTGATTTGATCATGTTGTGATGGAATTATTTTTATGAATTCCTTTATCTTATATGAACTGTTTTATGATGTCATGATGTTTAAGATTCCCATTTTTATTACATGGGTTATGCTATGATGTATGGTTTATGATTTTGTGGCACACATAAGAATGGTTTCATTATGAGATGGGTGGGACCTATATCTCCCTCCAATGCATTGGGTAAAGATTTTATATCTCATGAGATAGACAGGGCTGGAATGGTAGGTTATACCGGTTCAGTGAAACAGGACTGAAACGAGGGTTACTCGATTCAGAAAGGGACTTTGTCCACTAAGATAGTCTTGGCAATGTGTCTTGACTAATAAGAAATGATTCTCTATGATTATGTGTGTATGCCAAAAAGTTTCATGTTTTATGTTATGATTATTGTGATTACATTTCACTGCCATGATTTATCCCATGTTATGAAATTATGCTCTCTTTTGCAGGTTAAGATTTCCAAAATGTTATGTTTTTATGAATACGGTGTGATTGATATTTCTTTTGTTTACCCTTACTGAGCATTTGAGCTCACCCTTTTATGTTTTTTTCCCCAGGATATAAAGAAAGGTTTTAGGAAAAAAAGGAAGATCTTTATGGGAGATGTTGAAGATCTTTCACCACGATTTGAAGATTTTATTCCGAGTTTCCAAAGACACTAAACTATTACGATCCTTGTGTGTGTGTTTTTTTTATGTACTAAGTATTCCGCAAAAGTAATGTAATGTCAATGTACGTCAGGTTTCGGGTCTCTACAATTTATATAATTGAAAATGAAATGTATCCACAGTTTTGTCGACGTAAAATATCTTTGATAAATAATAAATGATTTCTAAATAAATTCAGTGATTATATTTTGGATATCATGTTTCCCAAAAACATAAAACATTTACACTAAAAATATAGTTTAAACATACTGATTTGTGAAACTAATTCTCCCTATATGAGTATGGATTCATCAAGGGGTTATCATTCAACTATCCTGAGAGCAACAAAATCCTGTAATATAAAACATTTCATGATTTTAAGTATAATTAATCATCAGATTACAAGCCAAGGATCGTTATGTATAGTGTCTTGGAAGACTAGGTACATATAACATAAAACATGGGACTAAAAGAAGACGTCTTTATTAAACCTCCATAAAGAGGTTCTAACTTCTTTTGAGCTCGTATATCTGCATAGGGTACCCTGGAGACCACATGAACAAAGGGATGAGCTAAAAATCACAGTAATAGAATGAACATAAGGTTACATCTCAAGCACATGAGTTAGGAGGCATGACATAATGATATCAAAAGAATGAAACTTACAAAATAATTTAATATAATCATGGGATCATATAAACATGGACTAATATATATGTGGCTGAATCATAAATCATATATTTCGTATGGGTCAAGGATAACCGCCAATCCCGTTTCCCATTTCAGTACGAGTCAAGGCTTACCATCAATCCCTTTTCACATAGCATCTCAGGAGACTTAACCTTAACCAATGCATTTTAGCACTATCTGGGCGCCCCCATATCATCATATTCATCATTATTTTGTCCACATAAAAAATATTTTTCAAATAAATATTCATACATAATAAACCATTCATAAACATAAAGGTACCCATGGAAAGAATTGGGTACCACAATCATGACATAAAACATATCCAATGGGCGTATCACGAAAGTGTCCTTAAAATGAAAGGATTATAAAATACATCTAAATTAATAGGGTATGATAGGAATATAACATGGTAAGTCATGTCTAATATAAGTGACAAAATATTAAAAAATTTATTTAGAAACAATAGTAGTAAAACATTTTTGTGCGGTTTTAAGGGAAACACTCTAGATATTTTCAAATAGAAAGGAGGAAATAATTTTATATAAAACCAGAATTGAACCAATAAGGTTTTCATAATGAAAATAATGATTTTATAAATAAAAATGTGTTAAAACAAATGATACATTTCACTTGAAATTTGGGTAAAAATTTGGGAAGTCCCCTTAAAACAGGTTTTCTTATCGGAATGTTCTGAGGGAATCATTCATAATCATGTATATCACCAAATGGATGTGATGGAATTTTCATCATATAATAATATTTTAAAAGTAAATATAAGTCATTATACTCAAATATATTGGTAATATAACACCATCTTGAAAGAAAGATAAGACAAACCGAAAGAACAATGAAGGTTCGGGTAGAATTCGTTACGATTTTACCGACATGGTGTCAGGTGTACCTAAGGTGGATTTATGCGAGAGAGAAAGAGAGAAGGCGTTTCTCATCACTTATAAAACATTAGTTCTGTCTGGGGAAGGTGTGTAAACATACCCCATCACTTGGTATTGCAAAAAAACCATAGCATAGGGAACAATCTTGATTAAGAGTGAAAAGGGGTGGATCCCTTACCATAAATCCGGTGGTGTTCTTCACTTGTTATTAATGAACTGAATAAACAAATGAGGGTTATTAATTCTTAATTCCATAACCTCTTATTTATTTAATTTAATTATTATAACTATTTTTATTTCATTCAATTCCTTTTTGATTAGTTACAAGGGTTAATTTCATTGTTCGGTATTTTTGTTTACTTGGCTTTAAAAGATCGGTTCACTTATATTCTAGTTTGGATTGTACGAAAGATAAAAGTTGTTGTCCAGAAATAAACTAAAATTATTAAGTTAATATCCAGGAGATTACATTTTTTTAGTTTTAATTAGGTTAGTTAGAGTCAATTTGGATTATTAGATATATAACTTTAGTGATATCCGTTTTTGTTACTCGGTGGGTTTGATTACAAAAAATGTGTTTTGATTATAAATTCAATCCATTTGTACCAAAAGATTACATAACAAAAAATAGGATATATTACATATAAAATAATATAGTTCAACCATTACAGAAATGGTTTCATGACCAGAATTAATGACAATAATAGAAATTGATAAACTGTTGTCCTTGAATGTGCTAAATTATCACATCTCAAATGGTGATTTAATTTATTTCAAATAAAAGGGTGGGGAATGGAGAGAATATAATGAAATATACCATAACCATGAAGAAATTCCAGTACATTTATGTTACTGGATTTTTTCATACTACTATGGTGAAGGTAGATGAGGAATGAAATAAAAAGGAAAGAACTTAAAAGAAAAGAAGAAATTTGGGATGAGGAATTTACCTATTGAGACTTCCTCATTTGAGAACCTCTTAAGGGGAGAGGTTTTGGTATTGTGAGGAGGCTGGGAGATTTTGAACGTGGGGGAGGACCATGGAGAAAGATTTTGTCTTGAATTATAGAATTCTTGGAGCTTGAGAGTAGTGGAGAGAAGAGGGAGTGAAGGGGGTGTTTATAGTGGATGAGAGGAGTGATTTCATTATATTATAATATTTAATTTATTATTTCTTCAAAAGACAAAGAATAGTAAGTATTCCATGACCAATAATAGTAAATGGTTCATGTGAATTCGAACCAAGTGGTCTTACATCAGTAAAACATCATTGATGACTCAATTAATCCATTATTTAGCATTTATTGTGAATAATCAGATTCTACTATTCATCAAAAATTTATGTATTTTAGAAAAATCCAAAAAATTAACCCTAACTATTTTTTGACGTGTATAATCCAAAAATTAAGTCCATTTTTTAAGAGTAATTCTTTAAATATTATTATTTTAATATTTAATTAAAATCATAATTTATTATAAAAAACCAGATTTAATACATGCATTAACTCATTCTAAAACATAGGTATATTGTATTTCTAACATGAATATTATATTTGTACTATCAAAGGTGAGGTTACTATTTATTAGATTATGTCAATATTTATATTGGTATGTTACTATTCTTTAGGGTAGGTTACTATCACCAAAAATGATTTTTGTTTTATTAGATTCCAAAAAACATCTTGAATAGAATCGTGTACGTCAGATTTTCAAAATTCCAAACACAGAAGTGACAAACTTCGGTTTAAAGGAAACTTATCACTTATTAGTTCATTATTATGTGATTTTATGCCATATTTATAAGATGGGAGTTTCCATTAAAAATAATGGGTAGTTACATTCTTCCCCCCTTATGAAATTTCTCCCTCGAAATTTCATTTTACATCCAAGGTCAAAAACAGATGTCAGTACTTTTCCATCATTGATTCCTACAATTCCCATGTTGCTTCCTAAAACATATGTTTCCTACACAACACATTTACATGAAGGGTTGTCTTGTTGCGTAGAACCTTATCTCTTTGGTCCTGAATTTTGTTGGTTGCTCCTCATAGGAGAGATCATCTTCCAGCTGCACCACCTATGAGTTTAGTACATGTGATGGATCATGTATGTATTTCCTAAAGAGTGATATGTGAAAAAAATCATGAACTCGAGCCATATTCGGTAGAAGTGTAAGATGATAGTCCATGGCTCTTATGTGGTCAAGGATCTCAAAGGGGCCAATATATCTTGGGCTTAGCTTCCCTTTCTTCCCGAATCGCATTACTCTCTTCCAGGGAGATAATCAAAGAAGACATTATCTCCAACGTCAAACTCCAAGTCCCTTTGACAGTTGTCTGCATAGTTCTTTTTTTGACATTGAGCAGCTTTGATGTGTTTCTGGATGACTTGAGCCTTCTCTGTCATCTCTTGAATAAGATCGGGTCTAAGTAGCATTCTTTCTCCACCTTCATCCTAACAGGTTTGACTTCTACATCGCTTTCCATACAGAGCTTCATATGGAGCCATCTGAATACTCGAGTGGAAGCTATTGTTGTATGAGAACTTAACAAATGGGAGATGATAATCTCATCCACCTTTGAATTATATAGAGCTGGATCTAACTATATCTTCAAGTGTTTGAATAGTTCTTTCAGACTAGCCCTCTGTTTGGGGTGATAGGCCATGGAGAAATCTAATTCAGTATTCAAATAATGTTTAAGGCTCCCTTATAATTTAGATGTGAACATTGGATCATGGTCAGAGACAATTGAGAGTGGAACACCATGCTGTCTCACAACATCCTTCACATATAACTTTGCATGTTCTTCAAGCAAGAGATCCTCCCGAATAGTGATGAAATAGGATGTCTTGGTGAGTCGGTCAACTACAACCCATATCGCATTATTTCTCATCGACTTCTTTGGGAGACCCATTGCAAAGTCCATAGTAACATTTTCCTATTTCCACATGGGTGTAGGCAATCGATGTATTATTCCTTTGAACTTTTGTCGCTCAACTTTTACTTGCTGACATACTGAGAACCTTGATATATATCCTGCAATCTCCTTCTTCATGTTATCCCACCAGATGTTTTCTCGGAGATCACGGTACATTTTGGTACTCCCAGGATGGATAGAGAAGGTCGAGATATGTGCATCATTCAATAGCTCCTTCTTTATCTCTGGATCAGATGGTACACATAATCATGTCCCAAATCATAAAACTCCTTCCCCATCAACATTGAAATCAAAGGATTACCCATTTTTAACAGCTTTCAACCTTTTCTGAATTTCCACATCCTTTCATTGAGAAACCATTATTTTCTCTAAGAGGTTTGGTTAATAAATCCTTTGAGAAAGGATTGATGATGTTCCTCTGTTAATGATTCCCATGTACATCCATTACAAATCCATGAATATCGGATCCTTTTCAATTCTCATCATTGATAAAGATGATGGATCCTTTCTAATTAGACCATATGCCACCTTGTTTTCCTTACCGAGATGGTAGTGGATTGTGCAGTCATTATCCTTGAGGAGATTTATCCATCATCACTAGCACATAGTATGCTCTTTCTATGTGAATATATATTTGAGACTCTTGTGGTCAATATATATCTCACATCTTTCCCCATTGAGATAATTCCACCACATTTTCAATGCAATGATCACAGCCTCCAACTCCAGATCATGTGTGGGATAGTTTTTCTCATGGATCTTCATATACATTGAGGCATAGGCTGTCACTTTATCATTTTTCATTTTCACAAAACCTAAGCCTTTCTAAGAAGAATCATTATACACCACAAAATTTTCCCCACTTGAAGGGAATGTGAGTACTGCTGCAGTGATAAGCCTCTTTTTCAACTCCTTGAAATATTCATCACATTATTGGGTCCAGACGAACTTTACCCCCTTCTGTGTCTTCATGGTCATTGGGGTTGAAAATCATGAAAATTTATTCACAAATCGTCGATAATACCTAGCTAGACCTAGAAATCTGCATATCTTTATTACAGAAGTTAGCCTCAACCACTCTTCAATATCCTTCATCTTGGATGGATGCATAGATATCTAATTCCTGGTGATAACATGGCCCATGAATGATACTTCCTACTTCCAGAACTCACATTTACTGTACATTGCATACAACTTCTCTCTTTGCAATGTTTTTTACACTGCTTCCAAATGCTCCTCATATTCCTCCATGCTCTTGGAGTATATCATAATATCACCAATAAAGACCTCCACATATATGTTGAGGTAATATCTAAAGACTCCATTCATAAAATACATGAAAGTTACTGGAGCATTAATGAGTCCTAAAGGCTTCACTATGAACTCATAGTGTCCATAATTTGTTCAAAAGGCAGTCTTGGGAATATCTTCCTTCCTCACGTTTAGTTGGTGATATCCCGACCGAAGGTCTACCTTAGAGAAATAATTGGCCCCACGAAGCTGGTCGAACATGTCATTTATCCTTGGAAGGGGATACTTGTTCTTTATTGTTATTTTATTGAGCTCACTATAATCAACGTAGAGGCACATTGATCCAACATTCTTCTTGACGAAGAGAACTGGAGCACCCCACAGTGAAGCACTCAGGCATATAAAACCCTTCTCTATATTCCCTTTTAACTACTTCAGCTCTTCCAGCTCTACGGTGTCCATTCTGTAAGGTGTCTTTTAGATTGGCAGAGATCCAGGGCTATGTTCAATTGAAAACTCAACCTCTCAGTCAGGGGGAAGACCAGAAAACTCTTTGGGGGATACATCAGTGTGATCCCTCATGATGGGAATGTCTTCAAGCAGGATTATCTCCTTTGTCTCAATCATTTGAGCTACCTACGCATGCTTATACGGAAGCAATATCGAAACTTGAGAAAAAATTCTGAAGGCGACTCATCTTCCTCCTTACACATTTAAATAATTAGAGGATGCTTCGGGATGTGATGAGTAATCTCAATTTCCCGAAAATTGATGTTGGACTTATACAAACATATACAATCCATGACCAAGATAACATCAAACTCCACTAAAAGAAGTAGTATAAGATTTTATGGGAGGTTCAGTCCACAAAATTTACTCGTGGAAAAGTTAAAAACCATGGATGCGATAATTTCCACATTCACTATACTCACAGATAACATATCCTTCAAATTTTTTGGTGTTTTTTGAATAGTTATACTAAACATGCATGATATGAATGAATTCGTCGAACTAGAGTCAAATAGTATATTCACTATTCTTGAATGAATAACAAGCGTACCTGTCACCACATCGTTTCCTGGCTCCTCCTCAGCTATAGTGATAGCATAATCTCTTCCTTGTTGCCATGGAGGTTGTTTTTGATTGCCTTCGACAACCCTCAAAATAGGGCAATTATTCGCATAATCCCCAAGCTCCTTATAGTTAAAAGACTACACTGCAGGCTGAGTGTTGATCTGAAACATCTATTATTCTTCAAAATTAGAGGGATTATTCATATCCCTTTGGTAGTTCATGTATAGATGACCAAACATTCCATATTTGATGCAATTCCTGGTTCTCTTGAGACAGTAAACAAGATTCTTCTTCCCACAATTCTTACAAAGGGGAAAGTGAGGCTTCTTTCCATCATGGGATTTGTTTTATGAACCACCCATGGTGTTCACCATTTTCCATATCTTTTCACTAGTCCCATGAGACCACTGAGAGTCTCTAATGTCCATTTCAACTTTAAGGGCACAGCGGACAATCTCTTCATAGCTTTCAATGTCTCAAATTTCCAACTCTTTTCATAGACTCAACATTCGTTCGCTAAAGAAGCGATCCACCTTGCATTTCGTGTTCATGACTATGCCAGGGGCGTACCTTGAAAGCCATTTAATATTCACTTCATATGCCTCAATGGACTCATCTTCCTTCTACACGAGTCTAAGGAACTCTCTTTCCATCTTGAGACGGAGTTTTCATGGATAATATTTGTTGAAAAACATCCTCTTGAATTCATCCCAATCTATGGAATCAATTTCCTATTGGGACTTTGTATTATGGATCAGTTTCCACCACTGATCAGCTTCCCTATAAAAAAGATAGACTGCCAGCACAACATTCTCTTTGTCTGAGAACTAGAGGATATAGAAAATAATTTCAATAGAGTTAATCTATTGTTCTACGAGGAGGAGTCCAGAAGACCCGCTAAACATGGGAGGACTTTGCCGCATGATGGATTATACAGAAAAATTATCTTTCCATTGAGGAGGGGGATGTTCCACCAGATTCATGTTACTATTCATAACTCGATCCAACTGAGTGAGTACGACAATGAAGTTTTGAGCACCCACTTCCATCACATTAGGCATGACATTAGAGAAATCATCACATTGCCTATAACATTGGATGTTGGAATATGTTCTTCTATTTCCCTCCATTAACTAATAAAAATAACTTATAATTTGACGTCTTGAATACATAGCTATTGATCATAAAAAGGAAAATTTTAACATTAAAGGATAAACCTATAAAGGAGAAGTACAATCCTTAACTTGTGATTCCTTAGGTTTATATCTATGTTATCCTCAACTTATTGGATTTTTTTCCTTGATAATGGTTTGTACTAAGCTCGTGAATCTACCAAAGCATATCCCCTGGGAGTGTTGTAACCATGAGTGCAGCAAATCCCATTGTCGTGCACCAGTTCCTGTTCGAGTCTAGCTCAAAGTGTTGTTTTTGGGTTTTACCCCTACATACATCTATGCCAGAGCCACCTCTACCTACTCATATCCAGACATGGATGTATTTTCTTGATAAAACACTTACTCTATACTCATCAAAATATAGGACTATTTTCTTATACTTAGTCTCATCCATAAGGTTCTCACTAAGGTTATCTATTCCTAATCTCTCAAATAACTAGACTATCATATGATACCAACTATAGTGACTCAAGCCTTTTACATAAAACATTTCATGATTTTAAGCATAATTAATCATCAGAGTACAAGCCAGGGATCATTAAGTCTAGTGTCTTGGATGACTATGTATATAACATAAAACATGGGACTAAAAGAAAAAATCGTTATATAATCTTCATAAAGAGATTATAACTTAATTTGAGCTCCAACATCTGCATAGGAATCCCTGGGAATACATGAACATAGGGATGAGCTAAAAATCACTGTAAAGGAATGAACATTAGGATACATCTCTGGCACATGAGTTAGGAGGCATTACATAATGATATACAAAGAATGAAACT
Organism: Viscum album; assembly: GCA_963277665.1. Lineage (NCBI taxonomy): Eukaryota > Viridiplantae > Streptophyta > Magnoliopsida > Santalales > Viscaceae > Viscum > Viscum album. Next base: position 79,750,945 of record OY728165.1, on the reverse strand, counting down.
TATAAAAGAATGTGATTATATAAACATGGATTTATATAAATGTGTCAGAATAATAAATCATAACTTTAGTAAGGGTTAAGGATAACTACCAATCCTGTTTCCCATTTTAGTACGGATCAAGGCTAACCGCCAATCCCGTTTCATATCGCATCTCATGAAACATAACCTTATCCAATGCATTGGAGCACTATATTGGCGCAACCATATCAACATATTCATGAATATTAATTCCACATAAATAATCTATCCACATAAATAATCATACATAATCAACCATACATAAACATATGGGTACCCATTGAATGAATTGGGTACCACAATCATGACATAAAACATATCCAATGGGTGTATCACGAAAGTGTCCATGAAAGGAAAGGATTAAAACATACATGGACATTAATAGGGTAGGATATGAATATAACATGTTATGTGGTTTCAAATATATGTGACAACATATTAAAAAAATGTATTTTAGAAACAATAGAATTAAAACATTTTTGTGCAGTTTTAAGGAAAACACTATATAACTTTTCAAATAGAAAACAAGACATTATTTTATATAAAAATATAATTGAACCAATAATGTTTTCATAATAAAAAATGATGATTTTATAAAAACAATGGTGTTTTAAAATATTGGATAGAGTGCACTTGAAATTTGGGTAAAAATTTGGGAAGTCCCCTTAAAAGAAGTTTGCTTATCTGAACTTTCTAAATAAAGAATCGTTCAAAATCATGTATATCCTTGAAATAATGTGATGTAAGGGTCTTGATATAAGAATATTGTACAAGTAACCAGACATAATATGACTCACATAGAGAGATAAGATAACACCATTTTGAAATAATGATAAGGCAACCTGAATGAATAATGAAGGTTCAGGTAGAATTCGTTACGATTTTACTGGTATGGTGTCAGGTGTACCTAAGGCGGATTGATGGGAGAGAGAATGAGTTTCTAATTAATAATAAAACATTATTTCAGTATGTTTAAGGTGTATAAACATAACCCATCACTTGGTATTACAAAAAATAAAATCATATCATCGATAACAATGATGATTAATAGTGAAAAGGGGAGGATCCTTTACCTTAAATCTGGTGGTGTTCTTCACTTGTTAGTAATGACCTGAATAAAAAAAATTGATTATTAATTCATAATTCAATAACCTCTTCTATATGTAATTTATTTATTATAACCCTTTTTAGTTCATTCAAATCCTTTTTGATTAGTTGCAAGGTTCAATTTCATTGTTTGGGCTCGTTTGTTTACTTGGCTTTAAAAGGGCGGGCGGTTCACTTATATTCATGTTTGGATTGTATGCAATATGAAAGTGGTTTTCCAGAACTAAAGTAATGTTATTTAGTTCATATATAGGATATTAAATGGTTTTTGTTTTAATTAGGTTACTTAGAGTGAAGGTGAATTATTACATATATAACCTTAGTGATAAAAATTTTTGTTACTCGGTGGGTTTGATTACAAAGAATGTGTTTTGATTATAACAAAATTCCATTTGTACCAAAAGATTATAGAATATAAAATAGGATATATTACATATATAATAATCTGGTTCAACCATAATAGAAATGGTTTCATGACTAGAATTAATGATAATAATAGAAATTGATAAACTTTGGTCTATGAATGTGCTAAAATAGAACATCTCAAACGGTGTTTTATTTTCATTCAAATAAATGGTTGGGGAATGAAGAGAATATAATTAAATTTACCACTAGAATGAATACAATACATTACTTGTATGTTACTGTATTTTTCATACTATTATGGTGAAGAGATTTGAGGAATGAAATAAAAAAGAAAGAACTTAAAAGAAAAGAAGATATTTGGGAAGAGGAATTTACGTCTTTGAGACTTCCTCCTTTGAGAACCTCTTAAGGGGAGAGGTTTTGGTATTTTGAGTAGGCTGGGAGCTTCTGGACGTGGGGGAGGACCTTGGGAAGAGATTTTGGCAGATATTAAAGAAGGTTTGGAGCTTGATAGGAGTGGAGAGAAGAGAGAGTGAATGGTGTTTTCATAGTGGAGGAGAGGAGGGATTTCATGATATTATAATCCTTAATTTATTATTTCCTCACAAGAAAAAGAATAGTAAGTATTCCATGACAAAGAATAGTAAATGGTTCATGTGAATTCGAACCAAGTCGTCTTACATCAGCAGAACATTATTGATTACTCAATTTATCCATTATTTAGCATTTATTGTGAATTATTGGATTATACTATTCATAAAAAATTCAAGTATTTCAGAAAAGTACCAAAAATTCACCCTTACAATTTTTCAACATGCAGTATCCAAAAATGAAGTCCATTTTTCAAAAAAAAAAAAATTTTAAATATGAATATTTTAATATTTAATTGAATTCATAATTTATTATCAAAAACCTGATTTAAAACATGCATTAACTCATTCTAAAACATAAAAATATTGTACTTCCAACATCAATATTAATTTTATACTATCAAAGGTGAGGTCACTATTTATTAGGGTATATCACTATTCATAATGGTATGTTAATATTCATTAGGGTAGGTTACTATTCACCAAAAATTATTTTTGTTTTATTAGACTCCAAAAAACATCTTGAACACAACCGTGTATGTCAGATTTTTAAAATTCCAAACACAGAAGTGACAAACATCTATTTAATCATCACTTATCAAATATTAGTTCATAATTATGTTATTTAATGGAATATTTATAAGAAATGAATTTCCATTAAAACCATTGGGTCATTATAGTCCCCAACCCATAGGGCATTCCTTAAACTATCCCAAAAACAAGTATTTCATGTACAAATAATTCCTTATATATCAACTAAAAAACGATACTTATCAAATGTTTGTATTTAATATTGTATATGGATTTATCAATATTTCCCCAAATAATAATATAAATTTAAATGGTGACACCATAAGTAAACTGGTATATTGTTTAAGCACTTGTAATATCAAAGATAAATTAAATGGACAATTTCGAGGAAATTCAATGTTCAATGATCATATGAGATTTAATATTTCATGGGGACTAACAAATAGTTCAATGAATTTAATTTGAATACTATCATTGTCCAAATAAATCATAAACCATCTAGAACAAAAATATGTATGGTATTAATACCACATACCACAATGTAGAGTAAAATAAAGGGTTAATATCATTGATGAAAAAAATATATATTTTAAAAAAATTCTTGTGGAAAATATCTATTTCAATTATACATATTTTGAATTGAACATCCTTTTTATAAATCATTGATAATGAGGCTTAAAAGAGATAATGGCGGATAAATCTATACTTTTCGTATGAGGTAAAGAGAATATTCTTTTGGTATAACATATGGTAAGAAATTGGATTGTTTATAAAGAGACAAAATAATAACCTATAAGAGATTGGTAGAAGAAAAAAGGATAAATGTTTCTTTACCAAATCATTTTAAAATAATTTTTTGGAAAAATATTATTTAAATATATTTTTTTATAAGACAACAGGTTCTCTGAATAAAGAGGTTAATATTGTAATGTTAACTTAAAAAATATTTTCTAAAAAACTATGCGTATTAAATATTGGGGAAATGATACAAATAATTGTAAATGGTCATGAATAACAAGATAATATTATAATGGATTATTGAAAAATTGTTAAATAATTTCTTCAAATGGAACATTCACTAAAGTAACATTTGGATTTGTCTTGAGGAAAATAATCATTAAACATTTTGATGTGTCCCATACCACATTGACCCATTTTTAAATAATAAATATCATGAATGAATAATAGTGAGTGAATGTATTATATACCATGAAGGAAAATTAATTCATAATATATATTTTAAATGGAAATTTATACACTATATAAGAGAAATAATGTTCTTAACAATATAATGTTCCTCAAGGAAATAAAATTGAGATGAAATCCATTAAATTTGAATCAAAAGACCAAAAAATGATAATTATCATATAAAAATCTAAATACAATGATTATAATTGGTATCATGATATCTATTATCTATTATCTATACTAATTTAGGCTTATTATTACTCTATGGTTCACCTCCCCCTTCTTCCACTTCCTCTTCCCTTCTAATTCCCTCCACTTTTCCATCTTTCCTCTCGCGACACACTCGGCCTCCCCCCACGAGCTATCCGATCATCCCTCTGAATTAGGGTTCATTATTCTATATTCCTTTGACATTCGATCTTCCATATAAATTCCTCTTCTCAATATTAGTAGCTCTGGGGACTCCATTCGGTCGTCCCGCCCGCACACTCTTCCCTCTTCCACTATGATTTACTGTTTCGAGATACCGACCTGGTTCGACAAAAATCTTTGATATGGTCTTTCAATTATCAGTTACACCTCCCACAAGGCCATTCAATGCCCATCGCGATATCTAATCTATCATCCATTTAATGGTTTCGTCTTACTGGTTGGCTTCGACAAAGTTCAACGAAACTGTCCTCATCATCTTCGCTAGGCAGTCGGTATTACATCATCTAGGTTCGGTTTCGATAGAAGCGAGATCCTATCGTTAAATAGATGTAGAGATTCCTCTATTCTACCATATGATGTTCGAATTAAATCTTCCAGTATTTTTTTCACGTGTATTGTGAATAATTTCTCACATCAGAATGAAACTACATTACATGTAAGGGATCCTTTTACTGCATTAGGTGACATTCAAATTGCAGATTTTCTTGTATATTTTCTGTCTAATTTATATATTTTTCATTGATGTTGCTATAATTGTGGTTCATTGCAATTATAGTACAGTGATTCCTTAGGTTTAAAGAATATTTAGTCCCACTCTTGAATCTGTCCAATTTATATATGTTTCTTTGATGTTGACATTTCTTTGAAGTTGCTATAATGTTGTTATATGCATCGTTTTGAGAAATACATATACACTACTTAACTATGAGTACCTTTTACTACAAAAATTAACTTTCAATTTTATGATTTGAATTTATATTTTTTATGTAATTTGTATATGTTTCTTTGATGTTGGTAGAACTGTTGTTCAATGAAATCAAAGTATAGTTCCTATTCAGGTTTATAGAAAATTTAGTCTCGATTCCATCAGTCACGAACTAGGTCTGGTTTCCATCCGACCCGGCTCCCAACCCGGTCCACGGCTAGCCCCAAAGGGCTTCCCGATCCCCACGGGCTGGAAAAAGTGCACGAGTATCACATTTAACAAGTGGGAATGGTTTTACCTGAAATACAAGACAAAAAAATACAATCAACCAGATAAATAACTATAATTGGAGACAGACTACAAAACACACTTATGAACTATAAACAGGTTTAGGTCTACAATTCAGCTAAAAACCCAAAATGAACCATAACAGAAATAGAGAACTAAGCTCTAAAACCAACCTCATGTAACACGAGAAGTTGCATCCCCAAGCTACCAACACCAACCTACAGACGAAGACCAACAGCAACCAGAACCACCATTCGCTGAGCACGACGCACAACCTAGGATACACAAGAATCAAGAATCTATATACACCCAAGGGTGTATGTTGGGTGTGAGCTAAAAGCCCAGTAGAATGCCACCGAGAAAAAGTTCCATGCCAAAACATCAAAAGACAGTTTAAAGTGCTTATTCAAAATTATATTTCAAAATGATTTTAAAGAAAAAAAATTACAGGCTAACTGTTATAGAAAACACTAAAAAAGGAACTCATTTCACAAACACGATTTTTAAAGAGGAAGAGGAATGTTCATTATGGGCACACACACACACACACAAACTCACACACACACACACACACACTCACACCCAAGTGGTCCTTCATATGCCGACCGAAGGCACCACGACATAGATGGTAGAGCACTATGGGTAAATCCCCTAAGGTTCATCTAGTTAGAGTGGGACCTTAGAACCTCGTGTCTCGGTGAAATGTGGCCTAGAAAGCCACGACCCTCATAAAAAGTGGCATAGAAGGCAACAACACTCAAAACACGTGGCTTAGAAGGCCACGACCCTCAGATATAATGTTTAGTTAGTATTGCAATCGTCAATCCAGCTAAGTGAAACAGCGACGATACCCATCCAATTCACTAGCACACTAGTTCTAGTCCGCCCACCAAGATACCCAGGGTTTTCCCTTGTGCTCAAACAAGTTTCTCATTCACATAGTATATTTCTTTCTCATATCGCAGACCAAACAATATATTGCACACAAAAGTCACCATTTGCATACCCAAACAACATTTCAAGAACTCACGCACACCAAAATACCTTTCCAAAAATACATCTGTCATTACATAATCATTTCGCAAACCCCCATTTGGAAATACTCAAAGGACATAAAAAATTAGCACAACTTAGAAAGAATTATTTAAAGAACACAACAAGGGTCAATGCAAATAAACACACCCTATTTCAAACAAGAGATTTGTTCAAACCACTTGCTTAATAAATTATCCTTAAAACAAGTTTCACACCAACTACACAATTATGTGGACCATCTTCACCTAGAACCCAACTTGAAAACATTTCACCATAACAACATAGGATTTTACGTGTAAAGTCCATTTTAAAATCAATTTCACACTCAACTATTCTAAAACCTCACTTTCACCATATAAACAGTTGATTAAACAATTTTAGGATTTACCCCAAAATGGTCGAAATGAAAAACATGATCATTTCTAAAGAAAGAGAAATTTTTAAAATGCATACATGTAAAATAATTTATTTATTTCTTTTTTGAAATGCATTTCGACCAAACTGTAAAGCACGGCCAACCATTTATACAACAACAAACAAATAAACAACAAGACCATACTATTTTGGAAATTTGATTTCATCAAATGATCATGGAAAGCCATTTTAATCATAGATAACACCATGGAATTAAATCATATAACATATTAAATTAACTAAACAACCAAATTAAATTATCCAAAGGATGTCAAGGAATGGAACCACCTACCGGTGTGTAGTAACTCTGCAAAATTGGCGTGAAACTCTCATCGCACGACAATCGCACCACAAGGGGTCTAATACAAACCCTAAAAACAAATTATTAAAGCAATTGAATCAAAACAAACCAAATTAAACAAGGCAGCGACCAAAGCCCTACAAGATAATTACTAAGAACCTTTAAACACAAAAAGGACATCGCACAACTAGGTGTGAAACCAACCTACGACATTAACCCTTACCTCGAGTGTTAGTGACGAACCAAAATGAGATGAACTAACATGAAACAATCCAATGCCCTATAGAAAACATAATAAGGACTCAAAAACACCAATAACCCCAAAACCAGTTGTCGGACTCCAATCATATGCAATTTTCACCACAAGAATCCTAGAACATCAGAAAAAAATAGTGGTAAAAGCGTAGAAAAAAAAGGCATTTACCTTAAAGGCGGCCATTTGAGTTCTGCCAGAAAGGGGTAAGAGACGCCGGTGGAGAAAAACGGAGTAGCGATGACCAGCGAGGGAGGTCACGCAGCGGCGTGAGCTTGCCTGCCCACGGTTCAGGGATGCGGTGCAATGTTGTACAAGGGAGGAGCGGGAGGCCAATCGGGAGCTACGGGTGTGGTGCGAGGGCGGTGTTGTCCGAGAGAGGAAGGATGGAGGCGGTTCCATGCAAGGGGAAGGAAGGGGATTAGTTGGTGGTGCCGTGAAGTTGGGGAGCTGAGGGTTCCAGGGGGGTGCTGCGGCGCGATCCAGCATGGAGAGGGGGAGGGTTTCAGGGGAAACAAAAGAAAAGAGAAAACGGGGAGAGGGGCGCTGCAGCCGATCCAGAAAGGGAGAGGGGGAGGGTTCCGATGGGATTGAGATGGAAATAAAAAAAGAAAGAAAAGATGGGGAAAAATGAATAAAAAGAAACCTAAAAAATGTAAAAACAAAACAAATTAATAACAATATGAATATTAATACTATAAATATTATTTATAATAATAAGACTAAAATAATAATAATAATCAGATAATAAAAAATTTTATACTAATAAACATTGTAGAAATATCTTTATATTATTATTGTTATTGTTCATAATAAAAATATTATCCTTGTTAATATTTTTTAATAACTAAATTTTTTAAATTATTTTATTTCTATTTTATTTCACGATTCAAATAATTTTATTACTTTATTATTAATTCCTTTCATTTAATTAGTTGAATATCAGTAGGTCACCCAGCAGACTAGGTGAGGCTGCACGGTTTCAAAATCATGCCTCACCCGAGTCGTGTCTCGCCCAAGGCCGCACATTCTCAATTTTCATTGTGTTCACATTTTAATATTCGATGCATATTTTTCATCTCCCTTAAACATCGGGCATGCCATGAAGAAAGCTGGGCCAGGTCACATGGCGACCTAGGTGAGGTCGCATGGTGTCGACTACGGTGTGCTTGACGCAACCTGGAGCGAAACATTCGTTTCTAAATAAGAGCTCATTAATTTTAAGTCGGGCCTCGAACCAAACTATCTGATGCCTCATAAAAATAATAAACATTAAAAATTAAAAAAAAACGTCTGTGACAATTCTCCCCCCCATAAAGATTTCCGTCCCTGGTAAGACACAACTAAGACTGAGACCCAAAGTAAGAAACTACATCCCCTTTGAGTTCATAAGGTATCCCCAAGAAAAGCAAGTGAAAAGAGGAAAACACACCGTGCTCAGAGATAGAGACTCAAAAGACAACCTTGAGGAACACGTAAAAAGACTTTATGATATGTATCACGTGCCCCAATGAGCTAGAACACCTCCAGTTGATTGATCAAGGTTAGGGAGTCTCACGCTCGCAAGAACCAACTTCACAAGCCGAAACAACTTAAACATTACTAAATGAAAACCACACCATTTGTCTAGAAAGAACAACAATGTCAAACCACATCCACGGAACACTCTTATCACTTGTCACAAATCCATATTTAAAAGCAGAAGAAAATGATCATCATGGGGAGGCCTGAGGGGCTCCCCACCATTGGGGACATACTTTCACTTGAAACGAGACTGGAAATCCAACACCAATTTATTCCAGAGACCTTTGTGCGAGACTCATCGTGGGTCTTGCCACCATTAGAACTAACAAAGGATAGAAATCATTAGAAATTTTTTGACGGGGACCACGCACCCCACCACCAGGGGCGGGGAGGGTCGAGCCTAACTACCACGCATCAAAACCAGGGCTAGAGACAGGCCAATATCCCCAAATCCCATGATTAGTATTATTCAAAATTGAGAATGATTTACCCAACAGACTCCCATAAGGACCACTAAAGCGATTGCATCCAGTGGGATGCAACCCCAATACTTTAAGGCACAAGAAGAACACACATCCACATGGTCACGAGAACCTTATGCAACACGACGGCTCCTTCGAAGTGGAACAACCTTGGAGACAATTTAAACTGCCTCTACTTTTAACATTGGTGACAGGAATGAAGTTGGGGTCCCGTACACTCCTGGGGTTCCTGACCACGCGCCAGCTTCACTCTGGGTCCTATGGCTGGAGCCCTGATGTTTGATGAATCTCATGCCTCGCAGTCAAGCATTCAAAACTCCTGAACAGAGCTTCTCCTTTTTGGTGTCACATGCAACCACACTGCAACCAAGACACCACCAGCAAACAAGACACATTAAAACATCTGATTAATCACACTCGGAACATTCACCAACACCAGAGTTGAAATGGTGCATGCACATCACCCTTACACGACACCACCAATCATCACCTGAACATGACCATTGCTATCCATAAAAACATTACAATGAGAATATAGCATCCCGCCTTTTTATCACATAAACGTTCATTACATTTCACAAAACCAAGTATCTTTATGGTTTAGTGTCTTGGAAACCAGGAACTTTAAACATGAAAACATAAAAGATTCTTCTTAAACACTTGAAAGGATTCTCCTCATGTTCATCCTAGGTTCATTTCTGCATCTCATAACCTAGGGACATACATCAAAAGAAAGGGTGATCAGAAGGCCCAGTAAGGGAAACAAGAGAAATATTTTACATGTGAACTTGAGATACATCAATTAGGTCATGAAAAGAACATTAAGGCATGAGAAAGAAATCATGAGGTATATCATAATAAAAATAACATTTTTCATAACATGAAGATGTGGCTGCAACATCTAATATTGACAATCATTTCGTTTCACCAAGGTCCATCCCCAAGGTGTCATTAAAACTTACCAAGGTTATTCACCAAGGTATTAGTCTAAAAAGTCATCTCTAGAGATTAAGTCTTTACCCAATCATTGGAGTGCAATCTGGGAGCACCCTTGACATGCCTTTATTAACATGTGAACCACATATATCATCATCAATAATTTCATAAACAACCCATATTGCATAAAATTAATGGGTTTCATTTCATAATCATAACGTTTTAACAACTACTTTAAAGACATGATCTTTATGTCACTTTAAACCCACGGAAAGGGAAAGCGAGTTTCATGTATGTAAATACCAGAATTTAAAACATAAAATTTTGTTATATATGTGAATACCCATGTAGAAATAAGAGCTTTGAGTATTAACTTAATAATATAAAATAATTTTTAGATAAAGAGGGAGGCATTTTGAGACGAAAATTCTGCAGCATAACAGCTATGTTACAAGGTTTTCAGAAAACATTGAAAAGAGAGGGGACATGGGTAAAACATTCATAAATGACCCATAAAACAGTAGAGGGATAGAATATAAGGGATTTAAGAACACGGTAATGAAATTTGAAAATATACCATATGAAATGAAGAACATGAAAGGATGAGAGAAATAAGATTTCTCTTATGAAAATTCGGCAGCCTAACAGTGTTACATAAACTTCAACCAAAAATGAATTGATGATATCAAATTGTAACACCCCGAGCTTCCACAATACGCTTCTCATTCAATAATGCAATAGATTGCATTGTACACAACTTCGAGTTCTAAAACACCGCGACTAATCATAGTAGCCGTTATGAATAGTAATAACTACTTTTTAAAATTATAGAAATTTTATATTTCAAAATGGACTTCATTTTTGGATTCGGAATATCAAAATTAGCCTATGTTGAATTTTTGGTATTTTTATGAGAACTTCTAATTTTTTATGAATAGTGAAAAATACTTAAAAACAACTTTTTTAATCAAATTAATTTATAGTGATAAATTATAATATTTAGTGGTTTTAATGTATAATTAGAATATATTTTTACCATTTTATCCAATGGTGGTCATTAGAATTAATTTATCATTGAAATTGGACATAAACAATTGCCAATCTTTTGATATAAATTGTTTCTTAAAAACATGATATTTGTTGTGACAGCGGGAATTAATTATAAAATTAATTAATGCAACTTATATGTTTGGAATTTTGTAAAATAGAAATAATTTTTGAATTTGGAATATCAATTATAGCTTAGGGTGAAATTTTGGCATTGTTCTGAAAAACTTCAATTTTTGATGAATAGTGAAACCACTAAGTGGTAGTTAAATAACTGATTTTTCGTTTAAATGAAATATTACCACTTCTGTGATTTCATTTTCAAAAATCTGACATACATGGTTGTCATTAAGAAGTAAAATTTGGTTCAATGAGATTAAAATAATTTTTGGTGAATAGTAACTTTTAAGTTCTTAATCGCGATTAGAGGTAATTACTGTAGTTTAAGGTAAAAATAATGTTTTAATAATATGAGATGAGCTTGAAACATATCCTACCCTCATTGGATGTGCCATGGACGACCAAGACAACCCATGGGTAAACATGGGGACCCCATTGAGCCACTTTAGTTAGAAAATGACATAAATACCTTTTATTTAATGTTAAAGTAAAAAATGACACAAACATGAAATGTTTTAATAAAACAATTTTTACATGGGGTTATAAAAGTCATATTTTTTACCATAAATATTAATTGTAAAGATAAAAATATTTCCTACATCATGATAATTTTTTTTATAATTTTTAGACATTAAATAAATTAAATTATTTATGACACCATGATGATGCAGTGATGACCTCATTATTTAACGATTTAAATAAAATGAGAAGATAATGTAAACACCAAGGGTTACACTTGTCAAAAGCCTATTGGGTGCGTATATTTAGAACACTTATCACCTTATCCTCGAATTATAGAAGTGTGGGACCTTTAGAATCCGAAAAGCATTGTATAATAGAATAACATTTCATTACTTTCATAAGTGCCCCTCCTCTCCACTTATAAAAGGCCCCCACCACTCCAACCTTATTCACACTTTTAAGCCATTTGGCTTGGCCAAACTCTACCCAAATACTCTCCCAACTCTCCTCCCTTACTCCTAGAATCCTAACATTGGGTAGAACTCTTCCCAAGGAAGCCTTTGTCTCAAATCAAAAAGAGTTACCCAATTTTAAGGTAATGTCTTCTCTAATGTTGTTTTGTTTTATTTTTTCTTCTCCAACCCCTTAAACTCTTTTTATTCCATTATTTTGTAACAACACCAGTATCTAAAATATAATAGGATTTTGTTATGATAAGTATTTGGTTTACACTTACAAACACCTTCGTCTAATGGTTAAAGAACATACTGTTTCTGTGGGTGGTAAAATACTGCCTCACGAAACGATGATTGTTCAATATTCCTTTAACACCTATAATGGTGGCCATTTTGATGACCCTATTTTCATATATGATATATATATTATTTTTATGTCTTCCTTATTCTTCTGTATTTCTCATTTATGGCATAATTTATGATTTCCATTATGGGTAAATGCGATAATTTCATTTTAGGAAGTGCGGACTACCGCCCCCTCAAAGTGATTTGAATCGTTAATGCCATAAGTGGGATGTATAAAGGATGGAGTAAATGGTATTATATATTATATTATACTGGAATTATATTATAACTTTATAAAATTATAACATCATTCCATTAAATACGAAATAGAAATGAATGTAGCGTTCATGCGTACGTACGGCTTACCGTCTCCATGAACGGTGGATTTCATTTCTTACCTCTAAATGTTATGTAATATTATAAATGCATGTATATACTGAATATATATGTTATATATGATAAAAAAATCATGAATATAATTCTGGATATAATGGATATTTCACCACATGAACAACTTGTAATTATAAGAAGTTTATTGTTGACTCAAGTACCAAAGATCGACAAAACGACCGTTATTAACTTAAATAATTACATAATGTTAATAAAATTGTAATAAGTGATATAAAAAGGATAATGAAATTGAAAATGGTTCTTAATAAGGTAGATATTAGCTCTAGTTTATTATTCAGGAGGTTAAAGAACGGTTGAGTCAAGTCGGACACGAGGTAAGGGAATTTCTTAACCCAATTTCCATTCTTTGGGTTAATCTCATACATTCAAATTATGTCATGATATTATTATGTCCTATATTGTATTTATAATTTATTTATGTGTACTTATAGTTAATACACATAATAGATCTATTTTATTTTAAAAATGATATTTTTAAGGACTTCTTCTCAATCTCCTTTCATTGAGGCATATTTGGTATTATACACAAATTTATTTTCTACGGTGTATAAACCCCTTTGACTTTTACGTATATTAAAAAGGAATATTTTTTATACGAAGCGTTTACTAAACGACAAAAGGGAATGTTTTTGGTGTACGTATGTGGCGACAATGACTTCTCCACCGCCGTGACTACTATTTGAGTTTCGGCTTCCTCTACAAGCCATACTTTTATTTAATGAAAAATAAATACCATGTTATACTTTTATTTTATTTTGGTATTGAAAATGGTTTTAATAGCATTTTTATTATATCAATGTGTTGTATTGATATATTGTGATTGAAATGTGGAAACTTTATGTTTCCTTTATGCATGTTTTATGTGATACGATTATGTTATGGTTTATGATATGTTTAAACCTATTCATATGAGGAATGCATTGGACTTAATAAGTGATGGGTGGAGCCTGCTATAGCTCCTCGATGCATCGGTAGGTCTCATGAGACAACTAGACGTGGAATTGGCCGTGGCCCTTTCCCAATTTGATTTATGGTTTTGGTTGAGGCCTTAATCATTTTAGACGTCTTGGTCGAGGCCTTGACAAAATGTTTCATAATGTCTGGCATTATGCATTACATCATTATGAAAGTGTTTATTGACATTGCATGTGATTATTCAACCAGTAGAATATCCATGTGAAGAAGTAAATGGCATTATCTCATTTTACTTTTGCCATATTATCTTGATGTTCAAGTTTAAAAGGCTTTTGTTTTTTTCATACATTGCCTTAAAAGTTTATGTTTATTTATGAAAGCTTCCGCAATATTGTTATCCTTACTGAGCATCTGAGCTCACCCCTTTCAATGTTTTAATAATTTCCAGGATGTGAAGAAGTATTTTATGAATGACCTATAGGGATTGTCAGAAGAGGATATGAGTGTGGTCTATGGAGACTTTGTTATTGTAGTTTTTCACTTTATGATGTAATGTAACGTTTATGAATGTATATAGTGTTTCCAAGGCTATTAAACTAATCGGTCTTTCGAGACTTTATCTTTTGTGATCATGCCAATGTTACGAAGTAATGCACCGACTCTGGGTAGATGGGGTCGGGGCGTTACACAAATAGGGTCTCTCATAATATGAACATAACAGATCAGTATGATAGATATAGACATCATACCTCAATATAACAAAATGGAACTTGCAAGACTTGACATGGAATTAGAAATTTGAAAAGGGAGAAAGGTGTAAGGACCACTTAAAAATTCAGCAGCCTAACGATGCCACATAAACTTCAAAATACTGAATTAAAGAGATCAAATGGGGTCTCTCATAATATGGTCATAGAAGATAAGTATGATAGATATAGACATCATACCCCAAAATAACAGAAAAGAACTTGAAATAATTTACATGAGATTATAACTTCAAAACGAGACGGGTGAAGAACTACTTAAAAATTCGGCAGCCTAACGACGCCACTTAAAACTTCAAAATACTAAATTGAAGAGATCAAATGGGGTATCTCATAATATGATCATAAAATATCAGTATGATAGATATAGATATCATACCCCAACTTAACAAAAAGGAACTTGAAAGAATTTACATGAAAGTAGAACTTCAAAACGAGAAGGGTGAAGAACTACTAAAAAATCCGGCAGCCTAACGACGCCACTTAAAACATCAAAATACTGAATTGAAAATATCAAATGGGTTCTCTAATAATATGATAATAAAATATCAGTATGATAGATATAGAGATAATACCCCAACATAACAAAAAGGAACATGAAATAATTGACATTAAGTAGAACTTCAAAACGAGAAGGGTGAAGAACCTCTTAAAAATTCGACAGCCTAACTACGTCACTTAAAACATCAAAATATTGAACTGAAGAGATCAAATGGGGTCTCTCATCATATGATCATAAAATATCAGTATGATAAATTTAGAGATCATACCCCAACATAATAAAAATTAACTTGAAATAATTTATATGAAAATAGATCTTGGAAAATGAGAAGGGTGAAAGAATCCGTTACAAAAATTTCGACAGCCTAACGACGCCACTTAAAACGTCATAAAAAGAAATAATGAGAGTAATATGGGATCTATCATTATGTGAACATGAAAATGGCAGTAATAGGAGTATAAAATAACACCCTTTAACATAAGAACATGGATCATAAAATTAATTACACAAAAGATATTTCTTGAAAAAAAGAGAGAGATCAGATCCCTTACCTTAAAATGTAACTCTTAAAACTCAAAGGTTGGAACCTTGAGGGGTGGGGGCACCTTGGGAGGACTACTTGGGAGGTAATGAGACCATAAATTCGTTGGGGGGAGTGGGGAGTTGAATGGATGAAAGGATGGCTTGGTATTTATAGGGAAAGTGAGGGGACACGACATTAATGGGCAAGGGACACCTCATTAGTGGTTTTGGCAAAACCATGGGCTTGCCCATGGTATTTGCCCATGGTATTGGCCACTTGGGACACCTCATAACTTATCTTACTATTCATACGTGGACCATATTGATTACATACTTAATACATCATTTAATGATGTCATTAAACACCCGTAACTTAAAAACTGTATTTTCACTATTCATCGAAAATTCAACTTTCGTAGAATTATCCCAAAATTTCACCTTAACCAAATATCAATGCTCTGATTTCAAAAATGAACTCTATTTTATAAAAATAATTTTCTAAATAATTTTAAATTATTTTTTAAATAAATACACTATTCACCAAAAATTCATTTTTTTCAGAAAAAACCCCAAAAATTACCATAAAATAATATCGGTGATCTGAGGTCAAAAATGAAATCCATTTTAAAAAAAATAATTTTTTAAATATTTTTAATTTAATTTTTAATTAAAAAACACTATTCACTCGAAAAAACTAATACTTGAATAATAATTTATGAAATCATTATTTAACCATTTTATTGAATCACATTACTTAATCAAGGTGCCTAGATTATTTTAATACTTTCCTTAAGTGATATTACTAATCCATTTGGACACATTACTAATCCTAATCATAAAATCACTATTCATAATTTACTATTCATCAAAAATTAAGTTGATCTTATTAGACTCTAAACTACGTACTGAGCATAATTGTATAAGACCATTTTTTGAATATCAGTACACATTTTTTATTATTTAAGGTTTACATAAACATTTTTAAAATATCCTTTTTCTAAAATTAATCAAAAATATGCATAGTCTATTTATCCGATCACTTGAAAATTCATAAACATCATCATAAGAGGAAATCCCAATTTTTTTTAAAAAAAAAGGATTACACAAGGTAGTTATGGTCTCCTTACATATCCCTTTATCACGCCAGTATAGGACTTAAGTGTAAGGTGTTCTAAGGTGAGAGAATCTGAGGGAGGCTCAACTAACATCGCACGAGTAGTAATTTCTATCTGTTAGAACTTCTCGCAAAGGCGATTCCGTTCTAGCTTCACACGATGAAGTTCGGCTTGGGTTTGGTCCAGATCAAAGCTCAGTGGTGCTAGCTCCTTCCCAAGTTCTGTTAGATGGGCTTCGATCGGTCCAAGACTACTGGTTGAGGCCATCGAATCATCTTTCTATAATAATTAACCAAGATTACTTGTATTTAGAGACAATAATCAAAACGTTTAGTTTCTAGGGGCCATATTGACCAATGGTCATATAACAGTCAAAAACCAATGGTCTCATTTTAATTATACTCAGGTTATCAAATGAAACATTTTTGTTGAGTATAAAAAAACAAAATAAAATAACACATTAAATTAGGAAACAAGATTTATTCAAAATTTCAGGTCGTTACAATCTTCCCCCCCTTAAGAAATTGAGTCCTCGCAGTTTTTAAAATTGGGTTTTGGAATTTCACTGAAAGTCCCAAATCGGAAAAGGATTCAGTAAAACTATTACTTTAAATGAAAAAAAAGGTAAGTACAAAGGTCACCCGATTTAGCCCACACTAGGATTACATGTACGAAAACATGGACATGGATGAGAAATCAAAGAGTCAAGTTCTCAGGGAGAGTTATAGAAAACATGATTAGGAGGAAGTTAACCATAAAAAAACCCAAACTTATGATGTGTGTAAATGGTCTTTGATTACCCAGTAGGAAACATAAACCAACAACGTTTTTGTTTTACGTTCCTTTTCAAAATTTTGAGGAATTCATTTACAACATAAAACAAAAACATAAGAAAATATACCTATCTTCATGTAGAGTTTCATCCTTTAATAAGTTTCTACCCTAACATAATCTTTTATCCAAACTATGAGCATTCAAAACTACTTGGTCTCATCAAAACACAAGAATCATATTCTAGAGAATCGCATAATCCACAAAATATTATCTATCTATTTCTTCCATCATTAAAAATTATCCCAAAAACAGAAAGGGTAAGGTAAAAAAACTCTTCAAAAAGAATAATACCATAGGAATGGAAACTACTTTTAAATCTTCAAAGATCCATTGTACTATCCAAAGTTCACCATAGTCCATTCCATAAATAACGGTCCTTAAAATTCCTCAAAATAAACCAAACTAAGATTGAAACCAAAATACAAGAAGGATTTGATAACATAGTCTTCCAAAATAAACTTCATTGTTCATCTCCAAACAACATCAACCACTCCTAACATCTTATAACAAAAGTATCAAACCTAAACATACTTTACACAAGATAGGTTAATCATTCCCATAAGTAACCTAAATTACTATAATTCCACCTTAAATTCATCGATTCTTCAAAATATAAGTCAAACTTACTCCTCAATGAAAATACCGTAGTAATCTATTTACCTCGATCATATAGGGTCCCCAAAATAGTTAACGTCTTCCAAAATAATAATCATAATATTTTAATCCCCTAATCAACCCAGTCATATTAATATGACAATCATCGCATTTCCTATCACATTGGATGTTGGGACATGTTCTTCCATTTCCCACCATTAACTATGAAGAGAAAGCATAATTAGGGGATTATGTACTTAACCAATAATCATGAAAAGGAACTGAAAGCATATAAGGATAACTTGTAGAAGAAAAGTATACCCTATCTTGTGATCCCCTAGGTTCCCATCTAGGTTATCCATGATCATATATTCTTATATGAATCTTTATTTTATCTTATCTTTGTTCCTTTAACAATGGTTCATACTAAGCTTATAAATTTACCAAAGCATATCCCCCGGGAGTGTCGTAACCAAGAGTGCAGTAAGGCTCATTGTCGTGTACCAGTTCCCGTTTGAGTATAGCTCGAAGCAGTGTTTTCGGGTTTTACCCCTATGTACATCTGTGCCAGAGCCACCTTTACCTGCTCGTATCCAGACAGGGATGTATTTGATTGGAAACCCTTTACTCAATACTCACCAAAATACCAGGAAGATTTCCTATATTTAAATTTTTCTATAGGGTTCTTCCTATAGTTTTCATATCCAAATTTCCACAAATAACTAAACAATCCTTTGATACCAACTATATCATCTCACCTTTTTATCACATAAACTTTCATTACACTTCACAAAACCTAGGATCTTTAAGGTTTAGTGTCTTGGAAACCAGGAACTTTAAACATGAAAACATAAAAGATTATTCTTAAACACTTGAAAGGATTCTCCTCATGTTCATCCTAGGTTCATTACTACATCTCATAACCTGGGGACATACATTAAAAGAAAGGGTGAGCAGAAGGCCCAGTAAGGGAAACAAGAGAAACATTTTACATGTGAACTTGAGATACTTCAATAAGGTCATGAAAATAACATTAAGGCATGAGAAAGAAATCATGAGGCATATCATAATAAAAATAACATTTTTCATAACTTGAAGATGTGGCTGCAACATTTAATATTGACAATAATTTCAATTCACCAAGGTCCATCCCCAGGGTGTCATTAAAAATTACCAAGGTTATTCACCAAGGTATCAGTCTAAAAAGTCATCTCTAGAGATTAAGTCTTTACCCAATGCATTAGAGCGCTATCTGGGCGCACCCTTGACATGTCTTTATTATCATGTGAGCCAAATATATCATCATCAATCATTTCATAAACAACCCATATAGCATAAAATAAATGGGTCTCATTTCATAATTATAACATTTTAAAAACTGCTTTAAAGACTTGATCTTTATGTCACTTTAAACCCACGGAAAGGGAAAGCGAGTTTCATGTATGTAAATCCCAGAATTTAAAATATAAAATTTTGATATATATGTGAATGAACATGTAGAAGTATGATATTTGAGTATTCACTTAATTACATATAATAATTTTGAGATAAAGTGGGAGACATTTTGAGACGAAAATTCTACAGCATAATGACTATGTTACAAGGTTTTTAGAAAACATTGAAAAGAGAGGGGACATGGGTAAAACATTCATAAATGACCCATAAAACAGTATAGGGACAGAATATAAGGGATTTAAGAACATGGTAATTATATTTAAAAATATACCATATGAAATGAAGAACATGGAAGGAAGACAGAAATGAGATTTCTCTTATGAAAATTCGGCAGCCTAACAGCGTTACATAAACTTCAACCAAAAATGAATTGATGAGATCAAATAGGTTCTCTCATCATATGAACATAAAATATCAGTATTGTAGATATAGAGATCATACCCCAACATAATAAAAAGGAACTTTCAATACTTAACATGGAATTAGAACTTTGAAAAGGGAGAAAGGTGTAAGGACCACTTAAAAATTCAGCAGCCTAACGACGCCACTTAAGCTTCAAAATACTGAATTCAACAGATCAATTGGGGTCTCTCATCATATGGTCATAGAAGATCATTATGAAAGATATAGATATAATACCCCAACATAACAAAAAGTAACATGAAATAATTGACAAGAAATTAGAACTTCAAAACGAGAAGGGTGAAGAACTACTTAAAAATTCGGCAGCCTAATGGCGCCACATAAAACATCAAAATACTAAATTGAAGAGATCAAATGAGGTATCTCATAATATGATAATAAAATATCAGTATGATAGTTATAGAGATCATACACCAACATAACAAAAAGGAACTTGAATGAATTTACATGAAAGTATAACTTCAAAACGAGAAGGGTGAAGAACCACTTAAAAATTCGGCAGCCTAACGACGCCACTTAAAACTTCAAAATACTGAATTGAAGAGAACAAATGGGGTCTCTCATAATATTATCATAAAATATCACTATTATATATATAGATATCATACCCAAACATAAAAAAAATTAACTTGAAAGAATTGACATGAAAGTAGAACATCAAAACGAGAAGGGTGAAGAACGACTTAAAAATTTGGCAGCATAACTGCGCCACTTAAAACATGAAAATACTGAATTGAAGAGATCAAATAGGGTCACTCATCATATGATCATAAAAGATAATTATGATAAATTTAGAGATAATACCCCAACATAATAAAAATAAACTTGAAATACATTACATGAAAATAGATCTTGAAAAATGAGAATGGAGAAAGAATTCGTTACAAAACTTTCGGCAGCCTAACGACGCCACTTAAAACTTCATAAAACGAAATAATGAGAGTAAGAGGGGATCTCTCATTATGTGAACATGAAAAGGGAAGTAATAGGAGTATAAAAGAACACCCTTTAACATAATAACATGCAACATAAAATAAATTACACAAAAGAGATTTCTTGAAAAGAAAGAGAGAGATCAGATCCCTTACCTTAAAATGTAACTCTTAAAACTCAAAGGTTGGGACCTTGAGGGCTTGGGGAACCTTGGGAGGACTCCTTGGGAGGTAATGAGACCATAACTTCGTTGGGGGAGAGTGGGGAGTCTAATGTATGAGTGGACTGATTGGTATTTATAGGGAAAGTGAAGGGACAAGGCATTAATGGCCAAGGGACACCTCATTAGTGGTATTGACAAAACCATGGGATTTCCCATGGTATTTTCCCATGGTATTGGCCACTTGGGACACCTCAAACCTTACCATACTATTCATAAGTCGACCATATTGATTACATACTTAATACATTATTTAATGATGTCATTAAACACCCGTAACTTAAAAACATTATTTTCACTATTCATCGAAAATTCAACTTTCTTAAATAATCCCAAAATTTCACCTTAACCAAATATCAATGCTCTGATTTCAAAAATGAACTCCATTTTATAAAAATAATTTTCTAAATATTTTTAATTTATTTTTTAAATAAATACACTATTCACCGAAAATTCATTTTTTTCAGAAAAAACCCCAAAAATTACCATAACATAATATCGGTGCTCTGAGTTCAAAAATGAAATCCATTTTATAAAAATAACTTTTTAAATATTTTTAATTTAATTTTTAATTAAAAAACTCTATTCACTCGAAAGAACTAATACTTGAATAAAAATTTCTGAAATCATTATTTAACCATTTTATGGAATCACATTACTTAATCAAGGTGCCTAGATTATATTAATATTTTCTTTAAGTGAAATTACTAATCCATTTGGACACATTACTAATCCTAATCATAATATCACTATTCATAATTTACTATTCATCAAAAATATAGTTGATCTTATTAGACTCTAAATTTTGTACTGAGCATAATTGTAAATGATCATTTTTTGAATATCATTACACATTTTTAATTATTTAAGGTTTACATAATCATTTTTAAAATATCCTTTTTCTAAAATTCATCAAAAATATGCATACTCCATTTATCCGGTCATTTGAAAATTCATAAACTTCATCATAAGAAGAAATCCCATTTTTTTTTAAAAGAAAGGATTACACAGGGCAGTTACGTTCTCCTTACATGTCCCCTTATCACACCAGCATAGGACCTAAGTGTAAGGTGTGCTATGGTGAGCGAATCTGAGGGAGGCTCGGCTAACATCGCATGAGTAGTAATTTCTACCATTTTGAACTTCTCGCAAAGGTGATTCCGTTCTAGCTTCACACAATGAAGTTCGGCTTGGGTTCGGTCCAGATCAAAGCCCAGTGGTGCTACCTCCTTCCCATGTTCTGTTAGATGGGCTTCGATTGGTCCATGACTACTGGGTGAGGCCATCAAATCTTCTTTCTATAATAATTAACCAAGATTACTTGTATATAGAGACTATAATCAAAACGTTTAGTTTCCAAGGGCCATATTTACCAATGGTCATATAACAGTCAATACCCAATGGTCTCATTTTAATTATACTCATGTTATCAAATGAAACATTTTTTTTGAGTATAAAAAAAACAAAATAAAATAACACCTAAAATTAGGAAACAAGATTTATTCAAAATGGCGGGTCGTTATAGAGAAAGACTTTTAACAGCGTCTTGAACAACACTTGATTCCTACAAACGACCATAGCAGCCTCATACGACTGGGTCTGTCAAACTAATAGCATAACACGAACCCTTCCTTAAACGAGAAAAACCAAAGACCATAGGTCATTTAGGACGATAGACCGCACTAACAACTTAGGGTTTCTTCCACCTTTTTCCCACTGGAGTCTCCTCTACTGTTTCCACACCACCGTTGACTATCAAAGGGACCTCACGCTGCAAGACATCACCGAACATGACCCTTGAAGCCGATGTAAATACTACAAAGCCCTTCAAGACACTGGTCAACACTGAAAATTCCGAACCGCCTTCACCCTTCCCCACTGGAATTCCTTTCGTCATTCCCAGGGGGAACCTTCAAATGCAACGACGTCAAATTTCATATCCGACGACTCAGAAAACATAAAGAACCAAAAACTTTGTTCAACTCCCCTCGCATATGTCATCTCGCAGCGGGAGGATCCACTTGTTGTAAAAAGGAGAGGTGGTTTCAATTCTATAATTCAAGAAAATATTCCTCTGATCAACTGGAGGGTCGACCAATGGAAAATTGCCCATGGCCACACATAAATCACATGTAAACACTTTATGGGGGCATACACTGATCAAGAAAAAAAAACATGGACCCAAATCAAACTGGTCCAATGGTCAAGACATACTGTAGGCGAACACCAAACGTGCAGGGGAAACCACTGCAAGGGCACCCTGATGTACTTTTCAAAAGAATTTACAAGCTACATGCTTGCATACCAACGTTTAAATAATAATTTAAACTCAATACACAAACCATTCAGAAAGAGTACTCAGCTCAAAACGCCACACATCCAACATCTCAAAAACACAAGGACACACCACGCAAACGCCGGTTACTAAAAAACCAAATTTTCATTTAACAAAACATTTTGAAGACAAGAAAGCCAGTGGGTTGCACAAATATCAATGGTGTCCCATGGGCCTCGCACATGCATGTTCTCGTGCCACGCCGACACCCACCTCGTATCCATCCAGGCACTCTTCCTCTCGTGCTGTTAACCATTACCCGTTTCATATACACTCATTCATGTGGTTTCCCATAAGAGCGCCAAGGATAAAAACCAAATCATTCCAAATTTTTTTTCAAAACAAAAACATCCAACCCACACATTCCAAACCTTTCACATAATTTTCTTTATAATGAGTTTCATTTGAAAATATTTTCCAAGACCAAAACATTTTTACTTAAAAACAATATTCCCATGAATACAAAACAAGGAGACAAGAAATGACCCAAGGAAAAACTTGTGTCAGCGGGTGACTGGAACATATGGTTGGCGGCCATACGCCAATCACACCACTCCCATGGAGGGTATTCCAGGACAGCGACCCCATCTCCACATGGATTTCCAGACCCTGCGAGCTCACTAGGACCACTGACCTTACCCCCTTTTCATTTCACTTAGACAAGATTAACCATAAGGACCAAAAACTCAGACAAACCTCAACATACTTTGGTAACTTGAGTCCCACCACGAGGTGTGTTGGACATGCACCTTACTCGTAGCCAGTACGTCGAGTCCCGACAACCTTAACTCAAGTCTCTCATGACTCTAACCTGAATGAACACAACCCAAGAGAGAAACCCCCTCCCCCCTCTGATACCATTTTGTCACGAATCAGGCCGGGTCGCCATCCGACCCGGCGCCCAACCTGATCCGCGGCAAGGCCTGTAGGGCGTTCCCGATCCCCACGGGCTAGCACAAGTGCCCGGGTATCACGTTTAACAAGTGGGAATGGTTTTACCCGAAATACAAGACAAAAAAAAAGAAATCCAACCAAATAAATAACTAAAACTGGAAACAGACTACAAAACACACTTCTGAACTATAAACAGGTTTAGGTCAACAATTCATCTAAAAACCCAAAATGAAGAATAACAGAAATAGAGAACTAAACTCCAAAACCAACCTCATGAGACATGAGAAGATGAATCCCCAAGCTACCAACACCAACCTGCACATGAAGACCAACATCAACCAGAACCACCATTCGCTGAGCACGATGCACAACTTGGGATACATAAGAAACAAGAATCTACATACACCCAAGGGTGTTTGTAGTGTGTGAGCTAAAATCTCAGTAGGATGCCACCAAGAAAAAGTTCTGGGCCCCAACATCAAAAGAAAATTTAAAGTTCTTATTCAAAATTATACTTTCAAAATGATTATAAAGAAAAAAAAATTTACAGGCTAACTTCTAATGAAAACACTAAAATGGAACTCATTTAACAAACACGATTTTTAAAGAGGAAGAGGAAAGATCATTATGGGCACACAAACACACACTCACACACACACACACATACTCACACACACACACATACACACACACACACACACACTCACACCCAAGTGGTCCTCCATATGCCGACGGAAGGCAACACGCCATAGTTGCTAGAGCACTATGGGTAAATCCCCTAAGGTACATCTAGTTCGAGTGGGACCCTAGAACCTCGTGTCTCGGTGAAACGTGGCTTATATTTCCAAGACCCTCAGTAAACGTGGCGTAGAAGGCCATGACCCTCAGAACACGTGGCTTAGAAGGCCACGACCCTCAAATATCATGTTTAGTTAGTGTTGCAATCGTCAATCCAGCTATGTGAAAGAGGGACGATACCCATCCGACTCACTAGCGCACTAGTTCTAGTCCGCCCACATAGATACCCAGGGTTTTCCCTTGTGCTCATACATGTTTCACATTCCCATAGAATATTTCATTCTCATATCGCAGACCAAACAAGATATTGCACAAAAAAATCAACATTTTCATACCCAAAAAACATTTCAGAAACTCACGCACACCAAAATACCTTTCCAAAAATACTTCTGTCATTACGTAATCATTTCGCAAACCCCCATTTGGAAACACTCAAAGGACATAAAAAATTCGCACAACTTTGAAAGCATTATTTAAAGAACACAACAAGGGTCGACACAAATAAACACACCCTATTAAAAACAACATATTCGTTCAAACCACTTGCTTAATAAATTATCTTTAAAACAAGTTTCACACCAACTACACAATTTTCTGGACCATCTGCACCTAGAACCCAACTTGAAAACACGGCACCATAACAACACAGGTTTTTACATGAAAAGGCCATTTTAAAATCAATTCCACACTCAACTATTCTAAAACCTCACTTTCACCATATAAACAGTTGATTAAACAATTTTAGGATTTAACACAATAAGGTCGAAATGAAAAACATGATCTTTTCTAAAGAAATAGAAATTTTTAAAATGCATACATGTCAAATAATTTATTTATTTTTTTTTAAATGCATTTCTCCCAAACTGTAAAGCACGTCCAACAATTTATACAGCAAAAAACATATAAACAACAAGACCATACTATTTTGGATATTCGATTTTCATCAAACCAGCATGCCAAAGCTTTTTATGCATAGATCACATTAAGAAATTAAATCATATAACATATTAAATTAACTAAACAACCAAATTAAATTATCCAAAGGAAGTCAAGGCTTGGAACCACCTACCTGTGTGTAGTAACTCTGCAAAATTTTCACGAAACTCTCATCACATGAAAATCGCACCACAAGGGGTCTAATGCGAACCCTAAAAACAAATTATTAAAGAAATTAAATCAAAACAAACCAAATCAAACAAGGCAATGACCAAAACCCTACAAGATAATTACTACGAACCTTAAAACACAAAAAGGACATCGCAAAACTAGGTGTGGATCCAACCTACAACATTAACCCTTACCTCGGGTGTTAGTGACGATCCAAAACGAGATGAACCAACATGAAACTATCCAATGCCCTATCGAAAACATAAAAAGGAGTCAAAAACACCAATAACCCCAAAACTAGGTGCAGGACTCCAATCATATTCAATTATCACCACATGAATCCTAGAACACAAGAAAAAAAATAGTGGTAAAAGCCTTGAAAAAAAAATAATGCGTTTACCTTAAATGAAGCCGTTGGAGTTCTGCCAGAAAGGGGTATGGGACGCCAGTGGAGAAAAAAGGAGTAGCACCGACCAGCGAGGGAGGTCACGCAGGGGCACGAGCCGACCAGGCCACGGGTAAGGGATGCGGTGTGATGCTGGACAGGGGAGGAGCGGGAGGCCGATCGGGAGCTACGGGTGCGGCGCGAGGGCGGTGCTGGCCGAGAGAGGAAGGAGGGAGGTGGTTCCATGTAAGGGGAAGGAAAGGGATTAGTTGGTGACGACACGAAGCAGGGGAGCTGAGGGTTCTAGGGGGGTGGTGCGGCGTGATCCAGTAAGGAGAGGGGGAGGGTATCAGTGAAAAAAAAGAAAAGACAAAATGGGGAGAGTATCGCTACAGGTGATCCATCAAGGGAAAAGGGGAGGGTTTCGATGGGATTGAGACAGAAGTAAAACAAAGAAAGAAAAGATGGGAAAAATGAATAAAAAGAAACCAAAAAATATTTAAAAACAAAAAAAAATTAATAATAATATGAATATTAATACTATTAATATTAATTATAATAATAAGACTACAATAATAATAATAATCAGATAATAACAAATTTGATACTAATAAACTTTGTAGAAATATCTTAATATTATAATTGTTATTGTTAATAATAAAAATATTATCCTTGTTACTATTTTTTAATCACTAATTTTTTTAAATTATATTATTTTTATTTTATTTCACGATTCAATTAATTTTATTGCTTTATTATTAATTCATTTCATTTAATTAATTGAACATCAGTTGGTCACCCAGTGGACCAGGTGAGGCTGCATGGTTTCAAAATCGTGCCTCACCTGAGTCATGTCTCTGCCAAGTCCGTACATTCTCAATTTTCATTGCATTCTCATTTTAATATTCACTGCATATTTTTCATCTCCCTTAAACATCGGGCAGGCCATGCGGTGAGCTGGGCGAGGTCGCACGGTGACCCAAGAGAGGTGCGCGGCGTCGACTGCGGTGTGCTTGACACAACCCAGAGTGAAACATTCATTTCTAAATAAGAGCTCGGAAATTTTACGTCGGGCCTCGACTGAAACTATCTAATGCCTAATAAAAATAATAAAATTTTAAAATTTAAAAAAAAAACGGGTGTGACACCATCTGTCTTCACTGTATATATATTTGTCAATATCCATCGAAGTTTCTCATTCAAAATGATTTGCAGATGTGTTCCTGTACTGTATTTTTTTAATTGGATATGCTATTTTTAAATGATTCAAGTATGTATAATATATAAATTCTTCTTTCATGTTGTTATAACTGTCATATTGTAAAATCACAGTACACTACTTATCTATGTGTTTCATTTACTATATTATGTTATATTCAATTTGGATATTTAGCAGTATATTTTCTGCATAATGTATATATGTTTCTTTGATGTTGGTATAACTGTAGTTCATTTCAATCAAATTACTATTCTTATTCAGGTTTACAGAATACTTTATCGTCATTCCATCCATCATCACGACATAAATATTCTTCCATATCCTTCCAATGTGTTCATTCAAACTATTTTGCAGATGTGTTCTTGTACTGAATTCTTTTTAAATGAATACGATAATTTTTAAGTTTATCATTTCTATATAATATATATATGATTCTTTCATGTTAGTGTAATTGTCGTTTAGTAAAATCACAGTACACTTGTAATGGACCGGACCCCCCTAGCCATTACTTTTCCAAAAATAAGACTCCACCATGATGGTGGCACTGTGATGGTGGCCCCGGTCATGGTGGCACTGTGAAGGTGGCACCGTGAGGGTGACTCAGTGACGGTGGCACCGTGTGGGTGACACTGTGATGGTGGCACCGTGTCCACTTCATAATTTTTCCAGTTCCCGACATTTCCACCCCGCAACGTATGTTTTGACATAAATTAATTATTTTAATCATTTTAAATCCCATAATTAATTCCAAAAAATACCGAGAAACATCCCCGATGGGGGGTATTATATAACAACATAATGTCATCTTTCATAACTACCAAACCACATGGGAAACCACGATTCGACTATCCATGCGTTCAAAATTCTCATATCTCGTAGCAATGGGATTTTATCAATATATTTCATGTGGGGTTATATTTTTCGATTCTTCTATTAAATGGCTTTGTCCTCCCCCCTAGTGCGCCTAGAGTCCCTTATTTATGTGGTCAGTGGTGCACCTCTGCTGGAGCATTCTGCCCCACTTGGAGTCTACATAATTCCTCCCATACAAGTTGTGCATCCCATGTTCCTTGGTGCGTAGAGGAAAACGTCGATCCTTGATCAATCAAGTAGGGATTCCTCCTTCTCCTCTCCTTTCTGTGATTCATGCAGGGTGGGTACGCTTTTGTCTTTGTGGTTATTGATGATTCCAAATTTAATGAAGATAATGAATGAACCATTAAAGAATGAAGTGGGGTGTGGTTAATGTTCTGTTGTACATGTTTATATTGTTATGTGTTGTGAATTGTGTGGGCCTTTTCTCACTGAAAATCTTGGCCGTTGGTGGTCTTTCCATGCACACTAATAAACCATGTGTTGTGTGATAATTAAATTATATCACATGGAATTTGGATAATCAGTTAAACTCGGATGGTTTAATGTATGTTCAGTAAAACTAGAATCCCTATGTGATCACCCCAGTTAATAAACAGAGAAAAGGACCTAATGAATGATGTGTTGAACCTAGATGTTTCCCTGCTCTGTTTTGGTAGCAAGCATGTTGTTCTGTTTGATTTCATATGTGGTCATGTGGGTGAGGATGGGATCCTCCATTATTGTACGGTTGTTGGTGGTGAATCTGAAGCTCTGTGGTTGCTCTGTTGTGACATGAACTCTGGTGGGATCCTCTATTGTCGAGATATCATTGGTTCCTGATATTGGGGTCATGGGGATGTGTCTCAGGGTTTTCATTGTTTCCAGGACATTGAGGGATCTCACATATCCCTTGAGTTAGGTTTTCAGTGGTTCCAGTACTTTGAGGGATCTCACTTATCCCTTTGTTGTTGTGACCTTACAAGAGAACTGGGTGTGAATGCTTAAATTGTTGTTTGGCTGTTTATTTTTCATGGCATGTGTGTATGCATGTTTGCACCTGATAGTGCAGAATTCACCCTAATGGGATCAATTGAACATGAAAACAAGAGTGGTTGAATGGGGTTTTAGTTTGGAGTGAGTTGTGACTTGGCAGTGAGTGTTGTGCTCTTCTTTTAAGAATGAATAGTAACGAGGATGTTTGTGCTTAGGATGGCTTTGGGAACCCAAGGCTAGGATTATTACTTGTTAACTATATATATACTATATATATTATGCTTCTTATACATGCCCCACCCAAGTTGAGCACTTATTGTCGAACACCCCATTTCATGGGGAGGGTGTTTTCCCCAACCCTTCTAGGAGTGGCTGATAATTAGATCCTTTTCTTCTTCCTTTCTTGAATAGACCAAGACTTTATGGGCAAGCTGTGACGGCCTGAAGTCCATTATTAGCCCAAGAATCTTCGGGCAGGGAAATTGTGGCAGTTGGACCAGGTGTTTGCGGGTAGGTTGTTTCCCAAGTGTCTTAGGGATGAGGCTTAGGTATCTTCGGGCATGGTAGTAGTTGTTCTGACCTAGGTGTTTGCAGGAAGGTTATTTCCCAAGTGTCTTTGGGATGAGGCCCAGGTGTCATCGGACGTGGTAGTAGTTGTCCTGACCCAGGCGTTTGCGGGTGTGGTTATACATGGTGGTTGTGGCCCTGGTGTCTGCGGGCCGGATAATAGTTATGGCCCAGGTGTGTGCGGGCGGGGTTTGGGAGTGGGACTACGGTAAGGTTATGGCCCAGGTGTGTGCGTGCGGGGTTAGGAAGTGGGACTGTGGTGAGAATGGTGGGATTGGATCTATGAATAGGATGTCTTTAATAACCAGTGGGAAAGTGGCGCAGGGTACCCTAATATCAATTATCTATTACTATACATTACATTTCTTATTTTATTTGGGGAGTGTTCATTGGTGAGGCTTGGGTGAATAGTTTTTCCTTTCTAGGTTCTTTGGTTTTTCTTTTCTCGTAGGGCATTAGAATTCCTCTCCAGTTGTACATGAGAGTATTTGTTTTTCCCTACAGAGTGTACTTGTATGCTCACCCTACGTATATAAAAACTGTTTTCTTGTTTCTAGGTGGACTTCAGGGATCAGGTGGGACCGTATTAGCTTGGACCTTAGGGAAATTTCTATTTTCATTTTACCTTTCATGGTAATTTACGTTTGGAGTTTTGTGGAATGTATCTTTTACTGTAGGACATGCATATGGGAATGGGTTGTTTTTTACTTTTCCTTTACTTTCATCTTTGGTGTTGTTGGGGTTTCTGTCTTATATCTCTTTCTAATAAAAATAAAAAGGGTAATGCCTTCCATGATGTGTGAGATTTTATACCCTTGGTTCTGGTCGCCACTCAGGGACCTATTGATGGAGGGTTTCGGGTGTCATAATCTCTCCTGCAACTTAATGAAGGATGGGATTAGCAATCTGATTTCCCACCCATCCTTTTGGTGAAGGCGGGTCGTGACAGAATGGTATTAGAGGGAGGTTGAGAGATAGGATGGAGTATGAATTTTGGCATAGTGAGGATTTATTACGGTGGTAGGGAAACAGTGTTGAGTGACCTTGGTTCTTGAATTAGGCATGGGAAGAGCGGTAAAGACACGGGCTTTCAGGGGGCCCCGTGATCCAATGCAAGGACTCTGGGCCTACCGAACATCCAAGTAAGGCTATACTGATTACAGGGTAGAGTCCCTAGGGAAGTTTCATGCATCATAATGACTTTTGTTATTGTGTTTCATGGGTATTTGGAAATTTATAATGAATAATAATCCTATGAAAATTCAAGAAAAATTTCTTCACTGCTCAGGCTTAGGCATTCCTTGTTCTCCTTGCATTTATGGAACAAGGGAGACAACCATGAGTAGAGACGATGCTTGAGGCCCTAGAGGTTTCATTGGCTGATCGATAGAGGGCTGACTGAGAGGAGGATTATTAGTGTTAGAGGATGCTTCATGCCTTTCAGCGACAAACCCTTGGGAAGTACGAGGGTAGTGCCTTAGATGTGGAGATAGAGGGATGGCTCAAGGAGCTAGTGATAACTTTCGGCCTGATTCGAGCTCCGAAAGAGTATTGGGTTCCTCTGGTCGTCAGCCAGATGCGGGGAGCAACGCGTCAGTGGTGGACACATTATCTCAGGGAAAGGATGGAGTTTGAGGATACGTGGGCTGATTTTGAGAAGCAGTTTCAGGAAGAATTCCTCTCTTCCATGATGAAGGTAGAGAAGAGACAAGAGTTACTCTCCCTCCAACAGGGGAGTATGTCGGTGAGGGAGTTGGGGATAATGTTCAAGGATATACTTCACTTCACTCGGGATCTCTTTCTAGATGAGGATTCTCGAGCAAGACATTTATAGGAGGCACTCTGAACTTCTCATCAGTATGTTGTTACTCCCTTCACCCTACCGACATAATTAGAGGTGCAGAAGAAGGATATGGTGGTGGAGAGGATTCCCACACTAGGAGGTGTGTCATGAGAGGGGATCTAGTTAGGCACATCAAAGGGGAAGGTCATCCGCAGTAGGCCTCTAGCATCAGGACCCTCTAGGTTCCGACTAGTATGGAGTAGGCCACAACAGTTCCAGTTGCAATCTTTTGGTCCTCAAACATTCCCTTCGGGCCTAGGACCGAGGTTCTTCATCTGTGGTAGACATAGGAATATTCGAAACCAGTTCATGGACAGAGTACATTACGTTGTGGGTGGGCAGGTTCAGCACCCACCCCAGCAGTAGCAGTTTCCAGGTGGGCCCTTTCAGCAGCAGCTGGGGCCGTGAGCTCCCGCCTCTCTGAGGAAAGACATTGTAGGAGGAGGCTTACCTCAGGGCACTCCTCAGGGACCTCGACTATGGAGTGGTCGGGTAGGCGGCTAACAACCGAGAGGTAGAGGAGTTAGGCATGGTTAGTTTCACGCTGCGGAGGTAGCAGTTCCAGTAGGGACATAGGTCATTCAGGGTACGATCACATTGTATAGTACTCTTGCTTATGCCTTATTCGATGCAGGAGCTTCTCACTCCTTTGTTGCACCCAGTCTGGCCTATGCTCTGGGTTTGGATGCTGAGAGACTTCTAGTTCCCCTAGTATTGATCACACCAGTCCGAGGTTAGACTGACTTGTCATATGTTTGTCGAGGATGCAGACTGATGATAGGTCCACTTCAGTCAGTCAAGGATCTTCTTATGTTGCAGATACAACATCACGATGTCATCCTAGGCATTGAATGTCCATTGTTTGTATGTTCCGTCATTGACTGCTTCCGAGGAAGGGTTCTGTTTTCAGACATGGGTGGCAGACGGGTGGCTTTTATTGGTGATCAGAGTTTCCAGGGAAGCAGCAAGTGAGGGGAACCCCTCCTCTCCTTGCTGACTGAGCTATCAGTGGGGTTAGTGGATATTGAAATGATTGAAATCCCAATAATTGTCAGTGAGTTTATGGATGTCTTCCCTGAGGAGGTGGTGACTCTACCCCCTCGACGTGACATCGAGTTTGGTATAGACTTGTGACTTGGTGCTCATCCGATTTTGATGGCCCCATACTGGATGGAACCTTCGGAGCTACATGAGATGTGGATTCAGATTTACAATCTGATGAAGAAGGATTTTGTTTGACCAAGTGCATCACTGTGGGGTGGTCAAGTCTTATTCGTGAAGAAGGGAAATGGTGGTCCCAGGATGTGCATAGACTACAAGAGACTGAATCAGGTAACGGTCAAGAATCACTACCCTCTTCCAAGGATATAAGATCTCTTTGACCAGTTGAAGTGGGAAGGATGGTTAACTAATATAGATTTTTGGTCTGGATATCACCAAGCAAAGGTGAAGGAGGGAGACATCTCCAGGACTGCCTTCAGGTGCATATATGGGAACTCTGAGTTTGTAGTCATGTCGTTCAGCATTACGAACGCACCATCTGTGTTCATGGGGCTCATGAAATCCATATTCTGAGAATATCTTGACAGGTTCATAGTCGTATTTATTGAAGAAATCCTGATCTACTCAAGATAAAAGGAGGATCACGTTGATCATCTGAGAACAGTTTTAGAGGTCTTCTGATGGAACCAAATCTATGGGAAGTTTGACAAGTGCATGTTCTGGACGCGAGATGTGCATTTCCTTGGGATGTGGTGTCCAAGAAGGGAATATCAGTGGACCCATTGAAGTTTGAGGTGGTTTTTTCTTGGGAAGCACCCAAGAATGTGGTGGAGGTTCATAGTTTCCTCGGGCTGGCAGGTTACTACCAGAGGTTCATGCACAAATTCTCCAATGTTGTGGCACCATTGACATCCTTGACCACGAAGGACAAAGGTTTCATATGGGAAACATAGTGTAAGGTAGCCTTCATCTATCTGAAGGAGAGGTTGTATAGTGACCTAGTGTTGTGGTTTCCAGAATAAAGAGAACCATATGAGGTGTTCTGTGATGCTTCAGGGCAGGGCCTTAGATGTGTGTTGATGCAGCAGAAAGGGGTGATCTCTTATGGGTCTTGGCAGTTACGTCCCAATGAGAAAAAGTATTCCACCCATGATCTGGATCTTGTGGCGGTCATGTTCGCACTAATTTTGTGTCGGAACTACCTAATCAGGGAGCGCTTCATAGTCTTCACCGATCACAAGATATTGAAATATGTATTCTCCCAATGGGACCTGAACATATGGTAGCAAAGGAGGATGGAGTTACATTAGGACTATGACTTCAAAATATCCTACACCACAAGAAACATGAATGTGGTGGCTGATTCTTTGAGTAGGAATTCACTGAGGGGTACGGTTCGAGAGTCAGCAGATACTTGGAAGGCGATGGGGGAGTTGGCTGCCCTGCACCTGGATGCTAAGATAAAAGGTATTAGAGGTTACCTCTATTAGATGACAGTGTAGTCTTCCCTGTTTGCAGCATGTAGAGGAGTCTCAGAGGGGAGAATCAGAGAGAGAAGTGATGTGTGACCATGTTTACCAAGGCAATGCACTATAAGTGTGAATGGAGTATGGTCAGAACCAGATGCTTTTCCGAAGAAATCTGTTAGTTCTAGAGGCGATGCACAACAAGGATCATATTATGTTCCACAATACACCCCTAGAGGTGCACCCGGGAGATTACAAGATGTACCAGGGTCTGAGGAGACTGTTTTGTTGTCCTGGGATGAAATGGAAGTAGTACTGTTCATAGAAAAGTGCCTCGCGTGTCAGCCGGTGAAGGGTGAGCACCGTGTTCCAGGCGGCCTCTTGCAGTCTCTAGATGTCCCTCAGTGGAAGTGGGAGGACATCTCGATGGATTTTTTCACCGGACTACCCAAATTTCAAGGGGGATGCGATGCTATTTGGGTAGTGGTGCACAGGTTGATGAAATCGGCTCTCTTTTTGGTGATCTAGGAGTCGGGTACAGTGGATGCATTAGCATGAAGGTACATGGATGAGGTGGTGTAGTTGCATGGAGTTCCGAGACCTATAGTCTTAGATAAGGATGAATGGTTTACTTCACGAATCTGAAGAGGATTTCAGTATTCTTTTGGCACCCAACAACGTCTTAGCACTGCCTTCTACCCCTAGATAGATGAGCAGTTAGAGTGCACCATCCAAGCCTTGGAGGATATATTGTGGGCATGTTTTCTGGACTCAGGAGGATCGTGGGTGTGACACATTCCTCTGGTAGAGTTTGCCTAAAAAAATATCTATCACTCTACCATTAGTATTACTCTGTTCAATTCCTTGTACGAGAGTCCATGCCGCTCACCCATGTTCTGGACTGAAGTCGGAGAGGCGGGTATCCTTGGCCTGGAGGTGGTGCATATCATGATGGAGATGGTGCAGCTTATACGAGAGAGGATGAAGGCAACTCAGGTCCAGCAGAAGTCGTATTCTGATAATATGAGGAGACCTATGGAGTTCGGTATCAGAGACTGTGTTTTCTTGATGCTCTCCCCTCGACATGGACATCAGAGGATTGGCATGGGATGTAAGCTTTCCGCCAGGTTAATCGAACCATTTGAAGTGTTGCGGCAGGTCCTAGAAGTGGCATATCAGCAAGTGTTACCACCGTCTCTACTGAGGATACATGACGTCCTCCATGTGTCCCAGCTTCGTCGGTATCTACATGACGATTCACAAGTAATTGACTAGGGAGAGGTGGACATTGAGGACGACGCGACCTTCGGTGAAAGACCAGTGAAGGTCGAGGGTCGCAACGAGAAGGTTCTTCATGGACGAACCATTCCTTTGGTTCGTATGCTGTGGAGGCATGTTGGTCTTGAGGAGAGTACCAAGGAATGGGAAGCACAGATGTGTGCCTAGTACCCATAGTTTTATTGAAATTTGTGTTGTTTTGTGGTACATGTTGTGGTGGATCTCATTACCTTGTTGGCTATGAAATATGAGGTTTTTTCTTTTTTTTTAGAATGTGTGTGAAATGTCTTGTCTATGGGGATGGGAGGACCAGAACCCTATTCAAGACGCATTAAGGTGGATGTGATTAAACTCGTGCGGGCGAGTCAGTGCCGCCCAAAGAGGATAGTATCATGACATGGGGGAAAAGGCTCCCCAACCCATATGACTGGGAATTTTAACCCTTGTATGTTTCCTGGTTTCTTTAGGGCGAGGTGTTTCTAGGTGACGATGAGGTTCACTCCTGAGAGGTATCTTTCGAGGTGGTTGTTCGGAACCCCCTCCTTCTTTCAGGCCTGTTTTTAATTCTCGAGGATGAGAATATTTTGAGAGGTATTTGACGTAATGGACCGAACCCCCTAGACATTACATTTCTAAAAATAAGGCTACACCATGATGGAGGCATCGTGACGATGGCCCTTGTCACACTGGCACCCGGACGGTGGCACCGGTCATAGTGGAACCATGACGGTGGCCCCAGTCACGGTGGAACCATGATGGTGGCAGTGGTCAATGTGGCACCTTGAGTGTGACACCATGACAGTGGAACCATTTGGGTGACACCGTGACGGTGGCACCGTGTCCTCTTCATTCTTTTTCCAGTTTCGGACTTTTCTTCCCCGCAACATAAGCTTTGACGTAAATTAATTATTTTACCCTTTTAAATTCCATAATTAATTCCTAAAAATCACGAGAAACCTCACTGATGGGGATATTAAATAACAACTTAATGTCATTGTGCGTAACTACCAAACCATGTGGGAAACAACAATCCAACTATCCAGGTGTTAAATATTCTCATATACCGTAGCAACATGATCTTATCTATATATTGCACAGAGATGTCTCTATTTCAATTCTTCCTTTGGTCGGCTTCATCCTCCCCCCCTGGTGCGCCTGGAGTCCCATTTTTCCATTGCCGGTGGTGCGCCTCTACTGGAGCATTCTGCACCCCTTGGAGTGCATAGAATTCCTCCCCTGCAAGCCACACATCCCATGTTCCTCGGCACATTGAGGAAAACATCGATCCTTGATTAGTCATATACGGATTCCTCCATCGCCTCTCCATTCTGTGTATCATGCGGGGTGGGTACATATTTTCCTCTGTGGGAATTGATGAAACCACATTTAAGGAATATAATGAACAAACCTTTAAAGAATGAAGGGGGGAGGAGTGATTGATATTCTGTTGTACTCTTTTATATTATTTTGTGTTGTGAATTGTGAGGGCCTTTGTTCACTGAAAATCATGGTCATTGGTGGTCATTCCTTGTGCAATATAAACCATGTCTTCTTTGATAATTAAATGACTTAACATGGAATTTGGTTAATCACTTAAACTCAGCTGGTTTAATGGAAGTTCAGTAAAACAAGAATCCATGTGTGATCACCCCGGTTAATAAATAGAAAAAAGGACCTAATGAATGATGTGTTGAACCTGGATGTTTCCCTGCTATTTTTTGGTAGCGCGCGTGTTGTTCTGTTTGAATTCCTATGGGGTGATGTGTGTGTGTATGGGATCCTCCATTATGGTACAGTTGTTGGTTGTGAATCTAAAGCTGTCTGGTTGCTCTGCTGTGACACAAACTCGGGTGGGATCCTCTATTGTTGAGATAACATTGGTTCATGGTTTTAGGGACATGGGGCTATGTATCAGTGATTAAATTATTTCTAGTACTTCGAGGGATCTCACATATCCCTTTAGTGAGGTTTTCTATGGTTCTAGTACTTTTTGGGATCTCACTTATCCCTTTGTTGTTGTGACCTTACAAGAGAACTGAGTGTGAATGCTTAAATTGAGTTTGGATGTTTCTTTTTCCTAGCTTGTGTTTACGACTGTTAGTGCCCAAAAGTGCATAAATCACACTAATAGGAGAACATTAACATGAAAACCAGAGTGGTTGAATGGTGTTTTAGTTGGGAGTGAGTTGTGACAAGTCCGTGAGTGTTGTTATCTTCTTTTAAGAATGAATAATAATGAGGATGTTTGTGCTTAGGTTAGCTTTGGGGACTATAGGCTGGGATGAGTGCTTGTTAAATATTCTAGGAGTGGCTGGTTATTAGCTCCTTTTCAGCTCTCTTTCCCTAATAGACAAATACTCTTCGAGCAGGCTGTTATGGCCTGAAGTCCATTATCGGCCCAAGAATCTTCGAGCAGTGCAGTGGTGGTAGTTGGCCTAGTTGTTTGCGAGTAGGTTGTTTCCCAAGTGTCTTCAGAATGAGGCCCATGTGTCTTCGGGCGTGGTAGTAGTTGTTTTAACATAAGTGTTTGCGGGCATGTTGTTTCCCAAGTGTCTTCAGGATAAGGCCCAAGTGTGTTTAGGCGTGGTATTACTTGTTATGACCCAGGTGTTTGAGGGTGTGGTTATGAGTGGTGGTTGTGGACTAGGTGTCTATGGGAAGGATAGCGGTTATGGCCCAAGTGTGTGCTGGTGGATTTTGGGAGTGGGATTGCGGTGAGGTTATGTCCCAGGTGTGTGCAGAAAGGGTTTTTTAGTGCGACTGCAGTAAGAATGGAAGTATTGGTTTGATGTGTAATATATCTTTAATAACAAGTGGGAATTTGGTAAGGGGTACCCAAATATTGATGTTATATTACTATACATTACATGTCTTCCATTATTTGGGGAGTGTTCCTTGGTGAGTCTCGGGTGAATAGATTTTCTTTGATTGGTTCTTTGGTTTTTCTTTTCACACATGGGATAAGAATGCCTCTTCACTTGTGTACGAGAGTATTTGGTTTTCCCTAATAAGTGTACTTTTATGCTCACCCTACATATATAAAAACAGATTTCAGGTTTCTAGGAGGACTTCAGGGATCGTGCGGGACCGTACTAGCTCAGACCTTGGGGCAGTTGCTGTTGTCATTTTCCCTTTCCTGGTACATTACGATTGGAGTTTTGTGGCTTGAATCTTTTACTGTTGGACATGCATATGGGAATGGGTTGTTTTTCGGCTTTTCCTTTACATTTAACATTGGTGTTGTGGGGATTGTTGTCTTATCTCTGATTCCAATAATAATAAAAATGGTAATTCCTTCCATTATTGTGAGATTTTATACCCTTGGAGCTGGTCGCCACTCCAGGATCTATGGATGGAGGGTTTCGGGGGTCATTATCTCTTCTTCAACTTAAATAAGGAAGGGCTTGGAAAACTGTTGTCCCTTCCCTCTATTTGGTGAAGGCGGGTAGTGACAACACTTCCTATTTACGTTTACAAGATTTATCATATAGAATTAAAATATGAGTTATTAACTAATTATCTTATTAGTATATTTTAAATTGAATATACGTACCCATAAACATCTTTTGGTTGCATTCTAAAACTTGATAATTCAACATAAAGACAAAAAAACAAAGATTCAGAGACCGCCAACATCGAGAGATGGAAGGTTTCAAAGGAGTCATCATATGATAGAACACAAATAGGTAAAATAGTATTGTATTTTATTGAAAACATTCAATAAACAAACATACTTAATTAAATGTTTATAATTTCACAGAAAAATTACCCATGGACTACTATCAAATTTGTTCTACTACAATATTTGATTCAGTGTAACTGAATTCCAGCTTGATTAGAGGAGCACGCATACCACTTTCTCCAATTCCTACAAATGGTTATTATATTTTCATTTTACCAAAATTTTCAGATACATTAAATATATTAATTGTTAATAATGTAATCTACTTTTCTCTTTCTGCATTTGAATTTATAGTGGCGCTAGATTTGGGATATTCTTCACCAATTAGTGTTAGAACAAGCATTAAAAAAGGTTGTAGTAACAGTATTAACTATACTTATAGTTATTATCTATGAATTTAAATCTTAATTTCCATATAATCATTAATTTTTGTTCATGTATTCTCTATTCACCAAAGGAGGGTCATGCATATCATTGTCACCTTTATCTTTGATTGGTGAGTCATATTACATTGTCAAAGAATAGTGATTATATATATTTATTTTACTATGTCATAACATTTTATAGTTTGTAAACTATTAAATTTCATGGATAGCTCATCATGGCTATGGATTTTATTCAACACGTTCTGCACCCGGTAGTAAGAGAAAGCATGTATTTTCATATAATGAAGAAAATTATGACCCCTCTACTAACTACTCTGTTAGCGTATTTTTGTGAAAAAAAATCATGTTTTGTCTCATATGTATTGAACAGTTAAACTAAATTTGCATTACATTTGCTAGGTGTAACGACTGGTGGAAATATTCCCTCTTACCCTTCACGTGACTCATTATCAGAGTAAACACAGATCATATATTCACATGCTTCTCAATTAGCTCATAGTGTAATTTGTTGCAAACTATGATTAAAACAGATACTGTTTTACTTCATCAACTACTAGTAATAGAGCTTATTTTCCCGAAACATGTGTGATTTATATTATAATCATGTTGTTTTCTTCTTTTGTATCTATAGATATATATATCCATTATTTCAGTATTTCAATGTAATTTGAATGCATAATTTACACTTGAAGAAGATGTGTCATCTAAATTGAGTCATGTCATTTCATAAAGTGATGTAACAACTAGTGAAATCAATGCTAGAATTACTCATTTAAGAGAATATTTAGGTTTGACCTACAAGATAATCATTTGTTACTTTATAGATATTTCGTATGCATTTTCTTACTAACTAGATGAAAATACTACTGCAGAAAAAATGCAACTACGTCACCTTGCAGAAAATGCAGGTCACTGTATTATTTTTACCTTTACTAGAATTTTATTCAAGTCATCACAATTTTATATAATTTATAATGCCATGTTTATTAACAACATTCATGTAAACATTATTCACGTACAGAATATTTGAATAGTGGAGATCCTTTTAATGTTTTCCAATACCGTGGTTATCTCTTTTAGTTTGATGGGAGAAATATAAATTGAAGCACCAAAGAAATCCCATGATTTGGTATATGTTGTGCTCTTCATAAAGTCTTATTGAAATTACTACCATCACGTTTTTCATTCCTTCAAATGTTAGTCTTTATTCAAAACTCTGTGGAGGAAGGAGAATTCAAAGAATATATACATATTTACTATTATCTATTTTCATTCATGTCAATGAGCGGTAAGGTTGATAGATCATTCAATAATGGACTAGCTCCAATTATGATCATATTGAATGGATAAAACTACCATCACATAGGTACTTTGTGTCCTCCTAAGGAAAAACCACCTACGTTTTCCCACTTATATGTTTATGACACAGTGTACGAGTCTGAAAACAGGATTCTGAATGTCATGTA
This sequence comes from Viscum album, assembly GCA_963277665.1. Lineage (NCBI taxonomy): Eukaryota > Viridiplantae > Streptophyta > Magnoliopsida > Santalales > Viscaceae > Viscum > Viscum album. The sequence goes on along the minus strand of OY728165.1, from coordinate 79,709,381 downwards.
ATATTTAACATGTATGTTAACACATTTATGTGACTGTAATATTTTCACTTCATTCTTAATTTTATTCACGTTGCTGTTATGACGGAGAAAATTCAAACAATGTTATCAATTATAATATTGTTGTCATCTTAAAAGATATACTTCATGAAACAAATGTTTTACCTCATCATTTTAAAAGAGCAAAGGATGTTCTTGATCATCAAGAACATGAAAACATAATTTTTTTCCTTCTTAAGATAAGAAAAACAGATTCAATGACATACAACTTGCTTGCTACTTCTGATATTGAAATGCTTTTTTTCGGTGGCAATGATGATCTCAACTGTGAAAGAGATATTTTCATTCAAAGCAGAAGCGGTGAATTACAACGGATTGATGAGCATCATCCCTTTTACCATCCATTGTATTATCCATTTATTTTAAAAAATGTCCAAGATGGATATGATGACAACATTTGGCATCGATCTACATCAATGGTGACATGTATAAAGGTTAGAAAAGTAACAATGCAAGATTAGATCTCCTTTCACTTGTAGTGCCATTTGAGTGATACATCAATATTACAACATTCATGATGACTATTGCAACAATTTATTTTTGATTCTTTTACAATGATAGAGTCTCAGAGACTTTCCTTCCTTTGCTTCAATTAGTATAACTTTAGAGTTGAGTTGTAAAATGGGTTGCAAGATTCTATTCTTCGAGGTGATGGTGATGGGTATGCATGCAAGATGAAAATCAAATTAACATCAAAATTTACTAGTGGTCCTAGATATATGATTCAAAATTACCAAGATGTTATGCCAATATGGAATTGTGTAGGATATCCATATTTGTTTTTAATGCTTAAAAACAATCCACTATTGCCTGAAATCACTAGATTCGTATCACGTAACAATTTTACCCCATCATACTGTTTGCACATTGTATCCAGAATATTTAACATTATGGATTACCAGTTAATGACAGATTTATGAGATAGATGTTTGTTTGGAATGTCACGAGCAGGTACCGACATTAATAAAAATTATTATATGATAAATACTTTATATTATTTAATGAATCTGTTTTGAAATGTGTCATTTATATCATTACATTCTATGTAGTTGTTCATACAATGGAATTTTATAAATTTGGACTACCTTATATACACAATTTACTATTTTTATGTAGATAGAGAAAAATAAGTAATCCTGCCTGCAATGACAAATTTGTTTCTACTGATGCTCTAAACAATGGTAATTTCCCAAAACATCAGGAGGCTATTAAGAATTTTAAGATGCATGGACCATGTGGTGATGAAAATTGTAGATCACATTGTATGAAAATTTGAAATTGTACTAAATTATTTCAAAAAAAAGGTTGAAAGTATAACAGTTGATGATGATGGGTATGTTCAATAACGAAAAAGAAATGATGCAAACACGATCATGAAATATGGCGTCCCATTGGATAATCAATTTTTTGTACCATATAATAATTTCTTTCTAATGAATTATCAAGATCATCTGAATATTGAAGTTTCCAATAAATCAACTTCCATAAAATATATGTTTAAGTATATTAGAAAATGTAATGATCATGTAATAGCAGCTTTGTATGAAACCAACTATACAGCACTGTTAGGCAATATTGTTGATGAGATTAAGATGTATTATTATTGCCGATACATTGCTCTTTGTGATTCCTCATGAATTATATATTCCTATGATATCCACTATAGATATCCTTTGGTTGAACGATTACATTTTCATTTAACAGGACAAAATGGTGTTACATACACTGACACTGATCATATAGAGGATGTGTTGAATAAGGGTAATATTTTTGAATCAATGATTATGACATGGTTTCAAGATAATGATTCTTACCAGGGAAAAAGATGTCTCACATTCACAAAATTTCCAACAAGATTTTTATTCCACCAACTTGAAAAAATATGGTGTCTAAGAAAGTCGAGGTACAGTATTGGAAGACTTTATTACGTGCCACCGACAACTGCAGAGCTATATTACCTGTGATTAATGCTCACAATTATTAGAGGTGAAACTTCTTTTGATAGTATTAAAACTGTGAACAAAATTATTCATGGTACTTTTCATGAAGCTTGTTCTTCATTGGGACTTCATGCTGATGACAAAGAATTTATTAAAGCAATAAATGAGGTGTCATATTGGACTATGGGATGGTCTATGCGCAAGAAATTCTGAAAACATTTTGGTATCAAACAATATGTCTCGCCCAAGAATTGTGTGCATGAAATATGGGAGCTCTTTAGTGAATACATTCTCTATGCACACCAAAATAGGATACAAATGTCGGGTTTATGTTGTCAAATTGCTCAATAAATATAATGTGAACTATGTAGTTGTTAATTCAGTAACTTTTACATCTTTATTAAGATAGTTTACTAATTTAATAACAATATTTAATGATTCCATTTTGATTTGACACTCCTGGATAATTATAAACAGATGCATGCTTCCTTGAAATAGAGAACGTACTATAGATGAATGGTAGATCTATTCATTCTTTTCCAACAATGCCAATTCCATATTTTGAAATTGACTATCAACGATATCAATTAGTAGCTGATGAACTAAAAAATAACAGAGAGAGTCATTGAAATGACTATCTAAATTTGCAATGTAATATTACTGATGAACAAAATGAGGTGATGAAAACCATTATGTGTTCATTAAATGCATCCACTGAAGGTTTATTTTTCATCCACGGTCATAGAGGAACAATTAGATCATATATTTGGAATGTATTGAAATAATTACTACAGTCAGAAGGTAATATTGTTCTGGTAGTTTCATCCAGTGGAATTGCATCATTACTACTACCTGGTTGGAGGACAACCCATTCTAAATTTCGAATTCTGATATATATTTTTGAAAACATTGTTTGCAATATTCAACATATCAGTGATGTTAGAGATCTTACACAGTTAAGAAATATTATTATTTGGGATGAGGCACCAATTATTCATAAGAAATGATTTGAATCTCTTTTTAAAAGATATAATGTAGATAAAAAATGAAATTGCTTCAAATATTCCATTCCAGGAAATAACTATTGTGTTGGTTAGAGATTTCAAGAAAATTCTACCTGTCGTACCAGGTGGTAACAGAAATGAAATAGTTTCCTCAAGTATATCTTCTTCATACTTGTGGCAACATTGTCGTCTTCTAACACTGACAAGAAAAATGAGATTGATTTCCAATTCTTCTAAAATTTCATATGAGGTTTTTGAATTTTCCAAATGAACTTCAGATATTGGTGAATGTCACATTGAAGACCCAAATGATGGTGAAACTACAATTCCAATTCCATCCTCATATCTTCTTTCTTATACTAAACTCTTATTCCTAATGTTCCTGATCATACTTATCCCAACATCATGTGTAACCATACTGATGTATATTATCTTTAATATTGTTCCATCTTAGCTCCATATCGGGATATTGTTGAAGAAGTAAATGCATACATGATGTCCCTCACATGATCTGAATGAAATGATTATTTCAGCTCATATTCAGTCTGTGATTCAAGTTTAGATATAGATAGGCTGGAAAAAATTTACACATTTGATATGTTAAATGGGATTAATGTTTCAGGGATGGCTACCCATAAAATTACACTCAAAATTAGGGTTCATGTCATGTTACAATGAAATTTAGATTAGTCTATGGGATTATGTAATTGGATTCACTTGATTGTTACTCACTTGGGTGATCTTGTCATCGGAGTAAGTACTCTATGTGACTGTAATTTAGGATATCTTGCTTTCATTCCAAGATTAAACATGACACACTATGATTGTTGATAGCCTTTCAAACTACAAAGAAAACAATATACTTTGACTGTTTCTTATGATATGTCTATTATCTAAGGTCAATGACTATCACTATCTTATGTTGTGTTATATATTCGAAAAACTGTATTTTTTATGGTCAATTATATGTTTCTCTATCTAGAGTCACATCACCATTTTGTTTTAAAATAGTAGTAGGTGATAATAATCCCACAACTAGTGAATCTACACAAAATATTGACTATAATTAAATATTTCATAGATTGTGTTAGGTATATGTTAAATTATATGTTGAACTGTCATTGTTTTGTTCTGCTCATAGTATTTATGTCGGATTTTAAGAATCTTAACGTTTCAGATTATGATCTCATTGAACAAAAATTGAAACAGAACATTTTTACCAAAATTTCTTGTTTAATTACGGCTTAGAATGACATCGCAATGGAGACTAATGATACATTGAAGATACAAGTGCGGATTTTAAATTTTTGGTGCAACACATCATCCAGGTACTCCAATGATGTTGTTTCAATTGATATGATTCTTGGAGACATACAGGTGAATTCATAATAAAAATATAATTCATATTATCATTCTTATATTTCATTTCTCTTTTTATTTCATGTATACCACATATTTGTCAAGTTAATTTATATGCCTTTCATTTTTTGAAATTCTTTGATATTTATTTTGGCAGAAATCAAAGATACACCGTACTATTACTGGGTGTCAAATTCTATCTATGTTCAAAAATATATTGCATGAAGTGATGTGATATTTCTTACAGAACATGCAGATAGTTGCTAATGAAGGTATCTACATAGGAACTAGACATGCATGTCAAGTACTATTAACATCAACAACACATGTCCGACCATGTGATGCACCACTACCACATTTTTGTTTCAATTTTACTTCTATTGAAGACAAAATTTAGAGAAGGGTTACAGAACAACATTATATGGGTAATCGTTTATTGAGATTTTTATAACATTTTTTGAATGTTTCTAAAGATTCTCTATTGATCAATAAATAATTTTATGGATTACTTTCAATTATTTTTTTCTTACTGTACAAAACCATTTCTTCTTTCTTATTTGTTTTAGAAATTATGGGATAATTACGTTGCTCACATCCTCTTGAATCATTGGGTAATTCCAATTTCAAGATGAGAATGGTCTTATAGGATGAAAAGTTTTTCAAACTTTTAGTTCTATGACCCACTTTTTGTATTTATCACCATGCTATAAATATTTTTCTACAGCGGGTTACAATATAAATGCAGTTTATGAGGTGACTATGCTAAGAAGATGTCATCTTACTTGGAAGAAATTATCGGTTCATCAACTGTTTTAATATTGAAACTTGGAAAATTTATGAAATTGGATTTTATTCTCTCAACTAACACAATGCCTTATTTCCCTTTCGTATATTCAATGCTTTTATAAGTATCAAACCAGTATTCCAACTGAATTCATTTTATAAATACTTTCATATATTCTTATACATACAAATTCCATTAATGAAACAAAAATACTTTTCAATCATGATATTGAAGATGTTAAATCATTTATAAAAAGGTGCTCTGGATACATGATTTAATTATTATTTCTGTATATATTTTCCAGTGTTTACTATATGAGAGAATTACATATTATGTTTGACATTTGAGTTGCAATTTTCAATATTCAGATTTACATTTATAATGGAATTGAAGAGTCAAAGTCCAGCACCAACAATCCCATATTCTTCCTCAAAACCATTTTAATATTGGGAAAATAAAAAAACCATTTCTGAAGTCATGAATTGTGATCAGGTATGTAATATATGACAAATTTACAATTTAAAATATGCACTTTAATAATCTGGATGTACCAGTATAGTATTGTAAAATTTCATTATCTATATTATTCTCAATGTTAGACAACCAACAAAGTGCTTGATTCCCATCACCATAAAAAAATTCAAACAACTTAAAATTGGTTATATGATTTATGCAATTCTTGAATGAAAAATGTGCATAATATTGATGGAAAAATTTGGTGCAACAACTGCATGATATATGTAACTCGCATCATTCCCAGGTTCATAATTATTCTTCTTCATAAATTTTTATTGTTTATTTTATATATTGATATTAATTAATTTTACATATACTAAATCCCTTTGTAATCAAATTTATAAACCTATAGATTTAGAGTGCAGCTTCTTGTGACTCATTCAATGGACTCCTTATCAATTATCCTATTTGTTAATAATGTAATGAAATTTGTGTGAAAAACTTCTTTAGATTTTCGAGATTATTTGATTAACATTCTACTAGATAATAAACTAGCATGATGACAAAAATATTCTCTTCATTTCAACTAACATTTAATTTTTTTCTTAAATAAGGCTGATGTTGAGTACGGTTTTCCAACTGAATTGACTATTTTAAAATCAAATAGGTTTCTCTTATCAATTGAAGTGTCAAAGTATAATATTCAAATTCTACACCATTCAGTAGATCAAAGCTCATACAAGGTAATATTTATTATCGACAATGAAAACTACATCACCAATTTCAATGATACCTTCATAGAATTTCATGTATATTTTATTACATATTCTTATTTTCTTTAATAGATTGATTGGAAATAGTTATTTGTGTTATTATTTATATACAACATCTTCAGAGAAGTGGCTGTACAAATGTATGTAGTGTTCATGAACATATTTAGGTACAATATAATCCATTATCATCATTTTTAATTCCCTACATGTAAAAAACATACAACTAGATTAATACTTTATTGTTCTATCATTGGATCATCAAAATGCTGAATCATTTTGACACAGTGAAAAGGATGACACTATACTTGAAACATTATCTGTAGTATCATCAATTATTCAGGTATATGTATATTTTCCCCCTCATAATTTTCTTTACAAAACTTTATTTTAATCCTACATTGTAATTACTCCAAGATCTGATGCTTCTTTTAACTATGATCTATATGCAGAAAAACCTACTGACTAAATTTATTAATGAAGGTGTTATTGAGAAATCTCAGCATATACCACATAAATTTGTTGGTAGAACAATTCAAGTAAACAATATGGAAATCCTAATGAATGATAAGTTTTAAAAAATAAAATAATGACTGATATATTCTTCAGATATGAAAGGTAGTACGATATCAGGTGATTGTATCTTCAAATTTATTGTCTATAATTAACTTAATTTTTTCATCTTGTATTTGATATCAATTGTCTCTTAATGTATTTCAGTTCTTGTGTGATAAGGGGTAGGATAGGGAGGGGGCCTGGGGGGGCTGGTGGGAAAGGGGCTAGTGTGGGAGGAGGGGCCTGGTGGGGTTTGTGCTAGGCAGGAGGCATGATGAGTTTGAAGGCAGATGTGCTGGGATGGGCTGGCAACAGAGGATGTTAAGGGGGTAGGGGAGAGAAGGGGTGGGACAGGGGTGATGGGATGGGAGGTGTTGGGCAAGGGTGGAGGGTGGTGATGGGTTTGAGGGAGGAGGAGTTAGAAGGGGGGATAGGCCTGGTGGGGTTTTGTGTTGGGCAGGGGGGACAAGCCTCTGTAATGTTTTTTATCATGTTTCTAGTTATTTCCATGGTGACTTAAATCTATGGATGGTCAACATTTATATGCATGTGGTGGTTGTTATATATAGGTTTTTTGATCATTTATAGAGAAATATGTTTAGTTATCCAATAATTGTAGGATTCTCTAATTTAACTTTTATGTACAGGTTCAATAGCAACATGGTTGGGGGAGTATTGGAGGGGAGGGGCAGGAATGGTTGGAGGGGAGGGGGGGGAGGGAAGGGGAAGATGAGCATAGGGGGGAGGGGCTGGTGGGGCGGGTGGGGAACGAGGTTGGGTAGGGGGAGTTGTGGGGGAAGGGGTTGGGCAGGGGGGAGGCTGAGGTGGGGAGGGGTAGGTGTTGGGATGGGGTGGGAGACAAGTAGAGGAGGGGTAGAGCTGGGTTGGGGTAGGAGGAGGTGTTGGGGAATTCTAGAGTTGAAAAGCTAGGAATGGTGGGGGGAGAGGAGGGGTTGGGCAGGGAAGGGAGGAAAGTAGAGGTGTTGTGATGGGAGGGGTAGAGCTGGGTATAGGGGTAGGAGGAGGTGTCGGGGAAGAATTAGGTGACATGCTGGGCAGGGGGAGGGGAGGGGATTGGTAGGGGTGGGGAGGGGCTAGGTAGGGGGTGGGAAGAAGAGGGTCTTGGATGGGGGGGAGAGGATTGATTAAGGAGAGGTGAGGGATACAATGTAGGGAGGGGATAGACGGGGGGGGGGGACGGGAGGGCAGAGGCCACGGGACGGGCATGGAAGTGATGGGGGGCTAAACAAGGGATAGGTAATGGCCTAGGCAGAAGGGATGTATTTATGTTTGTCTCCACTTAAATTGATTTATGTTTTTCAAATATGTCATCTTTGTTTCCTGAAAAATTGTACCCGTTAACTATTTTCTATTATTTATTTCAATTAGTTGTGATTTTTCATTTTCATATAAATAATAGTTTTCATTGAATTTTATAAAGCTTTTTTTTCTATAGATGAATACTCTAAAAAACTAATCCATTTGATTATGACATGTTTTTTTCACTTTACTAGATTAGCCATCTATTTTTTCATAGAAAATGACTCATTTACTCACATTCATGTCTAATTATATATTGCAGGTATCAATATAACTTGCAAAAAACATGAAAAACTGCAACTCTACATCAATGATGCATGGTAGTACTGGGAGGATTTTGACTACACATTCTGATGACATGAATTACAATCTGATCTTCACACCCATTGTTGTTGAACATCATGGTTCCAGTTTATGTTTTCAAACATTTATCTGTAACTGAATCTATATTTATGTTCTCTTATCATTATCAAATAACATTCTATAGTTCTATTTCAAAGGAGAAATAAAAATGAAAACTAATATATTTTTCTAATGTCATGTTATATTACCCTGATTCTATTTCAGTGTTTACCTATTTCATATATCTAGAAATTATATTTTCATACTTTGTTTCTATGAATATATTTATAATTTCAATATATTATTTATTAATTTTCATTGGTCAATTTTCATATTTCTAATGCATTTAGTAGTTCAGATTTCATTTATGAAATCGTGCATATGCATGGTAAATGTACTTGTTATATGTAAATTTGGATGTATTTACACCACATAAATATAATAAAATTTCTTTACAATAATAAATAATGCCTCACAGAATGAAATGTGAGAAAATAATTCATTACATTATGTTTCATTTCCCGTGATCGTTCTGTAACTTCACATATAATAAAATTATCTTAATTTTATACATTCGTAAAAGCATTTTTATTAATAATTATTATTATTTTACTTATTACCATATTGTGTATGATTTTTCAATCAATTATGATTATATAAGGGGGTTTTATAAGAAAATATGATATATGTGTCAAAGAATTTATTGTATATCAACTATGGTCATTGGAATAATTATATAAATCTACAAAATATTAAACATGTCAAAATTATCATATATCTATATCAATTATACTTTTAAAATAAATAATTAAATATGGTTATGACAATGAGAATATGTTAAGATCATGGAGACGGTAGGTCATACATACACATGAGAAACATTGTCTTCTTAAATTGATAATTCTGGGAAGAAGGATAGTAAAAAAAATCAATAATTATAATTATATAATAAATGTCATATTATTTAATCATGTGTACTTATATAAAAATTTGTCTATATAATAAAAATCATATCTTGTAGAGGAGGCGGTAGTCCACATGTCTACAAACGATGTTGTCTCTATCAAAGACTTTGAAGGGGTAATAAAAGAGATGACATAAATATTTATATTATATTTCAGGAAAAATAATTATGTAATGAATATATTATTCATATTTTTATGCCACTTGTGTTTAATTATGTCATTTCATTTATACATTTCATGTTTTCGGAGAATGAATCACATCTCTTCAAGGTGGCGGTAGTCCACACTTCCCTAAATTAGATTATCATAATTAAATAACTTTGAAAGCATACGTGTATTTTGTAAATATAAAATTTCAAAGTTTAAATCATTCTTTATAGCTTAATTATCATGAATAAATAGATATTCTATCATAATGTCCACTATAAGTGTAGCAATGGAGAATTCTACTATCATCGTTTTGTGAGGTAGTAATTCATTATTCAGGGAAACAATATGTCCATTCACCATTATATGGAGGTATGTGTATGTGTAAGTCTAAAACATTGTATAACAATATCCTACTATATTTTTGATATTTATGTTTTTTTAAAGAATATAATAAGGATATATTAGGGGTTTGATAATGGAAATATAACTAGAGATATTGTGAAAATACATTAACTTTAAATCAGGTGGCTTCTTTTGGTTAAACAAAAATGAATCCATGGATGGTATTATTCCCAAAGATAGGATTTTAGGATGAGGGGATGAATTCATTGAGGCCATTTCATCAGATAATTCCCCAAAATTAAAGGCTGGAGAGGTTTTAGGAATGACTAGTGGTGCTAGGCTATTATATGTAAGGGATGGTACTCACTTGGAATTCCTGAAAAGAACTTAGGTGTACACACGTTCCTACTTAAAAAAAGTCATAAAGAACCAGCCAAACTAATTAATTTATGGTTAATGGCATAAATATGGAATTTAAATGGGTGTTGGACAAGTTTATAAGTGATTTGTTCCCTTATTCAAATCGTATTATTACTTCTATATTACTAATTACACCATAATCATTGTAATTAATTTTAATCACATTCACGAATAATTTTGTCAATAATTAAGTAGATATTTTTAAGGAAATATATTATATCTATTAAAATGTTGAATGTTGGGTTTTAAAAATTATAATTACAAAAATGAAAATGTTAGTTTTAATGTTAATCTTGTAGACAAGCTAATTAACTGGTTTTAGTAGAAAAATGATTAAAATGTTGTTATGTTTTAATATTGAATTTAAAAAGATAAATTAATTATATTAAATAAAATTATTAATATATGTATAATTGATCCAATTTTACTTTTAGAAAATCATAATATATTTTATCATTAATAATTATTTATATGAAAATGCAGTTTTTAACTAAACACTGTAATTTTAACTATTTGCTAAAAAATGAAGTTTCATAGAAAATTCCAAAAAATGAACCATAAAATAATTTATAAATTATGAAATAAAATTTGTTTCTTATTTTATGAAATTATATTTATAAATGTTTCCAAATTTATTTTCAAATTTGGTTCACCATTAAATTTTGTTTAAAATCCCTTAATAGGTTTTATATGAAATATTTTGTTTTCTCTAATAGTCTGCTTACCAAATCTATTGGATGGATATAAAAAATAATTGATTAAATATGTATCATATTTAATTAATTAATATTACTCAATAAATTTAATTAATTAATCTAATAGGTAAAATCAACATTTTGAACAAACAAATGGTCTTTTATAAAAATATTCTTTTTTATTTTTAATTGGTTCTTATAATATTTTCTAACTAATTTTTAACATATGAATTATTCATATATTATTATAAACGGTATATTTTCCAATGTTAGTAAATTATATTTAAAAAAAATATTATAATTTCTAGATTATATATTATTATATTAAATTATAATGGCATTATTATATATTGTTTCTTGCTAAGACTCGATATTGCGTATAGAGAAAGACATCGAAGAAGGTCTATTTTGTATGTAACACAAGCTATTGTATAAGGTATCCCTTCTGTTTAATGCAGGCCTACTTAGTGTTCTATGAATTTAATACATAGAATCTATTTTAAATAGTATATATATTATAAAGTATATGTATATTATGTAACATTACCCACTTGGAGACGTGTTTCATACACTCTACCAAATATAAGGATCTTAATTATGTTTTTTGGGGTGTCACATTTCTGAAAAGAATTTTCTAAAACACATGGATTACCATCGAGTTGTAAAATGATACTAACAACTAAAAATGGTCATAATTAACCAGATAAGAAGAAAGTTAGTGGTTTTCATGAACAATGGTCCTACTATTCCTTATAATTGGAATACCATTGAATGATATTTAATGTTTTTATTGAGGAAAATAATATTTATACATTTTAAAGTGTCCCATAACATTATGAAACATTTTCAATCCTAACCCTAATGAAAAAATAACTTCATTTGAATGTTTAATATACCATTAAGATAGATTTATTGATTATATAATAAAACTAATGTGGAATTAGAAACACCACACAAAATATATACATGGTGAAAATTACATTTATCTCACTATATGGAAATGATAGACGAAAATCCTAAACATTGAGTTTCCTTTTGGGTGAATGTACATTTACCTCCTAAATAATAAAAGTGGGTTATTTTTAAACATTCTTCACAAAAAAACATTTTTATCATCACAATTATTCCACTTTTTACTATGTCATATACAACTACATAAACAATTATGGTTACTTTGTGTTTTTTTTACCAAATGCATTTGTTATGTGTCAAAAATGACCTTGTTAGGTTAAATATGTTAAAAGGGTCCACTATATAATATATAAATAATAATCATAAGAAATTAATTAGAATATTTTTATATTAATTATTCATTTCAAATCAATCATTACCTACAGTTTTGAAAAATTAATTTATGTCACAATAAAGGAGAAAATTGGTCATATATACACATGATTAGCATTATTATTTTTGAGTTATCATAATGGAAAGAAGGTAAATAACTCCATATCATTCTAGAATGATAATTATAAAATAAATAACTAAATTAATTATTTATATATACTTATATGTTTTTTTTTCAAGAAATATAAATCACAACATGTTGAGGATGGGGTTGTCCAAACACCCTTATATAGTGTTATCACATTTAATGTTTGGAAAGTGTAATTAAGTGTACTATATATATTTATAGAAATTTAATTATATCCTCAAAATCATATATATATTTTTATGTCAAATATTTTTAATTATATTTTTCTATTATACATTCCATGTATTGTGTGAACAAATCTCATCGATTTGAGGGGGCAATAGTGCACAATACATCCAACAATGCTATCGTATTAATGAAACATTGAATGTTTTAGAAGAATGTGTGGTAAAATAATTACAGAATATTAAATTCGTAATAAATATCATACATTACATTTATTAAATAAAAATTCAATCATAATGGGGATTATGATAGGTGTTATGGTAAAAATAAAAAATCATTTTTTCGTGAGGCAGTAATTCACAATACACAGAATCAATATTTTCGTTAACCATTATATATATTTCTGTGTAACTGTGGGGCTAACCCTAATCATAAAATAAAATATTATATTTAGGATACTTGTTTTTTTATAGTTTTATATAATAAAAAAATGATGGGTTGGAGAATAAAAATAAATATAAAATGATGAAGGAGAGATGTTGCAACTTAATAACGTAACTTCTTTTGGTTTATACAAAAAATTCCTCCTTGAGAGTCTTTTTTCCCAAAGGGATGCTTCAAATTATAGCGTTGGTTTGATTGGATGATATTTGGGATATCATGTTTGATAAAATGGGTTTATAGAGGTGTTTAGAATGGGTAGACATGGTTTCCTTTTATAATGGAAGAAAATGACCCACTATGAATTTTTGGAAACAAGTTAGGTGTACATATTTTCTAAACTAAAAAACGCATACCTATCATTCCAAACTAAATAATTTAACTTTAATGGAATAATTATAAACATAAAATGGGTGTTTAAAAAATTTATAGGTCATTTGGGCCATTAAGTTAATGGTTTATCCATTTATTAAGCATAACTTGTTTAATAATTATAATTAATTTTAACAACATTCAGTAATCATTTTGGTCCAAAACAATGTCTTTATTATTAGAATTTATAAATTTTAATTTTTATATATATTGAATCAATTTTTTAATATTAAAATCATATAAGGGGAATAAATTTACTTTAAAATTCATCAATCAGTTGGGATGACAATCTGGGTTTCTAATTTAAGAATGTCTGAATGTTTGATGTGTTTTTATAATCAATTTCTAAGTGAAATGGACTCAAATAAAAAAATTGTATTAATTAATAAAATATTATATAATTAAAATTTAAAACAAATTAGAAGAATAATTTATCCTTATAAATAAATGATTTTGAAAGGTTGTTTTGTAGAAAAATACATTATTTTTTCAGTTCGTTAAAAAATGAAATATTTTATAAAAATATCAAAAATTCATCCCAACAATTTCATTATGATTATATTAAAAATTTTAAGATTATTTGTAAAGATTTAGTAATTATATATATATAATTTTATATCTTAAATGGGGTCTCCATTAAAAGTCATTTAAATTAATTTTTTAAAAATATAGTATTTTAACAATCAAGTAGGGGTTTTCCTTATATTATTCATACAAAACAAAATGGATAATTGTAGAATTTATTTTATTGAATATTAACATATAAATTTCGTTAAAATAAAAAAATAATTTTAATTAATTATTTATATTAAATAAATCTTCTCTGAAATCATAAAAATAATAATATATTATTCTATATCCAATTTGTTCTTATATCAATTTATCATTAACTGGTAAACCATGATGTAATTTTATATTTTTATAAACCATTAAATATCATCATTTTTAATACTAATCATAAATAAAAACATAACTACTAAGTTATATCATATTATATTAAAAAATAATTTTTTTAATTATACATTGTTATTTGGTGAAACTCATTATTGAATTTAATGCGGGCTATTGAGGAAGGTCACAATTGTATGTTACAAAATATACAGAGGAAGGGCATACTTGTGAGTAAAGAAAGCTAACACGATTTTTAATTCATTAAAATATATACAATTTGTTTAATTTATTAATAATTTAAAAAATATATAATAGTTTTGGGATATTATATTCCCTTACTCGTTTTGTGATGCATGTTATACACGCTATCAAATACAAATTTTTTACTTTAGAACTTTTAGGATTGAAATTTTCCCCACCTTAACTAAGTTGAATCCTCACAATTTAAACTCAGCCATGGTGATTTTTTTTTGATAATTCATATGTCTGGGATCCCACATCATTATAAGAGTTTGTAAAACACAAACAATAAAATAGAGAATGGGTAGTACAAAGGTCATAAGGACTGCCTTGTAACAAGGTTTCAATACAGGAGAAAATTAGTGGAAGCTGAAAATACATACTATATGGAAGAGAATAAATATTAATAAAAACTGAATGATGTAATTAGTCAAAAACAAGTGAATGATAAATATAAAGTGTTATGCCTCAATGCTATAAATATTTTATGATTTGAAAAACCCTCATTTCATAAAAAATAAAGTTATTAGGAAAAAATTTATTTCCAAGTGATTATCATAATGTTGGTTAATTCTGTTACTAACCTAGAATATAAGGAAAAATTATTTTTTGATAGGTTTCAATTTCATATGAAAAATACAAACATTTTATTATTCTTCAATTAGATTCTAATTCAATACTTTACTCCAAAAATTTAAATAATAATTAATCAATTTATGACTGAAGTTCTAAAATGTTATTTTAAAGGGTATTAAGGCTTACAAAAGAGTGAAAATACTATATGTTATTCTATAAGTATCTTTTAAACCCAATATGGTTAGAATATTAATATCTAATTCTAAAAAGTGAAACAAATGGTTCATTAATAAAATAATTTCATAAAATTGTTTATCTAAAATCATTTAAAATTTAAATTTGAAATGACATAGGTAAGTGGTTTCCATATAATCCATATCATCTTTCAGTAATGGGCTTATGACCTGTGACCTTTCTATATTTTAGTGGTTGTCACCCAGCTTCCAATTTTTCATTTTTTTAAAACCAATTTAATATAATTTCTAAAATATGGTGGATATCATTGAAATAAGGTTAATAAATAGATAGAATTCTAAATAATTTTTTCAATACAAACTCAATACAATAGTAATTGATAAATTTATTTTTGAAATAATTTTTTCATCCCTCCATATATTACCGATGATATCATTTATAGGATTTCTAAAACATTTCTCTTTATTTACAATCTAAAAACTATAGGATTAAACTAGGACATTTGTTTTTATTAAATATTAAAAATAATTTAAATGGTTTTTATATAAAATGTGGATAATCCAGTGAAAAAACTCTAGGAGTGTCAAACCATGTGTATAGTAAGGCATGTTTTTGAGTACCATGTTATCCCTGATCAGGATTAGAACACCTTGTCAGAGTTATTACTCTTACATACAAGTGTTCCAAAAACATGTCTACTTGTAGTACCCCAAAATGGATTTATTTATAAGAATAAAAACATAATATAAACTTTTAAAAAACTCATGGATTTTCTTCTACACTTATCCAATAATATTAACTAGGGAGGTGTTATAAAAACTATGTTTTCTTAAATATAGAAACAAAGGTTGATACTAAAATTCCCCTAACTCAAACTATAGTAACCCGAATCTAGAATCCCTAGATCCAGAATCTACTATGATTATATCAGCATGATTATAAGGAGCCACACACAAAAGGAATAAAGATTATACATGTCTCGTTAAACTAGATATATAAAATTAGTTCTGTATTACAAATGACAATAATATCTAAAACATTTTTCTTCTTCTTTACAAATGAATAACATCGAGGATAACTTTATTCAAAATAATTTATTTCATCATATATTTAATAATGTGTGTATGGGATTAATGTGAAAATAAATATAATAATGGTCAGATCGAATTCTTAATAAGGGAAAAATATAGTAGAATAAATATTGGAATATGGAAAATTATAAAAATTACTAGGTAAATAACTGAATTTACATTCCATATAATCAATAAATTGACAAGGATGTGCATATATATAGGGAGAGGTAATAATTAAAAAATATTCAAGTAAAATTACTATAAAATGAAAAATAAATGTTGAATTGTAAGAAACAGAGGCACATACAACATTCTCAATGAGATAAAAATAAAATCTATCTATAGATTTGTCGACGCAAAATATCATGGATGAAAAATAAATAAAACTAAAAGAGAAAAATTCTTTTTAAGGGATGTCATGTTTGAGGAACATGAAAATATATACTATCAAGCCCTCTCAAAATATAGTTTAAAATATTCTCATTTGTGAAGCTAATTTCTCTCAAGTGATCTTATTGATGCATCGAGGGGCAATATATATTATGTCCTCTGCCAGTAATTTCTAGTCAAAAAACAATTCATCCTATCGAATCATAAAAATTAAAAATACGACTTATCAAATATTTTATAGGATATAGCATAATAAATTATCAATTTTTCCCCAGATAATTAATTAAAAATAAAAAAAAATCAATGTTTGATAAATCTAATATGGTTTAGGAAATATAAATATCTATTACTATTGGAATGTATTTTTTGGGGACATTCAGTCTTCAATGATCATTGGAAATTTAATATTTCATTGGGAATAATAAATGACTCTATAAAGTGAATTTCAATATTATCATTGGAAGATTAAATAATAAACCTTTTCTAAAAATAATAAGGGTGGTATCCATATAAAATCCAATTTGGTGTAAAAATTTGGGTTTTTAATATAGATGAATAAAAATACTAAATAAATATATTTTATAATACATACTGAGAAAAAAATAATTTATTTAATAGAATATGAAATACATTCTATTTGATAATAACTTTTTATTAAAACCCATTAAAACGTAACCTTTTAGATATGAAAATTAATCTTAAAAGATAAGACAACTGGTAAATCTATACATGAAATACAAGGTAAATATAATATTCTATTTGCGTGGTTAATGGTTAGAATTACATTTTTTTAAAAACAAAAAATAAGATTCATTTAAAAACATTAATAAACCTTAATAATCATAAAAATTTATTTACTAAATCATTTAAAGAACATTTATTTAAAAAAAATTAATGAAATAAGATTTTTAGAAGAAAATAGTTTCTCTGACTAAGAAGGGAAAAATGCAGGATTTCTAGAAAAAAAATTTTAAAACATGTTGAGTACCAATGACTGTAAAAATGAAACTAATACTCAAATAAGTTATTGAATAACCATAAGAGGATAAATATATATTATTTATTGATCAATAGTCATATAAATTCTGTTAATGGTAATATAATTGAAAGAACGTGAAACATATTAATGATGAAAATATTCATTAACTATTCCATTGTTTCCCATGCCACATTGACAAATTTTAAATAATAAACATTATAAAGGAGTAATATTAAATGAAAGAATAACATAACATGAAATAAATTTATTAATGATATAATACATCACTGGTGTTTTTATATATAGTCAAAATATATGTATGTGTTGATCAAGACAGTTATATCCCATATGTTATATGTGAGATGAGAATCCATTACCTATATTTTTATTTCCAGTGAACATGATTTAAATTTATTTATTATAAACACATGTTAATTTTATACATTCTAGAGAAACTATTTCATGGTTATCATTAAATTTATTTCAATTTTTTCTATATTGTATAAAAATACATCAATAAAATTCATTACATCTCATTTGTTGAAAAAATTCATTTTATGTGTCAAAATAACATTGGTATGTAAACTATGGTCAAAGGGATCATTATATAAAATATAAAGAGTAATAATTAGGAAATAATTATCAAATTTCTTACAACTAAAATACTTTAAAAATAAATCATTATATATGTCTATTATAAATCTTTCAATGTTACAGTAATGGAGATGGTAATCTATACACATGCATGAGTACCATTCTTATTTTTCAATGATCATTATGGAAAAAAGGTAAAAAACAAAATATCATTAAATAAGTATTTTTATATTATAAATAACATATTATTTAATTATATAAAATTATACATACAATTCTTGTGATTAAAAAAATCACATCATGTCAATGAGTCATTACTTCGCAGGTCAACAAATAACGATATCTCCTTTTATGTCTATGAAACCGTAATAAAGAAAATTATATATATATATATATATGTAATTATTTAATGAATATAATATAAATTTTTTTTGTATCATATTCTTAATTATTATCCTCATTTATGCATTCCATGTATCATTTGAGTGAATAAAATCCCTTTTAAGAAGCAGTAGTCCGTACAACCTTAAACAATGTTATCATAATAATGAAAAATTGAAATTATCATATCTATGTTTTCTAAATAATTAAAGATGATTAAATAAATAATATATAATAAATATGAAATATAAAAATAGGGGTTCCATAATAATTTCAATAATGATTGTTGTTTGGAGAAAAATGAACATTCATCGTTTCTAGAGGTAGTAATTCTCCTTACAAATATATAGTTTTTTCGTAACCCATCAGACAAATGTATGTTTTATTTTAGGTTGGAAAAATAGAATATAAATTACATGTTTATTTATTATATTTTTTTAATACTCAAATATAATAATAATATATGATGGTTGGATAATGGAAATAAAACTAAAAAACATAAGGAATATGTTTCCTCTTAATCAGGTAACTTATTTTTGTTTATAAAAAAATGCATCATTGGGAAAAATTATTCCCAAAATGAGGCATCAAGGATAGGGGGAGGGATTATTTAAAGATATATGGGAATATAATTGATAAACATTTGAGGTTTTATAAATGGGGGAAATAGGGAGTGGTAGTGGCCCTTTGTTAGTGATGAAAATGACTCTGAAGGAATTTTTGGAAATGAGTTAGTTGTACACATTTTACCACCTAAAAAGACATAAAAACCCAATAAAAAACTCATTAATTGAAGATTAATAGAATAATAATCGATATAAAATGGGTTTTGGAAAGGATAACAGATCATTTAAGCCCACAAGTTAAAGGATTAATCATTTATTGATATTAATTTTCTCTTTAATGGTTATTTGTAATTTTAACCAATTTCAAAATTCAATTTGGTAAAATAATAATTATTATACATTATAAATAAATATAATTAAAAATATTCAATCCAATTTTCTAAATTCCAATCATATAAGTGGATTTAATTAATTTAAAAATCATCCAATAGGTGGGATAATAGTAGAAGTTTTTATGTAAAAATATTTCATTGATTGATATGTTTTTATAATCAATTTCAAAGTGAAATACAATACATTGAAATTAATTGTATTATTAGTTAAAAATATGATATAAGAATAATTTAAAACCATATAAAATATTCATCAAAACTCAAAAATATATTATATGAAATACATTTTTTCCACTAAATTTCAGTATTTTAACTATTTATTAAAAAATTAAAAGTTTTGGAAAGATATAAAAAATTCACCCAAAGATAATTATTATTTTAATCACTCAAATATAATGTTTATTTTGACATATGGAATTATAAAGTGTGTCCAAATTCATATTTTTAATTGGTTAACCATTAAAATGAAGTAAACATTCATTTAAGAAAATATTAATTTTTATGTCTGAAATAGGGTTCATTATTATCTTATGCATATCAATACTAATTGATAAATATAATTAATATTTGAATAACTACATAACATATAAGTTTTAAAAAAATCATTATCTAATTGTAATTATTTGTTTTTGTTAAGAAAAAACACCATTGGAAGCATAAAAATAAAAATATTTCTTTTTTATATGAAATTGATTCCTAAGTTTATTTCTCATTAATTGGAAATTTTTAATTCATTATATATTTATTTCATCCATAAATATTTTTTAGTTATATTATAATATTAAAAATAACTAACATAAGGGGTAGGTTATATAACATTATATTAAATAATAATATTTTAATAATACATTGTTACATGGTGAAACTCGTTCTAGTGTGTAACAAAATATATCATGCAAGATCGCTCTTATGTGTAACAGAAGCCATCGAGAATGGTCCCTCTTTCCTATAATAGAATCTAACACTATGTTTCATTCAATACATGCTATATCATGAGTTTAATTTACTTAAAAAATAAATATATATTATTGTCTTGAGATATTATATTCTTTTATGATCCTAGTCATGCATTCCATACAAGATAAAGAATTGAAATTTTTTCTTTATAATTTTTTGATTTTATATAAATTATAATAATATATTAAATATGTCATGGGGACTAGAAAATTAATTAATTTTCGGAATTTAAATATTATAATATCTCAATTAATTCAAAAACCATCTAGAGTAAATTGTATGATTTTATTAACAATATATATCCCAAATGGAGTAAAATAAATAGTTTTTGTTATTTTGGAATGAAAAAAATATATAAAGATCCATTATAATCAGTCTTAAGGAAAATAACATTCTCGTTTTGGAAAAAAGAATTAAATATTGTTAAAATAAAATAACATGTAAAATCATTTTTATTAAAAATTATCCATTTAAATTTACGATGGTAGCCTATCAAAAATGGTGTCGGGTAATTTTGTAGACACCAAACAAGGTAAAAATGAACATTTTTTACAACTTATAAATGTAAAAAAAAGATTTCTATTCAAAAATAAACAAGAAAATAAAATTGAAAAAAATATAAAAAAATATTAAGAATTTCATTAATAAATATTTTTGATATGATAAAAAAACATTATCAAATAAAAACTTGAATAAGGGTTTTTAGAAGAAAACATGTTCTTTGAATAAAGAGAGAAATAATGTATAGTTTTCATAGAAAAAATTAAATTAAACATTACGGGTTCCAAAGAGTGGGAAAATGGCTATATTTATATAAATAGTAAATTAATAACTAATCAAGAGTAAAATGGTCTGATTAATTAAATAATGATCCAACAATTTCCCCTTATATAAAATTCTTTGATAAACTGTCCCAAACAAAATGAGATTGTCATGTAAACCAAATAAAAGATAATAAAATGGGTTTGATCACAAATCAATAAATTTAATAGTTGTTTGAAATGAAAATAAAAATTAAAATGTTGAAAAAATTAATCGTAAAAACAGATGAAGCATACAATATTAAAAACATAATGATAATGAAAATCTAATATTACAGAAAAAGAAAATTCTGTTTTAAATTTTATTCAATTAGTAACATTTCATTCAAAAAACTTTTGATGATATAATTCTAATTGAAACTGAATAAAATAATTAATAATGAATAAATCAAGATAGTTAATGTTATATATAGATAATATATATGAAATTATAATCCCATCAATATTGTATATATCAAATAATATAAATTGATATGAAGTCCCTTATTACTTCGTATCTTATGATTTGTAATTCACTAGAAATAAATTATTTAAAATTAAACTAAAAATAAAATTCAAATACAAATATTGATGATACAAAATAAAATTTGGGCACTACATACATGTCTCAAAATAAATAAGTGGATACCATGTTGTGTGACTCTAATAATGAAAAGTGAGACGCAAATACCTTAACGTTTGTATCATTTTGGGAGAACATACTATTAATTTTTTATAATTGTTTATTCTTATTATTATCTTATTATAGAGAAATAATAATATTTTTATTATCATATATTGTCTTCCTATGATATCTTATTACTAATTTGTTAGTAATTTTTCAATACTTTCAATGTTTTGGGTATTAATTGACCAATATTTCGACAAAATTTGGTTTGTAACATATTGTTCCTATTAATTAGACATTTATATAATCATATCATGAATTGAAAACATGATTTAAAAGTCATATATATCATGTATATATGTATTTATAGTAATACATAATATTTCATGACAAGAAATAAAAATTTTCATTCGTAGAGATAGTAGGCCCTACGTACACATGAAGTCCACAACCATTTATTTTTCATATTTAGAGGAAAGAAATGTAAATGATATATATTTATATTTTATTTAAATTATCTTTTTTATTTAACATATATCAGATAGGTTTATTAAATCCATCCTTTAAAAATTCTATGCATTGTGTTAATGAGTCACATTTCATTGACAATGTAGTTTTCCACACTTCCACACCAAATGTTATCATTCTTAGACAAAATGGAATAAATATTTGTAGGTATTATATAACAATGAAATACGTATTAAGAAATTATTGATATAATATAAATCATACATTAATAACACTTCTATCAAAATATACAACCATGAGATGTGGTAATGTAAAAACTAACGACATCGTTCCATGGGGCGGTTGTTTGTCGTACATGAATGGTATGTTCGATTCACATTTGATGGAAGTCTATGTAGGTTTGAGTATAAAAAATAATTTAAAAAATCCATAGAATATTTATTATTTTAAATTTTTATAAAATAATAAAATAAAACAAACTAAGTGGTGGAGATGTAAATTAATGAAAATTGTTCTTTGAAGACTGTTATAACATATTTAGTTAACTTCATTGGGTTTAAACAAAAATTCATACACGGATTTCCATCGACATAATGATAGGACTATAAAATAAGGTGATTTATTTTTTGTGATTATTTAATTATATTTTTTCCAATAAAAGTAGCTTGATATGTGCGAATATGGGGGAGGGTGAGTGACTTTTCATTTTATATGATTAGTGACATTTTTTTAAATTTTTTTAAATGAAATTCCACCCTTGTTTTTTTCCTTGTAATCTGGCTCCAAAAATAATTCCAATTCATTGCAAGGTAGAATAGGGTAAAAAATGAATAGAAACATTGTTTTTATGAATTATATATGACATATTGTGCCTTATTTTGAAGATTTAATCCCTAATTAATCTAATATTCCTCTTAATTGTAGAAATTAATAATATTAATTTTCCCTAATATTATATGTAACAAAAAGTTTAAATTATTATTAATTACAAATTATTCATATTACATTTATGGAATCATTTTTTCTTAATTATAATATCCGGATGTTCAGAAATTAATTTAAATTTAATCACATATAAGGGTAATGAAAATCGATTGTTAATGTAAAAACCATCAAAATATTTCTAGGTTTTTTAGTAAAATTCATTGTTAAATTTATCCCAATGACCAAAATGATATTAGTTTTCATATAATTGATCTAATTAAACCATAAAAAAGCAAGAATATAATTTAACAATAAAAATATTTTAGATGTATATGTTTTTGTGTATTAAAATTCATTAATACTCATTATTTTTTAAACAATGAAATAATTATGAAACAATACAAAAAACATAACCTATACTAATTCTTTTCTTTAAAAAATATATTTTTTTTAAAAGAAAATTTATTGAATTATGAAAAAATGGTTTAAAAATAGGATCTCCATTAAAATATAGAAAACCTATCTTTAGTAAATTTTAGAACTTTATACATAAAATTATCTTTGTTATTATCTTATATCTATCAAGTATATTGGATGATTGTCAAAAAAAATCTATTGAATTATGAATATATATATATATACAATTAATTTTAACCACTAATTGTATCTAATATAATTAATTATAATAAAACTCCCTTTACGGTATAAAATTTTTGATTTATTTTCAATTGAATATTATTCTCATATATAATTAATTGGTACTAAATAATTAATTACAAATTTTTAAAAAGAATATATTTTTCCTATGTTTGTAAATAAAATTCCATACTACTAATTTAAGAAATTGGTAATATCATATTATATTGAATAATAATGATTTAACAATATATATATATATTTTTAAAACATGTTACATATAACATATTATATAAAAGAAATATTTGTTATATTTTTCATAAGATAAATCAATTTTTCATTCATTAAAACCAATATATATATATTTTATTTTAAATTTTAGATATATTATATTTTCTTAGATAATATTATCCAATATGTTCTACGGGTTGAGTGGTATACATGATATCAAATATAATCTTCCAATTTTAGTTATTTTTGGCCTTACATTGGCCCCAACTTATTTAAATTTCATTCTCACAATTTAAACATTACCTTGGTAAAAAACAATTTGATATTTCAAATGTTTATATCATGCATTGTGATAATTTTTCATAAAATATCTATAAATGAATTAATGGGGAGTAAAATGATCAAGTTGACTAACAGATAACTAGGTATATATATAAGAGAACCTTAGTGGAATGTGGAGATACATACATATTGGAAATGAATAAATATCTTTTGGCACTAATTGAGGTCATCAATCAAAAATAAGTGAATGATTAATCTACAATAGAGGTCCTCATGTAAATAAACATGTGATAATGTAAAATAAAATCGGTTCGACATAAATTAATGTATCCAGATAATGTTTCTTGATCATTTTTCTAATATTGTATAATTATTTTACTACCAATGAATTTAACGATAATATACATAGTAAATTTCAATTTAATATAAAAAATTCCATATTCCAGTTTTTCAATTTTGGAATTATAATTTTGTTAATACATTAATCTCATTAACCAAAAGGTAACCCAAATTTTTCATCATTATTATCTATTTATCAAATATTTTTACTAAAAATAATTAAAAAATAACATGTACATTGTTGGGATAATGGTAGGCATGAATCCCTTATCATCCTTCATTCATGGGATAATTCTCCATTGACTTACTGTATTTATTGGGTAATCACTTAGAATATAGGATTTCCCTTTTCTAAACTATATTCATACAATGTTCCTATAAATATTTTGGAAATAATTAAAGTAAGGATAATAACTAAATGTTCTTTTAACTAAGATTTTCATAACAAATTCAATAAATTAATACATCTGCTGTTTTATTTTAACATAGCTCCTTCCTTGGTCTATGTTTTACCCTAGGTCATTCATTATCATTATTTGTTGAAACACTGTAGAATGGTTTTAATATAAAATGTTATTTATCATAGGAAAATCCCCCATGATTGTCAAACTAGGTGTACAGTAAGGTTCCTTGTCGAGTACGATGTTATAGTTGAGCCAGACCCAATGGATATTCTAGTGATGTTACCCATAGGCGCATCTCTGACAGAACCATGTACACATGTAGTATCCAAACATAGATGTATTGATTAGGGTACACACATAATCACAACCATTCAATAATTCTTGTATCTTCTTCAATAATTTTCCTCAATTTACACCTTTATGCTATATTATATAGTCTATATTTTCTAAAATCTAGTTCACAGTGATTCTACTAAAATTCCATTGAAGACAACAGTAGTGAACTAACACAATAATACATGGAGTTAGTGTATACTATTGTTACATTGGAATTATTATAGGTAATAATATATAAAATATTCGGTAAGATTATTAGTCTTGGTTAAAAAATCTGCATACATAAGTCTTATATTACAAATGAACATAGAAATTATAACACATTTTTTTATTCATGAAATAAAAAATTATTCCATATAGCGTATCCTTTCTTATCATTCATATAAAATATCTTGTAATTTGGGGTAATGGAATCATAATAATGGTGAGGTAAAAATTATATTAAGTGTTTGCAATGTTGATGAAATAATGAATCAAAGGAAATTTTCATTATAGGAAGGTAATAAATGAACCCAAATTCCTTGTAATAAATAAATTGAAAATGAATGACAAAAATATTATGGCATGAAAAATAAAAAAATACACATTCTATTTACCTAATTAGGTAATGAAAAATTAATATGGAATGGTAATGAATTGAAAACACATTCAATTTAATCAATAAACAAAGAATGAAATGCATCAACATACATTGTCATAGTTAAAATATCATTCATAATAAATAAATTTTATTAAAAATACAAATTCTTATATATTGGACATCTTTTTTTCCAGTTACATGACACCTTTACCATTAGTACCTTAAACAATTCATTTTATTATACTATTATTAAGGCCATTCACTAGATAGTTTAATTATATGTTTATAAACCCATCTATTTGGGTTTTTTTTAATCGTTGAGGTATTGAGTCCAAATAATTTCATTTAATGATACATCTAATTCATCAATTGGATTACATCAAATAGACCCCAACCTATTTCTTTCATATCCAAATAATTCCTCACAATTCAAGTAATCAATTTAATTCAAAAACAATGTTCCTTATCGAATATCTGTAATGAGTAGAGCTTAAGGATTTATCAATATTCCAAAAATAAATCTAATTAATTTAAAATTATAAAAAATATATAAATATGATATAAATGTTACTAAATGAACATATCCACGATTAATGGTATTGGTAATTAGGGGAAATTCAGTGTTTAATGATCATAAGAAATGAATATTGCAAGGGAAAAAATAATGGAATCAAGGTACAGAATGTCAATACTATCCGAGTTCTATGAGATCATAAACTATATAGATATAGGATTAGGATATTACCAATATTAAAAATACTACATATTGTAAAATAGATGTTTATTTTCATGGATGAATGAAAATATTAAAAAACATTATTAAAAAAACTTCTTAAGGAAAATGTACTTTTCATTTCGAAAATCATTTACTGAATAATTTTATTGAATTTTTTTTAATAAAATCTATATAAAAACTAACCAAGTATAAATATAATTGAATCATTATGGAAAATGCAGTAGCTAATTGAATATATGTTGGTGATCCTAAAAAATAAATTTCCATTTTGAAGGTAAAATTGTTAGAAAGGTTCCTTTTTTGTAAAGTGACAAAAATATTAAATTGAAAAAAATCAATGAAAAAAAGGAAAAAACATTGTTTAAAAATTTAATATTTTAATTTTTAAAACATTATCATGAAATTTTTATAAAATTTGGGTTTTTATAAGAAAATTGGTTCTCAAAAAAATAGAAAAATGAAGTTGGGTTTTGTTAAAAACATCTTCAAAAACATTTTGAGTAATAATGAGGGAAAAATTGGTAATAGAATTTGAAACATACCATTAATAACCATATGAGAATAAAATTAATGGATATTATAAAAAATATCATAATAATTTCATTTGATGGAAATTTTAGTGTACAAAATCTCAACAAATGATATTGTGAAGTAGTCCATTAAAAAGACCACATCATTGATGTGAGACTGAATGAGAAATTAAAATATGTGAGTCAAATTTTGAATCAAATAAAAATTTGGAATACAGTCATAGATAATGATAAATCAATTCCACGATTAATCATAGAATATTAGTGACAATAGGGATATAAAATATCCCAAATAAATGAAATTGGCTTGTGGAAATATTTTCCACTTACTAACACATAATTATATTCACCATCGATGATATAATTTAAATAGAAACTCACAAAATAATGAATAATTAATTAATTATGATACTTCATATCAAAATGGTTTTATGTTTCCCATATAATAGAAATTAGGTTTATAATAATAATGTTTGTCTGAATGAATTGAAATTGAGATGAAATCCCTTACTCCGTGGATGCTTTTGAATTATAAACTCTATGAGAGAATTAATTTAAATTTAAAATATAAATAATATTATGAAAAATATCTCCCGGATATAAAATAATATATGGTAACTATATACATCAAACAATAGAAATATGTGATGAAAATTATGTATTCCTCACAAAAAGATAAGTTAGATGACAACCTGTTACCTTGAATTTCTATTTAGGAGAGCATCTTTTCACTTTCTGTATATTGGAATTATGAAGGACAAAATCTTATGATAATAACATATTAAAAATTATGATATCTTATATGAGCATATAATTATATCTTATTATCATTTTCATTAATCATTCATTATTTTCAATAGTTTAGTGGTTAATTGCTTATTTTTTTTAGTAAATTCTGTCTTGTTTCATGGAGTCCCTATTAATTTGATCATGATTTAACCATCTCATGAATTTAATACATGATACAAATATAATATATATACATTATTTATATATTTATAACAATAACTAAAAAAATTACATAGGAAGTGAAATGAACCATTCATGAAGATGGTATGTTGAACATTGGATATAAATTTACTTCTATTTCTATGTCATATTTAAAAGAATAAAAAAATAAAATATATTATTATTATTATTATAGTATAATTTTAATGATATATTTTTTAAAAAATATTTATTAAAATTATAATTCATATGTTTCAGGTATAGTGTGAATGAGTCACATCACTTGGAGGAGGCCGTAGTCCACACTTCAAGAGACAATTTTATTATATTTACATAAAATTGTAAAATTGTAGGTAATTTTTATATAAGAATTGATAAATCATTAAGAAAACATAATTATTATATATATCATAATAACATCATGTAAATCATAAATCATATCCGTGATAGGTGGTGGAGGAAATATGTATGACATCATTTTAGGCGGTAGTAGTTTGTCGCACACAAAAAGTATGTTTCAAACCCAGTTGATGGATATGTGAATTTGTATTCATATAACCCTTTACATAATAACTTATAAGTAAATTTATTATACATATTTTTCTATATAATAATGGTGTACAAATAATTTATTGGGTGAAGAATTAAATTAATGTAAAGTGATCATTGAATATCATTACCTCTAATTCGGGTCACTCATTTTGGTTTAATCCAAAAGTGCTCTTCAATTTCCTTATCCACATGGTGATTATTATAGGATTAGGGGAGAGAATATGAGATATTATTTTTGAATTGTTTCGGTGATTAATGATTCTTGAGAGGTGTGAATATGTGGGTAGGGTGAGTGCCCTTTTATAATGCCGGAGGTTTGGTATTGTTGTAATTTTTTTAAAAGCAAATTCAAAACATGTTTTTACCATTTCTAATAGCACCAATAATGAATGTAATTCTATTAAATGACCTATAGGGTAGATATTTGAACATATAATGGATTTATAATATGTTTAATGGTAATTTTTTAGAATTTATGATTAATATTTAATCCATTATTAAGATAATTTTGTTTTTCAACTCTTTAATTAATATTAATTACATTTAATAATACCTGTGGTCAATACAAAGATAAATTTTTTATAATTTATAAATTTTTATGATTAAAACTATAGAATGAATTTTAACAAATTAAAATCTCTTAAATGGATGAATAAAAGTTAAATTTTAATCCCATGATCATGATGAAAATATTGGTTTTAAAATTAAAAATGTGCAATGGTTTTCTCTTTTTTTTTGTATTAGAAATAAATTTTAAATAGATTACTATGAGATAAGATAGATAAATTTATGTTTATTTGATATAATTTCATGCTAAAATCATTATAAAATATTGTTTAACTATATTTATTAACTAGATAAGAACACGGTTTTGAAATGAAATTCAATATTTTTCTCTATTCATTAATAAAAAATATACCTTACAAAAAATACAAAAAAACAAACCTAAACATGTTTAGATTTAAATATTTCAAAAATATTTTTATTTCATTCTGTTAAATTAATAATTTTAGTGAAATATTATTAAAAATAGGTTCCCTATTAAAATTCATTAAAACTGTATTTAGAAAAATATTAATTTGTATGCATACAATTTGGCTTGTTCTTATCATCTAAATATCAAATATTTTGGATTAATGTAAAAAATATTTTATTAAATATATAATATATGTTACATTATTATCACTATATAATAGTAATTAATTTAATTAATAATAATAAAACTCCATTGGGACCCTAAATACATTTCTTTAAAATTTTATTGGTTTTTATATTCATTTCTAATTCATTGGTAACTAATGAATTAATTTTATATTTTTGATGCAGTTGGGGTCATAGCCAAGTGTTTAAGGATACCCCATATGTTTGCATCCAACCAGTGATCAAAACCTAGCAGTCCCATTTGGTGAATTATTTGGACATAGAATAGAGTCTTTGGATAGTGTTTCATCATCAAGGCTGGGAAGTAGATAACAAGAGGATTAGGATATGGTGACAGTAGGTAGGGAAAATTTAGTGGAGATCATTTTGTTTCATTATGAACGATTTTATTTATGGGGAGTGATGAAAATATTGGACACAAAGACATCAGTTTCTGTTTGGGAAATGACATATAGTGGATTTTTGGGTAGTGTTTGGGTGATGATGGCATCAATGATAGGATGTATAGTGGTGCAATATGTGTAATGACTGAATGAAAGGTAAATAAAATGGACCTCAATGGGATTTTTCTACTGGATTCATCATACTGATGGATCACAAAAGGATATAGGAAAAAATTTGGATCAAATAACCTATTGCATTCCCATATGTGTGTTAGAGAAAGAGCTTACCACTTGTAATTCAAATCATATTTGGATGGATGGGATGGTTTGGATTTTCCATCTGTATTAGGCACATACAGTCATGCATAGGGATTTATTGTGGAGTAGCTTTACATGTCGGTCACTTTGGAGAAAAAATTTCATTAGTTGGGTAGTATAGATGTTGATATTTTGGCACTTGGGCCTATAATGGTTGTTAATTACAGATTAGTTTTTCTGGGTCTACTGACTATGTAATGGTTACCCATCATCATGTAAAAGGTTATTTTCAAAATTAATAAAAATATATAAATCCATTCAGCATTTAAGAATCATATATTTTTGTAATCCATGTATTATCTTAAGGTAGTTATTAAAATTCTTAATGACTAATTTTGAGTCTAGATTATATCTTATTATTTTTAATAATAATGATTCAAATATGATTTATTTTTCATTAAAACTAAGTCTTACATGTAATGTTTTATATCGAATAATGACTTTATTGTGTGTAATCCCTGATAACTTAGTATCATTGGGATTAAAATCTATATATTTAATGTATATAAAATAGTAATTTTATTGTAATAACTCAAGAATTTGTATTCTACTACACCGATGGTGTTTCATATCACACACATGATCGAATATAATTATCATATTTTGTAATTTCAGGGTGTTATATATAGTCAAATAATTTACCAATTTTTTCACATTCACATATTTTTATTAAAAAAATATATGATCATCACTAACAACTCTGTGTGGAATGTATATTTCACTTCGTGTGAGAATATGAACACAATGAATTTATGATATGTATATATGTCACACAGCTACCCTTATATAAAGTGTAGAAAAATATTCAATCCAATGATCAATAGAGAGAATCATAGTTCATGATTTTTGGATTTAAACTCATGGATCAATAATTAGATGGATTCACAGGCTATCACATTATCATCATGCATGAGTAAAAAGACGATGACATTTTATAAATCTTTACTATAGATCAAATATCATTATCGACTTTTGGGTAATTTGAGAACATGTATAATTATTAGTCATTTAATTAAATCAGTAATTCTATCCTCGTATTTATAAATCATGAAAACTGACTATTTTTTGTTTGATTGTTTATTGGGCGTGAAATTTTTGAGATGTTTATAAAGAATCAATTATCATACCCTGATAATATAGAGAAACTACATTTTTTCGTCACATATTCTATTATATGGAATCGTCCAATTTCATTAGTTTTTAATGGTTTAATATATAACCATTCTTGTGAAAAAATTCCTCATTATTGTAGCATAAATCTCATGGGAATAAAAAGTTTGATAAAAACCCCTTACCTCATTGTAATCATACAAGTTGTATGAAAAAAAGATAATAAGAACCAATTGAATCACAGAATATCATGAATATAAATTGAATCATGATAATATATTTCAAATGACAGTACACAATACACCACATGCAATAAATAATTGGTGAACAATTAAAAGCTCACAGAATTAAAAGTGAGATAAGAAATCTCCTTACCTCAAGTCCAGCTTGTATTGTTAGTTTCATTATATTCCTAAATAATAAACATTTCCCAATTTATTATTTCTTAATGAATTACTTTAAAGTATATTATTCAATTCATATCACAAATTATCTTTTTATAATAATTAATTAATCATGTGAGTTCGTATAATATGTTTTGACGATGTTCGGTACATGAGTCAACAATGAACTTGTTTGAAGAGAATTATACATGTAGTAATATATAAATCATCTTTGAAATGGTTTTCATGATTTAAATATCATATATATCCAGTATATATCTATTTAATAATATTCTATATTTTATGGAGATAAGAAATGAAACGTACCATTCATGGAGACGGTTGGCTGTACGTACTCATGAACGCTACGTTCATTTTTTTGTCATATTAATGGTTTTTAAAACTAAATTAGACATAGATATATTATATTAAAATATAATATATATGTTATATAGGTATAATAATTTCATTAATTACATTTTTTATAACTTCCAGTTTTGGCATTAATGAGTCACATCACTTGAGGGGGCAGTTTTCCGCACTTCCTCATATGAAATTATCACATTTTCGGAACATGAAAAGCATAAAGGTATGTTTTAAATATAAAGTAAAGAATAATATAGTGTATATAAATATAATATATATCATATATAATTATAGTGCCATCATTATGGCCACCATGAGAGGTCTTAAAAGAATTTTGAACAATCATCATTTCGTGAGGCAGTAATTCGCCACCCACAAAAACTATATGTTCATTAACCATTAGACGCAGTTGTGTGTCAGTGTTGGTAGAATCTTTATCATAATAACATCCTAGAATATTGAGTATTCTGGAGTTATTATGGGATTAAATAATAAGAAGAAACTGGTTAGTTAAGAGGGAAAATAAAAGAAAGAAACTCAAGAGAAGATATTACCTCTAAATCGGGTAACTCTTTTTGATTTGAGCCAAAGGGTTCCTTGGAAAGACTTCTCCACAATTTGAGGCTTCCAGGAGTGAGATATGGATGTGGAGAGAAAACATTAGTAGTGGTTGGGTGATCCAAGGGTTTGAGAGGTGTGGGTATGTTGGTATAGGTGGGGCCTTTTAAAAGAGGGAGGAGGGTCACATTTGGAATGTCTTGAAATGTTACTTTATTATAAAATAGTTTTAGGATTTTAAATGTCCCAAAATGATATATTTAGATGATAAGGTGATAATGGTTCAAAATACACCCATATAATATGTTTTTTTACATATGTAGGTCTTAGATTTTACATTATATTTTCATTTTATTTAAATCGTTCATTAATGAGGTAATCGTTGCATCATCATGGTGTCAAAAATAAATTTGTTTATTTAATGTCTAACAATTATAAAAAAAAAATCATTATGTAGGAATTTTTTTTATTTTTCATCTGACTATTTATTGTCTAATAGATAATTTATGTAATGAAATTTAAATTGTTTTACTCAGGATATACAAACCATTATAATATTTCTCTTCTTTTTAAAAAATAAAGTCATACATGTCACTATTGAACCCATGTGACTCCATGGGACCTCGAGTTCGAAAAAAAGCTCATTGTAGGAAATGAATCAAAAAAGAGGATTTAGACACATTTTGGGGTCATTTTATTTTATTATGATATTATTTTATTACCCTTATCTTCCCGATTAATAATTAATCACGATAATTAAAGATAATTACCATTATTATTATTCATAATGTCCAAAAATGAAAGAGTATTAATTACATAATTTGGACCTTAGGATTCCAAATATGGAATCCATTTTACCAAATTCCAAACACAGAAATTTCAGTAGTTAATTTATAAATAATTCTCGTTTTAAAAACCAAAGACGGGTTTTTAAGAAATAAAATTTATCAAAAGATTGACTTGTTTTTACATTCTATTGAAAAGAGAAATTACTTATAATGAAAAAATCATATTAAGTGATAGAAATATAATTCAATTACACTTTAAGACCAATTAAATGTACAACATAACTATATAATTAAAATAGATGAAATTGTAGTTTTGAGGTAAAATGCAGTATTTTTCACTATTCATTAAAAATGAACATTTGTTTGAAAAATACCAAATATTCATCCAAATTAAATTTGATATTCCAAATTCAAAAATGATTTCCATTTTATAAAATTAAAAACAGAAGAGGTGCATTAATTAATTTTATAATTATTTTTTGCTCTCAAAACTGATAGCGTGTTTTTAAGAAACAATATCTATCAAAAGATTGACACTTGTTTACGTACAATTTCAAAGTGAAATTAATTCTATGACCGCCATTGGATTAAATGGTAAAAATATATTTTAACTAAACTTTAAACCCAATTAAAAAGATAAAATAACAATATAAATAAATTAGATTAAAAGGAGGGTTTGAATTAAAATACAATATTTTCACTATTCATTAAAAATGATCTTTATTGGAATAATTAGAAATATTTACACAAAGTAAATTTGGATGTCTTGATTCTCAAGAAGGATATTATATTTTCATATATAACATATAAAATTTAAAAAAATTAGTTTAAAAAATTGTTCACCGTCAAAAGGCAGTTAATCGACCTTGTAAAGAATATTTGAATATTTATTCTTTAAATTAGATTCATTTTCATTTTAAGCCTCTACCACTTATTGGGTAATCGTTATAATATTTAACAAAAATATATAATTATTTTTTATTTACTTCTGTTCATTCCTGGCAATATAGTGGCTAGGCATTAACGACCATTTAAAATAATATTATTATATTATTACTGTGCAATGTACGATTTCAAATAATCTCGTTGTTGCGCATTAGATACGCCATAGAACATAGAATTTGATTGAAAGTAATATTAAAATTTTATTCACAAATACTAATAAATATGAAAATTTCTTTTTCTTTATTTACATAGGATTTTACATCCTTCCCCCCTTTATGGGAATTGCATCCTCAAAATTTTAAAATTGGGCTTAGAAACATCATTGAAAGCACCAAATCGGAAAAGGTGTAAATGAAACTATCACAAAGAAAGAAAAGTACAAATGTCACCTGAAATAACCCATACTAGGATTCCATGAATACATGGATATGGAGTTGAAAACAATCCATTACATTATGATGTAGAGTGATAGAAAATAGTTTTATGAGAATGTTAACCACCAGAAAATCACAAGTTGTGATGGGTTAAATGATATTTGATTCCCCGGTAGGAAAAGATAACAGACAAAGTTTTTGTTTTAAGTTACTTTTCATTGAGGAAATTATTTATGAGATTAACTAAAACAAAAGATAACATTGTCACTTGTTATGTAGAATTTCATCTTTTACTAGATTTCTAACACAAACTCATATTTTCTCCAAATGATGATATTCAAGATGACTTGTTCGCATTAAGAGTGCTAGAATCTACTTCGAGAGAATCAAATAATCCATAAAAGATGAACTATATATTTCCCATGTCTTTAGACCTTAACCAAAACCTAAATTGTTAGTACAAGATCAGATAATTCCCAAAACGGATAATCTTACAAAAAATGAAAAACTACTCTTAGTCTCCAAAATTCTACCAAAAGAACCCAAGGTTCAAGAAAGACCATTAAACAAACAGTTGTCTATAAAATTATTCAAAGTAATCCTAACTATGATTGTAACCCAAATCTCTTAAGGATTTAATCCCATAGTATTCCAAGGGAAATATTAACTTTTATCTCTAAATAACATCAGTTACTCGTAATGTATACTATTATAAAGTAATTATCCTAATCACATATCCTCCATGATTGGTTATTCATTTCAATAGATAACCCAAAATCTACTTATTCATGATTCATAATAGCATCTAACTAAAAATAATTAGACATATTAACTAGGGACTTCTCGTAGTCCAGTGGTAAGTGATAAATACTAGTCACATATTGGGTGTGGGTTTGATTGTTGTAACTCCATCCAACGCAACATGTTGCCACACAGTTTTCATGTTGTCCCTTTAAAAAAACTATATAATTTTATAAAATTCAAAAAGTAGAAAAATTTCTCAAAAAATAACCATAAAATATTTTAACCACAATGGTTTTCTAATAACTTTCATTTTGCATACCAAAATGTATTAACCGGTAATTGCCTCAAATTCAAGGATCATATAATCCCAAATGGTTCTTTATAACTATATCCACAAAATAAAAGATAACTATTCCTTAAATAAAATTTTCATATATCAAACATTAGGGTTACACATACTATAAAAAGTCTTCTAATGTAATCCAAACATCAAAAAAGCCTTAATACTTTATAGAATTTCACCATCCTAAAATCTACCATAACTTCTGAATCCCTTATATGTTGACTTCA